>JBAJHW010000001.1:216353483-217580358 GCA_037013535.1 Intellagama lesueurii | reverse complement strand
GAAGAACATCTGTGGACCCAAGGTTGGGAACCACTGTTTTAGAGCAATAACCTTCTGCCTGAGTAGTAGGACTTTTCCTCAGCTTGTGCAAAGGAGATATCTACTCCTTCTTGTGCAACCATAAACCCTGCTTATTTCAGTGGTATGATCTCTGGCCTGCACAACAGGAACCTGGAGATGATGCAAGGCATCACACTGGTGTGGCATTACACACCACGATTTCCAACAGGACAACCGTCCCTTGAAGATAGATGAATGTAATAAAAAGTGGAAACGACCAATTTGTCCTTTGCTAGTGGAAGGTATCTCTTTATATGCAAAAATTAAATTAAAATAAAATAAAATAAAAAAGGGAGGAGGGAGGGGAAGGAGACTTCATTTCCTTCCCTCAACACTCCTGTGGTCAAAGGGAGCAGAAAGCCTGGCCCCATCCCTCGCTCGACCTACTATAATAAGAATGGGATCGTGAGGAGAGAGAATGTTGAAGGCTTTACTTCCATTGATTAGACAACTGTCATGGATAAAAAACATAATAGGATCTTGCCTTATTTTCTGCTTCTTTCCACTGGACATATAAGTCCTCACTTGTCTCTCATCCATGCATGCAAAGATGAAGAACTGCAGCATTCTTCTTACCAGCAGGAACACGGAGGGATTTCCTGGCACTCTTGATGAAGTTCTCGTGTTGGAGAAAAAAAATATTCTTTTGTGCACAACTACACAATTGTGCAAAATTCCCTTTTTTTTCCTGCACTGCCCAAAACAAGAACAACTTTAGCTATGTTTCAGAATTTGAAGCACTGGATGGGTTATTTGTATCTTTCCCAACAATCAACGGTCCTTCTCTGCTTGTTCTTGTGTGTATGTTCTTTGCATCTCAAAGGGAAAGGACACTGGAGACATTTTACACAAAATACAGTGATTCTGAATGAAAAAAAGAGAGCTCTTTTCCTTGTTCTCAGTGGCAGTCTAGAAATCTCATGAGGTTTAAAAAGTATTCGTCAAGGTATTGTGTCACGGAAAGACAGGCTAGATCAACAGGAGCAAGGAACTATTTCCATTTCAAGGTCAAGCAGGATAAAATGGCAGGTGACAAAACATTAACCTTCAGTCCTTTGGTCACAAGACATTAATTTTAATATGCTTTAATTTAATTTAATTTAATTTAATTTACAGCAGTCGTCATCAGGCTTCTTTGCTGTCATTTAAAAAACATCTGCAAATGATGCTTTTTCTGTTGTTTTAAATAATTTGGCACTGCTTTTATAATTGGTATATTCGGTAATTTTATTTCTTATTTTGATTTTTTTTTTACATTTTGAAAGATTTTTTTATTGCTTTGTGAATCCTGCAACTAAATGACTAAAGTAGATAGAAACATTTCAAATGCAGCCTTTCAAATAAACACATAAACAAACTGGATGGGCTCTCGTTTTCCATGGGGCAAGAGTGTAGTTCACTAGGTCTATTGATGGCCATAGCTCTGTGTTATGTGTCTCTGCAGCTTGGAGAGACTCGACGGTCCTGAAGGCAGAAAAGTGGATTTGCTGGATTTCAAGTGGTTTTAGATGTTCTGTATGTAAAGCGGGCCCATGCTGCCAAAGAGGCCTAAGATTCGCTGGGCTCGAAAATCTTGTGAAAGTGCTTCCCCACATCTGTTCTGGTCAGCAACAGTCTGGAGATGACAGCACCACCTAGGATTTCTGTTCTTTGCTGGATAGCCCTGTGGTTTAGGTCTCTGGCTGTGGAGACAGAGGATGAGAGTTCAATTCCCCCATTGTGCCATCTGGACAGGGGCTGGACTTGATGATCCACAGGGTCCCTTCCAGCTCTGCAGTTCCAAGATTACAAAGAGATGCAATAAAGGCAGAGTTTGGAAAGTGACTTCTACCAATATCATGATATACTGAAGGCACGTGTACCTGAACCGTGGCAGGATGATGCTCTGGGATGCAGATCATCAGCTTCACCATTGCTCAAGCACAGATGGCTCTAGTACGTCATTATATTTCTTCTTCTTAAATGTCACTTTTCGCATTCTGAATACAAATCAAACTGAGTGACTAGAATGGATAATTACTAAAATCCAAACTGTAATTAACTGGCCTTCTGATGACTATTGTGAGAAACAACATGTATTTATGCACACAGGTGTTCTAGCATGCTAGAATTAGTACGTTGACTGGGTTTTGTACTTTTATTTTTATTTAGACTCTAAAATCCAAATTACATAAGGAAAGTGCATGCTATGGAGTTGTCATTCTTAAAACAGTTGCAAGGATTCCAGGAAAAATACTTTATAAATAAAGCATTGAATGCACTTGACCCGGCATTTCAAGCACCTTAAGTGCACAGTATTGAAATTTCCCCCTTTAATCAAGTATTTTCCATTCAACTGTTTTGGCTATTTGAAGCACTTATCAGGTGTTTCATGAAGTGGCAACACTAACATGCTACAGAGGTTCTGTTTTCCCTCCTCTTTCGTTGCTTTCTCCAGGGATTTAAGGACAAGTCTGAAGTGTAGAGCTTCCTGCTCAGGTTTAGACTTGCAAGGCCCCTGCACAAATAATCATTGCCCACAGAGGAAAGCAATGGACCAGGGCAGCGGGAACGGGGGGGGGGGGGCAGCTTTTCTTTTAAGAGGGCTGAAGAAAGAATGTTCCATAACATCTGAATAAGTTGTTCAGGTAAGTCAAAGTAATCTTCTCAATGACATCTTCATTGGTTTACAAAGCGGCATATTTTCTGCTGCCACTTGTGTAGCCTTTGGAAAGCTCCATGTGGCCACCAGATGGAGGGATTGGTAAACCACTTTTAAGTACTTTCTGAGGAAAACTTAGCAAGGTCATCGTAAGTCAGAATCAACTTGACAGCACACCATTATTATAATTGCCATCATGTTTTCTGGAAACGTTTCCAGATACAAAAAGCCTCATTTTAAAAAATAAATAAAATAAAATCCAAATTGGGGAGAAATATGCTGATTCATTCACCCTAGCGCATGGCTTTGTGTGCTTAGCCCTTAAAAATTCCTCTTTGAATCTCTCCATGTTCATCCATGTTAGTGATTGATTAGAATCTCTTTATGCTGAGATGCTGCTAACCTTTTACATCTATATAGTGTGCTGGTATAATCTGGTTGCTTCCCCACTGGGTCTCTTTAAGAGGGGCTGGATTTTATGAACCAGAGGGTCCATTCCAGCTCTGCAGTTCTAAGATGATGATGATGGCTACCTACCTGAAATAACTAGTCTGCGCCAGATTTTTAATATCTATATTTAGTATTGTCCATACCTAAATCTGTCTGTCATCTCTATCTCTATCTGTCTGAATCACAATATGTCTCTCTGTTTAAAAATGGGAACATAACATGTGATGATTATGTGTGGGGTCATGCAAACATCCACAGGTCCAGAGACCGAATATCTGTTCAAATGAAAGGGTTTTCACAAGCTGGGAGAAGTCTGTCAAGGATGGGGCAAGGCAGGCCTTCCTGGGCAAGGAGTCCCAGAGCCTACATATGGCTGAAGAAAAGTAGTTTTGGTACAACTCCTCAGGAGAGATTTCTATGACAATTCTCAACAGAAACAAAGGAAGTTGGTCCCTTTCATCCTCAGGAAGCAAGCAAACCCTTGGCATTCAGGAGAAAGGAGATGCCTGCTGCCTTAGCGAAGGGGATTTCATCTCCTCAGGCATGCTGAGGTCTTCATTGGAAAGAAACTCATTTTTGATGCTGAGTGTTGTCTCTCTACAACCTTCCAGCCAGCATGTGCAGGTCTGTGCTTGTGGTCATATATAAAGTCGTTGATAAAACATACAGGTTTCTGAATGTAATCATTAGCATTTTGAAGTGATGCCAGAACTGTGTCAAATGTAAATTGCAATTAGCTGGAAGAGAAGACTGGGATCCAGAAAAGTTTCTGCTAATGCCTTAATTTCATTACATTAAAAAAAAAATCTCCGTTAGCCATTAGGAGACCATTTGTCTTTAAAATACATGTTCTTGACAATAGTTACAATTAATTTCTAACAGTATCCTGAATTAGTAATCGAGTATCATAATGACATTACCGTAATCAAACCCTGACATTATATTGAGATCTCTGCCTGATAGATGACACTATTATTATTATTATTTTTTGCAGTTTGTCATTCACTGGGATAAATTCATGACAAGATTTTTGAAAGCTAAGAGGCTTGAAACCTCATGTGACTTAATGAAACTAGAGCAGTACCATTTTGGTACTTGAATAACACCTGGAAGTATTCCTTTTGTGGCCTATATCTTCCAGACCCCTGTGGCCATGTGGCCTGGGTTTCTGGGAGTGATGATTCTGGGAGTCCCCCAAAAATAATGTTTCCAAGCTCTGCCTGTAACCAAGGAAAAGCTTTGCTTATATTCCCTTGAGAATCACTGGAAGGAATTCACACAGCATGAAACATACCATCAGGGAAGAAGAAGTGCAGTGGAAGAGACAGAGTATTCCGCTTGCATGTTAAATATCCAGACAGATAACATACATACACACATGATTACAGTCAGAGACAAACACACCCAGACTGATAGCACTTCTTGGGGCTGCTTAACACAATCAAAATTTCTTTCTTTCACATGGCTGGGCTCTTCTGTGCTGCTGTCTGGCGGGTTCATGGGTGGAGGTAGCAGCCAGCTCCTGGAATGGAAGCTGGGCCTGCTGCCTCTGAAGATGATAGTGGCAGCTCCCTACCCGCTCCTGCCACCGCCACCGCCATCATCCTCAGAAGTAGCAGGCCTGCCTTCTGTTCCAGGAGCCAGCTGCTGAGTTCGCCCATGCAGCCACCACCCAAATGATAGGCAGCGGCATGGTAACAGTGGCAGCACGGTGGCAGTGGCAGGAGCAGAGAGGGAGGCCCATTCTTAAAAGGGGACTCGACAACACAACTTGGACAAATGGGTCCGAGTTGCAAGTTGAGTCCGGGTCTTAAAAAAACAACCCACCACTGTTGAGTCTGAGTTGAGTCGCTGCTATGACTTAAGTCAGACTTGACAGCGAGTTGGGACTCTCAAGTCCCCATCCCTGGCAGCAGCTTCTCCTGCTCATCACTGCTGCCACCTGTTCACTAGTACAGAGAGCTAGCCTGCCAGCTACCATCAGCTGTCTCTTTCATGCTCAGCTATTAAAGTAAGTAGGTGGGTGGTTGAGTGAGTGAGTGAGTGCAGGGTTTAAAAAGTTCTTTTTATAAGAACAGTTCTCCCAGTTATTGTCCCAAGTCCTCCACAAGGGGTTAGTTACCATTGTAGTTGCAAATATGAAAAATGGGAAACTTTCCCTTTTCTCATTATTAACTGGAGTTGTGCATACATCATTTACTTCGATTCTGTTGTAAGAATCTTCCAGAACATTACCTCTTTTGCACCTTTCTCCGTGGATGCTCAACAGGGATATTTTGTAGCTCTTCCTTTTACTGGCTATCTCTCAATGCCCTATTGGACCTTCTAAAGAGTTAAATATCCTTCACTTCCTGTCTCCTCCTCTCAGTCCTTTCTAACCCTCCAGCTGTGAAGGTCTCTTTCTTGAGAGTTGCCTAAACTCCTTCTTCTATTCCTAATGGTGCTGCAATTTACTCCACTCATCTCCTGCATGATGGCACAAATTTCACACACAAAAGCACTCAATTGCTTGGATTGAGATCTGCAGTTTGAAAAGAAAAGAAGAAAACATTTCCATTTCTCCCTACCTCCTGAAAAAGAAAGGGATCGAATCTCATTCTGTTCTGAACATGAGGCTTTTGCAAAATGGTTGGTGATCACATGGACCGAGGAATTTCCTCCCAAGAGACTATTGGATTTACCAAAAAAGCCTGGGTTTTTCATTAGCACTTCAGCTGTCAATCTCCTACTTTGGCCTTCTTGGTTCTTTTATGTATTACTTTTGTTTTCCAAGGTGAGGTGTTGTTGTTTTTTATTCTCCACTTTTTAATCTTTCCATGGGCTAAAGCTTTATTCAGTGTTTAGGACAGGTCTTTTCAATTCACATTGCAGGTCCCTTTATTTCATTTAAGATACCTTTGGAATTGGACAAATACCCCCCCCCCCCCCCACACACACACTTCACTTCGGAATCAAAATAAATTTCAAAGCTGAAGCACATCCCTATTAACTACAATACTACTTTTTAGTTACTTTCAAAACCCATTAGAATATTCTTCATTCAACAACACAGGGCACAACATGAGCTGACCCTCAAAGCGTGTGATATTTCTCCCTTAATGAGCCACACCCCTGTGACTATAAAAGTAACTTACATGAGGTTACATGAATAAGAATGTTATTCTCATTGTTAAATAATCTGCTCTTTGTAACAAATTATCTCCAAGTTGAGAGCAATGGCAACACTGACATGGAGGAGAAGGAACAGGGCAGGTAGCAGCATTCAGCTTTGGATTGGAAATGGCTCCTTCCAGAGCAAGGAGATCTTGTACTCACCTGTAGAGCTAAAAGGGACCCAATAGATCATCAAGTCCAGCCCCTGTCAAGGAGGCCCTGTGGGGGAACTCGAACTCCCAACCTCTGGCTCTGCAGGCAGGGATCTAAACCACTGGGCTACCTAGCAGTTCTTGATGCTGATGGGCAGAAGGGGTGCTCATTTAGTCCTGATGTGCCTCACTGCAATTGCTCTTTCTTTCTTTCTTTCTTTTTTTGGCAAGTTGTTGTGATCAATTTTTCATTGAGGATGAGAAACTTTGTGGGCATCTTCTACATCCTACGTTTTTCCATTTGTGAGAATGATGCTTATGCAAGTAACACAATCTGTTTTAAACTACAGCATCTGCTGTCTTCTTCTTCTGGACTTTTAAAATCAGAAGCAGTGGACGGTTTGTGGCTTTTGATCCCTCTGCCAGCCTTCTCTTTGCTGTGGAGGTATGTATGTACTTCATAAAGTCAACGGCGCTAGTTCTGTGCACAGACAATTTTCTGCAAATTGCAGAAACTTTGAAGGAAAAAAAAGGCCTGGGTGTGTTTTTCTGCTGCTTGTGCCACAGAATCTTGGAGGGCTTTAAATTTCCTCAGCAAGGCATCTCATTATACTGAGGCAACCAACATTGATGAGAATGAGGAATTTAATGAGCATCCTTCATCTTCCTACATCTGGCTTGTCACTGCTGTAAATACTCCTATAAACAAAAAAGGTAGCAAAGCACTTTCTTATTAGATAGTCTGCCTTTTCCTTATAGTGAAGCGGTAAAAAAAATCCTCAGATGAATAAACATATAATCATGTTTCGAACTAAACACCATAAAAAAACATTTAGATGAAAAGTAGATTTATGATTTATTGGAGAGCGTTCTTCTGATTGTATAATTAAAAATGCATGTTCACACTCAGCCCCAGAAGTCTTTTTTTCTGGAGCAAGTGCAGTCACAACAAATTCTAATCTAAATGCCTGCATAGATTTGCATCTGGGGGAACCCTAAATGATGCTTTGATCACGTGTTTAGAGACAAATTAAGGCAGAGTATATACAGTACGTTTTATTTACTTGACGGGCTTGAAATCAGATTCAGTGAGCACTTCTCCTTGGTTTCCTTGTAGACTAAGCCCGGCAGAAGAGTTTCAGCTAGCAAGTTCTGGTGCTTGAGGTGAGAAGTCCACATAACCTCCATCTACCCACCCCACCCCATACCCCCTCTTCTCACTTACAAGCATAGAACACTAAGTCACTCCAAAATCCTAGGGAAGAATCAGAGCAGATCAGACTACTCTGTTTCATTGGGATATGAGAACTCCCCTGGATCGAACCCAAGACCTCTCTAGCTCAGTATCTTGTTTCCCTCTGTGGTCCAAGCAGATGCTTATGGACATCCCTTCACCCCAGCTGAACATGGGTGCCATAGCCCCATCTTACTTGTGTTTTCCCTTTCCTGCTGCAACTATTAGGGGCTGGTAATCACTGGCTCTTATTCTGTTCCTTAGGAAGGCTGCTGTTAAGTCAACACAGTGTAGACAGTATAAACTGCAGCAGGAACTGCAGCTAATTAAAAAGCTAACGCTGGTCTTCCCCATTGTGAGCCAAGTCACAGGACTAGTTGGTAGTGAGAAAAACAAATCCCAACTTCCTAACTAGCAGCATTTTGCTTCTGTGATTTGAGCTATTTGACTTGTGCTAGTTTACACAGGTAACAGGATTTGGGCCATTGACAACCTTCTGCATCATGTATTAGTTGATTTCTATTGATGCATCAAATAAAGTTGTTTCTTTCAGCATCATAAATTTGTCTAATTCTTTTTTTTTAAAGCCATCCATTTTGGTGGATTTTATAGATCTGGGAGGAAGAGGGTATACCCTACTATGAGCTCTTTGTTCACGAGATTTTCCCCCAAAAGAATTACTGATAGGTTGCCACTGGCCAGGATGAACTTTCTGCCATACCAGCTGCTAGGGGCTGACTAATGAGCCCTATTGCCAGAGACCCTCCACCCACCTTCAGTCAAGGTGGAAACAAAAACCAAATCAACCAAACCAAACCATACCAAAGCATAAGAAAATGTATTTTGGATCTTCTTGCAGAAATCCTAGAGAAACACAGAACTATGACAAAAAAAAATTAAAAAACCTGTAGCAGTCCTGAAGATTCAGTGAGAAGCTCTCACGTAAGCCTGCCAAAAAAACCTAAATATTTAAAAAACTATTTATTGGAGCCCAACTGGACAGGAAAGGCAACAATCAGCTATACCTGCAATCCCAAAAATAAAATAAAATAAAAATTGGTCTAACAATCTGAGTGGAGTCTTTAGTTCCAGAGTATTTGCAGAGATCATCATAGGGAAGAGCAGATTGTCCTCCAGGAAGATGCTATTGGGACGCCACTTGAAGAATGAGCAAGCAGAGTTTTAGGAGTCCATCAAAAACCTGTTCCTTGGCAAAGGCTGTTATTGTCTTGTTACGCTGTGTTATCTTCCATGTCTGAGAGTCTAGCCACAAAGTCAGAAAAGTACTTAGTAGCTAAAGTCACCTTTTGTACAACTACATGCTTGTATCTCAGTAGAGGAGGCCAACTGAAACCAGAAGGGCTATTCCAAAAAAAGAGCTTAAGTTTGGAACCTGTGTCCAAAAAACAAAGAATGCATACTGTTTCAAGCTTTATTGTACCAGACACTCTAGGGCAAACTGTTGAGCTGTTGTTATATCAGCAATATACTGGAGTTCCTCACGTCCTATTCAAATATTATTTATCATATGTGTAACTGGAGCTGGAGCTGTCTGGATAGCTCAGTGGCTTACGTTGAGAGTTCGATTCCCTACTGTGCCTCCTGGGAGAAGAGCCAGCCTGTGTAGCCTTGGGCAAGCTGCACAGTCCCCCAGAAGAAGGGAATGGGAAGCCACTTCTGAGTGTTCTCTACCTGGAAAACCCTGGACAGGGTCGCCCTAAGTCAAAACTGACTTGACAGCACATCATCATCATCATCATCATCATTAAAGGGAGCTGGGGAGGGGTGAATTTCACTCCAGCTCCAACATTTCCACTCATGACCTTCCCATGTTACCAAAGGCAGCCTCAAAACAATCTATAAGTGCATTTGAGTGAATAGGGTTACAGCGTTTCACGTGCTCAGAAACTGTGGCATATCAGGATTTCTGAAAACTGAAATCATCTTCAATCAAATATGGTTTCAGGTCCATTTCAGAGTTTCCCTGGCAACTCAGAAGTGTCTGCCATGGCGAAGGCTGGGTGTGTCAGGTGTGTCACCAGCTTCCTTTACACACTTCCCAATAAAGAACACTTGGCTAGGGGCTCGCCGTGTACCACATCCCAACACCTTGTGGCAGGGAGTTCTGCAGTTTAAAAACTGACTCTCTGAAGAAGTGCTTCTTTTCTGTGCCGAATCTCTGGCTGTTCAATTTTATTGGGAGACACCCCCATTTTGTTCCCACCCGGTCAACTTCTTTGTAAGTCAAAAAGCCACAAGATGGCAACCTAATTTGTCCCCATGGAGGAGTTACTCCAGCCTTTTCTGTACCCACTCTGCCACTTTTTCTTAGCCAATGAGAATTTTGTCTGTATACTTTTACGGAAACTTTTTTAAAAAAAAATCATAATAGAAAATGCCTCTCCCCGCTGATCAGTGCTCCCAGCTCCTGTTCTCTTTCATGTGTTACATTCTGTATCTTTAAAGGTACATACTAAATAATTTACACCTCTGGGTTCCATTCAGACTGATTTGTTTATTCTGGTAATATATTTAAAACATGAAGAAGTGCAGGCTCAAGATTATTTGCAAAGGGAAAAGCATTACGTATTTATGAAGGGCTCACTGGGGAAACATGGCTGACGAAGGGAAGCAGGTGTGAATTCTAGATATGGTTGCAGCTCCATGGAAAAAACTGGCTAGGGCCAGTGGTGTCCTCATAAAGACCAACCATGAGTTAAGAGAAAGGAACATGAATAGGGAAAGCTGTGAGTGCCTTTTTGTTTTGTTTTTCTGTAGAATTCCACTGGCATTCTTATCCTATTTTGGTTTCGTACTGGGATACGAGCCACCCCACTGCCACCGCCACCACATTCCTGCATGGAAATTCATGTGCTAATACATTTATTCTGCACTGGCGAACCTTTGGCATTTCAGGTGGTTTGGACTACAACTCCCACAGTCCTTTATCAATCTAGGCTGGGGATTCTGGGGCTTGTCGTCTAAAACATCTGGAGTACCAAAGGTTAGCCACCCCTGCTGCAAAATATACCCATTCTGGTGCACTTTTAAAACACAGTTTTAGAACAGGTAGCCGTATTAGTCTGGGCAAGCATATCAGGCAAAAAACAAGAGAAAAATAAGAGAAGGGTCTTTAAGGTGTGTTGTGACACCTTAAAGACAAACCATTATATTCTGCTGCTGCCAACACTGGCAAAAAAAAGATGGCATTATGGGGCCCTCCACCATGTGTCCTTTGCATGTTATTAACGGATTTAGCATCAGCATAGAAATAAGTAGGGGGAAAGGACGCTTAGGGCATTCAGCCACCATCACAATGGTTTTCTGAGATTAGGACTATTGGAAATGTGGTACGCTGCAGGGCTTTCCCCCCAAAGTGTGTGTGCCGGGGGGGAGGGGGAAGGAGCCTCAGCCCCATAAATATTATCCAAACAAAATGGAATGAATGCATCATGCTGAATGTGTTCCCCACCCCTACCCATTGATTATTTTGCTAAATGACCCTTTCAAACAGCAGGTGCAAGTCAATTCTATTTGTGGATTTTGATCTGCGGTGGAAAAGAACACTATCTGTAGCCTGGAAAATGTGGGGGTTGCTCTCCGGTAGCCCAGCTGCCACATACAACCTTGGCTTGGGCTCAGCAAGATTGCCTTTTCAGAGGATGCAAACTTTTTTTTTTTTACAGCACAACAAAAGAAAAAAAAACCCCAGCAAAATTGTAAAGATCGCGAGGGCTTGGGGAATAGCAGTGCTCATTCCCTAACAGACTCCAGTGGTCTGGATGGTTCAATGGATTTTGAGCCTACATTGAGATTTGCTTGCCGACAATACTTGCAGCTACTTCATTACTGCTGCACAAGTGTGCAGCAATATATTGTGCTGATAGCAGCATACAGCATTCTGTAAGCCAACTCAAAAGATAGGGATGCCCCCCCCCAAAAAAAGAATTATAGCTATGAAACCATTCACACTTGTCAAAACCCCAGGCCTGATAGTTGCTTTGTGTTTGGGTGAGAAGTAGTTAATTGATGGAAAAAAGGATTCATTTTCTGGAATTTTTCCTTGCGTGGTGTCACTTTGTGAATGGCAGTGAGCTCAAGAGGGTATCCTGACCGGGGGTTGGGGACCTCTGCTGTAGACCATCTTAACTGCTGCCATTAGTGTTGGCAACATTCAGGCTGTCCTTTGCTGTGTAAAGTTTGACATCCTTTTTTCCTGCTGGCAAT
Organism: Intellagama lesueurii; assembly: GCA_037013535.1. NCBI lineage: Eukaryota > Metazoa > Chordata > Lepidosauria > Squamata > Agamidae > Intellagama > Intellagama lesueurii. The sequence continues at coordinate 217,568,441 of JBAJHW010000001.1, read as the reverse complement.
GCGGGCACGATATTGTGCAGCAATATCAGGCCATTTCCTGGCTTTTTGAAACATGGGTACAGAAGCACAACATCCCACATTCATAAACCAGAGGATTTTTTTTGAAGAATTGAATATGAGATAGGATCAAAAAGGCACTTTTGTCAAAGCATTGAACGTTCTCCAACAGCAAGTGAAGAGGGAGGCAACTGGTGCACTGAGTGGGATAGGACTTGGGAGGTGGGCTTAAAAGGTCCCCTTGGCTGTGAAACTCATTGGGTGACCTTGAGCCAATTGCACCCTCTCACCCTGACCTACCTCACAGGGGTGTTATGAGGAGAAGGCTGGGAGGAGGAGAGTCCAGAAAGGATGTCCTAAGAGTGCCATGGAACACTTCTTGCTTATTAATGATAGATAATTTTCAAATAGCAAAATGAGTTTCCACCCCTCATTGTTACACAGACTTTTAGACAAATAAGTTTATCCTAAATTCGTTTCTTCCAAAGGCCAAAGTTCAACCCTCTCTGCCTTAGGTTATACTCTAAGGAATAATCTTCAGGAATCCCAATCACCATCATACTGAGGTTTGTAAGCTGGGAGTGGGTGGTGGGGAAGTATTCTGTGACCATTCTCCACCCCTGTCTCTTATAACCCCACGATAAATTCTAACCATGGAAGCTAGTCCTCATTGTCATGACAAAAGGTACGCTCCCTCTTTACCCATTGGTCTCATGAGAAACTAGTCAATTCCCACTTTTCAGTGCTTTGGGCTAATGAAGGAATTGATAGCAAAGGCTAATGGAATGTTTTGTTTCATTTCTAGGCCCTTGCTGCCCCTGAAGAACCATTTGGAAATGTGTGGTTTTAGTGTAGCTCTCATTAAATAGCACCACACATATTCAAGAGAAAAGGTAGCAGCAAAGAAATCTTTCTAACTCATATCTTTTTAATTCCCCTCCGTTTGTAAATATTTTTTTTAAAAATACCCTCACAATGACAATACATGCAGATAAATTTCATCGTTTTTATATAGTCATGTGAAAAAGAGAGTACATCCTCTTGAATTCTATGGTTTTATGTATCAGAATGTAATAAAAATCATCTGGTCCTTAGCAGGTCTGAAAATTAGGTAAATGCAACCTCAGATGAAAAACAGCACATGACATATTATAGCACATGACATATTATAGTTTGTCATGATTTATTTAACAAAAATAAAGCCAAAATGGAGAAGCCATGTGTGAAAAACTAAGTACACCTTATGATTCAATAGCTTCAACCTTTAGCAGCAATAACTTGAAGTAATCATTTTCTGTATGACTTTATCAGTCTCTCACATTGTTGTGGAGGAATTTTGACCCACTCTTCTTTACAACGTTGCTTCAGTTCATTGAGGTTTGCAGGCATTTGTTTATGCACAGCTCTCTTCAGGTCCCACCACAACAACCCACTCATGTTGAGGTCTGGACTTTGACTGAGCCATTGCAACACCTTGATTCTTTTCTTTTTCAGCCTTTGTGTTGAGCATTTGCTGGTGTGCTTGGTATCATTGTCCTGTTGCACGACCCAATTTTGGCCAAGCTTTAGCTGTTGGACAGATGGCCTGACATCTGACTTTAGAATACTTTGGTATACAGAGGAGTTCATGGTTGACTCAGTGATGGCAAAGTGCCCAGGTCCTGTGAATACAAAACAAGCCCAAATCATCACCCCTCCACCACCATGCTTGACAATTAGTATGAAGTGTGAAGGAAGGATATTCCCTGATCTCTTTCTGGCCTGCATCTTTCTTCCACTCTCTATGCTTTTCGTTAGGCCTAGTAGAAAAGGGGAACTGTTCACCTCTTCAGTCAGTAGCCCCATCTTTTTCTTTGGCCTTCTCATCTCTTTCTTCTGGTTTGTATTTAGTCACTGGTCAACTCCATGATGTCCTGTTTATATTAATGTGTGACACAACTGCTGTGTGGGATTGGGGCCCAGTTTCTATTTTGTTAACTCCCTTTAATCAGCAGAGCATTAATTACAAAAAACCAAACAGCTGCAGCACAAGGGAAGCATGAAGGAGAGTAGCTAAAAGTCCCACCTTCCACCCAGCCCCTTTGTTCTCACCATAACTAGCTCATTGCATAAAAATATCACTGTACAAGTAGCTTAGGTAGAAAAGAAAAGCATCTTTATTTACAGTGGATCTTCAGTTACAATCAGAAGAATAAAAGGGTAAAAAAAGGAAGGATGGATTGTATTCCATATGGAAGAAAGTTCCTTCATAGTGACTGCATGGTCTGGAAGTCAGGAAGGAAGAAACAACTGAAACAAAATGGAAGCAAACAACCAGGAAGAGGGGCAGGGGCTTACCTCAGGTCTGGGAAAAAAGGACTTTGCTAATTGATTAGTGGCAAGGCACGTTATGTTAAGCTGTGAAGTCCTTTTCCTCCCACTGAAATCCAGTGTTAGGTTGCATGCAAGACGGTTAATTTTCTCAACAGTTCCTGCACAGAATGAAAAGAAGTGGGGATGCAGTGCAGTAATTAGAAGGGACAGGCAGGCTGAGTTTAACTATGCAGTCGAGCTAGCTGGCGGCCAACTACAGAAGTCTGCCGAAAGGAAGAGCAGTCTGAACAAATGAAATAGAGGTGTCATTGCCCTAGATTCGGAAAAGTAAAGAGAGAGAGAGAAAGCACTGATGACACAAAACAGAGGTTTCTATATCAGGTTATGTTTGCTATACCTCAGAAATTAAGACGGTATACATTGAACAAGCCCCTCTCTGTAGAGACATGACTCTTGACACTGGCTTAGGTAGAGAAAGAGAACTGGGATACAGCCAGGGACGGGATTGCCTTGGGTCACTCCGCCCTTCGCTTCCCACATTTGCTGAACGGAGATAATGAGCAAAAGGATTCCAGGGCCCTTTTGAAGCTTAATTTTGTTTTGTCTAGCAAGGTCGTGGTCAGAGCCAGGCGTCTACAGAGATTCAGAGTGAACCGAGTTGTATGATCTATTTTCTGACAATAAGGAGTGGATGGTGTTGCCGTTGTTTTGAACGGCAGACACAAAAGAATAGGTCTCTCTTTCCTGTGCTTCATTGGTGTTGCAAAGTATAATTGGGCTCTGTTCCCTCCTCCCACGCGAGTCAGAGAAACATGGTTGATCTGATGCAATTTCACACTCCATGCATTATTACCTCATTTTCAAACCAGCTGGAGTGTTCTTTTTCCTTTGTGTGTCTGAATCTCCGTTTCCCAGGAAAAAAAGACAGGTCTTCATGTGTTGCCCTATGAAAGGAAGGCTAGATGGTTTAAATAGGAAATAATAAGGTATCTCATTATTATTATTTTTTTAAACAGCTGGTGTAGCTTTGTCTTGAAGAATGTAAGCCATAAAATCTTCCATTTCTGTCTGAAGGCCTTGATGAATCAGTTTGTTTCTGGTCCTCGTTAGTTTCAGTTGTAAGTTTGTTCAGCAAAATTGTGCATCGACCTGCGCATAATGCTAAGTCACCAGGAACAGGACAGGTTCTCTTGGACTTCTTGGTGACTTGTGGTGTCATTGACCACTGAATCTTTCAAACACTGTATCTTTCTGGACCACCTGCTCAGGATGGGACTTGGAGCCACCGTTTTACACTGGTTCCCTCTCTTCAAGCCTTTTTGGTTTGGAGAGAAGCTTTGACTGTATATTTTGTCTTTATTTGTTCACTTGCTTTTCATGGTTTTGGGAGAGCATCTGTGTATGTGTTTTTTTATTTTGCTACCCCCCCCCCCCCCCGAGTGTGGTGTGTGTGCTTTGCTTTTCCTGTTCGGTTTATTTTACAAAATTGTTATGTGGTTAATTTACTGTGTATTTATTATTATTTTTTTAAAAAAAGATGCTTAATTTGACGTCTTGTTTGGTGGTGGTCATGGTGGTCGGCATCCTGCTGTCTGCTTTTGGGGGTTGTTTGATTCTCTGTTGCCTTTTCTCCCCTTTTTAGAGTAGTTTTGACAGGTTCTTTTGGGCTTTTTTTGGGGGGGGGGGGGACTGGCACCAGAAAGCACAAATGAGGAAAAGCAAGAAGGAATGACCTGAAAGAGACAATCTCTTTCATCTCAAAATGAAATCTCTAAATGAAAAGACCAGTGTGTGAAAAACACAAAAATGAAAGACCCCACACCAAAAAAGAAGCTCCCGTGTGGCCTTGGGAGTTCAAATTCCCACTGCGCCTCCCTACGAGTAGAGCTAGCCCGTGTGGCCTTCGGTATGCAGTACCACTAGGTGACCTTGCTGGACACCGCTGAGTGTTGCTATTTATAAGGACCAAAACCTAAGGACCAACTCAACTGAGGACCACGTTTAGCTGGCATGTGAAACAAAGTATATTTGGAAGGGGGGGTTGTTTTTGTTTTTGCATCCTTGATGTCACTTTAAATAATCCATAGAGTGAAGAGAATCTGAAAGTTATAGTAGGATGAGCAATTATATAAAGAGGTCTTATCTTTTTTTTTAGAAGGTAATTCCATGCTGGGTCACTGCAGTTATCACTTAATGAAGAATGGAACGGCTCTGAATGGCTTCGAGGAACATTTATTTAAACCTCATCTAGGGCCTGTCCACACTGTGAACTTTGGTGCGATCCGGCCAGTGCCTGAAAGCTCTGTATCGATTTTAATTCTTGGCACCCATCTGTGAAGACAGAACAAAGAGCTATTTTGCATCTCAATGGATCATCCTGAAATGATTGCATGACCTAAGCCCTGTACCAGAAAGATACAGGCCAGCTTTTAGAGGGGAAAGGTGGACCTTTTCAAGTAGAAACAGAAGCGGATGAGGTCTTTTTTTCCATGCCAAACAGGGCTTTCCCTATACCGTAATTCTATATGTCAGTGTGGACAGGTGGCAACAGCTAGATATGCTATTCTTTGCATAAGACAAAATTGTGGCACTGATTCACAAAGCTTAGGGAACAAAGTCATCAATGTTGGCAGAGTTTCTGTGCAAAAAAAATAAACTACAGCTCTTGGAGTGTTGTGTAGCACAAAAAAACTGTGGATCCAATTTCATGATTTATTTGGGGGACATACATTCTAGAAAAACCTTGTGTTTTTCCACCCATGTAATGGATACACAAGAAAGCAATGGTCAGAACATCTCCACTGCAATTCTGCACTGCCAACATTATAGCTCCCATAATTATTCAACCTTCTGCACTGCTTCCAAAGGTGTCACATAACTTTTACACCTTGAAAAGAATCTAATTCTTTCTTGTCAAAGACTAACTGCATCATAAAAAATATTTTTTTCCAATCAGGACCACTTACTTACTTACTTACTTACTTACTTACTTACTTACTTACTTACTTACTTACTTACTTACTTAGCTTTCTGGCATTAATTGTGAATTCTACCACTCCCAAACTACTCTACCATCAGGCAGAGCATAGAGCCCAAGGGTACTTGTTGAGCAGATTCCTCACATGAATTCTGGCATTTTGTTATTTTATTTTTACACTACTGGAATGTAGGGGTTTTGTAATAGGCTAGTGGCTTAAGTCTCTAGCTGCAGAGCCAGAGGTTGGGAGTTTGATTCCCCATTGTGCCTCCATGGAGAAGAGCCAGCCTGTGTGGCCTTGGGCAAGCTGCACCGTCCCAGGACTCCCCCAGAAGAAGGGAAAGGCAAACCACTTCCGAGTATTCTTTACCTGGAAAACCCTGGAAAGGGTCACAATAAGTTAGAGTTGACTTGATGGCACATGATTAGTATTAGTATTATTAGGACAATGTATGTGTGTGTATGTGTACACACAAAAGCAGATGAACGCCTACATTTTGATATTGCTTTTGAGTGATTAGGCTAGAGCCCTTCCTTTAGAATGTCAGGGTTATCTCTCCCCCCCCCCCCACACACACCTTGATTTTTTGTTTTCTGTCAGTGCAGAGGTGCATTCCCAAAAATCATAATGGGTGTCTCCTTATTCTCTTTTGTTTGTGTTCTCTGGGCAGGAGCTGGGCACATAGTTCTGCCAGAAGTAATTCTGGTGGTGCTGTGTAACCCCTCTTCCAAGTTATTTCAGTTTGCATTTTCACCTTTGCAGTAATACACACACACACACAAACGCATTCAGCAGGGCATAGATATGAATCAGATAGGATTCACCACCACCCCCGCAAAAGGGCACAAGGTAAGTTGGGGTACAGAGCAGACGGGGGCAGCAGTGCACAGCTGTAGTTTCCTTGGGATAGAACTGAAGGTATGCAAAACTCCTGCCATTTATGAGAAAGACTCAAATGATCCTTTCCCTTTGTGAGCCATGTGGTGTTTTTAGAAATCTTGCGAGAACTGGTTGAAGAAATTGCTCATGAAAAATCTGTTTGCTTTACTTATTTATACAGTATCGTGGCTTTTGAAGTAGTAGTTGTTCAATAAAGATAGACCTTGTTTTGATCTCCAGGTGTTCTTGCGTTCTAAAGTGCACAGAAATCCTCTCCAAAAGACACTCCCATTTTGTTTTAAGCCAAGAAGTTACAGCTGAAGCTGTAGACCCCAAAGCAAGAAAATTCAGGCCCCAGCTCAACCTCCCACCCCACACAACACTACACATAATGAGGCGAAGCTAGAACGGGTTCAGTAACTGTAGACTGGACTGCCCTGCGCCTTTGCTACTTACAGATGTTGACATTGTCAAGCTCCCAGTTTCACTTTGACTCTTCCACACCACCAATGAGGCACTCTATGGTGCGGTGGCTGAAACCAAGTACGGTATCATGCTTTGAGTGAAAGTTATGGTCCAAGAAGGTGCATCCATCTGTCCACATTTTAAGTGAGAATGAGGAAGTGGTCTCAAATGTCTTGCTTTGCCGAGGGCTAGTTAAAACCATTATTTTTTGAAAACTTCCAAAAACAACAATAGAGACAGCTGCATGGTCCTGTGTGCAATCCAAATGTAGAAGTCGTGAGACCTTTATTTAGACCACTAAAACTTTAAAAAAAGAGGGGGGGAAAAGGAAACTTTCTTGAATAAAATTCACTTCCTGAGACACAGGTTAGAAAAATTATGAATGGAAGTCTCAAAATGTTCATGACAGAAATCCACTAGGCACACTGCTTGTTGCTTAAGAGGAGTTGAGTGCTGGGTTCAACTCGTTTGGGGGTGGATGTTTTTAGATGCCTCACCCCTGGCACCATTTGCTTTGAATTTTCTATTCAGCCTGCAGGATAGGAGCTAGTCCCTGAATGACACCTCCCACCCCCACCCCAGTTTTTGAAAAATGACCTTTTTTCTCTTCCCTTCAGGAATACTTTCTACGGTAGGACCCCTGTATCCACAGGGGATCAGTACCAAGCCCCCCTGCGGATGCTGAAAAATGTGGATTATAGCAAACACTATTTTAACAGCAAATGTTATACATAGCATGGTCACTGGCTCCCTCTAATGGCCTGTTCTGGTCACTTTATCTTTAGAAATAGGATTTTTCTTTTAATATTTTTAATATTTTCAGACCGTGGATGAGTAAATCTGCGGAGACTGATCCTACGGATAAGGAGGTCCTCCTGTATATTTTAGTACTGCCCCAAATACTTTTGTCTATGTGTATACCCAATACCGCTTGATACATGGGCTCCATCACATACCTTTTAAGCATCAACCTTAGCAACATGAATGGGCATATCTACTGTAGTCTGTGACAACTAATATTTATGATAATATGGAAGCTGAAATAGTCATCTCAGTAGGGACCAATTTTGTTAGGCTTTCTGGGTATTAAGATCATCAGGGGAGGCCTTTCTCTCAGTCCCACCACCCTCACATGTGTATTTGATGAGGACATGGCCTTCTCTGTCGCTGCTCCCAGACTCTGCAACTCCCTCCCATGGGAAGCTAGGCTGACCCCATCTTTGTTGTCCATCCGCAAGCAGGCAAAGACTTTTCTCTTCATGAATAGCTTTCCTTTACATGACTGGTTGACCGAAGGGATTTCTTAAAGGGCTTATTTTATGCTGTTGTTTTACTCAAGATTTTAATATTGCTCTTCTTTATGAGTTTTAATATATTTTAATGCTTTTCATGTCTTTTTCTTTTAAAAATTCTACACAAAGAAAGGGATATGACCGAAAACCGATACACTGGAAAACAAATGCAGAAGCCTGAATTAGCAAATGGGGAGATGTCCTGCAAAATTCATCTATATTTGACAGTGGTACACATTAAGAAGAATATTTACCAAAATATGCCCAAGCGAACGAGTAAAAAAAACAAAAAACAAGCTCACAACCTACACAGAGCTTCGGTGGGGTGGAAAAACAGACACTGGGATTCTGAGAAATGCAGAGCACACCACCCTGGTGTCATTTTCTTATCCCTGCTGAAGGTTAGTCATAACGAATGGCTTCCTTCTGAGGAGGGCAAAGCGCTTGGTCGTCCAGAAGGTTTGGCATCAGTCCAGGTTGTGGTGGTTATCCATCTCTAAGATTTGAAATGCCAGATTAAGACTTAGAGGTGAAGCCATGGGCAGCTTATGTGCCCTTATAAATAACAGCAGCAGAAGGGATAACCTGGCTGTCTAACCATAATTTAATCAGTGGATATGTTTTCTTAACCCCCACTCGCTCGGTCCTACAATTGACTTTATGTTCAAAGTTCTTCTTCCTGACATTTTGCAATCTGGAACTTGTCACATTTTAATCAGTTTATGCAAGACATTCTTTGAGAAGAACTATTTTTCAGCCTCTATCACAATGACATCTTTAGTTAAGGTCTATTATTTTAAATTAGCACCCTCTTATCTCACGGTCACTTTCAATGTCCCAGGGAAATGGTGGGAGAGGAATGTGAATGTTTCCCCACAATCTATCTTTTTTTCCAAGGGTATTCCCCACTTCCCAGCTTTATACAAGAGCAGGAGGGATGAGGAAAGGGGGTCCTCATGGTTTGTTTGTTTTAATTTGGACCCTTCCCTGAAGCTTCTGGAGTTCTCCTGATTTGGGAGTAATGTTATGTGTAGTCCCTGAAGGGCACAGGCCTTAGAGCCTCAGATCATCTAGAGAAAGGGGGCTGCAATGTAGAGGCTCCTGATTTAACTGGGCCATAAATGGAAGACCTAGAAAGTAAACTAACAGGGAAAAGAAATAATCCATTTAAAGTATAGGGTTGAATGGGATAGATGTGCGACAGACTGTTTTTTGCCTTCTCAAAAATACCTTTTGGCTACCATTATATTGTTGGTGCTGGATGAGACTCTTGAGAGTCCCCTGGACTGCAAAGAGAACAAACCTATCCATTTTGAAGGAAATCAACCCTGAGTGCTCACTGGAAGGACAGATCCTGAAGCTGAGGCTCCAATACTTTGGCCATCTCATGAGAAGAGAAGACTCCCTGGAAAAGACCCTGATGTTGGGAAAGTGTGAGGGCAAGAGGAGAAGGGGACAACAGAGGACGAGATGGTTGGACAGTGTCACTGAAGCGACCAACATGAATTTGACCCAACTCCGGGAAGCAGTGGAAGACAGGAGGGCCTGGCGTGCTCTGGTCCATGGGGTCATGAAGAGTCGGACACGACTTAACGACTAAACAACAAATGATTTTTCAGGATGCTCATAATATAAGCCCTACTCCAAAAATAAGCCGCAGTTCAGTGAAACCCCACCCTCCACCATTGTGCAGCAGGCAGAAGAAGATGACATGGCTGTATTTGAATAAATGTAGATGGTTGTACATGAAAAAAATAAAACATCCCCTGAAATAAGCCCTAAGGTGTTTTTTGGAGTAAAAATTAATATAAGACCCTGTCTTATTTTCGGGAAAACATGATACATCCCTTGGTTGGAGCCTTCAGATGCACCATCTTTACACCAGACAGCTGTCCAGAATCAAACACATGTTTTCAAAGGTCTGGTGTCCTCCAGATAAACACCATGAGCAAATGACATTTCTTTGCAAGCATTTGCTGTTATTTGTGCAATACCTTATCTTCAGGAAGCAATTTTTATTTTATTCTTGGCTTATGTTTTTCTTGTTGCATGATTTTCTTTGTCACAGTAAATCAGTAATCTTTTCTTGTTAGTACATGACTAACACTATTGACTTTGGACTTTACATTCACCAGCTTTTCTCTCCAGATAATAGCAAAAACAGAAGCTCGGAATCCCTTCAGTGCTTGGAGATGGGGGACAGTTTTTTTGGCAGTCCACATTTGAGATGGAAAGAACATGAGGTTTAAAAAAATCAATGCAGGAGAAAGTGAAACTGACCTAACCTAACCTTGACACCCATTATTTTTAAAACAAGAATGCAATTTGCTCGAGGCAATAATGGTAGCAGGAATAGAATTACCCTGGACTGACAGAAAGACAAACAAGTGGGTTCTAGATCAAATCAAGTCTGAATCATCTCTGGAGGCAAAAATTTTAAACCTGAGGCTCTCCTGCTTTGGGCACACTATGAGAAGGCAGGCTTCTCTGGAAAAGACAATAATACTGGGAAAGATGGAAAGGCAGCATGAACAGAGTAAGACCAAATACAAGATGAACTGACTCTCTAAACTAAAGGAAGTCACAGGCTTGAATTTAGAAATGCTAAGCAGGAAAGTTGAGGACAAGACATTTTGGAGATGGCTCATTCACAGGATCACCATAAGTTGAAGGTGACTTGACAGCACATAACAACAACAATATTGTTGTTGTTGTTTAGTCGTTAAGTCGTGTCCGACTCTTCGTGACCCCATGGACCAGAGCACGCCAGGCCCTCCTGTCTTCCACTGCTTCCCGGAGTTGGGTCAAATTCATGTTGGTAGCTTCGATGACACTGTCCAGCCATCTCGTCCTCTGTCGTCCCCTTCTCCTCTTGCCTTCACACTTTCCCAACACCAGGGTCTTTTCCAGGGAGTCTTCTCTTCTCATGAGATGGCCAAAGTATTGGAGCCTCAGCTTCAGGATCTGTCCTTCCAGTGAGCACTCAGGGTTGATTTCCTTCAGAACGGATAGGTTTGTTCTCCTTGCAGTCCAGGGGACTCTCAAGAGTCTCCTCCAGTACCACAATTCAAAAGGATCAATTCTTCGGTGGTCAGCCCTCTTTATGGTCCAGCTCTCACTTCCATACATCGCTACTGGAAAAACCATAGCTTTGACTATGCAGACCTTTGTCGGCAAGGTGATGTCTCTGCTTTTTAAGATGCTGTCTAGGTTTGTCATCACTTTCCTCCCAAGAAGCAGGTGTCTTTTAATTTCGTGGCTGCTGTCACCATCTGCAGTGATCATGGAGCCCAAGAAAGTAAAATCTGTCACTGCCTCCATATCCTCCCCTTCTATTTTCCAGGAGATGATGGGACCAGTGGCCATGATCTTAGTTTTTTTGATGTTGAGCTTCAGACCATTTTTTGCGCACTCCTCTTTCACCCTCATTAAGAGGTTCTTTAATTCCTCCTCACTTTCTGCCATCAGAGTGGTATCATCTGCATATCTGAGATTGTTGATATTTCTTCCGGCAATCTTAATTCCGGCTTGGGATTCCTCCAGTCCTGCCTTTCGCATGATGTATTCTGCATATAAGTTAAATAAGCAGGGAGACAATATACAGCCTTGTCGTACTCCTTTCCCAATTTTGAACCAATCAGTTGTTCCATATCCAGTTCTAACTGTTGCTTCCTGTCCCACATATAGATTTCTCAGGAGATAGACAAGGTGGTCAGGCACTCCCATTTCTTTAAGAACTTTCCATAGTTTGCTGTGGTTCAAACAGTCAAAAGGCTTTTGCGTAGTCAATGAAGCTGTAGATGTTTTTCTAGAACTCTCTGGCTTTCTCCATAATCCAGCGCATGTTAGCAATTTGGTCTCTAGTTCCTCTGCCCCTTTGAAATCCAGCTTGTACTTCTGGGAGTTCTCGGTCCGCATACTGCTGAAGCCTACCTTATAGGATTTTGAGCATAACCTTGCTAGCATGTGAAATGAGTGCAATTGTACGGTAGTTGGAGCATTCTTTGGCACTGCCCTTCTTTGGGATTGGGATGTAGACTGATCTTTTCCAATCCTCTGGCCACTGCTGAGTTATCCAAACTTGCTGGCATATTGAGTGTAGCACCTTAACAGCGTCATCTTTTAAGATTTTAAATAGTTCGACTGGAATGCCATCACCTCCACTGACCTTGTTGTTAGCCATGCTTTCTAAGGCCCACTTGACTTCACTCTCCAGGATGTCTGGCTCAAGGTCAGCAACCACACTATCTGGGTTGTCCGGGACATCCAGATCTTTCTGGTATAATTCCTCTGTGTATTCTTGCCACCTCTTCTTGATGTCTTCTGCCTCTGTTAGGTCCCTCCCATTTTTGTCCTTTATCATGTCCATCTTTGCACAAAATGTTCCTTTAATATTTCCAATTTTCTTGAACAGATCTCTGGTTTTTCCCTTTCTATTATTTTCCTCTATATCTTTGCACTGTTTATTGAAGAAGGCCCTCTTGTCTCTCCTTGCTATTCTTTGGAAGTCAGCATTCAATTTTCTGTAACTTTCCCTATCTCCCTTGCATTTTGTTTCCCTTCTCTTCTCTGCTATTTGTAAGGCCTCGTTGGACAGCCACTTTGCTTTCTTGCATTTCCTTTTCTTTGGGATGGTTTTTGTTGCTTCCTCCTGTACAATGTTACGAGCCTCCATCCATAGTTCTTCAGGCACCCTGTCCACCAAATAGAGTTCCTTAAATCTGTTCTTCACTTCCACTGTGTATTCATAAGGGATTTGGTTTAGAGTAAACCTGACTAGCCCAGGGTTTTTTCCTACTTTCTTCAGTTTAAGCTTGAGTTTTGCTATAAGCAGCTGATCATCAGAGCAACAATCAGCTCCAGGTATTGTTTGTGCTGACTGTATAGAGCTTCTCCATCTTTGGCTGCAGAGAATATAATCAATCTGATTTCGGTATTGCCCATCTGGTGATGTCCATGTGTAGAGTCGCCTCTTGTGTTGTTGGAAAAGAGTGTCTGTGATGACCAGCTTGTTCTCTTGACAAAACTCTATTAGCCTTGCCCTACTTCATTTTGAACTCCAAGGCCAAACTTACCTGTTGTTCCTTTTATCTCTTGACTACCTACTTTAGCATTCCAGTCCCCTATAATGACAAGAACATCTTTCTTTGGTGTCAGTTCTAGAAGGTGTTGTAAGTCTTAATAGAATTGGTCAATTTCAGCCTCTTCAGCATCGGTGGTTGGTGCATAAACTTGGATTACTGTGATGTTGAAAGGTCTGCCTTGGATTCGTATTGAAATCATTGTACCAGTTTTGAGATTGTATCCTGGCAAATAGAAGGGGAAGATATGGAAGCAGTGACAGATTTTACTTTCTTGGGCTCCATGATCACTTCAGATGGGGACAGCAGCCACGAAATTAAAAGACACCTGCTTCTTGGGAGGAAAGCGATGAGAAACCTAGACAGCATCTTAAAAAGCAGAGATATCACCTTGCCGATAAAGGTCCGCATAGTCAAAGCTATGGTTTTTCCAGTAGCGATGTATGGAAGTGAGAGCTGGACCATAAAGAAGGCTGACCGCCGAAGAATTGATGCTTTTGAATTATGGTGCTGGAGGAGACTCTTGAGAGTCCCCTGTACTGCAAAGAGAACAAACCTATCCATTTTGAAAGAAATCAACCCTGAGTGCTCACTGGAAGGACAGATCCTGAAGCTGAGGCTCCAATACTTTGGCCATCTCATGAGAAGAGAAGACTCCCTGGAAAAGACCCTGATGTTGGGAAAGTGTGAAGGCAAGAGGAGAAGGGGACAACAGAGGACGAGATGGTTGGACAGTGTCACTGAAGCGACCAACATGAATTTGACCAAACTCCGGGAGGCAGTGGAAGACAGGAGGGCCTGGCGTGCTCTGGTCCATGGGGTCACAAAGAGTCGGACACGACTTAACGACTAAACAACAACAACAACAGCTTTTCCCACTCTTTTGTTGACTATGAGGGCTACTCCATTTCTTCTACGGGATTCTTGCCCACAGTAGTAGATATGATAATTGTCTGAATTGAATTCGCCCATTCCCGTCCATTTTAGTTCACTGACGCCCAGGATGTTAATGTTTATTCTTGCCATCTCCTGTTTGACCACATCCAGCTTACCAAGGTTCATAGATCTTACATTCCAAGTTCCTATGCAGTATTTTTCTTTGCAGCATCGGACTTTCCTTTCACTACCAGGCGCGTCTGCAGCTGAAGTCCTTTCGGCTTTGGCCCAACCACTTCATTAGCTCTGGAGCTACTTGTACTTGTCCTCCACTCTTCCTCAGTAGCATGTTGGATGCCTTCCGACCTGAGGGGCTCATCTTCCAGCATTATATCTTTTAGCCTTTTGTTTCTGTCCATGGAGTTTTCTTGGCAAAGATACTGGAGTGGCTTGCCAGTTCCTGCTCCAGGTGGATCATGTTTAGTCAGAACTCTCCACTATGACCTGTCTGTCTTGGGTGTCCCTGCACGGCATAGCCGATAGCTTCTCTGAATTACTCAAGCCCCTTCGCCACGACAAGGCAGCAATCCGTGAAGGGGTGAAAAATCATACTAGGGCTTATTTTCAGGTTTGGTCTTATTTTCAGGGAAACGGTAGTAACAGGAAGGCAGGATAGTCACTACGCTGGACTACCTTTTACTCAGAGCTTGGAAGTAAGTACTACTAAGTAATTTATTTATGTAACACGCCACTTTTGAGGTAATAAATAATGGAACAAGTAGTTGCAAAGTTACTTTAAGCTATAACAAGTTATATCTAAGCTATTTACATGTAACAAGTAATGCCTAGTTCCTATCAACAGTTACTGTATAAAGCTATTCTCTTATGAGTCCTATGGGGCAAGGAAATTATTACTTCTCTTTGTTTTGGTTCATAAGTATTTCCAAGGGGTGTGTGTGTGTGTGCATGTTTTGTGCTGCCAGGTCAGAACCAACTTATGGCAACCTTAATCGGGCTTTCAAGGTAAGTGAGATATTTAAGGAATGGTTTTACAAGTCCCACTCCCCCAGTCAGTTTCCATGGCTGAGTGGGGATTCGAACCCTCTTCTCCGGAGTCCTAGTCAATCATTATGTCCACTACACCAGTGGTCCCCAACCTTGGGCCTCCAGATGTTCTTGGACTACAACTCCCAGAAGCCTTCACCACCCCCTCTGCTGGCCAGGATTTCTGGGAGTTGAAGTCCAAGAACATCTGGAGGACCAAGGTTGGGGACCCCTGCACTACACCACACTGGGAATCCAAGGTGTCTTATCAAAATTGGCCTCTAGAGGGAACCAGAGAGCATTTCCTCTCTTCTTATGGCCTCCTCTTATAGATAATACAATATGTTAATCATGTATGATTCAACACATTACTTGTAGGATTGATTGATTGATTGATTGATTGATTGATTGATTGATTGATTGATTGATTGATTGATTGAGCTTATATGCCGCCCATTTAGACATAGTCTACTCTGGGCGGCTCACAAAACGCAGAATACAAACAATTAATATCAAATAACAATTTACAACATTTACACAGAACAAAGTAGATAAAGATAGAGAAAAAGAGAAAGTTACGTAGTGCCCGGAGGGAAGGCCTGTCTATATAACCAGGTCTTGAGTTGGTTAAACAGCAATAATGATAACAAGAGCCTGAAAAATAATGAGCAAGCAGTGAGTTCCTTTTAAATGTAAGGAGTCCAGTTCTGATTAATATCAGTCATCCAGAGAACCCTGTAATTGGTCTGCATTTACATACAGTTAATAATAATCATAAAGGAAAATGCTGGAAATTATTGCAAAAATCCAATTATAGTACCATTAAATTGATTACTGAATGGTAGGTGAACACTTCTATAAATCCCATTGATTCAAGGGAGCTACTCAAGACTAGTCATTGATTTAGACTCTCTTTCATCTACAATCCAGATACATCAAAACAGATGGAAGATGCAACTTTAGTTTTAAAAAAATGTTCTGAAAAATGGTGTAATGAAGAGATAAGCTGCAGAGCTGCAAAGATGAAAGGTGGATTATGTGTTAGTAGTGTTTTGTGACTGCTGGCAACCGCAATCTCCTTGCCTCCCCCTTTGCCACATCTGTGTGTAACATGGTGGCATCTTTGCCTGTGGGTTTCCATGACAGTAAATGGAAATAAACCTCTTTTAAAGTAAAACATGCTGGTATTTATAGTCCCGAGTCCCAACCCTTTGGCTTTGGCCCTGTCCCCCACTGGAACACACCAGGCCTTGTCTGAAGGACACAAAATGCTGTAGAGACGGATAGACATTGAGCCCAATGGCCCGGTATCACATATCTTCCTTTACTTTGATGTTGTTGGAGGGTTTTCAGCTGGAGAACATCTCCATTCCATATTATACTTCATTCGCTTGAGTCCAGGGTGTAAATCTCATTGGTCAATTGCCATAAGTAGAGAGGTTAGTGTGAACGTGTGCTGTGACTCAGCAATGCTTACACTGACTTCCTCGCTTGGGGCAACCTGATGCCCAGATGGATGCCACCAACCATGTGATGCCAGTGGGCATAACTAATAGGATTTGGGGCTTTAACTCTTCTGTGTCTTGAGGGCTGGATTCCTGGGCTTTCCAGACGCTGCTCTCTCTGAGTTGCCTCCATTGACTATTTTGTTTCTCTTGCCTTTTGAAACTTTGCCATATATAATAATAAAATCACAGCATATAACTGTCATGTTAGGCACCTAAGAGGGAATATTAAATATGTTGTTTCATTAAAAAGATAGCAATATAAAATGTGTTTGAAGCTAGATTTAAATGTAGCACAATGATCATGTCTGTGCATCGAAACATTGAAGCATAAAATTTTTATTGCCAATATCTCTTCTTCTACCAAATGGATGTTTTAAGGAGGTTCCTGTTCCAGAACATAACTTTCAACAAAAATTCTGTGAATACAAGAGGTGTTTTCAAAACTATAAAATCAATAGCTATGCATTCTTTGCCAGATCAAAAGATCCAGGCTGAAAAGGTAATTTTAACTTGCATGGCCCATCCTAGACCTTTCCTTGGAACATTTTGATTGACAGGTAGGAGACCTATCGCCACATGGAATACTTCACCAGTGGAATAGTCTATGTTTAATCGATCTCTCGATTAATTTTCATAGTGTAACCGTACCCTTAGTTGACCTAGCAGCCGGATGAACCCATCAGATAGCACTTTTAGGAGCAAACAGCCAATGAGGGCACTGGAGCAGGGAGAAGACTGCCCCTTCAGTGCCCCAATTTCTTCCTTGGTGACGTGCTGAATCCAGCTCACAGAAAGCAAAGGTGAACAAAGAAAAATAATAATAATTCAAACGGTGTTCCATGGTGTTGCTGTCTTGACCAATATTTCCTTTGTTGGGGCCTCTGCAGTAAAAGCAAGAGGATGCCTTAAGGTCTGAACAAAAGCAACGTAGATGCTGATCAGGCCAAGGTTTGTGCCTGGAATGTA
Source organism: Intellagama lesueurii (assembly GCA_037013535.1). NCBI lineage: Eukaryota > Metazoa > Chordata > Lepidosauria > Squamata > Agamidae > Intellagama > Intellagama lesueurii. The sequence continues at coordinate 217,551,042 of JBAJHW010000001.1, read as the reverse complement.
CATTGCCTTCTCTTTTCCCTCAGTCTTGGAGGTGCCTTTGGTGGTGGTGGTGGGTAACCTCTGGAGCAAGCTGACACAGCCTCTTGTTCCTAGAAGAATGTAGCACTTAAGAGATTAAGGATCAGTTTATACAATCAGTAGACTGATAAGATAAAATCCCGTTGTATGATAATTCACGTGTCTTTGGTGGTGCAGAAGAAGTGGGTGCCGAAGTTCCTCTGAGCTCTGTCACACCCCTGCCTTCAATCAAGGTGAAGGAGAAGCATTTGGTGATATCTAATGACAATGGGGAATAAAGTCATTTGTCTTCCCTGTGTGAGGCTTACCCATTACATTTGCAGTTGTGAGGCTTCCCCAAGGGCAAACTACTATGTTTACAGAAACTGTCTCAAAGGAAAAATCTCCCTGAGTGGCCGGAAGATGCATCTTCTGTTGAGCACTTTTGAAGTTTGTGTGTGTGTGTGTGGGGGGAGAAGGATTCCTTGGAAATGGTGCTAGAGAACCATATCTTCTTTGTAGAAGTCCTGTATGGGGGAAAAGGGTTGCCCCCTTGACGGTAATTAATCAGCTTTATATGTGGATGTGACTACAGAATGTTTCCCCTAGAGTAAGTAAACACACACATTCACCTTCCTCCATAGAAATATAGCAGGCTGGGGTGGAGTGGGGAACTAGCTTTGAGCTTTCTCCTTGATATGCAAGTTTTCTACATAAATGGAGGAGTTTATTATCTCCGCCCTTTTCAAGGGATATTTCAGTGGTGTAATGGCCAGTTCCAAGGTAAAATGTAACAAAATCCGTTAATTGTTTGAGCAAAGAAAGAGGGCTGTCCATCATAAGAGACTTGTGGCCAGGCCAAAGGGGTTCCCCACCCCAAACTTTTGGGATGAGGTGACTAACCTGCTTGGACCATGAAGTGACACTACTGTCAATGGCTCCTTTCATGGGTATTTCTACGTAAATGGCATGTGTGTCAGAAATTGGGGAAACATTTTATAAATAATAATAATAAAATCAGAATATATAGAGAAGAAATAAAGCACAGTCAATTTTTCAAAACTTGGAAACCTTTATTAAAATACACCAATGAAATAAATGAGAAGTCACATGATTTAGGAAATAATCTAGATTGCTCAGATTGTTAGTTGGTAATTTTCTAGAATGGAATGGGGATTCGAGATTAAGTGTAATTTTGTAATTTTGTAAAATGGTATGAATAGCTGGTGTTTAGAATGTTAAAATATTTAATAATTGTATTAAATGATAAAATATTTAATAATAATTATAGTTAATTGTACTATCTGTTTGTAATGTGATGGACTGTCTAAAAATTCAATTAAACATTTTAAAGAGGAAAAAAAGAAATTGGGGAAACATGGATTGGGGAATTTTCTGTTACAGGGCTTTGAATTTTTGGTTAAATTCTTCCAGCTGTGCAGCAGAAGTGCAGGGATTCACAGAGTAGAATAGCTTCAAGTTCCCCAGAGTAGACCAGCCTTTTCTCATCAACTGGCACTTACAGTTTCAATAACTCACTCTGAGACATTTGAAAGAGAAAGAATAAAAAACATTTTCTTTACTTACAGTTCTGAACAGATCAAACAGAAAACTAACAAAACATGGTTGCTTGCAACAACAGGCCTCAATAGACTACTGCTTCTAACAGACTCTAGAGGCGGACCTCTTGTTGAATTTAGAGGAAGGTAGGAATGATTAGTTATTGCTGGATAGATTGATAGTCACCCAGCCCACAAAAGGTCCCTCCTGGCCTCACCTACTAGAGGCAGCATGCGAGGTTGCAAAAAGTCCAACTTCTGGAAAATTCAGGCTTTTCTCAGTGCCTGGGAATGGCTGTCTGAGAGAAAGGTTGGGGAAGATTTTGCCTGCAAAGGAATGGAAGTACCACTTGTGTTTTGTCTTTTGAGCAAAGTCTTCAAAGCCCTGTTGGCATTTTCCCTTGTACTTTACTAATTGGGAAATGACTTCAGCTGAGTATGAAGGGAGGAGGGCAGAAACTGCTATTGTCTTTGTCAGCATTTAAGGGAACTTGAGGCCTAATTAGCAGACCATCTTGATATGTCTAGAAGTTGATGATTAAGATATAAAAAGAAGTTCAGAAGTTACTTTAGTTGGTTGAACTATCTCTTAGGAGACTACTATGCTCAGTAGTCTCACTAAGCTTAGCTCACTACTATGCTGTCCTGTTATTTCCTACTGGGATAGATGCGCTCTGTGCATGCTCTGAGACTATGCTGATGCTATGCTAGTGCATACATGCTGGAGTTTTTATTTACAGCCTCGCATGCTGTGTGTAGTTTGAGTGACTGGGAGGGGCTTTTCTGGGCTGGGGTGATTGTCTATTTATCCAACACTCACAAATCGTTCCTTCCAGCTTTTGAAATTCAAAGAGAGCCCTGCCTCTCTGCTGAGTGGATCTATCCCTCTCTTTCATCAGTTAGTTGCCGTTGTTTGTTGCTGTTGATCTGTTGAGTTGATTGCTAATATGTGTGCAATAAAGAAAGGAGTTCATAAAAGTCAGTAATTTTAAGCAACTGTAAGTAATGAAACTTTTATTATTATTTCTCCTGCTAATGTCTCAGAGTGAGTTATTGAGACTTTAAGTGCAGTTAATGAGAAAGTGGTGGACTCTGGGGAATTTTGTAACTATTTTCTTCTGTGGATCTCTATACTTCTAATGTGTAGCAAAAAGAGAATTTTACCAGAAATTCAAAAATCTGAAACAGAAAATGCTAGGTAGTTTAGTTAGCTTTCTTATTTTCCTGTGTGTTTGCTCTGTATTGCTTCTGCCTCAGACTTTAATTGATTGTTTGCTCCAAAATACTTTTGATGCCTTTTTAAAACCTTCTGAAACGTTTGCCTTTGGTCTATATAAAAAAAATTCTCCATGTACGTTGTCTGGAATTTTGGCGAAGAGGGTTTGTGGTACTTAAAACTAAATCTTACCTTGACCACCTACTGAGAGTTGGTAATTATTGTAGGTGTGGGGGCAGCTCTACCTTGCACGGTTGGCGTGAGAGTCAAAAGTGCTTCACCTTGTGGATTTCTTGGAACTTCCTGAAAGCAGGACATAGTTGGGTCGTCCCCAAGTGTTGGGAGGTCCTGGGATCAGGAGCTTTAATTTTCCTGGGCTCACCCACTCCAGGATCAGTAGGGTGGTGTGGCTCAGTGGTTAGAGCAGGACTCCCTGAAACTGGAGGTCTCTGCATAAACACAGAGCTTTCTTGCAACTTGCTGTAAGGAAGGGATTCTTCATCGAGTGCAAATGATATTTGGGCGGTAGATGTATGATAACACTGCTAGATGTGCAGCAGGCCCAGGCACCGCTAAAGCCCAGGGTGGCCTATGTTTCCTCCTGTTCACTGGAGCAGCAATGATCATTTTTATAGACACATTTCGCATGCAGTCATTGATTGACAGCCTACACCACATTTTTATGGGATTGGCTGGCAGCTGTCTCCCAGGAATAATGAGTGGTGGTGGTGGTGGGGAATATGGCTTTTTATATAGCGATCACTAATAAATCTCCCTCATTCAGCACTGATGTTTAGATGAGAAAGAGGACAGCGCTTTCAGTGTCCTCAAAGGTGAATATTTCTAAAAGCGGGTTCAAGTTTCACCCTTTGAGGGGTTTTTCCCTTCTGCAGGTATGATACATTTTCCTGTTTGAAAGGGGAGCAGGATTTGTTATAGAATCATAGAAACGTGAAGTTGGAAGGGGCCTCTAAGGCCATCAAGTCCAACCCCCTGCTCGATGCAGGAATAGCAATTATGATAGCATTTGATTGTGGAAGAGTAATACTGGAGGCCGTGAAGTATTTGCACAGAAATCCTCTCCCTGCCCCCCCTAAAAACAGCCATGCTTTCTCCTTGAAGCAACGTTATGAGAGGTTGTTTCTCCTCTGATTGTCAAGGTGATTATTTTCTGCGGATGTGAGAGACATTTGCTCTACCAAGGTTTTGTGTGTTTGTGTAAGAGCCAAATCTGCACTTCCTGGGCTGAACATGGATTTTATTGCATTTTTTAAACACACACACACACACACACACCACTTCACTTTGGATAGTGATTCACTGCTTTGATTCATGTTTGGTTTCATAAATACTTGCTTATTATGCCGTTTTTCAAAGCAATGCACAACATGCCCAAGGTTGGAACTTTGATACTGGTTTCCAGCAATATGTCATGTAGGGGGACAATTATTTTTGTCAGTTCTCCTTAGTATCCTCTTAATCTCCCTCCGTTCTTAATTGCTGTTATTCAACAATGAAACTTCAGAGAGTAAACCAATTAGCTTTTGCTTCCTTTCAGCTGACGATTTTTTGTGTGTGCCTTTCCCAAAGATCTCCCAACACAAGGGAACTGATATTAGGCTAAAATAAACCGTACACAGCAACCTTGGCTTCCTCCATTTAAAAAAGCAGCATTGATGAGGGTGACTGCTAAGAATGGTAAAGAATTTCCATTCACTGCAGCTCTTAACCTTCACATTCTGCATGTTCCCTGAGTAATAAAAGCTGGCTTAAAAGGCTCATAGATCTGCTGAAAAGTCTTAAGCCGTTTAACAGCAACATTTACATAGAAACCTGGAAAAACATTCTGAAATGTTGCTGTCTCATTTTGTGTGTGAGGGTTGGTTTTGTCCTGAATTACACCACCCTGAAATGCTCTTCATTCAGACTTGTGGAAAACGCAGCTCGGATCACCTTGATGAACACCGTGGCCTTACATTGGCCTCCGACAAGAATTCAGAAGAGTTCGTTTTCAATTGAGCTTTTTCTTGGTTGTCCTTCATTTATCCTCGATTGCCCCCAGCTTGGCTTCTGCAATATCTCACTGGACTGAGAATGGAGGATCTCTCCGTGCGGCAGTGCTTTGCCCTCATGGCTGCTTACATGGGGTCTCTTTTGTCAAGCCCGCATGATTGCAGAGTATGATGCTATGAGCCATCATGGAACCCTTGAAAAGCACATCACCGCTGTGTGCTCAGTGCCAGAAACACAACTTCAAGCTATCGTCAGAACAAAAGAATTAGTTTCCCCTTGAGAATGCAAATCATTAACAAGGTGATAACCAACAGGTAGAAGGGATGTTATGTGAGTGCATGTTTTTAAAAGTGAAAAGATGAGCCAATGTTCGGTGGATGAAACTTGCATCAGCCTATCTACTCTGGTATCTTAGCTTTCTTGCATTCTAGGTTTGTTTTCAGCAAACACATCACAGTGGAAAATCTTTGGCCTGCCAGATGTATTGGACTTCAGTTCCCAATCGCCGTAGCCGGTCTGGCCAACAATAAATGAGTATAGGAGTTGTAGCTGAAAGCAATTCTTTGCAAATAGTTACTAGTAATTAATTGCGATGAAAGAAGTATATGTTATATTAAGATTGTATCTTGATGAGGGATAACGTTGGTTTTTTTGCAAAGTTAATTGTACCTGTTGAATGGGGGGGAGTTCAAACCTATGTTTATACTTACAGGGTGCACAAAATGGCGGGCAGGAATATGGCATGGTTGAAGAGCTGAACTGTAGTGTGTCTCATGGTGCTAGCTCATGTTCTGTTGGGGGTGTCGAGGCAACACTGAGATACGTGGGTGGAGCATGTGTACTAAGTGTGTATACTACCTCAGGCCAACAAATTACACCATACCAATGTTAATTTAAAAATAAATAAATAAAAGTAACTAACTTGGCTCATTGTTGAGAAATGGCAGTGGAAAGAGTTTCTTTCCAAACAAGTGTTGCTCCGGTAACCAACTCTAAAGGGGTACTCTTGGAAATGCAACTGTTTTTAAAAGTATTTTTCAAAGTAATTTTTCCAAGCTCTGGTCAAAAACACGGAGAGGACTTATGTTTCCCCAGCTCTGAAAGATGTGTTTATTTTTTCTCGGGTGCCTCACCTACAATGCAGCACTTCTCCTGTAAAAACGCTTTGTTCTCTGAATACTCAAAAAAGTGCTATTTTGACTCCCATTTGTAAAGACAGCTTTCATCCTCAGAGACACTATTCTGCATCCCTTTGCCTTGATCAGGGCCAGTCCCGTGATTAGGCAGAATGAGGCAGTTACCTCAGGGTCAAACTAGATGCTGAGGGAAATCCATATTCCTTGCCATCAGTTTGCTTTACCTCCCAGAAAACAATTTCCTCAGTGATCAAACTGCCAAATTAAGCTTGCTGCAGAGCCAAAGGTTGAGAGTATGGTTCCCCACTGGGCCTCCTGGGAGAGGAGCCAGCCTCTGTAACCTTGGGCAGAAGAAAGCAATGGTAAAGCACGTCTGCATGTTCTATACCTAGAAAACCCCGGAAAGAGTCACCACAAGTCGGACTCGACAGCATGTTGCTGTTGTTGCTTATTTTCTAGTGACCAGCCCCAATCAAAACTGACAGTTCTTCTTGTTCTTAAATTAGTTGATACTGCCGAATGAAAGAAGCGACGGCCGAAGCCAGGATAACTTTAGGGACCAAAGCTCAATCTATGCCTTACTTTAAACATTTTAATTTTGTTTAATTTTAGTGTTTTAATTCTCTGCCAGTTTTTGCTTCTCCTGCTTACAACTTTCTATTAGCTTCTTTCCATATGTACAGACTTTTTTTTTGAAAGTGTCGAACAGCAGGCCATCTCATTTCTGAAATACCCTCACTGTGTGTGTGGATCACACACATCCACACGTGTGCGTATTGTATGCATGCATGTGTGGGTGAGTGTGTTGACCATCAGGAATGAATCTATGTGTGCTCTATAGCAACTGTCTTCTCTTGGAGGACCAACCCCACCACCACCACCCTGAAAAATACATTTTTGTTGTCCAAAGTATTATTTACAGTAGCCTTCACTTGGCCTGCAGGATGAGTGCTACGCACTTCCATTTTCTGAGGCATTTTAAACTGAATTATTGAAACAGAAGCTGCTCTTACTACTTGTGTTTGATATATTTTGAAAAAATGCTATTGTTTCTAGACTGTGGAGATCTTAGAAACCATCTATTTCCTTGGGTGCCCTGTGGCAGACAGATAATAAAAGGCTGCAATCCGACACCCCCTACTGGGGAACAAGGGGTCACGGAAGGCAATTTTGTTTACATCTGAGTAGGGAGGGAGGGAGAGACACTAGCACTGGAAGCCCACACCCCTCTCCGCCGTGTCCTGGGAGTGATCTCCATTACGCACAGTAAGATTTTCAAGGAAACATCATAGGCTTATAGTAGAATAAGTGGACTAATCTGCTAAATGAATTTTAGTGAGATTGCAATAGAATGTGTGTGTGTGTGTGTGTGTGTGTGTGTGTGTGTGTGTGTGTGTGTGTGTGTGTGTGTGTGATGGAAACAGAATCTCTATTCATCTGTTATGTCATGAGGGGGCTAAATGGGGGGTGAGGACATAGGTCCACATGGACGTTCTACTCCCACTTTTCTACCTGGGCTGTAATTCAGCAAGACCTTGGGCGTGTTTGATGAGAGTCATGTCAGGGTGTCTGTAAGTGCAATTTTTTCATTGCGACCTAAAACCAGGATGGCATGCAGAAGAAATCATCATCATCACCACCACCATCATAATTATCATCATCTTGACTTATGTGTCGATCCATAGTGCTAAAACATTCTTTTGACAATTCACAACATAACTGTGTGAACAACACTTTGCCCCTCCTCCACCCAACCCAGCGAGCCGGATACTCAAAAGATGGAAGATTGAGTCAACCTTGAGCCGGATACCTGAACCCCTCAACTCAGGTTGTGAGCAGAGACTTGACTGCAGTATTGCAGTTTAACCTCTGCACCATGGGGGTCACTATTCAGAATACATGTAGATTAAGATTAAATTCTCCTCTCAGTGCCACCTAGTATGTTGCATATGTACATAGAAAACAAAACATTATCTGAAAATATACATTGGAAGTAGAACTTAGAATGTTACTAATTAATCGTGTGCTGTCAAGTCAATTCTGACTTATGGCAACCCTGTTCAGGGTTTTCTAAGTATAGAGTACAGTATTCAGAAGTGGTTTACCATTCCCTTCTTCTGGAGGCATCCTAGAATTCTGTAGCTTGCCCAAGGCCAGAAAGACTGGCTCTAATAAGAGGAGGCAAAGTGAGGAACTGAACTTCCAGCCTCTGGTTCTGCAGCCAGATCCCTAATTCACTAAGCTATCCAGCCAGCTTACTACCAAAAGGTAAAAATGCACAAGTGTCTATGTGAAAAGAATGCAGAAAGGCTCGCAACCCAATGCAAAACAAAGAAAGGAAGAAAAGGAAGGTGGTGTTTTGAGAAACAGAAGGAAATTGAGGAGGTGTCCATAGGGACACTTGGTCCATTGTTTGGTCTGCTGTGGGGGTAGTTTGGTTCGCTCCTTTTGTCAGCAATCAGACAACTTAATTGCTGGAGCCAACGAGCCCATACCCAGAGCATTCCTACCTCCACCTTTCTGGGTCTCAGTCAGGGGCAACTTTTTTTCATTTGCAGGTCAGATCGCTCCATTTTAGTTCATTTCCAGCACACACAATTGCTGGGATTGAACCAAAGTGGAGCTTACTGCTTTAATTGTTAGTTTCTATTTCCCAGTATCATTATTGGCTTAAACAGACGGCTTAGCCACTAAATGATATTAGGAAACTGGGAAATTAAAAGCAACTTTTTTTTAAAGCCAGTTAAGGCAACACTGATGCATGTACCTTTTAGAAAACAAAAAAACAAAAATTGAAAGCTTCCTCCCAGAATAAAGAGGGGCAAGGGGTGTGTGTTTCCTTTCCTTTTCTTTTATTAAGGGAGGCAGGCCAAACAAAGTCACGTGAAGTGAGTATGCTACGGGGATGCAAAGATCACACCACATGGCATACCAGACCTCTACTCGATCTCAAGCGATCCTAATTAGCTGGCGCCAGCCCCCTCCAAATCAGCCATTTGGCCAATCAGCAAGTGTTTTTCTTTTTTTTAAAAAATCCCTAGCCATAATCTTGGGAAGGAATCACTGTCTTCAGAGAGCAGCATAACAGGAAAGATGCATGGAGAGTGATCAACAAGCATGCTTCTTTGCAACAGGCTGGAGATAACTCTTAGAAGCGGAGGTGCTTTTCCTGATGGCTTACAACAGAAGTCAATTCTGTGTTGTGACGAGTGGTCCAGCCCAACACTAACTGCCATCACACTGTTGACTAGGAAACAAGGGGATTTACCTGGAGTAACTCTCCAGCCTCTTGCTTATTATTATGCAGGAAGGCAATGGCTCTATTTTTAAGAAATTCTCCACTCTTTGCTGCCTTCTTATCTCAACCAATATGAACCAGACTGTTGATGATATCACCAATACCTTCTGGTAGAGCAGTTAATTAGGGTCATGCTTCTTTTAATTTAATAAGAGCTCACTTACTAATTGCCTCTTTTTGATGAGTACAGGCTTAATACGGGGAGTTGCTAAATGTGCCTTGCATGGTTTTAATAAAGCCCAAGGAACAATTTTCTACATCATGACTTCGTCAAAAGGCTGCATTTAGGCAAAGGACGTCTTTGTCCAGAACAGGGACAGAAAAGAAATTCATATGAACCAATATTTTTTCAAGAATGTATCCAATTTAAAGTTTCCTTGAAAGCTAATGGAAGTGTGTAGATATCTAATAATGAGTATCCTTTTTTAAAAGTGCAGAAATACACTTTACTTAATGAGGAAATGCATTTTAAAATACACTGGTTAAGAAAAATGCATTTATCAAAGAATATATGTGCTGTATGTGGCACTGCCTTTGAGGACAGTGGAGGAAGAGCGTGGAGATATATCATTTTTAACTGGATTATGACGTTAATTTATTGGGATGATTTAAACTGTAGACAACTGATTTTAATAGTTTTATTTTGATGTTGGTTTTCTCTGATTTCAATGATTCTATGGTCAGTATTAGAGATGGGCATGAACTGGAAAAATGATGAATCAGGCTGGTTTTTGCTTCGTGGGTAGCCATGAACCATCTTGAATCCCTGGAAAAACAAACCAGTTCGTGGTTTGTTTTCCAGTTTGTGCCTGGGGGAGGGGAACCTACCACCTCCACCCCCTCTGCCGCCCTCCTTCCTGCTGCCATTGGCTCCCTACCTACTCCTGCCACTGACAACATCACTGGTGCCAGGAGCCAGGCCCGCTGATAGGCAGGCACATGAGCAGACAGACAGCCCACTTCGGCACTTCATTTCGTTTCGGCTAAATGGGTTGCATGATCCGAACCACAAACCAGTCTCGTTTGTGTTTTTTTTTCCCAGTTTGTAGTTTGCTTTGTGCCCATCTGTAGTCAGTATTGTCTTTCTGGTCTCAGTTAGCCTAGGCACATTGACTCAATGGGATTTACGGAAATGTTGACTTACCATTCAGTGATTGATTCAATTACGATCCTAGCCATAGGATACTGGCCCAATGTAGATTTAGTTTCTACTTGTTATTTTTATTATGTTTTGTTATGCTTGTAAAGCAGCGAGACCAGTACTTAGCAGTGGGAAAGTGGGGCAGATAACAGCAGCAACAGCAACGGCATTGTAATTGCTGGAACACAATTATGCAATATGAAATTTGCTCAGAAGAATTGTTCTGACAACCAGGGGAACTCTCGCAGATAATTGGAGATGTCTGGCTGTCTCATGGCAAGGAGGGGAAAAAGAAGGTTGTTGGTTGTTCTGATGTACAAGAACAAGACAAGTCAGAATTTACATCCCTAGGTCTTACATCAGCCTCAATCACCCCACAATCCCTGAAACACACATGTCCTTCCTTCCCCTTAAGCAGGAGCAGCAATGCATTTTAAAATACACTGGTTAAGAAAAATGCATTTATCAAAGAATATATGTGCTGTATGTGGCACTGCCTTTGAGGACAGTGGAGGAAGAGCGTGGAGATATATCGTTTTTAACTGGATTATGACGTTAATTTATTGGGATGACTTAAACTGTAGACAACTGATTTTAATAGTTTTATTTTGATGTTGGTTTTCTCTGATTTCAATGATTCTATGGTCAGTATTAGAGATGGGCATGAACTGGAAAAATGATGAATCAGGCTGGTTTTTGCTTCGTGGGTAGCCATGAACCATCTTGAATCCCTGGAAAAACAAACCAGTTCGTGGTTTGTTTTCCAGTTTGTGCCTGGGGGAGGGGAACCTACCACCTCCACCCCCTCTGCCGCCCTCCTTCCTGCTGCCATTGGCTCCCTACCTACTCCTGCCACTGACAACATCACTGGTGCCAGGAGCCAGGCCCGCTGATAGGCAGGCACATGAGCAGACAGACAGCCCACTTCGGCACTTCATTTCGTTTCGGCTAAATGGGTTGCATGATCCGAACCACAAACCAGTCTCGTTTGTGTTTTTTTTTTCCCAGTTTGTAGTTTGCTTTGTGCCCATCTGTAGTCAGTATTGTCTTTCTGGTCTCAGTTAGCCTAGGCACATTGACTCAATGGGATTTACGGAAATGTTGACTTACCATTCAGTGATTGATTCAATTACGATCCTAGCCATAGGATACTGGCCCAATGTAGATTTAGTTTCTACTTGTTATTTTTATTATGTTTTGTTATGCTTGTAAAGCAGCGAGACCAGTACTTAGCAGTGGGAAAGTGGGGCAGATAACAGCAGCAACAGCAACGACATTGTAATTGCTGGAACACAATTATGCAATATGAAATTTGCTCAGAAGAATTGTTCTGACAACCAGGGGAACTCTCGCAGATAATTGGAGATGTCTGGCTGTCTCATGGCAAGGAGGGGAAAAAGAAGGTTGTTGGTTGTTCTGATGTACAAGAACAAGACAAGTCAGAATTTACATCCCTAGGTCTTGCATCAGCCTCAATCACCCCACAATCCCTGAAACACACATGTCCTTCCTTCCCCTTAAGCAGGAGCAGCAAAAGTAATAGCAAGGAGAGAAAAGAAATGGAGCCCCTCCACCTCATATTGATGCCCAGAATACTGCTTGTTGTGGAGGTATTGGGGAAGATCATTCATCTATGGGCTCCTGCAGAGCCCCACAGTAGTATTGATTCCTAGTAACTACTCTCCGCCGGTCTACATCACAGCTTTTACAACACCACATCTCTGGCAATGTAGCCCAAGGTTTGAACTTCAGCTGAGAACTCATCCCACTGAACTCAATGAGCTTGCATTTCCCTCTAGGCAGATCCTGGAGGCTGCTTCTGAAGAACAGTGCCATGCTGAAGCCATCCATAAGGAAGCAGCAGTAGGAGGTTGCTTAGGGACGGTGCTTCTCAAGCAGTGATCCACGTCTCACTGATGGGACACTGGATTCCTCTAAGGAGGCACAGGGTTTTTATAACAATCACTAAGCAAGCCTACATTCTCCATCCATCTCCACGCCCTCCTGAAAAATGTGAGGTACCATCTCCTGAGGCACCATCTTCTACTAATGAAGGAGTAGCATAAGCCTAGTGCCATGATTTCCCCTGCCCCCCAACATCCTGTGAAAGATCAACGTAACTACAGAATACATGTATTCTTTCAGATGGAAAAAGAGGGTGTTTTGTTGCTCTCAGGATGGGACTTGGCTCTTTGATTAGAGTATTTGGTGGTACATAAACGTTGAGAGCCCACTGCTCTAGGGTTCAAAACACTACCCGTCCGCTGCTCAATTGTGGATGTCTTCAGCATGTCAATATATTCATTTGACTACTTGGAAAAGGTATATTTTGGACTTAAGTTCTCACAATCCCCCTACCATCATTGCTGTCAGATTCTGGGAGTTGTAGCCCAAAGAAGTAACTTCACCACAGTCTGATTCATTATTCTTAAAAGTAACTTTCCAGGCCCAAAGCATGGGATTACACTGTTTAGTGTCACTCATTATCCCCCCCCCCCCAATCGGTAAGCAGCTTTTTTGAATGACTTCCAACATGCTGCATTTGTCTCTGAATCTGTGATATATTGTGTCTGGAGATTTGCAGCTTTCAAGGATATGGCCTGCTCAAGAGGTAATTTTAGGCAAGGACCGAATTACTGAGAGAAGGGTAAAAGGATTCCTATTATTATGTCTGTGAAAATGACAGGTTTAGTGAATTGGCAACCAGCTTATTTCACCAGTCTTCTTCCATTTCATTCCTTGTGATTTGATCCAGCATCATGAGGAGATTCCACTTACAGCATGGCCAGTTGTCACTAGCTTAAAGTGAAGAATCTTGAGGCTTCTTGAAATGCACACAATACAGCACAACCTCTTCGTTATTGCAAATATAATTTTCTCTCTCTCACTCTGAATGCAAAGAAGCCGTCCTGTCATGTATAATAAATGGGCAGAAACAAAAGCAAACGCTAAGAAGGATGGACATTATGCTAATTCCATAATTGTTCCGGGCTGACTCACCCTTTCTCCTCAGAGGCTGGCTGAACCTTGACTCGCAGCAGTGACCTCAGAAAGCCAAATTCCTTCAGAGGGTTTACCAGGAGCTAAATGAAATTGTTGCACCAGAGGGAGGTCTGTGGAGGTCTTGGTTGCCATGACTTCCCTCCTACCTGGCAGGCTCTCATTCCCAGCGATTACTGAAAGTGTTGTTAAGAAGAAATACACAGTTCTGCCTCACAACAGCCTGACAGTTTCATGTGACATTGAAGAGGTAAGCGAAGGATCTGGAGTGATATAATGCTTTCATCATCATCATCATCATCATCTTAGAACTTCAGAGCTGGAAGGGACCCTATGGATCACTGAGTCCAGCCCCTGTCAGGGAGGCACAGCAGGGCAATTGAACTCTCAACCAAGACACCTAAGCTACTGAGCTACCCACCAGTTCTCATCAAAGAGACAGTTATTTCAGGAATATCTGCACTCTTATTTGTTTCTCGGCAGAGCTGGCCCAAGACATGTTGCTGCCTGAGGCAGAACAGAAGTAGGCACTCCAGCTCAAGCTGCCTGTGACCCCTGAACCAGAGATTGGAAAAGCTATTCTTCTGCACTGCAACTCCAAGACTCCCTTAGCCAGCATGGTCAGTGGAAGTCTCAAGTCCCAAGAAGTAACTTTTCCAAGCTCCCAGACTGGTCTTGAACAGACATGGAATTGGCTGTGATGAACTCCAGCTTTCCTGCCAGACTCAACTCTGCCCCTTTGATGTCTATGGATATGGTAAACCATCTGTGTGAAAACCCCATGGTTCCGGAGGAACAGCAGGGCAGAGGGCGGCTAATCACATGGAGATGCCTAGATGTATACAGTAAGGTTCCTTTGCAGACCTTTCCCAAACGCGTGCTTGTCAGAAGGTGGAGCCAACTGGGCATTCAATGAAGGGGTAGGGACAAGAGGTCTGGCTATCCCCCTCCTTCCACGTGCCAATCCTCCACCACCACACAGAGGGATTTTCCTGCCATCGGAAGGGGAAGCTTGCTTTCTGGCTTGGAAACAGTCAACGCCATCTTTGCAGTCTCCGTATTCTTAGAGGAGCAAGCAGAAAGGAAACTGGGATTTATTCATACATTGGTGGGTGATCTATAAGGTGATTGGCAACTGATCTAGCAATAACAACCATGCCTCCAAAATGGGGCTGCTGAAATCAAGAGAAATGGGGGGGATTAAAAAGGGAACTGTGTGTGAAAGGATTTGTGGTTCTGGCTCTGTAAACAAATTTGTGGGCTGAGCCTCTGTTTGTGATCCTCCAGACTGTGTGTCCCTCTTTTTGAGCCATGGTTTTGCCTTTGGTTCTAGTTGGTGAACCTTACCTTGAAGTCTAGTGAACAGCCAAGTGGAGTCTTAAATCACCACACAAGTCTCCAGATGTATTTGGACCTAAGTAAACAATACTTAGGTTGGCTCCCGCCAACCTAGTGGTTCGAAAGCATGCAAATGCAAGTAGATAAATAGGGACCACCTCGGTGGGAAGGTAACAGCGTTCCGTGTCTAAGTCGCACTGGCCATGTGACCACGGAAGATTGTCTTCGGACAAACGCTGGCTCTATGGCTTGGAAACGGGGATGAGCACCGCCCCCTAGAGTCGAACACGACTGGACAAAATTGTCAAGGGGAACCTTTACCTTTACCTTTAAACAATACAGGCCACGTCAAAATGTAAAATACAGATTACTTTCAGTTCAAGAGGTCTGCATTGGTATCACCACACATGTCCTGCGTTATGCCAAAGATGTAAATCATGACTTGATTAATCCTCGCATGTGCTGAATAGGAAGAAGTGCAGGAGGAAAAACATTCTCATGGCCCAGAATGTAAGATTTCCCCCCTGTTAGTCTCAGAACAAATTTGCACATTTGAGAAACCAGTTCTTCTGCACTATTGTGCAAAACTTAAAACAACAATAGTTTTTGTCTTTTTGCTCAGACTTTAACAAGTAGGAGCACAGGATGGGTTGTTTCTTTCTGAGCTGTCAGTCTGCCCTTTTGCGCCGGCTGCATCTCTGTCCTTGGCTTCAGAAAGGGTGAAAACGGTTACAGACATTTTGCCCAAATTACCCCAAGCACAACAAGAAAAAGAAGTACTTAGCCTCTCACTATTGTGCTGGCGGTAAGAAAAATATTTTGTCACACATCCCTTTGTGCCGGATTTCTATGCCGGGTTGATTTGGAAGTCTCTGTGTGCATATAATGGTCTTTTTCTGTGTTTGTGTGTGTGTGAGTGTGTGTGCATATAATGAAGAAATTTCCTCCATATTTGAAATGGTGGCATTAATCAAAAGGCAATTATATTTGGTGTTGCTTTAGGCTTTGTACAGTTTTGATGGTATTTAACAGTATAAACAACCATGTAATTGGTAGCATTTTTCATGACTTGCAGTCTAGTTGGCAATAATTATATTATTAGAGTAAATTACATGAATTACATTACTTGCACAGAAGGAATGCAAGAAGTTCTTCATTGCTCTCTCCCATCAGAATAAAATATGATGGATTATATTAATTAATGGAACAAATGTGGCAGCGCTAATTCTTGATCATTCTACAGATATCAACGTATATGCTTGAATGCATGGATGAAGATGTATTCTGCTAGATGGCACAGCTACTGTCTATGGCTTTCCCCATTGTACGGCTTGTGAAAACACTTTGCTTGCAGCATATCTGAGGCTCAGCATGACTCTGTAACTGAAATCTGAGTATAAAAGGCATTGCCTCACTAAGCTAAATAGGATTCATCAGTGTTTGCTTTTGTAATAAGAGGCTTTGTCTAAAGCTTTGAACACCCTGAAGTTTTTCATTGAACTTTATACTGCTATGTGAATAGTTTTGAAGCTGAAAAAAGAATACAAGACTGTTTCCCCCATTATTTATGGATTGATTAGTCACATGTAGAGATGGACACAGACTGAACTATGAACCAAGAAAACCCACAAATCAGGGTGGTTCATGGATTGGTTCGTAGTTCAGTTTGGTGATCCTGTTTTGCCGAAACAAAATGAAGCGCCAAACCTTTTCAACTCGGCACTTTGTTTTCGGCAAAACGGGATGCCTCGCTGCCTTCCTGCTGCCCCCATCAACTCCCTACCTCCTGCTGCCGGCACCTCCTCTTCCTCCTCTGCCTCCACCATCTTGAGAGACAGCAGCCCGGCTTCCCTTCCTTCCAGGAGCCAGGCCTGCTATCTCTGCGCATGCGTCCGCCTATCAGCTGATACTTCACGCCCATCTCTAGTCACATGTTTAGGATGCTTTTTTTCCAACAAGTTCCTAGTGATGTGCAGGGAGATACTCTTCTCCACTGTTTCATTGAAGCCACTTTTTGTATAGGTCAGGCTGAGGGTGAGGGATTGCTGCCATGTCACCCGTGGGTGGGAGCAGGTTGCCCATGGAGTGTTATGGCTCAGTGGACAGAAGAACCTGGATCTCCAAAGTCCCTGTGTGACTCACTAACCATTATATGCAGTTGCTCTCCATGCCATTATTTTACCATAGGTGAGTATTGTATCACATCCCCTACCATGTGCTTTCTGGTTTAAGATGGAGAGCTTAAGTTACAGCCCACAAAACATAAGTTAATTATTAAGTTATCCCTATGTGATCTGCCTTCCCCCTTACCAAAGTTCTTGAGTGTCCATACATGTTGATTAGATCCCATGCAAAAAGCAAGGATGTTGGCAAGTCTTGGGTCTGAGTCCCACGTCAGAGTCTGAGTCTTTGGGACCAAGTCCCAAGTCCCAAGCCTTGAGTCTGAGTCACAAATCCCCGCCTGGGGAATTCTGAGAGTCCAAATCTCACCCACCCCTCCTCTGCCTCCTTTCTTTCCGGCTGCCCTCCACCTTTTCTTACCATCTGAGTCCAACTCTATGCTGGCCCCATTGCTGCTCCCTGCCGCACCTGGGCAGGAACTGCCACTGGTGGTGGCACTGGCAACAGCAGCTGTCATCTTGGACTTGTGTGTCCCTCTGCACCTGCTGTAGAGGCCTCCCCTGCGCATGCATCTGGAGGCAGGGCCCTTACCCAAGAGTAAGGAGGAGCTCCGGAGCAGAGAGGGTGACTGTGGGAGTGCGTTCCTCCATATCCTCCCCACCACCTCCCCCACAGAGATTGTTTCTTGATCCCCAGGAAGAAGAGAGGGAGAGGGAAGGTGCGTGAACTAGGGACTTGAAAATGCAAGTCACAAGTAGAGTCCAAGTCTTTTCCAGAAAAGGTCCGAGTTGAGTCTGAGTCAAGTTGCATGTGCAACTTAAGTCGGACTTGGCAGTGAGTTGCGAGTTACAAGTCAGGAGTCCTCATGCCTGGCAAAAAAGTAATTGTAACAGGGCACGGTGATAAAGAGCATGATGGTTACAGAATGGGGAAAAACTGCTTTGGGGAAGCAAAGCAAAGCAAAGCGTGCTGCTTATATACCGCCCCATAGCGCTTCAAGCACTCTCTGGGCGGTTTACAAGTTAATTATGCAGGCTACAGATTGCCCCCCCAGCGAGCTGGGTACTCATTTTACCGACCTCGGAAGGATGGAAGGCTGGGCCAACCTTGAGCCGGCTACCTGGGATTGAACCCCCGGGTCGTGAGCACAGTTTTGGCTGCAGTACAGCAGTTTAACCACTGCGCCACGAGGCCCAAATGGTCACTGGTATTTATTTTTCCCGGCTCTGATGAAATGTAGAGAAGGACTAGGGGAAGCATGCAGAGGACCAACATGGGCTTTGGGGTTATTGTTCTTTCTAAAATAAACTATTCATTGTTTGCAGTTGCTTTGCCTAGACACTAGCATTAAATTCCACCTGGGAGACAGGTGCCTCAGTGTTATTACCATCACTGAGACTTGGTTTTACAGCTTGTGTAAAATACATTTAGTACTGAGCCCAGGTCTTGGAAGACAGGTGCCTTGTTTCAATCTCAGCAGACTAGTGAAAGGGCAAATAGGGATTTATGAGCTTTTGTGAGGAACCCTGCAGAGCCATCTATCTCACAACTTTTTTAGCCATTATGTTTTAACGAGGTGATGGAGGGTGGGGGAGATCGCATACAGAGTGCATTTTTCTTATTTATTGACTAAGTAGAGACAAATGCATCTTCTCTGCGGCGTATAAACAGCATCCTTGAACTCAGCAGAACTGTTCTAAGGGAAGAAATTCTAGAAAGATGCCTAGAAAGATCACGTGCCATGGTTTGTGTTCATGGCTTCTAAATTATCTGAGAACTTGGCATGCAAACTTTCTCTTATCCACTTTCCACCACTTGACTTACAGTTAGCATGCATTTTCTTGTAATTCAGTGCTTCCCAACCCGAGGTAACTCAGGTGTTTTTGGACTGCAAGTCCCAGAAGCCTTCACCACTAGCTGTGCTGTCCAGGGTATCTGGGATTTGCAGTCCAAGAACTCCTGGGTTACCCAAGGTTGGGAACGACTGTTTCAGTGCATTGATCTTTAGCTCACCAGGCTGATTCTAAACTCAGTTATCCTCTTTATCCTCTTTGCTTTCACGGTGCCCTTCACAAAGTGCAACACACGTTAAACATGCCCTTTCATCAATATTTTTAATGACCATAAATCTAGTTTTTCCTGTCTTCAGTGCGGGAGGTGGAAGACTAGAAGCACTTTGTCAATCTTTTCACACTGTCTGTGTACGTGTTTCAAAGCTTATTGTAAAGAGGTCATGAGATTTATAAACATACTTCACTTAGTTTCTTACTCAGTTCCTTACGCAGAACCAAAATTATCTCATTTGATTTGTGACATGGACTTACATTGCTCGCTGAATTCTTTGGAATATTTTCTTGATTGCTCCCAGACGCTGACCTGATGATAGCAGTGCTTTGGGACTGCTGGTAACAAGACAGAATTCTCAATATAAGCTCATATTTTATACATGCAAAAATATTTTGCCTTTCCCAAAGGTCTCTATGGGTTGCAGTTTGAATGAAGCTTGTTCAGAGGGAGGCCAATGTGTTCTGAGTATGTCGAACGCTTTGAGAATCCTTTCGAAACAGTTACTAAAGAATTGCTGATAAGGCACACTAATAAATATTGAGGGGGGGGGAATGCACTCCATTTTGATTCTGCCCTGATCAAAACCCCTCTGGCCACAGTGACACATGCCTTTTAGTTACATCCTGGCCGGATTACTGTAACATCCTCTATGTGGGGCTGCCTCTGGAAAGTGTCTGGAAACTTCAGTGGGTTAAAAAACAAAACAAAAACAACAACAACAACATGGCAGCCAGATTGCTAACTGGGGCTGGTCACAGGGATCACACAACTCCCTTGTGTGATCCCTGTAACCATTTCCAGACACAATTCGAAGTGCTGGTTCTAATCTATAAAGCCTTAAATGGCTTGGGCTCAAGCTATCTCAAGGACCATGTCTCCACCATTAAGATCATCAGGAGAGGCCTTTCTCTTGCTCCACCACCTTCACAGGTATGATTGGTGGGTACACAGGAGAGGGCCTTCTATGTTGTTGCTCCCAGACTTTGGAACTCCTTCCCATAGGAAGGCCAGACTGGCCCCATCTTTGCTGGCCTTCAGAAAGCAGTCAAAGATCTTTCTCTCCAGACAAGCTTTCTCTTCATGACTGGATGACTGAGTGGGGTTTTTTAATGGATTGTTGTGCCTTTACTGCTTTGAATGCATTTTTGGTGTTGCTTTTGTTTGCCCTTTTTAGTGTGGTGCTTATTTGATCCTTTTTAGTATTTGTGTAACTGTTTTTAGCTTTAAATATTGTCTTTCAATGATGTAAGCCACCTTAGGTCCTTTTTAAGGAGTAAGGAGGTGGTAGAACTAACTAACTAACTAACTAACTAACTAACTAACTAACTAACTAACTATGTCATAAGAAAGTCATTCCATGACACTAGCTGTCTCCTCAAAAGAACGTAGAATAATCAGTACATTTTAAAGCTTGTGGATTATGTACAGTCAGTGGGAAAAAAGCATCCCTTGTTCTCTTCTTGCACTGGAGGTGAGAAAACTGGAGGGAGTTTTTTTAAAAAAAACTCTTAATGGTCTCAATTGATCTGTTGAGGCAGCTGGTCTCAATGAATACAAGGAATTTACAGAGATTTGCTCACACACTTGGGGTTGTCCTGGCCTCAAACAAAGGAGCAAAGCTGTCAATACTGCACGGAGGTCTTTGAGATGTCATTGCAGCCTCATAAAGGACCTTATAAAGGACCGTGGCATTGTCCCATGGGTTCTTGGGGCTCAGAAACGTTCCTTCAGGTTTCAAAAGGAGGATAGGTCCATTCTTTATCCAAGAGAATGGCAGAAAAACAAGCCCATCATGTGACAACAGGAGACACGTCAGACTTTGTATATTCAGCTTCTTTGGGATTCATGCGACTGCAAACTTGAATATCCATTTGTTTTTACAGAGTAAGAATACATGGGCTGAAATCCTGTTGATTAGTGTAGTAAGCTGCACTTAAGTAGGCCCATTTGAATCAATGGACATAGACGAGTGAACTCACCAAATCCACACTAATTCAGTCGGCCTACTCTAGTTCAAATTACTCTGCTGACAGCATTTCAGCCTACCTGTGTTTTCCTTCTTTGGATTTTAAATCTAGTCTCTGGCTAAATTATAAAAACATATATTGATATTTTGGAATGGTTGTACAATAGGGGTAAAATTGTGAGACCTTTCCTAAGGGGGAGCTGATGTCCACACCACCAGCCAATATAGGGGCCTTTTGGTATGACTGAAACTGTAAATGAGAAGCATGCAAAGTAACCTGACATTTAAATATACAGAGAATATTGATTTCTCACCATCTTATTCGTGACTTCTAGATGAGCTATTACATATGCCCACAGATGTTTCTACTTTGAAAAAACATCAAAGGAGTCTGTGATAATATATGATAATTTCTACACTATCCCGAGCGTACAAAACACCCTAGAAAGGTGGGGATGGATTGATAAGGTGTCTTTGGTCACTACATAAAAGCTTCCAGTGCAATGAAGACCTTCCTGATGTCTGTGTAACAGAAAATGTACACTTATTCTTGTCCAGGTTGCCAAGGTGCTTTGGAACATTTTTACTCATTTTTTTCAGGTCTGTAACTATAGTACTCCACACTCTTCTCCCCAAATCACTTTGGCTTTCACAATTTTGAGGTGATGATGATGACAATTTGTCCTTTCCTGTCAGTTTCTTCACAAAATCCTGTCCATTGTTACCTTCATCAAAGTAATCTGAGGCCATTTGTGTGTGAGCATCAGCTGCCCTGTTCTGCTGTCTGGGTTATGGAATGTTCCACCTACACAACGGAGAAAAGCTCATGTTTTGGACAAATGGACTGTGAACGAGACACGCATATTTTCGCTAGGATTAATTTTGGGGTGCCCACACAAATATATTTGCTTTTACTGAAAGCAAAACTGGAGCAAATTTATATCACTTTCAAAATTTTCTTTGTTCACTTCCATGTGGCTTCAGTGCTGGTTTTGGGATAGATGCTATTGTGGAGTTTGGGGGCAGAAGCTGACCTGTTTCCATCAGGAATGATCTCTGACAAATGAGAGACAGAAGTTAATTCCTTTGGAGCCCTGAGCAGCTTTAAAGCCATAGTATCCCTCAGAGTAGCTTACCTGAACCGAATGTTAGAACCATAGATGATGGTTCTATTTCTCTTTGGGTTGAAAATTCCAGATGGTGGTTCTGGGGTACCATTGTTCAACCTGATGTTAGTTTGTGCTGTGGGGTGCTATATTCAGACGTCTAGGCTCTTTAGCAGATACATGAAACTGCTGAGAGTAGGAAGCTAGAAATGTGGCTCTACGGGTCCTCAATGTGCAGGTGACATCTTGCCTAACCTGCCTCTTTCACCTAGGTCAGGTGCGCCTGTGGTTATCACAGATCAGTGCCTGGGCACAGAAATTGCTGAGATGAGGATTAAAACATGGAAACTTCATTTGGATAAAATAGAGGCACTGTTGATAGGTGGTTCCTTCACATAGCTGACTGATCTTCAAACCATTGTAGAATGAATGAAAGGATCCCATATTCCATCCTATATGTTGTATCTGTGGCTGTCTTTCAAAATGGTCTAGAAGCAGCAACTGTTACAAACATTTAGCTGATGCTGGGAGATTTCATTTACACAATTCTGGTGCTTTACATTATACATTTACAATATACATTACACACAAATTCCAAAAGAAGCTTCCCTCATGTAGAATTGCCCAGTGCTAAGGGATCCCAGAAGATGAGCACATGACCTATGGTTGCTGGGAGAGGACAGAAGCAAGAACAGCTGGGATGTGGCTGTTGTCCCTCTGTGCCAAAATATTTTGAAGGGCTGATTTTGGACTCAAGTGCAATATATACACTCCTTTTAAACTCTCAGGTAAATTAACGTTGCCATGCCCATTCAGCAAAATGCAGACTAGAAAGCTATGTTCCAGTTTCCAAACCTTTTCCATAGGGTAGGGAAACTGAAGAAGAAAAGCTATATTGGACCAAAAGCTCAACAGACATGTTGTGTGCATGTTTTTCAAAAGATACCCTCTCACCTTTTTAAATAATAAAAAAGGAAGGGCTCAGAGTTAGCAAAGATTGTCAGGGAAACCAAGGTTAAAATCATCCATACTATGTGAAAGGAAGACTGAGTAGAATAACAGGGATAAAAATCAACTCATTTGAAATGTGGTGCTTAAAGAGAGCCTTACAGATACCACAGAAATCCAAAAAGGCAGAGAAGTGGGTGCTCAATCAAGTCAAGCTTGAACTCTCACTATGAATAAACTGAGGCTATCCTACCTTGCACATATAATAGAAATACGGAACTGACCAGAAAAGATAATATTGCTTGGAGAAGTGGTTTGTGAAATTCTTTCCCATTGTCCACCCACTGTGCTTTTGCAAGGTATGCTGAAATAATTGTTCTGAAGGTGGTCCCCTGAAAATAGATTATCTGAACGGTGTCTCTGCATTCCATTGTTCTTTGTAGGTTTGCTGTCTTAGAAGTAGAAATGATGAACGTTTTTGTGGTGGAGTGTTATTTTTTTGTACATGTTATAAACCTTTTCTTCCTCCAATCCTTACTTAAAATCTCATTCAATCCTTTCTGAAAATACTTCATTTCAAAAGGTCTTGTCCTTTGGCATCCCATTTGTATTATTTCATCATGCCACTGTTTGTGTTTGCTCTCTCCTGAATGTTAGTAGATATTGTTCAGTTAACTCCATTCACTCTAGTGCTATTCTTTTGTCTCGGTTGAATTTAATTTTCATTTCAGTGTTTGAAAGGTCCAGTGGTACCTCGACTTACGAACGTCCTTACTTACGACCTTTTCAACTTACGAACAGCTCCGTCTGCAAAATGTTGCTTCGACTTACAAACGTTTCGAGTTACGAACACTATTCCAATATGGATTAAGTTCGTAAGTCGAGGTCGTAGGAATGCTCACTGTGTTCAGGAAACAGGGGCAACAAGCTATCAGTGGCTAGGTACCTGGCAATTGATGCCAGGATCACACATAGTACCTTGATTTAGTGTTATCCCTCCCCTTCCTCATATAACCTTCTCTGCCAAAAGAAGCTATCCCTAATTCGCCAAAAGCAAGCAGCACATTAAGACGAAACCTGCTGCAATTGTGTGTCAGGTTTCCTTAGCAGTTTGAACACACATGATGCAGGGGCATGCCAGGGAGGGGCCAAGGGAGGTGGACACAGCCAACCCTATTTATGCAGCATCCAGAGGCAGGTGGAAGCCAGGCAATAGCACCAAGCTCTCAATGGTGTGTGCACATGTGTACGTATGCAGAAGACTTCCTTGTAGAGTATACAGGGATGGGTGGGAGCTGGGCAAAAAAAGAGCTAACATGCCACCAGTAAAGAAGGTAGGACTGTCCGGAGCTGGCCTTGGCAACAGCTTTCCTTGCAGAAGATCTAGCAATTACTGCCAGGCAGGGAAAGAGTGCCCCACTGGTGAGGGAGAAAGGTACAGGGCTGCGGCTAAGCCCACATAACTGCTCCCCATAATGCCCTTGATTCAAGTGCCAGGCTCCCTGGGGAGTTTGGTAGCCTTTTCCCTACAGACTTTGTCCACACAGAATCCAGGAGGAGTTGAGAACTGACCAACAATGTCCAGTTCTCAGCCGGGGCCTTGGAAGCAGCTTCCACTCCAGAGGATTCGGAGATGGTGGGGCACTGGGCAAAGATAGACTCACTCATGGGATGGGAGTCAGATAATTGTGTCCAGCTCCCAGCTGACAGGGAATGGCCTTTGCAGAAGATTTCCTTGTAAAGGATCTCATGCTGAAGGATGGATGGGCATTCATGCAGGGCAGTATCCATGAAAGGATGAACATGCTGAGGGATTGCGCATTCCTGGATAGGGTGAAAAAGGGTCTTGGCAGGTGCTTTCCTTGCACAGGACCCATGTAATGGTGGGGGCCAAAGGAGGAGTACTCAGCTCTCAAGTGGTAAAGGGAATTGGATGGTTTAGAGCAGTGGTTCCCAACCATGGGTCACCCAGGTGTTCCCAGAAGCCTTCACCTCTAGCTGTGCTGGCCAAGATTTCTGGGAGTTGGAGTCAAAGAACATCTGGGTACCCCAGGTTAGGAACCAGTGGTTTAGAGGCTAAAGCTTATGCAGGATCCAGGCATGGAAGGAAGGAAGGAAGAAGCCCATGGGTGACAAAGATAGTGGCTTTAACAGCATCTTTGATGTCATGGGATTCATCAGTAGGTTAAAGGGAAAATTTCCTACATAGCATTTTCATCTCTGGCAAATTCTTCTCTTCCTCATCCAAGCACAAACCTTCCTTTGGAAGGGGCACGATTACAGCAGATCTACCTTAACAAGGTGCAAACAAGTCTGATTGATAATTTCCTCTTCTCTCTTTGGTGACTCCTTGCTCTTTTTAATTTCCTCTGGTCTCCTAGGTGTCCTAGCACAATCGGAAGAGGAAAACAAGCAGACCCAGGCACCAGTGTAGGAGAAGAAAGGATTTAAACAGCAGCCACTTTCCCTGCTGCTCTTTCACTGCAGCTGCAGCTGCAGCTGGGTGCAATGGCTGGATACAGAATGGTTACAAACTCTTCCACTTTGCCTCAAGTGATCATACTGTCTGAACCAATGTGATTGCATTCATTCCAAGGAAAGTAGAAGGTCTAGCAGTGGAGGGGAAGAAAAATTAAGATGGTGGGCTAAACTCTGGGCTTGTTCACATTGACTTGTACTTTGTGTAGTCAGTGGAAAATAATGCAAATCTGATCATCCCAATCCTGGAGTATTTCCTGTAAAATTTGCCAAAGCAGTTATCCCCTAACTTACTCCCATCTGTTTCCATGAGTCTACTCAATGCAGGAGTAACACTAGAATTGAACTTTAAATACCGAGTGTACATAAGCTGTATTTTTATGCTTTCAGTTACCCGTATATTATCACCAATGTGGACAGAGTCATACAGGAGATATGGATTCAAATTCTTGCTTGTCCATGGAAACCCACTGCGGGTGGCAGTAACAAAATCACTCCTTCAGTATTTCACAAACCTTGAAAACCCTATTAGGGCCACTGTAAGTCAGATGTGACTTGACAACACACAACAACAACCCGACAATTTTGTGTAAGAGTAGAAGAACACCTTTGGATTTTGTTTCATTGTTTTTATTATGCAGTGCTTCAATGTAAGGTATAAAATAGCCCCACCGGTGGAAGATACCTTCTAAATGCAGAAAAGCAGCGTTGGGGGAAAAAAAAAAAAAACTCACTGTATTTTTCAGAAGACATTTTCTCATCCCTCTGAAAGTGTAAGTCTTTGAACTAAAAATCGAAAACAGAATAAATTCAACACAGCTGTACTTTGCACTTTCACTTTTGAGAAGGGAGGGGGAGAGAAAAACTTCTTGGGGAAAAAGCAGCTGGTGCAAACAGTGAAGATCATAAATAGCTAAATTTGTTTTTGACTTATTTTTCTTTTTTTAAACGGAAGTCTATCCCCAGCAGTTCAAAGGGATGTCTGCATCCCTTTAAAGATCTTAATATAAAACATAGCCAGGCGCTTCCTTTCCTCAAGCTTGCAAATCAGGTCACATAAGTCCATGACATTGATTAGCAAATTAATTAGCAATGTCCCCTAAGCCCCAGGAGCTGGTCTCTGGCGTCCATTAACGTACAGGCTGAAAGAAGAAAATCTGCTTACCCATCTGCAAAATGAATTGATATTCCTGCCGAGGCCTTTCATTCTTTGAACCCAGTTGTTTAATACCATCAACGGTCAGCCAAGTTGGATGAAAAATAATTGAGTTTTGTTGGTGAAATTAAATAATATAATGCTTTCTGACTTTCCCGTGAGGAATATGTGCCAGTCTGATGTACATATTAATAACAAGCTGCTGCCACACCACAAAAATCTCCATTTAGCAATGGATTATATTTTTTCCTGTCAACAAACAGTTGCTCTCTTTTAAAGCTGTCCTCTTCATTAGCATGGGCTTTTTAAAATTATATATATATATATATCATTTAATTTCAATTTCTTGAAAGCAATATTAAACAATTTAAGAAAGCTGGTGCCAGTCAGGCCTCCAAAGGGAGGGCATCCCACACTTGGAATGCTACTGACCTCTCCTCTGTGGTCTACATAGTGTAGGATCCATTGTTGGAACGATGAGGGCACACTTTAATCAGGTAGTTAGAGTTGTGCACTCTCTACTACTTTTGTGGTAGCAACCCTTTCTAGGAATAGAGTAGTCAGAAGTGGTTTACCATTCCCTTCCTCTGGGGGTGCAACTTGCCCATGGCCACCCAAGGCTTGGGTACTTCTCTCAGGTGATACAGTAGGGAATCAGACTCTCAACTCCTGGCTCCGCAGCCAGGTATCTAATTCATGGAGCTCTCCAGCCAGCGGTGCACTTCACATGTCTTGTATTCCAAGAGCAACAAAAGCAAACAATCATCGTATTGTGCACCTTTAAAATAAATGCATGTATTGAAACCTAGCTCTTCAGGCACAGGGAGCAGAATATCTGGGCCACAGGTTTCCACACAGTGTCCATCATGTGGGGATGATAGTGGGACTGAGCATGAGAATGGTACCAAGTGGAAAAGCAATTGCATATTAACATTGGCTAATGAGCTTCCAAGGTGAAGACGGCATTATTAACAGACGAATGAACTAACGTTATTAACATTATTAACTAACGAATGAACAAGACGTTCATAAGATGAGTGTCCTGGCAAACCTGGCGTAGCCTCACAGTTCACAAAATCTCATGACAATAGAATTTGGTAGTCTTCAGGAGGCCACAGGCTACACAACTGGGGGGGGGGGGGAGGAATCCTCTGGTAGAAGGTGGAGGAAAAACCCAACAAAATCACTGGTATCAGAAACAGTGACATCCATGCCTGTGATTCATTCAGTGGGTGCTGACAGTGTCTCTAGTTTCTCCCCTTGTGCTGAAGAGTAATGTTGCCCTGTTCCAAAGAAGAGACAGTGAAATGACTTTTCTCCAAGCCAGGAGAAATGCCAAAGATTTTATCCAGCGCTGCCGGCTTCATTTTTCTCTGCAGCCGTGGTCCTTTCTGATGGAGAACTGTAATTATTAATAATGGATTGCAATTCGAACAGGCTCAAAGGGCCATCCTTCTGGACAGCCAGGTTTAAGTGAGTGGGAGGGAGCCTCTTCTGGGAGTGAAGGACGGTTAGATGGAGAAGTTCTAATAACTTGACTGCCTTGACCAATCGGCTGTGAAGCTTGTGGTTTCTTTTGTAAACGTGGAAACTGCTGTCCCTTCTCTTATCTGGTACACTTAAACTTTCTCTTTCTTCTATAATGGAAATCAAACCCTACATATACAAGGTCCCCAGGCTATCTCCTGTCCACATACTTGAAATTAGGATGGGACTGTTTTTGTTTTTGAAGAAAAACCCAACACCCCGATCTACCCTGTATGCACCTCCTGGAGCAGAGATGGAAATGGGTGCAATTTGCGGCTGGAAATTTGTACAGTTCTAGGTTTGTGATGCATTCAACAAAATGTAAAATATGTTCAGTTCTACACTTCAGTTTGTAAAAAGCACAGAAATATGATGTACATTTTCAGTCAATAGGGGCTCGCATCTGTTAACATGTTGTTAAAGCATTCATTAGAAAATATGCACACAAAAATAGGTGCAGTCTTTCTTTGTTAAATATATAGCTCATAATAATAAATTGATACTAACATGAAACAATGCACTGATAATTCATTCTAACTCCTAGCAAAGACCTCCTAAAATGTAATGTGTATGTTTCGTACTTTGTTGTTTCTCAGGTTTATTTTTTTTGTGCTTTGGCGTGCATAATAGAAATAAGAAGGAATTAGGGATTTGTGAAGGTTCATGGGGGGGGGGGGAGGGAAGGAGCCCCAACACCCATCAGGCTGTACAGAGGGTGTCTCCAATAAAACTACACCTCCCACGAACCTTTGTGAGCCCCAAATAGCCTCAGGACTCCCACAATGCACCGGGGCAATTTTCTTCCCATTCAGAGCAGAAGAGCCTGGGGAGAGCATGAAGGTAGGAAGGGCTTCTTTGGAGCATCCTTGTTTGGGGGCTCCCACGTCTGGACTTCTGCCTCTGCATTTTGGGTGAATTCTGGGAGTGGAAGTCCTGGAAACCCCCAATGTTCTGCCCCTAGCAAGAATTGATTGCAGCTGTGCCTTCCATTCAGTAGTGCCCTGTCCAGCGGTAGGGCAATTGGGGGAATGATTCATTCTTGCCTATTTTCCCCAGAATAAACAATAATCTTCTGCCAGCTGTGACTGTGACTGGGACCAAACCAGCTGCATGTTTTCTCTCTCTCTGTCTCATCCATAAGGAAAAAACATCTTCCTGCAGAGACTTGTTCCAGCTTTCAGCTTTCCTTTCCATCATATAAAATGGGAATAATACAACATGGATCAGCATCAAGCAAGCTCATTTGCTTGTTTGTAGCTGTTTTCATCCCACATTTTTCTACAGATCAGAGAGAGGCATATACTCTTCTTCTTCTTCTTCTTCTTCTTCTTCTTCTTCTTCTTCTTCTTCTTCTTCTTCTTCTTCTTCCTCCTCCTCCTCCTCCTCCTCCTCCTCCTCCTCCATCCCCCCCTTTCATTTACCAAGAACTGTGACTTGGATGAGTTGACTAGGACTTGGACCCAGGCCACTGAACTAGAATGGTGTCTGCCCTGCCCGTTGGTATTAGCTGTGAGAAAGCACACAACCACCTGTCTCAGACACATATGCAACCTCTAGCTGCTCCTCCCCAGATGGAAGAATGATGGAAAGGTGGAATCCGTATGGAACTCATTGGGATGCTGTGCATTCAGACCCTGGCATTCCTCCATCCTTTCCCTGAATGTGCTGGTCTCATGTGACCCATGCTTAACCAATAGGGGAGAAAGCTCCAGGGGCCAAAATATATGGCTCTACCTCACAACAGGCCTTTGGTTAGGCCAACAGATGATGAGAGCTGGCACAGCGTCACTCAATCTCTACTCAGGACTACGTAGGGTCTCCCCATATGCAAATGTGGTTCTCCAGCACATTAACCAATAGTTGATGTATTTGACTTTTTTTTGCCCCTTTTCTCTTTTTGTTGGTAAAATTGACCTTTTGGGCTTTTTCAACATGTGACTGCTTGGGAAAGGATCTTCTCATGCTGTAGCTACATACAACGAAGAGGATGAGGACTTCATGCATCCAGGCTGCAGTTAGATGAGTCTGTTTCTGCTTCATATGAGTTTTGTATGTGTTAATTCACAATTTCTTTTTCTCCTGGTTGTTCATCATTCTAATTTGGTGTAATGAAAGAAAATTCAATTTATGAGCGTATTTTTATTTATAAAATATGTAATGTTGTATTCATTTTAACCAATAATGAACAGTTTTGTAATACCTAAGGGAAGGGGGGATGGTTTCCAGCCCAGAGCTGTATTACAAATTTGACATCTGTTAAAACTTGGGTCCTTTCAACAAGAAAGGAGGGGTAAAAATATTTTAAATAAATAGTAAATACATATTAGTCTAAGGGCCAATCAGATTGATTTACTTACCAATGCAGACTCACAAAAATCCTTGAGCATCTTTAAATGTCCCAAATTAGCACGAAGTGCAACCTTAACTTGCCAAAAAGGCTTTTTTTTTTTTTTTTTCCAGAGCCGTTTTATATGGCTTTAAAATTTCTGGAAATTTTGCATCTCTAGTCATGACATGGCTTCTCCTCCCACTCCACTCCACCTCTGCCCCTTTTGGCCTCTTCTGCTGGCAGAAATCAGCCAGCAGAGATCATCTGCTGGAAAATCTTTCTGATTGCAGAACTCTGAGATTGGCCAGCAGAAATGTGTTTCAGCAGCACAAAGCACACTGTGTTCCAAACAAATTGGAAGTGCAAGTGGGGGGGACAGGATTACAGCTGGAGATAGATAAACAAATAGTCAAGGAATACCTTACCACCTTGAACAAGTTCAAATCTCCAGGGCCGGAGAGTACTGAAGGAACTGGCTGAAGAACTCTCAGAACCGCTATCCATTATTTTCTTGAAATCGTGGGAAACGGGGGAGGTGCTAGAGGATTGGAGGAGGGCCAATGTTGTCCCTATCTTCAAAAAGGGCAAAAAAGAGGAACCTGGGAGCTACAGGCCAGTCAGCCTGACATCAATCCCAGGCAAAATTCTGGAACAGATCATAAAGCGGTCATTGTGCAAGTACCCAGAAAACAAAGCAGTAATAACTAGATGCCAACACAGATTTGTCAAGAACAAATCCTGCCAAACTAATTTGATCTCATTTTTTGATCGGGTAACCTCCCTGATAGACAGAGGGAACGCTGTAGATGTAGTATATCTTGACTTCAGCAAAGCTTTTGACAAAGTGTCCCGTGATATCCTGATTAGCAAGCTAACTAGGTGTGGACTGGATAGATCAAGTGTCAGGTGGATACACAATTGGCTACAGAATCGTACTCAGAGGGTGATGATTAATGGGTCCTTCTCTAACTGGGAGGAGGTAACTAGTGGGGTACCCCAAGGCTCAGTCCTGGGCCCAGTGCTCTTCAATATTTTTATTAATGACTTGGATGAGGGAGTGCAGGGAATGCTTGTCAAATTTGCAGATGATACAAAATTGGGCGGATAGCTAATACCCTAGAAGACAGAAACACAATTCAAAATGACCTTGATAGGATGGAGCACTGGGCCGAAAGCAACAGAATGAAATTCAACAGGGATAAGCGCAAAGTACTTTTGTTGTTGTTTAGTCGTTAAGTCGTGTCCGACTCTTCGTGACCCCATGGACCAGAGCACACCAGGCCCTCCTGTCTTCCACTGCCTCTCAGAGTTTGGTCAAAGCAAAGTACTACACCTCGGAAAAAGAAACCAATTGCACAGTTACAAGATGGGGGTTACCTGGCTCAGCAAAACTACAAGTGAGAAGGATCTTGGAATTGTCATAGATCACAAGCTAAATATGAGCCAACAGTGTGATGTGGCTACACAAAAGGCAAATGCTATTTTAGGCTGCATTAATAGAAGTATAGTTTCCAAATCCCGCAAGGTGCTAGTCCCCCTCTATTCAGCACTGGTTAGGCCTCACCTTGAGTATTGTGTCCAGTTCTGGACACCACACTTCAAGAAGGATGCTAACAAATTGGAACAGGTTCAGAGGAGGGCGACAAGGATGATGAGGGGGGCTGGAAACCAAGCCTTATGAGGAAAGGCTGAAAGAATTGGGCATGTTTAGCCTTGAGAAAAGAAGACTGGGGGGGGGGGGTGATATGAGAGCACTTTTCACATATTTGAAAGGCTGTCATACAGAGGAGGGGCAAGATCTGTTCTCGATCATCCCAGAGTGCAGGACACGCAACAATGGACTCAAGTTAAAGAAAGCCAGATTTCGGTTGAATATCAGGAACAACAGTGGAACCAGTTACCTCGGGAGTTGGTGAGTGCTCCAACACTGGAGGCATTCAAGAAAAACTTGGATAAACAACTGGCAGATGTGCTTTGATTGTATTCCTGCATTGAGCAGGGGGTTGGACTTGGTGGCCTTGTAGGCCCCTTCCAACTTCACTTTTCTATGATTCTATGATTCTATGATAAAGGCACTTCATCCAGCATAAGAGACTAAGAGGCTTTCTCCCAGATAAAGAATCTTATTCTGAACACCCTATAGCTGGCACATCCCGGAGTTTTGCAGTAGGTGCATAGAGGAGTTGAAACTCTCCTTCAAATAGTTTTGATTGTAGTGATTGTTCGCCAATTCTTCTCGCTAGAAATACTAAAGTTTTAGAAGCAGGAGCCGTGTTAGTCTGTGCTAGTGTACCAGGACAAAAACAAAAGGGAACTAAAAAATAAAGATGACAAAAACGTTGTGGCACCTTAAAGACTAACTGCTATATTTTAATGTGAGCTTTCATGGACCAAGTCCACTTCCTCAGACCTGAGACATTTTTATCTTCCTTATTTTGGAAAAAGTGGAAACTAATGCAAAAGCACTCATTGTCTCAGTGGCAGACTAGGGACAAGAAATGTGGAGTCCTCAACAGGCCGTCTCAACCCATCTCAGTGGGGAGTGAAAAATTTAGTGAGAATATTCACATCCTTAGTGTTTTTCCCACTGGTGGGAAGAACTTTAAGCTGGCATTTTTGACCCCATGCTTTTATCGTGGCTCCCAACCACATGGAATGTGGCCCGCAGCAAGTTCTCTGTGCCAGATTTTTTTTATTTCTGAAAAAAATTGGCATATGGTTATGTGGCTTAATTTACAGAACAGGATTTCAGCCAAAGTCTCATAATCTGATACCAAATGAGGATGGGAAGAAGATGCTGGTGAGCTCTGGAAGAACACCACAAAATTGTGACTTTAAGTGATGGAAGATGAACAAATAGGAGACTTTGACCAACACTCAAACAACCAGCAAAAGAAATAGGCAGAGCCGCAAGGCAACCTTTAGTGCCATTTCTGTGGACTGTACTCTAGCACAAGGAACCAAGCTTTCGGTGGTCAGCTTACACAACCTCTGCCTGGTTCTGCTCCTTGCCACATCCACAGACCTCTCACCTGTGAGCTGTCATGGCAAAAGGTGTCAAATACCATCAAATGCCAGGTCCCCCACTGTAAGTCGTAAGACGTGCACACCTCTTCAGCTGCAGAAATGGTTGTTTGCTCAATTTCATCTGTCTCTTAAAACATTCAGCAGGGGGCCCAGCTAAACAGCAGTCCTTTACAGTTGAAATGCTTCACAAACTGGAGCAAATTGAATGTTTGCCTCTGGCAGATAGCTTCTCATTGCTCAGTGTTCCTAGATTTTCTGTGCAAAGGGAAGCAAAGGGATAAAGAATACCCTCTTTGATGTAGCTTTCTGCGTATTTCATCCTCCACTTTTAGCCGTATCATTTATTTATTTATTTAAAATATTTTTCTCAGCCTCCTGGATACAAGGTTGGTATTTCCCTCAATATTACACTTTTGACTATATCTACGAGCAGTTCACTAATAGCTTGTGGGTTTTTTTCCTATCAGTCTGCTCACGCACACACACACGGTAATGTGGGAGTACTTTATCATTATATTTTTGCAGCACATCTCCTCTCACAAAAGCTGTGAAAAACAACTTTATATAGACTGTGGATCTGAAAATATTATCTTATCAAGCACTTCCCCCATGGAACAGTCAGTCTGTACAAATGCCATGAGTCTCTTTACCAGTCGCTCCACATAACTATCAACCACTGGTAGACTCTGAAGCTCAGATTTGATGTCCTCATGGTAGGACGTGAAATGTCAGGCCCAACATTTTCAGTTGCCTGAGGTGAAGAACAAAAGGGTGCTACTTTCATTCCATGCCCAGAAGCCAACTGGAGTAGCAGTGGTACGTTTCTTCAAAAAGGGTGAGGAGACCAGCTCCTCTGTGGCACTGGGAGGGAGCAGGCTAACATGATCTGTTGACAGAACCAGACACTCTGCTGTGTTTCACTGTAGGGCTGGTACTATGATATAAGTATTGCTACATGTTCTGGTGGAGAAGGGAGCTCAGCACATGATATATTTTGGATAGTATGGTGATGGCACTTGTCATATGACTAATCGCCATTGGTCTGTGTGGGCCAATCTAAAGGTAAGCTAGACAAAACACTACTGAGAATCTGTGTGGGTTTTTTTTTGGAAGCACACATTAGGGTGGCAATGATACATGGATCATATGCACATCACATGATTTGGCACTAGTGGAAATTCTCAATCTCTTACCACAGTGTTACTGAACTTTTTTTGAGTTGCAGCCCCCTTTTATAATAGCCAAATAACCTGTGGAACACCCCTCCAAATAATTTAGGAAACAGTTTTAAAAACATTTTAGAGTTTTTGTGCTGTATGAATCCAGAGAAATGCATCTCTCTGGAGTGTGGACTGTGCTAAGCCATTACCCAAATTACTACACTGAGTGCCCTGGGACTGTGAGGTGCCATAGAAGGGCTAGTCAGGGTTAGGGGCAGGAAAATGTGTCAGTTTTAATCTCACCTGTACTCAGGGGGTGTTTGTGTTTTAAACAAGCCTTTCTCTAGAATAGGGGGGAAAGTTGCAAATTTTGGTAAACACTTCAAGAACAGCCTAATGGAACCTCCCCCTGCTTTGCACTAGCCAAAATCAAGAGGAACAGCCACTCCAGAATGGAGGGGACCATGTTGGACATGCCTGCCATTTAGATGTTACACATGAGAGAATCTCCAGGGGAGAAAAAGAGACACTAACAAGACTGAATACATAGGTGTTCAAAGCCATGCTTTTAAGGGTTGAATCTTCAAGGCTTTGGGCCTAGATGGATGGCTCTGTCAGCTTCCATTCATCCCACCTTTGGGTTTTTCAGCTGTCTCAAGTTGTATCTATCCTAAATAGGCATCACTTTGTGACTTTGGGTCAATTTGTATTTAAAAATGAACTGTGTCACATATGTCACAGGAGCATTACGGGAAATAATACGCAAGCTTGGTCTACGTATGCTCGTCGCTCAAACATCCTATATCTAAATGTCTTCCTTCTCAAGTCTACGCCACTGGGACTTATGTTCTGGCAAAGTATGGTGAGGAGAACGGTGCTTGCCATTGAGAATTTTAGGTTAATTTCCAACATACGTATCGTTTCCAGCGCTCCAAGCTTCAGTCATCTTTCCCTTTTTGAGCTATATAGTGCTGGCTTTAATTATAGGCTCTGCCTCGTTCTTTCCCCCATTCTCCTCACACCATGCTGTGCTCTCCTTTCTCAACACAGATATCTCCACACACCCGTTGTTGTTTACACTCCCTGATTTTCTGCAGCCACATTGTTGCAGTTGATTAGGAGTCAATCAATATGACTGCAATTGACAGGGACCGACTGAGCGCTAAACCATTGATTCACCTGCCACTAGTCTTTCACACAGCTGGCTTCCTTTTAGCTCACTCTATCCAATGGAGCCCATCACAAAGGAAATGAAAACTATTTCATTGGCTTGGGTTGCTTGCTTCTGGTTGTTTTAAAAAGACACTGGTGACCTTAGGAGAAGTCTCTGAAATTGGTTCTTAGCAGCCATAGCAATCAGAGCAACATGGTATTATAACGGTTTTGGGTCAAAATCAAATAGTTTGTCAAAAGGATCACATTGGGGTTTTTTTCTGGAGCTGTTCTTATTGATTGATTGATTGATTGAGTGAGTGAGTGAGTGAGTGAGTGAGTGAGTGTCTATCCTATAACAAGAGATAACAGTGCATGGCACAATTGACAAGATTACCTGAACAGAATCTAAAGCAGTCCAATTATTTTATGGCAATTAAAAACACATTAAGGCCACTACGGACCATTTCAAACAATCTCATGATTCAAACAAAATAGAAGCCAGTAAATTGGAGGCCAAACTGATCCCACAGGATGTCAATGCTCACATGAACAGCCAGGCTTTAATATGGTGCTGGCATAAAGACGATGTCAGTACTAGTTAGACTGCAAAGCAGAAGGCATTCTACAACCAACTGAGGTCTTCTGTGCCCCCAGCAGCCAGCTCCTGAGGGTTTCCTTGTCCTTCAAAACCAGTTTTGGAAGCTTGGAGGAAGACATAGAAATTGAATTAACAGAAATAGAAATGAATCCTGCTCATTATGTTTTAAGGGGAGTGTGACTCATCACCATCATCATCTTGGAACTGCAGAGCTGGAAGGGACCCTATGGATCATCCAGTCCAGCCCCTGTCAAGGAGGCACCGTGGGGGAATCGAACTCTCAACCTCTGGCTCTGCAGCCGGATGCCTAAGCCACTCAAAAGTATAACAGTGTACTTAGAAGTACGCGTAGAAGTGTGATGGTGGACAAGCTGAGATTCAGCCCCAATGAGGCAAATTATTTTCATGCCTTAGCTTGGAAATGTCAGTGTTAAAGTGAAAACCATGACATTAATTCAAACATTAGTTCATTAGCTAATCATTTTAGTAAATAGTAAATATTGATCCCTTGCAATAAAAGTAATGTGTTGCTTTTTAAAAAAGTTTTTTTTAAAAAAAGATCAATCAAGATGACTAAAAATGACTAACCAGCTCAAAAATGCACCCCCCAGGCAACAAATTAATGTTATGCAAAACAGGGTTCATTACTTGTACTATGTGTATTGTTGATCTTGTAATAATTAACAATTTAAAAATAATTAAAACTTTCACAAAATTATGGACAACGAATTAATTTGAATTAATGAATGTCAGGCTGTGCTTTATTCTCTCTGTACTTTATATTTCTGCAATAGGTCTCTTAAGTAATGTGCAGGAGCATGGACTAAGGAAAGAACAAAACATTTTTTAGGATATTGCAATAATAGCAAGCTTTAAATATTTTTGGTACCACGAAAAAGAAAAAAAAGGAGCTTGAAAAAAGATGTAATAATTGTCGAGGTGTGATACTAAGCTCTAGGCAAGTGACAAACATGTAGGCTTAGTCAGTTTGTGTGACAAAAAGACCCATCTTTCAAGATCTATAAATCAGGAGAGTGCAGGTCTGGAAGATGTTAATGAATTTATACATTTATTAATACTGATCTTACACAAGGAATTACGTTAAGGTTTGTCTGACAGTTTTAATTTCTGATATGTATATACAGAAAATGTATATATGCGTGTAACAATGATTTAATGTAAGTCTTTTTTTAAAAAATTGTATCTGCCCTATCAAGGCGATGCTGTTCAAACAAGAATCTTGCCCCAGTGTGAGAGGAACTGTATGTTCAAACCTGGCCTGCGTGTGTGAGAAACCAGTGGGTCAAAACTAGCAGATGCTGCCAGATCAACGGTGGATTTGGAGGGTGCTTTCCAGCCGCAGAGCCTCCATGCAAAGGGTGGTGCTGACTGGCCCTAGGGTGCCCACCTACTTCTTTCACCCACCCGCTAGGTATTTCAGAAAAGACGCTGTATTTGTCAACAATGGAGAAGACCATTCGATGTGAAATATCATGAGGCTGTGGTTTGCCACTTGGCAACAAAATGAGCACTGATGGAAATGTATGACGTTATATGTTTCACCATATGAATCGTACGCTTTCTTCCTTGATAAAGGCATTGCTTTTTTTTTTTTTTTTTTTTTTGAGACCATGATAGATTTCATTATGGCCATGGGAAACCCATGTATTGATTGTAGAGTTTCACCATCACAGCAGACGACTGGAATTCTAATTATGGATAATTTCAAGAACAGCTCAAAACCTCATTATTTCCCTCCTTCACTTCTCTAATGAATCTGGGCAGTGCGAATAACGTGCCATGATCATCAGTACACCAATAATTATCCTGCTTTCTAATAATGGGCCAATGGTCAGTTCTTTAATTGTCCAGCTTTCTCGCTCTGAGGTCTTGCATTTTCTTGACTTATGTTTAACTTTTGGCAATTATCGTTGTCTTTTAATTGCTCTGTCCAAAACCAAATGTGGGTTTCTCAATAAGGTCAAACTACTGTCAGGATTAATGGAATAATTACCTCATTTGTTTTACACACGAGGCAGCTACTAGGACAGCTCAATAAAACATTAGTCAGTTTTGCAGCAGCTTCACATTGTCAATTCATATTTACTTGATCATCCATTACAGCTCCCAGACTTTCCCTCTGGTATGCTGTTGAGTGACTATTCCTCTCTTCCCCCATTTCATTGTTTGATTATCCTTTCCAATTTAGGTTTGCCTTTAGTGAACTTTTCATTGATTTTTTGGATTGAGGGGAGCATATATTTTCAATTTTACAAGGATACACTTAATCCTGTCATACCACAGTACACTTGTGAGGAAATACATTGAGTTTTGTAAGATATTTATATATCTCCTTGCCTCACTTAGTTCAATGCATCTACAGAAACTGTAACAAATTACACTAAAAACAACACAATGAACTGCATTTAGGGGAACCCCTCCCCCAAAAAAACCCTGCATAAAATCCAGAAGGACTGTGTATTGGTTATGACAAAACAGGCAATAAAAGCCACCTGTATTTTATGGTGCCACTTGAGTCTTGAAAAGGTGCCACCTTTTTTATTTAGAAAGATGTTTCACCATAGAATGTGTATAAAACGGTGTATTTTAACACTAAATGTATGTGAAAATGCCTATGAACTTCATGCAGCTCTCTCTGTTCTTGATGATCTCCTACAGATTAATTCAGAAATAAAAAAGATGGAACAAAAATTAACACATGTAAAACACACAAAGGTTGAGAATAGTTTGATCCATTTAATAAGAAAAATGGTCTTAAAACTATGGCAGAAGGATAGCATGTTTGGTGCAATGTAATCTTCTCTGGGTAGGAAAATCCAAGGTCTGGATGCAGCAACAGAAGGCTTTTCCTTGCCTTGGTCAAAAGTCGATTGTGTGTGTATGGAGGCAGGCCGACCTAGCAGAACGTTTTTAAAAATGAGTTTCAGATCTGCAGTCTAATAAAGAATGTTTTGAGCCCAGGTGTAATGATTCGATACTTGCATTTTCATAGGTTAAAAAAAAAAATCAGCTATCTCAATGAACTTGCTTAAGATATTCTCTGGAATTGTCTGTAAGTCATTCGTTTTGATTCCTGTTGGTTTCCATGACCTACACAATCAATTCCTACTCCAAAGGGGGGGGGGGGGCGGAATCTTGCAATATATATTATTATCAATGCTGGATAGCTCTCTGGTTGCGGAGCCAGAGGTTGGGAATTCAATTCCTCCACTGGGCCTCCTGGACAGGGGCTGGATTCGATGATCCAGAGGGTCCCTTTCAGCTCTGCAGTTCTAAGATTCATTATGCTTCAACTCTAAACATGCTTACTTTTCCGTAACATTCCTTGTTTAAGACTATGTTGTTAGATATGAAGAAGCAAGTAAGGAAAGTCCCCTTCCCTCCCCCAAATATTATCAGTCTACTAGATTATTTCTAGTATAGAAAGATGGACGTATCTGCCTGTTTTGACTGCTGTAATGTTTCATTTTCTGAAGCATATGTTCATTCCATCCTATTTCCACACATTCTCCTAGGAGCCAC
The DNA here is from genome assembly GCA_037013535.1 of Intellagama lesueurii. NCBI lineage: Eukaryota > Metazoa > Chordata > Lepidosauria > Squamata > Agamidae > Intellagama > Intellagama lesueurii. The sequence goes on along the minus strand of JBAJHW010000001.1, from coordinate 217,511,163 downwards.
GTGAAACTACTTATGCGTTTTAATTCACTTTTTTTGTATGCATGAAATATATAATCATCCAGCTGTATTTCTCCCTAGTATAAACACTTTTGAAAGCAATTCTGCTTCATAGATGCTTTATTTTTTGGTATATGCTCCTTACTCTGTTGTCCATATTTTTGTGTAAAGGTTCAGTCAGAAAAGAGCATCCCACTGTTTGCAGAAGTGTGAAAACTGAAGACTAATTCGTTTCTGCTTCAGGAATTAGAGTGACAAGTGCAAATTATGTCAATTTGCATTAAAATACTAACTTAACACATCTCTCTCCCTCTCCATTATTTATCTGATTTCCTCTTAATTTTCCTCCAGTCTCTTTTGCAACTTGTCATCTTTGCCAATATGTATAAACCTGACACTCATGCTAACCTCCTCAAGAGGTATTGCCATCCCCAACATTCAGTGTAACCAAAGCATACACTCCTGTGTGCCTCTTCATTCCAACTGGCCAGGTTTTGTTCTAACAATATTTATAACCTAACCATTTATTTTCTAGCAAAGTGACAAACGTTGTGGCCCCATTTAGAAGAAAGAAATGGGCAGCAAGTTAAAAAGGGCCAAGGGTGGCTACAATTTTGTAAATTTATAGCAAATGAGATCTGCACTGGTAGGGTTTCTAGGGATGGTGATGCCAAGTGGCATGACCAAGACTCCCCCCCCCCCCCCGCCAGTGCAGGGACAATACAGAGGCTTGCTTTGGCAGTACTTGCTGGGACATACAATTCTAAGGACCAGAGATGGTCCTTTCTCTGCCCTGATTCTCATAGCCTTGGCTGGGAAATCATCCGTATACCATTTAGCTTCTTATTGCTTCCAGTCCAGGTGGCCATTTAATCACACACTCCGAAATGGTCTACCCCAAATTCAAACCTCTATACCAGTGGTTCCCGATCTTGGATCTCCAGATGTTCTTGGACTACAACTCCCAGAAATCCTGGCCAGCACAACTTGTGGGTGAAGGCTTCTGGGAGTTTTAGTCCAAGAACGTCTGGGGACCCAAGTTTAGGAACCACTAATCTATTATAGTTTAGAAGTGGAGGGGTGTGTGTCTAAGTTATTTGTTCGAGTTGATTTTGAAGAACAAGTAGGTTGGTAAGACAAGAAGCACTCCTTCAGGAATGTGGCTCTGAGCTCTCATTAGAGCAGCATCTTGATTTAGACCTGGAAGGAAACAGAAAAATCAATGACACTCATTTAAAACTGATGTGCTATAGATGAACTGTAGTGCACCACTCAAAATCGTGGTAGCCATATTGTGAGCTAATTGAACCGCCTGTCTTTCAAAGGCAGCTCCAGTAGAACACGTTGCAGTAATCCAGTCAAATAGATTATCAGAATATGGACGCCTGTGGCCAGGTTATCTCTGTCCAGAAATGCCTTCAGAAGGTAAACTGCCTAAAATTGGTAGCGTGGACTCAGTGCCATGAAAGCCACTGAGATCTCTAGTGACTCCTAAATTGCAAATCTTTTCTCCTTAGGATAGAAAGTACAACCATCAACAAAACCACCTCCCTTAACACGTTAACTATCTACTCACAACACCTCCATCTTAGGGATTTGTGCAGCTTCCTTATATTGAGGAAGTCTATCTAGCGCCATATTGTCAACTCTAACTGGCAGAGGTTCTCCAAAGTTTCAGGCAGGAACTTAGCACTGCCCGGAGATCCAGGTATTTCCTGATGGTCTCCCACTCATGTACTAACCTGGCCTGACCCTGTTTAGCTTCCAAAATCAGAAGAGTCTGGTGTGTTCAGTACACTGTGGTAGAGCAGTGTCAGGATTAAGCTCCTGTGCATTTTTGGCTCTCATATTGTCCACTGGCAAATCCAAACACCAGTTTTAAGGACTTGTGAAGCATTACCAGCCTCCAGTGACAAGGAGAAATCGAGCGGGGTCATCAGCTCACTGAAGGCACTTAACTCCACACATTTGGATGAACCCACTCACTCAGCAACTTTATATCAGTGTTAAAAGATGGGGACGATGTTTTAATGTAGACCTTAAAATGTGCACTCTAGTTCTTTCTGTTCTTTAGAAACTTTACTTATTCTTGTAGGTTTTTTCAGACCCGTAGTAAGTGTTCTTCTAAAAATTATGCTACTTTGGCAGATTTCTGTTATTAAATGCTGTTAGGTACAAGAAGTCATTTCAAGATTTGTCACTGTTTTTCCCGCCTACCCTCTCAATTTGCTTGTGCCCTGAAGTGCTGAACAGCCATTTACTTTTTTCATTTGCAGAAAAGCACTTCTTTTCATACAGAGCTGACCCATGTCTGTCCCCTCCCTCCCTCCTTCCCTCCCTCCCTCCTTCCTTCCTTCCTTCCTTCCTTCCTTCCTTCCTTCCTTCACCCTGCATGGGGAAAAAACTTTTTTTCCTGTCTTGTAATAGCTTCTCATTTTCTGTCCTTTCTTCACGTTTATTTTCTTCAGATTGTTAGCATCCTTTTATCCTAATCATCTACAATTTTCACTATTATTTCTGCTATGACAAAGGGCTTTGAATAAAATCTTTTTTTTTTATTATGCAACACCTTTTTCTCCTTTCCTATTCAGAAATTTACTATTTTTTTTAAAATACCTATTCGGCTTAGTCTAGAGATGTGCATGGTTTATCTATGTTTTATTATTGCAGTTATAACCAACATTTCTCCAAGGGGCATAAGACGGTGTGTATGGTTCCTTGGGACAGCCCAAGAGTTTCTCAGACTGAGTGAGGATGTGAGCTAATGTCTCGACAATGTTTGTCGATGGTAATCCATACGTCTCCCTGTATGCATCTACTCACTGAGTATCGGTTTTGATGGGGCAAATCAGATAGAATTCAGTACTCTCTGGCTCCAGATAAGAAACTGGATGATTCTGGATTTATTTGTGGAGCATTTCAGATTTTTTTCCCCCCACTACAGCTACCAGAATTCAATAGGAATTTCCCTGGATAGAATTCTGGTAGCTTTAGCCAAAGGATCCAGGGTGTCGGAGGGTTTTCAGTATACACACATGTGCCCTGGCAAGTTTCTCGGTGCAGTGATGGCCATCTAGCATGAAGCAGAGAAACGTGGGAGGAGCTTTCTAAGTTCCTTGGGAGTTACAAAGTATTAGGAGGCTGGTATTCTCTCTGCCCATTAAGCTGTGTAGAGGGCGCCTCAACCCCCACCCAAACCATCAGTTTCTTAATCCTTTGCAGTTCCCATGGAGCTTAGAAGGACTGGGGAGGGCTTTAGGGGGAGAAATGGGGGAGAAGAAGAGGGGACATTTCTGTGCACAGGCAAAAGTCCATCAACATGCTGTTGAATGTTGGCACAGCAATTCAACTAGGCAGATTCTGAGCATTTTTACTTAGAATTAAACATCTGTGAGAGTATTTCCTAGAAAGCATGTTTTGGATTGTGGCAGAATCAAGATTAGAGATGGGGACGAAGCGCCATTTCGTCTTGGTTTGTGGGTCATCAAACTTGTCAACCACGAACCACGAATTGCCCCCCAGTGGCCCGACAAACCAAGAATCAATTCGTTGTTCGTTGGGTCTTTTTTTATTTTAAACAGCCTAAAAAAAAAAAAAAGCCCTGGCCCCACAGCCTGCCCTCACCCCCTTCCCACTGCTGCTTACCTTCCCAGCTGCCTCCTCCTGCTCCGCCACAGCTTCTGCAGAAACAGAAGATAGACTGCTGGAACCGCGGTTTCAGTTCCATCAGCCTAGCTTTTGCAAGGAGGAGCAGTGAGGGCTTCCCTTTTGGCAAGCCTGACTGAGGTGATTCCCTGCTGTCTTTGCAAAGACAGCAGGGGTGGGGGATTGCTCGGGTCTCCCTTCCCTCCTCTTCCTAAGCCCCAGTGGAGATAGGAAGTGGAGTGTAGCCTGATCTAAGGGATCTCCCACCCTCACTGTCTTTGCAAAGACAGTGGGGGGTGGGGGATCGCTTGGGTCTCCCTTCCCTCCTCTTTTTATGCCCAGGCGGGCATAGAAAGATGGGGGAAGTGGCATCAAAGTGAAATCAAAGCGATTCCCCCATCCCCGCTCTCTTTGCAAACACAGAGGGGAGAATTCCTTTGGTCAAGCTTCCCCTGTGTATGCCGCAGGGGCATAGAAAGACAGGGGAAGCCTGAGCAAAGTGATCCCACTGTTTTTTAAACAGGAGGGTGGGATTCCCTTTGGGCAAGCTTTAGCAATCTGCCGAAGGGAAAACCCCTCTCTGCTTATGCAGAGACAAGTATAAAAGGGTTATATTAATTGCTTTGTATTCGTTGGGGTCTCTGGACCCCAAGAACATGAAGCAACAAATATCTGACAAATCAGGGATATTCATTGAATATCCTGATTCGTTTTTGTATTCGTCCCTATGTCTTATCAAGATACAATGACATTCCAGTGGTCGTAGAAGTGTTCTCATGTTAATAGCAAGCGAAATCCAAGGGCAAAAGTGCTCAGCGTTCACACTCACTTGTGCTGCTGGAAGATTATTCTTCTGGAACAACCAACAACTTTCCTGGCACAAAAAGACCTTATCAGAATGGAGAAGAAATCTTGATGAGTTGCTGTTTATACAATGAGGAATCTACTGTGTGGAGGTTCTAGTATCAGGCACATTCAACCCCCCTTGTTATCAAATACTCACCAAAGAGCTTTTGATGTTTTCTTAATATAGTTGCTGCTAACCATCAGTTGTAGATGGGCAGTAATACAGATTGCTTCAGACTTCATGATGGGGCTGCTTCTCTTCATTTCTCTAATAGATTGCTGTGCTGTTTACGAATGGATATGTACTGCAGAAAAGCAGTGGCCAGCTAAATGCTTTGTAGCTTTATAAAGCAGACATCTTCTGAATTAAGCAGTCTTCATTTCTCCATTTGGTTGGCCTGCAAGAGAACTGGAAATGTTCAAATGCAATATTTCTGTACGTTTCATTTATTTATCTGTTATAGACCATGTGTTTCTTGCCATTATTTCACCTGGACATCCAGAGTGTCTTAAGGAAGATCTCTCTCTCCCCCTTTTTTTCCAAACTGGAGAAAACAAACAAACAAAAAACACCCAAACAAGCCAACAATAATAATACCGGAGGGGGATGTAAAAGTGTCCCAGTTTCAGAATTCCACCAATATTCTCATCCTGTTCAAGTTTTCTATCAAGTTGAGAACCCTCTTTTAAGTTCTGGATAGAAATTTGTGTATATTTTGGCATACACATTTCCTGATGTGCATTATTTTTATGCATTTTTAAAATATAAACGTTTCCAAAACTTTGTCCCAGTAACTATACTGTCTTTGGGCACATTTCTCAAAAACATACACATTGTTTGGTTCTGCAGACTTAGATGTACATGAATATCATTCCAATCAGAAATGAGAAAGAATCAGATCAGATCATCCTGATGACAGGAAATCAAAAGATACGTGCCTGCTTTTGTTAATAGTTTCAAGCCATGTATTGACTAAATTTGAAAAATATCTTGGTTTGGGCAAATTTGTTTTCCATCTGTCTAGCATGGAAATAATAATGGTGAAGAAGCTCCATTAGACCAAAGCACAATTATGTCTTCTATCCCCAAAAGAAATCTGCAAATTTCAAATTAAATTATTAATTTAAAAAAAAACAAACTGAAACAAAATTCTCACCCATCCCTACTTGCCACTCATGTTGACTCACATAAAAGCTGAATACAAGCTCCTGATTAAAATGTTCCCATACAGTCCCGAAAGACTTAAAAATAAAAACAAAAACAAAATGCTGTTCTCCATCTGATACTTCCTATCAGTACGTTTAATTTCAGGCTTGACAAACTTGCTGACAGACGCTTGCAATAGCAAGGCTTGTCATTAGTCATTTGGTATTTAAACGTTGACGGAAAGATGCACTTTGAGCACTGTCCTTTCATGTGGGAGGCGAAATGGAAATTGGTGCCCATGACGTTTATTTGCCTTTTACGTGGGAGAAATCACAGGCAATCTCGCCCCCTCCCTCCCTTCTAGATCCTCCAGCGGTCAGCTCCCCTGCTGCTCAACTTCTTTCTTCTGAGTGCCTCAGCGCTGGAGGGTGCCACAGAAGATGCTCATGCTTTTACAAATTCCTCATCTTCCTTCTTCTTCTGGCGAGTAAGTGCTCCGCCATTAGAGGCACACCTGCCTTTAAAATGGCCTATTTCAACTCAGCCTGTTTGGGGCAAGAAAGCTGTAGTACCTCATAGACTGAAAAGGAAAGCCACTTCTGAAAATTCAGTTGGCAGGTAAGGAATAATAGATAGAGAGACAGACAGACAAGCACCCAGGATGAGTATAATCTGGAGAGTTTCTCTTTTAAATTAGAATAGCAATGCTTAGTATTTGAAACACCAATTCATCATCATCATCATAAGCTAAGCTACTTGGTTGTAGCCCTGCTTATAACTGGCAACCTGATGGAAATGCAACACAATGACGTCTCTTCCAATATTTTGGAATGCAACCCTAGAGTCAACTGTTTCCCCCTCCTCCACTAGGCAGACGTCCAGGCCATGCACCTATTTGCTCTGGAGGGCTTTACTCCAGCTTTTGGAATTCCATGGGAGAGAGAGCTGTAGGAGGAAGGGGGTTGTTGCTCCTTTCCTGTCCCACTTATGGAAGCGGTTCTCTCAGTTAAATGGTCTTGCACCCTGACCTTGGTTTGAACGTACAGAAAACTGAGGGTCTCTTTTGATCCCTACAAGGGGCTGCTGGTGGACTGGGATGGGAAGTAGCACAAATGCCCTCATATGTGTTCTGAGTTGGGGTGTCAGCCCCCCTTTGTCTTATGTCAAATGAGAAAGTATAGAGATTTTTCTTCTCAGATTTTTTCTGAGAGAGTAAGAAGCTGAGTATGTGACAGACAGAACATATGTGCCTCAGACAGAATTTATGCATTTCTGAGACAGATTTTTTTACACTCTTCTGTATATGTCTAAACAATTGTTGGGGGGTTGTTGTAGGTTTTTCGGGCTGTTTGGCCGTGTTCTAGAGGTTTTTCTTCCTAACGTTTCGCCAGTCTCTGTGGCCGGCATCTTCAGAGGACAGGAGTTAGAACTCTGTTTGTGTTCTGGTGTAGTGTGTAGCATAGTTGAGTATTTGTAGCTGTGGGATCAGCTTTTTGTCCTTTTCAGGAGAATGGGTGATTATGGTGATCAGGGTGTTTTTTGTTATGGCTGTATTGTTGTGATAAAGGGGGAGATGATCTGTCACTGTGATTGATGGGTCTCGTTAGCTAGTCTTTTGTGTGCAGTGATCACCGGTCCTTGTGGCTGGGTAGAGTTTGTTGACCTTTTGCAGGCTGTATTTTTTAGTGCTAGGAGCCAGGCTTTTGTTGAGCTTTAGACTTTATTTTTTGGTGAAGCTCTTCTGCTGTTTGCGGATTTCAATGGCTTCCCTTTATAGTCTAACATAATGATTGCTGGTGTTGTCCAGTACTTCTGTCTTTTGAAATAGGATTTCATGTCCAGCTTGTTTCAGGGCATGTTCAGCTACTGCCGATTTTTCCGGTTGTTTTAGTCTGCAGTGTCTCTCATGTTCTTTGATTCTGGTGTGGATGCTGCATTTTGTGGTCCCAATATATACCTGGCCACAACTGCAAGGTATCCGGTATACTCCTGCAGTGGTAAGGGGGCCCCTTTTGTCCTTTGCTGACTGTAACATTTGTTGTATTTTTGTGGTGGGCCTGAATACTGTTTGTAGGTTGTGTTTTTTCAAAAGAATGAAATCACAAGAGCCATCAAACTGAGAAAACAACACCGAACTGAAGAAGAAAAACAGCCACCCACAAATAAAGTATTTCTGCCATACATCAAAGGGGTCACAGACCACATGGGGAAACTTTTGAAAATGTTAGGAAGAAGCTATGTGTTGTGTGGATTAAATTTCAATTTGTTTGCTTTCATTTAGTCCATCATCAATGTCAGATACCATCTAGAACTGAAACAGCTTACTTGGAGTCTGATGGAAAGGAGAGATAAAGTGGAGTGCTGTCACCATACTGGTGGCACAGAATCATAAACCACTCCTAGCAGTCTCATGTATGTGTTGCATAACATGGAGGATGGAACTGAATTCTGAGGGACTCCACAAGCCAGTGGCCAGGGAGTTCAACAACATTTCCCCAGTACCATCTTCTGAACACATCCTTCCAGGAAGGACCAGAGCCAGTATAAAACAGTACCACCAAGTCCCATTGCAGATAGATGTCCCGAAAGGATACAATGGTTAATGGTACTGCAAGTTGCCAAGAGGTCCAGCAGAACCAACAGAGTCACACTCCATGTTCACTTCCTGGCACGGGAACCTGGCATAGGCACCAAGGCAGCCACAGTTAGCTCTGTCTCATAACAACACCTGAAGTCAGATTGAAATGGATCTAGATAACCCATTTTATCTAAGCATCTCTTGAACTGAGGGCCTACCACGTGCTCCCAAGCTTTGCCTAGAAATAGAGCAAGAGGGACTGGCCTGTAGTTGTCCAGCATGGTGGAATTCAAGCAGGGTCTTTTTCAACAGCTGTCTTACTACCACTGCTAATGATATTGTAAACCGTAAAAGAGGAGAGAAAATGTGCCAAATGTCTGACAGCCAGCTTCAGGGACTTAACATACTGGGCATCTTTAAAGTTTGCTTTTTTAAAAAATCAATGAAAGAAAAGGCTGAAGCAATTTGTGGTCCATCCTATTCAATTTGTGCTCCAGAAATAAATGTGCTTAGTTGCACTGTAGAATCAAATACGTCCGTTCTGCTTTGGCCTGAATCTCATACAAATCCATTTACTTATTATTTACAATATTGCTTTACTTCACCTTTCTCTTTAAAAAGGACTCAAGGTGACTTACATCATTTAAGACAATGTTTGAAGCTAAAAACAGTAAGTCTGCAAATGCTAAAAAAAATCAAACAAAAAACACACTAAAAGACGGTGAAAAAGGCAACACCAAAACACATCCAAAGCAGTAAGGTACAACAATAAATTTTAAAATCCCACATAGGTAGCTGGTTACTGAGGGAAGGCTTGCCTGAAGAGAAAGGTCTTTGCCTGCTTTCAGAAGGACAGCCAAGATGCGGCCAGCCTGGTCTCCCGTGGGAGGGAGTTCCAGAGTCTGGGAGCAGCCACAGAGAAGGCCCTCTTCTGTGTCCCCATCAGACACAACTGTGAAGGTGGTGGGACCAAGAGGAAGGCCTCTCCTCATGATCTTAACACTTGGGCATGTTCGTATCTGGAGACATGGTCCTTGAGATAGCTTGGATAGCCATTTAGGGCTTTATCGGTTAGAACCGTATGGGTCCAAACCAGGATAAACTGGTTCTGAGTTTGAGATTTCTAGTTTTAAGCTACACAAATGGTGTTTAAAAATCATCATCTTAGAAATCATATGAAGTTAGCAACCTTTCTTTCGCCTTCAGCCTTCATTTCCCACAAAGCAAAAGTACTTCTCAATTCATATAGCGTTGTCTTTTTGAAAGTGTTTGCTTTCGATTTTCCAACAATACTCTTTTGCTTAAGGGACCCACATCTTCCTACCCAGAAGGCTCAATCAAACCAATTCAACTTCACATCTTTTCCCTGTTCTTTGCTTTGAGCAATATCCTTTGTATGATGTACTTTCTAAAGAGGTGCTGATGACCTGGCAAAGGATAGTGAACAATGATTTCTTCTGTCCATTGAACAGCTGAAATGATACCCGTCAATTTCACTTTTCTTTGGCCCATTTACATTGGTGGTACAATTAGAAAACCTACCCCACATATGTGAGCTAAAGGATTTGCTAATGAAAGAACAAGTATGCATAATATCCAAAAAAATGCTGGAAAATCTTTCAACAGTTTTTTATGGAAGAAGAACATTTGGGATAGAAGCAATGAAGGATATTGGAAGATTTATAAATGGCTTTTTAACAATGGACAGATACATATTTCACTGTATTTTCCCAAGAATCACTGTGTTCTACCTCATTTCTTCATCAGGTTGCAAATGTTTTCTTTACATTCACACAAAAATTGTAACAATTTTCTTTTTTATATAAAATTTGCAGGGATTAACCCCTAATATATGCCTTTTATATACAGTGTCTTAAATATGTGAATTATGTTCACCTGATGTACACAGAGTACATCTCAAAAGTCTGAATCCTGCATTCTGGTTTGTGCATCTGCTTCAGAAATGGAAAATAAGTCAATTCATATTAAAATGAAAACCTAAAAATATTTACCCCCGTACTTAAAGGATGATATATTTTTGTAAGATTGATGCACATATATGAGACCTAAGGAATGCACTTTGTGGGTGTCCAAATCAATTTGTATCCAAATATTTGCTGTACAGATCAAAGTGACCTTCCCAAGCTGGTCTGCAGATGGTTTGAACTGATTTGTTCCCAGGTTTGTGCAAGCACTTGTACGTTACCAGATTGGGGGGAAGGGGGGGCATGAATGAGGAAAACAAAGGGCTTTCATCTGGGTGATGAGGAAAATCTGGAAAATCACCTGGGTGATGAGGGATACATCATCAGTTTTGGGAATGTGGTGGACCTTTAATGTGTAGTCAAAGGCTTCTACCAGCTTCCTTCCTTCCTTCCTTCCTTCCTTCCTTCCAACCAGGAGTAATAGATTCTACTCCTTGCTTACCTTCAATCCTTCCAAGAGTCTACTTGGCATCACCCAGCAACAGGTATTAACAGATTAAAGTAGAAAACAACAGAAGGAGGGAGAAATATAGCCTCTAGTGCTACTTTGACCTATCTAATCACAAGAGTGAGTCATCCTATACCACATTTGCATGCACACATTCAATCCTAAGTGTAATTATGACTAAATATAATTACTGGAAAGAGGAAGACAATTTTAGAACACAATCAATGTAATAAATATAGTAAACAGTATAGTAATCTTCCTTTACCATGCCTGGATGTGAAAGGGCTACTTAATTGGGTGGAAATGTATTAAAAAATTATGGTGAGACTGGTCTGAGGCCTTTTCAGGGGCAGTTTTGGCATTCATTGGGGCTTCAGCTGTCAGTTTTCCTCTACCTTGGTGCCTCCTTTGTTTGCTACAGCAAACAGGTTTCAAGTGGTTTTTTTCTTCAGGTTTCTGTATTTCTAATCCCCACCTGCACCAAACACTGGAGCAAACGTTAGTGATTTATAGCAATGACAACTGGTAACTTCTTGAACTGTCCTGCAGCTGATCTGGAAGTACACAAATATCCATGCTCCGTCAGATTTGGGTGTGTGATAGCTCAGTGGTTTAGGTCTTTTTGGCTGCGGTGCCAGAGGTTGGGAGTTCAATTCCCCACTGTGCCTCCTTGACAGGGGATGGACTTGATCGTCCATAGCTTTCCTTCCAGCTGTGAAATTCTAAGATTATTACTATTATTATTACTATGTTCCTCTGAAGCCAATGCACATTCCTAAAGTGCTTCCAACCCTACTGAGTTATTCTTTTAAACTGGCCTTATCAGGGGTTGAACATGGAAGAAACAGTCATGTAAACTCTGTAGAAAACTTTGGATCCCATTTTCTGCTCCCCTACTCTGATTGAGTTTTTGTTCTACTTCTTTGTTTTTATAGGATTTTCCATCACAGCAGACACTTCTGCATTCCTTTGAGTGACTGAGTTATTTTTCAGGATTTTTTATAGTCACATTGAAGCTCTTTAATCTACTCCCCTAAATTCGTCATTTCCCCCTTGATGCAAGGGTTGACCTTGAGTTGAATGCTTGTAGAAGCCTCCTGCCTGATTGTGATTTTTGCCGCCTTCCACTGATTCATGTCATGTGCAGACTCAGTTCTGATATGTAGTTTAATTTCTTTTCTTTTTTTCCCTGTTGTATTATATATGGGCACCAGGGTGTAGTATACGGACTAAGACAAATGCAAAAATCATGAAGCACGATAGGAGGTTTAACAAGAACGAAAGCAAGGAAATATCTTAAGACACCACAAAGATTTCCAGCAACGGAGGAACTCTGCCTCATAGAGAAGGAGATGAAGCTGTGAAGAATGGGGTGAAGGAAGGAGCTGGGCCAGGGGATGCTTAAAATGGCAGCCACTTCTCCTGAAGAGCTTCTTCCAAACCTGCTGAATGTTTTCAGATGTGTTCTCTTTTCTGAAAGCCAAGTTGGACAAGCATACAGGTCATTTCTTTCTTTCTTTCTTTCTTTCTTTCTTTCTTTCTTTCTTTCTTTCTTTCTTTCTTTCTTTCTTTCTTTCTTTCTTTCTTTCTTTCTTTCCAAATGAAGCCTCAGACCTGTATTAGTTGTTGTTTAGTCGTTTAGTCGTGTCCGACTCTTCGTGACCCCATGGACCAGAGCACGCCAGGCCCTCCTGTCTTCCACTGTCTTCCACCTGTATTAGACCAAGTAGTTATTAGCCAAATAAGTCATTTTCTTCTTCTTGGTTTTTCATATGATTGTTGCTTCCACACACTGCCAAAATCCTTTCAATCAGTACCACTGAAAATGCTGGAGGCAGTTAAGACTGGAGAGAAAAATTTGAAAACGTTGCTGCGTTTAAGAGGCTCAGCAATAAACACAACTGTGCTGAGGTGTTTTCAAATTTAGATATGGCAGACTCAATTAGCACCACATTAGCCATAAATAAGCAGTCTCAGCAAAGAAGGGAAAATATCAATAAGCTACTGGCAGCCACTCAGCATCTCAGCACCAGGCTTTCAAAATACAGAGGTGCCGTAATTAGAAGTTTGCCCATGTGCATGCTTCACTCATTAACTGCCTTTTTACTGAAAAGGAATAATGAGCCTAGCTCCTTAATCTGACATTAATAAATTGCCACCATTTGGAGGGGGTATTTGAATGTAAAATGGTGGTGTTTGTTATCAAAATTATGTTTGATGACTTGGTCTTGTTCTGGCTCATTTAGTGGGATATTTTCACTGAGTGAAGGACTCTGTGCCAAGGGGTAGAGGAGAGGGGTGTGTGTGGCATAAACAAAAGCAAGGATGAGCCAAGTGGTCCCCAGAATCTCTGAAAAATACTCAGCTGACACGGAGAGGAAGCAACCTGCGAGGAATCTGTAACTGGACTCTGAGAGCCTAATGATTATATAACACCTTCAATATGCAACCCTCTACAAACAGTTGCAGGAGCTGCTGCCATAGCAGAATGGCCACGAGGGAGAGCTGTGCAGGTGGAAGTCTTCTGTTCACATCTGCTTCAGCTATTTGCCTGAGATGTGGCTCAGCCTGAGGCAAGCCTTCTCTCTCCCATGATTACATCCTTGTCTTATACCGGAGATAAGAGAAACAAATTACCTGTGTATAAGGTAGTATGATGTGCTAGTTGAGAGCCTCAGATGGAGACTTTGGAAACCTACCATATTTTTCCGTGTATAAGATGCTACTTTTTCCTAAAATCATTACACTAAAAATTATACACAGAAGTAAGCTGAGAACACGAAGAAAACAAAACTGCCCGTACCTTGCCTCTGCAAACAGACTTTCTACAGTCAGGAGGCTAGCTTCCTCCAATCAAGTGCCTTATGGAACTGACGTCAGCTGATGCTGAACAAACCAATTGGAACACACCTTGTTGGAGGTGGCACCTGTAGGCTCAGATTCAACAGGGACTCGTAATGTCCAAGTGTTCTGAGCCCAGAGGCTGAATACTCAAAGCTAAGTTTTCTTAATTTTGGAGAAGACTCCCTGAAAAAGACCCTGATGTTGGGAAAGTGTGAAGGCAAGAGGAGAAGGGGACGACAGAGGACGAGATGGTTGGACAGTGTCATCGAAGCTACCAACATGAATTTGACCGAACTCCGGGAGGCAGTGGAAGACAGGAAGGCCTGGCGTGCTCTGGTCTTAATTTTGGGGTTAGAAAGGGGGGGCATCTTATAAATGGGGGCATCTTATAAATGGAAAAATACGGTAGGTTCAAATCCCCACTTAAGCATAATACTTTTATAATACCCATTCTCTCGTTCACTCACACCTTCAGGCCCTTTTGGGTGTAGAAATCTCAAAGTCCTCACCAAATGACTTGTGGTGTAGAAGATATAACTACAATTATGGTTGTGGTTGGTTGGTCGCTGATTTTACAAAGCAGTTAAAATCAGCAACTGACTAACAACAATTACAGCAGGATAATATAGCTCCACACCCAACCCATCTCACAGGGTTGTTCTGGTCATACAAGAGGAGAGGGGCCTCATTGAAAATGGTGAAGGTTCCTAGGTGTTCTTATACCCCAATTCCACTCAACCCCAACCTTCACAGCCAGCAGAGACCAACCTGATCTATTTTGAGCTACAAGTAGAATGAAATAAATAATGACTAATGACAACTCTTATCTGTGGGTTTTTGCATTCTCTCACTGTGAAATCAAATTTAAGAAAAAAGACTTTCTAATTGCAGTTCTATTTGAACTGCCTGTAGGTGGCACAATTCAAAGGAACTGCCTTAAGAAGGCTTTTCTTCCTCAGTCACTAATTTCCTCATTTTATCTTGCTGGCTGGTAGAGCCTGTTAAGCTTAAACAAACAAACAAACAAACAAACAAACAGTTCTGACCAAAGATAAGATGTCTCAGGAGAGAGGCTTTGTAGAGAGACATGTGTGCTAGTGCTCTCTCTTTCTCTTTGTGTTCTTCCTTGGGGGAAGGTGCTTTGGCAAATCACTATTTTGTGTGTGTGTGCAGGTGTAGTCAGTTGGTCTTTCCTTTCTGCATCAGTTTAAAGTGATCACATGTTTTGAACCGAAGTGAAAGGATTTGATTTTTTAAAAATAGAAGCGCCTCTGGTGGGCAGGAAAAACTGGATTGGGCTGTGGAACAAAGAGCTGATTCACACTTCCCATTGCATCCTGTGATCAATGGGGGAAAATCCATATCAGCCCACCTGAAACCTATAGTATCACCCTCATCTCCCCCCATGCCCGTGTAGTCAGGCTTAAAGTGCTGAGCATCACAATGATACTCAGGATTCAAGGGTTGAACAGGTTCAAGAAAATTGCCCATTAAAAATACCCCCCCTTTTCCTGCACAAAATAGCACTATTTGCACAGCTGTATTGTATAGACAATTTTGGCCATCTCATGAGAAGAGAAGACTCCCTGAAAAAGACCCTGATGTTGGGAAAGTGTGAAGGCAAGAGGAGAAGGGGACGACAGAGGACGAGATGGTTGGACAGTGTCATCGAAGCTACCAACATGAATTTGACCGAACTCCGGGAGGCAGTGGAAGACAGGAAGGCCTGGCGTGCTCTGGTCCATGGGGTCACGAAGAGTCAGACATGACTTAATGACTAAACAACAACAACAACATTGTATAGACTGAAGCAGGCCAAAAGAGCTTGGAGTGAAAAACTGAACACAATATTGAACACAGTTGAACACAATACTAGGTATGGAAGTAGATTTCATCCAAAAAACCTTGCTTTTTGTTTCAGTTTTTAGTGGTCCAATAAAAGGTATCATCTATTATTCCGTTTGTGTACTCTTCGGGACCACACCAGCCGCGGACTATGTATCATTGATGGTCAGACACAGCACCATCTACAAAACATCGGGGACTCTCAACACCAGCCATGTGAATTCTTCACATCAACCAGAGATAATCAGAATATGAACTTGCGCTCACCAGTTAAAAACATTAATGGTCTTCCAGTTTTGCACCATTGGCTTTTTCTACCTGGTGAATGTCTCTCCCAGACATGTAACATCAATTTCTGGACAATTTTTCTGCACCCTCCATGAAGGAGGTGTGCTTAGAGCCTGAGGAAGTGGATTTCATCCACTAAAGCTTGTCATTTGTTTAATTGTTTAGTGGTCCAAAAAAAGGCACCACCTACTCTTGCATTTGTGTACTAGGCATGGGACTCTCACTTCTTTTGGAGTGTAACCCCCAGAATTGTCCAGGAATCCCCTGAGAGAGACTTGTGGAAGTAGCAGCTCCCACAAACAATAGATTTTAAGACGAGCTTTTCTCACCTTCTTTAGACCCCTCTTAAAAGGCCAAGATAATGTGGATGGCTTGCAGACTTCTCTGGCTGAGAAATTTTGCAAATAGTCCAGTTTGCAAATCATCAACAACAATCTATCCTCAGTGAAGTGTATGTTTTTAAGAGTGAAATCCATGTTTATAGCATGTAGGGAGAGGAGAAAATGGAATCTGATACCTCTGAGTACATGTCAGTGAGAAATAATGAAATGTGGAATGCAGGAGGCGTTGCTATTAAGAGACAATATAGATATTCATATTTAAGATTAATGTATTGTCTGCCTTATTATTTCCTCACCTATAGACTGGGTTTTTTCAGGTTTGACTTTATCTGACTCAATCTCTCTCCATCATAATGGGCAGAGGTAGGAGACCCCATCCTTCTTCCCTCCCAGATGGTCATCTGATGAAATCCCCTCAATAAGTTGATATTTGTGGAAATGTTTCCCTCACAAGTTCTGTAGAGCCAGCTCCATAAGAAGTCATCACCACTATTTGTAATAATAAAAGTGTGTGTGAGAGACCTACCTTGCAGGGTTGTTATGAGGATAACATGAGGGAGAGGAAAGCCACTCATGCTGCCTTGATAACTTTAGAGGAAAACATATGAATGGAACTAATACGATTCAGAAATGAATAAATATCAATATGGCTTACTTCAGAGTAGATTTGTATTGCCTTTCACTGTTAACATAAAACATCGCAGAGATACTGAAGGAAAATGTTTGAAAGATTCTGAATGCCTGGGAGTTTTGCTTCCAAGCATATGTAACTAAATATTTATTGTATTAAGTAACAGTATGTCACTGAGGATGGCTTATAAACATGTCTAACCTTCATACGGTAATGCAATCACTCATATATAGTTCCCCTTTGATGGAAGAAACTTTCTTTTAAAAGAAAACTTGTTAACAGAATGATCGAGAATTGTTTTATAGAACTTGCATTTTATTTGACCTGGGCTGGATCTTTAAAGATGAACATCTCAGGCACCAATCATTCTGAAATGTTATTAAAAAATCTCTAGGTTTATACTGAGAAATACCTCTGAGGCCTAATTTAAGTCTCAACACTTTATTGGTATGGTCTTTTCAAAGCATTCTGGCTCTGTCTGAAATTATTTCGGATTTTTTAATGAAATCTGGATGCTTCCCACCAGACAGGAGCATTGATCTGAAATGCATCAACAAACGTGATGGAATGGCCCAAGTTCTTAGGACATGACATGGCTCACTGTATATTTATCTTCTTTGAGTACCTTCTTCTTTCAACACCATCTGCAGCCATTTCATCATAATTTCTCACCTGTTCAAAGCCGTAGTTGATATTCTTTAAACAAAATGCTGCAGTCCCATTTCTGTGAAACTGATCTTTAATTTACTGCTTTTTTTTTAAAAAAAAAGAAAAGACAGATGCTTGTTTCTGTAACTATGATTAGTACCAAACTGCAAGAACAGGTAATACCTTTATTGGACCACTAAGGAAAAAAATAAAAATAAAGCGAGCTTTTGATGATTATTCATCAAAATTGAGTTTGGGGGAACCATACAGCCTTGTCCTGATTTTTTCTAGCACTAATCTGACTCCCACTTCTCACAATCACCATTGATGGCAATTTCACAAGAAAAACAAAGCAGAACATAAACAACAAATACTGTTCAAAACAAATCAGTAGCATTATTCTCATTGGTGTTTCAAGCCCCCCCCCCCAAAAGAACACAATGTTCCTCCACGGGCAAAGGTTTGTCCCATCAAGGACATAAAGCAGAGGGACAAGGAATGGTTGGTGTCTCCATTGTGAATTTTTTGTTGTTGTTTAGTCGTTAAGTCGTGTCCGACTCTTCGTGACCCCATGGACCAGAGCACGCCAGGCCCTCCTGTCTTCCACTGCCTCCCGGAGTTCGGTCAAATTCATGTTGGTAGCTTCAGTGACACTGTCCAACCATCTCGTCCTTGTGAATTACTTGGCCCTATATTATGCAGAGGATAAGTAGGAAGAGAAGCATGCAGGGAAACAGCAAATTCTATGAGGCTGACAAAATACATGCAAAAGGCCATTGGCTCCATTAGACTAGCAAAGCTCATTGTAATCCAATGGAGTTGACAACCCCTGGAGAAGACATATCTTTCTCTACTAAAGCAAAGCCCATAGAAGTATACTGTATCCCCTCTTCAATGGCAAAACCAAACTTCTTGTTTTCAAAACAACTCTGTCAATGTTTTCTGAAGGCCAGGCCCGTCCCATTGGAATTTCCATTCTGTCTGCCATCGGAGCTGCCAGCTGACTGTGTAGATCTCTCCTTATTTGCTTAATGTTCTAGAACATTGGGGGAAAGTATAAATCTATGGAGTGTAACACAGCAAGAAGCAGGAGGCAACACACAGCAGTGAGCATCATTATTAGAAACAGAGAACATGTAATATGTGTCACAATCACTCTCCCTAAAGAGATAATGATCTTGGTCAGGGAGTCACTGTGGGTGCAAAACTACCACCTTTATTGCCTGAGGTAGGTCCTTTAGGCCTCAGAAGTGTGTAGTACAAGCCCCATGGACAAGCCTGACCTTAAAAGAAACCTTTGCTTACTTTCAAAGCAATAAACCATAGACTATGTGCTTCTTTAAATAGCACAACAGCCTTGCCAGGTAGGACCTCTCAATTCCCAGTAGCAACTTAGTGACCTCAAATCCTCACACTGGATTTAGATGTAAGCCCTGCTGTTCAAGAGACCAGTCCTCTGTTGAAGAACTATATTTGTTTTATTAAGAAAATAAGGTAGTTTCATTAGAATACAGTTGTTGCATTAAATAGGCTTAAGCATTAGGCATATCCATCTGTTACAATGTTTAAAATAAGCTTACTATTTCCAAGTAAAATAAAAACAACTAGAACTAAGTTAAGTAATCATTTTGGCTCTCACTATGTTACCATCTAGAGCTGGACTATTTCTCCCTCCTCCTTCACAAGACAAAACTCTCAGATTCCAAGACATTCACGGACCAACACCAACATCAATCACATACACAAATCCTCCATTTCTACATGTCTTGGACCACCTTCTTTATGACACTTTCAAGCTGTTAACCAATTAAGTCCAAGTGGGTGTAACACAGTTCACTGCCCACATTTCACATGAGAAAATCCAGGCCCAGGTGCCTTATCTTACACTCTGGTCTTCTCTGGGCCTCCTTGGCCTTGCTCCTTATATTCGTGCCTGGCAGCACAATTCTAACAACAGTCTCATGAGAATATTTCATTGCTTTTTAAATCCATCTTACACAGAACCTAACAGACTCCATCTTTGTATGACTACAAGTGCCAGTTTCCTCCTATTTCCTCACATGCCTCCCCTTAGAGTTCAAAAATCCAGGGTTTTATACGATCCTGCATTTTTGACTAAACAAAACTAGGTTACATAATTGGCCTAGTATTCTTAGCTGAATACTATGTTAAAGTTATACAATGCAATAATAAAAATTCAATTTAATCTTGCAAAACTAATCTAGCAGTAGCATGAGGTAGGCAAAGTTCTAACAGCAGCAATTGATTATAGAACTCTTGTGCTAAGACAATTCTAGGAATCTGAAAAATAGAAAACAACATGTTAGTACTGAAACAGTAACATAGCACTCTGACCATGCACAAGAACCATTGGTATTGAAACTGATGTCTGGGACGCCTACCTTCGGGTGGGCGTCCCAGACATCAGTGGTCTGGGAAACTCCCTCTCCTTTGGGGGGGGTGACTCTTACCACTAAGAGTGAGGTTCGCAGTTTGGGTGTATATCTGGACCCGGCGCTCACCATGGAGACCCAGGTGTCATCAGTGGTCCGTTCCGCACATTTCCACCTTTGGCGGATTGCCCAGCTGCGTCCCTATCTTGATGTGGGGGCGCTCACCACTTTGGTCCATGCGCTCGTAGTCTCGAGATTACACTACTGTAATGTGCTCTACGTGGGGCTGCCTTTGAGACTGACACAGAAAATTCAGATGGTACAGAATGCGGCGGCCAGACTTCTTACTCGGGTGAAAAGGTACCATCATATTTCCCCCACTCTGGCCACCTTGCATTGGCTGCCCATTTGTTTCCGCGTTGATTTCAAAGTTCTTACGATTACATATAAAGCCCTAAACGGTGTAGGACCTCGATATCTGGCAGAGCGCCTTCTCCCACCCAGTTCTGCCAGAGTCACTTGTTCCAGCCAGGCTGGGCGGCTGAGGGGCCTAATGCCGAGGGAGGTCCAGAAGGAAAGGACGAGGAATAGGGCCTTCTCGGCAGTGGCCCCTTGCCTTTGGAACAACTTGCCAGTGGAGATCCGCCTGGCTCCCTCTCTGGGTGTTTTCAGGAATAAATTTAAAACCTGGCTATTTGGGCAGGCTTTCCCTCCTGCCGTATCTTAATTTCTTATACTTTCGCCACCTTGGATCTATAATATATGTTTATTGGTTTTATTGTTTTTAAATTTGTAAACTGCCCAGAGTAGACCTTTGGTCTAGATGGGCGGGATAGAAATCAAATAAATAAATAAATAAATAAATAAATAAATAAATAAATAAATAAATAAATAAATAAGATCTTCAGCCATCTTCAGCTCCATGGTGCATTCTGGACAGACTGCCAGTCATGACATTCAGTCTGCCAGGAATATGTTGAACCTGAAAATCGAAATCCTGCAAAGTTAAACACCAACGCAAAAGTTTTTGATTATGAGATATCATCTTCTCCATCCAGAGCAAGGCACGATGGTCAGTCTGCAAAACAAATTTCTGGCCCCACAGGTATGGGCGTAAATGATTCACTGACCATACAATTGCAAGACACTCTTTCTCAGGTACAGAGTAAGCTCTCTCTTGGGGCAAAAGCTTCTTGCTGAAAAAAAAGAAATGGGATGTAATACACCTTCAGAGTTTGCCTGCAACAAAACAGAACCTATTCCCCAGTCTGAAGCATCAGTCTGCAAAACAAAAGGCTTTTTGAAATCAGGTGAAACCAGAATAGGAGCAGTCATCATTTTAGCTTTCAAAGCATCAAGTGCTCTCTGACATTCTAGGGTCCAATTTACTTTGATAGGCATGTGTTTTTTAGTTAACTCAGTAAGAGGCGCTATTCACTAAAGTTAGGGATAAAGTGGCGGTAGTACCCAACAAGGCCCCAAAATGATTGAACTTGCTTTTTGTAGGCACAGGCCATTGTTGAATACTCTCAACTTTAGCTTGAATTGGTTGTATCTCACCTTGGCCAATCTGATGGCCTAGGTAAAGCATCTTTGCTTTAACTCATTGACATTTGCTAGCTTTCACAGTAAGACCAGCATTTTGCAATCTACACAATACAGTTTCAATATGTGACATGTGGGAAGCAAAATCATCAGTAAAAATCACCAAGTCATCTAGATAAGCTGAAGCAAACGGCAGTCCCTCTAACAGCTTATCCATCATCTTCTGAAAGGTAACACCTGCATTTTTCAATCCAAAAGCCATTTTTTTGAACCTGAAAGTCCCAACATGGCTTATGAATGTAGTTTTGTCCATAGATTCTTCATCCATGCTGAGTTGCCAGTAACCTGCGGAAAGATCGAGAACTGATATGAACTTGGCACCTGCCCGCTTTTCTATGAGGTCATCAGTTCTAGGCAGCGGGTAAGAGTCAGGTACAGTTATTTTATTCAACTTCCTGTAGTCCACACAAAACCTAACTTCATTCAGGATTTCTCCTACAGCATTTTTCTTAGGTACAATGACAATTGGTGAAGCCCATGCAGAAGAACTGGGTTCAATTACTCCCAAATCCAGCATCTTTTGAATCTCCTGTTCAATTTGCACAGCCTGAGCTCCTACAGCTCTGTATGGACTGGACTGCACAGGCGGGTTGTCACCTGTGTCTATAGTATGTTTAACCAAACACGGCTACTGCATTTGTGCTGCCAAACTTGTCATTTGGGAGACAGAAGAGTTCTCCAACCAGCAAGCTCTTTTAAGCATATCAGTCCCAGGGTGCAGTGTTTACACTTGGAAGCTGCTGATGGTGATCCATTCCCCTAACAACCAGGCATTGTGCATGGACTGCTTTGTGTCTGAAGAAGTAAAGTGTAATCCACAGAAAGCTCACATCAAAATACATTTGTTACTCTTAAAAGTGCTGCACTATCTTTGTTTAGTTTTGGTTGTTGCTCAAACAGGCTAATAAGGCTACCTCTCAGATAAATCCTATTAATTTCAAGGGGACCAAACAATTAACTTTAGCAGGATCAAAGCCCCCATCTGCTGCAGATCATAATTCCTTCTTTCTTATCATTGCCGTTTTGATGTTAGACCAAGCTTCCCTAATCTGGAGCTTTCCAGACGCTTTGGAGTATTTATTTTGTTTATTCACAATAATTAAATACACGTTAAAGGTTAAAAATGCCATGAATCATTCAATGAAAAACAATTAAACATATAATAGTAAAATAATAAATGTATCCATTTAAAAGCACCTCCCCACACACACTCACACACTTTGAGAATATAAACCAAAATCTCAGGTGATAATCTGATTTAATGCCTAATATAGTTATGAAAAGTCTGCTTTAAAAATTAGGTCTTTGCCTGTCACCAAAAGCACGGGAGGAGAGGGGAACAACCTAGCCTCCCATGGGAGAGTGTTCCATAATCTTGGAACAGCCACAGAGAAGGCCCTCTTGTGTCCTTCTCAAACATGCCTTTGATGACAATGGGACTCTTCTGAAGGGCCTTCTCTGAAGATCTTCTAACCAGCCTTTGAAGTGGGCCAGGAAATAGGCTCTGTCTCTTTGTGTCTTTGACCATTGGCCATGCTGGCTCTAGCTGATGGGATTGGCTGTAGCCTCCAGCTTCAAGAAGGCATTGCTTGGCCAATGTTTTTCTATTTGGTCCTATGGTAAAGGGCTTCTGCACTAAGTTCAAAACAACAGACTTCATGGTTGCTTTCTTATTCTGTTAAATTGGTTCCTATAATCTTAGAACCTATAATCTCAGAACTGCAGAGCTGGAAGGGACCCTATGGATCACCCAGTCCAGCCCCTGTCAAGGAGGCAGAGTGGGGGAATCAAATTCCCAATGTCTGGCTCCGCAGCCAGAGACCTAAACCACTGAGCTATCCAGCAGTTATCAGCTAAAGACTTGGAGGGGAAGACCGACCTATATGTAATGCCCCAAGAATCTAGGTATAGACTAAGGTTAACATAGATTCCCCTCCAACTTTGTAGTTCTGGGATTATTATTAAAACTTCAAGTGATGGAAAAAGTTGGCGGTTCCTATTGTTGCTGGAAAATTTAAATTGATACAGAATGTGACCTGCATCTGAAAGCTATTGTTGGCATGGTTTTGGTAAACACAATTCTTTTTTTTTTAAAGAGCTACCAGCAGCATCTAATTCTTATGCTTAACAAACTAAACACTAATCCTTAGATTATTAAACCTCAGAGTATGTACCTCTAAACAAGATTTGCTCTGGTTCCTCCCTTTGGCTGCACTTTAGAGTTTATTACAAATGCACTAGCAGATCCACATGGGTTCGGTGAAGCTGAAGTTTGAATTCTCTGAGCCAGATTTCACTTCAACAAATCATGCTTCAGTGCTGAAGAATGAAGAAATGGCCACTAGCTTGCTGCAGGGGTACAACTGGTTGTGGCTTTCCAAATGTTGTTCAATTGCAACTCTCCTCTCCCCTCACCACTGGTCATGTTGGTGAGAGCTGATGGGACTTGCAGCCCAAAGGCATATGTAGGGCTAAAAATTTGCCTGTTCCTCTTTTATTGTAAGAATGTTGGGCACATTCATTTATGATTCTGCAGAGGTGCAGCACACTTAGCACACTAAGAAAGATTTTAGCACAGTTTTGCCTTTTGATTTTGCATCAATGCTCACTCCGTAGCGCTACACTACTGTTCCTGGTTGGATCTGCTTCACAGTGCAAACTTACACTTTCTACTCACCAGCAAGGCTTAGGAAGTGTCTTGTAGGAAGAATGAATGTTGTGATGTGCAGAAGTCATTCATAACAACCTGAAGCAGTATCCGGAAGGGTGCTCTAAGTCCCATTCATTTCTCCTAACACTTCTCTCTGATGACTTCCTTCAGTAGATGACTATGTCTATTCTTCTTAAAAGACATTTCCCCAGGTCTGTCCACAAGTAAGCCCCACTGAGATTAGTGATACTTATTCCCAGGTAAGTGTGTATAGGATTTCAGCCTACAACACGGGTCAGTCCTTCAGCATGTGGGGCCTTGACAGCCATTCTGATTAGATGCCACTGGTCAATCTGAGCCATACATTTTAAAAAATATAGACGCCTGGTACCTGCAAGAACATCCTAAGCCAAAAAAAGAAGAAATTGAGAAATGAATAGTCCAAGCTGAGAGAAGAAATGAATTATGGATTCAACCCAAAATTTATCTTCCACTGATTTCAAGGGTCTTAACATTAATTCTTAGTTGTAACTATAAGAGACCCACTGAATCAATGAAACTTACAAAACTGTTGATTTACCAAGTTTCCGTTGATTAGTGAATCCTGTCTAGTTGGGAATAACAATTGGTTTTAGATCAAGATGTCTACTCTAAGCTCATGCAATTCTATGAACTATATTTGTTAGTTAAGAAGATCGTAAAAATTAGGATTCTGCCATAAGTACATGAATCTGAGTTCCTCTATCCCTTTCTCCTGGTTACGCCATTTTAAGCAGAACTCTCAGTGCTGGATCCAGTATTCTGTGTTGGAAGTATTGATTCCTTAGCTGGTCTCCTGTTATCCAAGACAGTGCAGTACTGCTAATGATTCCCTTTTGTATTATAAAGACTAAGTTTATCACCTGTGCAATGTGCTGGCTGGTAAATGTCAAGCCAGAGGTAATAAATCAGTACAGCCTTCCCAAAGAGCAATCATGTTTTCTCATAACATTTACCATCTCATCTTTTTGGTCCTTGCTTTCAAGGCCTCATATGAATTACAAAATAAATACTTAGGCACATACAGTTAATGGTCAGGATAATTCAGGAACACAGTTTTTCTGTAGATTTAAGTCTTGCTTCATAAGAAGTTACAGAGGATGCTATTTTGAAACAATCCAGATTGATACAAAATATATGTGAAATGCAGCTTTGCATTGCTTGGTGTGTATTGGGGGTGTAATTAAAAGAAGCAGATCAGACATAGAACGGAGGTTTCTTTCTCTTCTACTGTATTCAGAAAAAAAAGGATTTTATGGGGATGTGACAGACAAGTCGCTGTTCCTATCTTTCTTGTTTTCATAGTTTTCCCTCAGCAACATAACCTCCTTCATTATGCATGCCTTCACAATTATCTATGCAATGTTTACATTTCAATTAGGGATGTGCAGAAATAAAAAAGAAGGACACACAGATCAGAGCCCAACGCTCCCTGTGTCCTTTTGGAGACCTTTCAACCTGATCCTGGACTGCGTCCATGGCAGTATTTGTAGTACATTTAGTTCTCAGTGAAGTATCCTATTATTGTAAAAGGATAAACACAAGGGGCAAGGCAAGGCCATAGACTGAATGGTGCCCAGAAAGGTGCCTGGTTAGAGCAGTGGCAGTTGCACAGATGACACAATCCGATATTTTTGTTTTTGCCTTTCTTATTTCCACCCACCAGGAGAAAGCCCCAAGTAGCTTCCTAAGGCAGTTGTCAGGAAGGGAGTGACTGGGGAACTTTAAAAGGGCAATGAGCACATGCCTCTTTGATTCCCTCTTAAAAGGGCAACATAGGGAGCTTGGTCTTCTCTACATCGTTTTTGTCCATTCTTTCTGCCCATGTCTTTCCTGTTCCCTGGATGTGAAATTGGTGGTGCTGTGGCGACACTAATTCGATGATTCAGGCAATGACTTTGTAATGGAAAAGGCAAGGAAAGTTCATTTCTAAGGTAAAGAAACATACCCTTTTTTGTCTTAATGAGTTTTCTTTTCTGTTTTTCCCACTTCCAGTTGCTACACATGAAAACTGAATTTACCACAAGGGATTTGTGAGTGTGTTGTTCCATCTCATTAATGCCTGTTGGCTCCATCCTGTGGTTACCTCAAAAATGCATAAACAACCCTTATTTGATACATTTCTCCACATTTCTCCACAGGCAGTGCTCATCCATTATTTCATTATCATCGTAATGCCAGGCTTCTACCATGAATGAGCTTTCACAATTGTGCATTTCTCACCACTTGATGAAGCACAGCTTCTAGATATCAAATCAACATACTGTCTAGGGAAGCCCTAAAGGTGGCGTTCTCTTTGCACAGAGGTGGAAATCACTGCATCCAACATATGCCCATGTTTCTGGTCTGGTCCCACAAATGAAACATAAGATACATGTCTTCCAGTGACCTCAAGACAGTGTACATAGCTTTCCTCCTCTACCATATACCCTCACAACACCCCTGTGAGGTCAGGCTAGGAATGTGTGACAGGCCGAAGGTGAACAAGTAGGTTTTTTGGCCAGGTAGAAATTTGAATTCAGGTCTCCTGAGTTCTGGTCCAATAGTCTAAACATTGCACCACAAAGACTCACAATTCCTTATCCTCCTAAATCTGAAACAATTGTATGCTTTTCCCAACAACAACAACAATGTATCTGAACCCAAGGTCTAGACGTTGTTGCCCAGGTGTTGGACTGCAGCTCATGACTGTTGGATTCCAAAGGCAGGATCCTCACCATTGGCTGTGTCGGCTAGGTCTGATGTGAATTGTAAGTCAACAACATCTGAACGGTCACACATTCTCCCACTCCCCCTGCACTGTTTGTACACTTTTCAATGCATTTGAAGGCAGGCCAATGAAGGATACAGCTGTAACATAAAGGGCTATCCTATTCATGGACTCATTACACCTTTCAAGCTTTATCTTCTTTAACTAATATTTTGGTTTTTTTTTTCAGGGTTAGTAAGAAAATGCTAAATCTTAAATAGGGACAAAAGTATTAGTGAGCCAATTATCTGGGTGCATTTCCTTGGTTTCTTCCTTCTGTGTCAATGGCACCCTTTGCAAATGTTAGGTGAAAGTATAGGCCAAAGCCACCAATGTCTCAACCATGTACCCATGTATTCAAGGGAGCAATGGAGAGTCTATCTGCCCGACTGCTTTCAGCTGCTTTTCAAAGTCATAACTGGCCACTGCGCATCTTGGGCTTCATAAAGTGCAACAAAGTAATCAAGATATTGCCCTTTGCATGACTTGTGATGCCCATTGGAGCAAATGAAATGCCACATTCCAGGGAATAGTCTAAATGCTTCTTATCTATCGGAGCACTAGAAACTGCCTAATGGTGCCAGGTGCTGATTGTACCTTAGAAAAGTTACTGGCTGGTATATTCTGGGAGCTGTTGTCAAAAAAGTAACTCTTCCAAATTTTGGAGCTTACACCAGACCTATCTGGTGCACTGCCTCCCTCTCTGCCCTGTCCTCCACCGTAGTAATGTAAATTTACCCTGAATATCTTTCCATTCTGGTGACAACTGATCTTCTTTGAGCAAGTGGTCTCATTTCTCCCCTCCCTCATTATTAACCTCTCAGAAGAAGGTGATCCTGCTCATTTTGCTCTGGGGCAAACCAAGCCAATGCTCTGGAGATCCACAACTCATAAGCAGGGGTTTGCACATTTTCTCCATGTTTTTCCTCCTTCTGTAGTCCCATATGTCCCCAAAACCTTGCTTTGGAGTGCCCCAAATCCTCCAGAACAGTATGTAGGGACTGCCGAATAAGAGAAGCATCTACTTCCTGGGTGGGTTGACAAAAAATGGATCCTTTGATGATAGAGATTCACTGGATTTGACTCGGTGGCTGAAACCTTGTAGAGGAAGCACACGGAAAGATAATTGTTTCTTGAGGAGTCAGGATGCGTTGGCACAAACTATTCCTTCCATGTATATTTCAAGGGATCTCAAGAAAAAGGAAGTACCTTCATGGCTTTCAAACTTTTTGGCACATCTGGGTGAGCTGGGAATGGAATGAGGAGGAGCCCCAACCTCATGAGATCAGCCACTGTTCACCTATTGGTGGTTTATATGGTGATAGTATAAGCATGAGTGGTCACCATAAAGATGAAGATTTGACCATCAAAACAGATGTAATCAATTAAAGGTATGATCTCATCTTGCCCACTAAGGTATAAAAACCTGGAGGGATTGTTGCTCGGTGGGAACTTTGACGCAGAACTAAGACTAGGGAAGGTTCTGCCTACCAACCTGGGATCTCTCCATTGCCTTTACCTGGGGTCCCCAGTGACTGCAAGGAGAAACGTTCTTGCTCAGTGGTCTCATATGCCATCTAATTTACTTTCCCTGCTCTTGAATAGAATCTTTGAGCATCAATCCATCTGTGTGTGCATTGTCTTTGAATCCTGGAAAGAACTGTTGCAAAACATCCTGCTGTGCAATGATGCAAATGGTGTAACTTTGGGAAGCAAATTGCTATAAGTTAAGACAACTCTCTAGACATTATCTGTTGCATCCTGAGTTGTGTGACTCAGGGTGCAGATGTGGTCTATGGAGATTTCTTAATTTACAACAATTTTCCTCTAAAAGTTATGCTGTTTGCATAACTGCACAAGAGGATTTCAGCCAGTTTGTTTCAAACATCCCATTCTCCTGGATGATCTGCTGCATGCAAACAACTCTCTGGCTGAAATTCAGTAGTAAGTCCCAACTAGAGTAAGCCCATTGAATCAGGAGGGATCTGGCGAGCCGACTCTTCCATTAGTTCCATTGCTTCAATAGGCCTACTCTAGTTGGGACTTACCGCTGGATTCCAGCCATTTTGTAGTAATAGCTGCTGCCTATAGGGTTAATATCCTTAGCATACTTGATACTAGTGCTATTATTTCTAGGAGGTATGTTCATTGAATAAGAAACGAGAGAGGAAAATTTGACTTTATGTTCAATTTACATCCAAATGTTTTGACAGGAATATATAAAAGATAAAATATAGCTTGGCCCAAATAGAAGAATATTTTGATGGTTGCTGTTTTCTTGCTCTTAAAGTTCTCCTATGACATTCTGTTACAGGAAATAGCTTATTGGAAATAGATTTTTATTTTTATTTTGCTGATGCACCATCTTTGTACAAGAAAGGAGCAAATTGCGCATGAACCAAGTTTTTTGACTTTTGCATAGCAAATGCATTTCCTTCCCCTCTTCCTTGCCATGAAAGAATTCACCAATGACAAGAAACAGGATGTGTGATCCTTTCATTTTCAGGTCTGTGATTCAAAATCTGTAAGCGCACTGGACCAAAGAATATATCTCTGCAGAAAAATATTATTGAAAAGCTTCGTCACTCAGGCATAAAATGCTGACACCGGTAAGCACTAGCCTTCTGATGATTTCCTACGTTCGGCCCCATTGGTAGCTTTCCCATTCGTTCAGATGCCATGCAGCAGATCCCCAATTTTCAAAGGATTATGGGCTGTGTGGCAAGGTGTGTAAAGTTCACAGAGGTCTACATGTTGCAGCCCAGCAATCTTTGTGCTTTTTCTTCATGCAACATGAGTAAAGTGGATGCGTGAGAAGGAGGAAGATGTCCTGCACGTTTAGCAGTTGTTTGAAATAGAGGATTTCAGCATGTGAAGCTTGTCGTGAAATTCCTTCTCCACCCAACTATTACAAGGTATGAACCCCCTTGTGAAGAGGGACCGATTAAGGCGGTTAAACTTGAAAGTGAGCTGTCCCCTCGATCATCAGGGGCAGAAGGAATCGAAAATGTGTTGAGAGGTATACCCACGGTGATTCAAGACCTGACTTTAGAGGAAAGTCAGGCCACTAGAAGTGAGGAGGGTAAAAAGGTGGGAGTAGGGCAGCCAATGACAGAAAGCTTTTTAATAACAGAGATGTTAGCGGAGAAGGCGGGAAAAGGAAAAAAACTGGGGATCGGAGGAGTGGTTAAATACAGAGGAGGAAAGGAAGGAAAAGCATGGCGGGGGAGAAGAAAAGGAAGAGGGACCATACATGTTATCTTTCCCTAAAGGAGAGGAGAGAGAAAGGGAGAGAGACAGCCGACCCACACACGGACACAGTACCACAGGGATTGAAGTGCAGTTGGGTGAATTGGACCCTTTAGAATGGACAAGCTATGTCTATCCAAGAGGGAAGGGTCCTTGGAGGAAGGTGGTGCACCCAGACCCTATCCCTACTGGGGAGACACATCGCGAAGGGGATTGGGCTCATCACTCCTGCTGCGGGACCATTTGCGCCATGAGGAGCAACCCATTATGGAGACCAACTGACCGGAAGAGATTTGAGACAGTGCCTCGTTGAGATAAAGTTTGATGTGGACAGGACTACCTACAACCTGGGCTGATTCACAGTTAGTTAATGGTCATGTTGGACCTACCAAAGTTGTTGTGCACCCCTCCCCTCCTGAAGTTAGTAAACGTTCTGTTAAAGATACTCAGTCTCCTGTGGTTAGTTGTGTTAAAGAAGAGGAACTGCTTAAGTTAGAACCAGAACCCAATCGCACCCCTTCGTTCAAATCTGGGCATGTCCCGAATCTACTCAAACAGTCCAATTCCAGGCTGGATGTGGGATTCATCTGATTCTGAATCACACCCATACTAGGCATTCTCATGTACCAGCTCCACACTCCCCATTAGGGATGTGATGAGCACTTGGCACTTTATTTTATTTTATTCTTGTGATAGTTGGACATTTCAATCCGATGGGGAATCCCCCATGGAGACAGAGAGAGATCCCAAAAGAAAGAGTTGGGGAAAATGATGAGCCCTCTTTTTAAAACCACTTCTCATTGATTTCCTGCTCAAGGTTAGGTTTGACTGCCCTGAGCTGCTTTTGTCTGGAATATTGCCATCCACAGAATGTCTCTTTTTGCTGGACTGGTCAGTTCAGGCTCTTTGGCCAGTCAGTTCAAAAGGGTGGTGTTCATCAGCGCAAAAGCCTGAAAATGGCAAGAGGTGCTGACATGGAATCCTGCCATGAATGGCATCACATCCTGTAACACATAATTCAAAGGAATTATGTGTTAGATTTCTTGGGAAGAAACCAAAGCCATTGTACTGGCCAGGAAATCCCAGTGGAAAGAGGGGGGAAAGGCAGAAAATCATATTGAAAACTGTAGGGCTGAGAAGCATACAGATTCCTATCACAACTCTACTTCCAACCACAACCTTGCAATGTTGTGTTTTTTTTAAAAAGCATCTGAGGAGAGCTTCATGCAACTGTGTGTAATATGTAGTTTGTCCATGAGATTCCGTTTCTTCATGTATCTTTGTAGCTGTAGTTATGAATGTGCAAGGGCCACCCAACTTGGCCCGTGTGCAAATATGGGCACATGGAATGATGCCTAACTCACCTGGTGTCCTTTTGATGACACTCCCAACTCAGTCCTTGTCCAGATGTGTGATGACATACCTGCAGTGTAATTCTCCATGAAAAGGGTCATACCAATGAATGGGGAAGAACAAATAGCAGGGCCAGGTCATAGACTGAATGCAGGACAGAGGTAATCATCTGCCAAGCTGAAGGATCTGCTTTACTTTTTGTTTTCCACCCTCCTTTTCCCAGTCATCAGGAGAAAGCCCCAGTTCTAAGCCACAGGTAAGGGGATGAAAGGGATACTCAAAAGGACAAAGGACATGGCTCTCTGTGCATCCTTATTTAAAATGGCAATGCAGGGAGTCTGCTTTAGTCTAAACCAGCCATTCTCAGCCTTTTTTTTCTCCAGCCGTGACCATAAACACAATATGAAAGAAATATCGGCTAAATCAGGACTGTATAAGTCGCATAATGAACCTTATAAGGTGGTGTGTGAAGAATTGTTTCCAGTCTGCGGCCCCCTTCAATTGCGCCAGGGCTTCCCAGGGGGCTGTACATCCCTGTTGAGAATGGCTAGAAACTATTTCTATACTTTGCCTCTCCCTCCCTCCCATCTCCATTTCCCTGGATATGAAATTAGTGGTAGCGCAGCCACAAGACTTATCAACGAGTTTGCAGCAGGAAAGACAAAGAAAGGTAATTTTAAAGGCAAAGAGCATATTCACCTTCTTCACTGCTACTAACTGAGGAACTTTAGTAGTTTCAGTTGCTGCTAGATTTACACACAGCAGAGATTTATGGAAGTGCTTCTCTGCTCTATTAATGTTTCTGAACTCTTTCCACCATCCAGAGGTCACCCCAAATTACACAAATATTCCTTCTTCTATTTTCTTCCTATATTTATCCAATGACAATACAATGCAAACCAAAAGCAATGGGCTTACATATGACCCCATAGCAATTAAGCACACTCTCTGAGCAGTTCACAATTCAGTGATGCAGGCTATACATTTGTCCCCAACAAACTGGATACTGAATTTAACCACGTCAAAAACACTGAATGACCTTCAATCAACCTACCCAGAATTAAACCCACATTGAAAGCATTATTTCCACCTAGTTAAGCCTTGTGCTTTGGAGGTCATTCCAAGTCGTGGTGAACCCAGACTTACCGTATTTTTCCGTTTATAAGACGACACCCCCCCCTTTTCTAACCCCAAATTAGAAAATTTGATCCCTGCTTTTCCCTTCCTTTTGCTAAGCCACGGAGGTTAGCAAAAGGAAGGGAAAAGCAGATATCAAAGGGCTCCCTTTGACTGCCGCTTTTCCTTGCCTTTTCCGAAGCCACGGGGCTTAGCAAAAAGGAAGGGAAGGCTCCCTTTGGGTAAAGGCTGCAGGATCGCAGCCCTTTGATCCTGAAGCCCTTTCATGGCTGCTTTATCCACTTCCTAAGGCCCCCCCCCCCCGCTTAGGAAGTGGGTAACACAGCCGTGAAAGGGCTGCATGATCGCAGCCCTTTGATCCTGAAGCAGCCATGAAAGGGCTTCAGGATCAAAGGGCTGCGATCCTGCAGCCCTTTCATGGCTGCTTTACTCCAAGGGAGCCTTCCCTTCCTTTTTTGCTAAGCCACGTGGCTTCGCAAAGGCAGGGAAAGCAGCTGCCTTCCGTGTATAAAACGACCCTCAATTTTTTGTCTAATTATTTAAGAAAAAAGTGTTATTTTATACACGGAAAAATACAGTATTTTTACTGGATGAGGATGCTGACACAGAGATACAAGTGATCTAGCCCTCTCTTGGTCTGAACAAATTCCCAGCAGTTACAATGAAACATTATACCTCTGTAAGATGTGCAAATACACTATGCAAATGAGCAGGATATGCTGGGTCCAAACGCTGTGTTCTCCCTGTACCACGGCATCTGCTCCCATCCCTTGGTGTGTGTTTTTCTACACTTTGACACAAACTGCCACCAGACACTTCTCCTGAATCTGCCCACAATTCCCTCTAACCCTACTGTTGACCCAGTTGGTGGCATGGGCAGAACAGGAGGCAGACATCTACCCACCACTTAGCAGTGAGGTGAGCATCTTCCCAGATCATGAGCTGCCCCTGGCGCCTCTAGGCAGTCTTTTATTACCCTGGTTAGGAGCTGCCACACCCCCTAACTTTTCTCCGGAGCTCATCATAACCTTTCTCTAACCTAATTTGGACTAATCCCTCTTTAGGATTGTAATTCCACCTTTCATATGGGGCAGACATTTTTGGGACACCACTCTGAGGCCAGAGGCACAAAAGGGAAAAAAAAAGCATGCTGCTTATATACTACCACTCCATAGTGCTTAAAACACTCTCTGGGTGGTTTCCAATTGAATTATGCAGGCTATGCATTGCCTGCCCCTGCCCCCAGCAAGCTGGGCACTCAATTTACCAACCTCGGAAGGAGGGAAGTTTGAGTGAACCTTTAGCCAGCTACCTGGGATTGAATTCAGATCATGGCTGCAGCGCTGCAGTTGAACCACTGCGCCATGAGGCTCTCTAGCTGTAATTTAGAACAGTTGTATAAGAAATATCTTTGCCAATATAACAAAAATTGTGTTTGCTGTTCACAGTGATATAAATCTTGCATAGTTCTATGGGAGTAATGTACTGCTGTGTTACTGTTTCAGAACAGGTTTCCCTTCATAGCATCAGGAGAGTTCCTGAATAGGTGGTTTTATTTTATTTTTTAACATATATTTAAAGTATTCATTATACATATATATCCATATATACTGATAATCTGAGGCTGGCTACCAGACAGCAAGGAGTATTTCAGTTATGTACAGCTTAACTCCTTCTATGAAATTGCTCATATCAGGGTTACGAAGTATAAGAATCTAGAATGGCAATGCATGCTGAGCTAATATACACGAGGGTAAAGAGTAATCCTGTCAACCATCATTCCTGGTTATTCTGGGAATGGCAAAGGTCATGATAGTGGCTACTATTCATATGGCAGTTCAGAAAATAAGAGGAGGTGTCCCTGCCTCAAACAGGCCAGACTAAAACAAGGCACAAGAGACACACTGACTCGTAGGCAGGTCTGGGGCTGACTTTAAGAGCAGTTCCTACGTTTATACGTCCTTAAAGGTAGCAGCAGTAGGTGCAGGCATGGGAGAAACTAGAGACAAGAGCATCAGGTATGGTTGTTTTTGCACTGCTGGTAGAAACTCACTAGGTATGGTCATGTCCAGAGAAAACACACCGATTATAGCCTAGGTAACCAGCTCAGCACCTTGCAGAGTTTGCAGGACATCACTGGCCTGGTGGGTAGTCCCCTCCCTCATTAGACATTAGAGGGGAACGGGTGCCACAGCGAAATGTTAGAGCCCTTTGAAACAGAAGTAAGGCAGACGTTTTGTTTATTACTCATTCATTTATTACTTTGGTTTATATACCGCCCCATTAGTGCCGAAGCACTCTTCTGGACGGTTTTACAGATGGTTAAAACAAACCTCACAGAATTAAATACAGCACAAATAGCAAAAAGGTAGTCTTAAAAACTTGAACAGGGGCGCAACCAATTTTTGGAGTGAGGCAAGGCCTGTTCTGCTGCAGGCCCCATTTTCGGAGAAAGTTCCTCCTCTGATCTTGTCCTGCTGTGCCATCTGCCCTCTATTTCAACGCAGCAAAAATGCTGTAGCAGGGCAGGGTAGCCAACCCTGGGCCTCTCGTCCAACTCGTTCTGTCTTCTCTGGTGGCATCGCAACCCCTGGACTTGTTTCTACTAGCAAGTGAAACAAGCCCCTCACCTGCACCTCCCGCCAATCCTGTTCACTTCTGTCGGGGCCTTCAAGCCGCTGCGTCAGAGAGCTTTGAGGACTGATAAGGAGTATGCATAGACAAGTTTATTCAGCCTAATTTCCTTATTAGTCTTTATTAAAATATTTTAAATAAAGAAATACATATTATTCAAATAAACCCCAAACGACACGGAAATATGCATTTATTTTCATCCTCAGTTTTTTCCTAATGTCCACACTGGTCAAAATCTTATTGATGTTGACTGAACGTTTGTGTAACATGTTCCAGCTAATTGCAGCTAATTGGTGAAGCAGTAGAGTGTGTCTCACTTGCATGTCTGATTATAAATCTGATAATCATGAGGAGCCCTAGCAACTGGTTATTTAGTCACAATTAGCCATGCCAAGTTACTCAGACCTTGCGCAAACATCAGTAGGATTCATTAACACTTTCCCTCAGGGTGCACATTTTTATGCAGTTGCCCTCAACATACACGTTTGTTTGCAGCTTTCTCTGTAAACAGTTTTAGAAAAACATGGAGAAGTAAGTGAAGGTTTTCCAACTTCCATATTAATTCAGGAGGTGCCATTGAAATCAGATTGCCTAAAAATATAAAACCAAGCAAAATGTCATCCTTTCTGTAGTCAAACAGATACTCAGTCTTTGAAACAGCTCAAGCATGAATAGACAGATAAATGAAGAGACAGACAGACAGACAGGAAATTGCAAAAATGGAAGGAAGGAAGGAGCCAAAGCCCTTTAGACTTTTGATCCAGAAAGAACAATAATTTCAAAGGCGCCAACATTAAAAGCAAAAGCAAAGTGTGCTGCTTATATACCGCCCCATAGTGCTTCAAGCACTCTCTGGGCGGTTTACAAGTTAATTATGCAGGCTACACATTGCCCCCCCCAGTGAGCTGGGCCCTCCTTTTACCAACCTCGGAAGGATAGAAGGCTGAACCTTGAGCCGGCTACCTGGGATTGAACCCCAGGTCGTGAGCACAGTTTTTGGCTGCAGTACAGCAGTTTAACCACTGCGCACAAGGCTCTTAAGAACAACATTATTTCAGTTGTTTCACTAAGAGTTAATTATTTGCAACACTGTAAATCCTAGTTCAAAATGAAGCAAATATTAGTGAAACCAAAACAAAAGCTGATCTTCTCACACTTCTAGGCTCATTAGAGTGGCCACAGTTACTCTCATGTCTCCTAATTTATGGAATGAGTTCTTTGGAAGAAAAATATATATAAACCAAGTGCCTAGGTAGTGATCATACCTGTAGGAAAAACCTATTAAAAAGTAAAGACAATCTTTTGACTTACCCTTTGACAATATTGTTGTGCTAAGTTTATACGCCATGTAAACCCTCTTCTTAGTAAGTGGCTTCCATTTGCATTACAGGCAGTAACGGTAAATCCTGAACAAGACAGAAGTGAGAACTTAATCAAGGCTGAAATCCTTCCAAGATGTAATTTTGTCATTAGGCAGCCCATAAGATGATCAACGAAAGCTCTAAGAAAGAAAAGAATATATTCCACTTTTGCTAACTTCTCTCTTGAAATGGGAAAATAAATCCAAGGAATATAAACAATACAGCTGTCGACATGGAGCAAATTCAGTCTCTGAGGGAGGATGCTTGGGGTCACAAACAGTACCAGAAGGAACAGAAGGCTTTAATCATCATCATCATCATCATTATCTTAGAACTGCAGAGCTGGAAGGGACCCTCTGGATCATCAAGTCCAGCCCCTCTAAGGGAGGCACAGTGGGGGAATCGAACTCCCAACCTCTGGCTCCACAGCCAGAGATCTAAACCATTGGGCTATCAAGGGTTTCTAGGGGGAAGGAAACCTAGGAGAAGGGTGAGCACTCGGCACACTGAGCAGCCACAGAACACTGGCTGTACATGAGAAAGGGAAATGGTTGCCACGCATGCCTTTTTCCATGGTTGCCTTTTCCACGCTAGCAGATGCTGCTCTGCAATGGAAGGATGGGGTTCAGACAATGCCTAGGTTTCTGTCCTTTGCAGGGCCACCCCCTCCCCTTGTCGCAGAGCCATGTGCTGCTTCCCATCCACCACCCCCCAACCCTGCCAATCCAGCCAAGAATTTGGAAGAAGGGAGCAGCGCTGATGTTCCTTTGAGAAAATGTGTTCCCCTCTGTTCCTATGTGAACATTTTTTTAAGAAGTCATGTGGCAGGCAGCTTGCTTGGAAAGAAGGCTGAGCGTTGGTAGCAGTCAGTGAAGAGCAATGACAGGGCACCCCCCCCCAAAAACGGAAAGGGGAGCTGGGAAAGCAGCTTCCCAGAGGGTGGCGATAACTGGTGGTGCTGGTGTTGGCAGCAAGAGCAGTGGAAACCAGTAGCAGGTGACGGAAGACAAGGCTGGTGTGTCTCCTGCTCCTTCCACTGGAGGAGAAAAAACACATACACCCAGCTAATGCATTTTGGAGCCAAGGCCCTGGCCAGTGGGAAGGAGGCCACCTTGTTCCTCAAAAGTGGGAGGAGGAGATGCGGTGGTTGGCTTCAAGGAAAGCCGCTTGTTTGTAAGGAAAAAAAAGTTGAGTGCTGGCACTGGCAGTGAAGAGCGAAGGTTGAGCACTTCCCGCTCTCAAACATGAAAATGGAAACTGGGAAAGCAGCTCACTTTCCAGCGGGGAGGAGGGGGAGACAAATTGGGGGGGGGGGGCAGAATTGCTGGAGAATTTGGAAATGAAACCCAGCATGGTCCCTCTCCCTGTGTGGGATCTTCTGTTGATGCCTAATCAATGTAATCAAGTGTTCCTTATGGAATGGAATTCATCAGAACTGCCCTTAGTTGGTATAAGGCTGAATTCTATCCTGTCGATCCTTGGGCTTTGGCCTAATTAGAATGGTGTCTCTCTCTGTGTGTGTGTGTTGAGCTGAGTGTGTGAAGGTCTGTTTCAAGGAGGAATACAAGGGAGAATTATTCTTATTGCGTGCCAAGGGTTAAAGGCAGGGATGTAGACATGAGCTGGAGACCATTATCTGAGAAGTGATAACAGGGAGCATACAGCAGATAAGAATGTCATGCTCAGGGCTTTGTGTTGGAGTCCAGAGGATGAGCAGAAAGCAGCCACAGCACCCTCTCTATTTGGCATCCTGGCATGAGGTCCCAGTAGCCCTGCCCTACATATGGTCCTGGAAGGGAACAGAACAGGGTTATCATCATGGAAGAATGCTCTGCTTACATGAACAATTATCTTTAACCTGCCTTTACATCTCAATCAATTCC
Organism: Intellagama lesueurii; assembly: GCA_037013535.1. Lineage (NCBI taxonomy): Eukaryota > Metazoa > Chordata > Lepidosauria > Squamata > Agamidae > Intellagama > Intellagama lesueurii. Next base: position 217,472,867 of record JBAJHW010000001.1, on the reverse strand, counting down.
ACTTACTGTACTTTCTGTGTCAGGACCAACAGTGACAAAAAGGTTGCGTACAAAAGCCTAAATCCAATTGCTGGTCCTGAGGAGACCCATTGGATAAATTCCTGAAAGGGAAGTCTACCCACATGCAAATCCCATTGATTCAAAGGGTCTGTTCTCATTGGCATTGCTGAGGATGAGCTTTAGGCCAAAAACCGTTGAGCAGGACTGACTTAGATCAAACTGGCTTAGGTCAGGGGCAGGGGCCGAAGGCTGAATGAAATCTTTCCCCCCTCAGAGTCCCTAAGCTTCCAGCTAAGCTCCCAGAAAAAAAACTTTGTGTGGAAGATTAAAAATGCAGTGGATATTTCTAGAAGGCCATGGAACCATGGTTCCCAACTAGAGGTCCCCCAGATGCCCTTGGACTAAAACTCCCAGAAACCCTCAAAACTTGCTGTGCTGGCTGGGGTTGAAGTCCAAAGAACAGCTGGGTTACCCAGGGTTGGGCAGCGCTGCCCTAGGGTCACAGCCTCATGCAATCTCAGAATGGCACAGTCCCAAGAGTCATGGACACCCAAACCCCCTTCTGCCAAAGCAGGAACATGCTGTCATATCAGAGCTATATCAGAGCTTGGAAAAGTTCTTTTGGTGGGTGTAATCGGCTCCCATAATCTCCAGTCATCATTCACTGCTATTGATTCCCTGATTTTAATGCACTTTTTAGCAGGGAACTCTGCAAGGACCAGGTATTCCCACAATTGCAACAGTTTTACCCATTCCACTTTAATTTACATATCTCTGAGTGCTTGTTCAGCTGTGGATGGTTTCACTCATTGGCTAATCACATGGAAAGGCATGTTTCTTCTTCCAGAACAATTGGCCCAAGCTGTGACTGCATGTTTTCCCTTCTGTCTTCAGTTCTATAAGGATGAGACACTTACTGTCTTTAAAAATGAATGTGGGCTAGCTGGTGGGCTAAACAGGCACCAGGCGGCACGTCTAAAATCCTGCCAAAAACCAGCTAATAGGGCAACTCTAGTATAAGAACATGCAAAAACTGTCTATCGCTGCTGCTGTTGTTGTTTAGACTACGGGTGTAAACTGCCCATAGTGCTTGGAGCACTCTCTGGGTGGTTTACAACATAATTATGTAAGAAACACTTCATTTATTTATTTATTTATTTATTGGATTTATACCCCGCACCATCTGGCAACCAGGCCACTCTGAGCGGCTAACAACAAGATAAACAGTACAATATCAAAATAGGATAAAAATAAAATAATACATACATTCAACAAATATAATAACAGCAGGATAAATTAAAACAGATGGCAATGAAGGTGGTAAAAAGGATGATGAAAAGGATGGCAAAAAGGATGGTAAAAGGGAGGCCGAGATCTCAAAAACCTGATACTCAGGGAAAGCCTGACAGAAGAGCCAAGTCTTCAATGCTTGTTTGAACCCATCCAGTGAGGGTGCCAGGTGGATCTCAATGGGCACGTTGTTCCACAGGCAGGGGGGGGGGGGGACTGCCGAGAAGGCCTGTTTTTTGTTCTTTCCCTCCGGGTCTCCTTCGGGTCAAGGCCCTCAACCGCCCCGCCTGTGAAGAACAGGTAATACGGACAGATCTGGCTGGGAGCAGGTGTTCTGATAGGTACTGAGGTCCTAAACCGTTTAGGGCTTTGAATGTTATCATCATAACCTTGAAGTTGATGCGGAAACGAACCGGTAGCCAATGTAGGGCAGCCAGAGTGGGCGAGATGTGAGGAATTGCTTCACCCCAGTTATTAATTTGGCCACCGAATTTTGGGCCAGTCGAAATCGCCGCATCAACCTCAAGGGTAGCCCCACGTGGAGAGCACTGCTATTCTTGAGATTACGAGTGCATGAATCAGCGTCGTGAGTGCCCCCGCATCTAGATAGGGATGCAGCTGGGCAATCCTCTGAAGATGGAAATGGGCTGCCTGGACTACAGATTCACCTGGGTTTCCATGGTGAGATCCGGGTCCAGGCAGATGCCCAAGCTGCGAACCTCATTCTTCGTGAGAAAAGTCACTCCCCCGAAGGAGAGGGAATTTCCCAACCCACTGACGCCAGGGTTGGGCAAGATTTCTGTCTTGTCCGGATTCAACCTCAGTCCATTTGTCCTCATCCACCCCAGGACGGTCCCCAAGCAGTGTTCAATGGTCGGAATAGCATCCACTGCAGTTGGAAAAAAGGAGAGGTAGAGCTGGGTGTCACCAGCATACTGATGGCACTGGGCCCCACAACTCCGGATGACCTCACCCAGTGGCCTCATATTTTTTTTTAATTTTTTATTTTCCTTACCAGTGGCCTCATATAGATATTAAATAGCATTGGCGAGATGATCGACCCCTGCGGAACTCCACAATTGAGGATCCACGGAGTGGAAGTCATCTCACCAAGCTGCACTCTCTGGGGACGGTCCTCCAAGAAGGAACGGAGCCACGCCAAAGCGAGGCCACCGATCCCCAACTCAGAGAGCTGCCCCAGGAGGATACCGTGGTCAATGGTGTCAAAGGCCACTGAGATATTGAGGAGGACCAACAAGGACATATTGCCCCTGTCAGCCTCCCTCAGGAGGTCATCCTGCAGGGCGACCAATGCTGTTTCCATACCATGCCATGGCTTGAAGCCTGACTGGAATGGATCAAGGGCATCAGTTTCCTCCAGGAGTGCCTGGAGCTGATCGGCCACCACCCTCTTGACCACTTTACTCAAGAAAGAAACATTGGCGACAGGCCTATAATTCCCAATTTCGTCTGCCGCCAAATTAGGTTTCTTTCGAATGGGCCTAATGAGTGTCTCCTTGAGGGCAGGGGTACTCCTCCTAGTGAGCTGGATACTCATTTTATCAACTTCAAAAGGATGGAAAGCTGAATCAACCTTGAGCTGGCTACTTGAACCTGTTGGGATCAAACTCAGGTCATGAGCACAGGCTTGACTGCAGTACTGCAGTTTAACCACTGTGCCAAGGGGCTCTTGTCAGTGGTATACCAGTGACTTGGTCAAAAAGCATCATCTTAACACTGCTCAGTTATGAATGGCTTGGCCACGTTAACATAGCTATTGCCCTTTATACCTTTCCGTTTTGAGGGAGGGGCCAGATAAACGTATCATTGGGGAAATGGCCTCTTCTCTCAAGACTGATACAACCAGCACAGATGTCTCTTGAAATCAAACGCGGTGCATCCTGCCTTTGACTTACAATGTTATGTTTTAGTATATTCCTGCGAGTGGGGCATTCGCCAGCTGTGCAAATATAATGTTTTAATCCTTGGCAATTTAGTTTCAAGTTAATGCCTTGCTGAACAGCAAATTGTGAACCTCGATAGGCCACAGGGATTAAATATCTTGGCAAAGATGAGAAGAAAGAGCGAGCAAAACCAAGGAATTATAGTGCATCATTTTAACAACAGGGCACAGTTTTGATTCAACAGTTTATTCTGCAGAGCCCAACTCAACAAGTTTGGCTGTATATTATACAACTCATTAGAAATAAATCTTTCACACCCTGCTTTTCCAGCCCTGCCCTGACTGCATCACTCTACTTTGAGATGCTGAATGTGGTTATTGATACAACAGCCAGAATCTTATTGGTGTTTGTGTGAGGTTTACTTAACTTGCTGCTAGTTCCGGCTAATTGGTGGGATTCCAGGGTGCATCATGGTTGTGCGCCTGGTCACACACCTGATTGTGCGCTGGAGCTCATTTTCCATTAGCCAAAGAGAAATGTCCAAATATTAAAAAGAGAGTTCATAGAGGAGAGAGGCAACAATCACACTGTGGGAATTTCAGATAAAATCAGTCAGTCGACCTGCCTTAACAAGTTACATATCACCTACTTCAGTGAATTCTTGGGTTTCAAAGCATGTACAGAGTTCACTGTGAAGAGGATGGCCTAAGAAAGAGCACCTTGGCCTTTCATAGACATTATCAGGAAGATGACAAGGAGTGTGTGCAAACTCACTTTTATGGAATAATTCTGTCTGTTAAATGCCAGTTCCTGATCATTGTCTCCTCTAGTAGCACGTGTCAATGATTTAGACCGCAAAGCAGAAAATTTGCTAGTGGCTGCACCCATCCTTCGTACTAATACAAATTTTCCTCTCAAAAGAGCCAGACAACCCAAGCAAATCATTGCAAAGAATAGCGTAAGGTCAGGATGTGTTTTAGAGAAGAAGTAGTGATATTTAGGTTTTCTTTTCAGGTTGCCTGGCAGACTGCTCTCTTAATTCCTGGGAATACATTAATTGTGCCAAGCCAGAATACTGTATGGAACATTGTTGCACTAGTTTGCCTCATAAAACCACGGCGGAGGCTGGACAGACAACTGCAGGACAAAATGGCTAAGATACTGCTGGGAAAAAAAGAACCCCGTGGCTTGCAATAACCTGCATATCACAGCAAGGCTGTTTTCTCCTTTTCCATGTTGTTGTTGTTTAGTCGTTAAGTCGTGTCTGACTCTTCGTGGCATTTGCATGTGGGCCTCCTTAATTCAGAAGGGGGAGACGGCAGCAGAGGACCTGATTCTAAAATCCCATGCCTGCTAGTTATGTCCCTTCTAATGAACTCGCCAGGAAGAGGCACCTAGCTGTCCATTGACTCTTAGGCTGACCGAGACATGCCTTCGGTCTGAACCCAGAGCTGAACTGGAATCTGTTCCTACATGGTATTATAAACAGAATTCAGAAATGCTTAAAAACCGGCAGCATTCTTAATGCATTGCTTTTGTTTCACAAAGAAGAGCAAATAATTCATAACTCTAAAATCTGGGAAGAATGTTGGTAGTGTTCTAAATTTTTAGGGAGGCAAACTAGTGTAGAGCCAGAGGTTGGGAGTTTTTTTTCCCCCCTCCTCACTGTGGCTCCTGGGAGAACAGCCAGCCTGTGTAGCCTTGGGCAAACAACCCAGCCCCAGAGTGTCTCCAGAAGAAGAGAATAGGAAACCATTTCTCAGTACTCTATACTTAGAAAACCCTGGGAATGGTCACCGTAAGTCAGAACATACTTGATGGCACACAAGTAGTAACTATAGTTAATTAAGCATTGTAACAATTCAGAACATATTTATTAATGTTTGCAAACATGTCTGTCCTGTCCAGCATCCTCCACACTTGCAGCCATACAGGTGCAGCCTGACAGGCCGACAACATCACAAATTTCAGATCCAGAGAAGGGAAGGAGGAGGAAGGCAAGGAGAGAGGAAGAACGTGAAGTCTAGTAGAAGAACTGGAAAGTTTCTTCCATCTTTCCCTTTCTGTAGAGCTGAGCTAAAGTAGACTCCCCGATTGCAGCTGTGTCCAGAGGTGCATTGCCCAGCTCTGCCCCTTCCTAGACAAGGATTCCCTCCGGACCTTGGTGCATGCACTGGTCATCTCCCGGATTGACTATCGCAATGCTCTCTGCGTGGGGCTGCCCTGGAGGCTGATCCTGAGATTGTACCAGTTCTGGAATGAGGCAGCCAGACTAGTGACAGGTGTGAGCAAGTTTGATCACATCTCCCCAGTACTGGCTCACCTGCACTGGTTACCTATTGCATCCCGGATCAGATGTAAGGTCTTGGTGCTCACCTATAAAGCACTTCATGGCTTGGGACCACATTACCTGTTGGAACATCTTTCTCCAAGGTCATCTACCAACTCCACGAGGTCCTCCCAGATCATGTGTCTCCGAGTAGCCACTCCAAAGGAGGCCAGGAAATCATCCACTCAAAATAATGTGTTTGGTGTGGTGCCAATCCTCTGGAATCAACTTCCAGTACAGCTGCAGCTGGCCCCCCTCCTCCCTCCATTCAAAAGGCTCTTAGAAACATAGCTTTATAGAGAAGCCCTTTTTTGCAACCCTGCTTGATGCTTTCTTCCCCTTTTTCCCCTTTTTTGTTTCTCCTGTTTAATAATTTGTTTATATACCTTGAGTCTTGTATCGTATACCTACAATTTACGCCTCTTGTTGTCACTGTGGTTTTAGTTGCTTATTTAATATATGACGATTATATGTTTTAAACTTCCATAAACCGCCCAGAATAGTGCATGGCATGAAAGGGATGGTATATAAATTTAAGAAATAAAGAAAATAAATAAATAAATAAAGTAAACAGAGCCGATTCCCAGCATTGCCCTTTTAAGAAGCAATCAAAGAGGACCATGCTCATTGTGCTTTTAAGGTCACTCTCTCCCTTTCTTTTGGCTGCCTTAGGAAGCCTCTCTGCTCATTGGTGTGCTTGAAGCTTTCTCTTGATGACAGGGGGGAAGGTGTGTGTGTGTGAAAACACAGTGCCAGCTCTGCAGAGCCCCTTTGCCCTGGTTGCAACACATGACCTAACAAAACTCTGGGATCTGGTGCAGTTTGCTAAGACCAAAATGCAGCAATCACTACATGAACCCAAACAAAGGAGGTTAGGCACCAATCTTTGTGCTGTTACGCTGGCGCAGACCAAGTTGGGAGTTAAAGCACATCTCTAGTGAATGTTTATGCAGGCTGCTGTATTGAGTGGAAATGTATTTTAAATAAGTGAGGAAGTAGATTACGTGACTATATACTTACCTTGTATATAGTGAAACTACTCTGAAAGTTTCCTAATCAGGACAAAGAGACATCTCTGGGTGCATCGATTAAAATGGGCACACATCTCAGGTGGGAACGAAAATGAAAATGGGCACATTTTTTAAAAAAAATAGACCGCAGTGGAGGATGGATCTAGGCCAGGATGATATGAGACAGTGAGAAAAGGAGGAAATCTGAGTAGCATATGAATTTAGATCCCTGAAATCAACTGGTACTCCCGTCCACTGAAAAAAATCTTCCTCAGCACACAGCTCTCTTCTATAAATCACCAAGTCATCTTGACCTGAATAGGCATCACAGAAAAAATCCCAAGCTTACTGTTCAGAGCTCACTGTTTGAAAAACTTTAGGCATTTTAGATTCAACACCACAAGAGCGAATACATTTCAAAGAACATGGAATGAGTTGAAGGTGTGAAACTTTTTATTTCTCTTGATGAGAAATGGTGTTATTCTCTTGTATTTTTGCCCCCAGATAGGTCTGTTCCGTACTTCATGTCCTGATTCCTCAAAGAAGTTGATCCAAAAAAAGTGTATAGTAAAATGCGCTGTCCTTAGTAACATCTTAGCATTCGCATTTCTTGTAAAAGGTCAAAGAAAATTGTTCTTATAGCTTTTGTCTGCACTGAGTGTGAGACGCTATGTTCTCCTCCTCATCCCTAATGGCTCTTCTATATTGTTGTTACAGGTACTATTTTTCTTGTTTTACCAGGGAAGAAGAAACAACAACTCTCTGAAATATTTGCCAAGTGAAGCCGTAAAGGTTTTATATCACATTAGGTTTTGAAATGGCAGAAACTTCTGGTTTCTGCTGAGCCATTGACAAATGCTTTGAAAAATTACTTTTTGGGCCCGGGGCTCCCGGAATCTCTCTGCCCAGCCCTCATGACCAACATTTGACAGCATTTGACAACAACGGAAGGGGTATCACGTTACAGTGGGCCCATTGAATCAGTGGGGATTTGGTGAGTCAGTTTCCCCATAAGTCCCATTGATTCAAATGGGCCTGTTTTAACTACAACTTTAGCTTAGTAGGTCACAGTTAGTGTAGGCCCATTTGAATCAATGGAAGACGGCTGGATAGCTCAGTGATTTAGGTCTCTGGCTGCGGAGCCAGAGGTTGGGAGTTCGATTCCCCACTGTGGCTCCTTGACAAGGGCTGGACTTGATGATCCATAGGGTCCCTTCCAGCTCCGCAGTTCTAGGATGAAGAAGACTTACAGAAGAACTGGCTTGCCAAACAATGGGATTATGGCCATTTATTCTATATTGTGTACCATCCCTGTTTTGGTAAATGGGGGCACACATCCATTAATGCACCCATCTGGAAAACACACCCAAAAGTTAATATGGAATTTTTCATTAAAAATGAAATGTAAATGGACGGTCCCTGCTGAAGGCCTTTGCTGAATTTGGCAGTCTCCTGGTCCTTCCAAATCACTGCCTGATATTTGCTCTCTGCCTCTGTTATTAGCAGTTGCAGTATCGTCGAGGTCTTATTCGCAAAGTGCTGGCATAGCTCATGGGCTGGAGTGCCTGACTGCGGAGGCAGGGGCCAGGAGTTTGAATCCTCACGGTGCTTCCTGGGAGAGGGGCCGGTCAAGACCACTTGGGAGTGTGGGTGACTGGTAAGGTTACATGCACTGCCACCTGTGTAGCCATGGACAAGATGCAAGTTCCCAGATTGCCACCAGAAGGTGGGACTGGCAGACCACTGCTTCATACCTCCAGAGCTCTGGAAAGGGTAATCACAGGTCAGATTTAACTTGACAGCACAAAATATCCACATTGGGAATGTTGGCAATGTAAATATTGTAGCACAAAGACAGTCTGTCAGGTTAGGTCACTCCAAATTCTGTTCACTGGCATTCAGTTAAAGTTCATTGCCTAAAGCTTAAGATATGCTTGCATTGCTTTGACTTCAGTCATTCATTAACAAGGATTTCAAAGTTATTAAATATGATTGCCTTCTATAGGTGTACATGTTCTTTAGATGGCTGGCCAGCAAAACTGGATTCCAATAGGTTGGCTTGTGTGAAAACTGATTTGTGGGTAATGTCATTGCCTGTGCAGAAATGATACTTTGCTTGTACCCAAAATACTTTCTATAAGTGGAAGAATGTGTTTGCTAGGGTAGTGACTGAACTGTAAAGTGGATTTTGAGAAACAGCTGGGACAGTGCAGAGGTAGTCAATATAGGTGATGTTTTTGGCCACTCGTGGGACTGCTGTAACATGCTACCGGAAGTGTAGAGGTAAATTTGGTAGTGCAGGTGCTCATCATGGCATCAAACCGGCCCCCACATAAGGACAGTCTAAACATGGAGGTAGCTGGACTCATGCACATCAACAAACCAGGAGCAAGTCTTTTGTGGTGCTAATGGATGCTAATGGCCCATTCAAGATCAAACCACACTCCAGTAGCTTGCATTACAACAGGGATGTTTTATTCCAGGTGCTGTGAGGATCACAGCTAAACTCAAGGGAACAGGAGAACTTCAGGTGAGGAGGGCAGAAGATGCCATGGTCCCTCCTGCTCAGAAACTGTGCCCCTGTGAGCCCTTGCTCCACTGCATCACTGCATGTTGCAGAAAAGTGGTGTAGCAACAGCTCACCTCCCAGTGGAACTGGCTTATGGTGTGAAGCAAACAAGGCATTGACACAGCCAATGATACATGGAGGCTTTCATATGCATAGCCACCCTATTTTTTTTTAAAAAAAGTTAGTTGCACTTCTATGCTCATCACAGTAGAAGACATCCTTCTGTTTACATGTATTTCTTCTCTAGACTTAGGATGTTTTGTTTTTTAAATCTTATCTCACTTGCTTCTCATAATTAACCTGTGTTGCAATAATAGCTTTTTGTCACTAGGTGTCACTATGGCACTGCTTGTCCAATTAACAGCCCCTCCAAGGAAATGACTGAAGTGCTCCTCGCCCGACAGCCCCTTCAGTCATTTTCTTCTAGTGGAAAGGACCCTACAGCCAGACCTTATACTTCAAAGCATGGAGAGTTACACTTAGCAAGGAAGTATGGGAGCTGAGTGGACAGTAGGGGCAGGGGTTGTACAGATAGATCTGCCACCCATCTCTCCCGCCCAGAAGTCTATCAGACCTTTGCACAGTGAGCAAAATAAATAAATAAATAAATCTGCAGAGGAGCTTGTAAGTGGGTTCAGCTGAACACCCCCAAAGTGCTCCCGTGATGAGGAGCCCTCCCTTACCAGGGCACCCAGACCCAGTCCAGATGAACGAGCTGACAGGGTCCTCTGCAGATTTTGATGCTGAACGCACAAAGCTCAGAGTGACGTTCTGCACATCCCACGCTATCCGGTGAGCCTTCTCTGGACTTTCTGACATTACACCTCAACAGGGCTTGGGGAAGAACTCATCTCTATCTCCTTCGGATAGCATGCTGTGTGATTCCAAGCTAGGAAAAGGACTTCAGGAGAAAGTAAGATCAACCAAGTATCTAAGAAGATCCTGCCTAAAACCTAGGTTTCTGTCAACTAATTAAGAAGTTGTGGTTGATTAATTACCTGACTTCAACTGAATCAATGAGTCAATCGGCCAGTCGGTAAATGAAATTTAAATAGGCCCACATGGAAAGTGCAGTTCGCTTCTCACTGTACAATAAAACCTGTCAATCCTAAGGAAGAGCTATAAATAGAGGAAGGATTTCTATGACATTTTTTTTTCTGCAGCCTATGTTTGAACTTCTAAGTGAATTTTGGACATGTTTATGGGTAACCTGATAAGAAAGGCCAGATTACTCATAAACATGTTTAAACTTGCTTGTGGGTTCAACTATAGGTTGCAGAGAAAGTGTGAAATGTCATAGAAATCCTCCCCTGCAAATCTTATCCCAGGCCATACTTTCATGGTATCATATGTAAGTAGGAGAAACTCTTAGGAAGAGTTCATGTTACTGTTATGTTGTGTTATGATTGATTCTGAGGTCTGCACCTAACATGAGAGTTGGTGAGTGCACATGGGCTTTGACTTTGTCTCTGTGAACCAACAGTTGAAGTAGAAATAAGGGTGATGTATGGTTCAGATGTGTGCATGTGTTTTAATGATTTTGTTAATTTAAGAAGTAAAAAGGTATGAATACCATCATAAAAAATATAGCTTGTCTCTAGCATGGCTTGGCTACTAGTATCTCAGATTTGCCACTTTTGGATACAATGGTCTGTGCTAGATCACTCCTAGATTCTTTCTGGTCTAGGCCAGAATGAGGATATATATAGGGTTATATATTAACCCTATATATATCCTATAGGATAATCCCTATATTATTATAGGGTTAACAATATATATATATTGTTAATAACATTGATGGAAGCATTGAATAATCACATTTATGGAAAATTAGGGACAGAAGGATGAATTAGCTGACTTCTAGTCCATGCCATTTGTCCTGATCGTACACTAAAAACTGAATATAAATGACCAGAATCCTGTTAGTTATGTTCACTAGTGTCAATTGCATTGGTGTAACTTTCAACTGCAAACGGTTAGGAGGTGCTGGTTTTTCATGTCCTACAAGAGTCATGTGACTTAACATGTAACCAGAAGAATGATTGCACCTTCTTAACTGGTGGCGATTTACCACTGGAAGTTATGCTGATGGAGTTATGTGAGCACATTTATGTAATACGATTCTGGCCAGTATGTATTAGAAATCTGTTTCTCTTAAAATATGCACCTCTGTACATACTTTTCTTCAAATTAAATAAATGTTACGTGTTGCTTGAATGTGTAGGAACATTCAAGAAAAGCCAGCAGAGTTAAGGTTGAATCTGCACTTTCGGTTCATGTAGGTTCCTACTGGATTTTCCAAAAATTGAACCCTTCAAGCATTCCTGTAGAAAATTAGTATGACACTGTCAGTGCTATTATTATGCATTTGTTCAGAATGCATAATTTTGATCAATAAAAACTGAATTTTACTCTCTTTTTTCTTGGTTTTACACACAAAGGCCATACTCTCCCATTTCTAAGATTCAAAGGTCAAAAATACCTAACCTAGATAATTTCCAGACATGAGGCTTCCCCCCCATCAGCCATAATCCCCTATTTTGCCTCTGTCTTACCAGTTTTTATTTCATTTTGTCAAAGCACACATCCATAATTAATAACAGTGGAATAAAACATGGTTGCTCCTTTTGTCTGTTCCTTCTGAATATTTCCAGGATCCTTGTTCCTTGAAGTAGAACAAATTGAATTATTCTTTCGTTTCTTCTTTGGTATCATATGAGAGTGAGTAAATGAAACATTTACAGATTTTTTTTATCACACCTGTATCTATCTTCTCCTATCTACCTTGTTTCCCCGAAAATAAGACCTAACCTGAAAATAAGCCCTAGTCTGATTTTTCGGGATACTCGTAATATAAGCCCTACCCCAAAAATAAGCCCTAGTTAAGTGAAACCCTGCCCTCCACCCTTGTGCAGCAACCAGAAGAAGATGACATGACTGTATTTGAATAAATGTAGATTGTTGTAGGTGAAAAAAATAAAACATTCCCTGAAAATAAGCCCTAATGCATTTTTTGGAGCAAAAATTAATATGACCCTGTCTCATTTTCGGGGAAACACAGTACTTTTCTAATGAGAAAGAACAGGTTATTGATAGGCAGATACTGCGGCCCACTGCCAACAGGGTGCTTCTGCTGGAGGGAGCAAGAGGGTCAATGTCCTCTTTCCATTGGTTCCCCCCCGCACCCCAAAACCTGCTCCAAATGGCTGGAAATGCTCTAGATCAGCTTTGTTCCTTTGCAAAGAGCTGGGCAGGGAGGAGATGAAAGCTCTGAGTCCACCAAGAGTACCGTTTTATTTAGGATTTTGTTCTCTCTGTTCATCATTAGTTTTCACTTAAATCAATAGGATACTGGTCACAATTATTCGTTGGTCCAAAGTGAACATCAAACAAATGCTGGAGAGGTGTGACGGGTACAAGCAAATAACCTGATGAGAAGGACACTGAGTTTCCATGAGCACAAGCAGCATTCAACATGGGGCTTTGCTTCTCCTTAATTATGTGGACTTCTTACACATGTGCCTATGTGCCACAAGCTCTCCATCATCCCAAGGTTGATAAGATAACTTATATCCAGAAGCCCCCACTGTGAAATTAAAGCTACCTCCATCTTGTCTAGGTACTGTCAGGAGGAGTACCTACCTTCTCCTTGGAGAAGCCATTCCACTTGGGGAAGGAGCCAAATTGCAGTACCCAACATTCACCACCTTTTCATTCTAGACTGGGTGAGATCTAGTAGTGTGTGACTGGGCAACTATGGGCAAGCTTCTGTCGCTAGATTTCCAATTACTCACTTATTTGAGCTTAAAACTCTTAGCTATGTACTTTGGTACCTTGCACACCAGCCTTACCAGGTAGGACACCCAAAAACCAAAAATAGCAAATAAATTTTTGTGGTCAAGGCACTTCACTTAGGCACTCTCACCCTTGCCCCCAAGAATCACACTGGGGTAAAATATAGAATATTTATTTAAAAAGAGTAAAAAGTTGTAAAACTGAGAAAATATAAAAGTTACAATTGTACTTAGTAAATGCAAAGCTTCTAGGCATTAAGTAAGCTTCTGCAAGCCTTTCCCATAAACAATAAAATACTTACTAACTAACAGTTTTACAACTTAATTGCTTGGCTATTCCAAGTTACCATAACTAAGTCTCCAATCCATCATTGAAGGCTGTAAACCTGTCCTCCATCTTTTCCTTCTCCAACTTACGCTTAAACACCAACGACTTGCTTAACCCCCCCCCCCTTCTTCCATAACTTAAATTAAAGCCTCTGTTCCATGATGGTATCCAAGTTATTTATTTATTTATTTGTTTATTTTATACCTTGGCTGATAAAGAGAGAGTTCTCTTTAAAATTTACAAAGGCTTTGTGTGCCTTTTTGTGCCCCCTGTTTGTTAGTTTGGTGCCTTTACAATTGGCTTAATAAAGGTATCACCTTAGAATAGGTTTTGGAATGTGCACATTTTGGTTGTTGTGCAACATTTCTGTAATGAAACAATAGCATAGTCAGCATTACAAAATGTGTCCAGTCTGGCCTACCAAAACAAGTACTGTGGCAGCAAAACAGATTTCCATTGACAAGTGAACCCAAGTAACTGGTAGTAATAATAATAAAACTGGTACATGTAGGGCAGCAGTATCCTATTCTGAATTACCGTGTGCACTACAGCAGTCATGGAATAAGATCTCGCTAACTGCCAAGGTGCCTATTGGTTTCCAGACACATGACCAGGTGCACATTCAAGCATGTGACAACCACGTAACAGGCACCGTATCAATTAACAAAATCTGCTTCCACAGTGCTGCTTGTATATACCCCATAGCTCTTAAAGCACTCATTGAGCAGTTTACAATTTAATTATGCAGGCTACACATTGCCCTCGCCCTGCAGAGAGCTGGGTACTCAATTTACTGACCTCGGAAGGATGGAAGGCTTGAGTCAACCTCAAGCCAGCTACTTGGGATTGAACCCAGGTTCTGGGCAGAGTTTTGGCTGCAGTGCTGCAGTTTAACCACTGTGCCACAAGGCTCCAGGTACAGTTTACATATAATATATATGAAAAATTATCCAGCACAACCTATAAGTAAGAGGGTGAAAATGGAAGCTTGCAGCTTCCGAAAGCTGCAAGCAAAGATTTCTGGCATGTTCTGAAGCCCCTCTTTGTGTTGATGCACTGACATTCACCTGCTTCATTCTTTCCAACGTGCATTTCAATGAGGCCAGCAAAGCGTTAGCCTTCCATTTCCCTCCCAGCTCTGGGGGAAAAAAATCGTACCACTGAGCCAGTGGGAAATTCAAACTACTTCAAGCGCAACAGCCACCGAAGCTGCCGAAACATGAGATAGCAGCAGGCATGGCGTTCCCTGCACTGCGATCTTATTCAGAACCTGATTTTTATCTCTGGATAGTTTGTTGAGCTTGGCCTGAGGTAGAAGGCATCAAGATGAAGAACAGGAGTGGGGGAGGTGGAGAGAAGAGAGTTAGAGGAAAAGAAGGGTGATAGTGAAGAGTGCCAATGCAGAGACTAAAACAGGCACATGTTTCTACAGCCTGGGGGGGATGATGAGTCTTTTGTTCTTACTAGGTTTGAAGCCATACACAATCTCAGTGGTCTACATCCAGGAAGACCCTAAAGTAGCACAGGGGATTTTTTTTTGTGAAGAATGGAGACAGCTGATGTGCAAGAAGAATGGAGAAGGCAAAGCAGCTGCCAGACACACAGGAAACATCTGAGCATTCGAGGCTTTAAAGATGCCTCTTCAGAGTACCCTCAAAGATTTTTGACCTACCCCAGCAGCCCTCTTTGGTGACAAAAAAATATATGTGAGAGTTCTCCAGCTCTCTGGAGCAGATTTTCAGGGTTTTCGAGTCTCTGTCGATGGAGTAAAAGGGAGAGAGGGAATCATTCCCCCCTACTTCTAGTGCTTGGGTAATATGCTTCCATGGATGGAGGTAAAGCACTGGATCCAACCCAATGAAACCAGCAGACTTGTATGACACAACATTGTTGTGCATTGTACATGAGTGGGCACAAGGAAAAGAAGCAAAACATGTGGGTCAAAATCCATAACAGTTCAGTTCGTCTATTAATGGTGGTGTCAGAGATGATACAAGAGAAGCAGGGACTCTGGTCCCAGGCCAGTAGCACATCTCCTCACTTCTGGATTCCTGTGATGGGATTTCCACATTCTACTCATGCACACAGAAATATGCTCTTCTTTCTCTTTACTCTTCCCAGTATTTTTGTCTAGTGCGACCTCTGTCTGCTCTGGTTTATGTTACAGTGGTGATTGCTTATAAGAAGGCCTTGATACTCCTACTTAATGATGAAGAGGGTTTTATTTACCTAGTAGTGAGCCAGTATTCTATTGTGTAGTTACACCACCATAGGTGGTACAATGTTACCAGGAGCATGAATCCTTGCTTCAGTTTCAAGTTACAGTACACACAGATTCTCATTTTTCATGAACTGTATGCAACCCAACATGAACTGTATGCAACAGCAAGGATTGTTTAACTCATTGGTTCACAACCTTGGGTCCCCAGATGTTCTTGGACTACAACTCCCAGAAATCCTGGCCAGCACAGCTAGTGGTAAAGACTTCTAGGAGTTGCAGTCCAAAAACACCCAGGTTAACCAAGGTTGGGAGCCATTGGTTTAACTAGTGGCAATCTACTGCCACCAGTGACATCGTTCCTTCTATAGCAGCATAACTACACAACTGAATTTGGTCATCAGCTATAGTTATGCATACAGTTTGGATAATTAAGGTTATACATTGCACGAAATTGTTCAGTTTGTGAAATAAAATCAGAAAAAAAAGAAAATCTGGGTTCCTGAAAACAAGGCATTGCTACAGGAACTGAAGAGAGGTATTTTTAGGGGACTCTGCTCTCTGTCTCTTCTGGCCTGGCCTAATCCATAGGCTTGTTATCTCACCTGAAGAGAGAAATCAGCACTGGATAAAAAGGCACCAGTGGAAGAAAGATTTGTAATCAAACTAGATGCTTCCGTGGAATGAAAAATGGAGGAGGCAGGTCAACTGCCAGACATGCTTTAAACTACGATGAGCCTGATGATGAGAGAATTTAAAGGCCAAAAAGACACTGGAAGTGTCTTTTTCTTTTTCAAAAGGGAGTCCTGCGCTGTTTCTGTAAAAGGCACCAAAGCAAACGTGCATTCATAACATCAACACTGGCAACAGGCAGCTGGCTCATTGCTTTATTGATGAAGCTGTGTCTCGGATCTACACAACTGTGGGTTCCATCTCCATGTTCAAGGACCAAGATCCTGCAG
This sequence comes from Intellagama lesueurii, assembly GCA_037013535.1. Lineage (NCBI taxonomy): Eukaryota > Metazoa > Chordata > Lepidosauria > Squamata > Agamidae > Intellagama > Intellagama lesueurii. Next base: position 217,456,463 of record JBAJHW010000001.1, on the reverse strand, counting down.
AACACGAATTGCTCAAATATGCCAGAGAAAGCAGTGGTAATGATTTAGGCCAGAACCCTACTGATGTTTTCTGCAGAAGTAATCATGCAGCGCGCGCACACACCCTGCTCCGCCCAGCAGGCCATCTCATGCCATCAGTTGGGCAACCAGTTGTGTGGCCAATCTCACAACCACTGTGAGATGAGGCACAGCGAGTGTGAGAGAAGGCATGCACAGGGAAGCGTAACTGGGGAGGTGGAAAGCATACGTCATTGCTCCTACACATTCATGTAAGCGAACAAGATTCTGACCACCGGCTCTGTTCTGTCAAAGCCTTTTGCTTTCCCCCAGCCTGGAAGTCTTGCACACCCACTCAGTTCCAAAGGCCACGGTTTGCATAACTGAGCATTTTAGTCAAACTCATAGAGCTCCTTCCAAATTTACTTGGAACAGAGAAAAAGTTAGCACTTTACCATCTTGTGAAAAATTATAACACACAGTAAGCTACAAAAGTGGGCCCAAAAATGTTTTTGGGGAGAACTGCTCAAAAATAGTATTTGTATGGATTTCCCGATGGGTAAGATGGCATGGAATTGGATGACCTCTGTTTTAATATGTATTTCTCCCTTCAACAACACTGGGATGCTGGGTGACAGACCAACCCCTGTGTAGTTCAAAATCCATGTATAGCTCTTACAACCCCCCCCCCCCCCAAAGCCTCTGTCAGAGGGGGGAAACAAAGCTGGGATCTCTCCCCACCACCACCACCACCAGAGCAGCATGCCACTGTGACCTGCTCTGACCCTTGTGAGCCTCCTGGCATGCCCCAGCTTGCTCCCCAGCTGCCATGTGGTGCCACCACGCTAGGAGAGGGGGCCAGCCTGGCTGCCACCATCTGACTGTGGGTCACTACACTGCCAGCAACAGGGGCCTCGGTAAGTCTGAGACCCGCCTTTCTCAGGCCACTTCCTGCAGACGAATAGCAGCACAGTATTGATGGATGGATGGATGGATGGATGGATGGATGGATGGATGGATGGATGGATGGATGGATGGATGGATGGATGGATGGATGGATTTGGAAAAAATAACAACAACCCTGTGTTTAACCAAAACCGTGTTGCTCAGATCCGTGCAGTTCAAGGGAGAGGTGCAAAAGAAGTTGAAACAGAAATAGCATGCCTGTGAAAAATTGAGAATTTTAAAATAGTAACAATACAAATAATGATGTGCCGTCAAGTCAGTTCTGACTTGTGTCAACCCTTTTCAGGTTTTTCCAGGTAGCGAGTACTCAGGAGTGGTTTGCCCTTCCCTTCTTCTTCTGGAGGCGCCCTGGGACGGTGCAGCTCTAATTGCAGGAGGCACGGAAGGGCACCTAACTCCTAGCCTCTGGCTCCCCAGGCAGATAAGAGTTAAGGATTTTCACGTCCCTAGTTGGGCTATACCTCCAGTCACCCCTAACTATTGGCAAAGGTACCTGGACCTCAAAGAAGTTGTTGTCCAAAATACCTGGAGGGCACCAGATTGCAAATCTGCATTATTGTGTATGCTAGAGATGAGAGGACAGGATAGGAAACAACGAAGTCTTTGATACATCAGGGGGAGGAGGAAAGTCCTCATATTCTATATCTTTTGCTGCATTTTCAGTAGCCATGTGCATCATTCATCTCTGCTGGTGAAAACCATCATCTTGGCACTGGTTGGTCCTTGCAGTGTTGAGGAATTACATAATTCTCCTCAACCCCAAGATTCTATCAAGTTCCATATAAGGAGGAATCCATCTGGCAGATGACAAAGCATTAACCGTTGATTAATTCACAGAGAGAGAGAAAGAGAGACAGAGAGCTCCACAAACCTGTGTCAGCCTCCTGGCATGCCCCAGCACGCTCCCCAGCAGCCATGTGGCGTCACCATGACAGGAGAGGGGTCTAGCCAGGCCGGGGGTCACCACACTGCCAACAACAGGGTCCCAGGTAGGACCGAAACCCACCTTTCTCAGGCCACTTCCTGGAGACAAACAGCAGCACAGTATTTATTTATTTATTTATTTATTTATTCATTCATTCATTCATTCATTCATTCATTCATTCATTCATTTTGGGGAGGGGGAGTGTATAACCATAACCATGGATCATGTTGCTCGGATCCATGCAATTCAGGGGAGAAGTGTACCATGGACGTATGAAAACTGCTGCTTCAGAAAAATCAGGGTGATTTTGTAGGAAGGTTCATAATAGCTCTAGCAAGGCCCTTAGAAATATCTCTTTTTTTGGGGGGGGGGGGAAGATGAGCAGGTGAAAACAATAACAGAAAATAAAAATGAAGAATGACAATATAAATGCCTGAAATAAAAAGGAGCATACCTAGAATCCAGAGGTTGAAATGAAAAAGATTGTATGAAATAGCTTGCTGGGAAATAGCATGAGTTTTATCCAAGATTTCAACAAAGTCTTATTCAGATGTGGTGGCCTTTGGAATCTTGCAAACCACAGCCAGGAGGATGCTATTTCTGAACTCTGCTTCTTTTCTGTGTAGCCAAATAGATGTGCAAGGTGGAAAAAATAGCCTCTCACTCAGCTCAACTCTTTCCAGAAATGTATTGCTTCCAAGACCCATCTTCTGAGCTAAAGAGGAAGTAATCTGTCCAAAAATTTCTCACTTTCTAATGAAGAAAACAAGGATTCAGAATGGGATGATGGTTTATGAAACAGCCACCCTTTCCTCCCCTCAAGTGTAGACCAAATGCATGGAAGAAAAGTGGGATCAGAGTCTTCGGTTCTGCCCTCTAACCTTTGTGCATTTGGTGGAAGGTCTTGCGGAAGGCCTTGCACACATTATTGTAGTTGTGGCAGCCTCAGATGCTGCCTTTAGTGGGTCTTGCTGGGAGGGACCTTTCTGGGCTGAGGTGACTGTCAATCAATCTAACAGCCACCAGTTGTTCCTTCTCTGCCTCTGGTTTCTTTTCCTGTCTTTTTGAGTCTACTGGCAGTTAGTGTTATGCAGTTGTGCCGTTAGAGCAGTTTGAGGCCTGTTGCTATAAGCAATCATTTTTGTACAGTATGCTGTTTTTGATCTGTTCAGAACTGTGAGTAAATGGACCCTTTTTATTCTTTCTCTTACCAATGTTTCAGAGTGAGTTATTGAGGCTGTAAGTGTCAGTTGATGAGATTGCAAAGGTGTGCCCTACTCTGGGGAGACTTGAAGGTAATTCTGCTTATAAGTCCCTGCACTTCTGCTACGCAGCTAGTTTTTTTAAACCAAAATTCAAAATTCTGCAACATACACAGAAATTCCTATCAAAATATCAGCCCAAAACACAAGCATTGATAGCAGGGCCAACAACTATTATTTTGTTCTCCCTCTTCTTCTGTGCATTAAGTCCATGCAAGAGCAACAGCACCCAAAATGGATAGTATCATTAAAAAAAGCCCAACAACAATTAAATCCAGAGCTAGCCCAAAACATTTTGCTGCCTAAACAAGATAGTGCCTCACCCCATTCTCCAGTCTCAAACCTACGTTGGAAAGGAAGTGTGCACTGGTACAGGAGCAACATTAAGTTGCAGATTTGTCCGTCTGAAACTTGGAATGATTAACTGAGCACCCTCTCCCCTGTGTAAAGGGACCGTGTCCACCCTTTTCCTAGGAATTTAATATGTTATTATTAGAGACAGACACTTGAAATAGTAAAAGTGCTAGCTCTTGTTGTAACTAACTATGTTGGAGGTGTCAAGATCCACAGCTGCCCCTTTCATATCTAGAGAGCAAAGGCAAGACGTCTCCTCCTTGGAGGGACAAGAGAAAGGTGTGAGAGGGAAGGAAGTGACATCAGCGACCTCAAGAATGGCAATCTAAAGTCAAGGAAAGGTCAATACAGGTCACAGCAGGTAAAGGACTGTCTAGGAAATCTGAGGAGGCCCTCCATGCAAAGACATGCATCTTCTTGAGCGTAAGCTGTGTTGGACCTAGTTATTTCCGACAATGCAAAAGCTAGTGAAACTCGTTAGGGAATGTTAATTCAACACTGGTTATTGGGACGACGTCTTCCACTGGAGGCAACAACAGTCCCACCTTAGGGTTGTTACAGGTCAGACCCTATGTCACCTACTGCCCTACCCAGTCACGGTCACTGGAGCATCTGCCTCCCTGTTGTAGCAGGAGGACCAACCCTGCACGCTTTGCACTTAACACCTCGGCCAAGGTTGGCACATGAACACCAGTTTCTCAAAAGTATAACCAAAAATGACTTCTAATATTGACTTCTCTGTTCCATACTTAATTCTTTCTCATACAAGTATGTCATGCTTCAACTGTTACGGAAGAGCAATTAGCATTCATTTGTATAGAGCCCACTGCTAATTCACATATCATTCGAAGGCAGTAAGTATTTTTTCTATTTAATTAGGTTTTTCATTTTGTTTTTCTTTTCTTTCTTCTTCTTCTTTTGTTTGTTTGTTTATACATCTGGCCCTGACAAGACCTTTTGGACGCCATCAATTCATAAGGCTGGTGTTAAGTCAGAAGCCACTTGGTGACACACGACAATCAACACATCCGGTAGAGCAGGGGAGAGAATACTCAGTCAGTGTTTTAGAAGGACTGATCTACACATTCAGATAAATTGTGTGGTATGGAGGTTTTGGACTTTACTTACTTACTTTATTTATTTATTTATTTATTTAATGCATTTCTATACCGCTGACTTAGTGCAAAGCACTACTCTTCAGTGGTTTACCCTAAGGCAACCAACCATTACAAACGGCCGGTGGAGAGAATGCTGAATGTCTAACTCCTCTGTTACGTGAAAACCTTGCTGTTTTGGGAAGCCAGCAAGTTAGCTAAAAGTTTCTTAGCTTCTATTTCTTCCTGAAGATGTCATTTTCTATGCCATCTCTTGTTAGGTTTGGCTAAGTAATGGCCATGCTCTCTGCAGCTCAATCCTGAATCTGCTCTGCTTTCTTACGGACCTCCCTGGTTGCGCCATGTGCGTCCTTTTAACCATGTTGTCATGGCCACCCCTGCCTCTAGGCACAGCGAGGCAGCTGCCTCAGGCAGGAGAGTCTGGCGAGCAAGAGGAATTGATCTGGACATACCACATGAGCTGGCTTGCACCCCCAAAAGTCAGCTGCAGCCTCAGGAACAGTGGAGGATGCTGTCCTATTGCTCGTATTGACATAAAAGTCAACGATCACATCCAGGTCAAGTTCCATATACAGCCGGAGGAGCAACCTCTTGTCATTTCTTCCAGGCAGCTAAAAGTTTTGGGCTTCTTTTAAATAGCCACCTGGGAAGCTTCCTCTTCTAAAATGGTCATACCTGGAAATAACTATATCTTTTGCATCTGAATAAGGGAACATCAAGAAACAAGAGAATGACCTCAAGCAGAGACAATACAAAATCTGACATTAAGGAACAAAGGAGTTTCACTGAAAGCAAGGGGCTGACGATAACAATAAAAATGTGTGTGTACTTACAAAGGAGACTGGAGCAGCCTTGGTCTGAACACTGAATTTTGAGTCACCTTTCTAGACAGTGAAGAATCTCTTGGGAAATGACATTATTTTCATAATGCATTGAACGATTACAAGATGTGCTGTACGGAGGCCTATTAGAAACCTGGCCATTTATTGTGTGGATCCGTTCTCACTCTGCTGGGAGAAAGGCCACATTCACCTAAGAACTAGAAGTCCTGTCTATCTGAATTTCTTTACAGCTGAGCAAATGTTGGCAATCTTGTTTAAAAGGCAGCACAACACATTCTGTGCCTGCCAATATATACCTATAAGGATCTATAGGGATTATACCTCAGGGTTACCAGATGGCACATTATTCTGTATCACATCAGAGTGTCACTTAAAACAAACACTTCACACAACCCGTTCTTGCCACTGTATAGAAAAAAAAGTGTCATTCTCTTACTTTTCTAATGTTAGCAGCTCATTCCTAAGGTATACCACATTCCACAGGCAGGGAGAATTTTCATTTCCAACCTCCCTCTGAAAGGAACGTCTACAAAACAGGCACACGGTCGCGTCTAGCTGAAGGGCGGCAAATGGAAGGAAATGCAGATGCTGTCCAGCAAATCCTCCAAAGTATTAATAAAGAGCACAGTGTTTTTCCACCCTGCAGAACAGGGACACACATTTTGTATCAAGCATGTGTCAAGGAGTTCTTCAAGCAGTCACAGAAACAAGTTCTGTAATCTCTGGGAGATCATAAATCATGCAGCTTTTCCCTCGGCATCACATTATACCATGTCTTGTCACAGTCATGTGCCTTTTTCTGAGGTACCACACTCAAGACCAGCAAGTGACTGGGAGACTCTGAGACCAGACACAAATCCCATTTCCGTAGCACAAGATATTATGAACAGAGGTCAGAGGGGTTAGCGACGAATTTTTTTCAGCTGAATTTTCTTATCCACCAAGTCAGGAGAATTAGTCGCCTTCATCTTTATTATTATCCCACCCCTCATTTGTGATTCTTCTGGTGGTGAATTTTTTTTTACTGCCATCAGCCACGGTATCCTTCTGCAAGGGCTGTCTGAGTGGAGAAGAGGAGCCTCCGTTCTGAAAAGCTTCTCCACCCGTATGGATTGCCGGTCTCAGAGGAAAGTCTTGGCAGGGGGTGGAATGTTCCTTACTGTGGAAATTCCATTATATCATTGCCGATAATGCTTATTGTGTGTCCCCACCCCCACCCCTTGTTTTTAAAGACCTACATGAAACTCTTGTGTTTGACTGTCAAAAGTTACAGAGCAAGGAGTCACGGGCGTGCAGATGACGTTCCATTCAATCTCTCCCCCAAACCTCAGATGAGGCAGTGGTGAATCTGGGCTAGACTGATTCCTTTCTTTTAGAGAAGAGGCGATTCCCACACACATGGACACTCCATGTGTGTTGTGTGCCACTTATCCTTTTATTGATGTTCCAGTAAAACAAAACAGCAAGAAAAAGATGATAAAGAAACTGGCATTCATCTTTTCCCCTTTGGGAATGCAAGTGGATGATACTGGACAATTTTTAGAGAAGAATGACAGACCAGGAAAGAGTTAAGCACTCCTTCCCTCCTGTTGTTGTTTGATTCCTCACCAAAATCTCCACAGCCTGCTTTTCATTTGAGCAGCAGTGGGACAGTATACACAACTGTGTGTAATGTCTAGCTTGGCCTTTAGTTAACACAAGTCAAGCTATTAGCCAATAATTGTTATTAGTTAATAGCATTGCTGTTATCCTGGGCCTTGATTCTAAAATGGAAATTGCTTAGGTACACAACCTACACATAGACAATTTTAAGGCTGAGACGAAACACATTCAGAGTTCTTTTTCCATTATTATAATATCATTATGGGCATGCTATTAAGGAAGCACACACATAAGTTAAGATTAGATTAATTGAGCTTGATTATTCCTAATAGCACAGCCAAGCACTGCTAATTTGAGAGGGAGAAAGGAGAAAAAAAATACAATGGGCTCCAAAGAAATCAACTCCTACACAACCGCTTGAAAGTATAGCTGTAAGGAATAATTAACATTTCCAAGAACAAAAGAAAATGGGCTTCATTTGCAAGGATTAGCTAATTGTTTGGGTTCATTTTCTTTTCAGAGTATTCGCTTTTCTGCATGTTCAATTAGACATGCCTTTTATTTTCCAGTATAAATGTATAAAGCAATAAATTGACTTTAGTAGGAAGGGAAAGGAAAGGGAAAGCGTTGAATATATTCAGCCTTTTAAGAAGATAATCAACAATAATGGATAGTGATGCCTTTAGGAAATATATAAAAAGAATGTATTAATGTCAACGGGGAAAAATGAGAAAAAAATGAGAAAGGGGGGAACTACCTGTAGGTTTTTTTTTTTAAAATCAGTGCTACTTTTATGAAGACTAGTAATTCCAGTGCATAACCGAGCATTGCCATAAGCAAGAAGCAAGAAGCACCAACATGAACAATTAAGATAGAGTCTAAAACACCTTCTCTCTGCAAGAACATTCTGTTCAGTGTGTCCTGGAAGAGCAGCTGCTGTGGGAGGACTGCAATTCTACCCTTAAATTATGCCTTTAGAAAATGTTAGTGGATTTGAGCCAGTTCACTAACATTTTATGTAGGACTAGATTGTGTCAGAGAGATGATTTGCTCCTTAGTCCTCAAGGAGTCCAATTAAAAAAAAAGTCAGTAAAATAAACAAGCTTCCAAGAAAATTCAGAGAAGCTGTGGTGGCTGAGTGGAAAAAAGAATGTCTGAAATAACAGAAATGAAACCCCAAACACCTCCCCCCCTCTCTCTTTTTCCTCTCTTCCTATCTCTGTTTACATAGAATTTTATCTTCAAATTAGGTTGGAAATGCAGCTAACACAAATGATGATGAAGAAGACAATGGGAGCACAAAATAAAGAAAATGAAACTTATAATTATGGTTCTTACTGTACTGAAATGATACAATAAGAACTGTACTGGGTGGGCAGGACTGTTAGCATCATACAGCTCAGAGAGAGGGCTGATCAGAGGCTGGAGCCCTGTTCAAGCATTCTTAAGGTGTGTGTTCCTTACCCACAATGAGTTAGACATGCTAGGGCCACCTCCCTCTGTCACCATTTTTAACACATTTCAACAGAGGGATAGGTTGGTCCACCAAAATGGGCCTCACATGCTTTAAGAACACATGAGTAGGACTTGGCATGAGTCTGAATGACAGATGTCCTTTGGGTTCAGAAATTACTTGGACTCTCAGGCAAAGTGGTGGTTCTTCTCTTTTTTCTAAACGGATCTGAGGGAAAAAAAAAGAAAACCCAAATTGGTGCTCAAATCACATTGCTTTCTTTAGCATTGCTTTAGTTCTTCCATTTGAAAAGATGAAATAATTTTTAAAAAATGGTGCCAGTGAGTCTACCTCTGAAAATGGAAGTAATAGCTCAATAGAACCAGGAAGCTCAAAGAAGGAGACAGAAAGCTCAAACAGCAAAAAATAAATAATAAATAAATAAATAAAAAATAAAAAAACAACCTTCTGGAAATCCTTAGCATGGAATACTGGGAGGGCTCAGATAGTTCCACACACTACACCAGAACACAGACAGAGTTCTAACTCCTGTCCTCTGAAGATGCCGGCCACAGAGACTGGCGAAATGTTAGGAAGAAAAACCTCCAGAACACAGCTAAACACTCCAAAAAACCTACAACAACCATCAGATCCCGGCCGTGAAAGCCTTCCAGAATACACAGATACATTTCATTTTCTCATGATCAGTAGCCATTTTACACCTTGGCAGGACAAGAGATAGGACAAATAGTAATCTGTAAGAGATTACTATTTGCATCACTTTCATTTTCAGTAAGGTAGATGTGTACTGGAAAATTTTCTTTTCTTTTAGACAGCTGCAGATCTCATTTTGCATTACACATTGAAATCCAATTGATTAATGCTAAGATAGTATCTAAGCAATCGCCCCCCCCCATCCCAGTTTTTAATTTTACTTTATTAATGCTTGCAGCTGACTTTTATTTTTGTAGCTCTTTTGCTTCCCCCCACAGTGTCTGCCTGCATTCCCGACAGGGTGAGTGACAAAGCAATCAGGTTCTCTACCCACTGGGCAGTGAAGTTTACTAATAAGGGATATTAATTCCCTCTTCAACAAATGTTTTTCTTGAATCTGTTTGAATAAATTGCAGAGTTGTCATGGGGAGGGGGGGAAGGAAGGAAGGAAGCAAGCAAGCAAGCAAGCTGGTGGGAGCTTTACCTACATATTGGAGATCTAGCAGTAGTTGATAGCACTGAGTTTCACCCATTATCCTGAGTCAAAGCCCTTTATGTCCCCAATTTCCATGTAAAATGTCTTGATGGTCCTGTGGAATGTCCTCTCCGGGGAGAAAGAGACAAGGACTGTATCGCTGTTGGTTGTCCTGGACCTCCTCATGGCTTTTAGTGCTATCAGCCATGGTATCCTTCTGCAATAGCTGTCTGAGTGGAGAAGAGGAGCCTCTGTTCTGAAAAGCTTCTCCACCTGTATGGATCGCCGGTCTCAGAGGAAAGTCTTGGGGCAGGGAAATGTTTTTTACTGTGGAAATTCCATTATATCATTGCCAAGAATGCTTATTGTGTCCTCCCCCCCCCCCACTTTGTTTTTAAAGACCTACATGAAACCCTTGTGTTTGAATGTCAAACGTTACAGAGCAAGGCGTCACGGGCATGCAGATGACGTTCCATTCTATATCTCCCCCAATCCTCAGATGAGGCAGTGGTGAATCTGGGCTAGACTGATTCCTTTCTTTTGGAGAAGAGGCGATTACACACACCACACACCCCAAACATCACAGTAGTGTCAGAGCGAACAAACCTACTGCAGCTGATAAGAGGGGTGCCAACCCTACACAAAGCAAGTAATGAGAATAAAACTGCAGGGAATATTTTTTTAAAAAAACCCAATTCATACAGCTAAAATAAGGTTTGAAGCACAAATTAAGGGAAGGGTGAAGAGACCTATGGAAGCCAATAAATAGTCAGCTCAAGGAAATGGCAGATACTACAAAAAGCACAAGAAAGATAACTTAGGAATCAACAGGGTTATGGCAAACCAGGATGACTGCAAACAGAAAAACTGGTGAATCAAAATGGAACCCTGAAACCCAAAGTTATAGGCTTGGAAGAGAGCAGTGGAAGGCTACGTATAGTATCCCTGAGCTGCCAGAGTCTGCAGAGAGGGGACAATGTGATCGGATTCCTTACTGATTGATTTAACTTCCCAGTCCTGGATACCTGCCTCTCAACAAAAGACGTGGTGAAAGATAGAGCCTTAACCGCAAGAGCAATGCATACGGCAAAAACCGAGAGCCCTTATGTTGTGTTCCATACAATACAATTTCCTACAAGTGGAAATGTCTGTCCCACAAGGCAATGACAAACGTGAGCCCCTGCTTGGACTCTGTAATGGGTTGGATTGGATGATCTAAACAGGAAACACAGAGATGCTGCTAGCAGGGTGTACACATATCTCCCTCATCCAAAACATTTGTCACACAGATGGGAACTGAAACTGCTCCGCCTGTTTTGGAGGTGGCCTTGACCAATTTGTCCCCGGATTTGTGCAGGCATTTGTACTTTTCTGGACCAATGTTAAAAAACAGATGAAAAGGGAAAATGAAATGTTATGGCCTAGGATGGGAAACACAATGCAGTGTCACCAATTTTGGGTTGGTTGGGCCTTAAATAGAAGGTTCTTACTTTTCAGGCAGTCTTGCATGTTTCCAGGTTGGGGGGGGGGGATTCACCTCTGAAGTAGCACTTTGCACCAGGAAAAGAATCATCTGCCTAAATGGCAGAGCAGTAGCATTGTTTCATAGAGAATCCCTTTATGAGCCTGCCCGGGTGTTAAGACCATCAGAGGAGGCCCTTCTCTTGGTCCCACCACCTTCACAGGTGTGTTGGGTGGGGACACAGGAGAGGGCCTTCTCTGTGGCTGCTCCCAGACTCTGGAACTCTCTCCCCCAGGCTGGTCCTATCTCTGCTGTCCTTCCACAAGCCATCAAAGCCCTTTCTCTTCAGGAAAGCTTTCCCTCAGTGACTCGCTGCCTGAGTGGGGGCGGTTTAAATGGACTGTGCACTTTACTGGTTTGAATGTGTTTTTGGTGTTGTTTTTGTTTACCATTTAATGTAACATTTGTTTGATCCTGTTCAGTAGACATGGGAGCTTCGTATTTGTATCCCAGGGGATATGAATACAAAGCTCAGCACCAGAGGTGCCACAGTGGTCCATTCTCACTCCCCAGAACCAGCCCGGTCCACTCACCAGGCTCCTCGCAGTGCGCGCGTCCATTGGTGGCAACATTGCGCCAATCACGGGTGTCGTCCTGCCAGAGCTGTCCCACATCTCCCCTCAGCCAACTGCTCAGTAGCTGAGCAGGGAGATTTGTCTTCCTGCCTCCTCACCGGAGTGGTCGGCTGTGTGGAGTGGTGAAGCACCACTGGTGGGACTCCTTCCACAATTGGCACAATGTCACCACCAATGGACACTCATGCTGTGAGGAGCCCAGTGACTGGATCAGGCTGGTTGTGGGGGGCCGCCATGGCACCTGTGGTGCTGAGCTTCATATCCATATCCTCTGGGATATGAATACAAAGCTCCCATGTCTACTGTTCAGTATTTGTATACTCTGTTGCGAGTGGACCTCAAATAAAACCCAGAGATTCATTGCCCTGGTGGGGATTTCTTGGAGGCAATATAATTAGAGAGCAAGCGAGGCAGCAGTGATATTTTATTATCAACCAGTAGGTGGTACCCCAGGAAGCTGGGAGTATAAGGGTACAGAAGTTTCACACAACTTTTATGGTATTCTTAGTGAGATTGTGGAAGTAGCAATCCCACCAATCAGCAGGTTACATTGCAGCCGTTACAAAATGGCACAGGTACAACGATGGCCTACATCAATCTAGTCATGTAAGCTGCAGGACAGCTCAATGGTTTAGGTCTCTGGCTGCAAAGCCAGAGGTTGAGATTTCACTCCCACCGGCTTTCCAATTGTATCTGCTTAATCTATTCTAACATAAGATTCAGGCCCATCATTGTTGGTGATGCACGTATCTAGGAAGGTGTAAGAATATATCCAGTCAACAATGGCAAGGGTACAGCATCCAAGTTTTATTTCTTTGGGTGACTCTTTTGCAGATATTTTATACCTAAGCTCCTTCTAATAGCTTGGAGGCAGTTGTAAAAAGAGCAATAACGGCAACAGTAATTCTTTGATTTGGAACTAAGTGGTAATAAAGTAGGTACATGTTGGATCATTTTCTGCTTTTGTTTCTTTGGGCATACAGTGAAAATGCAAACAGCCTCAATTCCTATTTTTTGAATCACTTTTCTTCAAATCATCTTTATTCACCAGATTGTTGTAATGCTGAGCAAATTGCATGTACGTGAGCAAAAATGCCATGCTGGACAAGAATAGGATCAGAAGGAAAGAGCAATCTCTCTCTCTCTCTCTCATTTTCTGTCTCTCTTTTTCTTCCTTTCCCTCCAAACTGTATGGTAAAAAATGGTTAGTTTGCAATGTTAGTTGTGTCTGAATTTCTTATCACAAAGGGGACACATGACTCTATTTCTAGAATGTGCTGGGCCCAATTTAATTTAGGTTCCCCCTGAATTCTTCTTCTGTCCTTGAATTTTTTTTGCCATTACTGCTAATTCTAGTAATCTTGTTGCTAAACAAGACGTATAATTACACATTGCAATAACAAACTCTGGTTATTATTAAGCAAGCCTTCCCTCCATCCACTGTCTGAATTTTTGTTTCTTGTGTTCTTTCCATCTTGGATCATTGTGTTTTTTAGTAATATATTGCCATTTTAAATTGTAAATTGTTATATGTTATGTTGTTACCCGCCCAGAGTAGTCTATATGACTAGATGGGCGGGCTATAAATGTAATAAAGTAAAGTAAAGTTGCGGAACATCAGAAGAACTGGAGCCAAAATGGGGTCCTGAGGGGGAAAAGGAATTTAAAATGAAGGAATAAAAAAATATTTGGGTGAATTACCAAGAAAGCCAGTGTGGTGTAGTGGCTTGAATATTTTACTACAGGCCGAGAGAGCTTGGGGTAAAGTCCAACTTGACCTTGAAAATCACCAGGTGATCTTTACCTCATCATAGTTTTTCAGCCTGAACTACTTTACAGAATTATTTGGGACAGGGGACAGAAGAGCAGTGCATGCCAACTTGAGTTCACCAGAGGAAAGGTGTGATACAAATGCAACTAACAAATAAAAGTTATGTAAAAATACAGAACTTTTTAAAAAAGATCCAAAGCAGGAACCTTCCCTGTGAAAGCCAGCCCAATGACACTCAGCATACCTAATGGCCTCCACAAGATATGGCATGCTGTGGGTCAGGTGGAAGAAATACATGGCAAACCCATGGGGACGGAGGGAGAATAAATTGGACTGCTTCGCTGGCCCATTTGGACTGACAATAGGGGAGAAAGATATCCACATATATCCAGTGCATGCCTGCAGCCCAACAGAGCTCACAGCCTAAGCAGGAGGTGCCTCATTCCAGCACTGTGGGATGAAGTGGACCTCCCTCATTGTTTGGACTCTTGGCTGGCAGCCGTTCAGCTTTCTTAAGTGGGCTAAAACCATTGTGTGTGTGTTATTTTATTGGGTTTTCAAAGTAACCCAAATGCTCATGTTTAGTCACTGATTTAAACGAACAAACAAACGAATGAACAAACAAACAAACAAATGAACCAACCAACCAACCAACCAACCAAAAACCCTGAATGGTATAAAAGCCAGAAAACATACTCTCATCTTTGTTGCTGTTGTCTGAACACCTACAAGAGAAAGCTAAGGGCACCATGTGCCAGGACTTGAGAATGTGCTGTTCCTCTGCTACCACAGAGTGAGGCTACCCACCCACAACTATAGAAGTAATTAAATATCATGGCTACACAGTAAAAAGGACTGAAGCTATCATTCAGTTACAATGTTAATGCAATGTACTTACATCTCTGCTATGAGGGGAAAGAATTAACAGCAAGTATTTATTTGTAACTACTTGCTTTCCAGCCCTGCCTCTGAATGTTACGGGACCGCAGGGGAGGGGTAGTCTGTTCCAGAAAGGCATAGTTGAATATTAAGGGTCTCCTCACTATGGGCAACTTGGGGGATGAACAGGAGAGTGCCCCTTCCCCCCAAGCAAAATTTGGGGGGGGGGGGCTGCACCAGTCATAAGTAGCTTGTGCTGCCTTGCAATCAGATGGTAGATTTTGGAATTTATGAGATACAATTGACATATTTTTGGTTTGAGCATCGTTTTCTCTGATAACAGTCAAACCACTCTGCCCAGGGCAAAACAAAACAAAACTGAAACTTAATGGCATTATGAGTTGTCCACACATTCATTATCCATGTCACATATTATCACTTCTGGGTCTTCAGTTATCTCCTTGCTGCATGTTTCTGTAGTCCTGTAGCATAAAGCAGAACTCTGTCACAGTCAGGATACATCAAACTATCTACAATCCATGCTATTGTTATCGATGTTGTTGTTTTTCCCCTGCAAAAGCTTAATTCCCAAACCAAGATGAGGTGGCCTTCTGAACAGGGGTGAGCGTTGCTACATGAACAGAACTTGTGGGGATTGTCAAGAGACATTAATGTTAATATGGATATGAAGGCAGCTTCAAGCTGACAGCATCTGATTTGTACTGACTGGGGCTTGCTGTGAATTGCAAAATAATGCAAAAAGAGCAAACACAATAATGAACAATTACTGACAAGCCTGTAATTGCATAACTGCTGGAAGCAATGCCAAAGATATGTATCTGTCAGTGCTTTTATTTATTTATTTTTTTCCAAAAATCATAACACCTGCAGTCCTTTCCAATTTTTGGACGCTGCCTAATGTTTCATAGCTTTCATCCTCCATCACTATGAAATACGTATTTTATTTTAGACACCCATCCTTTCTAACTGTGGAATTCTCAAAGCTAAAATCCAAAAGGTACATTTTCTGACCCCTCACACATTTTTCTGCTGCCAGAATTACCAATTTCTCTGTTCGTCTGTCTGTCTGTCTGATCATTTACATTGTGTTTTCTTTCCACCATGTGTAGGGTGACAAACATGGTTTTCATCCTCTCCACTGAACCCTCAGAACTGCTCTCTGAAGTAGACTAGGTTGAGAAAAACTGTAAGGTTGGCCAGTGTGTTTCATAACCCGGTGGGGAGAAGCCTAGATTTCCCAAACCCAGTCCCACATACCAACAAGCACTGCTGCTTTCTGTCTGCTCCTGAAAGCCACCCAGGCTCTTTGTCCTGACTTTTTAAGGTTTTGCCCTCTTGGTCTCTGTGAGCTTATTTCCTGGCACATCTCCTCCTAATCATGTGTGTGTGCACATGTGCATGTGTGAGAGGTTGAGAAAGACAGCATGAATTTTCTGCAGTGCTCCCTAAATAAACATTATACAGGCAACAGAAGGACAATCATCTCTGCACTGAGCCAGTGAGCTCTGGCACCAGCTTGGAATAGAAAGAAGATGGCTCCCCAGGGTTATTAAAGCCACCATACACAGCAAAATAAAACTTTATCTTCCTCCAGCACTTCTTGTCCTGAGATTTGTCTCCTTCCCCGGAGATCTGGAGAAATGTAGCACTTCCCCGAGGCTTCACCCAGAGTTTTGAGACCTGTTAGCCCTACTTCTGGTGGTTGTCACTTCTCCCACTCCAGTTTCTGCAGCTATCCAAAGGCCTCCCACTCCTTCTACCTATTTAATTCTTCTTGCTGCCCTTTGTTCTTGGAACTGTCGCTGACAGCATGTACAGAAAGGAAGTCGTGGCTTTTAAGTCCCTTCTCAAAAGTCACTAGGGATGTTGGCAAATCTTTGGGTCCGAGTCCCAAGTCTAAGTCCGAGTCTTTGGTATCAAGTCCCAAGTCCCAAGTCCAAGTCCCTATTAAAAACAAGGTTTTTTCCCTAGAAAAAAGGGAAGGGGTAGGTGGGTTCCGAGTCATGAGTGAAATCCGTGTCATTGGGGGAAAAAAAACCAAGTTGAGTCGCCAATGTGACTAAAATCAGACTTGACAGTGAGTAGTACGACTTAAGTCTCCATCCCTAAAATTCACCTTTCCCAGCATCCCTCTATCACCCTTATCCCATGTTTTAACCAAAGCATATGCAACTGATCCGATAGTCTCCCTCTCTTTAGCCATATCTTAATTTTGTCCTTCCTCTGCCCTCTTTTTGTCTAATTTAGATTGTAAGCCCCGTAGGGCCATGGACCTGTCACACCTGTTCTTTACAAAATGCCATACGCATAGAGGATGCTGTATAAATAACGATAATAACAGTCATAATCTGTCATAAAGTAAAATAAATATTTTCTCAGTGGTGCAACTCATTGGACACTGTTTATGTACATATTGATTTCCTTTGCTGACCAGGGATTGAGATGAGTAGCATGCTAAACTCTTGTTCAATAATATTAAGCATTTTCGCTCTTTCTAAAAGCATAGCATATTCATGAAGCACAAAGAGATAGCTAATATTTGCCCCAGGGTGTTTGCGTGTTAATTGGTTCTGCAGAGACAATGGAGCATTGTTATGGGTGATATCACGCAAAATGCATTTTTTTTTACCTTTCTTAATTTGATCCCATTAGTCCTACTTATATAATTCCTTTTATTATGGGAGCTGCATATCCTGCTTTCTTGACTCATACATAGTCAATAGGACCCCTTGCATGAATAAAGCAACAGGCCTTTTGGCCTCTATTAAATAATTATTTTTCCCCTCCATCATGCTGTTTACATCTCTGAAGGCTGTACTTGACAGGGTACAAAATAGAGTCTAGGTCTTCCTTGTTTTTTCCCTTCCCCTTCTCTTCTTCTCTCTCTAATTCTTCTGCACCAGTTTGTTCACCAGCTTGTTGACTTGTTACACATTGTTATCTGTTTCCTCCAATGATCTCAAGGCAGTGCGCACGGCTTCCCTCTTCCTCCTCACTTTGATCCTCACAGCAATCCCTTGAATTAGGTGAGGACGAAAGACTGTAGGTAGCCCAAGGTCACTTAATGAATTTCAAAGGTGAGCAGGGATTAGGATTCAGATCTCTCAAATCCCAGTCTTACGTTGTACACCATGCTGGTTCTCTTCTGCCGCTGCATTTTTAAAATCTGTATCACCACCACCATGCTGTCGAGAGGGAATGGAGCTGCAGTTTCCCATAGGCTGCACAAAGTCCTGGAATTGAGCAATTGTTGCTAGTCTGCCCTGTGCTCATTTCCTCAGGACCAATGGGTTGTGTGAACACAAGCTTGTAATTCTCCCTTGCATGAGGTTTTATTTGTGCAGCTGTAGTATCAGTCCTTCCCACCCTCAAGGTAAGAGTCTCTTCCTTTGTATCTGATGGTCACCCAAAGGAACTGTACACATGTAACTCAAACTCAATATTCAATGCACATAGAAGGGAAGTAGTGACTTTTGGTCATGTTCCACCCCAAGTTGAGGTAAACTTGCTACTCTGGATATTTCTGGATTTCAGGTTCCAGAAGCCACCAAGCCAGCACAGTCTGTGATAAGTGGATGTGGAAGTTGTAGCCAAAACTGTCTGTGGGGGTAAAGTTTCCCCACCCCTTTCCTGTCCTCTCTGATATTCAGCAGTTTCTCAAAGAGCCTATCTACATACAAAACCACATGTTCTTCCTGGCATTGTGCCGAACAGACACAGGAGTGATGCTGCTGGAAGTTCTCTCCCCCCCCCCTCCTTAATTTTATTGTCATTTCCAGCATTTATATCCTGCTCATCTTCTGCAAATGAGCTGAAGGCAGCATAAACGGTCTTCCTCCCTCGTTATAATTTTACAACTAATCAGTGAGATAGGTCAAGCTGAGAGACAGTGACTGGCTTGATATCACCCAGGGATCTTCATGTCTTAGTGGGGATTTGAACCCACCTCTCCTCACCCAACACTCTGATGGTTAGACTCTAATCACTACTCCATGCTGGTTCTCAACATTTTACATAAACAAATACCTTCAAGCAGTCACTTAGACTAAAATAAGCAATATGTTCTCATCAGCCTCTTTCCTATTCATAGTTTCATTTTGTTTACGTAAAGGACAAAGGTCCTAATCCACCTGCTAGTTCAAAGTAGAGTAGACCTATTGAATCAAGGACTTTATGTAAGTGTTGACTTACTGTTCAACACACCATGAGTCTACCTGATTCTATGGTTTCAGTATATTTCTCACTAGCAACTGCACTGAGGCCAAAATCTTGAGAAAGAGAAGTAGAGCTTAACAAAGGAACCCATCAATCTGTGATTTTTTTTTAATTGCTGTGGAGTGTTCCATCACATCTGTAAGAAGTTCTCCAGAAACAAATGTGATGAAACCGAACTGGATACACTCAGGCTGAAGTATGTGGGTAGGACATGTGGTTGCAGGGAAGCAGATCCAAGGATTGACTGGGTGCCAAGGGCCTACGGGCACCCGCCTTGGAGTTAAAATGCCTTCCTTTACATCTTGCAAAGCATCACATTTTGTTTTCAGTTACTCTTCCCCCCTGCTTTTCCCCCCGCTACATCTTTGCTGCCCGAGGAAGTCATAAAATCTCTGTTCTGCAGTGATACTACAGCCGTAATTAACATTTTCTGGAACCTCTGTAAATCAGCTATTTGACCGCCCTAGTTAAAATCCAAACTTGCCAATGCTTGACTCCTTAAATTAGTATTTAATTCTGGAGGGCTGCAAATGATCTAGCTGATCAACCACCATTATCTAAGTGGAAAGATGCAGCTTTTAGTATAATGCTAGAGATACATACACAAATGCACAAACACCAATTATCCATAGACTCCCCCTCCACATATCACTTGTATTTCTTGTTCTCTCCCTTTGGAGGTTCTCTGTTTCTCTTTCCTGAAAATAGGCAGCTACCTTTTCAAATGTAAAATGAAATAGTGTAGGACTGAGGAAATTAAGAAACCATGTAACAAGCGAACATACACAGCACGCTGCTCTAGGGGGAAGGGCAATTTTTCAAGGCCCTTGCATTCTCAGCTTCAGAATATTCCTAATAAAAATGAAAGCTTGGGGTGTCAGTGTTTCCTATGAGAGCAGCACACAACAACTGCAAACGTGCGATGTGAAACTCACAGCCTCTTCACTCTCAAATAGATATAGGCATGAACGTGGAAAATGGTGGGCTCGTAATGGTTCGTGGTTTGTGGCACCAGTGCAGCTTCCCTTCCAGGAGCCTAGGCACTACCTCTGCGCAGGTGCCGGACCCCCAGCTGATCATCAGCTGGGTGGCGGGCACATGTGCAGGGTCACTGCTTCTGATGAAAGCGGCAGCAGGAGAGGCAGCAGTGGCAGTGGAGGCGGCAGGACTAGGTAGGGAGACAGCGGGGTCAGGGGGAAGAGGACAGGTGAGATCCATTTTGCAGAAGCAAAAGGAAACACTGAGGGAGAAAGAAGTTTGGCACTTCGTTTTGCTTCAGCAAAGCAGGATCTCTGAACTGGGTTGCTAACTGAACCACGAACCAGCCCAATTTGTTGGTTTTTCGGGCTCGCGGTTCAGTTTGTCCCCATCTCTACTCTCAAAGAGAATCAGGAGGTTGTGTTTCTTCTTTTCTACTTGCAACCAGGTTTTTGCAGGATTCCGTAGATGTTTCGTGGTCAGCTTGTCTGGAAAGAATGTCAATTATGATTACATGTCCTGCACAGAATCTTATCTCCTCTGTACAGGATTCACTGAGAAAGGGCAGGGAAAAAATCCAAGTTGTGTGGGATTATAACAATTCCTGTATAGGATGGCTTTCATCCTTCACAGGCATGCCCCCAAAGGGCTTCAGGGTGCACAGAATTTGGCAGTTTCCTGCATAGAACAACAGACAAGGAATGAGGGAGAAAACAGAGAAAATGAGGTGGGGGGTTGTTTCCTGCAGGAAGCTGGGTGAAATTTTCTGCAAAATCTAAGCATGGTGAAACTTGGAAATTCTCCAAGAATGAGACATTCTTCCAAGTACTCATTATATTCCTACTGCAAATATTCTTTTATTGGACAACATAAAATTTTAGTTGCTTAGTTCATGTTTCCTGACTTTAGAAATTTCTACCAGTCTGTCAAACCTCTGGACAGCAGCCATTCCTTAACATAGATTTCTGTTTTGAAAAGTCCAGTGCTTTGAAGATTCCTTCACGTACGAGAGGAAGAAGCATCAAGCAAAATAGTCTTAAGTGCTTGACATGAAGTGCATTGAAGAGTGCACTTACCCATCCTTCAATCCTAAAACCATATAAAAAATATTGTAATCATTTATTGTTCTTACCTTTTAATATTGTTTTTTTAAATGCTGTAAGCTGCCTTCTTTAGTCACCAAAAAAATAGATGGGATTTGAAAAATGTTTTATTTATGAAAGTATAAAATATATTTTTAGGAGAAAGGTAGAATATAAACATTTCAATTTTATGAAAGAATGAAAAAGAAAGAAAGAAAGAAAGAAAGAAAGAAAGAAAGAAAGTGAAGTAAAGTTTCAGTAAAGCATATTGGTGTCATTATTTACATGTGATCTCTCTAGAAATATATTCCACGTTTCTTAAAATGTCTCAGAACACTATAATAGGAAAGAAGTGTAGATCAGCACTTTTGCATTGGGACCACTGACTCTCAACTGACAGGGTATCTTAGTATGAAAGCACACTTTCTTGTGTTAATGGAAGAACAGGGCAGTTAATTAGGTCAGATCAAGTTCCTTATAAGACGTCTCTTCATATTTGAAAACACAACAGAAATGCAAATGGATGCATCCTATATGATTTATTATGGTTCACTGGAGCTTGAAGCATTTCTGCCTATCGGCCGGCCTGTCAATGTATCCGTATCATTTGTATAGGGGACCTTCGGGTCTTCTCAAAGAAATACAGAGCAGCTCTCCCGCAGTGATTTCTGATCAGCACTCAACAGGATTCCCTTTTAAACAGATTTTTCCAGTGAACCTTCCAGGGACATAAGAGGTGCACGCAGTCCTTGAAGCAAGGTAAGTGGCTGTCTCTACCTGTTGAATGTAGGTGTATGATTTCCGATCGAAGCAGTGGAAGGACTTTTATTCAGCACTCCAGTCAAAAATATGGCTGTGGATCAGCTTTGGCCAAATTCAGAATTGTCCTGAGCCAAATGGGCCTGGTCTGTGCCAACTGATATGAAGCCTAGATCAAAGGAACATGGGCAGAGTTGGTTCAGGGTTGAAACAAAGGTGATTCAAACTGGATCAGTCATTTAGATATCAATGGATGATGGCTTACAGGGAAGGGTAATGTGAATGATTCATCAGGAGAGGGGGGTGGAGGGGAACTCACCTTTGGTCATGCCCTCTGAGGCCAGAATTTCTCTTCAATCATAGTACTTGCAGGGAGCAAGTAATAAATGCATCCAGGACACAGAACCCTGAAGCCAGTTGTCTGAGATTCCACACATTTGTTCTCCTCGTTAGGATCAAGCATTTCTCTAATTATCAGTGGAAAATAAAAATGCTACAGCTGTCTAGATTTTCCAGTGCAAGTCAAATGGAGAGCTGGTGTAACACTCCCTGGTTCTGTGGGGTTTTTATATATAAAGGCAACCTTGCTAATCTGGATGCCCAAACAAGGCTCCAGCGCAGGCAGGGGGAAAGCGGCGCTGGGCAAAACCTCTTCCCCTCCCATCCAAAATTATAACATAAAATATATAAAAGCCTGACATTTTAAAGGTTTTTATCTTTGCCTGCCTGACGGAGGACATTAGGCTAAAAAGGAGGACATGTCCTCCTTTTGCCTGACATCTGGCAACCCTACCCTTTCAGTGCCCCTCCTAAACCAAGGTACTACCTCAACCAAGGCGGCATGGGCCTTATCATTCTCCAGGGGAACAGCAGCTTCCGCACCTCGAGCTTTCCCAACTGAAATCTGAAACACAAACCCTTCCTAAAACATTTATTCACCCGTTCGGCTGAACCAAATAATCCATAGGGGTTACACTGGCAATTGGAAGTTATAAACTGATTTTGATGTGGAACACTGATCAAATCACGTCTGATCTGCATTGTCAAAGACCAAACTGAGATCTATCCCAAAGGGCCAAATTAGCCTCCAAACCAAAATGAGAGACTTGTACACAATTCTAAAATTCAAAATAGAGATTCTTTGGCCATAGCTCAGTGGAGGTTGGGAGTTCAATTCACCACTGGGCCTCCCTTACAGGGGCTGGGCTCTATGATCCATAGGATCCTTTCCAGCTCTGCAGTTCTAAGATGATGATGATGATGATGATGAGGCTACATTTGTGGAGTGTCCTTTTTCCAGGGATCTCCTTGAGGCTTGCTCCACTGGCAGCTCCCTTCTTCTGGGCGCATCCTAGGACTGTGCGGCTTCCCAGGGCTACACAGGCTGGCCCTTCTCTCTGGAAGCACAGTGGGGGACTGAATTCCCAACCTCTACCTCTACAGCCAGATACCTAAACTACTGAGCTATCTAGCCAGCTTCATGAACAGAAGAGCTCTGCAATTCAGTAGTATCTTCCCAGAAAGAGAAAGAAAAGCAGGCCATTTTTTTCTGGTTTCTCCTTCCCTCTGCAGCTTCCTTTTCCGGCATGTACGGGGTGAAGGGACTGTATGGGAAGTGCTGCAGGGAAAATAAGTGAAAATGTCCTCCCACAGAAGCCCCCCGATGTCTTGCAGAGCCATTTCAATCACAGAGAGGGGAAATCTATGAACGGTTTGCCTCTGTTCCGACTCAAACATTTGATGGTTTAATGTTTTAGAATTTTCTGCTTTCATTTTTTTTCTTTTGGTTTTCCTCATTTGGAGATATTTCTTTTAAACAACAGGTTTATGTGTGGGAGTCACCTTACCTGTCACTCTAGGCGACCTATGGGGTGTAAATCTAAACATCAAATGCACCAGCAAGTATTGTGTTCAACATAGTGCATGCTTGAACTGCAAACATGGAAGTGGTTGATGTGGTCCAGTGGCCTGCCACACACACAATTGCCCAAGCAGACAGGCAGCCCTACATCACCAGGATACTGCCAAGAGTAAATGCCATGCAAAATTCTGCAGGCCCTTCCCCCACCCCCTCAATGGTTGATATTTGATCTTTGTTTCCATTGCTTTGATGAAATAAAATCAGGAGTTCTAGATTACATACTGAACTGTGTCCTCTGGTCATTTCTACAGTACAGGTTTAATTTCTTTTCTGTCACGGAATCATAGAATAATGGAGATGGAAGGGGCCTATAAGGCCATCTAGTCAATGCAAGAATCCAAATCAAAACAAATCTGGCAGATGGTTGTCCAATTTTTGAGTGCCTTGAATTACCTCCCTAGAGGTAAAAACTGCTGATGAAGAAGGGATTACAAGAAGAGGGGAAACATCTGCATTTTTAACTTGTTTTAGCAGGGTTTTATGTTGTGCCATTGAATA
Source organism: Intellagama lesueurii (assembly GCA_037013535.1). Taxonomy (NCBI): domain Eukaryota; kingdom Metazoa; phylum Chordata; class Lepidosauria; order Squamata; family Agamidae; genus Intellagama; species Intellagama lesueurii. The sequence goes on along the minus strand of JBAJHW010000001.1, from coordinate 217,432,537 downwards.
ATTCACCTGTTAAATTGTTTTTTTAACTGTTTGTAATTGACTTGTGTTTTCGATGCCTTTGCGAGCCACTTTGAGTCTCTCTGCAGGGAGAATGGTAGAGTAGAAATAAAATAAATAAATAGAATAGAATTATATAGAGAAAAGTGTCCATATTTAAATGATGTTGCAAATATGTTTTTCTCCAGTTGCCTCATCCTCCCATTTACAATCAGAGTTGTTATAATATGTGATTTTAAAAAAAACCCTGAAAACAAATGTTGGACTACGATTCAACGAAATAATTTGCCGCACATATGAGAGGCTGTGAAAGGAGGGGAAGGACACGTGTGCTTCCAGCTTTGTTGTCTTGTTTTCTTTCATATTTCCCTTGAGGACACTTAATGATGCCCATATAATTGGAATGACATTTGGAATTGTTGTTACGCCATCACAGAAGTCGAGAGATGGTGCGCGGACTTGGGATGCTCAACCTGACATCATTTTGACAGATAGGGCCACAGTTCCATGGATTTCCTTGCGGCTGATGTCAATATCTAGCACATCTCTGTGCACATTGAGCTCATTAATCCCAAGGGTATAATCGAGCCAAAGTATTACATCTCATTGATTTCAGTACATACTGTAAGCATGTGCAATTTGCTCTTGTCAAAACCAGTGGGACTTAATTTGTTTGCCTTGGGATGGATCATGACCCATGAATTTTGCATGAATTCCAATTATGGGTACAGCATTATCCTATGATCCTGCTGGGAACTGTTGCTAGGAGAGGGGTGCTATATACTCCCTTTCTTGCAAGACCTTCTGCACACCAGAGCAGTGTGTAATTCCCAGAGCTCATCAGAGTTCTACTGTTCTAATCCTCTGTGGCTCCTTGAGTTCATTCCACCCTGAGATCCTTCGTTCCTGGATGCCGACGTATGTGGTTGTTGTGTGCTATCAAGTGGCTTCCAACTATGGCGGGCCTATGAATTAATGGCTTTCAAAAGGCCCTTTGCTCACAGCTCTGCTCAGTTTAATTCAAGTATACAGTAGCTGGGGGAATTTTTAATATTAATTCCAGAATTGGACCATGCACCTCTGGTGCTGGCATTTCATATATATATCTTACCACCACCACACATCTTACTGCGACCACAGCCACCAGGGGTACTATTTTGTTTGTTTGTTTATTTATTTATTTATTTATTTATTTATTTATTTATTTATTTATTGAACTTATATGCCGCCCACAGTACCCAAAGGTCTCTGGGTGGCTTACAACAATTAAAATACAATAAAAAGACAAAACAATTAAAATGCAATTAAAATATATACTCTAAAAATTGCCATCAGGACCCACAGTTGATATTATTTCAATCAATTATTTCAATTTCATTTACTGATGCTCATGTGTGCGTTGATAAAGCAAGGGCAGAAATGGCTGTCTTGTTGTCATCGTATCTATGCTCTTGCCATGTTTCTATGTATCCAGATCTTTTGGTGCACATGTCTGCTCCTAGGCTTTGGGAATCACACAGAAATAGCCTTGGTAGAACCCTTACTTCCTCTGTCAACCATGATTTACAGCCTTGTGCAGTGTATTTGTTTACAACCAAGTACAGTTTGCCGAGACTTCTCTTGAGCCAACAGCTACGCAGCCGTTTGGTCAACAGCTTTGCCAGACAGAAAGAGGAACAAAGGGCTGGGCTGTCAGTTCTGGTGGGTGCCACACAGCCCCACTCATAGGGGACCTTTCTTTTAAATGCAGGGGTAGGCAGTCTAGTGCCCTGCCCATCTCTGGCACTAACCAGCCTGGAAAAGGCAATGGATTATGGAGATGGTAGTCTAATTTGTCTTGAGGGAGTTCTAATTCATCATGGGAGTTCTAGTTGGAAATAGCAGGTTGTCTATGATTTAGTATAAGCTTTCTAGGGTACATTAGAGCACTGCTGTGCCATCTTTTAAGTCATCATTATCCATCACCCCACTCCCTTTCAAACAATATTATCTACTATTTTCTGGATGGATAGCTCAGTGGTTTTGGTACCTGACTGTGGAGCCAGAGGTAGGGAGTCCAATTCTCTATTGTGCTTCCTGCGAGTAGAGCCAGCCTGTGTGGCCTTGGATAAGCTGCAGAGCCCCAGAGCAGCCATGGAAGAAAGAAACGGTAAAGCACTTCTCCATATTCTATACCTAGAAAATCCTGAAAAGGGTTGCCATAAGTCAGAATTAACTTGATGGCACATGGTGATAATGGTGATGATGATTCTAAAGGCAAACAAGATGTTATGAATTGGAACACAAGATTTAATCAATTTCTTATTTTATCTGAAACAAATGCAGCTGAACAGAAAATATTTCTATATATGATTATGAATCCTAAACACAGTCTTATTGCTGTGTATCTCAATTTATTTGTGCCCTTAATGCAGGTTTGACTTAAGGCTCAGATTAAATCATTACTAAAGGGTTCAAAATGGAACAGTTTCAGGCTGTTCCTGAAACTGTTCCATTTTGGGGTGGAGTAATTACTTCCTGGATAGCCAGTCTTGAGTTTTGGTACTAGGGGGTGGGAAATAATTTTGTCAGAATTGTGATTCTTTACAGAAGTATCCATTTGGTACCTCTGGAGGCTCACTTTAAAAATGTGCATAGCTGTTTTAAGTCTGTAGTACATTTCAACGAATTAAAATATATGTAGAACAACAGCTTCATTTAAAAAAATGTCAAGAGCTAAACTGCATACAATTAAAAATTAGGCATGGCCAATGGAAGAAACATGGATAAAATGAGTGCATTGAGCGGAAATGTACAAGCAAAATACATCCAAAGATGTCTATGGGAATTAAAAACAGTCTCACAACATCATGTCAAGAAAGGAGGGGGTTAAAATGAAGGCAGAATGTGGAAAAAGGCAATGAGATTGAGAGAAGCATTTTTTTAAAAAAAGTAAAGTTTAGTTCCTGTTTGGAGTGCAAGGAAAATCATACAAGCTTTCCTCTGCTCCAGCAGCCTCCCATCGTGTGAGTGTGAGCACACAATCGGCCATGCAACCAGTCTCACAACCACTGAGGCACTTGGAAAGCCTGCCAGAGCACAGGGAACTCATATGGGAGAATGCTTCCACCGTTCCATAATGCAACAGGAGCCAGACTATTATTTAGCTCAGGGGTTTAGGTCTCTGGCTGTGGAGCCAGAGGTTGGGAGTTCACTTCCTCATTGGGCCTCCTTGACAAGGGCTGGAAAGGATGTTTTATAGAATCCCTTCCAGCTCTGCAGTTCTAAGATCTCCCTACGCAGTAGCAGTAGAACACCACGGATGCTACATTTTACAAAGGGTGCACTTCAATGTAAGATGTTCCACTAGATGGCACTGTTCTTAGCCCTCTCCAACCTAATTATCCAGCACTTGAAGACGCTGAATAATCAATGAATCAGAATGAAAGATCTCTTCAAGTGGAGTCGGAGAAGGTGCATTGCTACTATAAGCAAATATATCTTGCTTAATATTAAAACGGTAAATATCGAAAGGGATTAATGATGATCGGCTGTTTCTCCTGAAAATGTTAGAAAAGAGCTGTTGCACTGACTAATGGTATAATGTTACGGCAATTTGGATGTGTACATTTCGTAGGCAAGCCCCACAATTCTTGCGAGCTGAAGATAAACGTTGCTCAGCTGTCAGTGCGGAACCCTAATAGCTGCCATTCTGTTCTCAGGTCTCAGGCAGCCGGTCCAACTCTATAATACACCGCTGTGAGTGGTTTTCCTTTTTTTAAAAAAAAAATTGGCAAAACATATTGTTTAAAACTAAGTTTTATAAAGTAAAACATTAACATTAACACAGGTTTCTGTTGCAATTATGTTGAATTCCTTGTAATGTTAATCTCTTCTAGATGTTATATTACATAGTTCTAAGCAATCAGGGTTTTCCACATATCGCCATGTTGATCCCATGGCTGCCATTCTTGATTATCTTATGCAGGAGCAGGAGATACCTTTATTAGACTACTAAAAAATCAAGTAAACAGCAAACAGCTAGCTTTCAATGATGATGATGAACTGCAGAGCTGGAAGGGGACCCTGTGGATCATCGAGTCCAGCCCCTGTCGAAGTGGCACAGTGGGGGAATTGAACTCCCAACCTCCGGCTCCACCAGCAGATGCCTAAACCACTGATCTATCCAGCAGTTCTGATAACTCATCTGCCTCAGGCTGTGTACCAAGATTTTGCAGTTAGTTTGGAAAAAAATTATATTAGGGCCCCAAAGTGTTATGGCAGTTTTTCTGTGCCAGGCAAGCTTCTTAAGGTGAGATCAAAGGCAGTCTGCAGAATTATCTTACTAACTCTTAGCATTCTAGGGAATGGATCAGCAGTCTGGGGAGTCTAGATACGTACCATGAAATGGTAGGAGCAGGGACATGCTATTACTCCAGAGCAGCTTTCTCTAAGCTGGAGCTTTTCCAGTGCATGGGACTACAACTCCCATGAACCACGGTCAACATTGGCCATCCCTAACCTTGGCACTTGTCATCAGTCTGGAAGCAATTGATTGCCATACGGATTGCTTTGGCTAATAGAAAATTATTCCCTTTCCCCCACTGAATTCTGGTCATTTGGTCATTTCACAGATGGCTGCCTGTTACTGAAACATCAATAAAATGATCCATCATGGAACAGTTTCAAGCCAGATAGAGAAATCCACGCATATCAGGATTGCTGGCACAACGCCATGAAATGCACCTCATTCTGGAGCCACAAGGAGAAATAGGGTGGCAGGTGAAGTTTTTCCTATCAATCGGACAAGAAAAGTTATCCCCACAGAACAGCTTGCTGACACACGGCGGTGAAGGAGGCAGGAGCCATCTTCACGGCCACAGATGTAAATCAGGCAATGCAGAAAGGGACATTCTTTTTATATTATAATATGTCACCTTTTTAAAAACTGCAACCATTTTTGGGTTGTGAAAATGGTTGCTTCCCCCCCCCCTTTTTGCTTGCAGGTTCTGCCAAATTCCTCGCTGAATCTGCCTGATTTGTCCACATTGAACCATATTGGCCTGATTCGATTCTCAAGTGGCTTGATTCAGTGTTTTTTTTTTTTTTTTTAAATCAGTTTGTAACCAGGGCACACATTGAACTGGCTGGGAAACAAATCACTTCAGGCTTTCTTTTCTTTTTCTTTTTTCTTCTTCAAAGCAAAATTTAAAGGGTCCTAGAATGTAAACCTCTCAATCTAGCTGTCTGAAATTTGGCTTCTCCCTTGCCAACCCAATGGTCACTCATGTCCAAAATTCATTGTAGAGTCGGACCTCCCCATCTTTGGGATCAGTATCCACTGATTCACTTAACCACTGGCTGAAAATACTAAATAACACCCCCCGCCGCCGCCGCCAGAAATATCCATGGTGTATTTACCACAACTGGCCACGAGAGGGCACTAGAGACCATGCAATGTATAGAGTTCGAGAGGGGGGCTTCGGACTGATCCCCCATGGACACTACGATCCTACTGTACATCAGTGCAAAAACGAACACATGATTAGCTGTTTTTATTTTCCAGCACAATGCAATGCAAATTGACTTGGCCCCAGGGTAAAATGCCTTCATTCACCCAGAATCAGAGGTTTTCTGTGCCTCCTTCTTAAACCCCTGGGTTTGAAGGCTTGCGTAGTGCTAAGTTGGAGCTCCATTCTCTGAAAAGCTTTGTATCTTGAATATTTGCAGAATGAACAGATACCGTCTGGACCCCTTCAGGCTAGGAAGTAGCTGTATTTAGGTGAAATGGTATGGTTTTGATGGGGGATAATTTCAGTTTTATTTTGTTTTTAATCTTCTCTTCATTTTATCTTGATCAGAAGACATACTTTTTTGTTGACCTTTTTGAGCTGGTCACCCAACCGTAATAAATAAATTCATTCATTCTGTTGACCTTTCAGCATCCCTAAATTTGGATTTAAACTTCTCTTTGATTTCTTGGATCTTATGGAAGGGGTTGTAGTCCCCTTCTTTGTTGTCCTCTTCTATCTCTTTGAAAAGATTATTATAATATTTCTCTTTGTCCCTCTGTGCAAGTTGCTAAAAAGTTGCACTTAACTTCTGACCATATTCCTGCCACCTTTTGCTTCTCACCTAAGGTGAACAGCTTTAACTTCTGGGATACCCAGTGTGGTGGAAGGGATTGAGTGACGGACTAGGACTTTGGAGACCAGAGTTCGAATCCCCACTCAGCCATGGAAGCTCACTGGGGGACTGGAACTGGTAAAGCCACTCCTTAAATATCTCACTTACATTGACAGTCCTGTTAGGGTTGCTATAAGTCAGTTCTGATTTGTTGGCACTTAATAATAAAGCCCATCAAGGCTGTTCTTTTCTTTTCTAATACAAGAATTGTTGTCTTGCTTTCTTCCCTAATAGTATATTGGTTGCTATCAGTAGTTCTTCTGGTGTATGGTCAGATGAGTTTAGTAATGCAGTTCTTCTCTTCACATGGTCTTTAAATTGTTCAGGAATGTTGTTTAAATTATATTTTGGCACTATGGTGTTTTTTTTCCCAGTGTTCTTCAGCTTTCATTTAATCTTTCGTAATAACAGGTCATGATCTGTTCAGCTCACCCGTGGTCTTGTTTTTACAGAGAGAATAGAGCATCTCCATCTTCTGTCCCTAATTATATAGTCTATTTGATTTTATATGGGCTATATTATCATTAACTGACTGGGAGAAAGAGGCAAACATCAGATAAACTTCTGTACCAGTGGGTGCCGATATCTAACGTGTGCTGTCATTTTGCTTCATTTCTGCCATACAGGGAATGTCCTTGTTCTATTTCAGGAGCTGGAGAGAGGTATTTATGTCACTGGAGCATAAATAACTACACAGTCTAATTCTTTATATTCTAAAACCCTATCCCACTGCCTTCAAATGACAGGAAAATTGAATATTTCTTCAGAATGCTCTAATTCTTTAAGGATGTTTGGGTTTTAAAACAAATCTTAAACCATCAATTTAGAGAAATCATATAGCATTACTTTCTGAATTATGGGGATGCTTTCAGCTTTCAGGGAAAGAAAATAAGGGGAGGAGTTGTGCCAGTGTTACCCCTGGCAATACATTTCATGCAAATACGTTCAGTAGAGAGAGAAAGAACTAGTTAAATGTGCCTGTAGAATAAAAAGTTCCAAGTGCACAAGTGTTATTTTAATGATGTGGGGCATTTAGTTAGATATAAAGATGGGTATATCTGATTCGCCGTCTAGGCATACAGAGTGTAGAATGCCCCTTCTTTGCATCGCGCTGCCAGAAAGCCTATGGCTGCAGGGCAACAGACATCCCGATGCCTGGATCACATGGGAACAACCTAATGTGCCAAGCAGAGCTTGCATGAGCGGTCCAATTGGCAAACCAGATTGGCTGTCCAGCCATATAAAATGTACAAGTCTCCTGACCCAGAAATACACCAATTCCTCACAGGCATTGGAACATGGATGCACTCACCAGCTAAGGGTGGAATGGTAGCATTATCCCAAAGGAGGGAGACTGTGTGGAAGAGTTTCCTATATCTATTGCCCTCTTGAAATCTAAAATCATCATCAGAGTTACAACAGGCTTGTCTGCCCAGTCCCTCCTTGCTTTGCTTACACAAGCAGTGATGAGTCTGCAGATGAAGGGTTCCTGCTCTCACGGGTAACAACCTTGGGCTGTCTGGGTTCTTGCTCACATGTAGTGCCTACATCGGAGGAGGATCCTCCTCCCCTTCAGATGTGGTGCTGATTATTTGAGCAAAGCAGCGAGGGAGAGAGGGAGAGGAGAGAGTGGGGCTCCCTCACCACCACCCCTCGGAAACAGGCCAATGATTCCAGATTGTGGAATTACTGAAGAGGGCTCACGCAAGTGCACTGGCCCCATGGGGAAAAACCTGGGAACGTGTTCTTGCAGCAGGCTTGAGGGAGGAATTGGCAAAAGGTTGCTACTTTTTTTAATGTCCTGTGGTCCAGTCTATGTTGTTTGCTCTGTCCAGTTTTGCTCTTCTTCAACTGTAACATCCATTTTCTGGTGTAAGTCAATACCATAATAACACAATAACACGTACTGGGTCAGGTAAGTCAATAAGGACTTACATCAGTAAGTAAGCAAGTGCTGCAGCAATGGTGGTAGGTGTTCAAAAATCCTGACGTGTTAGATTTTGGCCAATATCTTTGAACATTAAACCATTTAATTTATTTATTTAGTCTAATTCCCAGTTGTACCATAGCTACAAACATGGTTCACGTACTTAGGACTTTAGTTGGTATCTGGGAAGAGGGAAAGGATGAACAGCTCCGTTTCTATTCTGCTCATGAGGACCTCTTCAAGAATTTTAGAAAAATAGCAGAGGATCAGCTACTGAATCATGGGGGCGTTGTCAGTTCTCGGGGCAAGAAAATAACTTGACTCTTGTTCAGTTCTTATAAATGCATGAGGCAAGCCAAATTCACAATCGTCTTCACTAGCCAAAATTAATAAATTAAATTAAGTTAATCAAATTATCAATAATTAAATTAATTAAATTAAGCAATATTAAAATAATTAAATTATTAGGTGCTGCCTTGTAGCTGTGAAAGATAAGGAGCCTGCCAGAAAAGAGGAGAGTCAGCCAATCTAATGCACCACCACAAACACAGTGGAACAGGCAGGGATCCATCCAGGCTTTTGAGTACTTAGAGCTGCCGTGGAGGGACACATCTGCCAGTTTTGCTCGGTCACAAAACATCCTTCCCTGCCTATGATGTAACTTCTGAATTTTGGAAAGTTCTTATCAAAAATGAACAAAGCCCTCGCTTATCCATACTCTGAAATCAAAGCCCAGCGTTCTATCTTATTTTTTACTTGAGCCGAAGAACCAGGCTATTTCTGCTCAGCTTGTAATGAGTCCTCGTTTTGCTGTGGGCAAAACAACCACCTACCATAACTCATAATGAGTGGTAGTTTGCACAAATCCAATTAAGAACTGAAGGTTGAATCTATGGTTTATAAATATATAGGCATAACCTTTTATCTGACTCTGCAAAATTCAGAGCTGTGAGGCAAAAATCATCCAGCTTTAGTCTGCAATTTCAGGACTCCGAATTTTCATCTGCCTCCTGCCCCCTTTATGCTGAAAACAACCCAACATCTTAAACTGCAAAACTCTCAACTAATTTGAAACAACAGAATTCTACATTGGACTGAGTCCCAGTGAGATCTACACCGCAGGACAGGCCACTTGTGACTCTCCAGAAGTTATTGAAGGACAAATCCCACCAACCTCATTAGCATGGCTAATGGGAAGAGCTGATGGGGTGGGTGTAGTCCAATTACAACGCAGGGGTACAATCTGTCCACTCCTGTTATACACGAGTGCAGCCTTAGATACCTCAATTAAAAATGGACCAGTATAGATCACGAAACCTAAGGGGAAAACTTGGTGTAAAACCGTTTGGACTACACCTATCACAATCCAAGCTTGAAGACTGTGAAGACTGGACTCCTGAAGCTCGTCATACCAAGGAAAATCTGGCCTCTTGGGTTTATTCGGTTTTTCCTTTGAGTGGCGGCATAGCACAGCTGTGGGTTTTTAACAGAATTTTTTTTAAAAAACCGAGCAGTTTAATATGTAAAAGAAGAACAACTGTTTTCCTTCACGGTTGCCCTGTGTAAGAAAGCATGGGAAGGAGGAATAGATTTTTTCTCTCTCTCTCCTGATGCCATGAGTTACAGGAGTCTTTTAAGAACAGCGTTATCTGATTTTCTCGAACAGAGAGTCTGAAAGCTGTCACCTGAGATGCTCCCACAGTGCTAGACTCTGCCTCCTTTGGAGCAAAATGGTACAAAAAATAAACCAAAGGGTTTGGAAGGGGCAAGAAAGTGGGGGAAGTCTTGTGCGGAGTGAGATGGGGAGATAATAGAAAGCATTGGGAGGTCCGGAAAAGACCAGTATACAACCTGGTCCCGAGGAGAAGCAAATGCTCCTTCCAAAACTGAGACCAGCAACATGCAAACAGAGCCTCAGTGATTTCATCCGGAACAGGGGAGGATCCTGACGAGCCGTTTGCAAGGCAGGAATCAAACAGAGTGGAAAAGGCTGCAGCCAAAGCAGCTGAGACTCCAGAATAAAAATGTACAAGACAAGAAACCAAGAGAGGATCAAAGGCTAGAGCCGGGAACCAGTTCTGGAGAAGAAAACCTCTGCATTCCAAGTACAATCCATCCTTCTTTTATGGTTCTCCTCCCGGGCTGAGTGTCAGCTTCTTCCAACTACTGCCATACAATGAGATGGAAAGGAGAAGAGATATGTTGCCATGGTAGCAAGGTGCAACTACGTCTCCTGTGAAGAATACCTCATAAGAAGGAAAGAGACCGGCCCAGGGATCTGACAGCACATGGCACCCCTCGCACTGGAAGGAGACAAAACATCCAACTTCAGCACCTCGACTACATTATTTAAGACCTTTCATCTCACACACCAGAAGGGATGTTCTAAGGTGTGCAAAGCCTTGATAAATGTGAAGCAGTGAGGTTTTTTTTTCAAAACAAAAACAAAAACAACCCTACAAATCTTTCATCTTTAACATGGATTTCTTGATGTCCTTTTTGAAATATGAACAGTTTAATATGTTCCTTTCCATTTAAAACAGGTGTTCAATCTCATTATAGTACAGTAATTCTTTCTCACATCCACTTAACCTTGGCTTACTTTACTTTAGTAATCCTTCCATTCTGTAATTTTTGCAAATAATTCAAGTGAAATCCAAGTGAAATTCAGTGCAAGAATGGACTTTTAACCATTTTTAAAGTCTTGTTAACAATGAGGCCAAATGAAACAAAACTAGATATTCAGTCATATGTTTGAATTGTTTGAAGGATTCATTTTGAACAAAGTGTATTAAAAAAAAACACGATTATAATTACTGCACTGCAACTGTTTTGAAATGACTTTCCTATTCCCAGAAAGTGGAAGATAGGGGTGGATGTGTCTTCATAGAATTATGCCTATTTGCTAGAAAACCTACAGTCTTCTTCCATGATGAAGAGAACAACATTAACACATTATATGTATTTTGACCATTCATTGGTAACCCATGAAGGTACTCTACCTTCTTCTGTCAATAGATATTTTAAAATCATATATACCTTTACTAAGTAGTATCCCCTTGTCTATTTTCAGAAGAATGGCTGAAGCAGAGGTACTCCTTACACAGAGATAAGTCCCCCTGAAAGGTACTACTGGATTTAGCAGGGCGTATCTCCCACAACGCAGGTTTAGATTTGCCATTGTGCTACCAGAACAAACGCCTCTTTGTGGAACCACTTGCACTGGCTTCCAACTCGCTCAATTCAAGGTGCTGATTTTGCTTACCAAGTGCTAAATGGCTTGAGGCTGGGCCATCTGATAGACCTCCTCTTTCCATGTGAGCTCGTCTAGGAACTGGCGTCTTCATCAGAGGCTGAACACAAGACAGGATTTTCTCTGGAGCAGTAATTCAGTTGTAGAACTCCCTCCCAAGGGAATTTATTTATTATTTATTTTATTAGATTTCTACCCCGCCCATCTAGACCAAAGGTCTACTCTGGGCAGCAAGTCAGACCAGCTCTGTTTCTGTTGCACTTCCCATAAACATCCGGAATTAAATTAGTTTGAAAGGCTTTTGATTTTCAAAACTGGGTTTTTTTAATGGCTGTAGAAAGGCAGCCTGACTTTTTTTTTTAGGTAGCCTGTCGGCTTTTGAACCATGAACCAAGACGAACCAGCATTTTTCTGGTTCGTGCCCATCTCTAATTTGTAGTTTTCTTGGAGGTATGAAGAAACGGTCATCTTAAGACTGGGACAGCTTTGGATCCTGCAGTTCCATAGCCACCCTACCACCCTACCCACCCACCACACTTTTTCTTGTCATCATCCTGTGTAAACTCAGGGTTAGAGAACTGTTGGCTACAGACTTCTCAGCAGCCACAGGTAGAATAGAAATGCTGATTATGGTGCAGTAGTTTTGTGATCACTTTGCAAAGGTATCAGTGCCAATTTTTAACACTGTCTCTACAGTGTGTGTCTTAATGCTCGGAACAAGTTCCTTTCTTCAGAGCACCTTCTTTCCTTTGGCCAGTGGCATCCTGAATGTCTGCAGTTTTTGTGTATGTGATGAAAACCCTGTGTTTGTTTGGTTTTTTATTTTTGGGCCAGAGACTGATGGAGAGTTGCTGTTATCAACTACACCCGTGCCGTTCTTTGGCTGACATTGCGGTTGGAACTCGAAATGGCATCTTTTCCCCTACGGTGCCTTCATTTGCATTCCCTACATTACCAAAGCTGATAATGGAAGACGGCAAGCAAACAATAACCAGAGAGATCCTTTTATAAGGTTTGTGTGGGTGTTGTGACGCAATGACAGCTGTATTCATGGGGTAAATAGTTCTGCTTATTGAACCCTGCTGCCTTGCCTGATGGAGAGCTATTTTGGTCTGATGGGAGGGATGTTGCCAGTCTGAGCGCAGGCATTTCACCAGCACTTTAGACCAGAAGCAGACATTAGAGGCACCATAATTAAAGCTGAAAGCACTGTTAATGTTCCAATGATCTCTGTCCTTCTGGGTGTGTGAATTCAGACTTCGAAAGAATCACATGCTGAAGCCCTGATCCCAAACTAAGGAAGCTAATCTGCATCCATGCAGAGATAAGAGAAGCTTGTGACACTCAGATGATTTCATAATCTAATTACAGGCTACTGCTAACATATATTTCTTACTTTAGAGGCTAGCTGTAAATTACCTTCACATTTCATGTCTATTGTCCTAAAAGAAGACAGACCTTTTCTCTATATATTCAGATGCACAAACCATATTTAGTTTTTGTAAAACATTTTTTTAATCATATTTAAATATCAGAAATGACAAAACAGGTGTATTTTAAGATTAAAATAACCTGCAGAAAGGGCTTTCTCCCATATTTCCCCCCTTCCTTTATAATGATTACTTCTTTAATATCCAGATGGGAAAAAGTTTTCTGTAACTTAGAAGATTGCTACATTGTGAACGTTGGTCAGTCTTTGAAAATGGATTCACGTTCTCTCCCTGTGAATGGTACCCTAAAAGAACCATTGTGCTTACCTTTTTAAGGTGCAAGAAAAAACAGCAATACTTTACAAAGAATACAGGGAAATCATGCTATACATCTTTTAAGAAGCTAGTCCTGCTGTGTTCAGTGGGATTTATTCCATAATATGTGTATTTAGAGTTGCGACCCACGTCTCATTGAAATAAAATGGGCTCCAATCACAAATGCTTTACATACAATTTTGTGTAGGAACGTGCAAATTCCCCTTTCTTTCTGTCCCTTCCCAATAGCAGTGGTATGAATCGATCCTGCAACGGAATCAGACAAATCCCAAATTCCAGACTGAATCTGTCTGATTCAGAAGGCTTTGTATGAGATCCATCTTGAAGTGGAGGAGGCAGGTCAGGTACTGGGAGATGCCAGATGAATGTGCAAATGGATTCGTGTCTACAGGACAAGTCATTTGACCATTTGACTGAAGACAACACAGATGTAGATTTGCCACCAACTTTTCTGTCAGCATTTCATAACTCTGTACATGTCAGTCTCTTCACACAATAGCTGAAATCCTGTTGCGTAGCCTAGTAAGTCACAACTAGACAAGGCCCATCTGAATCAATGGAACTTATGGAGGAGCTGACTGACCAAATCCCCATTGATTCAATATTCCTTCTCTAGCGCAACTTACTACACTGAGCAACAGCATTTCAGCCAATATGTCTGGCACTTTCCCATATATCTGAATACCTTTTATACTTTAGAATGGTTTTTATTAACATTTATTTCATCCCTCTGAACAAGAACAAGAACAAGAACAAGAACAAGAACAAGAACAAGAACAAGAACAATAATAATAATAATAATAATAATAATAATAATAATAATAATAATAATAATAATAATAATAATAATAATAATAATAATAATAATAATAATAATAATAATAATAATAAATGTGCCATCAAGTCAACTCTGACTTATGGCAAAAGTTTACCAGATAGTTGAGTATTTGTTAACAACAACAGCAACAGCAACAGCAATAACAATAATAATGTGTTGTCAAGTCAATTCATAACACTTTTCAGGACTTTCTAGGTGGAGAGTACTCAGAAGTGGTTTACTGTTCCCTTCTTCTGGGAGGTGCCCTGGGACTGTGCAGCTTGCCCAAGGCCACACAGGCTGGCTGTACTGGCAGGAACACAATAAGGCAATCGAACTTCCAGCTGCAGCCAGATACCTGACTCAGTAAGCTAATCAACCAATAGTCGCTTCATCTCTCTAGCTTTCCTAAACTTGTTCTGTAATGATGATGCTGCCTAGGCAATTATCAACATCTTTTTTTTTTCATTTTGCTTATTCTCCCCTTATTGTTCTGGCCAGCATGTCTTTCTTTCCCACTCACTTACTAACCACCATTAACGAATCTTCAGTGACACCTAAGGAAGCTTTACAAAAAACAAAGGAATGCATTGTGCTGTTCATCATCATTGTGCTGCTAACAATAAAAATAATATATCCGACCCATCCATAGATATATATAAACATTGATCTTTGAATATATTTCCACATACATAGGAAGGGTCAGTCAGAGGTTTAGCAATACTGAGGCTTTGTCCCTGAGAGAGGGAGGGGTTTCAGACAGCTGAGAATTGAAAGCATTTATCCAAAAATAACATTTTAAGCTATAGGTACTCAGCCTTCCAAAATAGCTGTAATTTCCTTTTAATGTTCTTGTAAGCCTGCCAAGATTTAAATTGGACGTCTGGATTCAATTGGGTTTTAAAAAGTATATGATATTCAGTCTGGGAAAAAAGTTGAGAGTTTTGAAAGTTTTATTTGCTCATCCAAGTAAAATTCTGGGCATGAGTCTCTCCAACACAACCTGTTGGAAAGCCCAGATGCCATCATTTCCCGAATGTATTTCATGCCACATTTATAGCAGTAGAGGGTAAAGGATAAGGCTTTTAAATACCAGCATGGTATTTTTCCTCTTAATTTAATTGACTTCCTACTTGATTGACCTTGCCTGGTTATACCTACCTACTCCCTCTCCTTGATTAATCCAATCTCACCATGTTCATCTTTAATTCCACAGTTTCTCATGAGGCTCAGCAATAAGATGTTTTTTTGCTGCCGGGTGCCATCGCGCGGGGGCCTCTTCTTTTGGTCCAGTGCCTCAGCAGACTGTCTTACATCAGAATGGAACAAATTAATGGCAGAAGAGATGACATCGAAACAAAGGAGAGGGATCCCTTGTCATTACTCGGGATATACCAGAGTTGATGATCTGGGGACTGGAAGGCTGCTCTGGGTGGGATATATGGCATGTCACACCAAGGGGTGGAGAAGGTTTGTAGGATTTAAAATACACCAGTAAGGAAATGTGTGTGTGTGTGTGTGTGTGTGTGAGAGAGAGAGAGAGAGAGAGAGAGAGAACTTTGCCCATGTCAGTGTCTTAGGCATGCAACTCTAGAAATAAGGATGAGCATGCAAATACAGCTATAACATCCACTGCACTGCAATATCAAATCCTCAGACTCCATTTACCATAATGTACAATCATGAAAACTCAGTGGCATACTGGTCATCTTGCCCTTTCTTTAGAAAAACCCACCCACACCCTGAGCAAACAAACTAATTGAGGGCACGATTACACTATTGAAATTAATCAGGAGCTGGATCAGTCATGTGGTAGTCACATGGCTTTTGGGTTGGTGTGTGCATCCTCTTGGCCTGGGCTTTTTGTTGTTGTTGTTACCTTCTTTAAAAAATGGGCCACAAAAGGCCATTTCTGGTGCCCAGGGTAGCTCCACTGGCTACTGATAAAGATGCTGCTGCTAGACTCCTTGGTTTTACCCTTCTCAGTCATGCATCAAATTCAGGGATGCAGAAATATTTCCTGTTTGTCCCTCTTCCCATCCTTCGAATGATCATGTTGCACTGCCCTGTGGAGACCGAGCATGTAAGAAAGACTGTGAAGAGCCACCTGTGTAGATCTTCAAACTCTTCAGTATTAGCTCCCACAAAAATATCATTACTAGGTCATGATATATCTCAGTGTGCCAGCACTCTCATTAGTGCTCAAGGTTTCTTAAGTGGCTTTTCATTATATTCTCTGGCACACTATAAGCAATGTTTACATGTTAGTTTTTTTTAGAAAACACAGTGACTGCAGTTGAGCTTGTGAACTGGGTGTTTTCAATTAACTCTGTTTACAGTCAAGCTGCAAAGCATTGTGTGTTTGTGCTCTATCCTCGCCCCCTTCCGGTGGGTGGGAGACACTCAGTAGGTAATGCTGCCTCTTCACCAGGGAAACCAACCCAATGGAGGAATGGGAGACAGGCCTTTGTAAGTGGGCTCACCCCCTAGATGTATCTATTCTCTTTTCGCTATGGCTTGTACTAACTGGACAGTAGCGGTGGGGTATTAACTGGCCACCCCTTTGTGGACTGAGCAGGCAATGTTTGAGGGCACACTTTGACTGATGAGGTACTGTGGCTTCTTTTCTGCTCCATACTATTGTTTTCTTGGAATGCTTTGTGTTGGTTAATTGACTTAATCAATTTGTCAGACTTTGGTGGGTGGTTTTGGCATAGCATGTGGTCAGGTCAAACAAAAAATATAAAACCCTGCTTTGCCCCATTCGGACATCTCTCTCCCATGCTGGTGCCTATCCCTATATAAAGTTAGAATTTTATTCATTTAATTTAATTTAATTTTAAGTTAGAAGAGTAATATGAATCAATACGTACAGCATCTGTGTTTTGAATTTAACAAATAAATGTTTATGAGTGTGGATTTGGAAGAGATTGGCTTGGAAATATTGAAATCATATGCTAAATATCTTTCTCAGGAAGAGATTTGATTGATCCTTTAGGATTGGAATGGACTTTGACACATTAAAGAAATGCAGGTTTGTCTGAAAGTAAGCCTGATTTAATTCTACATGTAACCTAGCTGAATCCATGTCTAGGATTTAAAGCTGCCGGGTTAGCAACCTTAAATCTCATTCCCTGAGATTTCAAGATGAAAACCTGGGCCCAGAGAAACATCCCTTGTGATATTCACTTGGCTGAGAATGGCAAGAGTTGAAAGGGGCAGCCAGACCTATCTCTGAATGAGCTCACAATCGTACCTACAATGTGAGAAGTTGTTTCCAAGCTATATGCTTTGCTTTTGGATGCACACCTTGATACGGTGGGTGGGTTTGAGTGTGTCAGAGAAGCTGACCATTGCCATCAAGAAGATAGATCCATTTTGAGTCTGTGCATCCAGGTTGAGAGAAACCTGGATTTTTTTTTTGAGGTTCCTAATGCATTACAAAATGAAAAATGCCAAAACAGAATTGTAAAAATTGTGGTATCTTTTAAATGTTTAGATTTAACAAATTAACACACAGTTGTAGTGCCCATATGTGCCACTTCATTTGGAGGCATCACAAATCTAAGTTTGGGGCCCTCTGTGAATGTCAGACCAGGACCAAATGCCCTATTGAGGTTCGACCACATAAGCTCTGCATCTACCCTCGTTAGGAATTAATGCTGCATTAGCAGAAAATAATTAATAGCGACGAGGGTAGAGAAATTCTTAAAGGAGAGATACTGAGCAGCAGTATTAGTGGAAGTTGACACAGGCAGACGATCTTTCATAGACAACAACACTCTAACTTTTTTTTAGTAAAATGGAGAAGAAAACAACAATAAGTCACTTCTGAATATTTCGGATGACCAATGTAAAAGTCAAATAAACTAAATGATTAGAAACAGAAGATGAAGGTCTGTTCTCTTTCCAGAAACAAGACCAGGGCTGAATTGTGGTATACAGAGGATTTAAAGATAGAGGATTTTAAAACACATACAGATGGATTCAGAGAAGGAAGAGGCACTAGAGGTCAAATTACAAATATATATTGGCTACTACAGTACATCCAAGAATTTCAGAAGAAAATCTGTTTGTGTCTGCCTTTGTGTGGATCACAAAAAAGGTGTGACTCATTCTAAAAGAAATGGATGTGCCAGAACATTTGAATGTCCCTCCTGATGTGTAACTCATACAAAAGGCTACTGCTAGGACAGAATATAGAGAAATAGATTTCTTATTAGCAAAGGTGTCAAATAAGGGTGTATTTTACCTCCCTATCTGTTCAATTTATATGCAGGATATATGTAGAAAACTGTGTTATATTCAAACGAAGGAAAAGTGAAAATTAGTGAAATATATATCAGTGATATATGATATGCATTATGCATATAACTGACAAAACATAGTAATAACTTGAAACAACTGAGGAAGGTAAAAGAAGAAAGCAGGATTACAGTTAAACATTAAGAAGACAAAAAAAATATCTATGGAAGAATCATATAAATCGAAAATTAACAATAAAGACATTGAAACGGTTAGATTTTCTCTACCTTGGTTCACTCATCAGTCTTAGTCATGCACAAATAAGGTGGTCTATGACTGCTTTTTTTTTTTGTAGTGAAAACAGATTTGAAAGAACTGCTGTGGAAACAAAATATTTTGCCTTTGAAGCTACATTTATGCAAATAAGAGATTTGGGGGGTTTTGGATTATAGATTGGAGAAGTTGTTTATTCTACTCCAAATGCTCCTTTGCTAGGCTAAGTCACAGTGTGATACAGTGGTAACATCTTTGACTGATGGAGGGATATCTGGCTCAAGCCCAAAGCTAGTCAGGCCCCTAACTGTGTGCGACTTTCCAGACCACAACATTCAAAACAGCCCTCTAATCTGTGGAGACTCTTGTTTTTCCACAATTCTTAAAATCTGAGGGAAGCCTGCATGGAGGAAATATTCTCATTCCGCAGGCTCTTGACTCCAGATGTAGATGATGTTAAGGTCAATGAAGGAGAATGGAACTGACACCCTTCTCCAGTGTAGCACGTACAAATGGACTTGTAGGGGTAGTGCATTTATATCTAAAATGGCTGCCCAAGTATTGTCACAAAAAACCTCAGTTTCAAATACTTATTCATCTATGGAGCTTCTTCAGAGGCCTTGGGATTGTTACTTTCCCTCATCTGAACCTTCTACAATTATGAAGATAAAGTTTGTACATTATGTCCAATAACCAATGAACAAGGCAGTGCCCCCTTCATACAGTTCAGACAAAAAACTCTAACCCAGCACTGTCCTCTATTTTGAGATGAGAAGGAGCAAAACTCCAGCTGCAGACCTACAATAAGTGCTTCATTGCCCATATCCATGACAGATAATACTGACATGACCAGCAGAGGAAGCTAAAATGGGGCAGAGAACACAATGACAGCATGCATCTATGTGTCTTTTGGTTTTTTAATATAGTTGTAATTGTGCTTAATTTGCTCTGCCTTCTGACTAGAGATGGGGACAAATAAAAAAATGGCAATTCGTTTTGATCTGTTATTCATCAAGGTTAATGGATCAACGAATACGAATATACGAATATTCTTCGACGAATCGATGGATCGATCTGTCGATTCATCTGCACTTTAAATGGCTATACTACTGCCCCCCCGACGACCTAGAGACACCAAATTTGCAGGGAAGCTTCCTTGGACATGTTTCTACAATACCTGAAAGTTTGGTGAACATCAGATCATGGACCCCCGAGTTATATAGTCACAAAGAGGACCCCTCCAGGAAAGCTCCCCCCAGGTACTTAGAGAATCCAGAATCACAACAGAGCTTCCTATGTCTTTCCCCAACACGCCTGCCAAGTTTGGTGAAGATTGGATATTGGAACTCCAAGTTATTCACCCACAAATTGGGTCCCCCCAGGAGAGTTTACCACACGGCACAGAAGCCCGGGCAGAATGGGCATGGAGGACATGATGTCCTCCAAAACGGCCTTCTGCTCCACCAGGCGGGACACCATGGTGTAGGTGGAGTTCCACCTGGTGGGCAGGTCTGTCAGGAGAACGTGGGTCTCCTGACCCAACTCCTCCTGCCTCTCACGCAGCCGGCGGGCAGCTTTCAGGCTGCAGGAGAAGTGGCCCACCAGTTGGCGGCATTGCTCCAGGAGTGCCCGCGTCTCCCAGGTGCCTGTGTCCCACTCGGGCTTGACGTGGCTGCCCAGGCCGAGGGCATCGCGCACCACAAGGTGTAATTTGTGCGCCATGCATATGATGCCCTCAAAGCCCGCCACATTCAATGCTGGCAACATGTTCCGCCCAGCATCTGTGACCATGTGGCCACGGGTCACCTCCCCCTCCGGTGCCCATTCCTGCAGCATGGACAGGAACTCATCGGCAATGTTCCTCCCCGTCGCCTGAGCTTCCATGTGCCGCACCTGCAGCAGAACGGACCTGTAGCCTGGGGGCAGGGCAAGGGCCTCCCCCTGCGGCCCTGTCACCGATGCCCTGCCACTACTCAAGTCCTCTGGCTGCCACCAGTGGGCTGTGAGAGAGAGGTAGCCGTGCTGACCTCTGCTCCACAGGTCTGCTGTGAAGTGCACCTTGCACCCCTGTAGCCGTGAAAAATGGTCACGGACCACCTCCCTCACAGAGTCATAGAGTGAGGGCAGCACTCTAGAACTGAGAGTTCTCCGTGAGGGGAGGTCGTACCAGGGGGCAAAAAAATGCAGCAACCGGCGGAAGGCTTGGGATTCCACGATGGACAGTGGAAGTCCGAGCAGGGCGATCATCTCGGTGACGAGACGAGTGGCCGCCTGCTGGGCCTTGCCCTTCAACCACTGGCTGAGGGTCATGGCGGATCCAACGGGTGCCACTTCGTGGAGCATGGCCTGCCTCATGCTCCCGGCCCCAGAAACCCCTTTGGCTGCCCTTTTGAAAGGAGGTGCCTCCTCCTGCCTCCCTTCTGCCTCCCCTGGAGCTGCTCTTTTCCCTCTCCCAGATGGCGCGGACGAAGTGCCTTCCCTGGACAGGAGCCTTGGGTGATGCCTCTCCAGATGTTGGCGGAGGGCGGTGGAGGACAGATGCCTGGGGTTTGGCCCCCTCCAGACCACCACAATGCAGGCATTGCAGCATGCCAGCCGTGGGTCATGGGGCATCGTGAAATGAGCCCACATGGCCCCTCTGCCATGTTTGCCCAAACGAGGACCCACTGCCTGCCCCTGACTGCTGGCCTGGGAAGAACTCTGTGTCCCAGGGGTGCTGCTGGTCTGGGAGGAGGGAACAGATGACTCTGGGGACGGGGGGGGGGGGGGCTGTGAAGCCTGCCCTGCCGTTACTGATTCCAAATCAGACTGGGGATCTTCAGAAACAACCATTAACTCCTCAGACTCCTCTAGGAAGAGAAGCGGCAGTTCTTTAGGCACCTCTGGAAGCTGTGCTTCCGTGCCTGCCTCCAAGGCCACCGGAGGAGGAACTGTGGTGGTGGTGGTAGTAGATGTACACGTGGTGGTGATGGACATGCTGCCACTGCCTAGCCTACGTAGCTTCACAGTCTTCTTCCCCTTGGATTGGCCATGAAGAAATCCCTTCATTTTCTACTGCCTGCCTTCCAAACCAACTAAACAAATAATAATAATAATAATCTAATTAATAAAACAATGGAGAGAGGGAGTGACTGTGCAAATTTTATTTTTTGAATGATGGGGTGGTGGACTAATTCTTTAAAATGTGACCTCCCTACCTAAACAAAGCCCCCCCCTCAGTATAATGTAATTAGTAAAAATACCCCCCGACCCACTGTGGCTGAATGAAAAGTCAAATAAATCCAAAAAGGAAAGCCTTGCCAGCTAAGTCTCAGTCAGAGACACGCACACACACACAAGTCACACCAATTTCGTTTTAGGGAAAAGGAGAAAAAAGGATTGATCCAGCTAAACCCACCCACCCACCCACTGTGCCTGAGATGCAAGCCTCCCAAGTCCGAAACTAAACTTTTGAAAACTGATTGAATAATGTAGTCCTGCCAGCTAAACACGCACACACGCACACACACACACACACACACACACACACAAGTCACACCAATTTCATTTTGGGTAAAAGGAGAAAAAAGGATTGATCCAGCTACACCCCCACCCACCCACTGTGCCTGAGATGCAAGCCTCCCAAGTCCGAAACTAAACTTTTGAAAACTGATTGAATAATGTAGTCCTGCCAAGCTAAACACGCACACACACACACACAAGTCACACCAACAAATTCCCCCCACCCACTGTGCCTCAGATGCAAGCCTCCACTTGCCTGAAGACGACACACACGACACAAGCCTCCAGAAAAAAAAGTTTGAAAAAAGCCCTTCCAAGTAGCCTAAGCTACCTGAAAATCCCTTCCCAAATTCCCAGTACAGTTGATGATGATGATGATTGATGAATGATAATTTTGAAAAAGAAAAATATAAGCAACACGTTCGTTTGCTTTGCTGCCACAAAAGTGAAACCAAACCACCAGAGCAACAGCAAGCCAGCAGCTGTAACTGTTCTCACTCTGGAGAGCATGAACAGAAATGCGCAATGCCTCGAGGGGAAAAGCTTATATACAGCCTCTCGGCACCTTTCGGCAGCACTATTGGCTGCCCGACATGCCAATCCACGATCTCTGTCCTGATTCGCCAAAGCTTCTAATTGGCACCAGCAAGCTCAGAGAGACCCCCAAAAAGGTGACGAATATATACGAATATTAACGGATCGACGAATAAAACCGAGGAAATATTCGTCCAACCATATTCATCTAGATTTATATTTTTATGAATACGGATTGACGTATATTTGACGAATCGGCTATATTTGTCGAAAAAACCGATCCATTTTTATATTCATCCCCATCTCTACTTCTGACATCTACGTGTAGCTTATGGTATTCCTCAAAATTATTTTCCACCTGGTTTGGTTTGCCACTGTTTTGCACTGGAGCTGTGGCTACACAGGAACTCCAGATGCCATAAATAACACAGCACACACGCTGCAGTTTATGGGCCTGTCATAATAATTTCTCTCTCCCCCCCCCCCCCCCCCATAAATAGACTATAAATCACTTATCCAAATGAGTTCTGGTATGCATTGGTAAGGATGCTTGACTAAGAATGTCATTTTTGGCTTACTTACACTGACTGGGCAATTGTCACTACTTGGTCATGTCTCTCAGGGTAGTCAATGTTTCTCAGAGCAAAGCAGCCTGTCATGATGGAATCAACTGATTCTGCCTACGACTCCATTCGTGGTGTTTGTCATTATCTGTAATTTTTTTAGGACAAATCTGTCATTAAATGTTGAATGACAGCTATAATGTACTCATTTTGAGCATAACATTCTCTGCATTTTCCACAGCACAACTGGTTTCCTCATTGTAGACAGGATCATTGCCCAGACTCTCCAGCACATTTCCATTTTGTATCTATCACCATCGGAATTAGAGATTAGGTTCCTTCTGATTAAGCAGAGTCTAATTACCATGATCACTAGGATGTCGGCAAGTGGGGGGTGAAGAAGCATATTGTCCGCATTTGTAAAAGAATGGGACGATGGCATGATTTGCTCACACTTGCAGTTGCAAGGTCTTCTCTCTCCTCTGCTGCTCTCCTCATCGATACAAGGCTACAGCAGTGTCTTTCTCTATTAAATGGTCATTACAAAGCCCATGGCCATTCGATACATTTCCTCTGTTCTCCACCTTCAGCTCCCTGCATGTGGAACATATTGGTTGCACGTTCATTCTTAAAACAGAAAAAAAATATCCCCCCCCCCCCCCATGAATGCATTTGCACATCATTGAAATGGATGTTCCCACTGATTAAAAAGTGCCTGTGCACATTTTGGAAAGGTATGTTGTCTTTTTTTAAAAAAAATTGTTTCAAATTTGTGCATTTTGTCTGATGTATTCCTTCCTTTCTTTTGCAGAAGGCATCAGAAGCCAGAAAACATTTCTAATCACAAGTTGCATCCATTTCCATGCATCAGGGGACTTCACTGGGAACACATGAAACATGTTTATTCCACAACCTTAATTACATGTGGGAGGAGACCTAAATGCCCCTTCCTATGTCATACACTCCAAATGTCCCCATGGATACAATAAATACTCTGAGCATTTCTTGTTGGTGATGATTTTCTGAGGCTTGGCATGTGGAAACTACTCACCAGCTGTATTTCCCAGCTTCACATGAAGAAAATATCTTAGTCTCCATTCCTTCCTTCCTTCCTTCCTTCCTTCCTTCCTTCCTTCCTTCCTTCCTTCCTTCCTTCCTTCCTTCCTTCCTTCCTTCCTTCCTTCCTTCCTTCCTTCCTTCCTTCCTTCCTTCCTTCCTTAGGTCTATTGTTCAGCTCCAATAACTGCCAAATTCGGCACAGCTTAATGCCTTTTTTTTTGGTGCATCCTGTATAGGAAACATGCCATTTTATAAAAGAATTTGAGCAATCCTGCACAGTTTGACATATCTTCTACCTTTTCCAGGTGACTCCTGCACAGGGAAGATGCTATTTTGCACAGGAATGGCAATAAGCTTGCATAGCTCAGAATTTCTTTCAAAAAAAAAAAAAAAAAAAAAAAAAAGACTATGAAAATTCCGAAGAATCCTGCAAGATGGCCTGATAGGTTGTTTTTTTAAAGGATGTGTGTGTGGGAATCTCATGCAAAGAAATCTTGAAGAGAAAATAAGTAGTCTGCCCCCCCCGCCTTGTTCTTCTCATTTCCTCAAACAGAACAAGAGGAAGTGAGATTCACACCCCTATGCTATGCTATATGCTCCAGAATTTTCTCACATTGTCCTTCATAAATCACAATCTCCATGGCTGCCCTTGAGGAATGCCCTCATCATTGGGAAAGGGAGAGATTGGGAAAGGGGTCCCCTGATCTTATTTTAGGGCCACAGCAAATTCTGTCAAAATTACTAAGTTCCAGGCAGACAGGGTATCCTGACAGCCTATCAAGAAATCACTGACTCTCATGAGATGTCTGACCTTCAATATAAGAATGAAGAAAGGGATGTGTTTTTTTTAATTGAGGTTTCTGCAATTTGTGCAACATATCATTGAACAAAATTATTGTCTTTTCACACACTCACACAGCAAGCACTGAAGGACTGGCTGATTGGTTTAAATGATGCATACAGACACATAGCTTTTAACGGAATATACTACAAAGCAGAAACAATTGTAGTTTTGTGCATTTGAGTAATATGTGCAAAAATCATTCTCCCAAGTGGGAGAACATGGTAATGGGGGAAAAATATTTCACTGTTTTGCACGTGTAGGAATGATGATGATGAGCACTGGGCTGAAAACAACAGAATGAAATTCAACAGGAGGAAGTGCAAAGTACTGCACCTTGGAAAAAAGAAACGAAATGCACAGGTACAAGATGGGCGATACCTGGCTCAGCAATATTACGAGCGAGAAGGATCTTGGAGTCATTGTAGATCACAAGTCAACAGTGTGATGTGGCTACAAAAAAGGCAAATTCCATTTTAAGCTGCATTAACAGAAGTATCATCTCCAAATCCTGTGAGGTACTCGTTCCTATCTATTTGGCACTGGTTAGACCTCATCTTGAGTATTGTGTTGAGTTCGGGACACCACACTTCAAGAAGGATGCTGACAAACTGGAACAAGTTCAGAGGAGGGCAACAAGGGTGATCAGGAGGCTGGAAACCAAGCCTTATGAGGAAAGGCTGAAAGAACTGGGCATGTTTAGCCTTGAGAAAAGAAGACTAAAGGGAGATATGATAGCACTTTTCAAATACTCGAAACACTGCCATACAGAGGAAGGGCAGGATCTGTTCTTGATCATCCCAGAGTGCAGGACACGTAATAATGGGCTTAAACTACAGGAAGCCAGATTTTGGTTGAATATCAGGCAACACTTCCTAACTGTTAGAGCAGCATGGCAGTGGAACCAGTTACCTCAAGAAGTGGTGAGTGCTCCAACACTGGAGGCATTCAAGAGAAAATTGGACAGCCATCTATCAGATCTGCTTTGACTTGGATTCCTGCATTGGGCGGGCGGTTGGACTCAATAACCTTGTAGGCCCCTTCCAACTTCATGATTCTGTGATGGTGATGGTGATGATCATGGCAGTTTATCATTCTCACTCACAAGAATGAAACAAGCAAGGATTTTCAGAAGTATTGTATACGTATATATACCAGCATGCATGGGAGTATGATTCCTGATTATTGCTTTTACCATGTCACACAAATATTTAGAAATCTTTTTATGACCAAAGCAGACCACAAAACTATCTTATCATTTGTTTTTTCCCCTCCCCAGTTTCTTCATACATCTCTTCTGAAGTGAGTTTAAATTATGTCAGACAGTACGACAACTCCGGCAACAATGTGAAAATATAAGTACAGGTGCAACATTTATTTCAGATGTTAGTCATACTCTTAGCACTTTTTAATTTATTTAGTCACATTAACTGTTCCTGTATTTCACCTGACTGATGTTTTCCCAATTTTGTCCCCACAGTTTCGTTTCTCTTATTTATTCTTTACTCACAGTTTTGGTAAAGAGTGTTGACGCCTTTCTTCAAGCATATGAAAAACATCCTTCTCCTTTCATTCTCCATATCTGTACTTCTCCGACAGCTGGGCTGCGCATCACCTAATGTATTTTTCTTTCAACAATTTTGGATTGTAGGCGTATGAAATATCTTTCTAGTTGTATTAATTTTTTGGACCACTGGTGTGTTTCTCATTTGGAGTCTTCATTTATATATGTAAATGGTTTTTTTTTCAAAAGAAAGAAAGAAAGAAAACTTGAAACATTTTGTTCAAGTTGCCTTTTGTCAAAAGTTACTCAAGATTGTCCCTTCAGGTGCTACTTTTATTTCAGTTCTATATCAAATTGTCTGTTATTCAGCAAAGTCTCTTCACTGGAACTGTTGAAAAGCGATTTTCTTCCTTCTGTGTGTCATTTAAGTGGAGACAACGAAAATTTGCCCTAAGCTTTTGACACGAAGGAACTTCACACGTGGAGAAGATCACATCAACAGGAACAATGAAGAGGGACAGATAGATATTGCCACATTGTTCCCAATACCTGCACCCCCTCGCCATCCCACCATCTTAAACTTGCCAGAAGGTCCATAACCCAAACAGGAAAACTGACAAAACTCTGTTATGGGGTGGATTCACATGAATTAACCAAATTAACCCATAGTACTGTTAGTACCTGCTAGATGTTGGTGGCTCATAGACCAAGATGGGAGCTACTTTACCTTTGAAATTTCAGAAGGCTGCTCCCACTGCAAGTTGCAAACTGTCATCCCAATTAGTTTTACAAGTTTTGTTTTAGGAATTTGCCATTCTTACCTCTACAAAAATAGCAATTGCTCTGCTCCTTTACCCTTTTCTAGATTTTCTGGGATGAAGAGATAGATTGTCTGAGACAAATCGTTGCATATCAACTCTGGCAAAAATGGCTTCTAACTGACTTTGGCCCCCTTGGGCCTTTTAAAGTTTATTTTGTGAGCTTTTTTCTATGACAGTGATTCCCAAGGCTGGGTAAACCAGATACATTCTTGGACCGCAACTCTCAGAAACCTTGACCACCAGCTGAGCTGGCCGGGTTTTCTGGGGGTTGTAGTCCAAGAACTCCTGGGCTAGGAACCACTGCCATAAGATGTCTGAAGAGAAGTTATTGAGGAGAACTAAGAAGAACTCATCCAGCCTGACTGCCAGATAGAGAAGAATAACTAAAGTAGGCTCAAGGTATTTGTGTGTCTTCCTAAACAGCTCATTCATATTGATCTTGAATCCTATCGGTTGTGCCTTATTTTGTAGACAGCACATGCCTCATACTGATATTGGCAGGCAGACTTTCTGTAGGGAAAGTTACAAGGAATAGAGATGAGGAAGGCAAGCACTCTCCCGGAACAAATAGATTGTTCCTGCCCCTGGTCCCTTGATGATTAATCAACGGAAAGGCAGTTGTCACAGACATATATTCCTTTTTATTATTCTCTGTCTATTTGTCTGAAAAGAGGTCCAGCCAATGCCACATGTTGGTGACAGGTTGTAACAGGGAAAGAAACACTGGAGCTCTGAGGTAGCGAGTGATATACTTTCCTCCAAGCCAGCAATGCAAAGGTGACTCTATAATGAAGTATTTGGAAATCAGCCATTCAGGCAGTGAAAGAAAAGGACATGCCTCACTTTCCCCCTTTTTTTATTTTTAGGAAAGGATAATGCCTCAGGCAGTTGGCCTTTGGTTTTCCACAAGGGCAGCACATAGTTGGTTAGGGTCCCTGTACTTATGCCATGATGTCCCTCAAATGCCATATTAAGGGACTGTTTTTTACATTTACGTTTGCCTTGCAATAATTTTTGTTCCAAATGGAATCGATTTAGAAATCATGTGGTGTCACATGGTATTTGGGTCATTGTGTACATCCTCTTGGGAAAACTTTTGATCCGTTTTTAAGCTATGTTGCATCTTGGGTGAGGGGACTACACTGGCTTTTAGAATCGTTGCATTTGAAGCTTTTCACCGGTGCCCACGCGCCCTGCCCTCGTTCTGGCCACTTGCTCCTGCTGCTGTGGTGAGGTGAGGAGGAGGGAGGGTCTGCTGGCAAAGCTGCTTCTGTCCCTTTAAGAACTTTGAAGCAGCTGTCAGCTGCCCAGTTTTCCAAGCAGTCCCGCTGGTTTCTCCTGGGTTCTCTGGCAATTTTCAGTTTTGTTCCATGAAAGGAAGGAAAAGTTGGGACAAACAAGGCAAGGAAAGGAAGTTTCTGGCTGCATCCTCCTCTTCTCTCCATGTCCCAGGGAACAACTGGAGCATTTTTAAAGGGACAGAAGCAGCCAAGCTTCCTAAAGGGACAAGCAGCTTTGAGAGCTGACCCTCCCTCTCCTGCACCCGTCCATCCCTCCTTCCTTCCTGCCACCTCTCCCATTCCCTCCACTGTTTACTTAAAAGTGCAATTTGCAGTGACAGAGGGGTGTACATATGTAGAAATGATAGAAATAAAATGAATTTCACATGTTAAATTAGAGGATCCTTTGTCAGAATAGTACTTTAGCTCACTTTACAAGCAGAAAGAACACTTTCCTGGTGAAATTATCTGTTTTTCCATTTACGTCATGGAGATACTTTATTTTAAAGCATATTTTTAAAAAGCAGAGTGCAGTACAACAGGGATTATTTCTGACAGTGGGATCAGGCCCTAAGTTTACCAGTCTTGGAAGGGGACGGGGGAGACCCTCTTGGTTACTCTGCCTCAGGCAACAAAATATATACCTACACAGGTATTCAGCACTTTTCGATCTACAATAAGCATGAATAGGATTGCTGCCTTATTTGCTTACAGTGTAAGCCTGTGCATGTTTACTTAGATGTAAATTTTATCCCACTGTAGTCAGCAGATCTTATTCTCTTTTAAGAGTGGAAGATTTCAGCCAAAGAGACTGCATCATAGGGAGAAATAAGTCCTGGGAATAAAAGGGTTAATAGCCACACCAAAGCTCTGCTGACAGACCCAGGATGCATCCTTTGGGAACCCCACATTCTAAACTGATCTCCTTCATAACTGGAAGTCTCAGAACCACTATTTTTGATGCTGCGGGGGTGAGGGTACAATTACTTGAAATTCTACCTGAGAAAACTACAGAAAGCATTGAATTCTGTGAGTATGCAACATACACGTTTTTCAACTGCTGCAGCAATGAATAAATTAACAGACTCTCTTTTTTTGAGGGAGAGTGTGGGATTGAAAAAGACTCTTTATTCTTCAGCACCTCCTCGTCTTCTCCCTTTCTCTGGAGAGGAAGAATAAAATGGGCTTTGCAGGCTGTATGAAAGATACAGGGATTTGCAAAGCACTTCATCGTCATGTACTGGGCAAGCTTAGAATGAGATCGCTCTTTAATTTCTAAACATCATCTTCCTTTGTTCTATATCAACAATTAATGAAAAGTGTTCATTTTAAAAAAAAGTCTTTGATATTTATATACCAACAGTCATGGTACCATTTCGAGACCAACTAACCCCCACCAAAAACAAAAAAACAACAACCCTCAAACCATCATGAATTCCAAATGCAATATGTGATATGCAAAGACAATGACGTACAAGATTCTCCAACTTTTGTAGTGATTAAGAACTTAAAACCACAAGATGCTCACTGGGGACACTGGGGGAAGGATAAGAAAGCCTTTGTCTCATCAGACCAGGCTAGAGGTGGCCACAAGATGTCCAGAACTCACAAGAGTCAGTGCAGGTGCCTTTCACAGTGGCAGCATCATCTTGGCCTTTCTGTTGGTTCTGGTCTTGAGTAGACCCTGGTTTCTCCCAAATTCATGTCCCAAAAGACAGTGAGCAATCCCTGAACTAGCTGTGCTGGTGGTGACTTTGTATTTCCTTGTTGCGTCGCTTGAAGCATGGTACAATTAGCAGGGTGGCTGCTGCTGCAGGTGGTGGTAGTAACCATGTTGTGCAAAGAAGGAGTAGGCACTCTCTCCTTCTGCTCTCTCCTCTTGCCATGGGTGTCCTGCACTTCCTAGACCAGACTGTTCCCCCAGTTGCTGGGACTCCCCACCCCCACCCCGTGCAAATGTTGTCCTTGACATGAGGGTCACACACATGTTGGCCCACCTGGAAACCTCATCACGGCACAAGAGATCTCCCCAAGCCTTCAAGCCCTCTCTCAGTTTGCATATTATTTCCTTGAGATCATTTGGGAATGGCCAGTCTCTAAAAAATGAATCCTCCTCCTCTGTCAATGCCTGGTCATGGGAACCACCTGGCCAGCAAGAGTTGTATTGCTACTCAGTGTCTTGGTGGTATGGAGAAAGGGCTCAAGCACTACCACTACCTGGGAAACAGTGTCGACCCGAAGTATCTGCAGGTCTGTGTCTAGGACAGTTCATTGACAGCATGCTGGTACTTTGCCAGACGCTCCAGTATCTCCTGAGGAATGCCTGCTCTATGGTAAGGCATGAAGGGTGGGAAACACTGACTTTCTAAAGTGTGTCAGGCAAAAACAAAACAAAAATTGAAAATAAATGAGACACAGACTTTGTGTCACTTTCAAGACTAACTGCTGTATTTTAACGTGAGCTTTTGGGGATGGTGAATTTGGGTAAAACATTTTAATTCCACAAATGCTGGATGGAACATAAAGGATCTGTAGGAATGTTGCTTTGCCCTGGGGGCAACCAGAGGTTCTTTGCTCTGCCCTACAGTCACCCTGGAGTTGTAAAAAAAATTCCATTCTATTTTGTTTTGCCATTTGCCCAAACACAATGCATATCCTGCTCAATCCAAAAAAACCCTGAAACCTGAGTTGATACCCTAATTGGTAGCCAGTTCAGTTCATTCAACAAATAAAGAAGACAGGGTTATCTTCTCTCTCTCTCTCTCTCTCTCTCTCTCTCTCTCTCTCTCTCACTCACTCACTCACTCACTCACTCACACACACACACACACACACACACACACACACACAGGGTGTGTGTGTGTGAGAGAGAGACAGCATTTAAACTTGTTATTATTGGCATGAAAATTTTGTACAGAGGGAGAGCATTCATGCTGGTAGGCAGATACACAGTTGTACCCAGCAGAAGATGGCAGATATACATAGCTATAGACTTCACTGATGAATTTTCTGAAGGGTTTCCATAGCAGTCCACCTTCATCTATCCATTTCAAGTTTCAAAAAAGCAAAGATATCCTCCAAGTTACCCTTTCTTAAAAACACCTTTCCATCAACAGAGCTGCAGTTAAGACGGTCATCATCGTACTCTGCCGAGTGGGATCTCCTGTGAGAAATTACTTGTGATAACCTCATATCTGAAGCTGCTGCTAAAAAAAATAAAAAAAATGATGAGATAGTTGCGGATCCAGGTGAGGGAAACCTGACAGCCCCTCACCCTCTCACCTACAAGAAAGTGCACCAATTTAACTTGTGGATAAAATGACAAGCTATAGCTTTGATTGGTTGCAGCAGAATAGTGTTGGCGCAGCATGAAGGAGCGGTTCCCTGCATTGGGTGACCTGCCTGGCTGCCGATGCATCCCTTGCATGCATATTCCTTGTGGAATAACCAAGGACTGGCAAACTGAGACCACTCGGGGAGCCCATCAACCTTCCTGGGCAAGGCATGCCCCTTCCAGACCCTCCTTGCACGCCATGATCCCATCGGGGAATCTCCAACCTGGGAAAAGGCCACTGCCCATCTCCCCGCACCTAATATCCACTCCCTTGCGCAACATATTGCCATAAAAGGTGGGTATATCCCCCATCGAGCCTGCCCACCAACCTCCAAACTATTCCCTCTGCAACTGCTTGAAGGGAGCCTCCTCTGATATTTGCCAGCCAGGCATCCTGTCCAAGGTCTGGAAAGCTTGGCTGGACTTGGGCAGCGGTCGGTTGTGTGAAATGTGAAGCCAAATTCTAGGTCCCCAAAACCATACTTTTTCTGCTTTTTCTGTATTGCTGCAGAATAGAGATGGGGGTATTTGTATACAAATACGAATATCCCCGCACAGGTGGCAATAACGAGGGTCCGGCCCCCTGGAGCCAGACCGTCCGCTCACAATTCCACCGCTGCCACCACCTCCGCAATCCTTCCTATCATTCCGGAGCTCGTGATCGGCTCGCCACTCCTGGCAGGAGGCAGGACGACAAGCCTCCCTGCCAGGTCAAAGAGTGGCTCGCCGATCGCAAGCTCCGGAGTGATAGGAAAGCACCGCGGAGCTCACGGCAGCCATGGAATTGTGAGCGAACGGTCTGGCTCCAGGGGGCTGGACCTTTGTTATCGCCACCTGTGCGGGGATATTCGTATACGAATACAAATACCCCCATCTCTACCACAGAATCATTAGAGATAAACAACCTGGCCTATTATTTCCAAGTGAATCTCAGGAGGGAAATCGTGAAGGACAGTAGGTGTGTCAGGATATGTGTGTCAGTGCTGCCAATCCCGAATGGCTTTTTAAAAAGGAGTCCATCAAAGAAAAACAAAATGAGCAACTTTAAAAATAAAAAAGTTGTCTCTTTTTATTTCCTTTCTCTGCCTGAAGGTAGAATTGCAATTATGACGGTTAGGAATGGGAACATTTAGCAAACATATTCAAAAATTGAATTTCTCTCAAGGTTTATTATATTTTACAGCTTGATCCCACAGGCGTAAAATTGATGAGGTCGTTTACGTGTTGAATTGATATCTTTTAGTGGACCAACACATTCCCGGTTAATTCCATCACGTCACCCTGTAAGCGGAAGATCGGTGAGCTGATCCCTTCAAGATAATACACAAGTGTATATCTTGCAGCTCCAGTTTGGTACAATGACAGATTCTGGACTTGTTTCTCTGGGTACTCTCACACAGATTGTATTGAAAGTTACTCTTCCTCAAGCGGGAGCATGTCCTCTGTGCAGGGGTCTTTGAAGCAACAGAGCTTTTTGATGACCCCTGGATGGGCTCTGGACCCCACTTTGCGCTTTCAGAACTGGCCCTCTTCTGATTTGGATACAAAACGCAAGCCGAGCTTTGTGCTTCCCATTGACTATAAATGGGAAGACACAAATGGCTATAATTGGTTTCTCATTGTCAGAACTGGGCAAAAACTTGCAGGCATAGCGCTGGATAAGAACCACAGGCATCATAAACCCTTTTAAATGCATTATACTTTCCAAATTGCAAAGCAATAGGTATAGGGCCTTTGTGCTACACATCCGTAAAATGTGTCATTTTTTTATTTCTTGGCACACAATTTATTGGAAGACATTTTTATTTATTGCAAGAAAACAGTTTAATTTATTATAAAATTGGCAGGCATATGAGCCTCTTAGGAGATGAGTATGCCAACCAAACTTCAGCCCAATAGATAGGGTTCTTTCAGCAAGAGAATCTTATCCCAGACCAGAGACCTGCTACGTTTTAGAAGGACAGGGACAGGGAGAAAGAGTTATGGTGCTTGAAATTCAACTGTAGGTGGGTTTTTTGTTGTTGTTTTTTAAGTGAGCCACAGTGTTGGGACAATGTTCTTCTGAAAAGAACAGACAGACAGACAGACAGGCAACTAATTCCTTTTCTTTTCAAAGAAGGAAAAAGAGTGATTGCCAAATACCTAATGTAGAGATGGACATGAAACAAACCATGAACTGGGCCAGGTTGCCAGTTCGAGGAAATGCAATGAACCATAAAGAACGGAATTTTTTTTTGACATCTTTGGTTTGTTCAGTTTGTTTTTGGGCAGTTCACCCCCTGGCCAGTCTGCTGCTGCCAATCGAATTCCCTATGCAATGCTGGGGTGGACCTTGAGAAAACCTGATTGTCAGGTCACTCAGCCAACCACAAAACTCCAAGTGTTCTCTGGGAGCTGCTTCCTATAGACGCTCAGACTGGCTAACGAAGACGAAGAGTCTTCTGCTCACAATGGCAGCTGCCAAAGTAAAATGGCTGCATATGGGTAGGGTTGCCAGACGTCCGGCAAAAGGAGGACATGTCCTACTTTTCAGGATCATGTCCTCCGTCCGGCAGGCAAAACTAAAA
Source organism: Intellagama lesueurii (assembly GCA_037013535.1). NCBI lineage: Eukaryota > Metazoa > Chordata > Lepidosauria > Squamata > Agamidae > Intellagama > Intellagama lesueurii. The sequence continues at coordinate 217,398,090 of JBAJHW010000001.1, read as the reverse complement.
AACTTTAAAATGTCCGGCTTTTGTATCTCCACCCCACCCCTCCCCCACCCCTCCCCCACCCCTCCCCCACCCCCTGCAGCCGAACCTCTCCCTGTTACTTCCTTGGTTGCGGCACTTGTAAATCCTCCGGTTCTTTCAGAGATCGGAGATAAGGTGGCTTGATTGCTTAGGGCTGTAGAACAGCCCCGGGCAATCAATTCCCGGCTTGTGGATGGCTGCTTCTGCCCGGAGCTGAATAAGGCAGGAAGGTGCGAGAGAGATGGATGGATGGAAACGGACAGGAGAGGTGTGGAGTGAAGTGAGTGCACTTGCTTGCCTGCCGGAGGGGAGGCTGGTCTGGGGTTTGGGGGGGTGGCGGTTCAGAGCCAGGGAAATAGGGGCCGGTCCGGTCCCTCCTTCCTCCTAAAGCCGGGGAAGAGGAGGCACTTTTATCCCCCCCTTCTGCCCTGACCCCCCCGACTCTGGGGCATGTGCAGAGTGCGTTTCCAGGTCCAGGAGCATATGCAGAGTTATCCCCCATGCTTGTGGGAGCTGGAACACACACATACACACACACACAAGCGGATTTCTCTCAGCTTGAGAAATTGCAAAGGGTGGAGAAAATGGCTTTGTGTGTGTGTGTCTGCAAATCCATTTTCTCCACCCTTTGCATTTCTCAAGCTGAGAGAAATCCACGCCTTCTGTTTTTTTCTAGTTTTTATAAAGTGTTTCAAATCTGTCACACAACTTTTTAAACTTTTTATTTCACTTTATTATGCTTTTATTAAAATAAAAAATCAATAAATAAAACAAGGGGGATGGGTCTCCATTAAAGGAAGGAATAGATTGTCTCCATTGGTCCTGGGAGCCCAGTAAGTGTATATGTAGATTTGTTGTTTTTTAAAAAACATTTTTTAAAACAAGAAACACAGTGGCCAGTGGATTCTGAGTTTTGTAGTCCAAAAAATGTAACTTTCCCAGTCTTGACCTTTCACGACTGAGTAGGTTGAATGGTTATGGTATTGCCCCATGATCAAAGAGCTATTCTCCCCAATACCTAATTCCAAAAGCGACATGCCCCCCCACCCCACACCACCCCGCGCACAGAGCCCCCCCATACGTCCTCCTTTGTCCTCCTTTTTGGCTTTCTATGTCCTCCTTTTCGTACACATGTATCTGGCAACCCTACATATGGGAGCCACACGGCAGCCATTTCACTTTTGCAGCAGCCATTGTGAGCAGAAGACTCTTCATCTTCATTAGCCAGTCTGTGCGTAAAATAGTGATTAGTAAAGTTGGGGGGGGGGAAGTATCCTAAAGTAGCAGTTGTAGCAGATTTTATTTTCCCCTCTCAAAAGACACACATACCCCTCTCCTGGCTGGGAAGAGGTGTCTCTGTGTGTGTCTCTGAGGGTTTCTTACCTATTTCCTGCCCCCCTCACCCAGCTTGTTCTTTGGCAATTCAAGTTTTATTTTCAGGCTTCCAGACGGGGTTTGCTTTTTGTGCAGGCAGTGCAATCCCTCCCATTCCTGCTCTGGTGGTCACCCAATGTCTGGGGTAATTCACACACTTTGCAGCTGATTACAACGAAAAGCTTGTAGGGGGGAAAGGTTCACCAACGACTGTAAATAGCCCATCTGATTGACATTCATATTGCTCTATCACTGCTGTTTTACCATTGTTAATGTATGGCAGAGGTTCTCACATTCTTTACAGCTTCTGCTAAAGGCCTGCATGTCAAAGACAGGATCACCACCGTGTTTAACACCCACTGACTTTCTCATCAACCAACCACAACCTTGATGCCATGTATAACTATTTGCCATGTCGTGTCTCCTTCTCTTATGTCTGATGAAGTGGACTTGTCCACGAAAGCTCACATTAAAAAAGATAAAAGTTCAGGTGCCACCATGCTTTTCTCCGGTTTTTCTTTTTAACTCTTTATTTTGTTTTCACCTATAATCCCACCCAAAGTGGTTTCAGTGAGAGGAACAGCTTCCTGGCGTTTGCATTTTGTTCAGTACCACTGGGCCCCCCAGAAGGTCTCTCTGCCGACCTCAGTTGGTCAGACGCATGCAACACTTTTCTCCCCACTCCCCAAATAACTACTTGCCTGCCTGCCTCTGAGTCCTGCGGAAGGGTTTCTCTGCCTCTGGATGCCTCTGCTGTGGGGGTTGGACCATCCAAAAATGAGGGTGAGTCAGGGGTTCAAGGGAAGAAGCCTATCTTCATTTCAAAGACAGCCACTGTTCCTGCCTGAGGAGCTCATGTACCTGGTCCAATAGTGTCCACCTCCAGTGTAGTGTCACCAGGAGTATCAGGTGATGTGGCTGTTCTGGCTTTTTTCTCCTGATGGACTTGGAGATGAAAGGGAAGAAGAGCTGCTTGGTGTGTCTGAAGAAGAACCGCTGCTTTTCATTGAGGACTCAGAAGCATTTAATGTTGAAGATCGGGGACCCTCCAACTTTGCCAAAACCCAAGCATTAGTGCATGCTTCCCCCACAACCTCCCCTTGTCCCCACAGTCCTCTGAGACCAACACGCCACAATCCTCCCGGAGCAGTATGGCAAAATCCTCCCAGACCGGCAATACACGGTCTTCCCAGGCCAGTAGTGAACAGGGACACTTAGCTCTCTGTCCCACCCCACTTTCTGCAGACTGTGCCAGATGGTGGTTTTGGAATCATTTGTCCTGTGTTCCAAATGATCCTTGCATGGCCCGCTGCTACGTATGGAACATTATCGTGTGCAGGGGCTCCAACCCCAAACATCTATCCTCCAGCGCCCTCCACACCCATCTCCAGAGGCACCACTCTGCTTTATCTTGAAGTGTGTGTGTCGGGGTTCAGGGAGAAGAAGAGACAGGCACCACTGGGAGAAGTTGGGAGGGAAAGGGAGTGACCACCAGTCCAGAAGACAGCCATGATAAGTGTGGTGGGTGAGACTTTCAGACAGGCCACCCTCCAGAAGGTTGTTCCCCAGGGGGCTGCAGTGCCCTTTAGCAGAAGGATTAGAGGAGAGGCACAGGAAGCAGGCACTTGTCTTGTTGCCGAGAGGATTTCCCTGCTAGGACTTCTTCTGGCCACAATAGAGACCACAGCCTTCTGCTGTGTGCTTCATTTCTTTGCCCCTGGTACGTCTCCTCTCCTGTCAAGAAGGTCCATCAGATGGCGAATCTTTTCCTCCATCTATGACTCTATGTGGGAGGTGGTCAGGCTTCATGGCAGATATGTGGAGTGGCGGTCACTGTGGGTACCTCTCTCTTACCACCCACTGGTGGCAGCTGAAGGACCTGAAGACTGCCGGGACATCGGCAACAGGGCTGCAGACGGAGATACTAGTCCTGCCACCAGCTTACAGGGCCATTCTGCTTGAGGTGTGGAATCTGTAGACTAAGGTGACATGGAGGAACACTGCTGACGAGTTCCTGGCTGTACTGGAAAAGTGGGCGCTATAGGGTCAAGTGGCCACATGGTCACAGGCACGGGTTGGAACATGTTGGTGATGTTGAACACAGCAGACTTTGAGGGAATTGTGTGCATGCACAGAAGTTGCATCTGGTAGTGCAGGACACCATTGGGCTAAGGAGTAAAGTCAACCTCGAGTGGAATGTGAGAACACAGGACATACACACACGGTTAGATAAATGATGGCACTTGGTCAGCCATTTTCCTTGCAGCCTGAAAGTTCCCTGCTGACTGCATGAGAGGCAGGAAGAGGCAGGGGCAGAAAGAACAGGAACTCCTCCAGGACTTGCCAACCCACTGGAACTCCACCTATGTGGTGATCTCACATCTGTTGGAGTAGAAGATCATGTTGGAGGACATCCTGTCCACCATGTCCATCATGCCTTGGGGAAGGGAGGTAGGCATCAGCTCCGCTGATTGGTTTGCCCCCCCCCCGATGGTCAAGGTCCTCAAGCCCTTTAAGGAGACTGCCAACATTCTCCAAAAGAGAGAGAGGTGGGGAGGGATGGAGGAGGAAACAAGAGGAGGAAATTGCCATTCAGACTTTGCTTTACAGCTTATTCGGTAGTTCTCCTGCAGCTGTGCTTCCTGCAGGGCTACAGAAGAGCTCTGTTAACAGGCTACAAACAAGGCTGTGTAGCCAATTTCCTCCTCTCTCCCTGTGTGGCTAGTTAATATGAACAGACCAGGGAAACCCAAATTCCATGGCGTGACATCAAAGTGAATGAATCTGTATTTCTTTCACTGTGTACATTGGGCTGAGAAGTAGGAGGATGCTCCTTGATATTCTATTTATGTTATGCCCCAGCCCCTCAAAAAACATAGTGATTGAAAAGCCTTTGTAAAAAGTATCCAAGGACTGGAATAAAACTGGTCAATCAGTCAGCTCCAATCCCTTTCCCCACCTTGTCCCACATTCCGGGGTTTTGTTTTGTTTTAATGTAGCACCAAAAAAGGCAGATCATCATCATCATCATCATCATCATCATCATCATCATCATCATCATCATCATCATCATCATCAATTGGTGCTACATTATCTGCCTTTCCCAAATTGAAGCTCTCAGAATACATCAGCTGAGTAAAGGTTTAGGTCTGTTAGGTTTTTGGTTGGAGAGCCTGCTTTGCCTTGGGAAGCATCCAGACTATTCTCAAGGTTCCCACCTGTGCTTGGATTTCATCCAATTGGATGTGTACTTTCAGGGACAAATTTTCACCAGTTCCTTGTTGTGCCTGCAACCACTTTAGTCAACTCTCATGCTATTACACAGGGCCTCCAAAGTCTCTAAAGCAGATTTGGGAACCTGTAGAAAATAGCAGGAGGAGTAAATCAGCTAAGATGGGAAAGCCTAACAGTTTTGCTTTTCCTATACATTCAGAATGTTTCCAGTTCAAGTTCTTTCTGTCCCTGATCTATGATATGCAAATTCTAGTAAATCTGGAGAGGAAAACAGACTGTGGAAATTTTCACTCACCTGTACTGACTAAACTCAATAGGTGTTCCCAGCATGAAAGGGACTATATTGCACCTTTCTGCTACATACATGTTAAAGATGAGAAGTATGTCCGGGGGGGGGGGGGGCAGGGAAAGGGTATAAGTCAAGTTGGGTAGCCTTGGCCAGGCTGCACAGTCCTGGAGAGCCATCATTAAAAGGGGGCAGTAAACCACTTCTGAATACTATTTTACCTAGGAAACACTGTCAACATTAGTCGGAGCTGGTTTGACAGCACATAATTATTATCACCCTTCATTCTGCCTCAACATGGTTGAACGCACATGGTTCAAATCCAGATTTTGAAAACCTATACCTTCAGAGGCTTGGGTCTGGCTGAATGAGCCCGTCACTTTTTGTTTTCTCTCGCCTTCTTCTTCTCCTTCTCCTCCTCCTCCTTCTTCTGCTTCTTCTTCTTTAAACTTCTAATATTGTTTCCATTCTGAAGGTGCAGGAGTATTTTGGAAAATTCTCATAAGAAACAAACTCCTAATCAAACATCCCTGGTCCAAGCTGTCTCGATCCAAGCTCATGTCTTTTGTTGCTCAGTGTCAGTCTTCCAACAAGGGAACCAGCAAGAACGATCATTCTGTAGCCAGGAGAAAATGCAGATGGTGGAACACCAGCATTTCTGTCTGAAATATTGATGTGAAGTTGAAGGGCTTGATTTCCTGTTGTCTGTGTGTGCATGTAGATTTCCTGGCTCTTTGTGTACAACTGGCAAATGTAGCAGTCAGCAGCCCAACATGGAGAAACAAGGGAGGGCGACTGCCCACAGATGGCAAAGGAGCACTATTACTGATGTTTTTCTGCCAAGGTACAGGCCTGAGCCTCTGAATATGAATCAGGAATGATAACAAGTGGGAACCCACTTCATATGGTTCTTCATCCAGCTAGGATAGGGGTGGGGAATGTGTAGCTCTCCGGATCTTGCTAGATTCTTTTTCCCATCAGCCCCTGGCTGCATGATCAGTGTTCAGGGATGACAGGAGATAGGCACGGTGGCTAGCGTGCTCTCCAGTGCTTGGAAATTACCTTTCTGAATGACAGGTCTTCAGAATTTCCTAGCCCTTGGCATTGCAAAACAAAAAGTAACTTTCACTTGTAGATCATGCTCACGGACAATTCCATGTCATTGACCAACATCTTTGGAGAGATGAAGATAGCGAGAACATCCAATATATAGGTTTTTACCTACAAAGCCCTAAACGGCTTGGGTCCCAGCTATCTAAGAGACCGCATCTCCCTCTACGAGCCTGCCCAGGAATTAAGATCATCAAGGGAGGCCTTTCCCTCACTCCCACCACTCTCACAGGTGCGCTTGGGAGGGACACGTGAGAGGGCCTCCTCTGTTGTTACTCCCAGACTCTGGCACTCCCTCCCACGGGAGGCCAGGCTGGCCCCCTCTTTGCTGTCCTTCCACAAGCAGACAAAGACCTTTCTCTTCAGGCAAGCTTTCCCTTAATGACTGGTGGTCTGAGAGGGGTTTTAAATGGACTGTTGTGCTCTGTTGTTTTAAATGTCTTTTAATATAATACTCGTTGAATTATTTTTAAATATTTGTATAATTACAGTTTATAGCTTTTAATATTGTCTTTTTAACAATGTAAGCCACCTAGGGTTCTTTTTAAGGAGAAAGTCATGATAAAAATACTGTAAATAAATTATAAATAAAATAAATATATTCAAATAATCCCCATTTTCATTGCGTTGTGCAGCGAAAACAAGGGGGCAGAAGTGGTTGACTCATGCTGTAGAAGCCCACACTGTTTAAAGGAAAGATAAGAAAAGCGCTTGCTGACGTCTTTAAAAGAAAAGTCTTGGTTTGTGCCTGATCCTTACTGAGTCTGACAGCTTTCATAGATGAAAATCTGCCTGAGGCAACGGCATCTCATCTACTGCCGGCCACGACTAGGCTTTGCATCAGCATTTTGAGTAGAAAAATCTGCATCTGTTTCTCGATAGAACTGAATTCCTCAGATGTTTCTGGTGATGAGAACAGAAGATCTCCAGACCTGAAGAGTGGGAAATGCTTTCAGCAGAGGAACAAAATATTGGGTAATAGGAACCTCCTTGGAGAAACTCTAGAAGTCTAGATTCAGTCAGCCCAGTGCTTCTAAGACAATTGATTTGTTTGCAAGACAGCTTATCGTTCATTGTACAAGAAATATTCAGCTGCCTTTGGTCAAAGTCTAGTAAACCAGAGCAGTACCAATGCTGGTACTAATGGTGTTATTTGGATTTGGATTTTAAGCTCTTTTTACCTCCAGTGATGGGAAGGTGACTGCACCGCCAGGATTATTTCATTTTATCCTACAGACATTGTCACGAGCCAGATTTTATTAAGAGGTGACAACTTGACCAAAGCAGCCTTGTCACAGTTTGTCAAAGTTGCTCTTTGGGAATATAGTGCCTAAAATCCAGCAGCCAGTGTGGCTCTTTGCTGTCCAAAATCTTGCCACTACACCATGATGGTTGTCCAAAAATGAAGGTGAGACAGAGTCAGCAGCAAAGACGGCTGAGGCTGGGAAACGGAACCCTCTTCACGGCTACAGATAAAGAAATTTTGCACTGATCTGGCACTGACAAGCTGATGATGCCCAGAGGGCACATTCACACAGTGCTGTTTAGGCTTGGGCACCAGATGCAGACAAACATTGAAACATTTAATGGGTCTGAACTCTTTGTGCCAACCCAGGCGTGCCACAGATTAATGCAAAAAGCCCATGGCTGATCATGGTGAAGACTGGCAGCCACACAATCGGCTCTGGTAAAGTCTGGGATTTGGGGGTTTAAAAAACAGGTGACGTGATGAAAAGCAAGAAAAGAGGAAGATAAAAATAACATCACCTTGTAAAGAAAACATGGAAGTGACCTAAGATGATGAGAGTTGGGAAGCAGAATCACAGCTTCGCACACACCCCATAAAACCCAAGGACTTCTCCTGCACACGCCAACTGTTGTGTCTCTGGGGAGGGTCTCATGGGGCTGTATACTTCCTTCTACGCAGCCTGATACTTCGCCCACAGCCTAAGCAACAGCCACTGATTCACCGGGAGGCTGCATTCGTCATCCAGTGAAGGGCTGCCAGTGAGGGTGGCACAGTGGCCCCTCTTTTGGAGACTGCCAGCTGTCTCTTTCCCAGGAGGTGGTGCGGCAGCAGAGAGGGCCAGGAGGCGGTGGCCCCCCCTGCCAGTCAGGTAGCCCAGGAACTGAGATCTCCTCCCGTACGTGGTGCCACTTGATGAGTTCAAATCCAGCTCACCTCTGGGACAGAAAAGGAGAATGCTGGCATGGGAGCAGCCATTCTGCTTTGAACCTTCTCCCACCTGCTTTCCCGTTGTTCATTTGGTTATTGGTTAGCAAATAAAAGGGTTGTATGTATGTGGGTTCTGTCACAGCTTTGTTGGAAGCCGTTGGAAGCATCAGGATGGATCAGATGGGAGTAGGGGCAGGCAGGTGCTCGACCCTCCCTAGGAGATCTCCCTTAAGGAGGTGGGGTGGGTCAATGTGGGGTTCAGCTTGGGAAAGTGTGAACTCTCCACCCAACAGGTGTTGGGAGGGGCCCCAGAGTGACAAATGCCCATGTGGTCGACTCCCCTTTCCAGTTACTTTGGTCATACATCAGTGGGCAGTTGGGGTTTTGAAGCAACTGCCAGGGGCAGTCTTTTTGCTCCAAGATGGACTCATGTCACTTTGGGGACACTAGAGCCAGCTGGCATGCATAATGTGTTTCACAAGCCTGCTCCGTCCTGTTGCTTTTCTTTCTTTCTTTCTTTCTTTCTTTCTTTCTTTCTTTCTTTCTTTCTTTCTTTCTTTCTTTCTTTCTTTCTTTCTTTCTTTCTTTCTTTCTTTCTTTCTTTCTTTCTTTCTCTAGCCCAAGGCCACTCTGCTTGCTTGCAGCACTTGCTTGCAAGTGCTGCACAAGCATAAACACACGTATTCCTCGCCAAGGAACCAGCTTCATAAAACTGCGTCTTTTCCAACACAAAATGAACCCATAGAAGCTGGGGCTCTTTGTCACCTAGAAAGCCAGGCAGTTCCACAGAAAGAGCAGGTAGCATCCATTTTCTGGAAGCCATTTCAAATGGAGTACAATTCTAAGTTTTAGCATGCACAGCTGAAGGATTCTGTCACCTGTGGTAAAAAGTATTATTTCAAATTCATTATAACTAACATTAAAATATTGATGAACCTCTAATAGAACTGGAAACTTCAACAAATGTGTGCATGTGCGCATGTTAAGCTCAACTGATCAACAAAGGAAAGAAAGGCGAGAATCAATGATGACATCTTCTCGATTTGAAGATATAAGCTGCTGTATATCATTGGTACGTTATGACTTTTGCTCTGAAGAAAGGCTTTGGTGCTCAAAGAAAGCCCTACAAAGAGACTTAGGCAGGCATGAACAACAACAAGGAGAATGATTAATTATTTCAGCAAAGCAGCTGTTCTAAGGAAAGCGTGAACCTTGCAGGAACATTCTCACAGGAAAAGGCAAATTTGTTATTTAAAGCCATTTCCCGCATTCAAAAGAGGCCAAACAGCGGGACTGCTTTCTTTTAATGGCAGGGCTCAATTGTCTTCACCACCTGACCAATGTACATTCAACCTATAACACTGAGAAAAATCTCCCTCGATTAATATTATTCATCATAGAGCCACAAAAGGCAGGGAACCCCTGTCAGAAATAAGGAGGAGGGCTCATAACTCTGGAGAATAATAATGAAGCCAACCACAAATGAAAGCAAGCATTTGTTATATGTCAGCGATGGCAAACCTATGGCACGTGTGCCACAGCTGGCACACAGAGCCTTCTCTGTGGGCACACAAGCCATAAGTCACCATCAAGAAATACTTACCCATCCTCTGATCCTGGATTTTGGCACTCCCCTGTGCTGGTGCAGTGGTCCAGCGGAGGGGTGCAATGGCAACCATTACCAGTCTAGCCCAATGGGGGATTAGAGGACCAGTAAGTATTTCTTTGTTAAAACCGCCCATAGGAAAAAAACAACAACCATTTAACCCTTGCAGTGCAGGCGCAGTTGTTTCGTCTAAACTAAAACCTCAGTATTCAGGTTTTAATTGCAGTGTTGGCACTTTGAAATAAATAAGTTGATTTTGTGTTGCACTTTGGGCACTCGGGCTCAAAAAGGTTCGCCATCACTGTAATATGTTATGTTGGTCTGTCAGGAAACTATACAACTAGCACTTGACTGTTTAGTCCATGAACATAAGACACTGTCTTATGTTCCCAATTTACCTATGGAGGGGGGGATCACATCGCAAAAACACACCTGGGAAAAGGCATGACAGACAATTTCCCCATCTGGAATACTGCTATGAATGTTTTTTTAGTACTGCTTTTGTATACCATTTCTTAGAGCAGTATCTGTCTGATCCTTTTTAGTATTTGTATATTTATTGTTTTTAGCTGTAAAGATTGTCTTTGAATGATGGAAGCCATTTTTGTGTATTTGTTTTTATCTTTAAATGTTGTCTTTTACTGATGTAAGCCACCTTGGGCCCTTTTTAGGGAGAAAGGCAGAGTAAAAATATGTTAAATGAATAAATTAATAAATGCCTTTCCACGTGAGGAATGCTTCATGTTCAATGTTCAATGTTCAAATGAGTGAGGGCTTAATGCATTTTGGAGCTCTTTTGTGTTCACAAAAATCCCCACAATCTTACCCAGCAGGGACAAAACATTTGAAAATATTAATTCATACGTAATAAGCAAAGATTTCTATCCCTGTTGTCTTGCTTATTCTTCTTCTGTTACTTTCCATAATTAACAGCAACAAGAAAACCTAGTACTGCTTTTTAAAAGAGAGAAAACTTGAACAATTCCTGAGAAATGCCTTAAAATGTCCTTAAAAGGTAACTTTCAAAAGCCAGCAAAAATTATTACACATTACCCCAACAAAGCCATTTAGAATCTACTTGTTGCATTAATTTTGAAATGCATATTTTAATACCCTCCTTGCCCCCAAATGTAACCAATTGCAGATAACTACATTACCACAGCTCACTGATTCCCAAACTGTTTTGACATGTGGCTCTCTTTATTTACTGGCCACTGGCTGCGGCTCCCCAGCACAGTAGGACTGCTGTATCCACGAGATTAGTACCCACAGTTTCACTTATCCACTGCCTAGAAAAAAATAAATTAAAAAACACATGAATACACCTTCCCAGGTGTACTACTAGGAGTGGCCACTAGATGGAACCAGGGGCCACGCTATATACAGGTGGCTTAATGGAAACTTACTCATGGCCTGATGTGTTCCAGAGAAGCAATTTATAGGTAAAATGGAGAAGCTGCATTTTTTGTGGGGAGGGGGCAGGGAAGGCTCCCTTGCGAACAGGAGGGCAGGAAACCCAGTCCATTGGAAAGACTGGGCCAGGGTTCCCTCTCTCCACTATGCACAGACAGCAGAGAAACTGCAAGTAAATGCTGCAGGATACTTTGGGGGAGTGGGGGAGAAGGGAAGGTGGAAGGAGGAGAGGATTCTGTGGCGCTCCGGTGTGGGTTTCCTGGTGCCCCATGGAGCCACGGCACACAGTTTGGGAAACATGGCCATAACTCATTGCTTCCAAGCTCTGTGCAAACTCTGTAGCATAGAGTTTGACCAGGAATGACCAGGAATGAAGCAAAAAGTGAAATGAACTTGCAATGGAAAAGCATTATTTGGATTAGCTGTACTAATTGCAGGTTAATCCATAATCCATATGGATTTTTAAATCTGATTACTTTATTAGCATTATCTGCAAGGATGCATTATTGATTCAGACAACAGGTAAAATCCATATGAAATCATATGGGTCAAATACAACTGATGTTAGCTGTATACTTTGTCTAAGTTCCTCTTTTTAATTTTTTTTAAATTAAAGTTTTGTAAAAAATATGAAACAACGTATTTCATCTGGACTTAAACAGCAGCTGAGAACCCTGTCTTAGTAAACAACAACAACAACAACAACAACAACAACAACAACAACAACTCCCCAGTGGTTATATAGTGTCCTGTGGATTACCTTACAAAACTAATCATAGATGAGAAATAACAACCATTCATTATTATATCAATACATCTGTCCTCAGATTAATGGGGAAGACAGAAGGGTGCCCCAGAGAAAGGTCTTGTTATCTTGTCTAAGGCCTTTCCCCCCTAACTATAAAGAAGTACAGCAAAGCCTCAGTTCTTAGAAACAACAGAGAAGAAACAGCGGAGTGTGAAGCCTTGCCACTTCAGACTGCACACAAGATGAAATGGTTCCCTCACATGAAAAACAAATAAAAGACTAATTCAAAGCGCTCCATCGCCCAGAAAACAAGCACGCCGGGGACAGTGGTGAAATGGAATATTCCTCTCTGGAATCTAGTTTTCTATATAAAAGGGATTATTTTTATTTTGCTGTTTCTATGAAGTAAACCTCTGTTGTGCAAATCCTGCTTGTGGATTTAAGTATATAAGGTAAAGCTTGGAAACATTTCTGTTTCAGACTACGGTGATGCCCGGTCATGTTTGAATGTGTTGCTTGTTTATGTGGTTTGATGAGTACGTATGTGACGGGAGGGGGTGAGTGAGGAGCAGGTGGAGGTTGGTAGGGAGGGTTCTGATTGGCTGGGAGGGAAACTGGATCAGGAGGGGAAGAGAATGTGTGTTATGGAGGGGAGTCTGAACAAGAGGGCAGTCGGGAGTCTGACACTGGAGGGCAGTCTGGTGGGGAGAGATGGGGGATATGGCGTTTTTTTTGGAATCTGGGGGTCTGAGAGAGACATGGCAGGGGGGAAGAGGTCATAGAGAGAGCGAAGAATTGTGTGGAATGAATTTAAAAGCTAAGGAATAAGCAACGCTCTTTTAACACTGTCACTTTAATGAAACCTTCTTTGTTCTGTTCAAGTTGCATGATGCTGGGTTTGGTACCTGAGGTCTGCTGGCTGTGTGGAGGGGTTCTAAGGGTCTGAATGAAGGAACAAATATATACGTGCATAGGAGCAACTAATGATCAGAGACAGCAGAAAGAGGAAGAGAGGAAATAAGTGAAGACGAGTAAAGAAAATACATTTATCCTGTGGCGATCTAAAGAGACAATTACCTTAACTGTCAAGTGACATGACAATGGGAGGTTTGACATCAGTGTCAGAGAGAAGGGATATGACATCATGATTTGAAGAATCCCCCAGGGCCATACTCCCTTGGTTAAAACATGCTTCAGAATAAGTGTCTTCAGCCTTGTAGCTGCAGATCCATCGCCTCAAGCTTTAAACAAACGAGAATGGCCCTGCTATCTGTCGATGATGTTTTTTTGGGACTTGTCTGCATCATCCTACACCCTTCTCTTTTCTATAGCATGCAGGACTTGAAAGCTTGCCTGTTTGTGAGATTTTAGTGACCAAATGAATATATCACACACCTTTGTTTTCAGATTGGGACGGGACAGCCCCCCCTTTTTTTTCTTTAACTTTCCAGTTGGTCAGATTTCAATGGGAATTTCAGATTCCCGGCACTGAAATAATTTTAGAAGGTTGGGTGGGATGGTGCTTTATAGTCAGTCGTACTGGCATAGCTGTACAGGGGAGGAGAGAGCCTAGGACCCCCCCCCCCTTTGGTGCTGGTGAACACTCAAGGGGCACTGTTGCGGTGAAAGGGGCTTCTCTAACTTGGCTCTGGGGCTTGGCAAGGGAGGAACACTGCCTTTCAAGGCAGTCTTAGGGCACATTCCCCCCCCCCCCTTGAGTCTTGGTGCTTCAAGGGTATTGAATGGCTAAAATGGTCTTCCTAGCTAAGGAATGTCCAGCCAACTGCAAGCTGTTATGTAAGGCTATGTAAATATTGCCTTGTTTCACTATTCCATAAAAAGTGGGAATTTTCTGCAAACACCTTGCATTTTCTGCAAAATACAGGTTCTCTACAGGGAACCTCTTGTTCATACTGCTGTTGAAAAAAAAATGCTGGTCTTTTTGGCTCTCCTGAAAGGGCAGAAAACCTCCCAGCAGTTGACATGGTGTGTGTTTTGTTGTTGTTGTTGTTGTTTTTAGACGGGGGTTTCAACACACTTTCTCATCAATGGCGATAAGATAGTTGAGTATTTGTTAACAACAACAACAACAACAACAACAATAATGTGCTGTCAAGTCAATTCATAACCCTTTTTAGGATTTTCCAGGTGGAGAGTACTCAGAAGTGGTTTACCATTCCCTTCTTCTGGGGGTGCCCTGGGACTGTGCAGCTTGCCCAAGGCCACACAGGCTGACTATAGTCACAAGAGGCCCAGTGGGGAATCGAACTCCCAACCTTTACTTCACTCACTGAGCTATCCGTATTATTAGCTATGGCTTATTACTGGGGCCATTACACAGCTAAAGAAGTGGTCCAGAGGGACTCGCATCTCATTTTTTACACACACTGATTGAGTTCTCTATGGGTCATTGTAAAATAGTGAAGGTGTGATCCTAGGTTACCCAACTCTGATTTTTTTTTTTTGCCTCATTCTTCTAAACGGATGTGCAAACAAACTGAACAAAGTTCTTGCCCCTCCCACAGAGTGAGTGATTGCTGTAACTTTCATTTTGATGCACGACTTGTTTAAAAATCCATTTCTATTCGATCGAGGTGTTAACTGGCTTGAACTGTAAGCCACATGCAATAGATAGACACATGTTTCCACCTACAAGCCAAATATATGACACATCCTACCTCCTTCTGTCATTCAACTGTTCTTATATTGCCAAGTTTCTGATTAGATTCAGGGTTTTTGATTCGTATTTGATTCTGCAAAGACACACAGTGACAAAAACCAAACAAAAACAAGCTGCCTGATCAACTAATCTTAGGTGAGCAGGCTCTTCCCGTGAGATTTATCTAGGTTCTCAGCTTCCAAATACCTTGAAATATCCTCTGAATTTGTTACAGTATTTCCACATCTCCCAGCTGCAGAGAACAAATAATACCCCCCAAAAATCAATAATTCACCTTGGTGCAAGAGGTCAGCCCAGTCAGTGCCTGCGTCCCAGGTGAGCTCACTTTAAATCCTCACATCAGAGTCATACTTGTTAAAAGTTGAAGCTTGGATGTGCTTAAAGCAGCTGGCTCTCGTCCTCAGACTTAAACAGGAAACGTTAAATAATGAACTGTAGTTATAATTAGGAGGGGGGGAAAGATTGAGCTGAAGTTTTATTAGCAGTGTGCCCAGTAGCCCTTGGCACCCAAGAAACTGATCAAAGCAAATGGCATCTGGGATGCTGATGGAAGGTCTTTTCTGGGTGGCCTTGTATGTAAGATAAGCATTGCCTAGAAAGAATGTGTATACTGCAGACGAGAATCCACCAGAGATAGCATGATATATCCTCTCACTGGCCATGTTTAGGTCCCCATCTCTCCTTTCTTTCAATCGTTCTCCAACAGCAAAATCATGCTGCCACTGAAATTGTACATTTAAAAGAAAAAGACTTCTGATTAAAATATTGGCAATTATGCCACCAGTTATGCTGAGAGATCTAGAAACCCTCTTGAGCCATCAGGCACACATGCTGGAAATCCTATCAATTTTATAAGACTGTGCTGGTCTTCCTCTCCAGTTTCTACAGACCAGGATCCTTCAAATTCACTCTTAAGTTAGGCTTTAGATGAAACTTGATGACAACTTTTTGGAATTATAAAATTCACTTGTATCTTAGTTACAGGAAAATATATGTGCATCCAAGCTGACTGGAAAGCTTAGTGAGCTGGGTGTGGCCAGAGGTTGGGAGTTTGATTCCCCACTGTGCTTCCCAGGAGAAGAGCCAGTCTATGGTTACAGCCGCCTGACGGCCGTTGAACAACGGCCTGGATTTGGCGCCGCTGACTTTTGCCCGCCAGAACCAGATGGCGCGAGACGGGCTTTTCAAATTCGGCACTTGAGTGGGCGGGGGAGCGCAGGTATTTAAGAACGTGCTCCTCCGCGTTTCGCCCGCTTTCCTTTTTCGGGCACCCCACCCGCCCGCCCTATTTCTAGTGTGAATTTTGGTCGCCATTATGGGGCCGGATAGGAATTTTTGACCTTCATCCTGATTGGCTGTTGGATGGGGGGATTTTTCGCCTATCCCACACTAGAGAAGGGTTGTTAGCAACTTGAGTATTTTCTGGTCGCACTGGCGGGTAGTGCGGAAAAACAGGTATTTCGGTGTGTCCCATTGGTAATTCAGGTAAGCCAACAGCGCATCCGACCTCCCGGCTCTGCGGATCGTGCGATTACAGGGCCGGTTCGGGAAGGATGCGCTGGGCCACTTCCGGACCAACAGTCATCAAATAAAGATGGCTTGAGGTCTGGGGGTGTTTATTAGTGGCAGGCCGGGTTTCTGCTGTCTGTGAGACAGCGGGAATCCGGGGCCAGGGACTCGCCCATTGGATAAGCAAGGGGTATTTTGTTACCCCTACCTGTTATCATTTCCGCACTACTGCAGGCCCCTTTTATTGAATTAATTGAGGAATAATTTGAAAATCTTGAAATAAAGTGTGGCCCGTTTTATAACTCCAATACTGTTGTCTCGCGTCTTTATTCTGGGCTTGGGCGGGCAAGTAGCCTTGGGCAAGCTGCACAGTCCCAAGACGCCCCCCCAGAAGAAGGAAATGAGAAACCACTTCTGAGTATTCTCTACCTGAAAAACTCTGAAAAGGGTCACCATAAGTCAGAACTAACTTGATGGCACACAATTATTATTATATGTACAACAGACAGCATATAACACTCCCTGTAACAAGTAGATTTTCATGCTTGTGCACACACACACACATGCACAAATACATATACAGAGAAAAAGGAAGGATGGAGAGAGACAGAGATATTTTGAACATGTCACTATGCTCCCAAACCTATTATTGAAGATTTTAGTCATGAAACTGAATTATGTTCTCTAAAGGGAGTCTAGCTACATTTAACGTAGCTGCAGTACATTAGCCCTAGAATGCAAAAAACAAAATACAGTGGCATTATGTGTGTGTATACAAAATCCCTTAAGTAAACACAATTTATTACCCATCAAATCAAGATGAAACTGTGCATCAGCTGTTAAGGATGATAATGGAGATCATATACAACAACGAAGAGTCTTACAAGCTTTATTTGGTATAAACTTTCATGGACTGCAGCCCACTTCGTCACATGCATCCTGCTGCCATAGCTACCCAGTGCTATCTTGGTTTATATATAGCACTGATAAATTGCGGTCTGGAAAGAGCAGCTGTATCTCCTTTCCCATATGCCTGATAGCGCTCAAACATTCCTGTCCATCCACCAGTCTATGGGCTTTCTACATACTTAATTTGATTCTCTGGAGTCAGACCTCTTCTCCCGAACACCCCTGCTCCCCACTCCATGATGCTGTGCATCAGTGCTTTTCCTCATGCATTTCCAAAATAGAGATCAAATGGCTTTATTTTGTTATAGCTCAGACAGATGGATATGTGGCCAGGGGCAAATAGCTTTGTAAAGTGACTGGAACCAGTTGCTGTGCCAGGAGAGCTAACAGGAACAGAAGAGAAACGTGGGGACTCTGCTGTCAGGTCTCCACACTTCCTTGGTAGCAGGTGGCCCTCTGGAACTGTGAACCACAACATATCCAGCTCTTTCCTGCCCGCTGACAGATGCTGGAAGTGACTCGTAATCCTTTGAGGAAGGGAGGAAGGCGATTGACCAAATGAGGGCCAGCTGTCAGGAGAAGACCTTGGCAATAAAACATTGAATTGACCTACCTCATGGGAGCAGCAGCTGCCATCCAAACTGTTTGGTGCTGGGTTTGGGTTTTTTTTTTTTTAATGATGATGCATCAAATATAATGGCTGTCTTTAAAGCAAACAATTTGGGGGTAGCAAAAGTTTTTGGTTTTCCCAAAAGCTTTGTGTACAGGAATGCCAGAGATCAGGCAAAAGAATCTCGGCACTCCAGTGAAATGGTGGCCGATGTGGCAGCAGCTGGGAGGATGGGACAAAGTGCAGTGACATTTCCCGCATCCTTTGATGGCCACAAAGCTCCTCTGCTTTGTGAGAGAGGAGCAGGTACCGTGTCTTGATAGTCGTTATGAAAGAGTGGGATAAGAGGCAAGAAAGGTTAGTTAAGTGTCCAGATTGTAAATATTAGCAGCTGTAATTCTGACAGCTAATAAATGTTTGGCATGGTCAGAAGCCTCATCAGCTGTTTCACAATATTTTTTTCCTCATAATGCTTTTATTTTTGCTCATACTTGCCCCGTCTTCAGCAGGACATTTTGCTTCAGGTGGAGCAATGTAGAAAGACAGGACTCCCTGCCCCGCAAGTTCGTTTAACTTTTAGAAACGATGCAGTGTTTTGTTCCCCTCCTGAACAGAACATTCCAAATTTGTCATGTTTGTGTTTTAAGTGTATTTAGTTTATGCATTTCTTCTTAAATATACTCTGCATAATAATATACGTAACTGGTAAAGTGTTTGGATAAGAAATGGGTTGAAAAAAGTCAAAACGCCTAACATTTCACTGATTGGCTTAAAACAAAACCCAGAAGTGATATTATAAATAAAAAGGTGGACTATCAGGATTGAAGGTAGACAGATATGAATCCAGTACATGCTTTTTCAGCTGAGGTAACTTTTCATTTAAAAACAATTATTATTGTATTATCGTATCTAACCAATAAAAATAATAGTTGTGATATCAAATGACAACGTCTTCTGTCCGCCACACACAGCATTAGTGGTGGATGTGGTGGCATCATCTGTCTCCCATTTAATGTGTTCCTCATTTGGACCCATGACCTGATGCCATGCTGTATTTGCAACCAGATGATGATTAATGAGTCCTGCAATCTGAGGGAGTGGCATCAGCAGCACATCTGTCCAGACTTGCGATGCAGATGTCATCTGGTGAGCTGAGAGGCATGAACAAATGTGCAGCCTGGATTGCTTAGAGCAAACAGATTTTAGCTTTCTTTATTCCTTTTTTATGTGCATTTAGTCCTGAATGTTACTCAAAAGCCCCAAATTCACTCTGTCATCAAACAGATCTATCTAGCCCAAGGTGAAGAACAAGATGGCACCCCACTCCATCTCCACCTTCCACTGCGAGATGAATCAATGATGGCAGTGGGACAACATCCTCCACGTCACTGAGGGCAATGGCCCAATGTAGGGGAATGGGACAGGCCAAGTATATTGCCCTATCCTCCAACAGCAAGGAAGGAGCAGAAGGTTCGTTGCTTCAGGAGGTTGTTGCCTCATTCTGTCTAATAACACGGCCAGCCCTTGTGACAACTGGCATGTGTGACAAATCACTCAGGAATCAGTGCTGATTCTCTTCCCTTTATGCTGTTTGATATACAGAGGCTGGCAGTAGAATTCCCACAGTATCAATGGCCACAAGACTGTCCATTCACCCTCTCAAAAACAAACCAATGTCTACCGCTTCAGGCTATTTTCCCATAAATATCAGCAATTTCCTTTCCTATAAGCACACACCTCTTCCTATCAGACTGGCATATATAAGACTGTAATAAAATGTCAAGTAGATGTGATACTTGTTCTACAAACACAAATTGCTCCATTACTACATTGTTTATTTAGGATGCCATCTAGTCCTATCATTACATGCTTTGTTCGAGGTCTGGTGAGGGCAGCTTTCAATTTCTTGCTGGCCTCTGAATGGAAACCTGCGTTCCGGGAGATAGATATGGTGACTCAGTGACCTCCTCGCTGGCTGTATTTCTTACCCAACTTTATCCAAGAAATAGATCTAAGATGTTGATACCGAACCTCAATAAACTCACATCCAAAAGCTAACGTTCCTGAGCTTATACACTGTGTTGCTTCGAAACTAGTGGGACCTTCACAGTGCTCAACAACTTCAAAATGGACTGTGCCCTTCGTTTCTGTGGTACAGTTACCTAGCCTTCACAGTTTTCCCTCAGTAATGTGTTTGCAAAGCATCTCCATTTCCTCTCTACTGTAAGATACTAAAACATAAGTGTTGCGTCCAGAACTCTCCTACTGTTCACCAAAGGAGTCTCTAAATGTGTAGCAGAGGCTTGTGATAACAGAAAAGAGAGGGCCGTTTTCCTGGTTCCTCCTCTTGTCTACCACACCCCACACGGGAGCTCAGAAAACTTACTTTCTGGACTACAAGTCCCAGAATCCCCCAGCACACATGGCCAGTGGGTAGGGGATTGTGGGGGCTGTGATCCAAAATAAAAGTTCAGTACTCTGCCTCCTACAGGGCACTTTGGTTCCTTAGAGCAGATTTCTGCAGAGCAGAAGAATGGAAGGCAATGGGCTAAAATATGCCACCCCCTACCTGTAGTTAAAATTAGATGTGCATTAACATCTGATGCATAAAATAAAGACTCGCAGAGCTGGAAGAGGCTGTAGGTGTCATTGAGTCCAACTTGCTATGGACTGAGGAAATCGACAGCATGAGGTGTAGGCTTCCAGACAAAACACTTTTGTCTATTATAACTTAAGAGAGTAGTTTTTGTAAATATTTCCCTACCTCAGTGGTTCCCAACCTTGGGTCACCCAGGTGCTCTTGGACTGCCATTCCCAGAAACCCTGGCCAGCAGTCCTGGCAGTGAAGGCTTCTGGGAGTTGTGGTCCAAGAACACCTGGGTGACCCAAGGTTGGGAACCGCTGTCCTATCTCATCAGGTGGGAACTAGAGATGGGGATGAAGCACCAAAATGAAGCTTCGTCTTGCTTTGTGGGCCGTCAAACTTGACAGTCAATGAACCACGAATTCCCCCCCCCCCAGTGACCCAAGGAACAACGAATCAATTTGTCATTCATCGGGTCATTTTTTAAATTTTTTTGCTTTCCCTCCTCTTGCTATGTCCTGGGCGTAGCAAGAGGAGGGAAAGCAGGGATCAAAGTGATTGCGCAGCTGTGGCTGTGGGATTGCTTTGATCCCTTTCCCCCGCCTTTCGCTAAGCCCCGTGGGGCGTAGCAAGAAGGGGGAAAGCAGGGATGAAAGCGATCCCGCAGCGGCTGAGGGATCCCTGTGATCTCTCTTTGATCCCTTCCCTCCTCTTCTTATGCCACACAGGCATATGAAGAGGAGGAAAGGGGAACCAAGTTATCCCCCAGCTCCTGTGGTGGGATTCCCTTCGGGCAGGCTTTAGCAAGCTGCCTGAAAGGAAAATCCCTCTCTGCTTATGCCCTGGAGGAACAGCTGATCCACGGGGGCAGAAACAGATAGGGAACGAAGGGATGAATATAAAAGGGTTATATTTGTTGCTTCGTATTCGTTGGGGTCTCTGGACCCCAAGAATACAAAGCAATGAATATCTGATGAATCAGGGATATTTAACAAATATCCTGATTTGTTTTTATATTCGTCCCCATGTCTAGTGGGAACCTTTGAACACCAGTAACAGCAGAGACACTGAAAAATGTGTGATTTCAGACATTAAGGGAGACCAAAAAAATCAAGGAAAAAATGTCTGATACACTACTGCTTGTCCTTTTGAGGCACAAAGTTACTCTGAAGTTCGACAGATTTCTTTTTCCCTCCTTTTTTTTACCTCTCTTCCCTGTGACAACAACTTCCAACTAACACAGTTAGCCTTACAGTAATCCCTTCATGTCAATTCTTGTGGTTTAAGTTGGACAAGCAACATGCAGTTTGAGCCGGAGCCATTAAAACCCTTGTCATATAAAGCTAAAATGGTACATCTTAAGTCTGCATTCAGGCAGTTAAAACACCAGCTGCTCCCTGCTGGAGGCAATATATAGTTTATTTCTCTTTCAGTCATGGTGCCCACCACTTCTACGAAAGGCAGCCTAAGGTACGAAGGCTGTTAAAATAAATTTTGAGTCAGAGAAAAGATTAATGCTGAGAATTTCCATGCCTCGTGCCAGTAGACACCGACAAACCCCTGTGATTTAAGGCACTGCTTTGACACTTTTGATTATAATTAAAGTCACAGACATGTGGAAGGCAAATAGCTAGATGTACACAGTTGACCTGTCTGGGAAGGAAAGAGAAATATGAGCGGTGAAAGGATGGCACTGGTTTTCTACCAAACAGCGGCAGTTTCTTGGCCCTGCGGTTAGACAGTGACTCCATCAGCACAGCCAGCCTTTCATGTCAAATGCCAGTGGCTCAGGAGGACGTTCGTACAATATTTGTTTTGTGCTTTGGCATTTCGCGAAATAAACTATTGTGGCCAGCCAAAGGGATCTACATATTCATACAGATGTGGAATAATAGGTTTTTGTGGATGTTTTTAAAAAATCTTTTTTCATCTCGTTGACCTGCTTTGCATTGCAGTTTTTGCCAAGGGGCTCCTGTAGCCAGCTCTGAAAAGGATTGTGGGGTATTTTTAGGGTGCATCGTTGGGGTGCAAGGGGCAATAGTGATGCCTCTCTTGCATTATGGTCACAAGGCACAAGCTAAGGTTATTCCCAGTGGCAGTCCGGGGTCAGTGATGTAATGGAGTCTGGGCTTACGGTGTTGATATCACCTGAACTTTCTTATCATTAAGATTCATGAATGACATCTTCCACCACTCCCTTAAGGCTTTCCTGTTCCTTTTGAGACTAGCTGTCATCTTTATAGTGGCTGGGATAGAAATGGATCTTCCCAGAAGTAGAATATTGTTGCAAGCTATTTTTCTCTTAATACAATGTTTTTTGAAACTTTATGTTATTTGCACTTGGACGGGCAATTAAGAGCCATTAGCTTTACAAAAGACTTGCCCCTCATCTGTTAGTATAGATCCATCCAGCTACTTGGTTTTGGATTGCCCTTACTTGAATGGCTGGCTATGGGGATGGTCATTTGAGCAGCTGAGCTTCTAAGACTGACCAACACACCACTGGCCATGGCGGAAGTGGGTCTGTGGGGGGTACCTCATCCCAAAGTGCAGTTATAGCCCTGGGTCTTGTCACTTGGGCTAAAGGCATCTGTGGGCATACATTCCTAACTCCCTAGAGCAAAATTATGTAAGGACAATCAATAGTAAATATTATGTGTGTTATGCTGCATCAAATCAAAACCAGCTTAGAACAATCCTAATGTGTCTTCCAAGACAAGTGAGATATTTAAGAAGTGGTTTTGCCAGTTTCACCCCTCCTCTGTGGGGTTCCATGATCAAGCAGGGATTCAAACCCAGATCTCCTGAGTCCAAATCTGTCATTCTGTTCACTACAGGACACTGGGTGAATATGTATACCATAAATAAAAATAAATTATTTTGTTATTTCTGTCCTAAATATTCTCCTGTTTCAATTGTCATGTATAGTTAGGCTATTTCAAGGTCTACCATCTCACACATAAAATGTATGAGAATAGTTATTTTCTTTATCTTTTCACTGCATCGATACCCACTGCTACAGTTTCCTTGGCACTGGCTTCTCTGATTAGCAAGGTGCTTCTTATGTGACCTACATGGCTTATTCCATGTAATTAAGCATCCTGTAAAGCAGTGGTTCCTAACCTTGGGTCCCCAGATGTTCTTGGACTACAACTTCTAGAAATCCTGTCCAGAACAGCTGGTGGTGAAGACTGATTGATTGATCGATCGATTCATTCATTCATTCATTCATTCATTCATTTTTGAATTTGTAGCCTGCCAATCTAGTGGCCAGCACATAAACCAGATCTCTAAGAATAAAATAATTAATGCAAAAAATGTATATATATGTGTGTATATATATATATATGTTTGTGTGTATGTATGTGTAGAATAAAATAATGCAAAATTGTATATACCGGTATATTTGTGTGTGTGTGTGTGTGTGTGTGTATAATATAAGAATAAAATAACTAATGCAAAAATGTATATTTCAAACCCCCCCCCCCCCAATAGATGGCAACTTCTGGAAGTTTTAGGCCAAGAACATTTGGAGACCCAAGGTTGGGAACCACCGGAATGGAACGGCATCCCAAGGTGGTCGAGCCATAGCATCACAGCATAGTACTGGGGGTTTGTTTGTTTGTTTGTTTCGGTTTTTGAGAACAATGGATAGAATTCACCACAAGGGCCAAGTGTCCTCGGGAGCTGAGTGCAGCAACATGTTCTAGGTGGGCCTGACATTAAAGAGTCCTTGGAAACTAAAACGAGTGCAAAACTAGGTGCTAGCTAGTTCACTAGTGGGCCTATCTCCTGTGGGACACAAGTGTTGCCCTTTGCTGTTTGTTTTCCGATGGCATGTTAAAACTATTTAATTTCAGAAAGCATTTTGGCCTTCTGAGCAGCTGAACTGCGGGAGTTTTTTCTCTGCTAGACTTGTATTTCTGTATTTTAATGCATCTTTTATATGCAGTTGTATTTTTTCAGTCTGTTAGTATGTTTGCCAAGTTTTATTGGAATGAGGTGGTTTCACACAAAATGGAAGAAGATATAAATACTCCACATGAATTTTTTTTTTTAAAAAAAGCAATATTTGTAGAAATTACTGAAAATTATTGGGGAGAGTTGAGGATGCTGGCAATGTTTGCCAGTAAAAGAAGCCCCCCCCCCAAATTTCCCCCCCCCAAATTCTACCTTATAGTTAGATGATAACAACTTCATTTAAATTGTAGATAATGCATGTAATTCAAAAAGCTACATGAAAACTACTGGATAGTTCCGTGGAGCCAGAGGTTGGGAGTTTGATTCCCCACAGTGCCTCCTTGACAGGGGCTGGACTGGATGATCCATAGGGTCCCTTCCAACTCTGCAGTTCTAAGATGATGATGATAATAACTGTAAGAACCACTGTGCTAGAAGACCTGTGTATACCACAGAAACCTGTTCAGTACCCTTGTCAAAATATTCATAACTGATCTGTGGAGATAAACATGAAGTTCCATCTGGATGTCTTCTCCTGGAATGGATCCAGAGGCATACTAGGTTCTGAAAGTGCTATAAAATCAGCCACCTTCTTTGCCAACTAAGCAGATTCTTCCTGGCTCCTTATCAGGGCATCTATGGCTGCCTTTTTCTTCAGCACAAATTTCCTCAGTCCCCGTTTGATTGTTTTGTATTTTGTGTTCTGAGAGGTATTCTCATTTCCTTCGGGTCATCAACTGTACATGTCAGCAGAGATTCTGTGTCGATCTTCTCCTTGTCAAATGTGCTGACGTGCTCACACCAGCTAAGCATTTCCCGAGTTCTTTCCAAGGTTGACATGTGCATCTTTCAGGACTGCAGAAAATATTAGCTAAATGCAGATGTTTAAATGCCCTTTGAGCTGATGCTCTAAAGAAAATCCCATTAGAACTGGAGTCCACATCCAACCTCATGACTAATGGTCACTTCTCCCATTAAATGGTGTGTTAACATTGTTGTGACAATGCTTCAGGATTCTCTTTTGGTCTAATTAGTCTAAGGTAGAGACAAACAGGTTTTGCTGTGCCATGTCAGGCCCTGAAGTCACGCCTGTCTGAGTAGGATAAGAACCAAAACTATCATAAACACAAAAAGAAACCAAGGGTTCAACTATACTGACCCTTTTGGAGCAGGCTGGTCTGGTCTAAATAGGGTCACTTGATGTCAGGTGAAGGTGTGATATGCTATTTAGTGTGACCTCAAGCAACCCTGTTTTGTCTGGCTTCTTCTGCTGTCAATTTCTGATGTCATGAAGTGACTTAACAATCGATCCACTTCAGGATATCAGCAACTTGAACACTTCCTCTGCTCCTCAGCAGAGGGGCAGAAGTGAAATTATTTTTTTGACTCTGTTAGACCATCACTGATGCACCGCATCACTTAGACTGAATTTTAAAAAACATTTGCTTTGCCTTGTCTGAAGTGCCAATTGACAACCTGCCCACAGCCAAAACAGCAAAGAATTTTTAAAATATTTAACCAAAGTGACACAGTGCATCAACAACAATCTAGCAGAGTTAAAAAAAACATTAATTTAACTTCCTCTGCCCCTCTGCCAAGGAGCAGGAGAAGTGTTGAATTGCTGATATCCTGAAGTGGCTCACTTATTAACTGACTTTACGATAGCTGGTCATCACAAACACTCTTTTCCAACAATACAAGAGGTGACTCTACACGTGGACATCACCAGATGGGCAATACCGAAATCAGATTGATTATGTTCTCTGCAGCCAAAGATGGAGAAGCTCTATACAGTCAGCAAAAACAAGACCTGGAGCTGATTGTGGCTCTGATCATCAGCTTCTTATAGCAAAACTCAAGCTTAAACTGAAGAAAGTAGGAAAAACCACTGGGCTAGTCAGGTATAATCTAAACCAAATCCTTTATGAATACACAGTGGAAGTGAAGAACAGATTTAAGGAACTAGATTTGGTGGACAGAGTGCCTGAAGAACTATGGATGGAGGCTCGTAACATTGTACAGGAGGCAGCAACAAAAACCATCCCAAAGAAAAGGAAATGCAAGAAAGCAAAGTGGCTGTCCAACAAGGCCTTACAAATAGCAGAGAAGAGAAGGGAAACAAAATGCAAGGGAGATAGGGAAAGTTACAGAAAATTGAATGCTGACTTCCAAAGAATATCAAGGAGAGACAAGAGGGCCTTCTTAAATGAACAGTGCAAAGAAATAGAGGAAAATAATAGAAAGGGAAAAACCAGAGATCTGTTCAAGAAAATTGGAGCTATTAAAGGAACCTTTTGTGCAAAGATGGACATGATAAAGGACCAAAATGGTAGGGACCTAACAGAAGCAGAAGACATCAAGAAGAGGTGGCAAGAATACACAGAGGAATTATACCAGAAAGATCTGGATGTCCCGGACAACCCAGATAGTGTGGTTGCTGACCTTGAGCCAGACATCCTGGAGAGTGAAGTCAAGTGGGCCTTAGAAAGCATGGCTAACAACAAAGCCAGTGGAGGTAATGGCATTCCAGTGGAACTATTTAAAAACTTAAAAGATGACGCTGTTAAGGTGCTACACTCAATATGCCAGCAAGTTTAGAAAACTCAGCAGTGGCCAGAGGATTGGAAAAGATCAGTCCACATCCCAATCCCAAAGAAGGGCAGTGCCAAAGAATGCTCCAACTACCGTACAATTGCACTCATTTCACATGCTAGCAAGGTTATGCTCAAAATCCTCCAAGGCAGGCTTCAGCAGTATGTGGACCGAGAACTCCCAGAAGTACAAGCTGGATTTCAAAGGGGCAGAGGAACTAGAGACCAAATTGCTAACATGCGCTGGATTATGGAGAAAGCCAGAGAGTTCCAGAAAAACATCTACTTCTGCTTCATTGACTATGCAAAAGCCTTTGACTGTGTGGACCACAGCAAACTATGGCAAGTTCTTAAAGAAATGGGAGTGCCTGACCACCTTATCTATCTCCTGAGAAATCTATATGTGGTACAGGAAGCAACAGTTAGAACTGGATATGGAACAACTGATTGGTTCAAAATTGGGAAAGGAGTACGACAAGGCTGTATATTGTCTCCCTGCTTATTCAACTTATATGCAGAATACATCATGTGAAAGGCAGGACTGGATGAATCCCAAGCCAGAATTAAGATTGCCAGAAGAAATATCAGTAACCTCAGATATGCAGACGATACCACTCTGATGGCAGAAAGTGAGGAGGAATTAAAGAACCTCTTAATGAGGGTGAAAGAGGAAAGTGCAAAAAATGGTCTGAAACTCAACATCAAAAAAACTAAGATCATGGCCACTGGTCCCATCACCTCCTGGCAAATAGAAGGGGAAGATATGGAGGTAGTGACAGATTTTACTTCCTTGGGCTCCATG
Source organism: Intellagama lesueurii (assembly GCA_037013535.1). Lineage (NCBI taxonomy): Eukaryota > Metazoa > Chordata > Lepidosauria > Squamata > Agamidae > Intellagama > Intellagama lesueurii. The sequence continues at coordinate 217,370,480 of JBAJHW010000001.1, read as the reverse complement.
ATCACTGCAGATGGTGACAGCAGCCACGAAATTAATAGATGCCTGCTTCTTGGGAGGAAAGCGATGACAAACCTAGACAATATCTTAAAAAGCAGAGACATCACCTTGCCGACAAAGGTCTGCATAGTCAAAGCTATCATTTTTCCAGTAGCGATGTATGGAAGTGAGAGCTGGACCATAAAGAAGGCTGACCACTGAAGAATTGATGCTTTTGAATTGTGGTGCTGGAGGAGGCTCTCGAGAGTCCCCTGGACTGCAAAGAGAAGAAACCTATCCATTTTGAAGGAAATCAACCCTGAGTGCTCACTGGAAGGACAGATCCTGAAGCTGAGGCTCCAATACTTTGGCCATCTCATGAGAAGAGAAGACTCCCTGGAAAAGACCCTGATGTTGGGAAAATGTGAAAGCAAGAGGAGAAGGGGACGACAGAGGACGAGATGGATGGACAGTGTCATCGAAGCTACCAACATGAATTTGACCAAACTTCGGGAGGCAGTGGAAGACAGGAGGGCCTGGCGTGCTCTGGTCCACGGGGTCACGAAGAGTCGGACACGACTTAACGACTAAACAACAACAACGATACTGGAAATGGACAGCGGAAGAAGTCTTTAGAGCTCAAGACTGACTTCTTGGTCTGTTCCCAGTGATTGCATGCACTGGGAACCAACTAAAGTAGAGTGAACTTACCCACACCAAAAGAGTTGAAGCCCCTGATAGGGACTCAGAAAGGTGCAGGTAGGGGTGCTCTGGGGACGAATTGGTTTGCTTTAGGGATTATGTTATCTGATCGCCAGAAAAAAGAGTAAGCCAGCCCATCCTTGTAGTACACCAAACAGTGAGGCAAATTCCTGTCTGATTGAACCCCAAGTTGAATTTTAAGTTTTTGAGGATGGGAGCCGCTTTCACAAGGAAAGTCATCATCAGAATGACAATATTGTAGAGGAAAAAGGAAGCCACAGGAGGGAAGATTCAGCAATTACAAGAGGAGATGTAAAATAAATGGGGCTTAACAATAGCAGATACTTGATAACTGGTCTGGAGGAATTTGTGAGAACCTGTTCCAATGAACAGTGGAGCAGATCTGTAACAATCATCCAGTTCAATGTAACTTAAGAGTAATAGTATCAGATTTGCCAAGCTGTGACCTATAACCTGTATTCATTCACAATCCACTGCTGTCACGTCTCATCACAAGCAGAATTTAGGTCGACTGGCATATGGCTTCAAAACTCTGTGTACGTTTACCTGAATGTGCAGTGCCGTCCTCCACCTCTAGGAATTGTGCTGTCATAATAATACTTAACCCATGTATTATTGCTTGTTGTTGTCCAATCACACATGCTTCTGAGTGACACAGCCTAGGACCTGTAACCACAAGTCGGAAGCTAGGCTAATTAAATGTGTGGTTTATTATGGAGAGTAAGTACATGAACAGCATTCAAATGGAACTTGGAGTGATCTGGTTATTTCTGTAGGGAAGGTTGAGATAGAAGAAAATGGCAAGTGAAGGAAATGGAGCAACATGTTAGTATTTTGGAGAGAAAGATAGAGAGGAGAGGCTGATCTCTAACAAAAACCAACCAGCCAACCAACCTGCAGGACAGTGTAAGCCAGATACTTTATTATTAATTTCCACGATTACATTTGCACCCCACCTTTCCTCTAAAAAGCTTAAGCATAGCTACCCTCTTTCCCACTTCATCCTAGAAAAACCCCTATGGTTGAGAGAGTAACTAGCCTAAGTTCAGCCAGTGGGGATTTGAACCCAGACCTCCCAAGTTCTAGTCCAAAAGTCTAAGCAATACTCCGTGTTAGTTAGATACACACACAAGAGCTTTAATTAGGTGAGAGATAAAGACTGAAAAGCAAATAATGTTGCCCTTGAAAACATAGCTGGTTGTTTGAGGCGTAAGAGGCAAGAGGGGAGAAACAGAGAAAAAGTTAGATGACTGAAGTCCAGCTGTTATGAGTAAATACTCAATGAATACTCAGACATTTTCTTTGAAATGAAAAAGGGTATCTTCTACAGATGGAAGCATCTTGTCAAAAAAAGAGAGAGAAACCCTTCCATGCATCGCTGGGAGATTTTTCTCTATGGCTGGGGAATGAAAAGACTAGTGTTTTCCCCCAAAATCATCATCAGCAAAAACAACTTGTAGATTGTGCAAAGCTTACATTTTGTGTAAAGTGCAAAATGCACACACAAAAAAGGTGGTTTAATGCAGAATACAGTTTTTGACATGAAACCAAATTGGGTGTGTAACACCCCCCCCCCCTTTCTGTCAATGTCATGCACCAAAAATTCCTGGAAGCAAAAAAATATGCAAAAAGTCTTGCAACCATGCCCAGTGGGTTTTGTTTGTTTTTTGTTGTCGCATGTGAAAATGATATAAGTGAATATTTATGTTCCTTGTATTAATTCCAAAGAAAAAAGCTAGGTCTGGGCTTCTCCGCAGGGTGCTGATGTGATCTAGAAGTTCCTAGTTTGGCTGTAGCAGTGAAGTTACATGACATGATTACAGAAAGACCTGGCAGAGAACAGAACTTTTTTTTTACATCTAGCAAGCCCATCCATTTTAGCCAAAAGCTGAGGCATTCCCATGTTCTATGCTAACAGAGGACACCCAGTTTGCAGTTTGCTGCTCTCTCATCTTATATAATCAAGTTTTAACTAGGTACACTTTCCTCAATACATGAAATTAGAGATGGGCACAAACTGTTGGTTTGGTGGTTCGTGCCAATTTACTGGCTGAACAGGTGTTTGGCACTTCCCAGGCCCGCCTCCTCTGGAGGGCATCCACTCAGAGGCTGCACCCTGGCTTCCCTGCCCCACTTCCTCTGGACGCTGCCTCTGAGTGAGTGCCCGCCAGAGGAGGTAGGTGAGGAAACGGCAAACACCGGTTCGGTTGATAAGCGAACCATCATGAACCGCTGAACTGGTGGTTCGTGCCCATCTGTAATGAAAAAAAAAATGGAATCAAAGTGCTACGAAGAGACCGAAAAGGAAAGAAGGCAATACTTTTAAAGCCAAACCTTTTCTGCAATCTTGTCCAGTCATGCAGTAATGTTCAACACGTCTTTTTCTTAATTGATGAGGATGCATTTAGTGGTCCTGAAAATGAATGATGGAAGGAAGAAGATGAGCAAACAGAAATAAAGAGTAAGTTTCTTGCACCCAAGGCCCAGTTGGGACACAGGCAATACCGCCTCAGCCTTGGGTTTTAGCTAGTACAACAGGTCTGGCTTTTGGTGCCTCATGGGAGTGAAATCCTCTAAGTGGCCACAGCTACCAATGTCTGCCGCTAGGCATGAATAATCTACTTTTGAGGGATGGAAAAGTAATTTGTCATAAGCCTGGAACTGGAAGACACTTCATGAGTGTGGACCTGTATTTTTTTTTTAATTTCCCATCATCCTGAAGTAACAATATGCATCAGATTATCTCCTCCTCCACACACTTCAAAACATATGCAAGAAAATGGGCAGACGTAAAAAGAAGAAGAAGAAGAAGTAGATTTGCAAAAAGCATACAGATATGTTCAACCAGTGTAGGAAAGGCAGAAAACTGTGTGCTAAGAAAAAATTATGAAAGGATCCATACTAGAGATGGGCACGAACTGAACTGTGAACGGGGGGAAAAATTAATTGGGCTAGTTCGTGGTTTGGTTCATGGATCTTGTTTGGCTGAAAAGAAATGCTTCAGCAAAATGGATGCCTGCCCACCCAACCCTTCCCACTGCCTCCGTTGCCTTCCTACCTAGTCCGGCTGCCTTGTCTTCTTCCTCCGCTTTTGTCATCTTTACCCTGCCATTGTGACCTTCAAGGAGCATGGGCGCTGTCTTCTGGAGAACCAGCTGGGGGTCTGGCGCCTGTGCACAAGGCAGCACCCATGCTCCTTGAAGGCCGTGCCCCTGCCACCGCTGCTGTCGCACCACTGTCATCGTGGCCAACCACCAACCACCATGAACCACCATTGTTCAGGTTCACACCCATCTCTAATCCATACCTCTGGTGGTGGTGGGGAATTACAAAATCTAAACACATTTCTCTATAGAAAGACAAACAAGTCTGACAGCCCACACAGAAATTAGAGAAGACAAGAATCCTGGCAGAATTCTGAAAAATGCAGTGAACATGAAACTGACAGATTTTCACATCCTTAAAATGATACCACACGCAGTGCAAAAGATGCTCCTGCTAGGTTTCTCAACCAATTTCATTCTTGAATTACTTGTTTCTTCATGGCTGTGAATAGTGTCGATATCATGGGTTCCTTTATTGTTCCTAATGTCCACTCCTTGGGAAGATGTTAGGCAAACCTCGGCAGGGCTTAGAAGTAATGTTTTACAACCACCTTCTTTCAGAGGGCATGGGGTGAGGGTACAAATGCCCCTTTTTCACACCAAAGCCAAAATGCTATTTTTGCATGTGTGACAGTTAACTTTTACATATTATTCTTAAAACATTACATTTTCTTATATTTGTGGGGTTGTGCAGTGGCTAGCTTTGGCCATTTTTCTGTGTTAAAAATAAACATTAAAAATCATTTTAAAGACAATGTGTGTCATTTAATAGGTCTAACAGGTTAGATTCTTAAGATAATTATTAATTATTTGGACCTAGCATCACACAGTTTGGCAACTCTCCCACTCTGATTCCTCAGGAAAGGAGTAGCAGGCACTCTGCACAATGTACCGGGGGGGGGGGGGGACTCAGCAGGTCAGATTAAATGACTAGCTAACAGAAACAGCTTGCAACCCAGCAGAATGTAAGGTGTGCTCAAGCTCATTGAAACCAATGAGTTTAAGTATTCCTCTCTCTTGGATTGTGCTACCAGAGTGTAGCAAAATCAAGGGAGCTGGGAGTGGGTAAGCCGACACATTTGAAGCATTTTTCTTGCGATAGTCAATCTGTTATAATGATGGAGATAAGCTAAGAGCATCTCTGTTGGACTGCAATTTTCAAGGTGAAATCCTAAAGACTCTCTCTAAGAACCCTAGGGTTGAATACCCACTTATGTATGAGTCAGAAAACTTTTAAGTGCTGAGGTAGTGGAGCAAAGTAAAACTACTTGGAAACTATAGCTCTTAACCTTCTTTATAACACATATTCCTTAGAGTAATTTAGTCACTTTTACTAAGTTTGTAAAAAGAAAAAAGAAAAAAAAGCCAGCAGAAAACTCAAGTGCTTCTCTCTTTATAATGATATTATTCCTTTCTTTTCTACATACTATACCTCCAGTGCCCCACCATTATCAGAATATCTGATAGAAAATTATTTCACTCATCTGAAACTGCATTCACACCTGCCTGGAGACTAGGAAAAATCAAAATACACAAAACTGGGGATATTCTGATTTGTTGCTTTATAATTTGGTTAAAGTGGTTGTGCCAGGAACGACAGCCCCTCCTCCACACTCTCAGAATCTGCTTCAGTGAACTAGGAAGTCTTCCAGAACAAGTTTTCAGGGGGTGCAGGGTAAAGGGAAATCAACTTTTTTCATGCTAGTGGTCAGCCATTAACTTGGCAGTGCATTTGGGTCTACATATGTAATGCAATCCTATGCCATAAGAAAATATATAACACAACACTATACAAAAAAAACCCCCAAAGCAAATATATCTTGGCTCAGCTGGCAACAATTCTTCCATCAACAGAAGAAGATGGTGGAGCTTCTTGGAGCACTTTCTTTCTCCATCCTAGACAAGTCAGTTCTTTCACTATCATACTGTGATACCCTTCTATTATCAGGTGCTAACGAAAACAAGGGGCAATGAGATTCCAGAGGGTGAAATGGAGCAACAACCCTTATAAGGTGATGAAAGAATGTAAGGACCGGCTTGTTGTCTGGGCGACCACTTTGGTACCACCATGATGGACTAGTTACAATGAGCACTTAACAGACCCAGGGCGTCTTGGCATTCTTTCTGATGATATCACAAGCCTGCTACGCTTGTATTAGCAGAAAGGCCCATCATATGTGCAGAGGGACTTGGCAGCTACAATCCGGCTTCAGGGGCATCTCTTTCAGTGCCTTCAGTGCTTTGCCCCTTTTTTGTGAAGGTGCCTTCGAGGTTGTCCTTTGAAACCCGTCCCTTCTGATGACATTAGTCCCCATTACTGAATATTCCAGGTCAGTCTAAGAACTCTCACTGGCTGTTAACCACAGACCACTGCATAACATCCTGAGTAGCTTCCACTGAAATGGCTGTAGTTCTGAACACACACACCCCTTTCAGCTTGAGCCTGGTGCTGGCATGTGGCACCATCTCTGGCAGGTGAACTTCCCCCTCAATCATTTTTAACAGCCATCTCCACTTTACTTAGAAGGGAGGTCCATGGGATTCATAACTGGATAGGCAACACAAGGTCCATAGCCAGTATAGGCCTATGTATGCCATTTTTGTAGTTGCCTCAAAGGTCACTGAACAGGGACGTGGTGGTGCTGCGGGTTAAACCGCAAAGCCTCTGGGCTGCAAGGTCGAAAGATCAGCAGTTCGAATCCACACGACGGAGTGAGCTCCTGTCGCTTGTCCCAGCTCCTGCCAACCTAGCAGTTCGAAAGCATGCAAATGCGAGTAGATAAATAGGTCCCACCTCAGTGGGAAGGTAATGGCGTTCCGTGTCTAGTCGCGTTGGCCACGTGGCCATGGAAACTGTCTTCGGACAAACGCTGGCTCCATGGCTTGGAAACGGGGATGCCCCCTAGAGTCGGACACGACTGGACAATTGTCAAGGGGAAACTTTACCTTTACCAAAGGTCACTCAATGTGACATGATGGTGGAAAGAAGCATCACTTTGTCTTTAAATTTGCTGCTGCCCATGGCAGTCCATGGTCCAAACAGGAGAGACACATCACCATAAAGTGGGAGGAAAGTATAGCCCTCCTCAGATGACCATGCTCCCACATTTTGGTAGTCTTGCAGCAAAAAACACCTTGAACGAACCTTTGAGCAAACTTTGAGAAACAGAGCATGGGGAAGGCACATCTTGTTTTGAAGCCAGTTTGATGCTCTAGAACTTTCTGAATGTTACAAACAAATTGCAAACAAACTCTGCATGTCCCTTGAAAGTAGAAATGGTCTTTCTAGAAGGGAGTAGAAGGGAGTGGTGTCACTACCGCCATGCCACTGCAGAGGAGGTGCAGTCTTCACTGGGTTGGAGAGATCTCAGTGTAGCCTGCTGACCCTCTTATTTAGCGGGACTTGTTCCCAAGTAACCATGCAGAAGATGTTCGCCTTCATACCACACTGCCTCATGCCAATGGTCTATCTTCCTCTTTTGCTTAGTTCACCTGTTACCGTTTCTAAAACTGCCTTGGCAACTCCAGACATTTTGTCCAGCTCAGAATAGCACATTCCACCAGAAAAGATCAAAAGCTTTCCTGCCTGCCATAAAGATGTTGAAAATGAGAAGACTCTCAAGAAAATAAGGCAATCACAACCCTAATTCCAAACAATGATACTTGAACATTTCAGGGCCAATACCTTCTTCAGTATTTACATGCATGGAGTTCCGGCTGTGGAAGCTGTTGTGGTGATCTAACAAGGTGCTGGTCATGTGTGGTCACGTGCCTGATCGCATGGCCCAGTTGCATGACCAACACCTTGTCAGGTTGCTACTGTACAGATCACTGGCCAAGAAGTTAAACTTTTAATCATGAAGAACTCAAAGCTCAGCACCTGACTGGACAAATCTATCCATTTTGGGTTTTCCCACATTTCTGTCCTGAGTAGGAAAACGTGTGAATTTTGGCAAATTCTTATTAAAAATGAACTGAAACAAGATCCTCACTTGTTTCCTTGTGGTAGTTGCCAGCGCTTCCAGGCAGAAGAAGGATGTGACTTGTTTTAGGCAGAATTACAGGGGAAGGGGGGGTGGGGTAATGAAAGACAAAAATTGGTTCCTCGATGATGCAGGAAGACCTTTTAAAGACCATACTCTGGTTGGAGGAAATGCCTCTTGGACTGTGTTTCAGGCACTGCCTGGAGGTCTTTGGCCAATATCTCTGATCAAGATAAATGCCAACTCATTTTTATGACCACATATGACCTAGCCTGAACAGGCTCTTCTGTATTTTGATTTTCTGTGTTGTCAACATTAAGTTCATGCCTTCCTACATCAATGGAGCATGTTGGACTCTGCAAAGATAATGCAGATATTGGTGCTCCTTTAAATGTCAAAGCCAGCCTACTTTATTGCTTTTCCTTGGAGGGAAAACAATGTGTACGCATAAAAAGCTAGTCTCCAACTTCAACAGCCTCTGTTTCATGAGCTGTTCTACTACAAAGAAGCATTGGTGTCCCTGATGCATGTTTGAAAACTAAGTACACTTCTCCTTTGAATTGTCTAAGCAGCAGGGTTTTGGTTATATACACAGATTTTTTAAAAAATAAGTAAATAAATGTTCATTAAATTAATATTCAATAAATACTGTGCCCGTGGCCACCCAGAAGCCCATGAGTACAACACTGAAGGCATCAAAGCTGTCCGCTTGCCCCCAAACACAACATCTCTAATTCAGCCTCTAGGTCAAGGGGGTCATAAGGACCTTTAAGGCTCATTACACACACAATATGGAAAGGATTGCCAATACAATGGAAGAGAGAACCTCAATAGAGAGAACTATTCTCTCTCCCTCTCCCTCCCCCCCTCTCTCTCTCTCTGTGTGTGTGTGTGTGTGTGTGAGAGAGAGAGAGAGAGAGAGAGAGAGACAGAATGAGAGAGAGAGAGAGAGAGAGAGAGAGAGAGAGAGAGAAACAACTATTTATGCTTTCTAGTTATGGTTTGGGGGAAGCATAAGAGTTATACACAGATTTTGAACTACACAAAGGTCCAGTGCCCCTAACCCCAGTGTTGCTGAAGGAAGAAATGTACATGCATTCTATATAGCATTGCTTACTTGTGCTTTTATAGAACATGTTTTTTCAATGCATCATGACAGAAATGTCCACATATTAATATTTATGGCGTCCTCATCCATGCGGTGCCTGAGATAACTGCAGGGTCACAAGCAATCCTCTGATCCCACTGGTTATCCCGTTTGGCATGTCGATTAATGGGATCTGCACGACCAGGGTGGCTAAATTGTCACTGTTGTTGTCCTCATAGCTTCCCATAAATCCTATTACACTTGCTTATCACTAAGCAAGTATTGAAATAAATGAGTAAAGATGTACAATTGAGATAGCAGATACATGATCAAAAGAATCTGGAGAGGAAAGGAGGCAATATCTCGCTCCTTGTCTCTCCACCCCCTGCACGAGCACACATGCTCTCAGTGCTTTCTAAGATAAGAGGGTATTATCTACTGTCAGATGAATCCTGGTTGATTACATATCCAGCTCGCCTCATTTGGAATCTTAACAGTGTGCTATGGAGGTATTGTGAGACAGCACAGTCATTCAGAGACAGACTGAAGGGTCTCACTTGTTCAAGCACGTGCATTTTGGTCCTGTAATAATGTTGATTACCCAGTTTTTAAAACTGCCTTTCCACCAAAAAGGCACTCAGAGTGGTTAAAATACAGACATTGTCCCATTTATAAAAAGCAAAGCATGCTGCTTATACACCATCCCATAGCACTTAAAGTACTTTCTGGATGGTTTACAGTTGAATTATGCAGGCTACACATTGCTTCTCCCCCCCAAGCTGGGTACTCAATTTCCTGACCTCAGAAGGATGAAAGGCTGAGTGAACCTCGAGCTGGCTATATGGGATTGAACTCGGGTCAACTGCAGTTTAACCACTGCACCATGAGGCTATTTTATTCCAAAGACAAGATGATGTTTATCTATCTGGGTCTCTGAACACTTGACTTCAGAAGCTGAGAACCAACCATCTATCTATTTCCTAAGGCCATGGTGCTGCCAGGACCCCAATTCCGAATCCCCAAGCCCATTACCTTCAACTAAAATTAAAGTTAATATTTCTGAGGTTATTCAGTTATTCACTGGGAAGAATCTTAATTGGCTTCTGCAACTGAATAAGACAAAAAGTGCAAGCAATTCTACCTGTGCTCTCTGTTACTCTCCTGCACCCACTGGTCATGAAAACATTTCTGGGCCTCATCATTAGACCAAGACTGCAATAACTGGCAAGCCAAAGAGGGAAACTAATTGTGTGACTGCCTTCACACACACATGGTTTCCCTAGTGGCATTTTGGCTATTTTATTGATGCCCTGCCTGTCTCCCAATAAAGGAAAAGTAAGATGGCTAACAAAGTATTTAAAAGATCAATATTAAGACAGGTAAATATTGTGTGTGTGTGTGAATGAACTACTAGATTAAAAACAATTCAACATGTAACATTAAAAATATTGAATAAATGTAATTTAAAGCTATTCAGAAACACATTCAAATGTGTAATATCCACCTTTAAAAACATGTTCTTTGGCAGCCAGTTATTTACTATAAGGTCACCTCTGTACTGAACCGCAAGTGTCAGACAACATTTCCTAGTGCATGGTGATCCCCGGCTCAAAAAAAACCCCAGACCACTTCGCAAGCCCCTTGGGAACCCATGTCCTAGCAGCTTCATATACCTGTGGCAGGGCAATGAATAGAAGTACCCCAGCATCAGCTTTGAGCTCATCCTTTCAGGCAGGAATGGAGCCACTGTAAAACTGTGCCTCTCACTCCCATCTCAGAGAGGCAACCCAGAAATATGATATGGTTGATGGTACTGAAAGGCACTGAAAGGTTCAGCAGAATCAACAGGAACACACTCCCACTGCCCAATTCTCTCTATAGTTCTGTATAGACCACCTCTGCTACTGTCAACGTTAGGGTTGGTGGAACTTTGCTTTGCTCCAAAGGATGAGATTTTCAAGTTTTTCTGGAATACAAATATCATAATTCTCCATCCAGGGAGAATTCTCCATTTTACCTCCCATATAGACACCTTACAAATTCCTGAATCTGATGCACCTGGGAGAAAGGCCTAAATTGTAAGACTTTGAGGCTTAGCTCTGCCTAGGCTTCCTGCTCTGAAGGAAAGCTCCCCAGCTAACACTGGGGCATGGACAGGAAGCTTGATGTAGCAACGCCTCAATGCCTCTCAATTTAGGCCTTTCTCTCAGGCATTGGTAAAGTAGGTAGAACTTCCAGATTGGAGAATTAAGGTATGTTTTTGTCCAGAAAATCCCAAATCCCAACCCTCGCATTCAACACTCCCCTGACCTATTTAGTCATTCACCCCAGCTGCTTTTATGAGGTAGTGAAGGCAGGGGATCCAACACATAGGTGGTGGCTCTCATTTCTCCAAGGATCCTCTTCACATCCTCAGTCAGCAGAAACTGAAACTCATCTATTATCATGGGACAAGCAAGGGCTAAAATTGCTTCTGTGGGACTGGTGTAAAATTAGTCAGTGGAAAGCTAGGCAAGTGGAGACAGACCATTAGTTAAGTGATTCGTAATTGTTGGAAGAAAAAAATTTTTTTTTTAAGAGCCATTGATTTCAGGGAGAAATAGTTGAGCGTGCTCTTCATAACTGAAATCAATTCCTCTGGTGCTAGATTGGCTCACAATAGGGAAAATGGAAGAGTGTTGATTAAAGAGATTTTTAAAGTATGTGGCCATGTACACAATTAGAAGAATGAATGCAAGAAGAAATGAACAAAAATATCTGTGCATGATGAAGCCAAATTTAAGAAATTGCTGGCAGGTGTTTTTTTTTTTAAAAACATCTCATTGATTTGAGTGTGAGAGGTGAGTATATGCTTCAACCATTACCACTGAAATCAGTGGGAACTTGTACCGCTTAATTGTTGTAATTATTAATAGGTGAAAACATGAGGTCACCATGCAGAACATCTTGTGTGAGTGACGGTTGCCAAAGAGATGAACATGTGCAAGTAGATCTTTCCAAAATGCTCTTTGCTAAGCTAATAATGTTTAGTATGGTCTGACCAGGAGAAACACACCAATGGGACCATCTGGACCAACTGGCCTTGGCTAACAGAGGGTCTGGTGGAAGGAGAGGTGTAATGGCATGACGAGATGACATGATACAATGAAAAATACTAATGGCGAAACAAGAGAGACTGGATAGTTATCACTTGCAGCACTTGGCTCCTTTCTCCTGATCTGCCGTCTGATAGAAGTCTTCTCCTGGGAGTTGTTTCTATTTTGGGTGCATGTGAACCATCTTAGAACCATCTTAGAACTGCAGAGCTGGAAGGGACCTTAAGGAGCATCGAGTCCAGTCCCTATCAAGGGGGCACAGGGGGGGAATCAAACTCCCAGCTTCTGGCTCCACAGCCCAATGTCTAAACCACTGAGCTACACATTTGTGTGGGGTCCCACCACCCTGCTTTTATTGAACATATATTTCCAGGAAGAAGCTGTCGCCATTTGTATTTATTTGAAGCATTTGCCCATTGTCTTTCTGCTCACTAGAACTCCAGGACTCTTGCCTCCACTAGATGTCAGGCAGGAGGGCACTTGCCATGATAATGATGATGATGAGGAGAGATGTTCTTTCTTCATTCAGGACATGGATCCTGGTAAGAAGAGTGTATCTTTCTGTTGCGGTGTGTGTGTGTGTTGCTATTTTAAGTGCTTTGAGGCCAGGTTCGTCATCTTTCCCTCTCTTGCTGTGAGTCTGAGACGAGCAAATTCTCTCTTTGTTGAATATCTTAGTATGAACCATTTAAGGAATTATACTGTAAGTTGAATGTTAATAAATATTGGTACCCAATACTGTTAACTGACCTACTCATATCTGTTGTTCTTTAAATTTCTGACATGTTTTACATGACTGGTAATGCTATGAAGTACACACAATGTGGCCAAAATCCTCTTGCGTAATTTTATTTTATTTTATTTTATTTATTAGATTTTTATCCCGCTCTTCTAGACATATGTCTACTCAGGGCGGCTCACAATAAAATTATTCATAAAAACAATTAAAACAACGATTTACATTGACAATATTAGTATTAATCAAGATGGAAAATATGAAACAAAAGATTAAGTAGAAAGTAATTCAGCGTAGGCTGAATTATGTCAGTGGCAGATTGCCATTAATGACAGTGGCCCTGCTTTACAAGCAACTCATTGTAGCACTGTGTGCAAATCAGACATTTCAAGGAATAGGCACAGCTGTCACACCTCTTTTAACTGTGCTGATGCACTCCTGGCCTCTGCCGAAACCTGGGCAATCAGGTTTAGGGATGAGGCCAGGAATATGCCCAAGCTGCAGACCTCCGCTTTCAGGAAGAGTGTAACCAGGTTGAATCCCTGTTTCCTCATCTGCATTTTGATTGACCAGGAACACCTCTTTCTTATCTGGATTGAGCTTCAGTCTGTTTGCCCTCATCCAGCCCATTACTAACACCAGGGATTGGTTTAGAACCGAGGCAGCTTGCTTGGAGTTGGATGGAAAGAAGAGAGAGTTGGGTCTCTTCAGCATGCTGATGGCACTGAACTCTAGAGATCCAGGAAGCATTTCTAAGTGGGCTCGTGTATGTATTAAATAGCATGTGGGACAGAACAGAACTCTGAGGGACACCACAGGCCAGCAGCCAGGACATCAGACAGGAATCCCCAGCACCACCTTCTGGGCTCACCCATCCAGGAAGGACTGGAGCCACTCTACAACAGTGCCTTCAAGTTCTATCCCAGAGAGATGGCAGAGAAGGATACCACGGTCAATGGTATCGAAGGCCACCGAGTGGTCCAGTATTCTCCCTTTCAATTTTCAGTGTAAGGCAAGCAAAGCTGTCTTCTTCACATGAGAATGCCTGAAGCTAGTCTGAAATGAATCTAGCTAATCTCCTTCATCCAGGAATCCCTGGACCTCTTTGTCACCAGCTGATACCCAGGATTCTACCTTTTGCATCTGAAGAGCCAGATGGAAATCAGCCTGGGTAGTTGCAGTTGTAGCACCTTGTCACACACACATATAGTACTGCATTCCACCAGAGATGAGCAGCCAAAAGTCTGTTTAGAAAACATAGACTCCACAACTAGGTCAGGAAAGCTGTGTTTGTGGGGGAGTCATAGAGGAGATAGTTTAGTATACAAGAGGTAATATTTTAAAAATCTCTGAATGGATTCATAAGCAGGAGTGCTGGCTGAGTTGTGAAGATGGGAGAACAATGCCGTTCATAATGTTATGGGAATACAGACGGGATAATTATATGATTTCATGCACTAGAAGTTTTATGCTTAGGCAACTGGAACGTAGGGCTGCTCTTGCACATCGTTGGAGGCTTCGGCTCATGCAGAATGCTGCCGCTTGGTTACTGAACAGTATGCAAAGCTACAAGAATATTACATCTCTTCTCTGGGAGCAGCACTGACTACCTATTCATTTCTGAGCAAGCTTCAAAGTCCTGATGTTGCCTTGCAAGGCCCTGCATTTCTTGCCACCCATGCATTTCCTCAAGTGCTTTTCCCAATAACTACCTTCCTTGTGTTTGCAATTTTTGAGGGGTGCCTGCTGGTGTTCAGCTCTGGGTGGCGCCCAGGGAGCACTGATGCAAACAAAGGCCTTCTCAGTTTTATGGTGCAACTACATTGCAATATGGGTACAATATGGGTACTCCATTTACTCTGGGTTTAGCATGATGTAAATCAATTCATCTGACCAATCTCTCACCAGAGATTGGCGACCAAACTCCGGGAGGCAGTGGAAGACAGGAGGGCCTGGCGTGCTCTGGTCCATGGGGTCACGAAGAGTCGGACACGACTTAACGACTAAGCAACAACAACAAAATCAATTCAACATTTCCCAACTACATGATGTTATTGTAAAAGCGGGGAAAACGTGTACATTTCTTCAAGGAATTGTTTCTCTTTGAACACCCATCGGGAGACTGTTTATCTTAAATCACTCCCCATTGCACTGTTTTCTGAGCCATTTTTTGGTTGTGTGAATGGTCATGTCATTGTATTCTGTGTGCAGGGGTGTTTCTTGTACTGATGTCTTGGTGATGTGTTTGAGGTGGTATGGGATGCTGTCCCATCAGGAAATCAGTAATTATGCCTGCAGTCTGAACTGTTCCCCTTTTAATTTTTATTTTAATAAACCCTTCGACTTCAGCGCTAGAGACTTGTTGCCTTGTTATTGACATGTGGTTTGCCTTCCATCTGGTGACTTGAGGTTCCTGGTACAAACATTATGCCAGCTTTCTTTTTCTTTTTTTTTAAAAAATATCTGCATTCTTTTCTTTTCTTTTAATTTTGCTGTCTTTGTTCTTGCCTTTGCAAGCTTTGCCAGCCTATGGCACAGGAAGGTCTATAGTTAATAGCAGATGGTCAAAGGAGCCAACTCCATTATTCTATGACTCCACAAGTTGAAAGGGATGTTTCAATTGCAGAAAAATACACTGTCTGCAACATAGATGCAGCACTATGCCACTTAGAATAAAAAAGAGAGAAAATTACTTGCAAATTCAAAGGAGCAAAGGAAAGAAACTCCCACTACAAAAGTTTGGAAAAATGAAAATTCCAGACAAGACAGTTATGGACAAGGACAGTGTGCGGGTGGAGTCAGAACAAACCAACATGTATATTAATGAGAATATTAAGAAAAATGTTTATAAAAATATACACAAGTTTCCATATGGGAAGAGTTTCCTAACAATTGCAACCTGATGCAAAACGGGTGGAACAACAAGGCGGACGAAAATGAGAGTGAAAGATTTTCACATCCTTAGTTCACATGAGCACTTTATAGCCAAAATCCTCCTGCCTGTTTATTCTGGCATAACCCAAATGGCATCTTGTTTGGAGGTGGCCTCAACTTCAGAAATCTCGGTAGACCCTCTCTGTTGTCTACCAAGTCATGCTGCTCAGCATGAAACAAAAAACGTCTGCAAAGATTTCTTAACTTAGGCCAATTTGCTCCCTAAACCTACGCCTTTTGTGTAGCTATGCAAGTGGATTTGGGCCTGTGGGTTGCATTATTTCACTGCTGCTTCGATTTAATTAACAGTTAGATCCAGCATTTCTGTTTCATATTTTTTGCTTTAAAATGGAAACCATTTCACATCTGGCTCCCTCCCTCTCAACGTTTAAAAGGCACTTGAAAACACTTCTTTTACCTTACTTACCTCAGCTACTTGGCTTGATTTTTAAAATTATGCCTCACGTTCTGCTTGTAAACTATATATTATGCCTCTTTGAGTCTATTGTTATTATTATTGTTATTATTGTTCTTTTATTTTAATTTGACTGTCTGTTGCACTAAAAAGGTGGTATATAAATTTAGGAAATAATAATAAAATACTACCGTAATAATGGCTTTTTACCATGAAAACTGCTGAATAAATTCTGGTGTGAAAGTACTTCAGGAGGATAATGCTTGCACAGATACAGTTCCGTCAGGTATCCAGCCTGGCTGTGGGATTAACCCTCAGTCTCAGCTCTGTTAATTCCATATGTTCCCTTTGAGGTCCTCGGAACCTGATCCCCTACATCAATTCTGCACCCTGGGTAGGTAAAGGTAAAGGTTCCCCTTGACATTTAGTCCAGTCGTGTCCGACTCTAGGGCGTGGTGCTCATCCCTATCTCCAAGCCGTAGAGCCAGCATTTGTCTGTAGACAGTTTTCGTGGTCACGTGGCCAGTGCGACTAGACACGGAACGCCATTACCTTCCCACCGAGGTGGTACCTATTTATCTACTCGCATTTTTACATGCTTTCGAACTGCTAGGTTGGTAGGAGCTGGGACAAGCGACGGGAGCTCACTCCGTCGTGTGGATTCGATCTTACGACGGCTGGTCTTCTGAGATACAAACCCTGGAGCAGATTCGGTGCCTCCACTATATTGGAGTCAACAGCCTCTGTCACTGGGCAAGAGAACTTCATGGTGGTAATTAAGGGATCAAGTGGATTATTGCTACACTCTTAAATGGCAACAGGCAGCTAAGAGAAACGTTAAGAGAGAAGATGGCTCTCTGTTGATGCCTATTGCCTAACACTGAACAATGCTCCCATACAATGTCAGCAGGGGAGGTTTAAGGTAATAGAAAGCAAGGTAGATGTCCCATTCATCAATATTTGGCTGAGAGCGGGTGGGTTGCCATTCTCACCTGCATGAATTGTAGCTACTCCCAGATATGAATTTTCCTCAAATTGTTCTGTACAAATAGAGCTCTGAGATGTAAGGCAATTTCTCATTACCGAGCTCTGCATGGTATTTGGAAGAAGCTCGGACTGAAAAAAGAATCATTCTGAAGAAATGGAAAATGTAATTTCGTTATGCTCTCATGAATCTCTTGCAAAGCACAGGTGAGTTTTGAAGTAATTCTAGAGGTGTGTCAATAAATGATCGTTCACAGGGCTGTAAGGATGCATGGTTGGTGGCCCTGTTTGGGAAAGCCTCCATTTTGTCTCAAAATATTGTTTTGTATCTCTGAAGATAGATGAGCTCCTTAAGAAAACAATCAAGAGCACAGTGAAAGGCATGCATCCAGTATCCAATGGAAAATGAACAGAGCATTGTCCCAAATCCAAGGAGCACATTGGACCAGTTCACATATATGTATACTACACCTTAAAATATTTGCATGCTTTTGTCTTTCCCTCTGTTCTTTCTGCCTCCTTCCATTGTTCTTTTCTTTTTCACAGTTCTTTTCGTCCTCTCCATCCCTGTGTTCATTCAGACTTTCCTTCTCCATGTTTTCCTCCTCACTCTTATTAATAATAATTGGGTGCCATCAAGTTGATTCTGACTTAAGGCAATTGGCGACCCTTTTCAAGGTTTTCTAAGTACTCAGAAGCGGTTTATTATTCCCTTCTTCTGGCGATGTTCTGGGACTGTGCAGCTTGCCCAGGGCTACACAGGCTGGCTGGAGGCACAGTGGGGAATTGAACTCCCAGGCAGCTACTAAACCACTGACCTATGTAGCCAGTCTACTCTTATTAGGGATCATAAATCTCTCTCTCTCTCTCTCCCTCTCTCTCCCTCTCATGGTTGTTGGTTCCAGTTCCTCAAATTCAAGCAGTCACACTTCCATATAATACCAATTATTATGTAAGCAATGGTTTGGGTCATGTGACTCTCACTAATTTTCCACTCAGAAGCACTCCTTTCAAAAGTGCTTTGTACAGAAAGAGGGCTCTCCTTTCCTTACTTCTGTGTCTTGCAGTGCTCTGGTGTTCTGTGCTCACCCCATGATCCTTACTCCACTTTTGGTCACCTTCCCCCCTCACTGCATCCTACAGGAATAGTGACAGGAAGTGCAGCTATTAAAGAGGAATAGCTTTTTCAGGAATGGGCGTTAAACAAATTTGGCGATCCTGCTTGAGGCATCCAAATCAATATTTGTCAGGTTCACCCCTGAAGCCAGACTGCACAATGTCTGACGTAACCAACTTCTCTTCACACACGCGTGTCATCTTCTAGCCTTCAAGATTAAATCTGTCCCAGTCTTTTAATACAAAACTTTTTCATTGTCTTTCAATTTGTGTATTTCTCCAAGTTACCAAATAGAGCTGTTTTTTATTGAAACAAAAGCAAAAACAAAACAAAACTCCCCACTCCCAACCTAAAATACATGCTTGTGTATTTTAGGTTCAACTGTATTTAAAATGCGTATTTTATGAAAATGGATAGAGAGATAGCTAAGCATAATAAATATATATTGTTGTTGTTTAGTCGTTTAGTCCTGTCCGACTCTTCGTGACCCCATGGACCAGAGCACGCCAGGCCCTCCTGTCTTCCACTGCCTCCCGAAGTTGGGTCAAATTCATGTTGGTTGCTTCGATGACACTGTCCGACCATCTCATCCTCTGTCGTCCCCTTCTCCTCTTGCCTTCACACTTTCCCAACATCAGGGTCTTTTCCAGGGAAAAGCTGGAATAAATATATATTAAATGCATTTAATTATGTATTTTAAATAATATAATTATTATGCAGGTCCTGAAAACCGAAAACCCATCCCGCCCTCTCCATCACACACTCGCTCTGGCCACCGGAATTGAACTTGGATGGAAAATTCTCAACTGTATGCATTTAATGAGAAAAGGAAGGGGCTCTGCATGCAAATTACATTTATTTCACTCCAACGTGTAAGATAAAATGTTTAATCTAAAAAACTAATAATCACAAAACAGAAATTCGTCACTATAACTTATTTCCTTAGTACGTATTATGAATTAAAAAATAAAACACCAAAGGAAACGATAAGAGTCCCAACAACTTTCGGAACCTTCTGGAAAAGATAATAATTTAAAAGCTGGACAGCTGTAATCTCCATTTGTTGATGCATTAGATATAAAAGTTGTGATTCTGCCAATAGCTGAGGTTCTTTGTTAAATCTTGGAAGATGTAAGATTTTTACTTGAGCGCAGCAGACTTCAAGACTATGCACACTTTCCTGGGAGTAAATACCATGGAATCCAGGGCCTTGGAGTCTAACTTGACATCTGTGACCAGAGCAGGCATCAAGAGGCCTTTCTACCTTCCTCTTTCTTCTACATTTGTTGTAACCCTCAAAGAAGCTCCAGGTGGGCACCAATATATTGCTCTGCCAGTAGCATTCAGCATTCTGTAAGCCAACTCAAAAGAGTGGTGCCCCAAACAAAAAATTATAATTATGAAACTGGACCTTTGTGAATGGTAGCGAGCAGAAGAGGGTATCCTGTAGACCATCCTGACTGCTGCCATGGGTGTCGTCAACATTCAGGCTGCCCTTTGCTATGTACAGCTTGGCATCCTTTTTCTTGCTGGCAATGCAAGCACGATATGGTGCAGCAATATTGGGCCATCTCCTGGCATTTTGAATCGTGGGTACAGAAACACAATATCCCACATTCATAAACCAGAGGGTTTGGTTGTTGTTGTTATTTTGAGAATTGATTTAAAGTTATTG
Organism: Intellagama lesueurii; assembly: GCA_037013535.1. Classification (NCBI taxonomy): domain Eukaryota; kingdom Metazoa; phylum Chordata; class Lepidosauria; order Squamata; family Agamidae; genus Intellagama; species Intellagama lesueurii. Next base: position 217,350,651 of record JBAJHW010000001.1, on the reverse strand, counting down.
CACAGGTTTAGATTCAATCAGTATGGCAGAATCCAGACCAATGTGTCATTAATTCTGCTTAGACATGAGAAGCTGTTGGCAGAACATTTCCAACAAGCGATCAGCCTGGGCAACCGGAGCACCAGACCTTACTATAGGGATACTTCAATGCCTGTTCTATGTTGCATTCTGAATTTCATATTAAGACTGAAGAAATGCAAATGAAGTTATTAAAGGGAAGGTATACATGAATTGTGCAAGAGTCCCCAGAGATCTGGGTATTGCATTCTTATAAAACTAATCCTACTGCATTAAATTATCCCTTTCAGATCATAACCATTGTTTTAAGAGAGACAATAGAGAATAGAATGGCCAGCAAGTTATAGAATAAGGCATTAGATATAGAAAATTAAAGAATGAGAAGTGTGAACAATTTGATTGCTTTTGGGCAGACTGACTCAAGCGACATGGACGGGTAATGCCAACAGCAATGTTGGAAAAAATCATTCAGTTTTGCTGTCACCTGCACTCAGGGGTTTTTTTTCTTCAGATCTCAAGGTTTCTCCATTGTACATATGAAGAAATACATGCATTTTGATACATTTTCCACAAATCAACAGAAACAATATTATCTATGAAAAGCCCCATGTTGTCCCTGCCTGCCATATTAGCACTAAAGATGAAGAATTTCTAAAAAAATAAATGTGACAACCCTAATTCACCATTAACATGGTTAAATACTAAAGGATTCACAGCTAAACTTTTAAGAGCTAAGCCCTCAATACCCTTGGGCACCTTAACATTCGCTTAAAGAAAACGCACAAACACACACAAGTTCTTTCAATCTTAGGTACGAAGCAATTTGAAACATTGGTATTAAAAGCATGCTGAAACTGTTTTCTTAAACATATCTGCAACAAAACATCATCAAATGGCACACAACCACACACTGCACAGATCAACAAGTATCAACATGGTACCGGAGTCCATGCAAGCAGGTAGTCGGCGGGAACAAAAACCCACCACGTGGCAGTGAAAAGCCTTATAAAGCAATGGTTTTTGGTCCAACTTTGACTTTATTGACACAAGTTTCAGCCTTGAGTTGTGGACACCAGGATACAACACCAGTATCATGGGTGCAAGGAAAGTTTTGTGCTGCCTGACTTGCCTGCCTGTCGCTGGACTCCAAAAAGAGGGCATCAAGTGATGGGCCGAGAAAAATCTCCCCATATTCTAGTAGTTATTGTTTGGCGGGAAGTTGGTTGTCTTTTTTGCCATTGTTGCTTGCTTGCTTTTCTTGGGTTTTTTGGAGATGGGATTGTGTGTTATTGTGCCCCCTCATGTATTTTGGGGTTCGCTATCCCTGTAAAGTTAATTTTAAAAATCATTATTTTGTTAATGTACCATATATTTATTCTGTTAAAGGTGTATATTTTGATACTGGTGGGTTTGATTAGTTTTCTTTCCCGTGTATTGTTGCCTGCTTTTGGAATAGCTCTTTATTGCCTTGCCTCTCTGCCTTTTTTGGAGTAGTTTCTAAGGGTTCTTTAGGGCTTTGGGATTGATTGTTTCTTGCCTTGCCTCTCCACCTTTTTGGAGTCATTTTTAAGGGTTCTTTTGGGGTTTTGGACTGCTAGTGCCAGGAAAGAGCTGGTTCCTTTTGTGTTAAAGAAAGGACCAGTGCACAAAATATCTGAAAACAAAAGAGCCCCCACCTGCACCCCAAGAACTCACTTTTCTCTGTGCACATCCTGAATGCTCAGTGTGGATAAGTCCAAGCACCCAAGTGGGGCAATCACCTGCACAGGATATCCAACTCCGGATTCTCTGCCAGATTGTGCATGAGGGTCTGAAATGTAAGCATGCTGGACCCTCTGTATAAAGTCCATCTCAGTCTCAAAATTTATGGTGCTGCATAGCATCCACCCTCAGGTCCTCATAGCACCTTGTTCTCTTCATTCATAGTTTTTAACACTGGTCCAGAAACGCAGAGTTACATCCACCCAAAAACAAAGTGATTCAGGCCACTTCCAAAACACCTTGAATGCCAATTGTTTTAATGCAGATCTGGACAGACTGTACTTGCGCACACCTAGCATATACTTTTAATTTTTCATTTTCTGAATTCAACACGCTGAGCTTCCTTTAAAGCTTATTTACTCCACAAATGTTGGGTGCAGCGTGAAGGGCTGTTAGGTGCATTGCTCTGCCATGGGGATGTCAAGAGACTCTTTGTTCCAACCTGTGGTTACTCCAAAAATCAAATGACTACCCTGATCCAGTCCAATTTTGCACCTTTGTCTGAAGACCCTACTTATTATCCTTCAACTTGTTTGCAAATGAGATTGGGCACTCCATAGGCTCATTTCTTGTTTCCCTCTTCCATCAACTTTCTTCTGGTGTTTGTTCACCAGAAACATCAAATAACCTCCCTTAGGTGTATGATTAGTTTTAGAAGATTATATCCATTTCAGTTTTCACTTCGACTTGCAGAATACCTTGCATACTATATTAGCATGTCTGTTTTTATATTTGAATATTTTCACACCATGTTGACCAGTTGGGACCGATTAGGAATACTATCCAGCTAGATTCTGAGCAGCTAGCCGAAACAACAATAATGCAAATGTGTTATTTACTTTGGCTGTGAACATTTATCAAAAGTGGCTTTTTTGAATGCATCCATCAAAAAGGTAGGCTATGCTATTTATCAGTTTTCAAAGTCAAACTGCTGCTGCATAACAGAAATTACGTGCATTTAAGTGTTTTATCACACTCAAGGACTTTACAGTGTACATAGAAGAGTCTATTTCAGGTACAACTACACGTCACGGAAAATGTGAATGGACCCATTGTGTAGTTTCACCCATGAAGTCAGGATTCGACAGGTTAATTTGCTTCAGCCAACCATAGAGGATTCAGCAAAGAAAAGGGAGACTCAGCCTTCTTCACAGCTTGTTAAGGTATCTCTCCTCTGGTCAGATTAGCAGGAGACCTAGTTAGAAGAGAGCTACTTAACGAGTTAGAAACAAGGCTGAGTGATAACTTCCTCCTCTTTCTCTGCTGATTTCTTGCTCTCTTTTTGTCGGTTTGGGTGTCTTGCTGCCCTAGCACTAGATTAATAAACCTTGGAAAGGAAAGGAAAGGAATCAAGCAGACCCAGGTATCAGGTTTGGGAAGAAAAGGATTCAAGTGGCAAACTTGTGATTGAAGCAGAAGTTACATTATAGAAAGCAAAGCAGATGAGAGTCACCTGGTGGGACCTTGCTAATAATCATGCTGTCATTTTGCACTGTAATGTTGAATTGGCTCCTCTAGATGCGGGAGCTACTGCTGTTTGTGTTAGAACCCAACACCAATGCACCAATGAAAATGGCCAATGCACTAATGAAAACGAGGTCGTTTTTTACCCCAGGGGGTAAGAGAACACAAACCAAAAATGACACTAGGCTGCTTACAATTAATGGGAAGATTTATTTAAGTTTAACACAAAGAAGGTTATAAATGTCTTTTGTTAGTTCAGAAAAGGTGAAACGTTTTCATGTAGAAATCAGAACAGCAACACTCCATGAAGAGAAGGATAGCATTCACAAAAATCAAACTGGTTGTTACATGCAGTAATTTTCCCATGCAGAGCAGACTATGATTCCTTTTTCACTAAAGCCATTTGAATAAATACAATCCCAAACAAACCGAATTAACTCTTTAAATGAAATCTGTGGCATGCAAAATCAAGGCCTATGAAATGAGCAGCTGCTTGAAGTCTTACCTAAACTCCCTTCAGCTCTGACTTTTTGAAGTAGACCTAAAAGTTCCCAACTCTGTGGCAGCAAAGCTGGCAAATCAAAATATGATTAAAACAGAAATTAAAATGTTATATCTACCGGATCCAATGTAGGGGAGTGAAGAGCTTGGTCCTGTAGGTCCAGATAGGTAGGCCCAGCAGAGATGCCTCCTGGCTCCCAGATGGGGGACCCTGAAGAGGTTAAGTTGGAATGTTGGTTGGGAGAAGGGTGGATTAGGGAACGGAAAAGTTCTCTTCCCTTGAGAAGGGAACGGGGTCAGGAACCAAGATTTTAGGGGTAAGGTTGAAGAGAAACCCCCATCTCTAAAGGTGCAGTGGCTTTTGTTCCATTGACACCCCTAAAGTTTCTTGCTTTCTGATTGGCTTTTTTACCTTCTTCCCCAGTTGCTAACCACAAGATAGTCCTTCATTGGTAAGTAACACAGTGAGACCAAAACCTGTGGAAACAGATGTTTATTGTTTTCAGGGGGTGACATAACCCTAGACACTGTATCTCTATATAAGGAACATATCAGGCTCATGGGGTAAAAACTTTCCAGGGGTATACACATCATTTGTCCATCTCCATCCTGGCCCAGTGTTTCGGACTCAAAGAAGCTGTGTCAGCACCACAAAGTTGTTCCCATCATCCCATTTTCCAGGCAGCTAACATTTCCTACCCTATATGGGAGCCATACCTGTGTCTGAACCATCTTCTTGCCCCTTTTTCTGGCCTGTTCCCCTTTTCAGCCCCCTGTTTGTGACAGATAGATGTCTTCAGGGTAGGACCTAAGTAACAGATACAAACATGGCTGTGTAGTTGTCAATGTCAGGGAGTTCTTCAGACAAGCTGTCATTTGAAAGAATGTAATTTGGTTCTGTTTGTGTGTGTAGTAGATGAATACATTGCCCCCACTTTATAGACCACACCAGGTGTGTTCATGAGCTGGTGTATACGTCCATGAATCACTTAGCCTTGCCGTGAAAGCTGCTGCCACGTTCACTTTGGCCATGCATTTTGGATGGTGAGAATATTATCTGGCAGATAGCAGGTTGGTAGTGAACCAGCAGACGGCCTGTCGATTTTGGTTTTTCATTTGACTGCAAAATACGTCTTGACGTCAGCAATGAAATGGGCATAAGTTTGGCTTACTGTCACATGTCCTGTGTCAGGAAAACTGTCCACTGACTGGGTAGAAATAAGTATGTTTTGTCATCAGCCTGACTAAGAAACCCTGGGAATGGCTGGAGGCTGTGCTGTGCTTTCCGTAGTATGATAATCCTTCGTTCTTGAAATATGCATTGAAAGGATTCTCTTTTACATATCATCCCCTCCAAATTAAACCTGAACTTTCATGTCAGTGCTTGGGCTAACAACACTAATAAGATTTCTGAAATTAATGTTTTTTTCTCCTGTAGGTCACCTTCAATTGATTAAGCTTCCACTAAGCTTTCTGTTCACTGGAAGATTCAAAGACTTCTGATCCACAAGGGATTACCATTTTTCTGCAGCAAAGAACTTTTTCTCCTGATAAGGAAGAATTATCATGTGATGTAGGTCATTAGCCTATTGGACAGAATGAACAAGTGTCCTTTCATAGCTGTAAAAGATTGACGGCTTCTATCCAGCTGTCTTATAGAGAGACCTTTCCTTTCAAAAGTCGGTACCTTGTTGTCATGATTGGTAACGGAGGTTCCCACGTTTACTGAGAAGATACCACAAAGAAGAGAAAAATCTGCCAGTTCCACTCCTCTCAAAATCTGTTTTTTAAAAAACAAACAAACAAACAAACAAAAAAAGAAAAAAAAAGATGTTTTCCCCACCAAATCTATTAAGGAATCTGTGCACTTTAGTGAGCTCTTAGCAAAACTAAGCAACAAAACTCTCAGCCTTATTTGCTGTCTGAATTCAGTGGTGCAGCTTTTCCCAGCATGGAAAGAACAATGCTGGAACTTTGTGCCCTTATAGAATCATAGATTAATGGGGTTAGAAGGGGCCTATAAGGCCATTGAGTCCAACCCCCTACTCAGTGCAGGAATACAAATCAAAGGATATCTGCCAGGTGGTTGTCTAAATTTCTCTTGAATGCCTCCAGTGTTGGAGCACTCACCAACTCCTGAGGTAAATGGTTCCACTGTCGTACTGTTAGGAAGTTTTTCCTGATATTCAACCGAAAACTGGCTTCCTATAACTTGAGCCCATTGTTGCATGTCCTGCACTCTGGGATGACTGAGAAGAGATCCTGCACCTCCTCTGTATGACTGCCTTTCAAATATTTGAAAAATGCGATCATGTCTCCCCTCAGTCACCTTTTCCCAAGCTTAAACATGCCCAGTTCTTTCAGTATGCAGCTGTTAAAGCTGAGCAACAAAACTTATGGTCCTGATTAGCAGTAAAGATTAAAATAAAAACATAATTTAAAAAAATCTTTTAAAAGTATAAAATAAAGTGTTCTCTTAGTGTCAACCGTCAATAGCCTGGCTTCTCCGAGTGTGCTCACTCACTGCTTAGACTGCTCCGTTTGATGCTCTCACCCACTCTGGAACACACACAATTATTTAGAGGAAATAAAAATAATTGGTTTCTGCAAATAAAGGGCAGTAACCAGTATGAAAAAATATCAGAAAATAGAAAACATGGTTGAGGGAGTGAGTGAAGAAAGAATGTGTGTATTACTTGGACCTGCAAAAGACAGTCATTCATCCATCACACACCTAGTCAATCCTGAGTGCAAGGAAGACTTAGCGTAGCTGTTGAAACAGGAAAGTGAGAAAATTCTAGACCACAACCAGTCTAATAAGCCCCTTGCCATTTCCTTGAATGTGTAACAGTTGGGTAGCTGGAGAATAAATAAAGATGGAGGGAGATGGATCTGAGCCCTCCCTAGGGTTCAGCAGTTGGAGTTTCCAAGAGAGGATTTGGCTTTCAAGTGGGGCTTCAGCTGTCAATCTCCTCCTGTTTTGGTGCTTCCATCGTTTGCTGCAGCCACTGATGCCAAGCATTTTTGTTGAAATTTCAGCATTTTTAATTCCAGAGCAAATGTCAGTGATTTGTTCAAGCACCCTAATCACCCCTAGACTGAACGGGGTTTCTTGAACTGCCCTGCTCTAGTAACACACTTTTCCACCCAAAGATGGTACACAACCCTGTTAGGTACAGTGGAACTTAGGACTGAGTCTTCTGCTGTTACAGCTGTTCCTTGTCACAACTGAAGTAAACAAACGGAAGGATGGGGAAAACCAGAGGTAAGGATGGCGGCTGAAAAGGAGCTGGTTTGCGCTGTCACTAAATGTTTACAAAATGCCCAAGCCAAGGTTCAAAAAGATTGGTCACATTCTGAAAGGCAACTGGGTCGACCCTTTCTTTTAGTAGCTTCCTGTACGTGTAACCAAAGTGTGCCAGCTGTGAGTTCACCAGAACTTTTCACCAGATTAGATGATATTTTAAAAATTGATGGGAGGGGGAGGGAGGGAAGTCCCAAATTTGTTTTTGTTGGGTTAGCCATGAGGTTTATTGTTAAAGCAGTACGGAGACGGAAATCTCAGAAGGAATGATTCAGTGATAGGACTGTGGGATCTCTAAGGCAACTCCTGGTAACATCTCAGCTGGGTTATTTTATTGCGGTCTACGTAGGGCTTACCTTGGAGGTTGTTCAGAAATTGTCTCTTCCTCAGACAGCCTCAATCAGATTAATTTCCATTCTCCTTCTGTCTTTATTTACATGCTCTTCAAAATCTGACTGTAACAATTCTGAAGCGGCTGTACTTGTAAAACAAGCCTTTTAGGTGTCTCCCCCTCCCCTGTTGATCTTTGGAAGCAGCCTTCCAGGTCTTGGAGCTCATTGCTTTTAAAGGAGCAGTTAATCCCTCCCCCCCCCCCCCCAAGGTAGACAGTGCTTGGTTTTGTATTGCTGTTATCAGATTAGTAACAGCAACACTTTTTATCCCATCTCCCTGAAGCTATATTCTCTTGGTATTCATTTATTTGCATTATTTATTTGTAATTAATTGTGGTCCTCTTCAAAAATAATTTAAATGAGCAAGAGGACATAAATTCTCTACATAAATTTAGAAAAACATAAGTCGGTAAATACTTCATTTGGGAAACTGAAACTGTTAAAGATTTTCTATACATTAATTTGATCATCACTGCAAATGGAGATTGAGGCAAGAAATTAGAAGAAGACTGAGACTTGGAAGGAAAGATTTGAAGGAAATGGGAAGTGTCTTTAAAGATGTGTCATTGGAGACCAAGATCGTCCATACTACAGTACTCCCCGTTACTCCTTATAGATGTGAAAGCTAGGTAACAAGGAAAGCAGAAAGCAAAAAACAAAACAAAACAAAACAAAACCCTCTCTGATTCATAATGTTGTGCTAGAACAGAGCTTTACAGATACTACGAAACACCAGAAAAACAAATACATGGGTGCTAAATCAAATCAAGTTAGGAGTTTTCTTTCTGAACAGGAAGTTAGGACAGAACTAGGCCTATGGGAGGCCTCTAAGTCATCCCAGCTAGGCCTGTTCTCCAGATGAGCCACATTTAGATGTCCGTAGGTGTGGGTCTGTCAGGTGAAGCTCCAAGAATGGACAATTGTGGGATTTGTTGTAAAAACAACAACCCAAAAATTCCATGCCTAGTAACAACTTACATGCCGTTCTATGTAAATTCCACTATTTATTATAGTACTTGCAATTTAATTAATGAATTGATAATGCTAATACAGTGAATGAAAAGTTTTCAGATATAAACATCAGCAGCAATGAATTAGTTTCTCCATTTTTAACATTTAACACCAATGAACTAATTTGCAGACCTAGCATTCCAGATTCTGATCCTTCCACAGAGAACTTTATCACAACGAGCTCTGCTGAATCATGATTCTGCTGTTATAGTCCAAGGTGAACTGAAAGATTACTATGTATCACACAATGTATCTGTCTATGCTGCAAAAACGGTGTTGCTTTTATTTAAATTTAAGAAATAAAGAGACAAACACAAGTGACTACAGATTGCAGGTGTGACTTTCTGGAATTATGATTCTAGTCATGTTTTTGCATTTGGCATGTACATTTTCCTTCAGACACCAGTGCATGAAATTATGGTTATTTGTATTTCAGATGGTTTTCCCTGGATGGTAAAATCATAGATTTTATCTTTCTCATTCTGCTTGACCAGCATATCAAGTATAACCATTTGTTTACTGAAACTGCAAGACAAAAAATGTATTGTTATATGTGAGCAGAATGTTTGCGTTACCAAGGTCGAAATTACACACAGGGCCTTCTTAAATGGATTTCCTTTAGGAACTAAGGACAGGAAAAAGGCTCATTCCATTCACATCTGACTGTGAATCCATCTGATCGAAACTTCTCAAACCAATATGTGAACTGAAACACAGTGAACGTTTTTGTGATGTGATTCTCTGAATGCATATAAATCCAGGTCAAAATAAATACATACAAAAATGGGTATATTATAGAAAAGGACACTCAAAATGCACATATTAATTAAAATAATATTGACCAATACATGAAACAGAAAAATACTTGCAAAAACTGCATACGTTAGTTTTTTTAAAAAATGCATACATGGGGCCAAATGCACAAGAAAGTGTATATCGCTAACTCCAATAGTCTACTGATACATTTCCCTCCCCTCCTCCATTAAGCTCTCTGAAAACTAGTTCAAGAGGGTTTCCCCTTCCTCCACATCCAGTTATCAAAATCTTCAAAGTGTTCTTCTTATACACCACCTCATAGCACTTAAAGCACCATCTGGGTGGTATACATTTTTAATTATGTAGGCTACACATTGCCCCCACCCCCATGAGCTGGGTATTCAATTTACTGACCTCAGAAGGATGGAAGGTTGAGTCAACCTCAAGTCAGCTACCTGAACCCAGGATCAAACTCAGGTTGTGAGCAGAGTCTTCGCTGCAGTACAGCAGTTTAACCACAGTGCCATGATGCTTAATTATGAATATGCAAAGGATGCTGCATAGAAAAGAGGGATCATTTCCCTCCTGGTTCCACTGGAGCCCATCAATCCACCAGTGTGGTACCAATATTGGATATTGCTTCAGTGGATAACTGGATGTTTAAAACTTACATTTTAATATTGTTAAGAACCAATTCAACTCAGAAACAGACACACTGGCAGAAATCCTGTTGCTTAACACAGTAAATCACACTAGAGTAACCCCATTGAATCAGTGGAGATTTAGTGAGGCTGTCAAGTTTTGAAACCTTGTTAGTCTAAGTGTGTTAAAATGATTAAAGGAGATGAAGGAAAATTGGCCTTAAATTGAAAGTATTTTTAAAACTTGTGGCTTGAGAAAATAATTTACATAAATAATTTCAAAACAATTAGCCAGCTCTGGCAGAGCAAGGTCAATGAATTATAAACAATCTGTTTTGATTATAATTTGTAAATTTAGAGACAAGATTATAGTCAATAGGAGGTGAAAGAATGAACAAAAATTACTTTATGACCATCTTTTGTCAAATGTAAATTCATGAGATAAAGGTATTAAGACTCCTCATAATTCTGGAATAATGACAAATAGAAAACCAAAAATTGTTGCAACAAGAAAAGGACTTATACTTTTATACTCAGGTCAATTTGTTTGTTTGTTTATTTATTTATTTATTTATTTATTTATTTATACTATTTTTTACTCCACCTTTCTCCTTGAAAAGACTCCAAAGTTACTTACAACAGTGAAAGACAACGTTTAAATTTGAAAACAATGTTTATACAACAGAGGTTAACATCATCAAAAGACAATATTTAAAGCTAAGAACAAAGAGTAAAGAAGCATCTTACATCATAGTATTGGAGTTGCTCAATTTCAGTGGTCTTACAGTAGTTTCTATGATTTTATTATTATTTAGCCAACTGTGATTATATGTGTTTTTATGCTTTTAAAAGTTTGTAAGCTGCCTTGAGTGCTATTTTTGAGGGAAAGGGGCAATAATCTAGATTTTCGTCAGTGCATTTGCCTAACTCATTATGAAAAAGCAGTTTGACAAAATAAGCAGTATAAGGATGAAGAGAGTAGCTCAGGCATTCTTCTCTTAATATGCGTACTGTCTCCCAACATCAATCCTTCTTGGGATTCACATTCTTCACTGTCTTGGACTATCTTACCCAATACCCAATGATAATTGCCCACCCAAGCCCGGAATAAAGATGTGAGACAACAGTATTGGAATTGAAATACGGGCCACACTTTATTTACAAAGATTTGACGTTAGCCATCAATTGGCTCAATATAAGGGGCCTGCAGTAGTGCGGAAATGGTAACAGGTAGGGGTAATCAATACCCCTTGCTTGTCAATAGGGCAAGTCCCCGGCCTCAGGTTTCCGCTGTCTCACAGACAGCAGGAACCCGGCCTGCCGCTAATAAACACCTCCAGACCTCAAGACATCTTTATTTGATGACTGTTGGTCCGAAAGTGGCCCAGCGCATCCTTCCCGAACCGGCCCTGTAATCGCATGATCCGCAGAGCCGGGAGGTCGGATGCGCTGTTGGCTTACCTTAAATTACCAATGGGACGCACCGAAACACCTGTTTTTCCGCACTACCCGCCAGTGTGACCAAAAATACCCAAATTGCCAACAACCCCTTTCCAGTGTGGGATAGGCGAAAAATCCCCCCATCCAACAGCCAATCAGGATGGAAGTCAAAAATTCCTATCCAGCCCCATAATGGCAACCAAAATCACACCAGAAATAGGGCGGGCAGGAGGGGTGCCCGAAAAGGAAAGCGGGCGAACTGCGGGTGAGCGCTTTCTTAAATACCTGCGCTCACCCGCCCATTGGATGACCACTTTTTAAAAATTTTGTCTCGCGCCATCCAGGCTGGCGGGCAAACGCCAGCCCGCCAAATCCAGGCCGTTTTAACGGCCGTCAGGCGGCTGGGACCTTGCCCACCCAAGCCCGGAATAAAGACGCGAGACAACAGTATTGGAATTGAAATACGGGCCACACTCACGAACCCTACCACATGAAAATTCTCAGTTTAATCCAGGCACACACACACACTCAAACTTTAAACTACTGATAAACGGAATAAATGAACAAAATTAACCCAAGCAGATCGCCTGTAAAATACACACAAACACACCCCAACCCCGCACGGGGCGAGCAAACACCCGCCCGAACGATAGCAGCCCCTTCGCCCTTATAGCAGGCAAACTTTAATAATAAAAGGAAAAAACCCAGCAGTTTTAGAAAAGCAAGCCTTCACAGACCCAGGGAAGGGGCAGAAACCGCCTTCCCACCACGGCAGCCTCTGACGATCCTCCCAGCTGATAGTTGGGCTGAAGCTCAAACCGCTTGCCTGCTCCACTGTGAACCTTCCTTGTCGGTGCCCGAAAAGGAAAGCGGGCGAACTGCAGGTGAGCGCTTTCTTAAATACCTGCGCTCACCCGCCCATTGGATGACCACTTTTTTAAAATTTTGTCTTGCACCATCCAGGCTGGCGGGCAAACGCTGTTTTAACGGCCGTCAGGCGGCTGGGACCATGTAATTAATAAATAAAGAGTGTGCCAAAACGTGGTTTCTCAGCTAGCTGATGCCATGGGGCCTTTGCAAGATGTGATGCTCAGTTGTGGCATAGTTCCACTCATAGGACCAGGGATGCCCTAATAATGGCGCAAGTAAATGAAGGCAATTCATTTGGATAAGGCATTCAGTCAGAGATGTTGACAAGTCTTTGGGTTCTAGTCCCAAGTCCAAGTTTGTAAGCTGCCTTGAGTGCTATTTTTGAGGGAAAGGGGCAATAATCTAGATTATAATAATCACATTCTTCACTGTCTTGGACTATCTTACCCAATAAAGGTAAAGGTAAAGTTTCCCCTTGACATTTAGTCCAGTTGTGTCCGACTCTAGGGTGCGGTGCTCATCCCCGTTTCCAAGCCATAGAGCCAGCGTTTGTCCGAAGACAGTTTCCGTGGTCACGTGGCCAGCGCGACTAGACACGGAATGCCGTTTCTTACCCAATACCCAATGATAAATGTAATTAACAAATAAAGAGTGTGCCAAAACGTGGTTTCTCAGCTAGCTGATGCCATGGGGCCTTTGCAAGATGTGATGCTCAGTTGTGGCATAGTTCCACTCATAGGACCAGGGATGCCCTAATAATGGAGCAAGTAAATGAAGGCAATTCATTTGGATAAGGCATTCAGTCAGAGATGTTGACAAGTCTTTGGGTTCTAGTCCCAAGTCCAAGTCCGAGACTTTGGTACCAAGTCGCAACCAAGCCCCAATCCAAGTCCCCTATTAAAAACAAGATTTTTCCTCAGAAAAAAAGGGAGGGTGAGTGGGTTCCAAGTTTCAAGTCAAGTCTATGTCATTGAAACAACAACAACAACAACAACAAAGTTAAGTCCGAGCCGAGTCACCAGTGAGACTTAAGTCCAACTTGGCAGTGAGTACCACAACTAGAGTCCCCATCCCTGCTTTCAGTCTACCCAAAAGCCATTTATGGGCAGTCCAAACCCACTAGAGTAAATATCAAGGCTCTAATTTATTTGCAGCGCATTCTGAATCCTCATTTTAGCATCTTCTGTGTATTGAAATATAAACTACAATATCTGGGAGATCACTGTGTTAATTGCTACACAGATGTCTATCTCTTTAGATTCCTCTGAAGCTGTAAACAGAACTTACAGGGGCTCTCGAGAACAAAGCAAAGGCTTAAAATCAAAGCCTCAGTTTTGGTGTTTTAATCTAAACTCCTCTGTCATACCGGCTGTTTACAAGCACGTTCTTTATCACTGTACAAGGAACTGCCCTCTGGGATGACTACAGTACAGCATGCCGACTTCTTGGCAAATTCTGCAGGGTTACAAAAATATCCCATTGTTTTAACAAAAGACTTCAGAAAACCCACGGTCATGTCTGTCCCCATCTCATGTGGGACCAGGCACTTAAGACATCCCTGGGCTCATCAAAACCACATATGCATGGGTCCAGTTTTGCTCTTCTTTTGTCAGCAGGTAAGTACAAGACTTGCCACAGGCATTCAGGTAAGTACAGGCAGGTTTTTCACCCCTCTTCCACTTAAGATGGGTTTAAAATCTGGAAGAGACTCCAGTTGCCCCCTCCCTCATTACTTCAGGGAATTTCATTCCAGTCTAAAGCAGCATCACCTAGAGGCCAAGTGCCAATGGGCCAGTGATACTTCTCAGTCACCTCCCCTTCCTTCTCCTCACACCCTTACGGTAGGCAAGGCCTTCCTCTCCTTAGGGCCTGCCAACCAGCTGCATACACACCTGATTCCCCCAGGCAATAAAAAGATTTTGGAGCTGCTCAGAAGGGTCGGGCCACTAAGGTGTACCCAAGGCCTGGACGCAGTGCTATCTGGGATTCCTCACATGGAGCTGGGGCACCATAAATCCGAGAGTTCCCCGTCAGCCCATTGTTACTCTGGGCTCCATTCTCTTCATCTCGCACGGTCCTGTTTAAATGCCCTTTGCCTCCCTCTTCTGTCCACCCCAACACTTTCAGGAGCCTTCCTTACCTGACCTGGCTGTTGAGCAATGGGGAGGCAGCTGAGGTTACTTGCCTTCCAGCTGCCCCACTCTCCTCGTGGGCTGTGTGGTGGCAGGTGAGGTAGTGAGGCTAGGCAGGACCACGTCCAACCCTTGACTGCTGGGGTATGGCGATTGCTTCTCTCGGGTGAGGTCTGTGGGAGTGGAGTCAGGCCAGGCCCTGTCTGTGGTCTGACAGCCTCCTAATGCTCTAAAGCAGTGGTCCCCAACCTTGGGCCTCCAGATGTTCTTGGACTACAACTCCCAGAAGCCTTTACCACCAACTCTGCTGGCCAGGATTTCTGGGAGTTGAAGTCCAAGAACATCTGGAGGCCCACGGTTGGGGACCACTGCTCTAAAGCATTTCTGAAACCTCAAAGGTACACCTATTCTTTCAGACTGCCTTGGATCCCAGCTATCTGAGATGCTGAGGCCGTCTGGGTATCTCCAGGGTATGGATTCAAGGCTTTAACCCTGCCTCTTTCAAGTTCAATGCCCAGCTCTGACAGAACCGCTTGCCAACCAAAAAGGTCCCTGGCCAAGCTGAGGGAGATGGCTTTGTACAGTCCCACTATTACAGATCACGTAACCAGGACACACACACACACCAACAATTATAGTTTACTTATTGTTAATTAGCTTTTTTTCCCATGCTGACTTTGAAGAGGAAAAGCACCACACAAAGCCTATTTTAACACATATCCGTGTTGCCTTTGAAAAATCTAACCTTCCGTCAAGAGTTCAGCTTTTATTCAATAATTAATTGTGTTTAGCATTTGATGCCCTTATTGGCTCTGGAATGTGACAGCAGCCTGACAGTTTTAAAGACTGAACTCGCTATTTTTATTAGAATAAATGTGCAACCTCTAAAAATTAATGTGGCTGGTTTCTTGAATGCCACCCGCTGAAATCTGCTTAGCATTTGCATGATCACTGCCACGTGTCAAGGACTGAGCAACAATGATTACATAAACAATGGTAGACTAAGGCGGCTGGAAGCTGTGGAGCAGTTCTGAGTACAGGGACTCCTTCCCTTCTCTTGCTGCATGGGAACCTACAAACGGTTTGATTTTTAAAAGCAGGGAACATAAATGTTTTTCGAACAGTGTGTTACCTTGGCTGAGAAATGAGATTCCCAGGACCCAACATTAGCAGGCCAAGCAGATACCAGTCTTTGTGGTGGCATCTCCACAGTGGAGGCAGGTTCATAGGGCCACACAAGGCCACTGAGGGCCAAAACTAGATATTCAGGGGAATGCATATGGGAAGCCCTTGGCCACTCTTCCTTTCTATAACAAGATATTCTCAGAAATCGTGTTATAGAAAGGAAGATAGCTCCATACAATGTGGTGGTGGGGTGCAGTCCTTCATTTTCTTCTTCTGGTGATGGGGGACCTCACTTGCCTTCCTTACTAGTTATAGACTGAGGGAACCTGGTGGCTAGGCCATGACAGAAGCTCCCATTTTGCTTTTGGAAAGCATTCAACAGAGCTCTGAGCTCTGTGATTATAGGCTCCATTTCAAACTATGGGTAAGGCAAGGTTTCTTAAAAAAAATAGAATATCAGTGGTTGGTTGTACTATGGAAAAACATAAGGGTTACAATGTATGGTATAATACTGATACCATTCCTCCGATATTTTTCATTCTCTTACATTCTCTTAACAATGGCTTGGAGCCAATGGTTCTTTTCCTCTGCTATAGCAGAGTCGGCAGAAAGTAGATTAGGATCTCCTGGCAGATCTGGGATAATTTGCAATCAATCAGTTAGGGTTTCTGATTCTCTGTCCTTTAAGAATAGCAGGATTTTTTTTCCCCTTGAAGCTTCTTCCTACCTTAAAGTATACTTGTGAAGTCAAGAAGATGGGGTGAGGGCAATGGTAAGTAAGCCCTGTCTATTGTGTGCAAAGATGACCAGCTCAGTTGAGCTCTCATTCTGGAAACCAATTCCGGAGATCAGGAAATGCTCAGAGGCACCCTAAACCCTCTAATTTAATTCTGTACAAGGCTCTGGTTAGATCTTCAGGGTCTAGTTTAAAAAGCCATCAACCAAGAAGGTGCCACAAGTCCAGAGTGTACACCCCCACCCCATGTAATTGAGGGCGGAGGGTCCTTCCTTGATTGCAGGGGGAAACGCCTCATTGTTTTTCCAGTTTCAAACCCAGGATTTCAATTAATTCATGAAGAAAACTTTCAATTGCATCTCCAGCTAATGTCCTGTTCACTGAAAAGTCCTAAATTGAAAATTGCATCCACTGACAATATTCAGAGTTGTACACATCAAAAAGTTAATAAACTTCAGACCTGTGTTTGAAAGTGTTACGAAAAGTCAGCAGGGTGTGCTTTTTTTTGGAAGGGAAGATGATTGCTGAAATGACTGATGTGATGTGAGAGAACTCCTGATTAAGACGACCAAATGGAAGGTGTCATATTGCTGAGCCTTGTGTTTACGCTGATAGTATCTTGCAGACAAATTCTGAAATATAGATGCTTCCACTTCATAGCTGTGAGAGTATCACCTGAATCTTCAGCTTGACATTCAAAAAACCCTCAATTTTAATTATGGCCATGAAAGAAGAAATCAGTTCAAAGTAGGAATGTGTGGAATAGGCATGTGGCATGTTGTTCTTTTCTTTCTATTTTTCTTTCTTTTTCACTCCAAATCCCAGAATTCTCCATTCTGGGGGTCCTGCCTACCGCGCGTAAGCATCCTTCAGTCTCAAGAGACTATGGTAACGTGCTCTGTATGGAGGACTTGGAACAGCGTCTAGTGTGGCTGAGAAGGCCAATTCGAGAGTGACAATCCCTTCCACACTGAAGACAAATACAATCTGTCCCCTGTCCAGCTCCCTGATTTTGCTGGTTTCGGGACTGCCTCTTTGCCTCGGCCTGCTGGACAAGGGTCTCTTCAAATTGGGAGTGGCTGTGATGCACCGCCTGCCTCCAGGCTGAACGCTCAGATGTCAAGGTTTCCCATCTGTTGAGGTCCATTCCTAAGGCCTTCAGATCCCGCTTGCAGATATCCTTGTATCGCAGTTGTGGTCTCCCTCTGGGGCGATTTCCCTCCACTAATTCTCCATACAGGAGATCTTTTGGAATCCGACCATCAGCCATTCTCACGACATGCCCAAGCCAGTGTAGACGTCGCTGTTTCAGTAATGTATACATGCTAAAAATTCCAGCTCGTTCTAGGACTACTCTATTTGGAACTTTGTCCTGCCAGGTGATACCAAAAATGCGTCAGAGACAACGCATATGAAACGTGTTCAGCTTCCTCTCCTGCCGTGCACAAAGGGTCCAGGACTCACTGCAGTACAGGAGTGTGCTCAGGACACAGGCTCTATAGACCTGGATCTTGGTATATGCCATCCAGACTAACATCTAAATGTGCTCACTTGGAGAAAGCCTGAGAAGCGATAAGGCAACTTCCTTTTCTAACAGGCCAGAGTGTGGCCTATCCTAGGCCATGAAGTCTTCAAGCCCAGGTTTTCTCCAGGTCATTCATATCAGTACCTAGATCCAGCTCCAGCTCTAGATCCAGATCCAGCTCTAGATCCTTATATACATCTAGATATGGATCTAGAATATTATCAAGATCAAGATCTAGTTCCAGATTTAGATATGGATCTACAGCCATATATAGATATGGATCTAGAACTGGATCCAGATGATATCTGGGTCTGGGTCTAGAACTAGATTTGGATATGCATCTGGATCTAAATTTGAACATGCATCTGGATCTAGATCTGAATGTGTATCTGGATCTACAGCTAGAACTGGATCTGGATCTGGATCTAGATCTAAAGTTTGTACATTTTTGCCTTTATTGGAATAGACTGGTTTAGAGTGCAATATAAATATTATATATCTAGATCTACTGTAGATCTAGATCTCTGTATAGATATATGATATTTATATTGCACTCTAGACTCCAGAGTTGTTGTTGTTTAGTCATTAAGTCGTGTCCGACTCTTCGTGACCCCACGGACCAGAGCACGCCAGGCCCTCCTGTCTTCCACTCCTAGACCAGAGTACATTCCAATAAAGGCAATAATGTACAAACTTTAGATCTGGATCTAGATCTAAAGTTTGTACATTATTGATGTTATTGGAATGTACTCTGGTCTAGAGTGCAATATGCATATTATCTATCTAGATCTAGCATTCTAAAAGATTAGTAAACAAAGAAAAAGAATATTCCAGAATGCAAAAAAAATCTATCTAGATAACAAGTGAATTCTTTGCCATAGAGCTCCATGAACTGGGTGGTGGTGGAGGTGCAAGGGGAGATGTGTGCAGTGACCTCAGTCCGAGCCCTCCATCGTGCCTTAGTGGTTGAGCTATCCAGGGCAGGTGTGTGGGTTTCCTGTGGGGTTTGGCTGTCCCCTACCTACGCCTTTGGCACCACCAGCTCAGTCAACTGTATTACTTTCCCCTTTCCTTAATTCAAATCACACTGAGCATATTTTAACCCTATGTATGCTGAATGGGATACAAAGGATATATTGTGGTGTTGCTCTGCCAAAGGCTTAAACAATGGCTTTTTGTTCCACCCTCTAATCATTTCAGAGTCTCTCTCTCACACACATACCTCTGATTCAGTCAGTTTCTGTATGTTTGTCTGCAGTCAGCCCATAATCCTAGTTCAAACTCTCTGAAAGTTTTATTAACTAATGTATGAAAAATATTATGGATTGAACTTGGAGAAAATACAATCATTATTTGATCAGCTGAGCTGTATAAATAATTTCTTAGACAGTTGTTACTAACCTGAAAACTCACTTCTGGAATTTCTGTACCATTTTCCAGCCAGGCATAGTACATTTTTGATAAGATGAGGTCTACTGTTGCTTTTTTGGTAGAGATGTCAAAGATATTGTTTCATTCCCTTTGCATTTCTCAGCACCTCTCTGGTTTTAATAGTCAGCTTCTTTCTGTACTGGGTGTGAGACTCCCCCCATACAGAATTTATATACAATTTTGTATGCAATTTAAAAAAGAAAAAAAACTAAGCATTTTTATACATGTTTTCCTAATGTATACATTTTCTGTGCTTTCCCCATTGATTAAAGTATGTCTGTACCTATTTTTAAAATCTAGATATTTTCAGTCAAGTATATTTTAAAATTACACACATGGTTTTGTGTGCCTTCCTTCCCACCAAAATGCATCATGAGCCTTGCAAATGCATGGGGATGGGGGCAAATGGGTGGATTTCTTGGACCTCATTCTATTGCCAGTCCTGGATATTGAGAAATGGACATTTCTGTAAGGAAATGGAAATCCAGTGGATTTCTTTGTCGTCTTTACTCTCTTGTACACACTGACCAAAATCTTTTGTGTAAGTGGCACTTGTGGAAGGACAATGATGTTAGCAGCAGGGGGATATTTTTTTGTAATTAAAGATTTCCTCCTTCTGTCCCATAGCTTGTCCAACTCAGTTTCATTATATGAAAGCCATAGGAGGTGTGGAACAGAAGGAGGAAGTTGTTCATTACTGAAAATCTGCCCAGAGGATGACATCATCACCTTTCCAAAGGCATAATTTACACTACATAATGTTGACTCCTGTTTCATTACATGTCAAATTTACAAGGCCCCTCCTTGGATTCTAATAGCCATTAGGTTCTACAACCTAGTTCCCATTCACCTAGCCTCTTGGATACCACCAATGGCTGCGGTGGGAAAACTGTCACAGTGAATCCATAAAACTAGCCCTCAATATGGGATTGCAATATCCCTTGTTTCTGGAAAGAGAGAGGAAGATTGTAATAAGCCATCTGCAGACTATTTATGGACTCAGTCCACTCAGGAAAATGGAATGCCTTGCAGTGTTGCAGGAATCTGGTGTCCATTAAAGATTTCAGAGGTGTCATATCCTGTAAACCACAGCCTCTGTGGAAATGCTAAATATTTTACATTCTGGCGTAAGTAAATACTCAGCAGTCTGACCTTGATATACTTCCAGCCTTATTGACTAACTGTCAGGTAGGCATTTTTTAGACCTTGTGTCTCTCTTCTTAGTTTCTTGTTATAGATTTTCTGTAAAGTAATTTAATTTTTAATTTCTGTTGTCATCTAATCATGTACTGATTGTCTCTTTCCCCGTTATGTGCACCCTTACTCTCCTGAGTTTCTCTTCTCCAAATCTCAACCATTATTGTTAATGTATATGCAGCCTCAATGGCTAGAATGGGAAAAACTAGGGGCTCTACTGCCAGTTGAGCTCTGTTGCATTTTTCACCTAAAGCTGATGAATTCTAAGTTTCCATAAAACATTGCTTATTTATTGCATTGACAAAATGCCACAATTTTTGTCACTTATTAGTTTTGTGATAGTGGCACAGCATTGAAGTCATGACCTCATGACACTCAATATGCAGTTCTTGATAGGCTAGAAGCAAGTACTAACAGGTGCAGCAAACTTAGATGGTGGAAAGCAAAACTGTAGACAAACTACTACTTCTCAAGGTCTGCCAGTACATTCCAGCCAAAATATGTTATCCGGTAGCATTTTTAAAAATCCCTTCTATCGATTCTTATGAAGTGAACATTACCATGTCCAGCTCCTGGCTACTATAGCTGATAGCTGATAGTTGAGGGGCCAAATCTGGAGCCTTATAGTGGAATGAAAATGCTTCCAGTAATCCAGTAAGAATAATCTGTTTGGGGAGTTACCATCAGTGGAACCACTACAAGTGATATTCCTGCAGAACTTTCCATGGGCATATTTAGAAGCTCTGGGGCAGGTAAACCACCCTACTGGTAGAAAAGTACCTTTGGGGTTTTCTACTACACACATCCACTGGACAAATCTTGTGGTTGGAATGGATTGCTGAAGCTAGAGATCTGTTGAGGAGACAAAGTACGCGAAGTCAATCATATAGGCAACAAATTCCCTCTAATATTCTTTAATATTCTTGGGTCTTGCACTATTCATGTAAGCAGTTGCACAATTGGTTGCACAACAGAAGGCTTGGCAGAGGAGGAAAACTGCTGTACGATTGCCTTTACAAGTCCATTTTTCCCCCTGAACAGTATTCTGGTTTAAGAGATCATGGCTGGAAACCTGTTGCACAAGTTGCACTGTGGAACTCCAACAACGTCATCAGCCACAGCCGTGCTGCTGCCATTTTGAGGGGGATTCCCCCCTCCTGCCAGGTTCCAGGAATCCATAGGGACCACCTTCATACTATGAAGCCTTCAGGAACCGTGGAATAGGATAGAGAACGGTTTAAAGCTGGAAAATCACCATCAATGAGACTAACGACCATGGTTTTCTGGCTTTAAATCATTCCATCTCCAGTTCTATGACTCCTGAAGGCTGCCCCAGGATGGAGGATATCCTGGGAGGGGAAGGGGGCATAAATCTTTAATTCCTCTAAAACAAGTGATACTGTTGGAGCTTCAAACGATAAATCACACCCACTGGATTTCGGGCAAAGTTTGCCATAGGGGCAAAAATTGCAGTATGCAGTAATAACTTTATTACTGAGAAATATAAACAGGAAGAAGGTTATGAGGGATACAGGAATTATAGGGGATATAGAAAAGTATAAGTGGGTGAAAGGCCATGGCTTGGATTGGTTGCAGTGAAACAGCTTTGGCACAGCATGAGAAGTGGATCCCAGCATCAGGTCACCCGCCTGCCAGATGATGCCATCCTCCCAGCTCCTGCTGGGCAACCACATGATGGTTGAATACCAAGTGGGTATGAATGCCCCCATGGGGGATAGTGGCAGCCCTCCTGAGCTTGCGAAGGTTATTTACTTTGTGTGAAAGACTGAGTCAACAGCATCAGAAAATGTCTTGCTCTGTTGCAAGGTGATGAGAGAAAATCTGCAATTCTCCATCTTGGCTGTGAGGACGGGAGAAGCAAGGACTTACATCCCCCCCACTGTAGCACAACAAATAGATTTGTCTTCAGAAATTCCTACAAGCTTCAGACATGTACTGTAGTCCTGATTTTTAACTTCAGGATTCAGTATCAAGTGCTTTTTTTCTCTCTGAACAGCTGCAACATTGTAGACTTTCATTTTATTGTGCAACTTTCGTTTTAAATGCATATTTTAATATGAAATTTCTTATGTTTATCTCATGTTTGGTGATATATCTCTTCCCCTCTGATTCCTTTGCATTGGTCTATGGTTTCGATAATTAGGGCCCATCTAGCTTTCAGTTCCCCTTCACGGATTGCTGCCTTGTCGTGGCGAAGGGGCTTGAGTAATTCAGAGAAGCTATGGGCTATGCCGTGCAGGGACACCCAAGACGGACAGGTCATAGTGGAGAGTTCTCACTAAACACAATCCACCTGGAGCAGGAACTGGCAAGCCACTCCAGTATCTTTGCCAAGAAAACCCCATGAACAGAAACAAAAGGCTAAAAGATATGACGCTGGAAGATGGGCCCCTCAGGTCGGAAGGCGTCCAACATGCTACTGAGGAAGAGCAGAGGGCAAGTACAAGTAGCTCCAGAGCTAATGAAGTGGTTGGGCCAAAGCTGAAAGGACGCTCAGCTGTGGACGCGCCTGGAAGTGAAAGGAAAGTCCGATGCAGCAAAGAAGAATACTGCATAGGAACCTGGAATGTAAGATCTATGAACCTTGGTAAGTTGGATGTGGTCAAACAGGAGATGGCAAGAATAAACATTGACATCCTGGGCGTCAGTGAACTAAAATGGACGGGAATGGGCGAATTCAATTCAGACGATTACCATATCTACTATTGTGGGCAAGAATCCCATAGAAGAAATGGAGTAGCCCTCATAGTCAACAAAAGAGTGGGGAAAGCTGTACTGGGATACAATCTCAAAAATGATAGAATGATTTCAATACGAATCCAAGGCAGACCTTTCAACATCACAGTAATCCAAGTTTATGCACCAACCACCGATGCTGAAGAGGCTGAAATTGACCAATTCTATGAAGACCTACAACACCTTCTAGAACTGACACCAAAGAAAGATGTTCTTCTCATTATAGGGGACTGGAATGCTAAAGTAGGGAGTCAAGAGATAAAAGGAACAACAGGTAAGTTTGGCCTTGGAGTTCAAAACGAAGCAGGGCAAAGGCTAATAGAGTTCTGTCAAGAGAACAAGCTGGTCATCACAAACACTCTTTTCCAACAACACAAGAGGCGACTCTACACATGGACATCACCAAATGGGCAATACCGAAATCAGATTGATTATATTCTCTGCAGCCAAAGATGGAGAAGCTCTATACAGTCAGCAAAAACAAGACCTGGAGCTGATTGTGGCTCTGACCATCAGCTTCTTATAGCAAAATTCAAGCTTAAACTGAAGAAAGTAGGAAAAACCACTGGGCTAGCCAGGTATAATCTAAACCAAATCCCTTATGAATACACAGTGGAAGTGAAGAACAGATTTAAGGAACTAGATTTGGTGGACAGAGTGCCTGAAGAACTATGGATGGAGGCTCGTAACATTGTAGAGGAGGCAGCAACAAAAACCATCCCAAAGAAAAGGAAATGCAAGAAAGCAAAGTGGCTGTCCAACGAGGCCTTACAAATAGCAGAGAAGAGAAGGGAAACAAAATGCAAGGGAGATAGGGAAAGTTACAGAAAATTGAATGCGGACTTCCAAAGAATAGCAAGGAGAGACAAGAGGGCCTTCTTAAATGAACAATGCAAAGATATAGAGGAAAACAATAGAAAGGGAAAAACCAGAGATCTGTTCAAGAAAATTGGAGCCATTAAAGGAACATTTTGTGCAAAGATGGACATGATAAAGGACAAAAATGGTAGGGACCTTACAGAAGCAGAAGACATCAAGAAGAGGTGGCAAGAATACACAGAGGAATTATACCAGAAAGATCTGGATGTCCCGGACAACCCAGATAGTGTGGTTGCTGACCTTGAGCCAGACATCCTGGAGAGTGAAGTCAAGTGGGCCTTAGAAAGCATGGCTAACAACAAGGCCAGTGTAGGAGATGGCATTCCAGTGGAACTATTTAAAATCTTAAAAGATGACGCTGTTAAGGTGCTACACTCAATATGCCAGCAAGTTTGGAAAACTCAGCAGTGGCCAGAGGATTGGAAAAGATCAGTCTACATCCAAATCCCAAAGAAGGGAAGCGCTAAAGAATGCTCCAACTACCGTACAATTGCACTCATTTCACACGCTAGCAAGGTTATGCTCAAAATCCTCCAAGGCAGGCTTCAGCAGTATGTGGACCGAGAACTCCCAGAAGTACAAGCTGGATTTCGAAGGGAAGGAACTAGAGACCAAATTGCTAACATGCGCTGGATTATGGAGAAAGCCAGAGAGTTCCAGAAAAACATCTACTTCTGCTTCATTGACTATGCAAAAGCCTTTGACTGTGTGGACCACAGCAAACTATGGCAAGTTCTTAAAGAAATGGGAGTGCCTGACCACCTTATCCATCTCCTGAGAAATCTATATGTGGGACAGGAAGCAACAGTTAGAACTGGATATGGAACAACTGATTGGTTCAAAATTGGGAAAGGAGTACGCCAAGGCTGTATATTGTCCCCCTGCTTATTTAACTTATATGCAGAATACATCATGCGGAAAGGCTGGACTGGATGAATCCCAAGCCGGAATTAAGATTGCCGGAAGAAATATCAACAACCTCAGATATGCAGATGATACCACTCTGATGGCAGAAAGTGAGGAGGAATTAAAGAACCTCTTAATGACGGTGAAAGAGGAGAGCGCAAAAAATGGTCTGAAGCTCAACATCAAAAAAACTAAGATCATGGCCACGGGCCCCATCACCTCCTGGCAAATAGAAGGGGAAGATATGGAGGCAGTGACAGAGTTTACCTTCCTGGGCTCCACGATCACTGCAGATGGTGACAGCAGCCACGAAATTAAAAGACACCTGCTTCTTGGGAGGAAAGCGATGACAAACCTAGACAGCATCTTAAAAAGCAGAGACATCACCTTGCCGACAAAGGTCCGCATAGTCAAAGCTATGGTTTTTCCAGTAGTGATGTATGGAAGTGAGAGCTGGACCATAAAGAAGGCTGACCGCCGAAGAATCGATGCTTTTGAATTGTGGTGCTGGAGGAGACTCTTGAGAGTCCCCTGGACTGCAAGGAGAACAAACCTATCCATTTTGAAGGAAATCAACCCTGAGTGTTCACTGGAAGGACAGATCCTGAAGCTGAGGCTCCAATACTTTGGCCATCTCATGAGAAGAGAAGACTCCCTGGAAAAGACCCTGATGCTGGGAAAGTGTGAAGGCAAGAGGAGAAGGGGACGACAGAGGATGAGATGGTTGGACAGTGTCATTGAAGCAACCAACATGAATTTGACCCAACTTCGGGAGGCAGTGGAAGACAGGAGGGCCTGGCGTGCTCTGGTCCATGGGGTCACGAAGAGTCGGACACGACTAAACGACTAAACAACAACAGCTTTCAGTTTGCCCATAGCTCAGCCTTAGTCTTTGTGTTGGCATTAGAACTTTTACTTCTGATCCTGTCAGATATTCTGTCTCTGGTATGCCTCAAAGAGTTAGGTTATTGAATACTTTGGCACGTGGGTAGGGAGCTTGAAAAGGAGTGCTATGGCAAAAATTGAGTATTCAAGTTTAATCAGAGCAGTACATTAGAAATATTCCACATTGACTCAAAATCCTTGTCTGCCTGGGTCTAACACACAAAATCAAGCCTCCCCCCCAACACACACACCGCTTAATAGACTGCACAGAGACTTAGGTAGATTGATTGATTGATCTTTATTACGGTCACTGACCAGCAGGAATAGTGTTTGAAATAGTGTGATTTTATTGGTGGAAGTCAGAAAACAAACTTACTTATTGTGGCTGTTTTAATGCAAATTGCTATTCTAGTCCAAATATATCATTCCCATATATGTGCCAAAACCCGGCCTGAAACACCCGGTTTCAGGCCGGGTTTTGGCACGGAGACTGCCTTGGTCGCCCTGTACGATGACCTTTGCCGGGAGAGAGACAGGGGGAGTGTGACCCTGTTGATACTCCTGGACCTCTCAGCGGCTTTCGACACCATCGACCATGGTGTCCTTCTGGATAGGCTGGCTGGGTTGGGAGTTGGGGGCACTGCTTTACGGTGGTTCCGCTCCTTCCTGGCCGACCGTGTCCAGAGGGTGGTGCTGGGGGACAGTTGCTCTGTCTCATGGCATTTATGTCATGGGGTTCCTCAGGGGTCAATACTGTCCCCCATGCTGTTTAACATCTACATGGAACCACTGGGAGAGGTCATCAGGAGGTTTGGGCTGAGGAGTCAGCAATATGCTGACGACACTCAGCTCTACCTCTCGTTTTCCACCAATCCAGGTGAGGCGGTTTCTGTGCTGAACTCGTGTCTGGACCTGATAATGGACTGGACGAGGGTTAATAAATTGAAACTCAATCCAGACAAGACGGAAGTGCTGTTAGTGGGTGCTTCGCCGGACAGGCTGGAGGGCCATTTCCCTGCCCTGAATGGGGTTACACTCCCCCTAAAGGACAGGGTCCGCAGCCTGGGGGTGCTCCTGGACCCCAGTCTAACTCTGGAAGCCCAGGTGGACTTGGTGGCCAGGGGCGCCTTCCTTCAGCTGCGGAAATTGTACCAGCTACGACCCTACCTGGACGAGCGGAGTCTCATGACAGTTACACATGCACTGGTAACATCTCACATAGATTACTGCAATGCGCTCTACGTGGGGCTGCCTTTGAAGATGGTCCGGCGACTGCAACTGGTCCAGAATCAAGCTGCGCGGCTGGTGAGTGGTGGGGCCGCTAGGGCCCATATCAAGCCAATTCTGATTAAATTACATTGGTTACCAGTTGCTGCCCAGGCCCAATTCAAAGTGCTTGTTTTGACATATAAAGCCCTAAACGGCTTGGGCCCTGGATACCTGAAGGACCGCCTCCTTCCATATGAGCCTACCCGGCAGTTAAGATCTAGCCAGGGGGCCCTTTTGAAAGAGCCGTCCCTCAAGGAGGTAAGAGGGATGGCTTGTAGACAAAGGGCCTTTTCGGCAGCTGCCCCCAGACTATGGAATGCCCTCCCGACTGAGATTCGTCGGGTGCCGACGCTGATGACATTTCGGCGCCAGGTCAAAACCTTCCTGTTCCAGAAGGCTTTTAATTGAAATAATATCAACTGTGGGTCCTGATGGCAATTTTTAGAGTATCTATTTTAATTGTATTTTAATTGTTTTATCTTGTTATTGTATTTTTATTGTATTTTAATTGTTGTAAGCCGCCCAGAGAGCTTTGGGTAGAGTGGGCGGCATATAAGTTAAATAAATAAATAAATAAATAAATAAATAAATATGAACCATTCCATTCACTTACTAATTAAGATTAGCTATAAAAGCTATAACTTGATTTAGGTTGCAGATATTAACTCAATGGAACTTTGTGTGTGCTTAATGCTCTACTAGCAATGGAGGTATATATAGGCAACATAGAATGTGTATCTGTATATGAATGTTTAGAATGTGTTTGATAGAACCAGCTTGTTGTATTTGCATAGAATATGATTCTAACCAATCAGAATGCACCTGTAGTCAGCCAGGCCGCTATACAAGGCAGGTGTCAGTCAGAGGTCTGTTAGAGAGGGATTGAGAGGGACACAGACAATATGTGACTAAGATAGGGCTGACAGGGTCCAATAAGAGACAGAACCAAATGTGTCACAGAAAGGGTCTCATACCACAATATGTACCTCAGACAGGAATAAAGTTGTAACTGACCACATGTGATAGGGCCAGTTAGGACTTACAAATATAACAGTTTTATGATGAAAGGGAGTTAGTTTTTTACCAAAGGAAAAAAATTCACATCAAATGTCTAAGGACTATAAATTATGTTGTATTTTATAAATGTTTATGAATAGTACAAGTTATTTCCTGTTTTTACCAAGACACAAGTGATCATTTTATTATCAACTGCTGGCACAAACACACATATATGTGAGAAGACTGAGGGGTGATATGATAGCACTTTTGAAATACCTGAAAGGCTGTCATACAGAGGAAGAGCAGAATCTGTTCTCAATCACCGCAGAGTGCAGGACACGCAACAAGGGGCTTAAGCTACAGGAAGCCAGATTTAGGCTGACTATCAGGAAAAACCTCCTAACTGTTAGAGCAGTAGGACAGTGGAACCAATTTTCTTGAGAGGTGGTGAGTGCTCCAACCCTGGAGGCATTCAAGAGAAATTTAGACAACCATCTGTCAGATCTGCTTTGATTCCTGCACTGAACAGTGGGTTGGACTTGATGGCCTTAGAGGCCCCTTCCAACTCCATTATTATATGATTCTATATGGGGGAACAACAAATTTTATTCTGTACAATAAGGTTTTTTTTCTAAATGCTTCAAATGGCTATACACATATTCTGCTAAGTGATAGTTTATATAATTATTTATTATAACAAAAAGCCAACAAACACACTTTAAGTCAGTTTTTAGGGCTGAGTTTACTTCTGAGTAAGCATGTATTAGATCACACCATTAATGTACGTTTAACTCTCACACTAAAAATAAATGAGCCTCAAAGGCTTCATTTTGTCTGGCTTATTCCTTTTTTAAGGAGACAGGTGGGACAAAAATATTTTAATAAATAAAAATAAATTATTCTCAACATTTCTCTTATGATTATACATTTTTTTTAAAAAAAAATATTTTAGTATTTGATTAATGGAGGATTTTAAAGGTTTCCTTTGTCTTTTGGCTGATGGGGGAAATGATGGAACTGATGCACGTAAAGGAATCTTGGGTTTCATTTGCATTTTCAGTCCCAGGACGCCTTTCCTAAGAGCCATTTCATTGCTACCAACTCCTAATGAAATGAAAGTGCTTTGCTCGGCAAGGTATCTAAATATTATCCCTGCTGAAGGCTTAAAATATTCAGTTAGGTCTCTTATAGTAAAGACTGATGTGCTGATCCCATCATTATTTTGACGCACAGAGAAATTAATTTCCAGACATGTACATATTTCATATTTGTTATCTCAAGAAAGCTAGTGAGGCTTGCTTTCTATAGCACTGTCTTGGCTTCTGAGATATTTGGAAAGTGTACCCATGGTTTGAAATTACTATTCCAGCAAGCCCAACAAAGCCTTCCTGAAAAAGTTGCATACCATCATCAAAACTGCAGAATTCCTTCCTGTGTTTTATTAATGAGGTTCTCCAGGTTAAACTAATCATTTATGCATTATATTACCATGTCCAAAGTTCTTAGATTACCAACAGGTAATTTAATATACCAGGAACATACATTTGCAAGCTCTGCCAAAGCCTATTTTCATTTACGATGAAGTTGCACAGTTCCGTATAATGTGGGATGGAATATAAAACAGAGATAGTGAAATCCCACAGCACTTCATAAAGCAGATGTGAAGAAACTACCACCACAAGCAGCATATTCCTATTGCTTCATAGTGTAGTGGTTCAGAGAGAGGTTCAGCCAAGAAAGCTGAGGCTGCAGCCCTGTGTACACCTACTACTTGGGAGTAAATGCTGCTGAATTTCAGTAGAGCATATTTCTCTGGTGACATAAACTAGTTTAAAGTAGCTTGAAACCATATGTCACCAGAGATCAGTAATTCCTGCATGTGTTACTTGAAAATAAGGGAAGGTAGTAACCGATGAATGATCAGAAGGAAGTGATCCTGAACAGAATCATTCTGAGTTATGATTCATGATGCACTTTGCCAAATTGCTCTTCACACTCTTGATGTTCTGTATTCTGAGACTATGAAGTCCCTTTTCTGCATTATTTTTCTATAGAAGAGTTTTTCAGAAATGTAGTAGTGTGATGTTTGAGTGGGGAGGATCCTCAGAGAGGATCCTGGGCTGAGAGCGAGTAAGTAACTTAGCTATTTCACTTAAAAATAGTTTTGTAAATGATAATTACATCACTCACAATCAAAAAAAGAATAAGTCACAAGTAACTGTGTTACAGTCAGGTAGTTGCTTCCAAGCTCTGGCATTATTCTCACATCACTAAACACACACTTCCACTAATCATCTTGTCAGAGGTAGGGAATGATGAGATTTTGGGCAGCCATCACCATAACCTCACAGCCACATGCAGTGGGATTCTGGGAGCTGCAGTCTATTAAAAAGCAACATCATCCCAACATTTTTTCATGGTACAGGCAGGAGAAGTACTTAAGAAGTTTTTCTATAGAATGGAAAGCAGCAGTTGGCCATTGTGGATGGGCAATAAAATAATGCTTGAGGTTAAAATGACTGCTCCGTAGTGGTTCTTTACTGCAGTTCTCACAATCGCTATGGTGCTTAAATGGCAGCATCTACAACTTGTAAAGGCCATCAAGATGATTTGTTTACAGGTCTGCTTCATGTTTCCAGGCCACATGATGAGATGTGATATCATGAAGCTATTGCCAGTATATTGTGGGCCACTATGGGGATCAGATTAAACAGCCCTGACAGGAAGGGCCATGAGAATACAGAGGAAAAACAGCTACAGAAAGAGGAAATTATAGACAGGCACCTAAAAGGGCCAGCACAATGGAATTGAAAGATTTCAAACAACAAAAAAATGATGCGGCACCTTAAAGACTGTTCTATTTCAGTGTGAGCTTCCGTGGGTATACATCCTCTTCTTCAGACACTTTTCATCTAGATGTGCTCGCACTGACAAGTATGAGGCACTCATCATACTAGTCAGTCATCTTCCACTTTGTATAAATCAAATATTAAAAGTAGGTCCCTAAACCCATCAAATCAAGGTTAGTTTTACTCCAAAATCTTAACTGCAGCTTTTTCTGGCCTGCCTCTCTTCAGGTGCTCTGGACTACAACATCCACCTGCCGAATGATGGGAATTAGAGTCAAAATCAAAGACCTCCAGAGGAAAGACTGCATTAAGCCTTTGAACACACACTGGCAAAGCCATTTCAGATTGCGTTCAGAAGCACTTCCCTGAAGCGGTCATTGGAACAGTGGAAAGACCTCAGCAGTGCCCTCTTAAGCTGCAGCTTCAGTCTTCCTTTGCTCTGATAACAGCACGGGCAACATTTACAAATGAAATTCCTGCAATTTGCTCATGCTGACTCTTTGCAATCGATTCGTGGCATTTGTCCCAGACCTCAGGATAGGCCAAAAAGTGGGAACTATTATATTGTGCCTTTTTTTTTCCAGCTGACCATGAAACTTTTAAAAGAACAAACCCTCATGGTAGATATAAACGGTGTGTTTGTTTTGCCACTAGTGTATAAGAAATCAGTATGGATTTTTTGTTATTATTAGTAATGTTAAGAGGATACATCCTATAAATCTTCTGCTCATCGTAGTTATGGGGTTGTATACAAACTATCATTCTCTTCTTCTGTGACAATCCCATTTAAGAGTGTTGCATTAGCATGTTGTTATTCTTGCCAGTTATAGTAAGATAAAAGCCTGAGGGGAAAAATGGCACTGAAGCACGTAAGCAGCTCAAGGAAAGAAAGCAGGACTATCGGCTGCCATTCTAAAGGAGCTCCATTGATAATCTTAGAGTGCCAAGATAAAAATGTGTACAGTCAGCCCAGTTCTCTAAGACAGTGGTTTCGAAACAGTTTATTATTTGTGTATTATAGAATATTAGTAACATACTTTACAAGGTACCTTGTGCAACAAACGTTGATCTCTCCTTCTGAGGGGAGGTGGGAAGTTCTCCATCCCAGTTTTGTTTCATTTTTCAAAACCCCACCTCCATTTTAATCCCATTCTTTGTTCATATATCAGCTTGTGGGAGAGTTTTTTGCCTGCTTGTTTTGACTTCCCACACAGATATTTGTAGAAATCTTCCATGCATATTTTCCATAAAGTGTACATGTATGTACGCTCGTCCTCTGAGAGGTGCATTTTAATACACATTTCCCCAGCAACTAAATAATGTTTGTGCATGATTTATTCAATGGCTCACAGATTTAGCGGTGTGTGTGTGGTTAAAACGGATGCATGAATTCAATGCTTGTGAAAAACTCCACAGGCCTTGGAAATATACACATTTTAGGAGCAAGCTACAAGGAGATGTGAAATGGATAATTCAGTGAAATCCTTTTCCTTACCCCAAGGAAACCCCAAACTAAATGATGATGGAAGAAAACACAATAAAGGCAGAGGCTTCTGCTTAATTTTAGGACTGTGGGAGCAGGTGGCACTGAACCATACCCTGGTGAGTAACTGTAGTTAGTTAACCTCTCTTCATTCAGAGAGCCTTAGGAATGACTGTCTCATGATGTTGGAAATCTATATTTCTGATACAGGTAGGAGCAGGACCTCCTCTGCCCTCATGAAACAATTCTATTGCAATAAGCTGAAGAATGGGCAGGCCAGAAGGGGGTTAAAGTGATTTTTCTGGGTCTCTTTGTCATGCTTTGATTTATTTATTGATTGATTGATTGATTGATTTATCTATCAAAGTGGAATAGTGCTAGTTCAGTGTTACAGATTTAAAAAAAGAGACAGAGAGATCAGACTGCAAGATTACTCCAAAACCCAGAAACCTGTGATTCTGGCATTTAATATTTGAGAAATCCCACAGATACCATTTACTCTGACTCAGACAAGCACACATGCAGAAACAGTAATCGAGTTAAAATAAATGAGCCTCTATTGGTTGTTTAAAAAAAAAAAGCTTTCTGACAAAGAGAGAGAGAGAGAGAGATTCTTAGCCAAAAAAACCTTCATGCTCAGCTGTACGCCATGTAGATTGATATTTTAAAATCGATTTGAAGTGTGATAAACCCGACACAAAACCAGGAGCATTATGTATAACTGAGCCCTCAGTTGCACTTAAGCCTGGAGAAAGAATGTGCTTACATGTGCCTAACCTAATGTGAGATTCTTTGCTGCTATAAAATATACTCCGATTGTGCACTCTGTGGCACTGCTTGAGAGATTGTGCTAAAAGTCAAGCCTATAAAGTATGGAAAATACAGGCGGTGTGTGTGTTAAAAGAACTCTCTCTTCCTCTTTTTTACCTTGAGTGTTCAGACAGTGCTTGAAAATGCAAAGGTAGGCATTTGAGTGACACTTATGGAAACATGGGATTGCACCGAGCCACTGAGGTTTAAAAAGCTGCACATGAAAAAGGAACACCACTTGCCTTCCATTCAAAACTCAACTATGATTCACTTTAATGTCTGATCATCTAACATGTGGTGTCAGCAGCACACCTGGAGCTGTCAGTCATTCCCCAGTCGGATGAAAAAAGGAGCCACCTTGGGGAATGCAACCTGAACCCTCTGCCTCCACTTACGTTATAAAAGTGTCAACATCGCCATCATAGGGTCTTTCTTTTTTTATTATTATTATTAATATCTAATTGGGAGAAAATGTGAATTTCCCCCTTCCCCTTGGTGTTAAAGGGGCAACCAGAGGGAACCCACAGCACTGGGGTAAAATAACAATTAGCAAATTCTACTGGATGCAAGCATCAGCTTGCTTCAAAGAACCATAAAAACATGGAGGATTAAGCACAAATCCTGCTGTTTTATGCCATAAATAACAACAATAAAAAAATAGGAGTAGCAGGAAAAATTTATACCTCACAGTTTTAGCTAACTCCTCCTTTAAAGAAAGAAACACATTTATTATCTCTTCTGTTACCTCTCTCTTCCCCCCCCCCCAGCTAGAATTTTAAACTTTGTCTGCATGTTGACTCGACTTTAAACGTATATCTCATTTTGCTCAGCAGATTCCTGGCAACTGTACCACACTGAACTGGCTCCGTGTGTCACAAATGGCTGCCATTTTTCAACTCTAATTGCAAGAGAGAGATAGAAAAGTCTTTGTGTGGACAGGCAATGAATATTTCATCTCAATAATTTTATATTTGAGAAAAATGGAGATATATTAAATATTGACAAAACCAATCATTAAAATCTAATGTTCCCTCTGCTTAGAATGAATGTTTGATGGCGAAGGAACGCTGGAGATAAAAATGCAGAGCCTGTTTTGTGGGATATAATCCCTTTTTTTGCGGGGGGGGGGGAGAAACCTGGTGCATGGATTTCCATGGCATGGAGGCCACCTGTCATTCAGCCTGCACATGGGCTTGAATACATGATTTCTTCATGTTTTAGAAAAGCAGCTGCTAAAGCAGCAGGAGTTTACCTTGATGAGAAGGAGATGAAATGAGCATTGGGAGAAAGACCTGGGCATGCATGTTCTGGTTTCTCAGAGTAGATATCTTGACCTCTTCTATCACAGCTGACAAAGAGGAACTAGACAAATATTTCATATTTTCTCTGCCAAAGTAATGATATGTACCATTCTGGCATTCTATAGAAATCTTAATCTTTGGACTATATTATTCATAAGCTTCATTTTTATTCCACTTGCAGGAGGGAGGAAGTGAGAGAAAAATAATCCAATCCATAGTTTACCTTGGGAGGTAACCAGGCAGGTTTTTTGTAGCACCACCTTCTAGACTGAATTAATCTGGTTTGTTCTAGTAGTTCTTTCCAAATGTACTTCTCCTGCTGTTCTTTATCTCTGTACAAATCACCCCTGCCACTTATCTGTACTACAGTATTCCATCATTCCATCACTCCCATGGAAGCACAACCCTGCATGGACAGTAGCGGATGGAAGGTAGAAAATAGCAGTGGAAACTCAATTAACCAACCTTAGAAGGATGGAAGGCTGAGTGAACCTTGAGCCGGCTATCTGGGATTGAACCCGGGTCGTGACCAGAGTTTCAGCTGCAGTACTGCAATTTAACCACTGTGCTACAAGGCTCCTTTGGCAGCAAGAAACCATTGGGGAATAGTTCCCTGATATTACCTCATGGTAACAGGACAGTGGCCAAGAGAACGTGTTGGATACCCCATAGAAGAAAGTGAATGGACTGATATGGTGAAACTCATAGGAAACAGTAATGTCTTTTTTTCACATTCACAAAGTGAGCTCGCTTGCGTCCTACAAGGAAGAAAAGCAAGAATGTAGGAAACTGCCTTTCCTCCCATCAAACTGGT
Organism: Intellagama lesueurii; assembly: GCA_037013535.1. Taxonomy (NCBI): domain Eukaryota; kingdom Metazoa; phylum Chordata; class Lepidosauria; order Squamata; family Agamidae; genus Intellagama; species Intellagama lesueurii. The sequence continues at coordinate 217,315,395 of JBAJHW010000001.1, read as the reverse complement.
TGTCCATCCAGCCCAACCCTGTTCTACCTTGACTGGAAGAAGCTCTCTAGGATCTCAGGCAGAAAGAAATATCTCCAGAGCTTGGAAATAAATAGGACAAATAACTAGTTACTGGCAATGATTTCTTTTCCGCAATAAGAAAGGCAATGGTTTCCAGACCTGTTAGCATAGTGTCCTCTTTCCATTTTTAAGAAACTGTCCCATCTCTCCACTTTTCCTGTGCCATCACCCAACAACAACAAAATCAATTCATAATTAAAAAATTTAAATAAACATTAAAAATCATTTAAAATTAGTTAAAACTATTAATAAGCTCCTGAATGAGGCATAATGTCCTTTCTTTTGCTCTGCAATGGTGATTTTTCATGGCTGCCACTGTTATGGTGGGGTTGGCCTCTGGATGGTGGAGGAGGAATATCAAATGATCCAGGGAGGGTTCCCTTGCCGTTCTTCATCTCTGCACAAATTACCCCTGCTGTTGTTTTGTGCACTTTGGTGGATGTTGAGGAGACAATGAAGTAGACAGGAAGACAGGGAGCTCTTGGACGACAGCTGTTATTTAATTCATTATAAAAGCCATTTGAGTTGCTTTTAAAGAACAGGAAGGTTAAGAATGGCTGCCAAAATTGTAATTACAGTGGTGCCTCAACTTACAAACGTCCCTACTTACGACCATTTCGAACTTACGAACAGCTCCGGTCGCAAAATTTTGCTTCGACTTGCAACCGGAGCTTCGACTTATGACTGGATAAAAAAAACGCGGGGAAGGCGGGGAAAGCGGGAAATTTGAACTGCTTTCAGTTAACCGTTGGTCAGCGAAGAGGCTGCTTCTCTGTACCTCGTTCGCCCCAGCAGTTAGAGAGTGTGGATACGGAGAGAGACTTCGGACTGCCTGGTACTGCCTGGTACTGCTTGGTACTGTACTGCCTGGTACTGCCTGGTACTGTACTGTACTGTATTTTTTTTGGCTTTTTTAATTTTTGCTTTTTGGATTTTTGACTTTCTTTTTTAAAAGAGAGAGATTGCCTGTTCTGGGTGAGTACTGTATTTACTGTACAGGGTTTTTACAGCGTGGGTTTGGGCTAGGTGGGGGGGTTATGTTTCTGTGCTCTGATGGGTCTTGCAGTGTGGGTTTAAAATGTGAAAATTAGACTGTAATTTTAAAATGTAAAATTTATTTATTTATTTTTGCATTCTGTTGCTCCTAGGGTTTGTGTACTGTGACCTCTCTTCTGTTTTAAAATGTGTGGGTTTAAAATGTGACTCCAAAGTCTTTTTGTTTTAAAATCAGAAAATTTTATGTGAAGGGCTGTGGTTGCAGGCATGGTATAAAATGGGATTTAGACTCCAAAGTTGTGGTTGCAGGCATGGTGTAAAATGGGGTTTAGACTCAAGTCTCCCCCCCTCCCATTGTCTTTTCTCTCTCTCTATGCTCTCTTTTTGTGCTGAGGGGGGGTCTGTTTGCTGGAATAATGGTTGCTGGATTCTGTGGCTCCTAGGGTTTGTGTACTGTGGTGTTCTGAACAGTACTCATGGCTCCAAAGAAAGAGCAGAGCAAAGGGAAGAAGAATATAATCTCCATTGAAATGAAAAAGGACATTATCAAAAAGCATGAAGATGGCATGCGTGTGACTGACCTGGCCACTGAATACAAGATGCCTAAGTCAACCATCTCCACCATATTAAAGAAGAAAGATGTCTTGAAAGACATTGATGTGGCAAAAGGAGTCACAATCCTAACAAAGCACAGGTCACCCCTGATTGAAGAGGTGGAAAAACTTTTACTGGTGTGGATGAATGAGAAACAGCTGAAAGGGGAAAGCATCAGTGAAGCCATGATTTGTGAAAAAGCTAAGAAGCTGCACAGTGATTTAATGGAAAGAAACCCCTCCGGAAGTGCAGCGCAAGAAGAATTCAAAGCCAGCAGGGGGTGGTTTCAAAAGTTCCAAAAGAGAAGTGGCATCCACAGTGTGATAAGACATGGGGAGGCTGCAAGTTCTGACCATGCTGCTGCAGAAGCCTTCAAGTTGGACTTTGCCAAATTCATCAAGGAAGAAGACTACCTCCCCCAGCAAGTCTTCAACTGAGATGAGACAGGGCTGTTCTGGAAGAAGATGCCCGGGAGAACCTTCATCACTCAGGAGGAACAGAAAATGCCAGGCCACAAACCCATGAAGGACAGATTGACCCTTTTGCTGCGTGCCAACACCACCGGCGATCTGAAGATCAAGCCTCTGCTGGTGTACCACTCCCAGACTCCTCGCCCATTCCACTGAGAGAAAGTTAACAAGGCCACACTGCCTGTCATGTGGAGGGCCAACGCAAGAGCTTGGATTACAAGACAGCTGTTTCTGGAATGGCTCTTTCTGGAATGGCTCTATGAAGTGTTTGCACCCACTATCAAGAAATATCTTTCTGACAATCAGCTTCCTGAAAGGTGCCTTCTGCTGATGGACAACGCCCCAGCACACCCCCCATCCTTGGTGGATGATCTCGACGAGGATTTCATCAGGGTCAAGTTCCTGCCCCCCAACACAACACCTCTTCTGCAGCCCATGGACCAGCAAGTGATCAGCAACGTCAAGAAGCTGTACACAAAGGCACTCTTCACCAGGTGCTTCAATATCACCGAGGAGATGTCCTTGACCCTGAAAGAGTTATGGAAGACACATTTCAATGTCCTCCACTGCGTCAGACTCATTGACAAGGCCTGGCAAGATGTCACAACTCGGACCTTGAACTCAGCCTGGAGGAAACTGTGGCCAGAATGTGCCACAGACAATGGCACTGAGGTGACTGATTCACAGGTGGTGAGGGACATAATCTCCATGGGTGAAGACATGGGTCTGGATGTCAACGAGGAGGATGTAGAGGAGCTGGTTGAAGACCACGAAGAGGAGTTGACCACAGAAGAACTTGCAGAACTGCAAACCGAGCAGCAGAAGGCTCTTGTGGAGGAGCTTTCCACTGAGGAAGAGGCAGCGCAGGTTAGCAGCGAGGAGATAAGATCCATCTGCAAGAAATGGAACGAGTGCCAGGACTTCTTTGAGAGGCACCACCCAAACAGGACTGTGACAGGAAGAGTTTTGGACATGATGAACGACAATGTGGTCAGCCATTTCAGAAAGGTTCTGCAGCGCAGGATGAAGCAGGTGAAATTGGACAAATTTTTCACCAGGATGGAGCCTGCAGCCAAGAGACAGCGACAAGGAACCCCTGGAGAAGATGACCCAAAGGAGGGGACCTCTACCTCACAGTGATGACCATCTCACCACCCACCTGCCTGTCCTCCAGCCAGAAGTCACCGTGATGTCCTCCAGAAGACACCGAAAGCTAAGTGACCTCTCTTTTGTTTTAAAAGGTGTTGGTGGGTGGGTTTAAAATGTGTTTGGTTTTAAAAGGTGTTTGGTTTTAAAATGTGTTTTGTTTAAAAGGTGCTTGGTTTGATTTAAAAGGTGTTTGGTTTAAAATGTGCAGTGTTTGGTTTAAAAAGTGTTTGGTTTAAAAGGTGTTTTGTTTAAAAGGTGTTTTGTTTAAAAGGTGTTTTAGACTCCAAACTCTCCCCCCCCCCCAATTGTCTTCTCTCTTTCTATCTTCTCTCTTTTTGTGCTTAACAGCACAAAACTTTGTCTGAGGGGTCTGTGTGCCCCAGTGATGACCTTCATTCTTTCCTCTTTTCCCCATTGTTCCTTCCCTCCCTCCCTCCTTTCCTTCCCTTTTTAAAACCTAAGTCATCTTAGGTGAAAAGAAGAAAAATTCTCCCCCTAGTGGTAGAGGATGGATTAACCGCTTTTGCATTCGTTCCTATGGGAACGAATGCTTCAACTTGCAACCGGCGCCTCTAGATACAACAAAAAAACAGCCGGAACAGATTAATCGGGTTTCAATGCATTTCAATGGGAAATGCTGCTTCGACTTACAACCATTTCGATTTACGACCATCTTCTGGAACGGATTATGGTCGTAAGTCGAGGCACCACTGTATGAGGCAACTGACTAAATCTGGTGCCTTAGAATGATAATAGTATGTACTTATGCTCAAGAAGTAACTTTTCGAGCCCTGGGCCTTTTTCATCATCTCCTGCTTGATCTTTTAAACTTGTAATAAAAGAGATTGAAAATCAGATTTTCCACATGTCAAGAATGTGCTCTATTTGTGGTACAACTGCCACAAATGTATGGCTAGATGAAAGGACTGAGGAATGTAAAGAAAAGATGCAGATGGATCCAGTAGAGGCGTCATTGGTGTTACCCTAATCTGGCATGTAAGCAGCTTTAAGACCCCCACACACTTCTATTCATTCAAGTTCCTTTACATCTGAAATCTTCATAACCTGGGCAGCAAGTTTAAGATCAGGTACGAAGGAAATAGTTCCCACTTCTAATCTTAATATACCAGAACAATCAATTATCTAGCTTTAAGCAACTGTGGAGTTCTTCACATTCTTAAAAGTCACACTTAATATATTCAGATAGGACTCTTCTGCTTCAGCCAGTTGGTGATGTTGCTCTCAGGGGAAACTCTAATACATCTTGCCTGACATTATTAAAAATGAATGTTTCTCATCATAGAGGCCCTGCATATTTCTGTACAGATGACATCCTGCATAAAATAATGCAGAGGCCTCCTGAGAAATAGCTGAGCATACTTCAAGAATGATTTAGAAATATATATCTTTCTAACTTTTAAATTTGTTTGTATTCCTTTACAAAAAGAAGAAAAAGAAAGAAATGAAAAAGAAAAGAACAAAGAAAGAAAAAAGAAAACTTAACCTTAAACCGTAATAAAGTTGTACCATAATATTTTGCACATCAGCAAGTTTAAAGTGCATGGCTCACAATGCACAATGGGTGCTCACAATGCTTTTCTACTTTTGGAGGAGAGTCCTTCTATGTCCCCCATAGACACAGAACAAAAAAACCCCAACATTGTCAAATCAGTGAATGTTGAAGAGTGTCTCCCACCAGGATGAGACATTGAATGGACCATCTGGAAGTCACTTAATAGACTTCGAAGTGAAGAAGGAAATGGGGCTACTTGGGTATAGTTTGTTGTGACAGTAGACAAAGTTAATCAATGCCTGACCAGTAACACTTCTAAAGTAGTCTACTTCTGGTCAAAAATAGTCTACTTATCTTAACATTTTAATTTCCTTCTATTTATCTACTTATCTACTTAAAATATTTTTATCCCACCTTTCTCTTTAAAAGGACCTAAGGCGACCTTGGGTGTTTAATTTTACCTATATTTCATAGTACACCCATAATTTTAAATTGTGCAACACTCTGATATGAAGAAAGAAAGAAAGAAAGAAAGAAAGAACGAACGAATGAACGAACGAACGAACGAACGAACGAACGAATGAACTATAATGTTACAACTAATGATTCTGGTTAGAAACATTTCATCTGAAATAGTACAGATGAGTGCATTCTGAATGACATTCAGTACAGCGTTTGGATGCTACATTAAGACAGCATAGGCTGCAGTCACATCAGCAAAATGTTTCCCAGTTACTCCTCATGAATGTTGACCTTTTTTGGGGGGTACAGATAATGCATGGCCATGACTGAATCTTTTGTCCCCCCCCCTCCGTGCTATCTCCACATCAAATCCAGCCCACTGGGAGGCTACTACTATAGTTCCGCATTTCATCGTGCAGTACAACTGACATTCCATAGGATGGGTACTACGAAACCAATTCATTTCCCACCATCACCACTGGCTATTGTTCAACTCCCTTAATTTTTTTAAAAAATTCAAATGGGAATGTTGGTGCATTGGTTTGCTTCTGTCCAAAGGGCTGTGGATTCTCCACCATTGGGGGTAACACAACATGGAAACAGGAAAAAATGCCCCAGATCAGTACGTGGCCAGCAAGAATGTTTTGCCAACATACCGATATACCCATACATTTAAAAAAAGGGTGGAAGGGAGCAGAGAAACGCACAAAAAGATGAAGGTGTATGCCCTGCTCCAGGCGTGTAGACAAACATACTGCGTCTAATTTAACTAAAAAATGCAGAATGGTTAAAAAACGTATCAGCTACTATCGCAAGATGTATGCCACATGATGGCAATGTGTGACTCTACAGGAAGCAGAAGATGCGAGAAAAGAGGGGAACATTTCTCTTGTGTGACCGCGGCCTTAGACCTCATCCAGGCACCATCTGAGAAACAAAGAACAACCAAAAAACAAAACAAAACAAACCCAAGATGCATTAAGTGAATTCTGGAATATTTTCTGATCCCATGAGAATTCCAATTTACTGATGATTCAGATTAGTGTTAAATTAGTGGAGTCATGTTTTCTGAACTCATAAAGAAGCCCAATATCCCTCCTCCCACAAAAAGAAAAACAAATAACAAAACTGGTTGTGTAAATTGTCTGAACCCTCTCCGCTCCTGCTTCAGATTTATTTTAGAAATATGTGGGAAGAAATGAAGTAAAGTCTCAGAATATAAGGGTGTAAAGACATTTCATCAGCCCCAAGGTGTCTGAGCCTGTCCAGGACTAGACACCAGATGCCTCAATTTTGCTGGAGGTTGTGATTCCCTCCTGGGGATCAAGAAATCCAGCAACTTTCTTCCCTTGGAGTCAAAATCAGCCCTGCAGGAAAGACTACTCAATCATAGCTGAGCAAGGAGTCAAGACCAGATTTAGGAAGAACTCCCCCCCCCCTCCCAGGATTAACAGTAAGCACATCCAATGGGGAAGAGAGGTTGTTTTGCTGAAAGAACAGAACAAGCCAGGTTAGAGGAAATTTTAAAAAAGTACTTTTGACAAAGTAAGCCAAATCACGAAACAGGCACACAATCAGTATGCACACAATAACATTAAGAAGACTACATATTCACATTGCGGCCAAACTCTGTGTCACTTGATCAGGGAAAATACTCCTGCTCACACATTCTCTGTGATGTATTAGCTTTTCATTGGAGCTACTTCATACTGGATGTGCACACCAGCCACAGGGCTTGGTTTCAAATTCATTGATTTCCAGAAATTCCCATTTGGTGTAGACCAGTTCAGGGGCTAAACATATATACGTATTAGAGATGGGCACAAAACAAACAAATAAACAAAAAGTGATTCATCCTGATTCATAATTTGTTAAGGTTCATGAATCACAAATTTACATTTTTTTCGATGAATCGATGAATCAATTTGCCGGTTCATCTTTATTTTAAAAGGCTATAAAATGTTCCATCAGGCACTTAGAAATTCCAGAATCATGAGGAAGCTTCCCCTGACCCTCCTCTACAGGCACTGCAAATTTGGCGATGTTTGGGTTTCAGACATTCGAGTTATACACCCACAAAGTGTGTCCCCCCGGGAAAGTGACAGAGGCAGCTGCCATGTCTCCGAGATGGGAGAACACACACTTGCTCTGGATGCTGGTGGATGAAAAGGAGGTCCATGGCTGCACTGAACAGCTCTGGCCATATGACCATTTTCTTGGTCCAGAACTGGAGGGGATCTGAGGGGGGGGGGGGGTTTGAATCTGCCAGGTTCTCATCTGCTGCCTGTCTGCCCTCTGTGGCAACCACCCAGCTCACCACTGAGCTCCAGTCCCTGCCTGTGGCTCCTGAGAACCATCCTCCTCTGACTTGTGCCCTGGCATCCCCAGCTCCCCACGTATGTGTTGGGTTCTCAATGCCCTGCAGACCTCAGCAGAGAGCTCCGTTCTCCACTCCTTGAGCTCCGCAGTGCGTACCTCCAAGCTGCCGTTGATGTGAGGATCACACAGATAGGCCATGTGGTAAGCTCTGTCCCTGCAGACAGGATGGAGTCGCTTCCACTCACCTGCCAGCAACCTCTGCACCAAGGCCCTAGTCCGTGGAAGGAGGGAGGATCCCTGCACCAGAGCAGATTCCAGGGACAGGTCGAGGGCACAAATTGGGGGAAGGCCTGCCCAGGCTGACTATGTGACCACACGGGACATCAGTGGTCTCTGGAAATTGCTTGAGTACCTCCATTATCCGGGATAGGGCCAGCCAATCCATGGCAGTGATGCCCACCTCTCTTCCCACAGGCAGAATGGGCATGGAGGACATGATGTCCTCCAATACAGACTTCTGCTGCACCAGGTGGGACACCATGGTGTAAGCGGAGTTCCACTTGGTTGGCAGGTCCCTCAGGAGAACATGTTCCTCCTGGCCCAACTCCTCTTGCCCCTCACGCAGCCAGGAGGCAGCTTTCAGGCTGTGTGAGAAATGGCCCACCTCTTGGTTGCATTGCTCTAAGAGTGCCCGTGTCTCTTGGACACTAAGATGACCCACTGCCTGCCCCTGCCTAGTGCTGCTCTGGGAAAACAGTGTGCCAGTGGTGTTGGTCTCGGAGAATGGAGGAGAAGAGTCTGGGGACAGGGATGGGGGTATTTGGGAAGCTTGCCCTGCCGTTACTGGTTCTGAGGACTGGGAGGTTTCTGGTTCCTCTGGAACCAGCAACTCCTCAGGTTCCTCCAGGAAGAGAAGCTTCCTGCATGTAAATGTAAATTTACATGCAGGAAGCTTTGCCTGCACAACTGCCTGCAAGGCCACCGGAGGAGAAATGGTGGTGGTGGCAGGTCTAATCAGTGCCTTTTTCCCCTTAGAGACCCAACTGACCTTCATTTCCATCTGTTCTATATGTACCCTGCTGCCTCCTAAACCATACTTCAAATAAAGGAGAGGGGAAGGAAACCACCCCACATGCACACAAACACTCTGGAATTAAAGGGGGGAAAGGGCAAAATGCACACAGAGACACACACAGATCACCCACAATAACCCTAAGCCTCAAAAAAATAACTAGCCTCCACCGTACTAAAATGTGCCCAGCTAAAGAGAGCCCTCCCCAAATTCCCACTATTTCAAATAATAACGAATGAAATAAGGAATGAAATTAATGTAAATGTAATTTGAATTCTTTGTACAGCTTGGGGAGAATGTTTCGGCCCCATGGAGTCTCAATTGTGGGGTCCCGCAGGGGTCGATCATCTCCCCAATGCTGTTTAATATCTATATGAGGCCGCTGGGCGGGGTCATCAGGGGGTGCGGGGCTTCGTGCCATCAGTACGCTGATGACACGCAGCTCTACATCTCCTTTTCATCTACTTCAGTGGATGCCGTTCTGTCTCTTCAGCGCTGCCTGGAGACTGTACTGCAATGGATGCAGTTGAATGGGTTGAGGCTGAACCCGGACAAGACGGAGGTCTTGAGGGTGGGAGATCCCTCCATCGGCGGTTTGGGTGACTCCCTTTCTCTTGGGGGGATGACCCTTACCGCAAAGAGTGAGGTTCGCAGCTTGGGGATACATCTGGACCCGGCGCTTACCATGGAAACCCAGGTGGCGTCCGTGGCCCGCTCCGCATATTTCCATCTATGGCGGATTGCCCAGCTGCGACCATATCTTGATGGGGAGGCCCTCACTACTCTTGTCCATGCGCTCGTAATCTCGAGATTAGACCATTGTAATGCGCTCTACGTGGGGCTGCCTTTGAGATTGATGCGGAAACTTCAAATGGTGCAGAATGCGGCAGCCAGGCTTCTTAGTGGGGTGAGGAAATTTCAGCATATCTCTCCCACTCTGGCTGCCTTGCATTGGCTGCCCATTCGTTTCCGCATTGACTTCAAAGTGTTAATGATAACGTATAAAGCCCTAAACAGTTTGGGACCTCGATACTTGGCAGATCGTCTTCTCCCACCTAGATCTACCCGAATCACCCGGAATAGCCAGCAGGGACGGCTGAGGGACCTAACGCCGAGAGAGGCCCGGAAAGAAAGAACAAGAAACCGGGCCTTCTCAGCAGTGGCCCCTCGGCTATGGAACAACCTCCCAACTGAAATTCGCCTGGCACCCTCGCTGGGTGTTTTTAAAACCCAATTGAAAACTTGGTTTTTCAGACAGGCCTTCCCTCCAGTCAACAACTGATCTTTACTCTGTCATCTTGGTTATTGATTTAATTTAATTATAAGTGTTAAAATTATGATATTTTTAAATTTTTTATGTATAATGATGTTTTTATCATGTGTGTAAGCCGCCCCGAGTAGACTTTGTCTAGAGGGGCGGGGTAAAAATCTAATAAAGATAAAGATAAAGATAAAGATTTGCTGACCCTGTGGGAAAAAAAACTGTTGGCTGCCTAAAGCACACAGACAGCACAGTAGATCAACCACCCAGAGCAGAACTCAGAGCAGAAGTGGGAAACAGCTGCAGGGAGAATGCTTATATAACGCTTCTGAAAAAGGAACTCCCCCACAGCCCTTTCTGCAATGCATTTGGCTGGCTGCCCTCTCAATCCAGGAGTCTCTAGATCCCTCCCAGGGTTGCCTAGAGTAGACTTCGGTCCAGATGGGCGGGGTATAAATCGAATAAATAAAATAAAATAAAATAAAATAAATAAATAAATAGAGCTTCTGATTGGCAGCAACATGCTGCAGATGGCACAGGAGGTAGATGAATCAACAAATCAAAATAGGTAAAAAATTGTCAGTTCATATACATTGGGCTCTCCATCTTGAATGAATATGAAACAACAAATTTGCAATGAATTATCAATTTCTGACGAATATCACGATTCTTTTTTATTCATTCTCATCTCCAATACATATATATGTATATATGTGTAGATACATATATGTTTGTGTATATGTGTGTGTGTGTAAGAATGTACACACACCTGTATTATTTATCTTGATTTACATGTATTAATCTGCTGTCTTATATATACTTTACTTATTTTCATAGAACCCTGAAGAAGGTCCTAAGACATTAGCAGGCCAAAACACAGAGATTTTCTTTCAGCAATAAACTTCATTTTAGAGAAACTTGAGATGCGTCACTTTCCTAAACATGGGTATCAAGAATGACTACAGCCATTTGTTCTGTTTGTGAAAAACTGGATGAAATTTGCAGGAACAGTAAGCTACAGGAAGAGATTATTCCCACCAAATTTTAAACAAATGAATGGAAAGGATTTGTGTCATGTGCTTTTAAATGTTTGTGTGTGTGTGTGTGTTTTCCAACAAAAAAGCGGTCCAATACCATTTTAGTTCTTAGTGGAACTACAGGATATTTGCAGGGATACGTAAACCTCATGAAGGAATCAAGTTTGCCTATTTATTTTGCCGGGGGGGGGGGAAGAGAGTGTTCAGAAAAGGAGATACAGTACTTATGTCTTTCTTGTCATTATTGCTTTGAAAAAAAGGAGAATAGAGGACCTGAACATTTTCAGGAAAAATATATGCATAGGACTGAGAAGAAAGGAAATTTCATATATGGAAACAATTTGTTTCCTCTTCTCCCAGCTATGTGTGTGTGTGTGTTTTTAAAAAACAATTGGTGTGAAATGGCTTATGCCATAAAGATGTCCCCAGGTAAGAACCTTGCAATGGATTTAGAATAGTGGAAGATAAGGATTCTAGAGCTGCCCATAAAAAAATCTCTACCCTCCCTCTCACCTTCCCCCCCCCATGTTTCTCCTATAATAAATGAAGAACTCGCTGAGAAATATAACAGTTTTTGGAGAACCTAACGCCCACATCTTTCTGTCCTCCCAAATCTGTATTTTGAGGAGTATTTGAGACCAGATTTGGCTTGGTTTGTGGGAGTCCTGCTGTGATTCAGACATCTCCAAAATCTGTCTAAACAAGCCAAAGTTTTGGATCAGGGATCCATGCAAATCTGAAGCACACTCCCTTCTTTATGCCAGGCAGAGAAAGAAATAGTATAATCTCCATGGGCTGTTATGTCCAAAATTAAATGTGCCCACTATTGCCCCACATGACTGATTCCTAAACACCTCAACAATACTGCAAAACAACTCGCATTCCCTTCTAAAGAGAAATTAAAAGTTGGGGGGGGGGGGAAGAGACAAAAACATGGTGGCTCTTATATCTGATGGACGTGTCCACAAAAGCTCACATTGAAAAAGATAAAAGTTAGTCTTTAAGGTGCCACCATGTTTTTGTCTTTTTTTTAAACTTCTCATTTCTATTTTGCTTTTACCGATAATGCTTGCACAGACTAACACGGCTAGCCCTTCTACAACTCCCTTCTAACTGTGAATCTTGTTGTGTGTGTGGGGGGATGTTGCTGCATAAAGATCAAGACTTCTCATGAAATTCCATGGATGTTATGTTGGAATAAGATGCGTATCATCAAGATGATGAAACATCTTGCAGTATGTCTCTATGCTCCAGCAGGGAATGTGATACAGCTGACATCTGTTTTCCCCTGGAGATTGCTTGTGCAACTCTGTTCTTGACAGGGAAATGGTTCTAGTTAGAGGTTCACCCTGAGTGTCTTCTGGCCACAAATAGGCAGTTTTTGTCTCAAAGCTGTTCCTTGTCTGGACATTTCCCAACATCTTCATTGTCCTGACATTGTCCAATGTCTCCATTCTTTTCCAGAGGTGATTCAGCCGAAGTTTCGTTAACTGAGGGTAGCATATTTTCTGCCTAGAGCTTCATTGCTTTGTGTCGTGTAATTTGAAGCAGAATCTTTCAGAAAGTGTTTCAAAACGTGCAGTTTAAGCATAATTGATTTTGGAGTGTTAGGTTTTCTTGAGCAAATACTTTGTCCGTGTGGTGAACAGTGTAAAGTTGAAACACTGCTCTGAAAATAAACAGCCAATGTTTTTGACCTCACACCTAATGTTGGTTTATTCTCTGCCTTTTGATTAAATGCTGTCAAATCATCTGACTTTTGGTGACCCTTTTCAGGTTTTTTGATTGTTTGTTGGGTTGTTAGTTCAGTTTTTTTTTAAGTCACAGAGCACTGCAAAGTGGTTTCTCATTCTCTTCTTCTAGGGGCACCCTGGGACTGTACAGCTTGCCCAAGGCTACACAGGCTGTTTCTTCTCTGAAACACACAGTGGAGAATTGAGCAGCTAATCTTTGGCTCCAGTGCCAGTTCCTTAACTTGGTGGTTTAATATATTTATTCTAAGTATGACTATGTCTGGTTCCAACTCACCTGGTTCACAAGTCCTTATGTATGGCCATAGTTAGGCAATGTCTTAGCTTGTAGCAAACAAAGGATCATGGCTGTCAGCTGTGCTGGGCATTTATAACAAACAAACAAACAAAAAACTTTTTTTGGCACCTTGAAGACCAACCAGTTTATTTTAATGTTAACTTTCATGGCTCAACAGTCTCCTTCCTTAGAAGTATAAGTGCTGCTTTCTGATAGCAACAGATTTCTCACATAACTGACTGTGAAGAAATGGCATCTGTCAAAATGGTTGTAACTTGCACAACATGATGTGGCAGATGGTACAATCCAAAGGATATTGTGGATCTGATTCGGCAAAGATCAGTGTACTAGATCTTTGTACTTTGGGTACTAGATGAGGGTTTTCCTTCCATGCCTAGAAATCTTCTGTGCAGAGCACCTTTCTGGATTATGACCACTTGGTTCACCAAAACAAGAGTTTCATAAATAACAGTTTAAGAATAGGTCATTTATTACAAGAGTGGAGAATGTCCACAATTTGAATGAATGAATGAATGAATGAATCTGTGTGTTTGTTTTGAAATCACTTCACAGTGCTACAGTCTGACTTCTGATGTCATTCCAGAGCTATCCAGAATTTTCTTTGGGTGTACAGCTAGAAATAATGAATGTGTCCTGTGATATCTTGAAAACAGCAACAAGACACAAATCTTTGTTGTGCTGAGCATTTCAAAACTAGAGATGGGCATGCATCAGAAACATGGTGATTCGTTTTGATTTGTGATTCATCAAGGTCGACAAATCACAATTATGAATTTACAATTTTTTCCTGATGAATCAACAAATCAATTCATTTTTACTTTAAAACCATATAAAGTACCCCCCAAGCACCTAGAGACACCAAATTCATAGAGAAGCTTCCCTTGACTCTCCTCTAGAAGCCTTGCTTGTTTGGTGAAGTTTGAGTTTTGGATGTCTAAGTTATACAACCAAAAGTAGCCCCTGCAGGAATGCCCCCCCCAAGCACCTAGAGACATCAAAATTACAGAGAAACTTCCCCTGACTCCCCTTTACAATCTCTCCAAGTTTGGTGAAGATTGGGTTTCAGGTGTCCATGTTATACACCCACAAAATGGGTTTCCCCCCCCCAGGAAAGTTCCCTTTAGCAGCTGACTTGGGGAAACCTGATCTTCACCAAATTTGGATGGATTGTAGAGGAGAATCATGGGGAGTTTCTCTCTGATTTTGGGGTCTCTAGGTGCCTGGGGGACTTTCCTGGGGGGGGGCTAGTGGTTGTATAACTTCGACATCTGAAATCCAGGTGCCTTGGGGGCTTTATAGTTATATGAATCAACAAATAAAAAATCGCTAAAAATCATTGATTCATGATTCACTGGAGGCATTGATTTGTATGAATACAAATCAATGAATTAGTGGGGGGGGGGTTGAACAAATTTGGTGATTCATTTTTTAATTTGTGCCCATCTCTAGTCAAAACCATTCAGAGGCTTCAAGGTTCTGCTGCACATTCATATAATCTTTTACTAGTGGGGAAATCTCCAGTTTGTAGTCCAAAAATAGACTTCCAGGGCTTGGGGTACCAACTGCCAGCCAGACTGTCCCTCTGATGCATCCTCTCTCCTAAGTTATGTCCCATTTCTCTAGGCCACATCTGGCTCTTTCCTGGGACTGCTTGATGGAGTTTTATTTATAACCTCACATGCTGTCTGTAGTTTGAGTGACTGGGAGGGACTTTTCTGGGCAGGGTGATTGTTTGTCTGTCCAGCACTAACCATGCATTCCTTCTAGCTTTTGAAATTCAAAGAGGGCCCTGCCTCTCCGCTGGATGTTCTGTCCCTGTCTTTCATGAGTTTGTGCCAGTTGATTGTTACTGATGATCCGTTTGGTTGGCTGCTAGCATGTGTGAAGTAAAGGAAGTAGTATGCCCAAGTCTGTAATTTCAAGCAATTGTAAGTAAAGAAACATTTTTATTCTTTCTCCTACAAATGTCTCAGTTATTGAGACTTTAAGTGTGAGTTGATGAGAAAGGGGTGGACTCATGTCTGTGGGGAACTTGTAGCCATTCTCCTCTGTGGATCTCTGTATTTCTACTGTGTAGCAGAAAGAGAATTTTATTAGAAATTAAAAACTCTGCAAGATGGCTAATATTACTTGCTTCCTTTTGTCTGACTGAGTGAGTGAATGGCCACCGTTCTCTAAGTAGGAGCCACTGGCACTTCGTCTTCCTCTGTCCCTCAGCTACAAAACTGATGAAGGAAATATTCCACAGGTTTGTCTCTCACATCCTGTACCGAACAGAAGAGTCACGAGCATGGCCACTCTGGTTTCGGCCTCTACAACTGCTGGAACAAGGACCCTGGCAAGTTTCAACGGATGTAATATAGATTTCAAGGGGCGGGGAGGGGGAGAGGCAGTTTCCTACGCCCAGTTTATATTATCTGAAAATGCTAGGGTCTTGAGGCTTCTGAGTAGTCTGACATGCTGAAGGCAACAACAGTCTCTGGCAATCTTTTGCTCTGTTTTTCTCACTGGGCTCAGTGGTATAATCTCCTTCTCTTAGATCTCGTCAGGTTATTCCATGTGATTTAACCGTATCTACTAATGAGACTGTATGAACAGTTGCTTTCATCCTGTAATTCTGAACTTTCCATCCTGTAGTTTCTAAGTGGAGAGTAGGCTTCTTATATAACTGTCACCCATGTTTTGGCAGCTTTCAAATTTAGATATGTACCTGGAAGCTATCCAAGCACCTAGAAGAGATATTTTAGTTCCGTTCTTTCGTTCAGCTCCCATTTTTATTTGTGATGTTCTTGCTGTTGCTGTTTGGATTTTCCAGACAGGTCATTGGGGCTCCGATTACCCAGCTGGTCTGCACCCAGCTGTACTCCGGCTTGCATGCAAATCCTTTCTGCTTCCTCAAGATGACCATCTCCATTTGACTCGTCTCCTCTTCCTGCTACATTGCACTGCTCCTCATCGAAACCTGCTAAGACTCTTGTGGGAAGGGGCCTTTGGAATCAAATGGGATGTGGTGGGCACTAGATGGAAACCCAGAAGGAAAAAAAAGAACAGCACGCTTTACAGGCATGATGAGCTTCCCACTCACACAATGGCACCTTTGGCTTCAAGTGCATTATCATAATCAGGGATATTGTACATAGTAATATTGAAATCAGAGGGTGAATGCTACCAAATGTTGTTCCTAAAATGGGCTACATGACGAACCACAAGGTTTAGAGGAGTGGGGGGGAGAGGGACCCAAGGCATGTAACCCCCTCTCCATTGTAAAATAGACAATAAGGACTCAGTATGCTTATATTCTGAGTATCTTCAGGAGGAGTAGAAACTCATGAGAGAGGAGAAATTGAAGGGTGTATCATGGAAAAAGGCACAACTGGTTGACTGGAACAGCATTCCACACTGCCCTCATTTTGTTGCAAGTTTCATATTAATTATTTTTAAAAAGGGGTCTTTACTGCAGGCAGATATAATAGATATGCTGGAATTCTAAAGCATTGTGTTTTTTCTGAGGAGTGGCTTTCACTTTTTGGCTGAGACAGCTTTCTGTCAAACTGGTTCGAAAGAATTATGCAAACAGCTGCCTTATTGTTATGATAGTTATTCCAGTCCCATGTTCACAATCTGTCACCACAGGAAAGGCAACTAGTCCTGCTAGTTAGCTGGCATGAGCTGCAGGTGGCCATTGGAGGTGGCCAATCACAGGATCATTTCATTTGGAGTAGTAGCCCTCTTTACAGACTGGCTGGGATGCGCCTGTTGGAATTTAGGCTTGGCTTATGGCTTCATGAGATTCATAATGGAGCTCTGGTTGGCTGGAGCTGCAGTATCTTTGACAGAAGATGGTTGGCGCAATGAGGCCTCATCTGCCTCTTGCGACAGTTGTGGGCATGGAGATGGATCTTGCTTAGGGGGATAGGGCCCATGTGTCTAGGTTCCCAGGTTAGGGATCCCCTTATGGGAACCTGGGGTGAAGGTGGCCTGGAGCTTACACAGTTCGGAGGCAAACATCTGCCTCCACAACAAGTGGCTGGAGGTTGTCACCTGTGGTGCCAACTCTCCTGTCATTCCATGTTTTCCCAGGATGTAGCTGGCAAGGCATATCATTCAGCCAGTAGGTTGTCTGGTCCTGGTATCTGATCATTTTTGCTCCGGCTGAACAGCTCTAACTGATAACGTTATGGCCACATATCTTCAAAGCAGCTCGAGTGTTGTGTCTTTTTGTAAAAACTGAAAGCGTGTGTCCTAGCCTGCTACCTGGCCCCGCAAAATATCTTTTTCCAGGAAAGAACAGTTTTCCTGTGGTATTGCTCTAATTGCTTTATTGAGAATTCCCTCTTTTGAAAAATTCTGTATATCTTCAGAGTGGTTAAGTGCCTTAATATGTCTAATGCAGTGGTTCCCAACCTTTTTTTGAGTTGCGACCCCCTTTTATAATAGGCAAGTAACCTGCGACACCCACCCACCTTGTTTGAATAGAAAGGCATTTTAATGGGTTTAAAGTCATCGCTTTTCAGAAAGCAGAGGCTTCTTTCTCCCCCACAGGGTCTGTTTCTCATACATGCACATGCATGCTAACTTCAATATTCCACTCTGAAAAGTCAAGGAAGGGATTATCTAACAAAGACTACTACAACATATATAAAGTGACCCATGACCCCTCAGAAAACACTTTGCAACCCCCTTGGGGGTCACGACCCCCAGGTTGGGAAACATTGGTCTAATATAACTTCCCAGAGCCTTTCACAGCAAAACTATAATGAAACAAAACATCAATGACCAGGAAATATTGTATTTACTGTTTAAGCTTTGCTTTAAAGTTTTTGGGTTTTGTTTGGTACTAAAAAATCTCAGAACAATGTTTATGCCCAGAAAAAATAAGTAAATCAAGAATTTTGATCTGTCTCAAGTAAAAAGCAATACATTATCTCTGGATAGTACGCCACACATTTTCCATTCTGCAATGTCTATTTAAAAAAAGCTAACATAACCCTGAACCGTGGGAATGCCAGCAGTAATGGGGAAGCAGAGGACAGGTTGCAAATTCCCTGGGCAGCACTGGCAGGCAGATTGCAGCAGCAGATAGCTTGTGGTGGATACGAACTGTGCCCACAGCATGGGCCACTGTGCTGTTGAATGAGTGAGCACAATCTTGGAGTAGCCGTTGGGAGAACGAAGGAGGCAGAAGGAGAGGGCCGCAGACAGAATCTTGACACACCTAGAACAATGAGCAGAGTATCCTATTCCCTCTTACTTAAAGGCAACCAACAGTGGTAGGTTGACCTTAAGAAAATAAGCTTTTCTACTGATCCAGGTTCCAGGCACAAGCAGTGTGGACTGACAATGACCCCTGCCTAAGAGGACATGTTCTCATTGGGCATAACGGTTCATGGGCAAGACAGCAGTCCTAACTGCCACTTTGGCCAGTCCTCCCCAAACAGACTCCTTCTCAGCCCATTAAGCAAGGGATTGGTCGTTTGTTCACTTGCAGGGCTCCTGAATGTACCCCTTTACCTCTGCCTCTCCCCTGTCCTTCCTCCATGGTGGTGTCTCTAGAGAACAGGCCCCTGCCATGCTTGTCAAGACCGTGTCCCAGAACGCTTGCCCTGTTGTTGCAGGGGTGAGAGACCTGGACTCTAGAGGAGCAGCCACACCAATGGAAATCTCCAGTGCCAAATCACAGAGTACTCTTTCAAGCATATAGAAAGTGGGGTTTTATTGAGTTGCCACAAGTTGGATTAGGTGGTACAGTGGCAATCCCCACTTTATTTGCCTGTGCTGCAACAGCTCACTGCCCTGGTTCTTATAGTGAAAATGTCCTGCCATCTTTCTGGCCCACTCAGTCCCATTAGGTATGCATATGTCTTCCATATCCTACAAAGCACCCCAAACTACTAGGTTGAGAGTGTGGACCATACACCACATCCCTTTCATCTTCCCAGCCTGCAGTGCTGCTACCATGCTCGCCCATTGTCCATGACAAACAAACTTTGCCTTTCTGTAGCTAGACTCAGAGCCTCTTGAATGTTGTGAGCTGTGTGTGTGCCTTTCAAATTCAACAGGGCTCAACTGCATCTTTCCCTGCTTGATATATCCCAAAGGGGCCTAAACCTAATAGGATATTTCCTTGTTGATTTATAACATATTAATCTATGAATCTTAGATCTTATTCCTAACTATATTGAATAAACTATATATAATGAGAGGTAGAGAATGTAAATGTAAGTTGAGGATTCAAAAAAGGACACAGAGAAAACTATTGCAGTGCAGGCTTGCACCAGAGTATATCCTAACAGCAAATGCAGCTATGCCCGCATTTCAATTTAAAAGAACGGGAGTCTCAGTGCCACAGCATCTAGAGAAGTCCAAGTCACCCACCCCTGCCCTAAAAAAAGAACCTGGAGTTTAGGAGACGGCTGTGCTGCTCCAGAGCAACATGATGTGTCAAATGGGGAAGCCACTTTGTTTGCTGTACTGTATTACTATTTCATGTGAACTACCTTGTGAATTGGAAAGTGAGACATCAAACAAACAAATGAGATGAAACATATGGTTTAGAGAATTTGCGAAAGAAACATTTTTTGTGTGTGGAGGTTCACAAGGAAAAGTTGGATCAGCATCTGCCAGGATCTCCTGACTAAGGAGGGGGGGTTATATTCAGAAACAATAGGAGTTTCCATTCACAGGTCTTCAGTGATTTATCCACAGCTCTTTGCCATTTCATGTCGATTAGTGGCAACAAAGCATATATAAAAGTATTTGTGTGCTCAACTATTATGTGCAGCGGATGAGCTAAATTTGTAATAGCTGAATAAGCAGTACATTGTTTCTCGCTTCTGAGCATGATGAGCTTCTCCCATTGTATTGTACTGGGGCAAGAATGATCCTGCTGACACAACTGACTCATGTATATATTTCTGGATAAGGCTTTGTACAGAAGCAGGAGTTTAGAATGAGTTATTTCTGCTTTGACTAGCCTTGCTGCATTACTGTTATTTTATGATGAGATGTTCAAGGAAAAGTCTTTCAGTGCAGTATAGAGAAAGAACTAAGATTTCATTTTAGTTCCCTACATCGAGATCAAAACAGACGTGTAGCTGTTGAGGGTCACAGGGAGTCATTGACTCCTAACTTTTTTTACCACTTAGGTTCTAGCTGGACCCCTTCATTTGGCATGAAATGGTCCAGGTCACAAAGGGAGGGGAGCAATCTCATTTTTTCCTCCTCGTTACACCACTGCCTCTAATCTCTCCTTGTACGTCTTCCTGACAGCAGCAGATCTAATTTTTCCATGCTGGGATTAAGGGCTTTCTGACACCTTACCTCTGCCTCATACCTCTTTCCCTTGAAAAAACCTTGCTTACCATATGCTTGAGGGAGAAGGAAAATGCTGCATACTGACTTGCTGCTGTATCCCTCCCCTACCCCCTTTGTACACGCTGTTCATTTCTCCTTCCTAGCAGTACTGGGCCGGGCAAAGCCAGCCCATAAGCACAGACTCCTCTGCAAACATGGGCTGATGCCACTGCTCCATCACCGACAAGGAGGACAGATAGAGGACACTGAGGACAAAGAATACTAGAAAGGAGGACATTTTTCACTGAAAAAAGGAATACATTTCTGCATTCAATTTGCATTAGCTGATTTAAACTAATATATGCAAATATTATCACAAGTAGACATTATCACTATAATTTAAGTGGAAAAACACTACAGCTCATCATATTGCATGCAAGATGGTGACTTGGTAATCACCTTAGGACACAGTACTGAGAAAAAGATGGGAGGAAAATCAAATAAATAAATAAGACATAGTATTTAATAGGTATCCAGTGGATAGAATGATGGACTAGGACTAAGGAGGCCTGGGTTCGAATCCTCACTTGGCCAAGGAGACTCCTTAAATACCTCACATTCCTTGAAAGCCCTCTTGCAGTTGCTATAAGTCAGTTCCAGCTTGACAGCACATACCTAACTAGTGTTTAAGAATGCTCTGAAATGCCCTGTTTCTTGAATATTCTGTCGTTGGTTGAAAATAGACATATAGAGGAAGAAAATAAATAGAGATCACTGTATTTTTCTTGAAAAATCTAGCTAGGCCACTGTCCCTTCAGACAAATGGTCTGAACAGTCCACTCCTGGGATTAACCTCACATCTCAAGTTCACACAGAGTTGACATGCCACACCATATATCCTTCCTGCCATTCATCTGTAGTTATATTAGAGTGTGTGGTAAGTGGCTTTTCTTACAAAATTATACTCCTGGAACCATTTTACTTAAGCAATGAGAGAGGTTTGATTAGATTACATTTACCAGTCAAAGCCTCTGCTTTCCCTGCTTAGCCAAGGAAGAGTGTGTTTGCAGAGTGGCCACTTACATGCCACCAAAAAGGAGGGCATGCATCCCCCCCAAAAGCAGGTCAATATGGAGAATTTGAAAATCTCCAATAAAGGAGAACATATGGCCACCCTACTTGTTCAGCCCAAGAGGTGTTCAGGCAGCCAAGCTTGCTGAGCCCCAACCACTGGGAAGCATAGTGGCCACGACTGGGTGTGAGGGGTTGTATTCTGCAGAGAGTGACAGAATGAGAAAGAGGGAATGAAAGGAGAAAGTCGGAGTCTGTACTTTCATCTGGGTATCTTCAGATAGGCTCCTGGTACTCAAGAGGATGTTCTGGCACCATCACCACCACAGCCCCAAACCTGTTTCTGTAGGAGGCAGAGGTAATGCCACAAGCAGGCAGCGGAGAGGGGAGGGGAGGGGAGAGGAGGAGAGGAGAGAAGACAAGATAAGATGAGAGGGGAGGGCAGGAAACGGAAGGGAGGAGATGAGACAAGACGAGATAAGGGCAGGAGAAGGCAGGAAAGGAGAGGAGATATGTGGGGATATCAGAGGCATAAGAGATATGCCAAGTGAGTCCCTCACACAATGGGTCAGATTGGGGAAGAAGTACCGTCCAATCCTTGCCAGGATTATTTTTTTTTAATATGGCGCTTAAAAAGAGGGGAAAACAAAAATATTACAATGCCCTCAACAATCAGGATACAGAAAGCACTAAACACACATGCAGAGGGAGAGAGAATGTGAAATTTGTTAGACTGTGTCAAAACAACTCCAAATGTATTTTAAAAACTAACAGCAGCCATTCTTCAAAAGTAATGGCCCAAAGCCAAGGCATTCGGGAATCCCTTTAGCTCAGGGTTTTCATGACTGAGTGACAACAGCTCACCAGGGTTTCTGGCCATTACTCAGTCCATTATTCCAAACCAAGACTGGGGCCATTAGTCTTTGCCTATATGACAATTGTTTGCAGAGGGTTTTCTTATGTTTGTTCACCTCCTTCTACAGCTCCATAATTATCACAATCATACTAGGCAGGATTGGGGAATCCTGTAGATGCCAGAAAAGACTGCACCTTGTGGCAGGCAGACCATGTTTTCTGCCATTGGGTTTTGTCCTTTTCTCTCAAAATCTGTCCCATCCTATAGACTACTACAGTAGAATACAGAGATATATGAGGAATTTCTGCCTTGGACCTACCTCTACAGGAGTTAGCTAAAAAGCTGCTGAATAGCTCAGTGGTTTAGGTCTCTGGCTATGGTTGGGAGTTCAATTTCCCACTGCACCTTGACAAGGGCTGGACTCAGTGATCCGTAGGGTCCCTTCCAGTTCTCCAGTTCTAAGATGATGATGAAAATGGACATGAGCCTGTGAAACTGATTATGCTTGGCTTGACCTTGGGCAAGCTGTACCTGAGAGGCATGGCTTAGATCCCAGTAAGGTCCAGCAGGTTATTTATCTTTCTGTTGACTGGGATGAATGAGAGCCAGGAAACACTTATTGCTGCACAAAGCACTTTATTAAGCAAGTTTCAAAGGAAGCAGACAAACAGGCAAGACAGAGAAGACACAAAGTTATGACTACCAAAATAAAGACGCACGGGTTGGAAAGGGGGAAAATAGATGGAGTACCACGTGTGCCTGTCCCCCCCCCCCCCCCCCGAAGATGGTTAAATCCCAATTGTCAGGTTCATCCACCTTTATATCCTCCTGAAGTGTTTTCTCACCACTATCCTCTTTCCTCTCAATGGGAAATGGTGGGAACATTTGGGCCAAGTTACCAACAAATACAACATTTCTGGCATGGCTGAACATTGGCCATTGTCCTCCCTTCATTATCAGTTACTATGAGGCAATTGCTTTTGGTTTAGAACAGCCTCAGAACAAGAAAGTCTGAATTACACTGAATGTCATCAGTACATCCTTTCCTCTGAATCTAGAGCAGGCTTGTCCAACCTGCGGCCCGCGGGCCGCATGTGGCCCAGGTCGGCTCGTAATCCGGCCCAGTGCAATTTTTTATTTTTTAAGAAATTCCAAAGTTCGAATTTCCTGCCCTTTCCCCCTGTCTTTTTGCCTTCGGAGGACTCAAAGGGCTTCCTCCAATGTCGGAAAAAGCAGAACCTTACCTCCACTGCCGCGCCTTCGGCGGCGCTTACTCGCGAGTAGACCCGCGCTTTCCGCGGCGCTTATTCATGAGTAGACCCGCCGCCGTGATTGGACCCCCAGGAGGTCTCCAAGGGCTTTCCCCCGACATCAGAGGGAGCCCTTGCAGACCTCCGAAGGCAAAAAGGCAGGGGGAAAGGGCGGGAAATTCAAATTGGGGGAAAGCCCAAACACTGCAAGTCCCACGCTGGGACTGCAAAAAACCAAAACCAAAAACAAACCAATCCAAAAATAAACATTGGAGCAAGTCCCACGCTGGGACTGCAAAAAAAATAAAATAAAAAAAAATCACCAAAAAACAAAACAACACAGAAACATAACCCCCCCAGCCCAAACCTACCCTCCAAAACCCACCCAGATCAACTTTTTTAAAAGGAAAAAGCAGAACCTTACCTCCACTGCCGCGCCTTCGGCAGCGCTTACTCGCGAGTAGACCCGCTCTTTCCGCGGCGCTTACTCACGGGTAAACCCACACCAGGGATGGGAAGGGAGTGCACCGGCTTCCTCCTCCTGCTCGGCAGAAGTAAAAAAGTTCCCTGACCCCCTGCTCTAACCTTGAGCACTCACTGAGAATTGCAACAAGTTCCATCAAAGCAAATATGGATGCATTGGTGGCTGAGAAACAATGTCAAACATCTCACTAACTTCATTTCCAAGTAAGTTTAATATGTTAACTATGTTTTCTATGGGTTTTTTTTGGATGATCAGGTACTGTTATTTTATTTTATGTGAGGCCCAAACCAAATTTTCATCTTCTAATGTGACCCAGGGGAGGTGAAAGGTTGGACACCCCTGATCTAGAGGATGCACAGCGAATGGGCAACATGGCATTGAACCAGTAATTGAAATCCAGACACTGGCACAAGTGGTTTCGTTACATAGGGTTTAACATGGCCTGTCTTTGGGTTCGGGCAGCATCAGGCCTTAGCAGGCCCCTGTTGACCAAGTAACAGCAGTAGTTTGCACCCACTACGTAAACAGGTGTCTACTTCTGTAATAGGACTCTACTTCCCCTTCCTTCCCCTCTGCAGCCTTTCATGTAGGCCAGTGGCGGCGAACCTTTTTGGGCCCAAACTGGAAAGGAAAAAAAAACCCCAGCGGGCAGTGTGCCGCGGCGGCGGCGGAACCGGAAGTGGTGGTGGCAGAACCAGAAGTGGCGGTGGAAGGGGAAATCCAGGGCACGGAGGTGCCTCGAGCCCCCACTCTGGATTCGCTGCCAGAGCCAGCTGCTCCAGATCTTGGCTTGCTGCCTGTCGAAGCGCCAGCACTGCGACTGCAGCCGCCTCCTGAGGTTTGGCTGTGTGTGTGGGGGGGGAGTAGCGAACTGGCGACTTATGGCTTGTGTGCCCGCAGAAAGGGCTCTGCGTGCCAGCTGTGGCACACGTGCCATAGGTTCGCTATCGCTGATGTAGGCCATTAAATGTGCTCCAGAAGGTTGAGGGACATCCATAAAATACATTGTGGATGTGTGCAAAGGCGTGTGTGTGTAGGTTTGACTGTGCTTCTTTTTACTGTTGGAAGGGCCCCATTTGAAAGTGGGTTTTACCCCAATGTATGGCTTGGCTTCTTCCTCAGTGCTTGTAGAACGTCTTGTCTCCACAACAATCTTAGGCTGGTTCTCCATTCTGAAGCATCTCTCTTGTGTTTGCTCTCTGCTCCAACAGCTTCTTGTTGTTATCATTACTGCATGCTTTGCTGAGGCACCAGGTGTTCCAAGAAGCCACTGTGCTTTAAAGACATTCTTAAAACATGCTGGCCACTTGGAGCAGCTGGTGCTTGTAGTTAAGCTGTATATTGATATATACACTCAAAGGCCTGAATCCAGCTGGTAGTCCCAGCTAAATTTGCATTAGTGTTGACTCAACATTCAGCCATTGCTTCAACGGGTCTATTCTAATTGGGATGACCACTTGGATCTATGCCTAATATTACAAAATGCCAGAAGTCCCCGGTGACTGCTTTCCAAGGAAACTAACTGAAGCAAGGTAAGCTGTGTGCCCCTTGCAGCTTTTTGTCACTCAGAGACATGGGCTGAGCATAACGATGGCTGGTGTAGATGCTGTCCCATAGGGGAAAATTGCTATTTTAATGACTGTTGCTTTGAGCATAACAACACAATAGTTGTGTTGGAACTGACTTATAGCAACTGTAAGAGGACTTTCGGGCAGTAAATGAGAGAACACAATAATTTTCCCCTCACTACAAGATGGAGAAATTTGGGCGGTGGGGGCGGGAGTCTCAGACCTGGCACATATGTGAAATTGAATTTCACATTTGTTTGTGCAGGGGGGAAAAGGCAGTTAAGTGATGCCTTGCTTCACGGACTACTAAGTGGCAACAGCATTGGATTGAATTGCTTGTACCTTTTTGAGCCATCAGATTGTCCTCTTGTGCTTGTTGTGTGTGCATACGTAGCTACACAGAGGGAAACTATACTAGATCCAATTTTGTACAATAACAGAAGGCATGCAGATGTACTTACAGGATGTTTCAGAGGCATTTTTGCACAATGGCAGGAAACAACCTGCAAAAGTGTAGGGTGTTTCTGCTCTTCAGTAGAGGCAAGACCTCCCCTTGAGGTCGGAACATCCTCCACAAGCTATCTCGCTGTGCTGAGAGCCCGTATTAACCAACATCTTTCCAGCTGCAAGGTTTTATACACACCCCTGTTACCAAAACGAAAACCAGGTTTCCCACATCCTGCGTGGTGGGGAATGAAATGCAGAATGGCATTAGGAGATGAAATGAAATGAGACTCTGGGTTAAGACAGATAGATTCTTTTTTCGTCCCTCTTGGATCCCAAGGGAACACAAAGGTGACAGAACCTCATTAATTTGCTCCATCAGTTTAGACTCTAAAACTCATTATATTTGGGATGCTTTTCAAGCACAAGCAGCCACTTAAGAGTTTTCTAATGTGCTTGGGCTTCATGGGGATGCTTTCATCCTTGACATGAACCTTTACTTAATACCTTCTGCGCAGGAGCTCTCTACATAATTAGCACCCTGGCATACATTTTACAAAGTAATCATCCCTCGCAGTGAGCCGACTTGGGGGAAGGGAGACAAAATTTAATTTGTTTGCTTTATAACATGGAATTTCTCCTGTCAGTTGAACACATCAAGGAATCTAGAGGAAGCGCTTCTCACTCCCACTAATAGCAAACTCTAGTGGCAAGCGAGACGACAGAAATAGAAACAAGAGAGAACCAAATAGGGCCACAGAAGGTCAAACCAGATGCTAAGGGGGATGCACCCCCCAACAATTAACTCATTTCCCCTTTCATAACAGGATTTTCTCAGAAATGCATGCCTTAGTTGTCATCAGATTTACGAATTATGCCGGTGCTTGCTTCCCAAAGACCAGTCTCAAAGCCTACTAAATCTCAGAATCATAGAATATGCCTTTCAGACAGACAAGGTGTTCCACCACTTGGGGATTATTAGGCATCCTTCAGTCTCGAAAGACTATGGTAATGGGGATAATCTCTTTAATAAAAAAAAGTGATTAAAAACAGAGAGGCAATGGAGTGGGAGAACACTTAAAAATCAAGGTGGGAACAGCCCACAAAACAACCCTGTGAGGATTAAGCATACTCAGGAGCCATGGACAGCTGGAAAGTATAAATGAAAGGACTATATTATTATTCTTAGAATGCCCTGACTGATCCTCTAACACAGCCATTCTCAGTGGGGGGCATACGGCCTTCTGGGGGCCCCTGGTACATTTGATGGGGACCACAAACTGGAAACAATTCTTCACAGTACCTTATCAAGGTCTGTTATGCAATTTACCCAATCCTGACTCAACCCATATTTCTTTCATATTACAGTGGTGCCTCGCTAGACGATGTTAATCCGTTCCACGAAGATCGCTGTCTAGCGAAAACATCGTCTAGCGAAGCACGTTTTCCCATTGGAATGCATTGAAATCTCTTCAATGCGTTCCAAGGGAAAACGCACTCGTCTAGCGAAAATCCCCCATAGGGAAACATCGTCTAGCGAGTGCGGGTCCCCATTGGAATGCACTGACAGCTGCACTGACAGCTTTTCACCACTAGTCGGCGCATTCCTATGGGAAACCTCATCGTCTAGCGAAAATCGCCATAGGGAAACATCGTTTTGCGAAGCGCAGTAGCGATCGCAAAAGGGCATCGTCTAGCGATTTCCTCGTCCTGCGAGGCAATCGTCTAGCGAGGCACCACTGTATATTTATGACTGTGGCCAAAAAAAAAAGGTTGAGAATGGCTGCACATTTTATCCTCTACAGCGGTATAGGACCTCTTTTCTAAGCAGGTGAGGAGGGTACATTGGCTGAAATCCAGTAGTAATTGGGAAGTAGAGCAGGCCCACTGAATCAAGATGTAGACCCCACAGATTCAATAGGCCAGTCTAGGTGCAAGTTACTACTGGATTTCAGCCATTACATTGTGGGTTTTTTTTTGGCAAGTCCCACATATTAATTATGGTGCTATAGCTTATAATAATTTATGTATTTTAGCAGCACAGTAGAATAACAGCAGTTTAAGTACAGAGAGACTTCAATCTAGGATAGCTGAATGCAGATTCTCCATATATGTGAGATCTCTGGGGATTCTTCCTATGTAATCCTTCTGCATCGAATAATGCTCAGAATAATGGGAGATAAGAAAGCCAACATGGAAACAACAATGCATCTGTGCACAGTTAAGCCTTCTTTAAGAAGCCAGTGAATGGAAACAAATAAACAAAATCAAAAACAACAGATTACCCTATTAGTGCTCTGTTATTCACAACTAATTTGAAAACAAGGAAGACAATTTTTACACGTCAGATTTGCAGACAATATCAAAACATTATCAGGGTACTAAAATCCAGGACATACTGCAGGAGAAGGCTCAGCTCTATGCTGGGTAGCAGAATAAACAGTGGGAGACAGAGAAGCAAAGCAGATTGAAGCAAATCTTCTTAATTGCCGATATATACTGATGGGTTCCAGGCTTTGGAGAAACATTTGCATGCTGGTGGCTACTTAAAATTCACCACAGGTCTGCTTCCAATTCACCCCAGCTAAGAAAAGAAGAGAGACAAAGTGGTGGCAGTAATGCCACCTACATCACATGGTCATATGCCACAGATGCAGTTAAAGATGACATCTATGCTACACCAGAAAGTGACATTCAGAATTATGTGGTGGTCAAAGGATTGGCCATTAATAGTAATAACAGTGATTAGCATCCCTCTTTTTGTCCACTTAAATGTTCAAAGTGCTGCCTTTGTATTATCTCAGCCATTGTTGTTGTTGTTGTCTTAACAAAGAACTCTATAACCTTGAGAGGGTTCTTGGTACTTTGATCTGCATTGTTCTTAAAAAAGAATGCTCAGATGAATGTCCTCAAGGGACTTTGCAACTCAGAGCAGGGCTATGGGAGTTCTGAAAAAATTCTTGAGCAGAAAGAGACTACTGTGGGCCAGATGTAGTAGCAGCCAGGTTGACTTTGTTTCTTTTCCCCCTACCTGTAAAGAACAGTTAGTGGCCAGCATTAGCACATTCCATGGCAGGGTTGGCAAGAATGGGGGCTATCATACACACACGAGCACACGAGCACATGCGCACCCACACACCCACACACCCAAACCAACTACTTCCAAAAGGAGCTCTACTACTACCTGTGATAGTACGCAAAGGGGAAAGACAGTCCATCCATTCTAGATGGCACAGCGAATACTAAAGTCTTAAGTCTTCGGGCTATTTTGCTCAGTTTCTTCTTCCACAGATTCCAAGACCTGGCTAAAAATATGTAAGACACTGACAAAAGAGTCAAAAGAACCTTAAAGGAAGAAAATAAACTCTATATATTTGCTATTTCATTTCTGTTTTCCATTATTTAAGAAATAAATAATTTCACTATTTAGCAGTACTTACTGTATTTTACAACCTGCCAACCTAGCAGTTCGACCTGCCAACCTAGCAGTTCGAAAGCATGTAAAAATGCGTGTAGATAAATAGGTACCACCTCGGTGGGAAGGTAACGGCGTTCCGTGTCTAGTCGCGCTGGCCACGTGACCACGGAAACTGTCTTCGGACAAACACTGGCTCTATGGCTTGGAAACGGGGATGAGCACTGCCCCCTAGAGTCGGTCACGACTGGACTAAATGTCAAGGGGAACCTTTACCTTTACCTTTACTGTATTTTAAAGTAAACAAACAAACAAAAATCATTAAAAAGATGATTGACCACTATGGCCACACCTCTTTCTCTGTAAGCCACAACTTCTTGGGAGTGCAGTCTTTGAGCTGCCAGCCAACCTGAAAAACGCCCCTTGGCCCGGCCAAAGTCACCCACTTCTGCTTCACAACATGGATAGGCATAGCACCACTCCAGTCAATATCACCTCAACATCTGTTTGCTCGTTAGTGAGTTCTACTCTAGCCACAGTTACATAAGTGCCTGGTGAAAATCCATACTGAAATAGCTAAATACATCATCTCCCCAAATATTAGTTTTTAAATCCCCTTTGCCCCATTCTGCTTCACAAGAGAAAAGCAAAATCTGACAGGCAGCTGTGGTTTGATACTCACATGCGTCTGACAGGTACAAATCAAGTAAAATCATATACGAATGTGCAAAAATCACAGCTTTATGCAGGGATTCCACCAATATGTGAAGGCTTAAGAGTGAAATAAGCGGGGGGGGGGGGGAGGGTTCAGTAGCTTCCTCCAAGATCCACCCTTCCAACTTCCTTGCTTTAATCTGGCAGCTGTGGAAAGAGTTTCTACTTGTGTTCAAGCAAACATGTGTAGAAATCACCTTCTAGCCTTCCCAATCACCATGGAAAGGTTAAGGATATAGAGGACATACTGTAGATGAGGAAGTGGGACTGAGGTGCTGAGCCCCACCCTTACTACACAAAACTTGCATAAAACTCAAGGATTCGTCCCTACGTTGCTTGATTTATATGCTCTTCTTCAGCCAGCAAATTATGTACCAGTTACTACATTACTCACTTCTAGCGTGAGCTAAAGGGCACCAGATGCACCAAAGAAATAATGTCATCATAATAATAGAAGAGCAAAAGATTTAATTTGGACGGATGATGGCAGAAGGCAGGTGGGCAAAGCCTGGAAGAGCGCGGAGGATGAATCACCTTTTCACCTAAGGCAGATTGTTTCTCGTACTCACTTTGACTGTCTGGGGGGTGTGATGACTCTGGAGGAGAGTCCTCTTTGTGAGCAAGTGTGGGATGGCCGTTGACTGCAAGAATGGGCCAGAGGCAGTGACTGGAATGTTGCTTTCAAAAAATTACTCATTGTAGTGCTCCTTGCTCACTCCAATGGGCAACTCATTGCCTTTAACATCCACAAGCTGCTCCTTGCATTGCGGTTGTGTTATTCATCACATATTTGTTATCACTTGCCTTTAATTATCTAAGATTGGCAGAGAGTGTGTGTGTTGTTCTGTTCTATTTTTTAACTTGAAAGTTAAGCTTCTGCACCATTCAGACTTGCATGGGACTCAGTCTGTTCCTTCTTCCAATGACGATACAGTCCAGGAAATGTGAAAGGCAGCCACCCACAACTTCCTTAGCTATCTAGAACATCCCATTACCAGAAAGAAGACCAATCATGACTATGGCTGATCTACTGTATGTGGGAGAATAAAGGCTGATCAGAAAGCAAAGATGACTCTCTCTGGGAGTGAGAGAGGAGAGGTTTGATGTGATGAGGTCCTGCAAAGTGAGCAGGGGTCTGTTGCAGGTTTCAATCCTGCCCCCTCAAAAAAGACTTTGCTTCTTTTGATTGTTCTGCATTCACTTTATTTCACTTGACAGTACAATGGAAAAACGGACTGTAAACTTAAGGGAAGCCTTAGTGGCTCAGTGCATGATATTACAGAGCTGGTCGTTCCCTATGATGCCACATTTTGAATGCTGAACTGAAGATCTCACAGCTCTGGCCAGAAGGAAGGAAGGAAGGAAGGAAGGAAGGAAGGAAGGAAGGAAGGAAGGAAGGAAGGAAGGAAGGAAGGAAGGAAGGAAGGAAGGAAGGAAGGAAGGAAGGAAGGAAGGAAATAGCATTTAATAGCCAGGAGACGGGCAAACGATATCAGGAGGTGTGGTTCCCTTTGTTTAAAGCTATTCAGTGGTTGACCTGGATGGATGTCATGACGTCCTCTTTCCCTCCACTGTCTACCAGCTCTGACTGTTGCACACGTGTCAGTCCCCTGTGTGTCTCAAAGAAAGAAAGAAACGACAACACCTCTTCTCTTTCTCTCTTTAGAACTTGACTCACAGAGCTTGGCTGCAGTACCCAAAGACAAGAGGGTGGGGAATCAAAGCTTTTGCTGGATAAATACGACGGACCTCATCAAGCTTGCCAGATCCATGATGAATTAAAGCAGAGATTAGGAGGATTGCTAAATGGCCAGGGAGAGGTGGGAACACAAAACAGCCTGGCCTTCTCCAGTACCTTTCACAGATGGGAGAGAGGAGCCATCAGCAGGTGTCTTTTCTGGCAAGGAGCTAAAACATCCAGCTGCTCTTTCAACAGACCAAAGTGCTGCTGAAAGGAGAGCTAGAGAAACTGACTTAGAGGCTGGTGACCCAAGCAGAGACTTGAAAATGAATTGTGCTGTAAGAGAGGAGTAATGGATGGACTGCCAGGGGTAGCATAATGCAAAAAAGGATGGCAGGCAAGCAAAGACATTCAGAGTGATATATACAGGTTTTTGGAAGAGATGTAGCAGTGTATTTCGACAGCATAGAAATTATTAAATAAAATTGACTTCTTATCTTGAATTTATAAGAATTTGCAAAAAAAATTTGTCATACTAATTGCTAAACTCCAACAATGCTATTTGAATGTGATGATCTGTTTTTTCGTTTGATGTCAATGAAGGGTGCCAAGACTAATTTCTGGTTTTTGCCTGTCTCTAACACATTAATCAATCAGCCAGAGACAGAGAGAGCCAATAGATATTTGTTTATTTTCAGCCGAAAGCAAGCAAATAGGCGCAAACTTCACTCACAGAAAACATGCGGAGAAGAAGCGTGCCCCCTTATTACAGAGTACACATTTTTATAAGTTCAACCTGAAAAGAGGGAGGCAAAGGGGTGTGGAGAAGGAGGGGAAAAGAAGGGGCTGAAGGTGCCTAGGCAATGGACAGTAACTCATCCTTCCTGGGTTCCGTGTTAGACACCCAAGTCTCTTATCAGTTCAAGGACAAACTCCTAATTAGACCAGTTACTTACAAGCAACGGAATGCAGGCGGCCTCCCTCCTTTATCTATTCTTGCCTAGTAAGCAGAAACTTAATCTTCATGCAGCAAAGCAGTTACAGAAAGCAAGATGGCTACAGTTAGGCTAAGATATATATATACAGTGGTGCCTCGCTAGACGATTGCCTCGCAGGACGAGGAATTCGCTAGACGATGGCTTTTTGCGATCGCTAATGCGCTTCGCAAAACGATGTTTCCCTATGGGCGATTTTCGCTAGACGACGAGTTTTCCCCATTGGAATGCACCGACTAGCTGTCAAAAGCTGTCAGTGCATTCCAATGGGGACCCGCGCTCGCTAGACGATGTTTCCCTATGGACGATCTTCGCAAGACGACGAGTTTTCCGTTGGAACGCATTGAAGAGATTTCAATGCATTCCAATGGGGAAACGCGCTTCGCTAGACGATGTTTTCGCAAGACAGCGATTTTCGCGGAATGGATTAACATCGTCTAGCGAGGCACCACTGTATATTATATGTATTAACTGGACCCCTTCATCAATTTTAGTGTGATGGTTAATTTTTTTTAAAAATTAATCATTTAACAAAGTAATCAATTTATAATGTTTTCTTAACACTAGAAAATTATTTTTCTTTAACAGTTTAATTGTAATGCTTGAAGACTACTGTTTCCAAAACTCTGCATATTTCATTCCACCCACAACAGATTTTCTCTGATGTAGCCTCTATTAATGTTGATGGAGTTCACTTCTACATAAGCATATTTAGCAAGCCAACTGTACTTTATTCCCAATTCATGGTTCAGCTATAATTTTGTATGGGCCTTCATATAAATAAGCTGGTTTGATAGCTCAGTGAGTTAGGCATCTGGCCAGAGGTTGGGAGTTCAATTCCCTACTGTGTCTCCCAAGAGAAGAGTCAGCTCATGTGGCCTTGGGCAAGCTGCACAGTCCCAGAGCACCTCCCAGAAGAAGGGAACCATAAACTACTTCAGAGTACTCTCTACCTGGAAAACCCTGAAAAGGGTAATCAAAAGTCAGAATTGACTTGGTGGCACACAATTAATTATTCATATAAATAAATAAATATGTAACTATAGTAATGAAAATGCAGCTTTAGGGGAGTAAGAGGATTCTTGTTGTTCATCGATGTAAAAGAATGCCTGCTATTCTTTTAAAAAAATAAATACATTTGAAATTCAGAGCAAGTGGGGCATGTGTGTTAATAATGATGGTTCCTCATTTCTCCAATAAAATAAAAAGAGATCATGTAAATGTTTCTTTTTGGACTATCTATAACTCCTAGAATTCCCCATAATGATTGGGAGATTCTTGTGTAGAAATTTTTAAAAATAACTTCTCTGGAAAAAATTAATGACAATGAGCCAAAAGGCAGGAAAGAGTCACCACCCACACATAAGGGGGCCCAAAGGAATTCAGGCATCGATGTGTGAGAGTAGGTTTGTGTCATAGATATGCAACAGTTTACCTCTTTTCACCTGTGAAATGTTGGAGATTCTGGGTTTAGTGGCTGTCAAAGACCCAGGCCCTCTTGGACCACCAGTAGTGTCAGACATGGAAGCCTTATTATTTATGTCTGGCCTACAAACTGCTGTATGGTTATCTTGCCTTTAAGTAAGATGGTTTACAAGATGTGCTGAACAGAATCTGGATCTTTTACTTTTCTTTTGCTCTTTAAAAAAGGATACAAGGTATTTTCGGTTCTTCATAATCTTTGTGTTGC
Source organism: Intellagama lesueurii (assembly GCA_037013535.1). Taxonomy (NCBI): domain Eukaryota; kingdom Metazoa; phylum Chordata; class Lepidosauria; order Squamata; family Agamidae; genus Intellagama; species Intellagama lesueurii. Next base: position 217,280,952 of record JBAJHW010000001.1, on the reverse strand, counting down.
TGGCACTGAAGAAAGAAAGAAAGAAAGAAAGAAAGAAAGAAAGAAAACTTTATTTCTGCAATGTAAACTATAAAGCCTATGTTGTTACTAGGAACAAAATGAACCTTCAGAATCTACAGCTTTTTCCAGCAAATATAACCCCCCCCAACAAATAAATAAATAAAGTCCATTCCCACTTGCACCCTTAGCTCACAAGCATATTTGCTTTCTTCATAAGCCTGTCAATATAAGTTATTTGGTGGAACAATTTATCTAAACTGAAAACAGGCTTACCTGCCAGCTGAAAACAACATTTCTTTTTCAATCTATTTATCCAAATTAAACTTTGATTCTGTGACTGTCATGGTAAGCTGATAAGTGCAGGCTGATGCATTTTGCACTTTTAAATAAATGTGTCTCTGTGCTTAGCCCCAGCTTCTCGGAGAAATAATGGCATTCTGTTTATTTTTCAGCTGGTTAATTTCTGATTATTTTCTCCCCCACCCCAGCCTAACCCTTTCTTTATTCAAATTCATGGCTCATTCATAAGGAGAAGCTTTCCAACAATATAATTTAATGCCTTAATTATAATTTAAAAGATAAAAGCCAGGCTTTGACAGGCACTTATGTAGCTGTGCGAGAAGGTTTAGAGGGGATAAAAAGGCTGTCTTCAGAAGCAGGAACTTATTGCTTTATCCTGTCTGTAGGGGGCATATCTTAACTGACAGTGAAACATACATCGTCCCACTGGTCCATATGATTGAACTGTTTATCTGAATTTTTTAAAGTAGCATTTCCTTATCATTTAAGTAGTCCTTATGGACACAGTCTTAGAAATACGGTGCTGGAGGACAGCTTTGCAGATACTACCAAATCAAGCCTGAACTCTCTTTAGAAGCAAAAAATGATAAATCTGAGGCTGTTGTACTGTAGGCACATCATGAGAAGGCAAGAATCACTGGAAAGGACAATAATGTTAGGAAAAGTTGAAGATAGGAGGAGAAGAAAAAGACCAAATATGAGAAGGATTGACTCTGTAAAGGAGGCAACAGGCTTGAGTTTGCAAGAGCTGAGCAGGGTTGTTAACAATAGGACATTTTGGAGGCCACACATTCATAGGGTTGCCCTAAGACAGAGGTGACTCGACACCACACAACAATAACACAGGCAGGTCTGTTTGGTGTTCCTCCATCATTCTTGAAGTGAAGGAAACACAACTTAGTAGCCTGAACTTTAGAGATAAACAACAATCCAAATCTACCTATAGAAGACTGACATTGTGTGTGTGTGTGATTTCTTTTCAATGTCTCCTTTTCACTCAATAGTTTCTTTATGAATGAATGACAGCTTTCACATGGTGGAAGAGTGGCAGTTAATGCATCAGATAATATATTAGGGAAGACCAGAGCCAGCTCAAGATATTTTTGCTGATTGAGAAGGAGCAGAACACCACCACCTCCTAGCTGAAGTGCAAGAAAGTTTGCCGTCTGAGTTTGAAGAGCCATTGTTGTCATCCTCACAGCATGTGCAGAATATCCAAGGCCAGCCAAGTTACTTTGGTACATAACTGTTAGAGCAGTACGACAATGGGGCCCATGACCTCGGGAGGTGGTGAGTGCTCCAATGCTGGAGGCATTCAAGAGAAAATTGGACAACCATCTGTCAGATCTGTTTTCATTTGGATTCCTGCCTTGAGCAAGGGGTTGGACTCGATCGGCTTATAGGCCACTTCCAATAGAAAAGTATAAGGGAGTACTTAAGAAAGTATATCTGTGAGTCAATAATCGAGGGGATTATTCCCTCAGAGTGGTCTCAGCTTAGCAGAAATCATGACACCAGAAGGCAATAGAAATTAACACAGGGATTCTTATTCATTGGCCTCCTTCTCATAGATGTCTAGCAGGACTAAGGATGTAGGTTGCTTCCTGTTAGAATATAATTCCCAGGCTACCATTATTAGGGAGACAGATAAATATTTCAATATTTACTGATTAATATTTATGTATCACTTATTCTCCAGGGAAAGTGTCCTGGCAGCCTCCGTGCTCTCCTTCCATTTATCCTCATGACAATCCTGGAAGGTAAGTTAAGCTAAGAGGAAATGACTAGCCGAAGTCAGCATGGTTAATCATAGATAAATGCAAACTCTGAATTCCAAGATCCATAGGTGGTCGATATCTTTATCCGGATCAAGTGTAAATGCTAAAAATATGCAAGCTTTCAAGCTTTATAAAGTTCTTCATCAGGCTGAAGGATGAAGAATCAAGGCAGAGGGAGGCACGGAATCCAAATATATGGCTTTGCATTTCGAGCCATGAAGAACTGAGGAAAAAAAAAAGTCAGGCCAGGAAACAATTACAGCCATAATATTTATAAATGCACATACTATATGAAATTATAGTATCCACCTTGACACTTTGCCTGAAAATGAAGCTCTCTCTTTTTTCCATATAAATGCATGATAGTTGAGGACATGATGGCCCACTTCAAGAGAATCAAAGTTGACAAATTAGGGACAGAGATGTTCAATGTTCTTTGTGCTACCCCTCTTTAAGTTCTTCAAATTTTGCTTTCATATAAAGTTTGGCAGTATATTTGTTGCATACTCAATCTTTTCAACAAATTGAAATCCACATAAAGCCTAATCTAAAAAATCTGCAGCCAAGATGGGAAGGGAGGGAGTAAGGGAAAAGCCATGGACGGAGAAGCGCACTACTAAAACAGCACTGAGAACGACACAGAGACACTCACGCAAATAAACAAGAAATAGAAAAAGGAAGGAAGGGTAAGGAGAGGATGGCCTGGGAAAAGGCTCAGAAAGGAAATACTGAAGTGTGGGCACAGAGGAACAAGGGGGCAGTCTATGTGAAACGAAGTTCCAAGAAAGTGCTTTCAAAAACCTACTCTTGTGCTAAATTGGAAGTAGAAAAAACCCAAAACAATATATCCTCCCCATCCAAGAACTGTAATTGGAGAGTGCTGCAGAGGCATTTCCACTTGGAAGCCAAAGCAGTCAAAGAAGGGGGATGTCCAGCATGCCTGCTGCCTCTTTCCATCCTAGCACTTCTTTACACTGTCCTTTACATCAGACACACTATCTGACCGTCTTCTCCTTTCTGGATCGCTGAAACGGTCCCAATTGTTTCGAATCAATCAGCACTTGGTTCAGATTCAATTCCGAACCAGAGAACTTGTTGAAAAACGGTCCAGACAATCCCTTTGTGTTTGGGTGAGAAGTAGTTTAACTGGTGAAAAACAGAGTCACGTTCTGGGATTTACCTCTGCTTGGTGTCTCTTTGTGAATGGTAGTGAGCACAAGAGGGGATTGTGCAGACCATCTTGATGACTGACATAGATATCATCAACATTCAGGCTGCCCTTTCCTATGTAAAGTCTGGCATCTTTTTTCTTACTGGCAACATGGGCACAATGTTGTGCAGTGATATCAGGCCATCACTTGATGTTCTGAATCATGAATACTGAAGCACAATATCCCAAATTCATAAACTGGAGGATTTTTGAAGAACTGAATTTACTGGTTTTTAAAATGGAAGGATACGTAAACTACACACAAATTCCAACAGCAACTACCATCAAATTGAATTACCCAGTGCAAGAGGATCCCAGAAGATGATCACATGATCTATAATATGGTTGCTGGGAGAAGACAAAACCAAGAACAGCTGGGATGTGTTTGCAGTCCCTCTGTGCCAGAATAATTTAAAAGGCTGTCTAGGACTTAATGAAATGGTGAAGCAAAAGTGTGAGTGATTGCAACACATACAACAGAGAAACGTGCACATCGTTTAACCTCTCAGGTAAACTAAAGTTGTCATGCCTGCTCTGCAGATTGTAGAGCAGAAAGCTATCTTCCAATAAAGGAGGAGGGACTTTGCAAAGACTGTCACTAAACCAAGGTCAAAATCATCCATAGGATGCAAAAGACAGAGGGGCAAAATAAACTCATTTGAAATGTGGTGTTGGAGGCAAGTAGAGATGGGGACGAATATAAAAATGGATCAGCTTTTTTGACGAAAATAGCCGATTCGTTAAAAATTCATCCCTTCATATTTGTGGGTTCCAGAGACCCCCACGAATACGAAGAGATGAATATTTACCTGTTTTTATTCGTCCTTCATATTAAAAAAAAAACCCCAAAAAACCCCCATTCTGCCTACCGGCCGCCGATCACCTGATGGGCAGGGGATAGGCAGCCATCTCCCCCACAGCCACCCAACCCCACAGCCTACCCTCCCACCCCCTTCCTCTCCCTACTTTACCCTCCCCACCCCCACCGACACCCCCTTCCTATTAAAAACAACAACAAAAAACACCATTCTGCCTACCGGCCGCCAATCACCTAATCGGAGGCTGATAGGCAGCCATCCCCCTCCCACAGCCAGCCACCCCAACAGCCTACCCCCACACCCCCTTCTTTTCCCTACCTTAGCCCCCACCCCCACCGACACCCCCTTACCTTAATCGCTGCTGCTGAGGTCTCCTGGCCTCCCAGCCACTCATGTAAAAAGGGAGACTGGCTGCCCTTTGCCAAAATGGCAGTTGCGGCTTCACTCAGGGTAGGGAAGCTGCAGCTGCCATCTTTGCAAAGGGCAGCCTGGATTCCCTTAGCCTGTCTTAAGGGGACCCAATTTGTGGGTGAATAACTCAGATTTCCGATATCCAATCTTCACCAAAGTTGGCAGGTGTGTTGGGGAAAGACATAGGAAGCTCTGTTGTGATTCCAGGTTCTCTAAGTACCTGGGGGGAGCTTTCCTGGGGGTGTCCTCTTTGTGACTATATAACTCAGGAGTCCGTTATCCAATGTTCACCAAACTTTTAGGAGTTGTAGAAAAGTGTCTGAGGACACGTCCCTGCAACTTCAGTGTCTCTAGGTGCTTAGAGGCCAGTTTTATAGCCATTTAAAGCACAGACAAATCAACAGATTGATTCGTCGATGAATATTCGTATTTGTTGATCCATTAACCTTGACGAATCATGAATCAAAATGAATTGCTTACAAAGGCCACAGACCACCAGAAAGGCAAATAAGTGGGTGCTCAGTCAAGCCAAGTCTAAACTCTCACTAGAGCAAAAATGAGTAAATTCAGGCTAAGCTACCTTGCACATATAATGAAAATACAGAACTGTATGGAAAAGACAATATTGCTGGGTAAAGTGGTGTGGGGGCAGTGGGAAAAGAGGAAGACCTAACATGAGAGGGGTTGACTTAGTAAAGGAATCTACAACTGTTACTTTGCAAGACCTGAGCAGAACTTACCCAAAAAGACAATATTGCTAAGAGTGGTGAGAGCACTAGGAAGAGAGAACAACCTAACATGAGATCCTGTTGGTTTGCAAGATTTGAGTCCAGCTGTTAATGTTAGGACATTTGGGAAGTTATTAACTCATAGTCACCACACCTCAGAAGTGACGTCATGGCACATAACATATATTGGAGTTTAAAAAAAAAAAAAAACTACCATGCAATTGTATAGACATGCGTGGAATGGAGATTATGACAGGAGACTAGGCCATCATATAGGCACCAAAAGTCTGCTAATCTCAAGTAAGACCATCCCCAGACACAAAGCAAAAAACAGTAATTTCACAGCTTCAGTGAGTGAGCTTCTGAATATTTGTTCTGCGTTTTTAAAAATACATTTAAAAAATGTTTTCAATATCTGTATTTTTAAAAAAGTGTTACTGTTCTTTTTGTGTCTGTATTTTTACAACCAGACACAGAATCCCCTTGCAAGCATTATTCTGATAAACCTGTTTGACCAGAAGGAGTTAAAAAGTTAGCTAAGTGTCAGCTAATTATGTCCTGATTGACAGGGTCAAATATTCCGATTGCTCCAGACCTGGAGCTGATTTTCCCTTTGAAAACTTATGTGAGGAGACTGGTCTCAGAAACCCTGCAAAAATGTTGACTGTAAGTGCTAGAACAAAACAAAGTGACTATCTGTTTTTCTAAGGTAAGGAGAGATACTTGTCTTACAAATGTGTATGCTGATTCCCTGAGGATGCATGGCAAAATGTCCCCTTTTCTGGAGAACTGTCACTTTATTACTTTCTTTAAAGTAACTTTCTTTACTTTCTGTTACTGTTTCTTTTGTTACTCCTCAAAAAAAAAAAACCTGTCTTTTCAGTTTGTTTCTGTGACTTTTCCCTCCAAATATCTCCCCTCCACACCCCACACCTATGAATGTATACAATATTTCCTTTCATCAAGCTCTTGTTGCCAAGTCTATATCACACATGCTCAATCTTATAACAAAGTGGCCGTTTTTCTTTTTTTGGAAGGCCTTTTTTAAGGATCAGTATTTCAGCTCCTGCAGACTGGATTCTTTCTAAATGAAAGAAGCAGATAGGGTCAACCATTCTCATTCAAGAGAAGCAAGACTGATATTTTCAATTTATGTGATCTGTTTTAAGTGTGGGTTGTTTGAGGCCACCTATTAAATTAGTTTTAATTTAAAAAAATCATAACTCAAAAACACTTTTCCAAACTTCCCCAAATTTGACTCAGAGCAAGAACAGACTGTGATACATGTGTGCCAAATTTGATGCTGATCTAAAGCCCAGTTTCAAAGCTATATTTTGTTGTTTGGGGTGCCCCCATTTTTAGAATTGCCTTGTAGAACGTTGATTTGCTCTGCTGCACAACAACATCACTGCCCTCTTGTGCAGCTATATTTTATCATCTATATTAAGAGGTACAAAATTGACAGGTTTTTCTTTATTTCCTTAGTAGAAGAAATAGAGGAGAAAGATGGAAAGCAGTGGATGAAATAAGTTTACAGGTTCTTCACTAGAACTTTTCAGTTATTTCTCAGGGCTGTCCTTTCAACTGAATGAGATGTTCTCTGAAGGTAATGCAGGGGATTAAAGGATGTGTTGGAAGCAGTGTTTACTGTTTTGAAGTTCCAATCTACACCTTCTCTTTCTTTTTTTCTGGTTTTATTTCACCCCCACCACCCCTGAGAAATAAAGCAAAAAGCTCTTGAATGTCTTCTTCAGAGACTCAGGCTGTTCACCTGCCTAAATCATTTCCTTCCCTTTGTAGTCAGTTTTGTTTAGAGTTAGGCTAACAAATTAATCTGGAGGGAAAGCTGTCCACATGGAATTTTCAAGGAGAGTTTAGTTTCCTTACTTTAGGGTACTTTAGCCTCCAGTCGCCAGGGTTTTAAAAACCTATAGCTATATTTGCTGGAGTGATAACAACCCTGCCTTCTAAAAACTTCCCACCTTGGCTTGTTTATGGAAAGTACAAAGAGATGCACTAGGCGAGACATTAGGCTGATGTCAAGCTAGTAGACTGATTCTGAAGGCAAGCAGGTTTTGGCAGATTGATAGTCCTGCTGAGAAGTAGGCAGACCTACTAGTTGGGGAGAGCAGTCTGAGGTACATTTAGTGTTAAACGAGACCTGTATCCAGAATACGGGTAACGGAGCAAGGTGTCTGTACTACGAAAGGACCAAAAATGTAGTCGGTTTCTCCAGCTAGACAGTGGCTCAAAGAGGCTACCCTAAACATTATCTCTTGCATGTTGTGTTGTATGACTCAACATGCAACAGTAAATGTCTATGGTATTTCTTAGCTTGGGGCAATTTCCCTCCAAACATTACACCATTTTCATAACTACACAAGAGGATTTTGATGACCAAGCATAGGAGCTTGTTGATTTGTGGCTCTTGGGTGTATCTTACAAAGTAGCAGATGGCAGTTTTGTTATTGTGTGGCAGCCACTGTGTTTCCCACGTCTCAACCACACTACAAATGTAAGTCTGCCTTCTTCATTCACCACAGAAACAGAAACGAGGGTGCCATAATTTTTCTGTCATGGTGTATTTGGGGTGTGCTAATAATGAAAGGCACCTGCATTGTTGGTACTACAACTTTCCTTATGCCAAGGGAGGTGAAAGGTTGACCGAGCCCAGTTTCCCCCCCCTCCTCTCTCTCTCTCTCTTTCTTTTTAAAACCCCTGATAGCATTCCACTCATTTTTCTAGGCAGAGAGCAGTCTCAGACAGATGTCTTCCCATATCTTGCCATGTGGGATCCTTTCATTCAGGGTTGGAAGCCTTCTCCTCCACTCCAGCAGTGGGAATCTATCTGGAAAAATCTATTGGGCTAGGATCACCTCACAAACACATACTTACTCTTTTTCACCCAGAAAAGCAGACCTATTCTAAAATCCATCCTGTCCACTTAATCTTACTCCTTCCCCAACTTCCTCTTTCTCATGCTTTCTCTTTCTCCTTCTTCCTTGTTTCTCCTTCCCTCCCCAAATGTATCCTGCTCTTTACTTACTCCATGAAGCAATTAGGTGACATCCCTCTCCCCCAAAACCACTCCTGCTCAGAAATGAGACATCCCACAAGCCTCCTGGCTCACAGCTGCTGGAAAGAGAGTGTTAGACTGGACATACCTTTGGCCTATTGAGGCATTTCTAAGTGTGTCAACTTGTCAAGTTGGAATCGACTTATAGCAACAGTAATAGGGCTTTGGTGAAATATTTAAGACATGCTTTTACCAGTTCCTCACCACCACCACCACCCATGAGCTTCCATGACTGTGCAGGAATTGAAACCCAATCCTATTCAGTCCTAGTCTGTCACTCTATCCATTACACCATACTGGATATCCATGCAGTAAGGTAGTTCCCTTTTATTCAGGTAGAAAATGAATGGCTTTAGAAGCTCCACACTTGGCCACTGAGGGTCAGTGTGTTGTCCATCCTGACAACAACAAAAACAAAGCAAAGCTATAGAGCCCACATACTTTCTAACTTGCTAGCAAAGGCAAATGTCAATGGCCTGCATGCTTTTGAGGAGCTCTGACTGCAGTGGGAATGACATGGCTGGCAGCAGCAGACTGCCCCTAATTGAAGAGTTCTGCTTTCCGTTTTGGAGTGCACACAGCTTTGTCTCATGGCACATGAGTACTCATGGGCATTCTGAAATCAAAAAAGGAACTCTTTGATTAGCAGCAATCTGCCACTGCAGGTGATGTTATTTCTGTTGTGCAGGTATAGCTCGGCAAGAGAATACTGGCCAATTTTATCCCTCAGGATTTTCCCCGCACTCTATGGCCTCTCTAGGGAAAAAGTCCCTACTAGACTTTCATGATTCCAAAGTAAAACCACTCTAGTAAGTGAGTAATTTATTCAGAAATCAGCCTTACTATGTCTAGTGTGGCTTACTCCCTAGAAAATGAGTTAAGGATTGCATCCAAATTCTATTCAAGTTAATAAAAAGGAAATGTATTACAGAGAGATATTTTTCTGAAAATGCATGACAGATTCCCGAAGTGGTCTTTGCCAATAGTTATTTAAAGCAGTTACTTAACATTAATATAGCACAGCCTGTTTGATTTTTATTAAACATTATGCTTCAATGTTGGTTGTGTTTATGTTTATGTATAGTTCATTTCCTATTTCATTGTTTATAATATTTTCCTTCAGACATCAGTTATTATGAAAAATGCCATCTGAATTTGTAAACCCAATGATTTAGATGTCATTAATGTGCACAACCAACTTTAATAGTTTCCATAAATAATTTGTTCCGGCAAATATTCCTCTTTTTTTATGCAAAGAACATCTGTGACCAGACTGTAATTTCTTCTACTTCATTCATTATTTTGAGGGCTTTCAATAAATTTTGCCAGGGATAATTCTGAGTAAACAGACCAATGCATGCAACAAAGAGAAAACCAGAACTGTGTTTAGAAGGAAAACAGTGGTGATGCTTCCAATATTTCTATCAATTCTCTTGGGGGGTGCAGGGAGATAAAAATTACTATATCTATACTAAATCCCTACCATTCTTGGAGAATAATTAACTGCATTGATAGAGACCTGAAATGCAGATATGATGATCCTCATGTTGTTGTTGGGAAAGAAATCAAATAAAGCTGAACTGCATCATAACAACCCTCCTATTCAATGAGAGTGTTCACTACATTTTATTGGTCTACAGCACCTGTCAATCCTAGCCAGCATAGCCAGTGGTGAGAGAGGAAAGATGTTTCAGACCAGCAGCCATTGGAGGGCCACACATCTGCCAACACTACTGTAAAAAGTGCTTTAGGCACTTTTTGTGCCTAAAGCACAAAAAGGATCTTTTTGTGAGAAAGTGAGGTAAGAAAGATCCTTGCCTTTTTTTTGAAACTATTAAAGCTCAGAATGGGGTGCATTGAGCAAATGTATTTGTCAACAGATAATTCTTCAAGAGCACTTTTCCACACAGGTGGCTGTGAGGAAATACTTGTAATACATCCTATCTTAATTACTCTCAGTTTCCCCAGTGATGTCATTCTGGGTAATATTTCAATGTCCGCTTCATTTGTTGTTGTTTAGTCGTTTAGTCGTGTCTGACTCTTTGTGACCCCATGGACCAGAGCACGCCAGGCCCTCCTGTCTTCCACTGCCTCCCGGAGTTTGGTCAGATTCATGTTCGTAGCTTCGATGACACTGTCCAACCATCTCATCCTCACTAGTTGTTAATCCAGAATTAGTCTAAATTCATTTGAGCAAGGCAACAGGTGGGCAAGATATGGTGCACAGTTGGCATGTATATAGGAAGCTGTTATACTGAGTTAGACCCAGATTAGCCCAATATTGTCGATTCTGACTGTCCAGGGCTCCACAAAGAATTCTTTCCCAGACAGAGAGCTGTGGTATTTCCTTAGGGGGCTTCTCTCCAAGTACTCACCAGACCCAATTCTGCTTCGTTTTGAAGATTAGAAGGGATATGCCTCCCTGCTCATTTCTCAGTCCTCTGCTTCTTTGGCAGAGTGTTGGCGTGCCAACATTGAAAATTGGATATCAAGGATCAGGGGTGAATCCAGGATTACTCCCAAACTTTCAGAGGGATTATAACCTCATCTGCACAGGTTAAATCCCTATTCCTTTATCTGCCGTTCATCTGGACAGTAGCACTTCTGACTTCTCTGGATGAAGCTTCAGATGTTCACCATCATCCAGTTCACTTCTGACATCACACACTAGTTTAGGACTAAGACAACTTTTTTGCATTTGGAAGGAAAAGAGAAATGGAGTTGGCTATCATGACACCCAACTCCAAACCTCCGGAGAACCTCTCACAATGGTTTCATGTATATGTTAAATGGCACAGGGAACAGAACAGATCACTCATCAGGGAGCTGAACAAGGGTCCTCCAATACCATCTTCTGAGCTCAGGCATCCAGAAAGAACTGAGGCCACTATGAAACAATGCCTCCAAGTTCCTTCCCAGGGAGACAGCCTGGAAGGATAAAATACTCAATGGTATCAAAAGGCACTGAGAGCTGCAGCAGGACCAACAGAGACATGCTCACCCTGTCTAGTTACGTGTGTGAGTCATACATCAAAATAACTGAAACTGTCTCTGTCCCATAAACAGGTCTAAAACCAATCTAAAATGGATCTGGATAGTCAGTCTCATCCAGGAGCTCCTGGAGATGGGAGGTCAACATATACTCCAGCGCCTTGCCCAGGATTGGAATATTAGGGACTGGCTGCTAGTTATCCAGTGGATGGCTTTTTCAGCAACACTTTCATTACTGCCTCCCTTAGGCATGCTGGAACACTGCCTAGATGCAAGGGGGCCTTGGCCATGCCCCATACTTTCTCAGTCCTCATGACCATTAGTTCTGTCTACTGGTGACTGGGAGCAGTACTGCATCTTCAGGGGTCCAAGCTTTTGGAAGTGGTGGAAAATGCTGACGGAGAAGCCTGCTCCAGCAAAGAGGTACATCACTAAAATTGGAGTCTAAGTGATGGGGAAGGGGACTTCAGGCTTGCGGGGGCGAATTACTTTTTGGATGGTGCTTGGCAACAGGAGGATGCAGCGTGGCAGCTTCTAGGAGAAGAGATTGCCCCTTATTTTATGCAGTTTATTGAAGGCTACAATCCCATGGCCCCTAGACAGTCATTCTAGGGACCATCTGAAGGTTTGGGTCACCCCCTCAGAGAAAGAGAGAGAGGTCTAGCCTTGCGTCGGTGAGAAGAGCTTGCCTGGGAACCCCTCTCCCAGCGGTGCAGAAAGGTCTGCGTTCCCGAGGTAGCTGCTCTGATATTGGGAGAAGTAGCAAGGGGGGTAAGACTGGAAAGGTGCCATGGGCAGAGGAAGGAGGACTTTGTATCTATAGGATCTGAAAGCCCTTGAGGTCCCCGAACGTATCCTCCACATTGAGCTAACCATCCAGTTTGAAAAGTGGTCCAGATAAAATCTGCAGGAAGGAAGAGCTTTCGCTTTGCTCATCCAGAGTCAACCCAACAGCAGACAGAGCATCCATTCTGTTGCTTAGTTGCGCGATCCCAGACCTCTCCACTTATGGCGAGATGTATTATGTTTTCATTTAAATAACAGAAATGATTTCTAGTTCTGCACCTACATTTCTATGGTATTTATATAAACCTGTTCCATCTTTTTTTGGTGATGCTTTTGCTTTTTGCAGGGTGATGTGTACATAACCAGTTCCCAGTGGCCTGCGTTAGGTTTCTTTCTGATTTATTTATTTTTTGCTTACATCCTTGAAAGACAACATTTAAAGCTGAAAACAATGAACACGCAAGGGTGGTTTACATCATTAAAAGGCCATATTTAATGCTAAGCCTTTTGTTTCTGTTCATGGGGTTTTCTTGGCAAAGATACTGGAGTGGCTTGCCAGTTCCTGCTCCAGGTGGATCGCGTTTAGTCAGAACTCTCCACTATGACCTGTCCATCTTGGGTGTCCCTGCATGGCATAGCCCATAGCTTCCCTGAATTACTCAAGCCCCTTCGCCATGACAAGGCAGCAATCCGTGAATCATTTCACACGCTAGCAAGGTTATGCTCAAAATCCTACAAGGTAGGCTTCAGCAGTATGTGGACCAAGAACTCCCAGAAGTACAAGCTGGATTTCGAAGGGGCAGAGGAACTAGAGACCAAATTGCTAACATGCGCTGGATTATGGAGAAAGCCAGAGAGTTCCAGAAAAACATCTACTTCTGCTTCATTGACTATGCAAAAGCCTTTGACTGTGTCGATCACAACAAACTATGGCAAGTTCTTAAAGAAATGGGAGTGCCTGATCACCTTATCTACCTCCTGGGAAATCTATATGTAGGACAGGAAGCAACAGTTAGAACTGGATATGGAACAACTGATTGGTTCAAAATTGGGAAAGGAGTACAACAAGGCTGTATATTGTCTCCCTGCTTATTTAACTTATATGCAGAATACATCATGCGAAAGGCAGGACTGGATGAATCCCAAGCCGGAATTAAGATAGCCGGAAGAAATATCAACAACCTCAGATATGCAGATGATACCACTCTGATGGCAGAAAGTGAGGAGGAATTAAAGAACCTCGTAATGAGGGTGAAAGAGGAGAGCGCAAAAAATGGTCTGAAGCTCAACATCAAAAAAACTAAGATCATGGCCACTGGTCCCATCACCTCCTGGCAAATAGAAGGGGAAGATATGGAGGTAGTGACAGATTTTACTTTCTTGGGCTCCATAATCACTGCAGATGGTGCAGATGGTGACAGCAGCCACGAAATTAAAAGACCCCTGCTTCTTGGGAGGAAAGCGATGACAAACCTAGACAGCATCTTAAAAAGCAGAGACATCACCTTGCCGACAAAGGTCCGCATAGTCAAAGCTATGGTTTTTCCAGTAGCGATGTATGGAAGTGAGAGCTGCACCATAAAGAAGGCTGACCGCCGAAGAATTGATGCTTTTGAATTGTGGTGCTGGAGGAGACTCTTGAGAGTCCCCTGGACTGCAAGGAGAACAAACCTATCCATTTTGAAGGAAATCAACCCTGAGTGCTCACTGGAAGGACAGATCCTGAAGCTGAGGCTCCAATATTTTGGCCATCTCATGAGAAGAGAAGACTCCCTGGAAAAGACCCTGATGTTGGGAAAGTGTGAGGGCAAGAGGAGAAGGGGATGACAGAGGATGAGATGGTTGGGCAGTGTCATCGAAGCTACCGACATGAATTTGAGCAAACTCCAGGAGGCAGTGGAAGACAGGAGGGCCTGGCGTGCTCTGGTCCATGGGGTCACGAAGAGTCGGACACAACTTAACGACTAAACAACAAAAATGCTAAGCACAATGAGTATAAAGAGGCAGCTTACTTCTTCGAGTACTTACAGTACTTGAAGAAACTACAACAATCACATTTTTATGATGTGACATTTCTGAAACAGGGTTCTTGCCTTTTACAGATCTTTTAGTTACATCTTTTTAAAGAATCCTTAAGCTGCAAGTTACTTTCTTTTCTGAAGTCAATGCTTCAATCCACTTCATAGAAACACTTCCCTTGGGGCCATATTTGGTTTTTCAGATAAGAGCCAATTCAGCTACAATGACTAAAAATAAAATTCAAGGAAGGGTGTGTGGGTGGGTGGGTGTGTTGCAGTTTCCGAAGTCTTCTGCACAATGATATTTTGAATCTATAAAATTGGTATAATTACAATGCTATGTATCTACAACTAGAAATATTGTAACTGTCCCCTAACGTCTCCAGGGTTTACAGCAGAAAAGTCGCATACAACCCTTGAAAATGTCCCCAGCACACCTTCTTTATTTCCAGGTCTTTGCCTTCCCTTGCTGCATGGACTATACAGTAGGCTGCCATTGTCTCGTCCTCTGGAACCTGTGTGTGCCGGCAAATGTAGACTACATAGAATGAAGACAGAAACAAAATGCAACTTTAATCTAAAGAGTGATTTAGATTACTCTAAGCAGCTAGTACAACTGCTTCGAGGCTTTTTAAAAAATTATTTTTAATTTAACAGGCCCCAGTAGATTCAGGACATTTTGTCAAATTATTATTTCATTACTGCCAGTATCCCAGGTACCAGAATATCTCTAAATCATGAAGAGAGCTTATCCACCTTTTAATTTTTTAAATTTTTTGTTAATGTCCCCCTCTTTGGGTTGAAGATATAGCTAGCCAAACATGTGGTTTGATGCTTTAGTAGTGAGACAATGGGTGTCTTCTCTGAGTGGAAGAGAAAAGGAAGGAAAGACTGGATTTTAAGATTAAGAGAAAATACGTGTTGTTGTTGTTTTGCCAGAAAAGTGGGATATACAGTATATTTAAGGAAAACAAGCATGCAGACAAGCAAGCAAAGTTTACAGTAAAAAATAAATAAATAAATAAAAAGGTCACATTAAATCAATGCCCATATAGCTACAGTGTTGATATAATAAATATATTTGGGATAATACTAACAGAAGACCCACTGAAGAGCTATATATAACTTGGAGGTCTGTGTGTCTCTGAGTAATTACATAATATCTCCCCCTGCCTGCTCTGTTTGTGTGTGTGTGTATGTGAGAGAGAGAGAGAGACAGACAGACAGACAGAGATACAAACACACTGTCAAATAGTGTTATCAGTTCTGCCAGCGATGAGGCAGGAGTGTACAAAACTTCCTGCATTTGTCTGTCTAAACGTCTGCACGCTTTGTTGACACATTTTGTGTAATTTTGGCACACCACAGCGTGCGTGCACGCGTGCACTCTCTCTCACACACACACACTTTCTTTCCTCATTATAGCCCATGCGAAGACACCCAAAGTTTAGGAAAAAAGAAAAGTGAGGCTCTGCCTTGGATCCTAAAAGGAGCATCCAATATGGAACCGCCCCTTATTCAATGAAGCCAGGTCAGCTCTGGATGAATGCTTTTTCTCCTGTGCACACACCCTGAGCCAATGCAGCACGGCCAGCAGCAAGTGTACTTTGGAGAGGGAAGCTGGGAGCAGCAGCTGTTTAAATGTTGACTCCCACAGAAGCCAGAAAGAAGGGAATCAGGTAGGAGCCAGGGTCTGCTCTTCCCAAAGCAGCTTCCTCTAGGTCAGTGGTACCCATCAGGTTTTTGCTCTTCTGGACTATCCAGCCCAGTAAGTGTGACTAGGGCTCAGAGATGAGGGGAGCTGCAGTCCAACTTTCTGCTGGAAAAGGCTGCTTTTGAGAGAATTGTTCAAATTACGTACCTGTATTTAAAAAAAAAAACAACAACACATGTACACCATGGTGTGTGTGTGTGAATTTAGATCAGGAAACGGTCCTAAAGTCTTCCCACACTGAATTACCCATACATCTCTCCAGGAGAAAATGCCCCCATGCATTTCCTTCAGAGCTGTTATTACTAAGGAGGGGAGGGTCAGTGAGCCCTTTTTTAATCCTCTCTTGGCCACTGCATTTCTACCCTTAAAAATTTTTTTTAAGGGATATTGATCTATTGCTAGTAGCAGCCACTGTCGCCACAAAACCAACATGAATACGTTGCTTAGAAGGAGACAGCTTGTCCCCTGCCCCCCTGCAGGTTTAAGGAAGGAAGGAGGAAAGAGGGATTGAGCAGAGGAAGGAATGTTACCTGTATTGTATTGAGGGGACATTTGCATTGTTTGAGGGGACATTAACGTCTCCTCTTCCTTTTGTTTTAACCCTGCTCTTCACAATAGTTTGCAAGTGTTTTAAAACCCACTTCCTCCTCCCCGTGCTGTTCAAAAGGGAAAAGAAAAATGAAAGCCAGTAACTGAAAGGGCGAGATATGCAGTGAAATAAGGAAAAGGGGATGAGTGATGAGTAAAGGAAGGAAGGGAAAAGAGGAGGAGGAGAGAAGGAAGGAAGAAAAACGGAAAGTGGAGAAAAAAAATCTGAAAGTGAAAATTAAAAAGCAAGGAAGGGCTGCAGATGACATATACCAGCAGGATGCACATCAGCTAACAGTTGGAACAAATAGCAATACATCACAATTTTTTTAAAAAAAGGAAATTTTAGGGCAGCAGGGACCCCCAGAAAGAGGATGGCAAATGAATTGATTTATATGAGATGGCACATGTAGCCTACAGAACTGGCACAAATAGCAAGAAAGGTATCAATTGAACTGACAGAAATGTGAATGGGTCCAGCTGTATATATACCACATGACCACATGTAAATATGTGTTGATTCAAGAACAGGATGAAAAGAATTGGTATAACTAGGGTTCTTTTGGCACATGTGACTGAGCCCTGAGTGTATTTAGGCCACAGAGTCAGAAAATAAAAGATAAGTACAGCATATTAAAAAAGAGAGAGGAGGAAATCCATATGATCATTGGGAAAGTACAAGGCTGACGAATAAATTACCATGATTTGATAGAAAGCATTTTTGTCGTTCACATTGGAAAACCAGGAGAAAACTAAGCTCCCCTGTGCTTGAAAGAGAGGTGGGCAAACTGGTTTTTTATATATATTATATGTGTTCCTCATAACAGTTTGAACTGTGGGGTCTGTGCTATGAGTATATTGCAACGTGCCCTTTTGATCATGCAACCCAATTAAAAGTGTTGCCAATATTTTATTCTTACATTTTGTGAGACAGCAGATAGAAAATAGATGCCATCATGGATTTAATGTTGTGCTAGAGATGAGGATCTGAATAATCAGGACGTTGGGATACCAAATCACACTTTTTTAAAAAATGCTAAATCGCTAAAGTGGCCATTTCTCCTCCACAGAGCCCATGTTTTTCCAGGACATATTTGCATTCAGAAACTAAGATCCTGGAGGATCTTGGAAATTGCAGCTCTTGGGAAGTGAGGAAAGTTGGACTTCTCAACTTTCCTCCTTTTTAAAGTCTTGCAAGTTAAACTATTAGGAACCAGATGAACTGCAGTTCCAGGCAGGTTATCCCACCCCATCGTACAGCTAAACAAGAAACAATTATGATCTTGTAGATCAAAGGAATAGAAGCCACCCTGGAAAAAAAAATCCTGCTCCTATTGTAATATTGCAGATTCTAGCAAGGAGGCGGATGCACGGGACTGAAATATACAAGAGTAAAGAGGGAAAGAGGGAAATACAGTCTGGGCTTCAATGTTCTGATTTGGTTTTAGCTAGACATGTGATTTGGGTTTGGAATTTATTGAGATTCCAAAGTGAAGTGGAGGGTAAAGGAGCCTAGAGCCCCAAATATTGCTTCAGTACTTCGGGTATTTTTAAAAGCTGAATTTAAAAAAAAACAACCACCACTTACTGGGCAAATGAAAGTAATACTGTAACAGAACCAGAGGGAATTGAACAGAAGGGAATTGAGAGCTCAAGCACCAGTGAAAAGCCTAGTCTCTACTAGAAACCCCAATTATGGAACCTTAGAGGAGTTTGTCTGCTTGTGATTGGTGGCCATGTTGTGAGGGCAGCATGTTGGAAAATACGAAGAGATTGCTAGTCACTTCACTTTCATTTTCAGGAAATAAGGAGAATGGCAGGATTTTCTTCTTTTTTAGGCAGCTGCAGATTTCAGTCTGATCAACTGAATACATTGTGTGCAAAACCTGTGCCACTGTGCAGGATTTGTGTGGGATAACAGTAGCATTATAGGAATGAGATCTAAGCTATCTAAATTGCACAACATCTGAATGTGGTGGCAAGTAGATGGAAGGAAACAGGTGGAAATATTCCCTGTACACTGGAGGTCAAGCAGTAGTTGATAGCACTGAGCTTCATCTACCATCTCAGGTCAGAGTCCTTTATTTTCCTCATTTTCATCCCCCCTCCCACTATTTGGACATATACAAAATATACAAATGCTTCAGAATATTCCAGTACAAATTGAAACAGGTGGCCTACAAATTGTCTCAAAATAAAAAGATTTTAATTTGTAAGACAAATAATTGAGACCGAATTGAAGCAGGTTGTAGTGGCACAGCACTAGTTTTAGCAACATGTATTGCTAAAAAGGCAAGCCACGGTTTAAGCTTAAATGGAGATTTTTCCCTTAAGCAGCACAGCAACCACTGCAGCAAAAGAAAAGAAAGAAAAACAGCAAAGAGAAAGAAAAAAGGTCAGGCTATGTTTGTGATGGAGTTGAAGCAGTGTGGGATATGTAGTCAGAGAAATGTAAGGTGGAGTTAGACAGGTTCTGTGTGGAGATGATTTGAGAGACATTGGAATGTGTTTTTCTAAGTGCTATGAGAGTGTTTTTCTGAAGACCGGTACAGCGTGGTTCGAGATAAAGCTGAAGGTCGGACAAAGAGGCCCATGGAAGACTCAACATTCCGAGCTAAGTGGAGAAGAGATAAAACACCTGGATTTTCATGGGAATTGAGGGCGGAGGAAGGTGTTCCAGCCCCTTGAGGCTAATTGGTTAACAGCCATGAAGTGTCAAGAAGAAGGGAGGAGTTAGAGAGTGTAGAAAATGGACGATGGGTTATGTGGGAGAAGTTCGATTCCATGATGATGGGAGAGAAAAAGAACTTGATGGTTTGAGCATGTGGCTTGAAGGAGAAAGAATGTAAGTAAAGAGAAAGAAGGAGGTGGGGCTAGCCCACCTTAGCCCAGCTTAGTAGTGCTTTTTATTTTAATGGGGATTAGTTATTTTATTTAACTGTAATAATCGTTGAGTATGTTCTTTATGCTAAAGCTTGAGCAATATAAACTGATTCTATGAAACTCTATTTTTCTAATAAAAAATAATTATAAAAATTCTTACAAAAGGACTGGTCTCTTGTACAGCAGGGTCTGGCTAAATCCAAGGAGTGGAGAGGGCCACAAACTAGCTATCTTTAAGAGTCCTGCCTAACTGAGCTGTTGTGAGTTCTAAGGAATCACAAAACCCATGTGTCAGTACTTGCAAAGTACTGGGTAAAAGTAAAGTGTTATTTTAAGGTCAGACTTGTTCAAGGGGCTTACGCTACGCACTGCTGAGGTCTTAGGACTTGCCTCAGTGCAACGGTGGTAGGTAAGTGGCCTGTTGAACTCTCTGACCAAGTGCTAAGCGCTCCTTAGGGAGGCTTGGGCATTCACACTGGCACCATAATACGCATGGAAAGAACTTTCCAACTCTTCATGATACCTGAAGGGCACCAAAAGACTAAAAGAAACTTATCCTGCACCATTTTGGAAAAAGGGTGGCCATTTGGAGTGAAAATACATATTTAGAAAGTGCAGTCTTTAATACATGTGGTGTAAACATTCCATTTCTTACTCTTGTTTTGAAATTTTAAGTGTGAAACACTTCTAATTTACTACTAAATGCAGTAATTAGATTGTATCAAAATGTGCAATGAATAATGGAGCAAGGTAATAAGGGAACAGATAATAGAAGTGTATGTATGTCTGCATGATAATTATGCTTCAGAACTGATAGACACTTGAAACTGCCCTGTTTGCAGGGAAAAAGCATTTTGCTGTGTGAATTCCTCTCATTAAAAAAATTAGCATTTTTAGTAAACCTACCTTATTTGAAAAAAAAAAAAAAAACACTACCGGAGGCTCCATTTAAAAACACGCACCATACCACTTTCATTCTGTAATTAGGACTGATTCAGTGATCACAATGGAAGAGCAATATCCCTCACTCTTTCATCTTTTGGACAACAATGAGAGAGAGAAAGGGAGAAAGAGAATCTCAGGTGTTCATTCCTTTGTCTGTTCCACCCCACTTCCACAATAGTCTGCATTTTTTAAAGAAATGTGCACGGAAATGTGTATATACTGTAAAATATACACTTTCTACTCATTTTATCATACAATAGGAATATATAGTAACACCTGCCATTTATTTGCATGTTAAACTATTCATTTTAATACATTTTTTTTTAAAAAATCTCCCTTTTTACTTCAAAAATCCGCACCACAACATTCGAATTGGGAAGGATGCCCTTACTCCAAGCCTCAAAACTCTTAATGCAGCCAGAAATATGGATAACTGCAATCATGCATAAAGAATCCCATTGAAGTCAATGGAGAATAAGCAGCCTGTCTGTGAGAGGATTGTGCTATTGGTGGTCATAATCCACCACAAACTGAAGCGCAGTTAAGCCCTCTGAAACTAATGGACTTAAACATGTCAATCTATAGCCATTATATTCACCATGTCATCTGTGAAAAATCCTGCCCCCCACTTGACACTCCATGAAGCAAAAGGCCTCTAACTGCATATCAACATGAATTTAAATCCTAGGCTTGGCGTTCCAGTTCTAAACAAGTTGCTAAGAACTTAATCTCATTCATTGAACTGGATCTCATTTCCGAGAAAATATGCCTATAATTTTAGCATCAAGGCAGCTGATGGAGAAGCTTACTGTGTTGTTGTGCTCTCTGTGTTAAGGGGGGGGGGGAACTAATGTCAGGGATTCCCCCTTCTCAACAAAAGCAGCCTTTTCACACCTCTCAGTGACTCACCGAGACAAGAAATGCACTCGCCCTGAGAGCACGCATACCTGTGTCAGGCTTGCCGTGTGTTTTGGACATGCAGTTTAATGTGATACAAAAAACAGCCCATGGGGAAAAGCTGTGTGTGTTAGGTAAAAGGGAGAGATAACCGATTGGGTTGGGGAAAATGCATAAGAAAATAAAAATGCACAAATTTCATCGAGGGGGAAAAAACACAAAGGCCAGAATCCTTTTGTTCTTTTTACATTCACTTAATTAACAAGATGCCAGTTAGGGATACTCATGGGGAAGACTTCTGGGTTTCATTTGTTTTGGCTTCCTTCAGGGCTGCCTCATTGCACTGCTCCATAGCTCAGGGGTAGTGCCAGAGGTTGGGAGTTCGATCCCCCCACTGGGCCTCCTTGACAGGGGCTGGACTGGCTCTGCAGTTCCAAGATTACTGCTGCTGCTGCTGCTGCTGCTACTACTACTACTAATAATAATAATAATAATAATAATAAACACCAGGGACAGTTAAGCATCCTTCAGTCTCGAGAGACTATGGTAACGTGCTCTGTATGGAGGACTTGGAGAGTGTCCTCTCCAGAGCATGAAGCCTGGGTAAAATAATATGGAGGATAGGCTGTTACCCAAGCAGCAAATCCCCGCTCTCCACGTCCCTGAAATAGTCCAATGGAAAGGCAAGAGCCAATACAACTGGTTCCAGCGACGTCGCAGGAGTTGCCAGAACGACACGAACTGCCTCCGGGACTCCAGCTCCGGATTTTGCCTTGAGGTTAACTCCTGAAGCCTTTTCCATCAGTGGATATAGCCACAAGGCAGTGGAGGTTTGAAATCGGAGTTTTCCTTCTCCTAGATGGGCTGCCTTCCAAGGCTGACGATTAATCAATTAAACAATTAATCAAAATTATAAAAACGTTGTTGTTGTTGTTGTTGTTGGGGTCATTGGTCCTTTTCATTAACCGTGAAAGGGATGAGCAGTTTTGGAGTTCTTCCATTTCATTTCATTTTAAAATTTTATTTTATTTTATTTTATTTTGCCTTTGTGTCTTTGGAGCTGGGTCAGATAAAGCCCTCCAGAATCCTCAAAACGAGTCCAGGAAAAGTAGGGACAAGGCAATAGACAATTGTCTTAGCAACAACCATCTTGTAGTATATGAGAAAGAGAAATTTGTCACCCTCAGACCTGTGCAGCCACTATAAAAGAGTACTTTAAAGTGCACATTTATCTTCACAGAGCTATCAGCAGCAGCAGCAGCAGCAGCAGCAGGAGGAAGAAACGTTAGCGATAAGGAAGAGAAATCATTATCATGATCCTCATAGACAGACCTAGGTAGGATGGCACTATTTTGTATCATCATCTTTGCTACCAGTGATCATGGCAGGCTGTACCCAGTGCTCCCACACCAACAACATGTTTTTCCTGGGGTGCAACAGAGGAGGCTGGCCGGCCTCAGAAATGGGTGAGGCAATGTCATCTTTGCTTCTATGTGTGCAAAACGTATTTACACCGTGTATATATGTGTGCATACACACACGTGTGTGTATATATATGTGTGTAAAACACATTGGTTTGTATTCTGGCCCAAAGTCTCATAAATTGATGCAAAACAAAATAGAAGTGGGTTTTGGAGTGTTGTGGGAGCTGATCTCTGAGGTGTGATCCCTGCTCACCTGAAGTGTGAATACGAATCAGCAGAGAATGAAGCCTGAACCACATGTGTCAAGGACTCATCTATGTATAAAGCCATCCAGCCACTGATGGCATGGGACCACCTCACGAGGAAGCTGTTTCTTTGCACTCCCAGGGCACTAGAATGTACAGGTTACATTGGCAGGGGAAGGGGGGCTGCTCAGAGCTTGACTGGAAGACGTTAACAAAAGTGAACACTCAGGTTTCACCATTAGCCTGCAATGGTTCTTTAGTGCCATTCTATACCGAAAGCAGGGGCGGACCTACATTTTTGGGGCTCTGACGTCTGAACTGTTGGGGTGGGGTCTTTGCAACCAGAGAGCCTAAGATAAATATTTTTTTAAAAGTTTTAAATGTCATAAATGTTAATAGTGTTTAAAATTATTTATAATGAGAGAGAGAAAAAGAGAAAGAGAGAGAGAATGAAACATCCTGAATTTGAACATTTTTTTTTCATTTAGAGTTAGCCTACATGATACTTTAATAACCTTTTAATTTTCATTTTAACGGTTATTTTGTATTAAATTACACTCTATTATTAATATTAATATTATTTCTTAAAAAAACCTTCTCATGCATTAGCGCCCCCCACCCCCCACCCCAATTTAAGCAAATGGGGATTAAAGTTGCTTCTGGGGCGCCTACAGGATTCAAGGCCCTGATTTTAAGATTAATTAATTTCAGAGGAGATCTACCCCGACCCAGAGATGCTTTCTGGCACAGTGCCAAGGGCATCAGTTAGCACAATTGAGGACAGCCTATGACGAACCATCAGAGGACAGACTTCTCTTTAAACAGACCTTTTCTGTAAGGGGCCATTGCTGTTTGTTGTTTCGACAAGATTAGAGTACTCTCTGGGTAGTTTACAACACAATTATGCAAGAAAAACTTTGCCCCCAGCAAGCTTGGTACTCATTATATTGACTTTGGAAGCTTGGAAGGCTGAGTCAACCTTGAGTGGGCTATTTGAATTCCATCGATCAAACTTGGGTCCTGAGCAGAGGCTTGACTGCAGTACTGCAGTTTAACTACTGCATCATGGGACTCATCCAGCCAAATGCTTGTTTAAAAACAAAGAACCATACAAAGGGTCAGGAGGCATTACTGAACAACATTAAGCACATGGATAGCAGGCTGAGTCAATAGTGGCACCCTTCTCACCTGGTTCCAGTCCTCTTCACTATGGTGAGAAAGTGTCAGGAAACTTCAGCAGGTCCAAAATGCAGCAGCCAGATTGCTGACTGGGGCTGGTTACAGGGATCACATACCCCCCCCCCCCCCCCCAATTACAGCAGCTCCACTGGCTGCTGATCCATTTCCGGGAACAATTTGAAATGCTGGTTTCAACCTCTAAAGCCCCAAATGGCTTGGGCCCAAACTATCTCAAGGACCGTATCTCCCATTGTGAGTCGGCTCAGTTGTTAAGATCATCAGGAGAGGCCTTTCTCTCGGTCCTGCCACCTTCACAGGTGCATCTGATGGGGACACAGGAGAAGGGCCTTCTCTGTTGCTGCTCCCAGACTCTGGAACTCCCTCCCACGGGAGGCCAGGCTGGCCCCATCTTTGCTGTCCCTCTGCAAGCAGGCAAAGACCTTTCTCTTCAGGCAAGCCTTCCCTCAGTAACCAGCTGCCTGTGTGTGATTTTTAGATAGATTGCTATGCATTACTGCTCTGATTGTGTCTTTAAAACTACCTGTGTTTACCATCTCTCAGAAGTGGTATTTGTTTGTTCCTTTTTCATATTTTACACTTATTGTTTTTAGCTTTAATACTGTCTTTAATGATGTACGCTGCCGTTTTATACTCATTGTTGGTAGCTTTAAATATTGTTTTTTAATTATGCAATCCACCATTGTATAACTCATTGTTTTCAGCTTTAAATATATTCTTTCAGTGATGTAAGCCCCCTTGTGTCCTTTTGAAGGAGAAAACCAGGGTAAAAATATAGCTCAGTGGTTTAGTTCGATTCCCCACTGTGCCTCCTTGAGGGAGGCTGGACTCGATGATCCATAGGGTCCCTTCCAGCTCTGCAGTTCAAAGGTGGATGATGATCGATTATATTGGGAGGAAATTAGTAAATCGGATAGAAAATGCCTTAAAGAGATTTCATAGATGGCATTTTAAAACTGGCAAAAAGGGAGCAAGGCAAAAATAAAAAGGGAGAAAGTAACCTGCTGATTAAATGATTAAAAAAAAAGGGGAGAAAGTAACCTGTTGATTAAATGATAAAAATTTTTGGTTTGAGAGATATATAGTCACACATAAAGCAATATGAGTAATTATATTATGAGCAATTTTGGCCAGGTGGGAATCTCAATGGTAGACAAGCATATGTAATTATGAATTTTAGAAAGGTCGATGAAGAATAATAATATTAGATGTTTTTGTGTCCATGGTACATATATAGAGATTAAATATGTGTGAATTATTATGGTGATTATATAGACAAGATTAGGTATACAA
Organism: Intellagama lesueurii; assembly: GCA_037013535.1. Lineage (NCBI taxonomy): Eukaryota > Metazoa > Chordata > Lepidosauria > Squamata > Agamidae > Intellagama > Intellagama lesueurii. Next base: position 217,255,650 of record JBAJHW010000001.1, on the reverse strand, counting down.
TATCTTTTTATCTGCAAAAGTGGAGATCTCTGAGAAATGTTTGACCTGGCTTGGAGTTTTTTGGTGGACAAGCAATCTTTAAGATGAAATTAGGAATGCTTATGATGAGTATTGGATAGAGGGGTATGCAGGTGAAAGAATTTATAGAGATTTCATAGATGGCACTTCAAAGCTGGTAAAAAGAATGCAGGAAATGAATTCTAGATTTTCAAGGCTATAAGTAATCAGAAATCCCTGGTCTATACATGGAGCTGAGAAATATAACAAAAATTGGAAAGTTACTTGCTGAATGTCTCAAATGGTTGATAAGTACATATAACGCTTAAATTAGAATACATATTTTGATTATAATTGTTTAGAAGTTATTGATGATAAGTTAGAAACATAAAGACACCAAGTAATATATGAATCATAGTCTGTCTATGCAGTTAAGAATGGTTTGAATATAAGATCAATATAGATCTAAGTTTATATATTAGATAATGTATGTATGTTAATTATTATAAAGCTAGGAAGTCATTTTTTGATCTTAATAATGGTTTAAATATGTTTAGTAGGGTAATATGGTTTATGTAGTCAGAATTATATACCAGATGGATAAGGCCTAAATATGTTAGTAGGGTAATATGGTTTATGTAGTCAGAATTATATACCAGATGGATATATGGAAATTATCTCCCCGCGTATATGTCTGTGTTTGTTTTGTATGTTTGTTTGAGTTATAATAATAATTAAAAAAAAAAAAAAAGGTGGATGATGATGATGATGATGATTAGTAGTAGTAGTAGTAGTAGTATAAAACACCAGGCACAGTCAATCAAAATTATAATAATAATACAAGTTTTAACCGAAAACCTAAGTATCCGTTAAATATCGGTGCAGTGTGTATGCTGTTCGAATATTGCTTTTTTTGTAGCTCTGATGGTGGTGTGATTTCTGAGATCTGCAAGTGCTTATAGTACTGTGTGAAATTTCTTGATATTGTTCCCAAAGCCCCAGTGACTACGGGGACCACTGAAGTGTGTTTCTTCCAGAGGCGAGATGTTTCGATTGCCAGGTCTCTGTACTTTGTTAGTTTTTCCAATTCTTTATTTTCAACTCTGGCATCCCGTGGAATTGCAATGTCAATGATCCAGACATTTCTTTGTTCTATTACTACTATATCTGGTGTGTTATGTCTATCAGTTTCAGTCCGGAAATCCCACAAGATATTGACTTCCTTATTTTCTGTCACCTTCTCTACCTGATGTTCCCACGGGTTTTTGGAGGCTGGCAAGTTATATTTTTTGCATAATGACCAGTGCACTAACTTTGCCACTCTGTCAGGTATAATTTTGTAATCTCTTTGTGCAATCTTTGGACATTCACAGATGAGGTGTGACACAATTTCATCTTTTTCTTGGCAGAGTCGACATTTGCTGTTAGCACCAATTCCTTGGATCTTAGCTTTCATCGTGTTGGTTTGGAGTGCTTGTTCTTGTGCAGCAAAAATCAAGCCTTCTGTTTCTTTCTTAAGGGTACCCAGTTTTAGCCATGCCCATGTTGAATTATATGATCATGCTTTCTGATTCAATTCTTCTAATTCTTTTTGAGTCCAATCGGGTATCTAATTACTGGAACTGCCCATGTGTGTATGGCTTTGATTGTATTTCCACCATTTAATTTTGATTTTAAGATTTTCCTTAGTCTTTTGATACATTTCCTTTCTGTCTGTTTTTTAATCTTTGTGTGCATGATGTTATCTGCTTCTAGTATTCCAAGGTATTTATAATTTTCATCACTCGAGAGTGATTTTATAATATTGCCATTTTTTAACTCTATTCCATCTAGTTTTTGGATCTTGCCACGGTGTATAGACGGAGCTACACATTTGTCAATTCCAAATTTCATTTGGATATCTTCACTAAATATTTGCACTGTGTTTAGCTGTGATTCTATCTCCGTGGAACTTTTTGCATATAGTTTTAGGTCATCCATGTATAAGGGATGATTGATTTTTCCAGGTTGTTGTGAAATATGGTAGCCCAATCCAGTTTTATTTAAAATTATTGACATGGAAATTAGTGAGATGTTAAACAGCAGTGGTGACAAAGAACCCCCTGAAATATTCCTCTTTTGATGTTAACTTCCCCAGTTTCTTCACCATGGGCCATTAAGACCGTTTCCCATTTTTTTCATGTTTTTCTTGAGGAACTTCTGAATGTTTTTACTAATCCCAAAAATTTTTAGGCAGGTGTTAATCCAGCTGTGTGGCAATGAGTCGAATGCCTTTTTATAGTCTATCCAGGCCATGTTAAGGTTGTTTGTTGTCTTTTTGCATTCTTCAGGATCATTTTATCAATAAGCAGCTGATCTTTCGTGCCTCTTGACTTTTTAAAGTTCCCTTTCTGTTCAGTTGGGTATAGGGAGTTTTCAGTTAAGTAATTATTTATTGATCTTGCCAGTACGCCTGTGAGGAACTTGAACATTGTTAGAAGGCATGTAATTGGTTGATACTTACTGGGTTCATTGCCCTTTTCATGATCTTTTATTATTTGAAATGTGCATCATCATCATCATCAATAAATAAATGTACTACATTTCTGTTTGAATCCATCTAGGGAAATCTGTGAACCTCCATACGTTGTTGTTGTTGTTGCTGCTGCTGTTTTGACTTGCAGACTGCCCTGTACTGCTAGAGCACTTGCTAGGCAGTTTGCAACATAATTATTCAAACAATAACTTGCCCCCTCCCCCAGAAAGCTGGTTACTCAGTTTACCAACCATGGAAGGATGGAAGGCTAAGTCAACCTTCAGCCGGCTACTTGAACCCGCTGGGATCAAACTCAGGTTGTGACTCTAATTACCATCAGCTTTAGCCTAGATGGGAAAGGGTCAGGAACGGAGTAGTTCAATGACGTATGGAGGGGCACAACCCCCCTCTTCTTTTAAATTATAGCAATTATTTCTAAATTTCCATGATGTAAGTAGGGTGGAGCAGTTGGGGTGTCATCCAAGGCACCAACATTTAGAGAGCATCCAAAATCTAGAGATGAATCTCTTGGCGAATGTCAGGAAAATAAACAATAATTCCTTTTCCCTTCCCTTTTTTTGGAAAGCATAAACTCCCTTTTGTGGGGGCACCTCACTCTCCTCCTCCTCCTGTTGTCCTGGAAGGAGGAGGCTTGGGCTCATATATTAGGTGAAGAAGGTGGGAGATAGCGTCAGTTGTTCCAGGCGCCAAAATTGCTAGTTATGGTCTTTATGTTTCTCATTAGATACTGTATATATGAAGTAGTTTGTGCATTTCATGCAAACCTGTGTCTCGTTGTGCCTCCTTCTGCTCTTCCTCTTTCGTTCTCCATTTCTTTGACAAGCCACCTTAACATCCCAACTCCCTCAGTCACAAAACAGTTGAATTTTTTTCCCTCTGCTTAAGTTGTGCTCAGATTTGGGACAAAGCATTGCTGAGGTCTTTAAGTTTAATAAAAGTGATATGAAACAAAAAGGTCAGGAATGATGTTATCCACAGAGCACTGTATTGATCTCAGCTTTTTGACGTAAACTATTATAGTATTTATTAAAGATTTAATAAAAGACTAGCTATCAACAGATGTATACCTATCTACAGCAGGGAAATATGAGTACGTATATCAGGTTAAATAAATAATCAAAACCAAAGGTAATTTTCTGAACACCTCCAAGGCTTTCAAACACCTCGGGAATTAGGCATTATAAAGAGCATAAGGAAATCAACAGCCCTTTTCTCCAAATTGTGGTGGAATCTGAGCATTTATCATTGTGATGACATTTTCAATGGTGGCAGATCTGAGCTGTTGTTCCATGCCTTCAAGTCACCTCTCATTTATTGTGACCCTATGAATGAGTAATCTCCAAAATGTCCTGTCCACAACACCCTGATCAGCTCTTTTAAACTCAAGATTGTGGCTTCCTTTCTAGACTCAATCCCCCTTCTTCGATGCACACCTCAATGTGCAAGGAGGGTTGAGTTTGTCAGAGGAGCTGAGAGACAGAGAGATTAAATATATACATATGCTTAAAACCCATTTCAATGGGATCAGTATTAGCCTAGGTTTCTTTGCTCATTATCAAATGTAAAACACTACAATAATTTTGTTGTATCTGTTGTACTTCCCATACCCGCATTCCTTCCTAACTAACCAGAACCACCTTACAAACTTCAAAGGTAGTCAGAAATTCTTAACTCATTACCATATGTTGTCCTGCTACATTTATCTATAGCCTGGGGTTAATTTAGACACTAACTATTGCAATTGTTTGCAGAACAAAGCTTCTAAAGAAAGGAACTGAATATTAAACAGGGGTCTTAAAAGTCACTAGCAGGTGTGAAATGCCACACAATCAACAGCTTGTGCCCAGTATGAAAACAGTCTCTTTAATTTGGGACCATGTATACATGTATAAATATCTGCCATGCTCTTACATCTGAGGAAGTGGACTTGTCCATGAAAGCTCACATTAAAATACAGCTGTTAGTCTTTAAGGTGCCACAATATTTTTGTCTTCTTTATTTTTATATGTATTATAAATTTTTGTTTTTGCTTCTGTTGTTTTGTTTCTTGCCAGATCAGGAGACTAGATCAGCCTGGACTGCTAGCTGGGTCACCCACGGTGGAATGTTCACAGCTGAGGCACCAGACTAAGAGGCATCCACCTTCTTCAGGAGTAATGACCCCATCAGTAGAAGAGAATGGATTGTTCTTATGGTGATGGGGGCAGAGAAACGTCTGGAGGGCAGCTATTGGGCAGCAGGGGTAGCTGAAGATGACACTGGTGGAGGATCCTTTTGATAGTACTGCGCAGAAGATGGCAATGGTAAACCACTGCTGAACTTTTCTTCCCTCAAAAACCCTGTAATGAGACTATCTAAAATGAAGCAAGATCTGAGCTGGTGCCCATTATTTTAATAAGAAAGCAGCTGGATCCTTCTTTGGTAAGGCTTTGACAATGTTAATGCCAAAGATGTGAAGGCAAGACACTTATTTGTATAATGATGGTTATGTATACTCAAGAGAGCATTTGGGAGAGATGATTGTAGAGATGGGCACGAACCAGAAAATTGGTTCCTGGTATGTGGCTAACCATGCCAGTTCATGGTTCATTTTTCTGGTTCATGCCTGGGGAGGGAGACCTACCGGCTCCTACCCTCCGCATACACTTCCGCCCCCTCTGCCGCCTGCCCCACCCCTTCCCACGGCCTCCGTCACCTCCCTGCCCGCTCCTCCTGCCTCCTCCCCCTCTGCCACTGCCACCATCCTCAGAGGCTGTGGGGGCCCAGCAACCCTCCCAGTTGCTGGCTGCTGCCTCTGAGCACGCACCCACCCACCCAGGTGACAGGAGCCTGCTCAAAGGCAGCGGGCAGCTCCTGGAAGGGAAGCCAGGCCCACCGCCTCTGAGGATGGTGGCAGCGGCGGAAGCAGAGAAGGAGGGCAGGGAGGCAACAAGGGCGGGCAGGCATCCCATTCTGGTGAAACAAAATGAAGCAACAGAGGGAAAAAAGTTTAAAAGTTTTGCTTCAGCAAAATTGGGATCCCTGAACTGGGTTGCGAACCGAACCACGAACCAGCCCAGTTTGTCGTTTTTTCTGGTTCACGGTTCAGTTCATTTATTTATTTATTTATTGCACTTATACCCCGCCTATCTAGTCGAACGACCACTCTAGATAATGGCCTTTGAAAAGGGCCGTGTGGAGACTGCAACTTTGGGCTCTCCTGAAATCTTGGGCTCTCCGGACATTCTGGACGACTGCTTTCATCACCCTTCACCGTTGGTTAGGCTTGTTGGGTCTCCTGGATGTTGAAACATACATCGTCTGAAGGACCAAACATTCCCCAGCCCTGCCTTAGGTGCACAAGGTTGGTGTCAGGTTTTACAGAAGCTTCTTCAATGCTTTCCAGAGTGAATGGAGGTGAGCAGTGCACTTCAGCGAAGATGGAGGGAAGTGCTGAAAAACACATACCGTAGTTCCAGCCTCTCAGAACTGTTTTAGTCCCATGGAGAAAGCTGCAGTTGCTGCCATCATCCCCATCCCCAGTGCCTCTGAGGCACTACTATGTCTGTTGGGCCAGTAGGGGAAAAGTAATGATAGAAATGTGAAAAATCCCTCCACAATTTAGCCAGTCCTCCTAATGTCCTTGACATCCTTGAAGATCTTTAACCTGAAAATACTCTTTGAAAGATGCTTTTCATGTCTGTACGGGCCGGGCTGGGCAAAGCGTGGCCTTTATAATAGAGTTTTGGCCTTCGACTCCCATCAGCTCGAGAACCAACGTAGTGAGGAATGCTGGGACCTGCAGTCAAACAGCCTCTGGAGGTGCACCACTTCGCCCATTCCGGCTATAAGCAAATATCCATGGCTATATTATGAAATGGTTTCATACAATTATTCATGCTTTTTCATCTCATTCATGATCATGTCTAGCTAAACATTCTTGCTAAAATCTTCACACATGATGATGTTGGGAAGATTTCACTGTTCCTGTATTTCATTACCTGAGCGGGCCCATTTGGCAGACATAAGTGTCACTTCAGATTTCCAATTATAACCCTAATGATGGACACTGCAGTCAGGAAACAATTGGACGGATTGTCTGACAATCTGTAGCCGTGCCAGCATTCTGTGCCTCTCTGAAATACGATAAATGAATTTAATAGTTACAGGCTGATAAAGCAAAGATAGGAAGATAGCGCTGGCAGTTGATTGAAAGCATGGGTGTTATCTCTCCTTTATTTTTTGAAATATTGCTGATGATGGTTTTAAATTTTGCAATACTTTTTTTTCCCACAAAAGCTGGAAATCTCTCGATTTTCTAAACATTAGTTTGCCCTTGAACCCAACAGTTGCAAATGATCAGAGTATTCACATACATGGCATGTACTGTACATTCTAGTAGCCTTTCTCCTATAGATGTAGTAATAAATGCTTGCATAACGTGAAGACCACTGGGTGAACGCAGCCAAAGTATCAGGAGAGAGATGCTGAGCTGAAACATCTGGCCTTTACTCCTAGTGCTGCTGGTGGTGGTTTCTGCAAGACAACCAGGAGCTAAGTGGCTGATTGGCCAGTTCGGACCAAGGGCTCCACTGTTCCATGATCTCCATCTCAGAGGGACGGGGAGTATATAAGGCAGAACTAGCTGCTGCGGATGAGATGCCAGTGGCAGAGAGAGCCCAGCAGGGTTGATCTGAAGGGATGTCATCAAAGGGAGTAATTTCTTCAAGGAGGAGGAATATGGAGGTGAAGGCATCGCCCTTTGGTAGTTAAGAGAACAATGATGTTTACTGCCATTCAATGAGAGACTAGGATCTGGAACATGCCACCATCCACAATGAGAGTGTCTGTTGGTGAGATTCAAGGCCACTTTCAGAAATCCTGGATGAAAAGGGGCTGGGCAGGTTGGAGAAAGGAAGTCAGCACTTGAATGAGAATCAGGAGCCTGGATAGACTGTGTGAGTGCCTCAACCAGATAATGCCCTGTGCATTATTCTGCTATTGAAAAAGTTGTTTAGGTATTCTTGGTTGCTTTTGGCATTAAATTCAGTTAAAAGGCTGCACAGCATCTCCCGGAGATTACACTTTGTTTGTCTCTAACACCTTGTACTGTACGGTGTATTTATACATGCTGAGTATTCTCGAAATGTTCACTTTAATTATGCTGCACATTGCAGCCTCACTGTTAATATATGTGCTTGAGTCACCTCCAGATGTAGGAAAGGTACAGACAATCCTACCTGGGTGGATTTGGGACAGTTAGTGGGAGCTGGATATGACAAGAAAGGAACAGAAAGGGCAGACATTTGAAAGCTTTCCTATCTTTCAGTCTTTCCCCATCCTTCAACCTCCTGGCTCTCTTGCCAGCCTACCATCAGGTCTAGTGGTGGTGCTGCTGAATACCCGGTAGATGTCCTCCCTGATTTTCTTATGGATGAGAAGCCTGGCCTGGCACGTTTGTCTGAGATCCAGGTGGATGGGCTCAGTGGGATTGATCTGGTCCTGCTTTGTCCACCAGTACATTTGTTGAAGAACCAATCTAGATTGGAGGGTTGATGGGGAGGGGTTGCCGTCATCCATCAAAAGGAGATCTGCCTGCCCAGATACCAGTGTTCAAATCTGTACCTAGTGTTTGGTTGACGAGACGAAGAGGTATGCTCTGGGTGTATTGCTCATTCCACTGCCCAGCAGTCTCCTTATCCTAATTAGCCGAGGTGGTCTCAAAAGGGGTGCTGGAGACCTCAAGAACTGTGATTCTGGAGTCAGTGCAACATTCACACTGAGAATACCTTGACTGGTCCTGCTTGAGACATAGTGGTCAAAGTGCAATCAAAATTATTGCCATTACCAGCTGAATCCAGACAGCAGGTCACCCTCTGGATCTGGTTTTTGTTGGTTGAGAGGTATCTTGAAGCTAGAGGATTTTTTTTATTATTACATCCTTGTCATAGACTAATAATCTCCTCAGGGGTTTTAAATTGGCACTCAGTGAGGCCATCAAGAATTTTGAAGTTCTATCCTTATGAATTTCTCTTGGATCCATCTTGTCACCAAGATGGAGTGGGCCAGCGCCCCTCCTTGTGTGTGTGTTCTCTGTGTTGATATCCATCAAAGTGGAGAGCTCTTTCTGAGCATCAAATGGAGGCTTGTAGGGGAAGTGTGGACACTGTGAGTGCTGACAGCAGTTGCGTAAGCCATAATACACAAATGAAGTTTTGTATAATGATCACCTTCCTGTTATGTCCTGGGCAATTCTGTTTTTAAAAGATGTCAGGTAGCGTGGCTCAGCATCAGTTTTCCTTGTCTTTAGTCACAAATCCCTTCTGTCCAATTTCCACACCATTGCGTTTTTAAAATGCATTAAAAATTACATTTATTTTAGTAAGCAGTCTGCACATAATTGTCCGATATCTGCCTGTCTGAAACACAACTGGACAAAGAGACCTGAAAACGAACATCTGCCACTTTTGGAACTTTCATTTCTTTTTCGTGCACATCTACAATATATTGGTGCACAGCCTGATGAAGACCAGCATGGGTTGAAAGCAAGCATGTTGTTGTTGTTGTTTAGTCGTTAAGTCGTGTCTGACTCTTCGTGACCCCATGGACCAAAGCACGCCAGGCCCTCCTGTCTTCCACTGCCTCCCGGAGTTTGGTCAAATTCATGTTGGTAGCTTCCATGACACTGTCCAGCCATCTCATCCTCTGTCGTCCCCTTCTCCTCTTGCCTTCACACTTTCCCAACATCAGGGTCTTTTCCAGGGAGTCTTCTCTTCTCATGAGATGGCCAAAGTATTGGAGCCTCAGCTTCAGGATCTGTCCTTCCAGTGAGTACTCAGGGTTGATTTCTTTCAAAATGGATAGGTTTGTTCTCTTTGCAGTCCAGGGGACTCTCAAGAGTCTCCTGCAGCACCACAATTCAAAAGCATCAATTCTTCGGTGGTCAGCCTTCTTTATGGTGCAGCTCTCACTTCCATACATCGCTACTGGAAAAACCATAGCTTTGACTATGCAGACCTTTGTCGGCAAGGTGATGTCTCTGCTTTTTAAGATGCTGTCTAGGTTTGTCATCGCTTTCCTCCCAAGAAGCAGGGGTCTTTTAATTTCGTGGCTGCTGTCACCATCTGCAGTGATCATGGAGCCCAAGAAAGTAAAATCTGTCACTGCCTCCATATCTTCCCATTCTATTTGCCAGGAGGTGATGGGACCAGTGGCCATGATCTTAGTTTTTTTGATTTTGAGCTTCAGACCATTTTTGGCGCTCTCCTCTTTCACCCTCATTAAGAGGTTCTTTAATTCCTCCTCACTTTCTGCCATCAGAGTGGTATCATCTGCATATCTGAGGTTGTTGATATTTCTTCCGGCAATCTTAATTCCGGTTTGGGATTCCTCCAGTCCAGCCTTTCGCATGATGTATTCTGCATATAAGTTAAATAAGCAGGGAGACAATATACAGCCTTGTCATACTCCTTTCCCAATTTTGAACCAATGAGTTGTTCCATATCCAGTTCTAACTGTTGCTTCCTGTCCCACATATAGATTTCTCAGGAGGTAGATAAGGTGGTCAGGCACTCCCATTTCTTTAAGGACTTGCCATAGTTTGCTGTGGTCCACACAGTCAAAGGCTTTTGCGTAGTCAGTGAAGCAGAAGTAGATGTTTTTCTGGAACTCTCTGGCTTTCTCCATAATCCAGTGTATTTTTTTTTAAAGTTTAGTGGTCTAAAATAGACATTACCTGCCCTTGCTTTTGTACCCTATATTATGGAAGCTGATTTCCACTTTATCCTTCAAGCTGCACCCCAAATCCACTGTGTGGCAGGTCCCTCTAGATGGCTGTTTGGGTAGTGGGGGCAGGTTTGCAAGAAGAGGGAATTCTAGCCACAAATGACCTTGCAAAAGTTGTTGTTGTTGTTGTTGCTGCTGCTGCTGCCGCTGCTGCCGCTGCTGCCGCTGCTGTTTTACTAAAAAATCCCAGAATATCCCAGGCAGGACTGCCAGTACAGAGGCTGGAAATAATACGTTAATTTTAACCCATTACCTTAGAATTTGCTACTTTTTGACCAAAGGAAAGGGGGAATGCCATCAGTCTGTCTCATCTCAAAGTAACATTAAGATCACTTTTTAAAACAATTACTAATCATGTCTGTTCCCTCTAATTAGGGCATGTGTGTGACACGTTTTCCACCCTCCCTGACCAAGGAAGGAATAGCCATACAATGTGAATAAAAGACCAGCTCTCTACAGAACTCAGAAGCCAGAAAGGGTGCCACTACATTGAAAACAAAATTTGTATTATTCTCCATTGACTACATGACATGAAAGTCCATGCAAATCAGCCAAGAACCCTCCCCCCCCCCCCACTGCATTCTATTTTTCCCCCCCTCCACCACTAGGGCTTCTTTGTTCTGGGAACTGAATGTCTTCACCTTGGTTCAGACTGTGTGATTGCTTAAGCTGATGTGGAGGGGTTTGCACGACTGAATTTAAAGCCATTCCACCTGCATATAGCAGCAGTGAGAGAGGCAGGGCAGCAAGGAAACTGGCTGCCATTTAAATCCTCTCCTCCCTAAGCCTTGTGCCTGAGTCTGCTTTCCTCTTCCCTTCTCTTATGTGTTTTTCCCTCTTCTGGGCTGAAAGCAACAGAATGAAATTCAACAGGGATAAGTGCAAAGTACTGCACCTCGGAAAAAGAAACTAATTGCACAGTTACAAGATGGGGGATACCTGGCTCAGCAAAACTATGAGCGAGAAGGATCTTGGAATTGTCGTAGATCACAAGCTTAATATGAGCCAACTGTGTGATGTGGCTACAAAAAAGGCAAATGCTATTTTAGGCTGCATTAATAGACGTATAGTTTCCAAATCCCATGAGGTGCTAGTCCCCCTCTATTCAGCACTGGTTAGGCCTCACCTTGAGGATTGTGTCCAGTTCTGGACACTACACTTCAAGAAGGATGCTAACAAATTGGAACAAGTTCAGAGGAGGGCGACAAGGATGATCAGGGGGCTGGAAAACAAGCCTTATGAGGAAAGGCTGAAAGAATTGGGCATGTTTAGCCTTGAGAAAAGAAGGCTGAAGGGTGATATGATAGCACTTTTCAAATATTTGAAAGGCTGTCATAGAGAGGAGGGGCACAATCTGTTCTCAGTCATCCCAGAGTGCAGGACACACAACAATGGGCTCAAGTTAAAGGAAGCCAGATTTCAGTTGAATATCAGGAAAAACTTCCTAACTGTTAGAGCAGTACAGCAGTGGAACCAGTTACCTCGGGAGTTGGTGAGGGCTCCAACACTGGAGGCATTCAAGAAAAACGTGGATAATCACCTGGCAGATCTGCTTTGATTGTATTCCTGCATTGAGCAGGGAGTTGGACTTGATGGCCTTGTAGGCCCCTTCCAATTTCACTTTTCTATGATTCTATGATTTTTAAGGGCTTCTTACTCTAGGACCAGGGCAACTAGGTGACCAATGGGGGGTGGGGAAAGAGTGAGGAATCAGCATGGAGGGAGGTGGAAGTTATCAACCTTGTTTCCAGCTCATTAAGATAGCTCTGCTTTGACTGTGCCTCCTGCAAGTTTGGACAGCCACAGTAGAGCAGAGATACCTTAATAAGCTGCAAACAAAGTTTTTGAGTTCCAATTTCCTCCGCTCTCTCTGTTGACTCCTGTGTGGTGGTCTGAAGCTAGTTAACCTAGGGAAACCTGACTTCCATTCACTTTCCTCCCCACTGTGTAGTTGCACCCAAACGGTAGCCTTCTGAAGTCATAACTCCTCGGTTCCCCCAGCCATCCATCTAAGCAATTAATGGCTCTGCATAGTGTCAATCTTCTCTATGAGTTACATGAGTATCTCGTCCTCTGGGATGGAGAAACAAGATCTTATACCGTAGGACAGAAGCTATTCCTAGCTTGTCAGTTTTTACACGTCATTGGGTTGATTATTTGTGGGAGAGCCTTTTTATGAGATCTCTTTGAGTAGCAGAGTTGTTGCTGCAATGTTTCCTGTAGACATTTAATCTCCCTTTGTTTCTCTGTGCTCTGGAGCAATAAACATGGCAGAGGCTGAGTGAAAACAGTTCCCAAAAATCTATCTAGCAAATACATTTATAGGAAATCCTGATTTCTAATCTAGAGAGCTGACCACATGCTAGACTAGAGCACATGTTCTGAGGAGAGGGAGGAGGGCTCACCATCAAGAGAGATCTTAAGCGGTCGAGAAGAACGGGAAGGTTGTCTAAGAGATACAGGAGCCCGAAGGCCTTTTCTTTTCTTTGGACAGTAGGTAGGTGACAAGGCAGCCAATGAAAAGGACGAGCACAAACCACTCTACACAACAAATGCCCCTAACCGACGGGTGTGACAGACAAGTGCAAAGAGGGGATGCTTCTAGAATAAACTTCCAACAGCCTTGCTGGAAACCCCCCCCCCCTTGCCAGTTAACAAATGTGTTATGGGATTTGTAGTCCAGATGGGGGGGAACGTACAAGATTGAGGAAGGTGCAGTGTTGAAAAAATTAATAACAGATACACCACTGGAAGGTCCATTGTGACCATGCCTATACCATCCTCTGTTGAAACCGGTTGTTCAAAAGACAGGAACATATGAAACCTTTAACTGATTGCCTTAACCTTGATTAATTAACCCTTAATGCCTTAACCCTGATTAGTTAACCTTTAATTAAATATATAAAATATATTTAAAAAAACAGAAAAAAAATCAAACAGCAAGCTTTCAATGATAAAACATCTTCTTCAAGGCTGTGCATCAAGTTGCTGTGGGTAGTTCCAAACTTATGTACTGTTATTAATGTCCCAAATCCACATGGCTGATGATGCTGAAGCCAGGTTGGCTTCTTAGATGGTGAGAGTGCGGTATGCAAGTTCTTCTCAAGCTCCTTCCCAGCTAGCAGTTTGGAATTTATGGCCCATCTCTTAAAACAGAGGACAGACACAGGCAACCTGCCCCCCCCTCCTTCTCCCTTTCTGCCTTTTTGAAACTCAAAGAGTTTCTCTTCAGCTGGGGGAGGGAAGACTGCCCAGTTAACTTGGCCTCCCTCTAACAGAGATGGGATTAGGAATTTAGTTAAACCACTAGGAACAGTCAATTTAAACCAGATTAAAGCCAAATAAACAGTTTTTCCTGGTGGGTGCTTTCTTTAGCATGTAGTACTGCATGTTTGGTGTCAAGAGTCCATAATGTTCGAGAACTCACGTTGGTCATCAGTTTATGCCCTGATCAGCCACTCTATGGCTCCTGATTTGTTCAAAACCAGGGATTTAATTAACAAATTCGTGGCATAATTCAACAAATCAAGTGATCGCCATTTTAAAGTAGGGCTATCCACAGGTTCCCCAATTCAACTGGGAAGCCAGTGTGGGGCTTTGGAATGTATCCCTCTTTGGTCAGCCCCAGTTCATTCAATTTGTGCCCTGGATCTGAGACAGTTTGTAAGCCTCATCTTGCCTTGCAAAACCATAAGAACTGTAACTTTTTTTTTAAACTTTTGCACTGATGTACCTGAAATCTGATGACATGATACGACTTAAAGAAGGGAGTAAACCTGCCAAACCTCTGACAGCCATTTTCAGGAGCTTGCATCTTGGTACATTCCCTTCATCCCATTCAATCTGTGTTCTGGCTGCAGGTCAGTTTGGAGATTCACAGTGTTCTCTCCTAGAACTGAATCTGGCTGTTCTGTTTCAATCTAGACCTTAGACAAATCAGTCCAGATCAAGATGATTTAGTTGAGGATTGCCTGAATCAGTGGCACAGTCCTGTTTTTTTTAAAACAAAACAAAACAAAACACCAAAACATTTATCAGCAGTGAGTTCATCTCCCCATCCCTGACATTTTGAATTGGTTTTCAAACTCAACATTGCAAGTCCTTGGCCAGTGTCCATGAGGATTCCAGGAGCTGTACTTCCCAAAGATGACTTTTTGCAAATTCAGAGCTACCGTGTTTCCCCAAAAATAAGACAGGGCCTTATATTAATTTTTGCTCCAAAAAAAAACACGCATTAGGGCTTATTTTCAGGGGGTGTTTTATTTTTTTTCCCATGTACAACCATCTACATCAATTCAAATACAGTCATGTCATCTTGTTCTGGTTGCTGCACAAGGGTGGAGGGCGGGGTTTCACTTAACTGGGGCTTATTTTGGGGGTAGGGCTTATATTACGAGCATCCTGAAAAATCATACTAGGGCTTATTTTCAGGGTAGGTCTTATTTTCGGGAAAACAGGGTACCAACAGTCTCTCCTGAAGCTGATAGAAGAACATCAATAAAAACAACATGGCTGAAGTTCATTAAGTTGTAGACCCATCAAATCAATGGAAATTACATAAGTGTTAACCCAACAAATCACCACTGAACCACAGAGCCCACTCTACTTGCGACTTGGTACTGAATTTCCATCTCTACATTATCAGAAGATTTATTTTCAGGTCCTTCTTGCTATAATCTCATTCTGAGTTCTATATGCAATAGCCTTGCATTAGTCACAGAAGATTCCTGTGTGCCATAATGTATGTGCAGCCAACTGATACACCTGAAACTGGGGCCTTGTCGGTGAACAAGTCCAAAGCATTAAAAAGAACATCGAGGTTGGAATTCTTGGCTATCATGGAAGAAGACGAGCTCATTTAGATGCAGGTCTTTCTCCATAAAGCATTTTGCACTTCAGAAGTGCCTTGCCAAATACATCCATCTTACGTGGGGGAGTGGCAGTTGCGTACAGCATTAAAAAAAAAAGGGAGAGGGGCAAAAGTTTGCATTTGATTTCCTCAGAAGGCTTTGTCTCGTGGTTAATTTATGGCCGTCCCTTTTTTTGAAGTCCTTCCCTTACAAAGAGGTCTTCGCATCAAAGGAGATCCACAACCATCCCTACGACTAGACAGTGACCCGATCTTACAGACTAGACTCAGCACCATCAGAAACACAAAGACTGGCCTGTCTTTTCAAGCTTAGGCTTTTTTTTTTCCCCCTTTAAAAAAAGGACGAAGTGACAAGCCAAAGAACATTTTGAGCATTTTAATGCCATTCTGTGGTCGGTGAGCCATATATTTCTGAACCCCATAAAGGGGGGAAAGAGGAGGGGGGGGGAAATCATAAGCTTTAAACATACACATTTTCTCCAGGGAAGCAGATAAAGTGTGAAATGGTTTTTCTACACTGGTGATCTAAAAGATAATTTACAAGAACATTTGCCTAGAAAGACAGAATGCCCATCTGTCTCAGTCGTATGTCAACTCCCCTCAGCAATGGCTGGCTTCTAAAATTTGCATCTGGAGGGCTCGGTCCTTCAAGAAATAGCACTAGGAATGACTTTCCTGAGATTCTGGAAGCGTAAATATTTTAGGATCTCAGCAATTAGATGACTGTGATGGGATATAGTCCAGACATATTCATGGGCTTTATCCAATATGTGCACCAAGTGAATTGGAAAGCACAGCTGTGCTTAGCCCTCTCTATGTATATCAGAACTGTGTTGTGGGTCAAAATGGGGAGCAAATGGATTCTAATAACTAAACAGTTTCTGCGGTTTTCTGTAGTAACCTATTATTGCCTGAATCTTTGGAAAGTAGTTGCTCTGAGAGGTCCAGCAACGTAAGCAGTCTTCTGTTTGTGTGAGAATCTTTCTGCATCGCTAAAGGTGTTATGCATCTGGTTGCACATTTTGGTCCAGAATACTGATCAAGGCGAATAAATTTGGTTTGAACAGGGAATAACTAGTGGCCCCAGCCCATCTCTTGGGTCAACACTTATGAAACATGAGGAGTTGCCCACAGTTACTGGATTTTCTATATCGCCACACAATCATGTTGGTACTGACAGACTGAATGGAAAAATCTTCTATTATTTCAATGTTCCGTTGGTCATTTTAGAGCACACTTGAATTTGCACAATGAACAGTCTACCCTAAACCTGGAAGGCTGGAGATTAGCTATAAATGAAATTGGATAACTGCAAAATTGAAGCCACAAAGAAATATCTTATAAAACTTTGGATTCAAACTGAATATCAATGACATTTAATATTTTTTCATCACTCTGATGATTAATGAGCAGTAGGGCATATGAGACACCCACAACATCCTCAGTAAAATTTGATCATTTCTTGATGTTGTAGTTATTTCTTTTCCCATACATTTCCCCCCCTCCTTGGAGTGATCTTCTGGTAGCTTTGGAAACATTGGCATACATTCTCTAGACCTCGTCTATACAGTTCCCTGCGTACACTTTCAAATCTGTAATAGCTTTTCTACCAGGGAAAATATACACTCCTGTTAAACTGCCTAACAGATAGTTGGCCGTAAGGATTTACGCTTGAGAAAGTTTCAACTTTTAATGTGGTTTTCCCAAGGTGTAATGAATTTATCATCTTTGATGCATGTCAGTTTGAATAAATAAATAAATAAGGTTCACAAAATTTGTTATAATTCCTGCTAGCCAGTTGTCAAAGAAACAGCATATTTTATTTGTCTGGTATGATTGTGGTGATAATGGTGTTGATAATGATGTGTGTCAGGTTTGGAGAAAGCCCAAAGTCCAAACCAAACTGGGCACATTCAGGCAGTTTATTTTGTTTTCTGAGGCACAGCACATTTTCACCTGAAGCTACCAGAACTAAACTCCAAACAAAGCATTATCTGGTTTCCAGACTTGGTAATACATTTATGTCAGTGTGAACTTTCGTGGAATGAGTTGTAGTCCATAAAAGCTCAAAATGAAATAACCTTTTAAAGATACCAAAGTGCTTTTGTTCTGGTTATACTTTAAGAAGTAAACATATTTCCTGCTCTTACACCTTCCCTCCAAGTGTTTGATAGCACTTTTCAAATACTTGAAAGGTAGTCATACAGGAGAGGAGGGGCAGGATCTGTTCTCAATCATCCCTGAGTGCAGGACACATAATAATGGGCTACAGGAAGCCAGATTTAGGCTGAATATCAGGAAAACCTTCTTAACTGTTAGAGCAGTACAACAATGGAATCAATTACCTTGGGAGGTGGTGAGCACTCCAACAATAGAGGCATTCAAGAGAAAATTGGACAGCCATCTGTCAGAACTGCTTTTATTTGGATTCCTGCATTGAGCAGGGCGTTGGGCTCAGTGGCCTTATAGGCCCCTTCCAACTCAACTATTCTGTGATTTTATGTCATAGCCTTTGTTATGTATATTTCACCATTTAGGCATGCAAAGGAAGTGGGCATATATGTTCTAATGTTATAATATCATCATCATCATCATCTTAGAACTGCAGAGCTAGAAGGGACCCCATCGGTCATCACCAGCCCCTGTCAAGGAGACACTTCTACTTGTAACATGCTTAACATCACCCCACATCTCTCACCACTTGAGGGAGTACAGTTTCTAGATACAGAATCCTGTATCTTGTCTAATCTTGAGCCTCATAAAGGCAATGAGATCCAGGAACTGAGAAAAAAAGAATGAGGAACTCTTTTCCAACTCTTGAGAGTCCTTGTGGCTGCAGTGAGACAGAACATTCGCTGTACAGCAACAGCAAAAAAACAACAACCCCCAAACACTTTTCTTTTAATTTTTCTGCTGTACCACTGAATTTTGGTGTCACAGCAGCAAATGCCTCTTTATATTACAGAAGCTGGTTTTCGAACAAAGTATGTGGAGAGGGCAACGTACACTTTGCTTTGAAGCCAATTCATGTTCCCAGAAGCATCATCAGCTGGCTTTAAACAACATGTGCCTCCCCATGCAAGTAGGACTCCTCTAACCTTTTTCAAACCAGCTTTGAAACTGTGAAGAAAGTGGTAATGGAAGAGGTGGACCTCGGCACTCTCCTGTAATTGAGTTCAGAGCCCTCGGTAGAGCAGTGCCTGAGTAGCGCTAGATGGAGGTTGTGGTCTGGGACAGTAATTCAGCTTACGTGTACAGTGGACAATAGTGCTCCCAAGACAGTTGCAACTGTGGTGAAGGGCCATGAGAAGTTGGACTTGATCCAACTCCTTTATTCCAGGCACCTAACTCTACACCAAATTAGTATGAGCCTCATGATTGCATCTGTAAACATTGATATTTTTCCCGACATACAATTGCTCACCTTTTGTAGCAGAAAAATCATTTCTAGCCTCTTCTTATGCTGCCACTTCGCCACTTCTTCTACAATTCAGATATATCTCTTGAACACACTGCTGAAGCAGGCAAGTAATAGTCATCAATGGCTTTCAATTGTTGTATGAACCTTTGAGGATGCTTGATCAGAGACAAGCCAGCGTTCCATGTTTGTGAACCCAGTCTTCTAAGGAATCCCTGAAGTCCAAACAAAGCAAGGCACGTTTGCATCATCCTCAAAGTGAGAGAAACTTGGGCTATGAAACTCACACCCTCACATTAATTAAAATCCTCCTTCTTCCGATCAAGGGCCATCTCTACCGTGTTTCCCCGAAAATAAGTCAGGGTCTTATATTAATTTTTGCTCCAAAAAATGCATTAGGGCTGATTTTCAGGGAATGTTTTATTTTTTTCATGTACAACAATCTACATATATTCAAATACAGTCATGTCATCTTCTGGTTGCTGCACGATAGTGGAGGGTGGGATTTTACTTAACTGGGGCTTATTTTGGGGGTAGGGCTTATATTATGAGCATCCTGAAAAATCATACTAGGGCTTATTTTCAGGTTAGGTCTTATTTTGGGGAAAACAGGGTAATGTCCATTTTCCCCCCTGGAAAAGGAGAATGTTCCTGTTGAAATACTACTGACCTGGATCTTGCTTTATGTGCTGTCAAGTTGCTTGTGAGATGTGGTGACCCTGTGAGTTAATGACCTCCGAAAAGTCCTATCATTAACAGTTCTGTTCCGTCCGCTCTTGCAAACTAAATGCCATGGCTCTTTTTGTGAGCCAATCCATCCGATGTCCATTCTTCCTCTTTTCTTGCTGCCTTCAACATTTCCTGGCATTACTGTCTTTTCCAGTGGGTTTTATTTTCTCACAATGGCTGAAACCCTGTTGTGTTGCATTGTAGAAAGCAGTGAATTACGTCAAGTTTAGAAATCTCTGCCTAGTCATGAAACTCAGTAGGCAACATATTTTATTGATTTATTTAAATTTCTGTGCAACCTTTCTCCCAGTTGAGAGACCCAAGGCAGTTCACAAATTAATGAAAAAAACAGACACTAAAATCACAATAAATTCCAACATTAAAAAAATGAAACATATAACAATATTAAAATAATTACTTAAAACTGTTAGAAACACATGAAAAGCACACGTACGAAATAATAATAGTATCCAGTGTATAAGATTAAAATTTGCCCAGTTAGTTATTAAAAGCCTGTTTAATGTCTAGGGAGCTTTTTTATCTGGCAACTTCTGCTGCTGGAAAATGACAAAACGGTTTTTAAAGGATCTAAATAATTAAAATAAAAAATAATGTTTAAAACGATCTAATTCCCCAACGGCCGCCCCTGCAGAAGATGTTGGGAAACATTATCAGTCTCGCCCAGGAAATGGATGGTTGGCCATTGACACATCTCTCCCAATAGAACACTGTTGCTATTCCAGCAATAGAAAACTTTTTTTTTAAAAAAAAGTAGCCGGTAGAATACGTTTCATTAGATGGCTCAGTTTTTCAAAGAGTACAACATTTGATTGAGCCCTTCACTAGAAACAGAAAATCCTGCTACAGGAATTTTAACCCAACACATTTGAAGGAATTAGACTAGGGTTTCAAGGATTTGACTCCCTCCCTCCCTCTCTCTCTCTCTGCCTGAGATGTACAAACAAAAACTGAGTTAGATCCTTAATTAGACAGGTTGGCCTTCTGTGCAGAGAACTATTGCCCACATTGTAGAAAACTGAAAGCAATTAGAATTAATTGTGAAGTACAAACTGGTTCAATTACTGAACAAGCAACTGAAGATAATAAACGGAAACTTTAATGTGTTGACTTGCTCAAAGATGGTTGCATGTACTCCAATTGACTTGCACTGTTTAATTAACTAATTTATTAGCAGGTTGAAAAGAATGGGATGCTTTGATGGAGTTGATGTAACATTGTGTTGATGTGATACATAAATGAATATTATTATTAGCTTTCCAAATGGAATGAGCAAGTGTTGACAAAGCTCTCAAATGTAGCTGTGATTGCAAAAACCTTTCAACATTCTGGGGAGGTGCTGTTTTCCCCCCTCCCCACTAAACAATGTCACTTGTATTTGCAATACAGGTTAGGTGCTCTGCTTACTGAAAGACCTCCTCATTTACTCCAAAGGCAGGAGATGTGGGCTCAGGCCTTCTCTTGAATTGACTGGGGATGTACATATGCACTAATGCTTCATAAGTGTAATTTGATAGTGGTGAAGTTCTGGATGAGACAATGCTGACAAGGTTACTTGTTTGTTTGTTTCATTTTTATACCATCCATCTGGCTAAAGGCCACTCTGGGCGGTTTACAAGAAACAGACAACAAACATGGCTAAAATACAGAATACAACCAACGTAAAAATAATAATAGTAAAATAAAAACAAACGATACAATAAAAAGACAGTGAAATATAATTTACATGAATAGACAATTAAGATGGCAGAATTAGATTAAGTTAGGCTAAAAGTGTTCAGCAGGCTCCACAGGTGTGATACTTTG
Organism: Intellagama lesueurii; assembly: GCA_037013535.1. Lineage (NCBI taxonomy): Eukaryota > Metazoa > Chordata > Lepidosauria > Squamata > Agamidae > Intellagama > Intellagama lesueurii. The sequence goes on along the minus strand of JBAJHW010000001.1, from coordinate 217,234,512 downwards.
AAAGACCTGTCTAGATAACAAGCTTTTAAAAGATTTTTTTTTAAATTGTCATTGAAGGGGCCAGGTGAATTTATTTATTTATTTATTCATTCATTCAACTTCTATACCACCCAACTGGCTACCAAGGCAAATCTGGGCAGTTCACAACACAATAAAACAACAGATACACTTTAAAAAACACTGGACATAATAACTATACCAAAACCCAAAAAGAAACATATCAATCTGCATGAACAAAAAGCAAACATAGAATTAACTAAACATAATTTTAAAAGGCAAGGTGGTGGATCAGGTAATATGAGAGCTGAAAAAAACATTGTGCTATGATGATGGTACCTCCTGGAAAGCCTGTCTAAACAGCCATGTTTTCAGAGATGGTTTGAAAATTCCCAGTGAAGGGGCCAGGTCAATTTCAGGTGGGAGATTATTCCAGAGGTGGGGGGGGGGGCGATGACCACTGAGAAGGCCTGGTTTCTGCTCTTCTCTTTCTGGGCCTCTCTTGGGGTCAACACTCTCAACTGTCCTCCCTGGGAAGATTGAATGGGTGGGCAGATCTCACTGGACGAAGGCGTTCTGCCAGGTATCGAGGTCCCAAACCATTTAGGGCTTGTATGTCAGCATAATCACCTGAAGCTGGCACAAGAACGAACAGGTAACGAGTGCAAGGAGGCCAGGGTAGGGGAGTTGTGATGGCATTTCTTCACCCCATTCAATAGTATGGCCAACATATTCTGGACCTGCTGAACTTTTCAAGAGGATGCCCAGACTGCGAACCTCATCCTTTACACAGAGAGTAGCCCCCACTAGGAAAGGGAGGCCCCCAAACTGCAGACACTAGGGGGCCCCCACCCACAGGACATCCATCTTGTCTGGGTTCAGCCTCAGTCTATTGTCCCTCATCCACCCCAGGACGGTGTCCAGGCAGCCCTCAAGGGAGAGGATGGCAGCCACTGCTGAAGGGTGAAAGGAGAGAGAGTGCTGGGTGTCATCTGCATATTGATGACACAAAGCTCCAGAATTCCTGATCACCTCCCCCAGTGGCCTCATATTGATAGCGATGAAGCTCTGGATGAGACAATGCTGACTAGGTTGATAGATATTAAACAGCATTGGGGAGATGATCGAGCCTGTGGGACTCCGCAATTAAGAGTCCAAGAAGTGGACATCATCTCCCCAAGCTGTACTCTCTAAGGATGGTCGGGGCAAAGCCAGGCCACTGATGCCCAGCCCAGAGAGCCTCCTCAGGAGGATACTGTGGTTGACTGTATCAAAGGCCACTGAGAGGTCAAGGAGAACCAGCAGGGACATTTTTCCTCTGTTGGTTTCCCTTAAAAGGCCATCCTGCAGGGCAACCAATGCTGTCTCCATGCCATGATGCATGGACTGGAATGGGTTGAGGGCATCAGTCTTCTCCAGGAGAGCCTGTAGCTGATTGGCCACCACTAGCTTTCTTAAAAAAGGAACATTGGTGACAAGTCTATAGTTATTGGTATCATCTGCCACCAAACTTTTTTTTTTTTTTTTTTGGCACCTGGGCCTGATGAGTGTCTTCTTGATGGCTTGGGGAATCCTGCCCTCAAGGAAAGACTCATTAATGATGGCAGTGACCCATTCTGTTGTTACTGGCCTGGCAGTTTTTATGAGCCAGGCCAGGCAAGGACCGGGGGGGGGGGGGGGTTTGCGGCGACCCTATAGTGATCAAGCACTCTGTAAGTCTCTACTGAGGTAGAGTCACTAGACAAGGTGGCGCAGTGCACGTCTCGGCTCAATCTTCTGAAGGAAAATGATGGTCAAGGTCCTGACGGATGGCCTCCAATTTATGTTTTAAAAATTGTGTAAATTGGTTACAGGAAATACTACTGGAAGGCCTCTCACTGTGACCAATCCTGGATAAATCGCGTACTATATAGAATAGTTTGGCCTAATGGTTTTGAGTTTCGATTATCCGGGTAGTAACGTATGTTCTCCTCCTGGCCTTCATCTTAGCTAGATAGATACTCGATGTGATTTTTGCAGCTTTTATGTTAGATTCCATTGGGGCCCATCTCCAGATGCTCTCCAGCCTCCTCCGCTTCCGCTTCATCACCCATAGTTGTTGATTATACCAAAAGGCAGGACAGTGCAATGGAAGGGTTATTTGGGTGTGATTGTGTCAGCAGCTCTGGTAATGGCAGCGTACCATCCATCTACCAGAGCTTTGACAGGAGCACCAATCAGATCAGCCGGTATCCCACGCATTGCATCTTGGAAACCAATTGAATCCAATAGGCTGCAGGAGTGGACCATCTTAATGGGTCCAGTCTCCCTTGAGTGCCACTGAGAGGCTGCATTTTATCAGGTGGTGATCCGACCATGACAAGGGGACTGACACAAGGTCAGTCACCTTTGGGTCACTCTCTCCCTGCCCTGTCGAAAACACCAGGTCTAGCATATGATCTGACCAGTGGGTGGAGCCGTTGACATATTGGGACATGTCCAAGGAAGCCATGGTTTCCAAGAACTCAAGAGCTGGCCCAGTGGACTCAGCATCAGCATGGATACTGAAGTCCCCCAGTACAAGCAGAATGTGGTATGAATTGTGGGAAGCAATGCATTCCACAGCTGAGGAACAACTGCCAAGAAGGCCCAGTTTCTTGTTTTCTCCCTCCAGGCCTCTCTTGGTGTTAGCGTCCTCAGCCGGCTTGCCTGGGATATTTGGGTAGGGTGGGCAGTTGGAAGAAGGCATTCTGCCAGGTACGGAGGTCCCAAACCATTTAGGGTTTTATAGTTTAGAACCATTACCTTGAAGTTGGCATAGAAATGGACAGGTAACTAGTGTAAGGTGGCCAGAATTGAAGAGATATATTGATATTTATTCACTCCAGTCAGTAAACTGACTGCCATGTTCGTGGACATCCTGTTGTTTATGTAAGAGTTTCATGTGCATCCCCACATAGAGAGTGTGGCAGTAGTCTATTCCCAAGAGTACCAGTGCATGGACTAGTGTGGTGAGGGACCTGTTGTCAAGGTAGGGATGCAGCTGGGCAAGCCGCCAGAGATGGGAATAGGCAGACCAGCCCACAGACACTATCTAAGTGTCCATTGACAGTGTTGGGTCCAGTAGTATGCCCAGACTGTGAGCCTCATCCTTAGCAGAAAGAGTAACACCCCCAAAGTGTTGGCGTGGGGCCAACTCCAGAGGCTTGATATGGCGTATTGCCTCTCCAGAAGCTTGGAGTCAGATTCGGATAATGAAGCTTCCAAGAGCAGTCTGTTAGGGAAAACAAACCTTGGAGCCCAAGATAACAAGTTACACAGAGTCTCTTATCTGGTAGCTTCAAATCCTCCCCTTAATACTCGTAAGCAGAGTAAAGACGCGGACGTATGAGAAAATACACGGAGAGAGTTCTAATAAGACTTATAGCATAATATATTAGACTTGGTCAGACATATATACATGGCAATAGACTCATATACATTGGCATAAATATCTCAGAGCAACATAATATTCACAGAAGTAAAGTAATGACCACCAGACTCACAACTGAGTGGCGAAGTGCTGTTCTCACTCACTTGCTTAAATAGTGAGAGCAGCCTATCACTGCAGACATGGCAGCTGAACATATTTAACAAGCATTACCTAAGCTTGTCCCATCTGTATGCTATCAGTCATCCATTGACTTGACGTTACAGGCATGACTTTGCATTCTCACTACAATATTAAATTTAACCCCTTGTTCACTTAAAGGAACAAATCCTGACACAAATCAAAGGGAGGCACCCAGTCTGCAGATGGCAGGTTCGGAGTGCCACAACAGTTGCCACTAAGCATTACCCAAAAGGGGAAAAAACGGAGGTGAATTTGCAGATTCCTGTTCAGGAAGAACCTTTGAATCATCACAGAAGAAACAAGCAGCATTTCTTCCTAAAAGCTTTGTGAAGTTTCTAGAGGAAAAGCATCTCAGTTATAGGTATTTAAAGGGCAAAAAGCAAATATTTAGAAAAAAAATATCCAGAGAGATTGCTGTGGGATTGCTATTTCAGGTTGGAGGAAATAGAAACAAGGGAAAAGCCAAAACGAAAGGATTGTGGCAACTTGAAGAGTAACAAATTTATGTCAGTGCGAGCTTTTGTGGAATGGATTATAATCCACACAGAAATATTTTTTTTAGTCTTAAAAGTACCACAGTCCTTTTGCTCTGGTTTTTAGTTTAGTTTAAGAAGAACATGTATTTCCTGCTCTTATATCCTTCCTTCCAGTGATGTCATAGCCTTTGTTAAGTATGCATTATGTATGCATATTTCACTAATTAAACATGCAAAGGAAGCAGATATCCACACTTAAAAAAAAAAGAATTCTGCAGTGCACCAAATCTCCATGTCACAGCAGCAAACACCCCTTTATATTACTGAGGCTGGCTTTTGAACCAGGTATGTGGAGAGGGCAAGGTACCCTTTGCTTTGAAGTCAATTAATGTTCCCAGAAACATCAGCTCGCTGTGAAACAATGTGTGTACCCCAATGTCGCTTGCTTTAAGGCAGAACTAAAGGGTTAAAATCTCTTTTTTTATGTGTTGCCAGTACTAGGCCACCAAATTTGGGTAGTGTGGCGGGGCCTTTAATGGGTGCCTTCCGAAATTTGCCCAATGCTAGCACAGATAATGAGAATATGTGTTGCTTTTCGCAGAAATGCAGATTGTGAAAAGAGGCTGTAGACATATCTGGGAGGCAGGTCCCAGACCACGATGGATGCTCATAGGGATTGTATACCTGTGGTGTATGTCCCAGTGGAGCTTTAAATGTTTCTGGCATGGTTCTTTTCTTGTCAGGACTCCAGATTGCCAAATGCAAGGGGTGTGCCCAAATGACTAATTAGAAACCAGGCAGATTCAATCCCTTGCCCACTCTGTGGGTCTCATCTCCTTGCATACAACGAGAATCACTCCTGTGATCTATAGTAACGGATGATACCAGGACTTCACTAATTTTCTGCCAATGTTCTCTAAGACTGAGATCACTCTGGCAATAAGAACCGCATTTAAGCGTCATTTAAATCAATTTAGATTTCATCGTTCACGTGACGCAAAGGTGAAATCGATTTATATGGGCTGCAAAGCGAGGTTGTTGTTGTTGTTTTTAACCAGCTGGTAGGGGCTTTTTAAAAATACTTCGCTTCTAAAACCAATTCCATTCAATTCAGTTTTGTCAAAATGAGTCGATTTCAGCAGTGTAGACGACAAAACCAGTTCAAATCACAAGAAATAAATTGATTTCCTTTCACTGCATATGAATGCGGCCACCAGTTTAAATGCTATATGGCTTGAACATGATTTTGAAAAAATCTGAACAGAAACCGATTCAAATTGCCTGTGAGACCACTGCCTCAAAGCCTCTGATTAACACACTGCCTCAAAGGGGAGATTTTTGGAATCAAGGTGAGGAGATGCCTGCCACTTGGCAATAAAATGCATCTAAGATATATTTATCATCTTCCTCACAGCCATTTTTATAAGAGCTGAACCTCTAATGCTCTTTTCCCAACCTAGCAAGCGGCTAACAGATCATAGAGAGGCAGAAGTAGCTATGGGAACACCTGGATCGTCCCTGCTTAAAGCCTCTTGTAATATCAGGCTTTTATTTGTTTGCATCATGGGTTACCAATGCTGCAAAGAAATTAATTAAATGCTGATGGGTGAACTGTAAACCTTTTCATCTTTTCTCATTTTCGGAAGCAATTTCATCTCTGCTGACACTGTAGCCCATAATAGCTTCTTAAAGAGCTCTTCCCAGGTAACATGCCAATACTTTGCTGACTGGAGTCCCTGAGCACTCATTGACATGAAGAACTGCCATTATGAGATCCAAAGATTGCCTATTATTTATTGGGCCATCCCCAGAACGGAGCCGTAGGAGTGTTGCGTTTGTAATAGAAAATATGCATTAAAAGAATCCTTTGAAACAGTGGCTAATGGGCTAAATACATATTGATTCTTCGTTCACTCTGTAATACTTATATAACTGAACAATATCTTATTAGATAAACAGGTTCATTTATCCACTGAAACTACTTGCGTTGTATATACATCCATAGCAGGAAATGATCTCAGATTCTGAACGCGTATGTTTAGAACTTAGTGGCTGAAATCCTGCTGTGCAGGTCTACATGCACAACTTGAACGATGTCATCAGCACTGGCATAGCATCACCGAATAAAGCCTTCCTTTGTTGATTTCAGGGTGCAGGTGACTTGTACACCATGCAACAAAGTCACATGCACTCCAAAATTGCAAGAGGAAGCCTTTAATCAGTGGTGATTGACTGCTGTCATTCACATGGTGCAGTAGGATTCCAGACATTACACAGAATATTACCTTGTTTATCTGAACAGCCTGATTGAGAACCAGAATATGTGAAAAGCCTGTCTATGAAGAGAAATGGAGGTGTGATACACACAAAACATTTCATCTGTTCAGCCTTCTGAATAACCCAAGAGGTACGTGGTAGGGCACTGGAACCAGGAAGCACACAAAATCAACAAGGAAGTGGTACCCTCATCAGATCATGCCAAAATTGTAAGCAATTCAGTGTTCTAAGGCCCAGTTGTCGTAAGTAGACATCTGCAGCTTTCGCTACTGTCACAGTGACCAAGCAGGCATATCTCTTCCAGGCAACCAGGCATCTGTTCTACCAGATTGCTTTGATCCTAATGCTATACTTACAAGAAAGTTTAGGGCATTGTGATTCAGATGATAGAGTTTAACCCCATTCAGCCCCACCCAGGCTGCATTTTGGCAGAGAAGGTGAAACTAGACACTTAATATATGTTTAGAAAAGATGATCTGTCAATTGCAGAATATTGTCTGTTTGTCACAGCGCAAGATCTTCCTCACCTACATACCTTCCCTTTAGTGTGTTTTATTTTCTGATTGCTCATTAGAAGGTAAATACAAGCGTTATTTGCATGTCTGACTACTTGTTTGGCATAAGCCATAACTTATCATGATACATGAATTTCAATTTTTAAAAAAATTGTTAGAGCATGCATGGCAAACCAGAGTCAGACGTCATGTTTTCAAATGGGTTTCTGGTTCTCTTTTGGAGCAAACTATAAATTATTAATGTGGATGCCATGCCAAAGGATAGTTAGGGACAAACAGGCAACTCAAAGGAAAAGAATGTGAGAGAAAGAGAGAGAGAGAGAGAATATGTAGACCTACATTTCATGCACGTCTTACTGAACTGTGTTTTTGAGGATCAACTGAACTGAGAAAGTCATTCCCTGAAATTATGTCTTTGCAAAGAACAAAACCAATTTTATTGCAAGGACACAATAATGTCATTTTTAAGTGCTCAAGTACCTCAGTATAGGGATTATTGATTCTTAACTATTTGATAATTTACAGCACCCAACAGGAATTCCAAAAATGTATCTAATTCATAATTGGCCGTGAAACATAGTGCATGGGGCTTTAGCAACCAATGAGGGAGAAAACGCAAATGTGTGGCTTAGGGAACATGAAATTTAGCCTTCAGAAAAGAACACACACACACAAACAATATGTTGCCCATTAGACTACAACACTCATAATCCTTTAGTCGGGACAGCTTGTAGGATGTCGAGGGAGACATCCTACAAGCGCTGACTCTCTTACGCTGGAGCGAAGTCCCTGCAGGGCTAAACGACCAATCCCCACCCTCGTTCCTCCAGCCCTTCTCAGCGGCCTTTGAGAGTTTAGCCCACAAATTCCTTGAGATCGTGCAGACTTCTGCTGGAATACGTGCAAAATGTTCAGCCTTTGGGGGGATGCACAAAGGGACGTTTATGCATCCCTTATAGGGTAGCCCTGACACTGCTTTGCATAATATTGCATAGGCATATCTGTAAAGATACAAAGTTAGCAATAAAAAATTTTTTTACACTTAAATGGCATTACAGTACACTTCAGCTAACTGGGGGAACCCAGACCAGATGACGTGGGTGGCTCCTGCTTCTGCTACTGAGGTGTGCACTGCGAGTGGCACCTTCCAGGGCCCACCCTGATCGCCTTCCTTATGGCTGTTTGCCTTTAGATCAGAATTGGACGGGACAGTCCTCCTCTTGTGGGATATCTTCAAGAAGAAGATTGTTCAGCCCTTCAAACAGAGGCCTCTCCTCCACCAAAAAAGAGAGGGCAAGTAGCTTCACTTATCCCTAATCCAGAAATTATTCTGGTGGATTACCATAGAGAGGCCCAGATCAAGTCATGGCTTGTTACCCTGTTTCCCCTAAAATAAGACCTAACCTGAAAATAAGTCCTAGTAGGATTTTTCAGGATGCTTGTAACATAAGCCCTACCCCAAAAATAAGCCCCAGTGAAGTGAAACCCCGCCCTCCCTGTGGGAGGGAGTTCCAGAGTCTGGGAGCAGCCACAGAGAAGGCCCTCTCTCGTGTACCCACCAAGCGCACCTGTGAGGGTGGTGGGACTGAGAGAAAGGCCTCCCTTGATGATCTTAATTTCCGAGCAGGCTCATAGAGGGAGATGCATTCTCTTAGATAGCTGGGATCCAAGCTGTTTAGGACTTTATAGGTTAAACCCAGCACTTTGTATTGTGCCCAGAAATGGATCAGCAGGCAGTGGAGAAGCTGTAACAGAGGAGTTGTATGTTCCCTGTAACCACCCCCAGTTAACAATCTAACTGTGACATTTTGGACCCGAACACTATACAAAGGCAGCTCCACATAGAGTGCATTGCATTAGTCCAGCCAGGATGTTACTAAGGTATGTGTTACCATGGCCAGATCAAACCTCTCAAAGAACGGACACAGATGGCACACTAGTTTTAGCTGTGCAAAGGCACTCCTGGTCACCGCTGAAACCTAGTCCTGCCCCTGCAACTCCTCATAATGCCATAATTCAATGGGAAGCCCAGGGTGGTAAGAACTGCCTTGCACCACCTCCTTTCATTCTTCCTTTCCCTTGGCAGAACCAAACAGTTTCTACGGAATGTTTCTCTATGGTAGCTTCCACTTTATAAAAGAGCAATAATATTTCACTGCACCTTGTAGAGGATAATTAAACGTAAGCCTTTAATTTCATATTTGATGGCCATTTTCTTTCTTCATCCCGGGGTAACTCTAAAGAGGAGCCAAGAAATCTGTGTTACTAACTGAAATTGAACGCAATGTTTAAAAGCCATAGAAAGCAAACAATTCTGATAGTTTTGCAGATCAGGTCAAGGTAAAGGTAAAGGTTCCCCTTGACATTTAGTCCAGTCGTGTCCGACTCTAGGGCGCGGTGCTCATCCCCGTTTCCAAGCCGTAGAGCCAGCGTTTGTCCATAGACAGTTTCCGTGGTCACGTGGCCCAGCGCGACTAGACACAGAACGCCGTTACCTTCCCACCGTGGTGGTACCTGTTTATCTACTTGCATTTTTACATGCTTTCAAACTGCTAGGTTGGCAGGAGTCAAGGTAGGCGGGTGCTCAATATTCCCACAAACAAGGGAAGTGACCTTATCTCCCTCCACTCTCAAGCAGAAGCAAGGATTTCAGCTTGCTTTCAAAGGATAATAATTGAATCTCTGCATTCTGCTCACCCTGGTGATCCTTTAGTGGGGTGGAAATAACAATCTCTCATTTCTTCTGCCCCTGGTTGTCGAGTATGATTGGCAATATCATTGTTCTAATATAACGTAAGTTCTTGTGTCCAGTTAGGTGCGGGTAACTGCTGAAATGCGAACTGTATTATCTACATAATATATTCTATATGTATTGACAGAAAAATCCATTCTTTAGAAGTTTCAATTATACTGCTGAAGAAAACCCATAGGGACAAACCCCTTTCAGTTTTGATTTTACTTTTTGCATTCTTGGTTTTTTTTAAAAAAATTCTGCAGTGTTTATATATAGTGCATTATAATGTTTGTTTGTTGTTTGCCAGCCAGAGTAGGGCAATTTTAGTGTATTTTATGCTGTTTGATTGTTTTTACTCAGTGTGTTTATACTGAGTGTTTTCATATTGTACATCCCTTATATGTTTGGTTGTTTTCACCATACCCACTGTACTTCAATTTCTTGCCTTTCATGAGGGATTAATGTCTCTGTCATACCTAACTTTTTCTGTGCATTCACCCCTTTGAGTTCACACCTTGGTGGAGTGAGGGGATTTCAGTGCACCAGGGAAGCTGGGAGCAACACCATCGGGAGACTAGCCTCCATTACCAATCTAGACTTCTCCCAGGGTCACCCAAGGTGGAATGGTCAAAGCTGAGACACAAGACTAAGATACATCCACCTTCTTCAGGAATGAATGGTCACATGAGCAGAAGAGAATTGGTAGCTCCAGTGGTGATGTGAGCAGGAAAAATTACTGAATGGCAGATGCTAGGTGACAGCAGTAGTGGAAAGTGACACCAGGAGAAGACCTTTCGCCAACAGTAGCAGTGACACACAAGCTAACTCTTCTTAGTTCTGTGCTACCCAGATCAGGACCAATCCACCCTTTGTAGTTTGAAGGTGGCCTAAACAAATTTGCCCCTGAGTTTGTGCAAGTGTTTGTATGTTTCAGATCATGGGGAGCTGGACATGAGGAAAACAAAGGGCTATGACTTGGGCTGGGGAAGCACTCTGCAATTTGGATACTGTAGTGGATCTTCAATGTATGAGCAAAGCCTTCCTTCCTTCCTTCCTTCCTTCCTTCCTTCCTTCCTTCCTTCCTTCCTTCCTTCCTCAGGAGCCACGTACCTTACTCTTACGCAGTTCCTACTCTTCCATCAGTCCCCTGACATCGGCTGGACATAGCAACTCTACTCATCACAGGAAGGGGACTGCCATATAATTGAGTGAACAAGACACAGGAACCATTATGAAAGGCATTTAGGGGGAAACAGGTGACTTTTTGGTGGCATTTCTGTAAGAGAACATGGCAGAGACACCCCACGCAAAAACCTCAACACGACGCCAGCCAAGGCATTTTTCTGCCAGATCCCATATGCCATTTCCATATCAAAGACTGGAATTCCATATCAAAGAATAAGGTGTCTTTGGCAGATGTCATCATTTCAGGAAAAGAAAAATGACTACACATTTTTTTTTAATTTCAGAAAACATTTGATGAGCTCATACTAGGAATAGATTGCTATTCGCCCTGCCTCACATACTAGAATATCTGTATATTTGCATCTCTGTTTTTGTTTAGCCAAAATGTAAAGTTAAGAGTTAGTGATCTAGCCTAAAACAATTACAAGCCATGCTAGCCAGATGTCTAGATGGAAGAAGAAAAGCTGAAACATACAGCAAAGAAAATCAAAGGAAAATGTCTGACAGTTGCTGGAATGCGCTAGGTAAAATTATGCCAATGGTCATCATTTTCAGCTTTCTTGGATCTCAGTGTGAGACTGGACAAAGGGGAATTTAGACAAGGCAGCAAAGACCTGGAACTGGATCTCTTGCTCTTACAATTAAATTTAATATCAGCTTTGAGGAATAAGAGGAATCAGTTTAAGGCTGCAGTTCCATGCCTTCTTACCTAACAATAAGCCCCACTCGAATCAGTAAGACTTGCCTTTGAGCAGACACATATAGGATAACACTTGGTTTGATGCCAGGAGAGAATTGTACTTCCCAATAATGGCAACCTTTAAAGCCAGGAAATATCAGCCCTCATTTCCTGTATCGTATTATCAGAAGTATGAATGGTGGAATGCATTTGTTTCCCCCCATTTGACAACTGTTCTGTTGGTGGGTCCACATCCATGTGTGTGTGGTGTCAAAGATTACTGCCTTGCAGAGTTCACTTCCACCCTTCCTTCTCTTACAGAGACTATGCCAGCCACGGTCTTCCAAACATCAGAAGAGCTTGAAGACAGGACAACCAGGAGCGGGCAAGGAACTCCACTAAATGTGCTGATCGGTGCGAAAGGAGAAAAGAACAATGCCTTCTAAAGACGGAGCTGATCCGGTCCTCACAGGTGGAGGTTGGAAAAATAGCCCTTTTGGACAAGGGGGGGGGGGGTTCCAGGAAAGGAAGTCCAGAATTCTTTTCAGGATCTGTTTATATGATATCCATGCATACAACACATGGGTTTCCCCCCCCTCCTCTTTAAGATTCATCTTATGGAAAATGGCATCTTTGTGGATGGCTCAAACATATTTTATGGTTATTATGGTTTTTTTTCAATGTTATGATTGTGAAATAGGATGTCACTGAGAGAGCAACACTTTTCACTTTTGTTATTTAGGCAGGCTGAGATGGGTTATTGATTTTACATAAGATCCTAGCAGCAATCTATTTGACTTTTCTTTTTTAATTACCAGCCCCAGATATTCTAAAGCCTTGCAAAGCAACAGCTTTCCCTTTCTTTACTGTATGCAGCTATTACACAGGCATTTCAAAATACAGACCTCCTGTTAATTCTTATTTTTCTCCTGATTTTAAGGCAGCCAGATTTTTCCATTTTAATGCCCCGTGTCACAAACAAGATCTTCATTAAATCTCCTTGGAAGTGTTATTCTTTGCAAATGAGAGACATAAAGGATAACAGCCCAGGATATTCCTGCTCTTTATAACTTTTGTAGTTACATCACTAAAGGTAATATGAAGTTATAATCATCAACTTTGTAAGTCTCTCCTTGCCAGAAAAGTCTCTGAGCAGGAATAATAATAATAATAAGGATGATGATGATGATGATGATGATGATGATAATAATAATAATAATAATAATAATAATAATAATAATAATAATAATAATAATGAAAAGTTTTAGACTCAAAGCATTTAGAAAGGACAGAAAAAGCAATTCATTAAGATGTAAGAAGGATGTGGGTACCCAGTGTGGTGTAGTGGATGGAGTGAAAGACTAAGACTCACAAGGCTTGGATTTGAATCCCTGCTCAGCCATGAAAACTCCACATGGGGGTGTGGAACTGATAAAATCTCACTTACTGTGAAAGCCCTATTAGGGTTGCTATAAGTTGGTTCCAACTTGATGGTACAAAACAAGAAAGATGGAGGAAATAACCTGTTCCCTTCCTCTAGCATATTGGCCAGCATACAACGACCTAGTGATTCCATCTTAGTCCATTTTGATGGCCATGTTGCACAGCAAGTGAAAATAGCTGCAAAACTAGTTGCCGATGTTGTTTCTCCCCAATCAGTAGAATGAGACTGGAAGAGCACGTCTCCATGTTACTTGTCTTTTACCTCCTTTCCCCGGGTTTAGCTAAATATCCAATAGCTGAAGCTCCCTAGCAAATGTATTTAAGTCTTCCTGTGCCACCAAGATGTGTTGAGGAGGGAGCAATCTCAATACTGTGCAGAATAAGAATTATTCAATCCTTTAAAAGAAAAAAACACAACCCTCTAATTTATGAATGTGGAATGCTGCTTCTTTACCGATGGCCCAAGATTGTCTTGCATTAATGGCCTCCATTGCTAGTGAAGAAAAGGGTGCCAAGCTTTACATAACGAAGCTCAGCCCAAACACTGACAACACTTATTCTCAGCAAGCAAGATGGTCTACAGCAGGGGTCCCCAACCCCCGGTCCACGGCCCGCTGCTGGTCTGTGGGCTTCCTGGAACTGGGCTGCAGAGACGGCGTGTCGTGCTCGCGCAGGGGGCGTGTCGCACTCGCGCAGGGTGCCCCCCCTGCACACAGAGCCCGCCCCCCCAACCGGTCCGCGGTCCAAAAAAGGTTGGGGACCGCTGGTCTACAGGACCACTACCATTCACAAAGAGACACTAAGTAAGGGAAAATCACAAAACCTGATTCCGTTTTTCATTAGTTAATCACTTCTCCCTTAAACACAAAGTCATTGACATGGCTGTTTCTCACCACATTTTAGTTTTCAAAAATTAGAAATGTAAATGTTGCCCAAACCTCTTCAAATTTGGCACCGGATTGGCTAGTACTACTGTTGCAAACTTGGTTCTAATCTGAAACCTGGTTTGAACGTTACATGTTTTTGGTTGGGCCATTGCCTTTTAGTAATGGCTTCTGAAATGCTATATTGACTGGTCATGTGCAAATCTTGGTAAACTGCTACATATTGATGTACAAGGTTCATCTAACCTTTGAGCATCAAGAGGTGGCAGTTCACCGAGATTTCATGAGCAGTTTTCCCCCCCAAGAACTTGCTTTCACTGGAGTGACCAAGGATCAAAGCCAGTGATCTAACACTTTGTTAGAGCCCACTCCATCAGAAGAGCACCGCTACTGACCAGGAAGCCCAACTGGACAAAAATTCTCAAGACTGACCAAGACTATCAGGCTCACATCGTCAACCTGACATTCTCCTGGATGAGGTATTTTGGCTTCCTGGCTCCCATCAATCATTAATTATATACCATCAATCACATTCAACCATGCAATAGATTGAGCTGTGGCATAAATTGTGCAGTGGTAATTGAGACATGCCACCGATTCACAGCACACTTCAGAATAAATGGAGAGACTTCAGCTTTTGGAAATCATGAAAGAAATGATGCATTGATGTGAGGTTTGTTGCCAGAATGGTTTGGCATTTGTCTGACAACATCTGCTCTGGGCTGCTAAAAGGTGAGCAATACTGTTCAAGACCAGCCACAAAGCATTAAAGTTCTCCCTAGACAGTTAAGGCCACAAAGCAACTTTTTCCTCACGTCTGTCTTGGCTACTCATCACATTTTATTGTTCTTGAGGCAGTAGGGAAACACACAAACAAACAAACAAACAAGAAGTTTGAGAGAAGAGCTTATTTACTAAGAGTAGGTTATAAACCCGGCAGCAGGAAAATAAAATTGTGATTATCTTTCATTACAGAAGCACCTTTAAAATACTGGAAGATTTCTAAAGTTGTAAGTGAGAAAGTGAAGTCTATGTGATCTTATTAAGATTGCAAAGGGCAAATGCTATTTCCCAGATTTCCTTATCAGTAGGTCACACAGATTTACATCTGTTCTCATTTTCTTTAATGGTTATCAAAACAAGTCATTTCCCACCCCCCCATCAAACTCCTCAGTAATTCAGCTAGTGGGTTGGTGGCTGCATGCTCATTTTAAAAGATATTATACTTCTAGGCAATTAAATTGTAAAAGGGGCATTGGAAATACTATAAAAGAGACACTATAATAGTAATTTAGGGTCTTCATTTAAAAAGAGGCCTGTTGGGAATAAACATTTTATTGTGTCTTTCTCTTCCCCACCCCAAGATTCAGATCTCTCTCTCTCTCTCTCTCTCTCTCTCTCTCTCTCTCTCTCTCTCTCTCTCTCTCTCTCTCTCAATTCCCCAATTCTTCCTGAAGAAATAAAGCATCCATAAATTGTACATGGAGTATTTCATCTTCCATTTTTAGACATATTTAGAGATGAGAATGTGTGTCTATTTGGACTACACTTCTTTGAATGGTACCTGCATTTTCCAGGAAAAAGAGCAGTCACTAAAATTTCCCATCTTCATTGATTTAGACTGCTTCAGCAAGGTGAGAACTAGCCTTATCCTTGACTTAGTAAGAGCTCTTCCCCCGCCCCACTCAGAAACTCTGTGTATTTTCTCAGCATCCTTTCCCTTTGAGAAGAGAACAACCCACCCAGTGCTTCAATTTATTCAATAAAGAAGCAGCCATATTACCGGAGGTTTGGACAATCTAGAGTGTAGCACAAACTGTGTCATTAAAAATTAAGGAAAAAAGAAAGGGGGCAATTTTGCACAATTCATTCTTACTAATGTGAGAACTCTACCCAGAACCCCAGAAAATTCCTTGCCATGATTAATAGGGAAAAGAATATTGCTGTACATTGCCCTTGTGAGTAATAAAGCTGAAACAAATACGGATTTCTATCATAGCATTATCTTCCTGTCCACCTGTCAAATTGTGAGACTGTTTTTCCTTCCCACTTTGACATACAGCAGGACCCCCATAACCATGGGATCAGTATCCACTGATTCACTTATCTACAGTTTGAAAATATAAAAAATATTAAAAGAAAAATAATAGAAATGTGTATTTCTAAGGATGAAGTTACCAGAGCTGTCCACTAGAGGGAGCCAGTGAACATGTTATGTATAACATTTGCTATTATACTAGCGTTTTCTATAATCTGCATTTTGCAGCATCCGTGGGGGGGGGGGGACTTGGAACCGATCCCCTGTGGATATGAGGATCCTACTGTATGTGCCCACACATCCCAAATTTTAATGTATCTTTTCCAATATGCACAAATATTTACATATTTAATATATTGTACATGTTTTCTTTACTGGCAAACATGTATTAGTCCATTTCCCTCCAGTGGTATTCATTTTTCATCATTTTTATTCATGCCTTGTTTTGTGCACAGGCTATTTTTTCAAAAGGCCTCATAAGGCTCTGAAAGGCATGAATTCTGAAAGTTAGGTGTATTTCTTCTTGCCCCAAGTGGTTGTCAGGAGGTGAGAAAAGTCCATCTCCATGGAGACTGTCTGATTCACCAACATTCTTTTCCAATTTGAGACATGGCAACAATTTCTCCACCAGAATTCACAAGCCATAGAAATAAATGCGCTATCGGGAAAAAATAAAACTTTGCCGGTGCAACTTTTTGCTTTCAGAACTTTTCCAAAGCTGGCTAGAATATAACTTATTCCATACAGGAAGAATCTTCTTTGTGAAACCTAGGAAGCCTTAATATGTAAAACTTGAGAGACTCTGTCTGTCTCCTCAACACATTTATCAGAAGCAGGCATTACTCTCCATTTTGTCAGAGATTTAGGTGTGAAATTGACCTGTCTGCTTGCATTTGGGTGGTCAGTGTGCTTATCAAAATGACACACAGTCTGGATATTCTTTGAATCTTGCCTGAGAGAAAATTCAAAAGAAACCTGAAATATTGGAAGGCTGGAGAATGGAAGCACATCTGTGGTGTGGCACCACTCCTTGCGCATAGTGAAGAGAAGATCTACGCCAGCCTTTCCCTCTTCCCACTTGCCCTTTCCATGCATGCATGCTGCTTTAAATCACCCTCCTCTAACTTCTAACGGGAAGCAATTTTTGTCCCACACTTATAAGAATAATCATCATCATGTGCTGTCAAGTCAATTCTGACTTACGTGACCCTTTCTAGAGTTTCCCAGGTAGAGAATACACAGAAGTGGTTTATCATTCCTTTCTTCTGGGGGTGTCCTGGGACTGTGCAGCTGACCCAAGGCCACACAGGCTGGCTTTTTTTTCCTGAGAAGGACAGTGGGGAATCGAACTCCCAACCTCTGCCTCTGTGGCCAGATACCTAAACCACTGAGCTTAGGGTTTCCCATATTTTTGACCCTGGTTTGCAGTATCCTGTTCCTCTCCAAATCCTAGTACCTATGAAGAAACAAGCAGCTAATGAAGGGCTGTAAGGAGAGTGAGGTAGGGCAGTGGAATAACCATCATCGTTAGAGACATTGCTGTGTTTAAGGGCCAGGTGTGTCCCAATATGCCTGGCAAAAGTCAACATACCTGGCTCAGAGCAGGAGAGGTTGAGGAGGAAACATTGCAGGTGACAGTGTGGTTTTTTATGGGACTTTCCCTGTCAAAGGAGCAAATAGTGTGGTTTCAATCAGAACTGGGGGAAATGTTGTCTGTTTATCATTTTGAAGAGACCCTGCGTAACTTGTAGTTCCTGAAATAAAGGCTGAAATCCTACTGGTATAATGTTACGCTGTGCAAATAAGATAATGCCACCTGCCCATTATGATAATATTTAAGTGACTTTGACAGTTTCCAATCCCCCCCCCCCCAATTTCAGGTTCTCAAGTGCCCCGTTTGTCCTGGGGAAACCTTTGGGAGACTTGGGATGGGTGTCTGTGGAAGCCTTTAACAGCCAAAAACAGCGGCTGCTGGCCAAACGCCAGAATCAGGATTGCCAGAGCTGATCCAGCAGTGGTTTGGGCTTTTTTTTGGCTTCCCCCTCCCTCTTCAGAGGCTCACAAATTCTTCCCCAGGGCAAAAGGAAACCCAGGGGAGCCTGAAAACCTGAAGGGAGAGGATAGGAAACTTTCAAATCAATTAAATGTCATTGTAGTTGCACAGCATACAGGCAGCCCAATAAGATTTGAGCCAATATGTGGATTGAGAGATAATTATCCTTTGAATAGTGCACTTATCCAATGTTTTGCAAGTCTACACACTTAAATTGCATGCTAAAAAGTGCATATTAGAGAAATTGGCCCACAAAAATGCATATATAATGGAGAAATACTGCATTTAACATTCACATATCAGGGAAAACGTGGAAGTATCATCAGGGTTTATATGTAAACTTCACTGAAATGTTAAGGATAACTTTGGATGAGTTCCAACAATAATTGATTTATACTCCCAGGCATCTCATTCTATTAATAATATAAAAGTTTCCTGATTTATGAGTATATTGTTTATCCGAACGTTTGCCATCCAACTCTAGCTATATCCACTGACCACTCACTCTCAGATTCAGCACTAGCTGAATCTGAGAGTGAGGAGATTCATCCACAGGTGAGGGTCCTCACAGTCTGAAGCCTGCTCAGCCTTCTTTGAGGTTTGCAAAGGGCCTGGCTGGTGTAGCTCTCCCAACAAATGCTCTAGAGCAGGGGTCCCTAACCCCCGGTTCGGGGCCAGGGACCAGTCCGTGGCCTTGGCAGGACCAAGCCACGGAGACAGATCTCCCACCCCCTGCACTCACAGATGCATGTACATGCATGGATGCCCCCACGCACGCCCCCCATGCACGCATGGACACACGCACGCCCCCACCACATGCATGGACGCACGCACGCACCCCTGCATGCATGCAAAGACGTACTCCCATACGCATACACACATGCACAGATGCCCCCTGCCCCCCCGCACACATGCTAAACTGGTCCATGGTGCCAAAAAGGTTGGGGACCACTGCTCTAGAGCATCAGGATGCGAGTGTGAGAGAGCCTTCCATATTGAAAAAATTGCTGTCAGTGATCCCAGTCCTGGCAATGGGGCCATGGGCATTGATTTTCTGGAAGTAAATTCCCCTCTCCCCTGTCCTGAGGCTCCAAAAAGCTTCCCTAGGGTCAAATGGGATCCAAAAGGTACCTTGACACGGGGGGGGGGGGGAGTTGATGGAAAAGGAAACTTTTAATGGGCGATAAAAGCCTGCTGCTGAGGATGTCATCAGCTTGCATGGGCATAATTTTACAGAATGCTGGCCACTATTTCATTCAGTGTGTGTTTGTGTGTGGAGAGTCGTATCCTCCTTGAGGAGTGATGATACATAAAGACCAGCTTTAAAGAGAAACAGGATGGAACAGACATCTAGACTGCCCAAAGGTTATGGGGAAAATTTATTTAAATAATTACTGAAAAAGACCCAAACTTACAGTATTTTTCGGTCTTTTCTGCCACTGCTTTCAAGATTCATTTAAAAGCCCATATTGCCAAACCTAGAAATTAGGTGCTTGATCACCTCAGGAGTCCTACAGAAATTCCATAGGCTTCCGGGGGGGGGGGGGGGGGGAATCAAAAGCCTGCATTCATCACAACTGGCATTTATCCTTAAGAAAGGGTTAATCCTGGAATGAAACCAAATGATTTCAGATGATCATATCAATATTCATCTGCTTATCAGAGTATAGAGTATATACTGTTGCAATAATTCCAGGCAACATCAGCTTGTCTATTTCTACAAGCTTTTTTTTATCTACGTTGTTTCTATATTCCATAGGCACAAAATACTTCAAAGTGGTTGTAACATCCAAAAATCTTAGTTATGAAGAAAACTGTAGGCACAAATACTTGAAAATATATATCAACCTGAACTTAAGCTGTAGGCAAATACTTAAGTAAAAAATATAGGAGTAAAATATTTTTAAGAATAAAAAAAGAAGAATGAAAATGTTTTAATTTACATTATAAAAATGCAAAATCTTGTAGCCTAAAAAGGCAGAGAATACATCTCTAGAATACATCATTTAAAAGTAAAAGCATTGTCACTTCAAGCACTCTTTAGCAGTACTTTAAAAACATATTTAAAATGCCAACAATGTTAAAAAGAAAATGACATTCTTAACCTCTATGCATATTAAGAACACACACAGAAAAAAACCTGTTTGCTCACCCAGCCATACCAAGTTGAAGTCTATGGAGGAAATTCCATGTCTCCTATGTAGTTTGTCTGTGCTGCTTCATCATCTTTTTCTCCCTTCTAGCGACATTCACCTGGCATCATTTCAGTTCCTTTTTGAAAGGATATATGGCTATCTGTTCTTAACTATTTTTATACCTTTTCTCAATCGTTTTCCTTTTTTTCTTACTATAAACATTTTCTTATCAGCTTACTCAGGTCTTCCAATAATAAGAAATTGCTTTATGAGCTAACATAATGTAATTTCTCATAGACTTCACTTTTGCTCCATTTCTTGGAAGAGGAGAAATTGTTGATAAACATTTATGTTTTGACTATCTTTCCAAACCTTTGATACTCTACTGGTCATTGCTACCGGCCCAGAAATAACTTGGCTCATAAATCCGACATCTCCTGACTTTACATTTTCCAAAAGATGGCACTATAAGGTTATACAATCAAAGATCCCAGTCTCCATTCATTGATCTGTTGTCTTCTATAATCTTATCTAAATTCACAAATTATAACCAAAACATCCATCCAGTTGCCAAGACTGTTTATAATTCATTGACCCTGCTCTGCCGGAATCAGATTATGGTTTCGAAAAACAGTGGGTTTGGGGAGGAAATATAGAGTGTCACAAAAACAGTGCAGACTGCCTCTGTTTAAGGTAAGGGGCAAACTCCAGTGTACAGTCCCTTCTGAAAGTCAGATAAATATCCTCCAAGTTCCAGCAATGATGTTCAGGAGAGCCCTACGGCCCCTACCACTATCTTGATATCACTCAAAATGGGAACGAGAGAAAAGAAGCTTAAAGGTCCACAATGAGAATGCCTGCGTTTGTTTTTGCTGTTGTTTGTCCCCTTCTGGTTGTATTATTACTGTTTTGTTGTTTGAGCATGTTTAGCTGGAAATGCAATGAATAGATTGAGAGAGACAGAGAGATAATAAAAGAGACAGAAACAACTCTGAAAGGTTAACCAACCTTTGTTTTACTTTGACAGTCAAACTCTACTTGACAGTCAAACTTTACTTAGTCAAACTTTACTTGGTCATTTTAATTTAGCTGAATAATTCATGATTGCTGAGATCGCTAACCAGTTCTGCAATTCATATTAAAAATATTAGTCCATGCAATTTTCCACCCATGGATTGTTCATACTGCTATATAATCTTTATTGCACAATATTTTAGGCAGCTGACAGGCCTCAGGTTACCTGGAAAATGACTCTCAAAATGAGTACATGGAGGCAAAATCAAAAAGCCATGGCAGCAAAGTCTGCCACGAATAGAAGCCATCATTGGAAAGTACACTTTTTAATAGTCCAGTAGGTTAAAAATTATTTGTTGTTTAATTTTGGTTAGTACAGAGTGTGTGATGGATGTTGTTAGATAATTAAGTTAATGCTTCTGCTAACCCAGGTATTCCGTGCAGTCACCTTCATCCATGATGTCTGTGGATGAAGGAGAAAGGGATCACAGTCTTAAATTTAGTATTTTGGAGTACACAGACAAATAACTGTGTTGCAGCAGTGTACGATATGAGCATGAATAGTGGCAAATTTACCCAACCCCCCCCCCAATCCTGCAGACATGCGTGATTACCATGACATTTAGCAGATGCACTTAGGGGCAGAGTACTAGCAGAATAGCTTTCTCCCTTCTTTTTTTTCCCCCTTTAGTCCAGCTTTTGCCTTCTTGGATTGAGGTGAAGGGAAAGCCAGAGTGGCTGCTGAAACCACCGGGCACTGGGCTTAGGGGTATCTCCTGTGGGCTATAAGCCCAGCTTTTCCTTTCACCACTTAAATCCAGCCTGTGAAGAGTTCGCCTTCATTTGTCAACATGGATCTTTCTGGCCACCGTTGCATCACCTTTAGGAACAAAGAGGATCAACACTATGTGATTGTAATCAAGTCTGCGCCTTTCAGGCAGTACGAGCTCAGGTTCAGTTGCGATGTCATGAGAAACGTCTCAAAGAAATGTTATTTATGAACTGTGAAAGACTAAGTTCAAGATGAATGGCACCTGAGTCTTTTTTCCATAAATCCAAATGAAATCAATCCTTGTTGAATAAGAGCAGAGAAATGGATGATAGCCTTTCTAGTCCTCTGTGTCAAGTAATCAGGCTGTGTTGCTCTTCTGTCATTGCATAGCCTTTGGCTTATGGTCCCCCAGAACTCCAGTGCCAGAGGTTACCACTGCTGGAATGGCAAAGATGCATGAGCATGCAGGAGAAATGCCAGTTTCCTTGGAGACACGTGACAAAGCACACGTTAAGTACCGATACAAATTGATCCATGTCCTAAAAAATCAAATGATGCTTGGTATTACATAATTAAATAGAATCAAGGCTGTCAAAGCTGCTATGATTCAAGCAGATGTGCCCTGCAGTCTTCAGTGATCCCTTTAAGGACTTGCAGTTAAAATATTTTGAATTTCTGGAGAAGATGCACTGAAGGCATAAATAATCCAAAACGGTTTCCTGCTTTCACTGTTGCTTGTTCATTGTTCACATCTACAAACAAGAAGGGACATGTAGCTAAACTAGACAAACTGGATGAACTAAATAGATGATCAGCGTATGTATCTTTTTATTTATTTTATTATAGGTTGCTTTGGGAACCTGAGTGGGCAGAAATCAATACATTCATTGTTTTAATAAATAATGAATAAGTAAAATGATTTTGCTGTGGAGCTGATGAACTGTTAATCGATTACTCACAGAGGTTGATATTCTGTGTAGTATGTATCAAATTATCTTTCCTGACAGGGCCTGTGTCCTGAAAACTAACTTCTACCTGGTTTCATCTCCGTCAGTAAATTGTAGACTCTTATTCATAAACACATGGGGGAGCAGTCTAACACTAGGCAAATTTCTTTTACTATTAAGAGCTAAAACTTAAGGAGATAAAGGGAGGACTGAAGGACCAAACACAAATATGAAAATATTTCTAAAGACAGATGCACCCCCTCTGGCAACACACGGCGGGGAATCATCTCTGAGTCTGGATGCCCAGGTTGGTGGTGGCCAGGAGTGCCTTTGCACAAGTAAAACTAGTGTGTCAGCTGGATCTGTTCTTTGAAAGGTCTGATCTGGCCATGGTGACACATGCCTTAGTTCCATCTTATTTGGATTACTATTACATTCTCTACGTGTCTTTGGAAGTGTTCGGAAACTCCACGGAGTCCAAAATGCAGCAGCCAGATTGCCGCCTGGGGCTGGTCACAGGATCACATAACCCCGCTGTAACAGCAGCTCTGCTGGCTGCCGATCTGTTTCTGGGCAGAATCAGAAGTGATGGTTCTAACCTATAAAGTCCTAAACGGCTTGAGCCCAAGCTATCTCAAGGACCACATCTCCCTTACTTGTCCTGCTTGAGTGTTAAGATCATCAGGAGAGGCCTTTCTCTCAGTCCCACCACCCTCACAGGTGCACTTCATAGGGACACGGGAGAAGGGCCTTCTCTGTGGCTGCTCCCAGACTGTGGAACTCCCTCCCACTGGAGGCCAGGTTGTCTTCATCTTTGCTGTCCTTCTGCAAGTAGGCAAGCCTTTCCCTAATGACTGGCTGCCTGGATGACTCTGTGTGTGTGTGTGTGTGTGTGTGTGTGTGTGTGTGTGTGTGTGTGTGTGTGTGTGTTTTAACAGATTGTTGTGTCTTCACTGCTTTGCATGTATCTTTGGCGTTGTTTTTGTGTACTGTTTTTTAGTGTGGTATTTGTTTGACCATTTTTAGTATTTGTATATTTAATGTTTTTAGCTTTAAATATTGTCTTTTAATGATGTAAGCTGCCCTGGGTCCTTTTTAAGGAGAAAGGAGGAGTAAAAAATACTTTGAAACAAACAAACAAATAAAGGGTGAGAATAATCATTCAGTTTGCCCAGTTTGTGGGGCTGACACAGTGACCAGTAATAGCTGAATCTGAGAAAACATACAAGATTTTTTAAAAAAGGAATATTTAATACTTAGTCTGTATATCGTACATGTCAGGGCCCTATCGTTATTTGAAATAAATGTTTCTAGCAATTAGTACTCGAAGGATATGTGTGGAACTGTCTCCTCTTCCAATCATGGCAGAGCTGTAGCTCATCATAGTATCACATTTGTAGTTGTTGCCCTGTCCCTTTGGAATGCAGTCATGAGGTAATCTGAAGAAATATATTCTTAAAAAATGTGTCAATTCCAAGGGTGCCTTATGGCCTGAGCCGTGGGATGCCAAACTCAGTCCTGTTAGTTTGTTCCCCAGCAACTCACAAGTCACATACTGTATGCTTGATCCAAAACACTTTATGTTCCTTAAATACTTTGTTCGCTAAAGTGGCCGCCCTTCAGTTTGCCCTTTTTGTCACTAAGGGTGGCCTAGAGCTGGTGGGCAGTAAAACCATTCAACTCAATTGCATCCAAATCCCATGTATCTTATGATATTGAAATGTCAAATTTGGAGAGATACCTAGTAGAAGAGGCATCCATGTTCTTTAAGTTCCATTCGGTGATGTTCCCGAAAGAACCAAGACATATTCCTGAAGTTCTGTGTTCAGTTCTTGAGATGATGGAGACTCCTGTGGATCCATCAGACCATCATTTCAGATAGGCAGATCAGGAAGAGGCATTCAAATACATTGAATGGGAGCAGACTGCATGAAATCATATTGAATTAAAGCAGATGGGGCACATATTTTGGAGGAACAGACTGAAGCCCTGAATCTTTGCCTTGTGCTACTGTTGTCACAGACTTTCGGACCATTTGTTGTATCGGCGGATGATCTTATATCCGTGGTGCCCCTCATTATCTTCAAAATCCAAGGAGATCAAGTTTGCTTGTTGACGATCCATCTGCTGCTTTGAATCTCCTACTAGACTGTGATGTCCATTTAATATAGAGGCCTGAGTGTGGGAATCAGCATCAAACTGAATAGGAGTGTTATGCTTCACAAGGTAATCTCTCAATGGTTCAGCCGTGTAAAGGAAGGAGATCAAACTAGTTCTAACTCCTCCCATTTAGTATTAAATTCAGCCAGAGGAGCTGAATCCATATGGGATATGATGTGGCTAGACTAGCCTTCAGACGATGTATTGCAGAGGTCAAGAGCCGCAACCTCAGACAATATTCTAATCAATACCGTGTTGCTGCTTTTTTAACCAGCTAATTATTTTTATTTACTTTCCATACAAAGCACTGTAGAGCTTTCCCTTTGACCCAGCTAAATGCTCTGTCATCTGCAATCCAAGGGGGGAGGTTTAAAAAGCTCCCCAAATATCAAACGCAAATACACTTGTAATTTTGGAGGAATAGAAAAAATAACTCATGTTCCTTTGCATTGCCCTTTTTATCTTGATGTTCGGGGGGGAAAAATTATGGAATCTTGTTTAAAAAAATTTCCTGAATGTTCAGAGGCATACCACACCCTTCTGTTGCTTTCAGGGGAGAATATAAGAATGCTGTTTAATGTGGCAAAATCTTGTGTGGCTGCAGTCAAAATTCATAAAGGAAGGGTTTTACTAAATTTATAATTTGTTTCAGTTAGCAGCAATTTTCTAAGAGGGGAACACATTCAGTACTAGCTA
The DNA here is from genome assembly GCA_037013535.1 of Intellagama lesueurii. Lineage (NCBI taxonomy): Eukaryota > Metazoa > Chordata > Lepidosauria > Squamata > Agamidae > Intellagama > Intellagama lesueurii. The sequence continues at coordinate 217,208,915 of JBAJHW010000001.1, read as the reverse complement.
TGCCTCTAGGAGGCATAGTTATTTTAGTTATTTCATTTTATGTTTTTAGGTGACAGTAATGCAGGCCTTTGGAATAACGTGTTTTAAGTATCTATAGTTTATTTGTATTTCAGATATTGGTCATTGACTGTAATAGAGTTTCTCTATCTTGCTCATTAAAAACAACATAGATTGGCTTCTGACAATCATTTGGCAGACTTGCAGATAAGTATACGGTAAAGGTAAAGGTTCCCCTTGACATTTAGTCCAGTCGTGTCCGACTCTAGGGCGCGGTGCTCATCCCCGTCTCCAAGCCATAGAGCCAGCGTTTGTCCGAAGACAGTTTCCGTGGTCACGTGGCCAGCGCGACTAGACACGGAACGCCATTACCTTCCCACTGAGGTGGTACCTATTTATCTACTCGCATTTTTACATTCTTTCGAACTGCTAGGTTGGCAGGAGCTAGGACAAGCGATGGGAGCTCACTCTGTCGCGTGGATTCAATCTTATGACTGCTGGTCTTTTGACCTTGCAGCACAGAGGCTTCTGCGGTTTAACCCACAGGTGGCAGCCCGATATCCAGTTATGCCTCTGTGGTTTAGGTCTCTGGCTGCAGAGCCAGAGCTTGGGAGTTCGATTCCCAACTGTCCCTCCTTGACAGGAGCTGGACTCAGGGATCCATAGGATCCCTTCCAGCTCTGCAGTTCTGAGATGATGGTGTTATTACCTTGTCCACTTTTTATAGCAAGGTTGATTATATTATTTTATGAGTTTAGCTAATTGTGGCTTTATCTTTCCAGGCAGAATATAAGTATGATGTAAAATTTTGTGTGGCTGCAGTTAAGATTTGTTAAGGAATTTGTGCCCTCTATTCGGAATCTTGTTCCATCTGATTTTATCTGTTGATTGGTTTTCATGTAGTTTCATTGTTGCTGTGTTTTATTATTTTGCTGTACACCTCCCAGAATAGTGCTTCACACTAATGGGGTGGTATACAAAGCAAAGGAAAGCAATCAATCAATCAATCAATCAGTTTTATTCTTCTAAGGAGGCTGTAAGCAGTCTTGAGTGCTATCTTTTAGTGGAAAGTAAGGTAAAAATGTTATAAGTAAATAAATAAATAACCTGGGAGTATTACTATTGAACTTAATGTGATTTACTTCTGAGTTGGCATATACAGGATTGCACTGTGCTTGGCTTAAATGCCAGCTTTATTCATCTGGCAATTAATCTTGGTAGTCAAAATTGATTATACTGTTTAGGTATAATTCCATTTAACAGAATTGGAAAATCATGTACAGATTCAGTCTTTTAGAACACACTATTTCTGATATTGAACGGCATTCACATACACAGGCTGAAATCATTTTGTATACATTATGCCATATGAGCCTAATGATATCAGCTGTGGTAATGTTTTTGGAACTAAAATATTTTCAGTTTCTCTGTTGAAGTTCCCAAGGCTCCCATAGAATCCCTTTCACCTTTGGGAAGAAGACTTCCTCTTCCTGTCCCACAGTCCCCAGTGTTTTCCTGACAATGAAAGGGATTCTGTGGGAACCTTGGGAACTTCATGAGAGAAATTAGAAATGTTTTATTTCCAAAGCAACAGGACTGAAGCCATAATATGTTCATTGAGCACAACTTGCAAAGGTTTCGGTTTTTTGGACTGCAGTTCCCAGAATCTCACAGCCAGCAACTTTTCTAAGTTTTGTTTTTCAGGATGGCTTTCAATATGGTTTTCCTAAAATGATTACGAAACAAAGATTAAAGGAACTTTCTCCCCACCCGTAATTTAACCCTTATTATCTGCTATCACTCACAGTAGAGAAAGAAAGGGTAAAGGACCAATTCTAGCACTACTCTCGCATAGTCTAAAAACATGCCTCAAGGTTTAAAATGCTTATTAAACTCTAATTACATTGAACACTGGTCTTTTATTTAACTTCAGATTTATGTAAATTTTAAAAAGGACCTTTGGGCTTTACCCAATAATATAACTGTCACATGTTAAGGCTAAGTATTTCAAGTAGAAAATTAATTCAGATTAGTTACATTTAAAGATGTTTTTTAATAAGTTGGATTAGTCATTGCAAAATTAAATTCAGTACCAGAGCGTATAGCCAGCTTCTCTACCAAAGCGTTTGTCTACAGCAGTTTTTGCTAGCAGTGAGCATGTCTGGAGGTGAGCAGAAATTGAGTATAAAGGACAGAAGCCAGCAAAGGCTGAAAGGCCCAGAACATACTAGGTAAGCTTGATGCCAGAGGCTACAGTGCAAGGTGCATAGCTAGTAACAGATCTCCCCAGATTTGTGGAACAGCCCCATAAGTTGTGTGTTTGTGGAACATACAGAATTGCTGGTTAAACTAGAATCCCCGAACAGGAAGTGGTAAGTAGTAAGCATAAAACAAGGCCTTTCCTCTCCTCTTATTTACAGGTTCTTTTTAAAGTCTAAGATGTTTGTGTGTTGATGTTTAAACGCCTGGTTTTAAGCACAAAGCTAAGCGAATAGTATTCTTGCCGCAAGAGTCTCTGACTGAATAAGCTTTGGTGTTTTATTCTGACATTTTCCTCCTCCGGGAAGCTTTATTTCACATTCCATTGGATACGTCGCACAATTCCTCCTGCTATCACATAGAATTCTGAAGCACAACCTTTCTTTCAAAGGCCAGTAACAGAATCCTGGCATCTTCTGGGACACTGCAAAGGTTCCTATGCACGCGCCTGTTGGAATGGATGTCGCTGTAGTGCTGTTCCTATAATGTTACTGCCCTGTTCAAGCCCCGTCACTCAGCGCTAAAATGCACACGAGGCACCCAATGGCTGCAATTCAGTAGTAAGTCGCACCTGGGGTAGGCCCAATGAATTAATGCAACTTCTTGAGGAACTGATTCAACAACTCCCCATTGATTCGGTGGGCCAACTCTAGTTGTGACTGAATACTAGATTTCAGTTTGTGGATTCCACATTCCTTCTCCAGCACTTTCAGTTGGAGGGTGAGGCCAATCTGAGAAAGAATTTTGCCTAAAAGGACTTCATACCATTGTGGGCACCAGTTATTCCCTCTCTGCATTTTGTTTTCTGATTCGGCACGAGGCAGATTAATAAAAGGTGCCTTTGGGGTTAGGTATGAATCTGAGCAAACTCTACAGATTGGCCAATTTGTTCAGTTATCTGACCCCCCTCCCTTCTCAGGAGCACCCGGTTCCCATAGATTTCTTCAGAGCAAGGGGGATCCTATGCACATGGTTTGGCCCCATCGTTATCAGTGGGTATCATGAAATTAATTTGCTGTTACGTTGACAGCCAGAAACAGAGAGTCAATTCTTGGAATTTATGTATCATCTTTTTTATTTTTTTTAATGGCTAATTTTGTGTCCTAGTCTTGACCTTAACTTGGAGGGAGCTTTGCTATTTGATGCTTGGTCACAGACAGAATGGGCAGCCCAGCCTATGTTTCTGCCCTGGAAAAGAGGTGCCAGAGCCAGCCAAATTCTGCAGGTTTCCACTCATCCCAGCAGCTCCTGGCGAGGGCCGTAAACTACTTCCGACAAGGAAAATATTCACCAGTCACTTTTAATAGCTGTACTTTATAGGTGCCATGAAACAGTGCTTCATGACTCTGTGATGCTGTTTGGAATGCTTATCAAATCAACATGGTACAGAAATTGTCCCTAAGAACCATAAATGTGGATACATCTGGTATGTTTTTACTCTTTATCACTTACTGAATAAAAGAATATAGATGTAGATATGTCTGCATGGCTGTGTAGAAGCTTTCGCTCTCCGAAAACACAGACAGGCAGACAGACACACACAAACACACTGCACGTTGGCTATATTGAAATCATCCACCTGCGTTCCTTTGTGTATTTATTAGCTTTTCATTTGTGTTGGGCACATGTTAAATACATTTTATTAAAACCTGGTGCTGTTTTAAGTGCTGTGAAATCATTTATCAGGACCGCAAATGGTAACTGGTTCTCCTCCTCCTCCTCCTCCTCCTCCTCCTCTCTCTCTCTCTTTTCCCTGGAATCAACTCGTGTTGATGCCAGCATTCACAGCCATTGGTCACAAGGCATGGCTTGTAGACACATGGCTCATTTGAGATAACTAGCACCTTGCCCTGCCAGAGCACATGGCAGAGGGTAACCCACAGCTCTCACCTGCAGTTTGAAATGCAGGCGGGGATGGTCCGTGAAGAGCTGCACTTGCATCTCATTCTCCTTTTTACATCAGGAGTCTCTTTGTCCTGCGGTCATTTTCATGCTTATCTTTACTTCCTGCCCTTGGTGTGATGTCCCCGGTTCCTATTTAATCACTTAAAGGTAATCCTTGCACATTATAAAATTGTGTAATGTGATACCCCTTTGAGTATAATCCTATTAAAATAATATGAATGTAAATGAAGGGGAAAATTGCACCATGGTGATCCTTGCATGCAAGGCCCAGCCTTTCCCTCTACGCGTAGCTCACTCTTTGTGTAAAAAGGAGGCGATATTACTGTAAAAGACACACTGATTACAATTCCCAAGTTTTTATTTTATTTTATTTCTATGCTACTTTTCTCTCAATGACAAAACCCAAGGCAGCCCACAAATTATTTTTAAAAAGCAAACCAGTTAAAAACATAATAAATGATTACGATTAAGAAATGACTTAAACATATGTACATCAGTATTAAAGTAATTAGCTAAAATTGTTTTTAAAAATGCTTAAAAACAGATTTAAACAGACTTAAGCAAAGCAAAGGGTCTCCTTATGTACCACCCAATAGCGCTTTAAGCACTCTCTGGGTGGTGTATAATTATGCAGGCTGCACATTGTCTCCCTCCCCCCAGAGAGTTGGATACTGAATTTACCAACCTTAGAAGGATGGAAGAATGAGTGAACCTTGAGCCAGCTACCTGAGCTGAGGTCATGAGCAGAGTCGTCACTGCAGTGCTGCAGTTTACGTACTGTGCCACGAGGCTCCTTGTAAAATAATAATATGCAGCACCCCAAATTAAAACCCTTCCCTGGCCAATTAGCTGTAACAAGGCTGCTTGAAGAGTATGACCTTCTCCTGTTGCTGGCAAGAGAAGAAGGAGAGGGCAAACTTGGCCTTCTTGGAGAGGGCATTCCAAAACCATGTTGCTGTCACAGAAAAGCCTGTCTCTTGCATCCCAACAGACATGCCTGAGGGAGTGGCGGGACTGAGAGAAGGGCCTCCCTTGAAATTCTCAAGAGCTAAGAAGGATCATACGGGGAGATATAGTCCGTCAGATAGCCTGGAGCCAAACTGTATATTCCTCTTCCCTCATGGCAAAATAAGGAGCAGAAGTTGGACCCAAATCCACTTTTGGTCATTTGCAGAATGTTGTGCTTGCACATGGAGGTGCATATTTGTTTGCACAAGAATGCTCCCCGATACCATGATTCAAACCCTTCTTTCAAGGAAAATCTGAATAGGGGGTGTATTTTGGGTAGTGTGGGCGGCATATAAGTTAAATAAATAAAAGGTTCCTGAACTGCTCTGTACCTGAATAACTGGTACACCTAGATTGTGGCTGTCCTGCCCTTGTACCTTATAGGAAATGTTACAGTCTCCTCCATTCCCAGGTCAGTGATAGCGTTTCTGTGTTTCCGGATCTTGAGTTTTCAAAATAAATAATAATTTAAAAATAATAATAAATCCAGCAATTAGGAGATGGGATGCAAACAGTTGTACTTCGTGTGTTTTCCAAAATTTGAATCAATTTTTTTTAAAGCAAATCCTGATTCAAGAGTGGTTCTTATTGTCAGTGGAACCGGGCTCTTAGTTCAGGGAGAGAAGTGAAATAGTTCTGGATGGTGTTGCACTTCCCCTGAATATACATAGTCTCAGCTATGGATGTGTATCTCACAGCCTCTCACTCTTGGTGAGAAACTGAGGAGTGGGATTGAATCCCTCTTTTCTCCTTGTAGAGAGTTATCTCTGTGTCATTCCATGCCCTCCCTTTTCCCCAAGAAATCTTGTGGGTTTTCTTGTTGCAGAGTTTTGAATTCCTGGTAAAATTCCTTTTGCTACTCAGCGGAAGTACAGAGATTCACAGAGAAGAACAGCTGCAAGTCCACCCCTTTCTTATTAACTGTCACTTAAGGTCTCAATTACTCCAAGATCCAAGTTCAAGTTTATTGTATTGGCTAAAAGCCATCATAATTGTTTAAAATACAAATATGATCAAGTAAAAATCATGATAAAATCACAGACATATAAAATAATAGGAGACCCTTCATATCTGGGAGTCCCCTGCACAAATTAGTGTGGATGTTTCTGGCCGCTTTTGCAAACAGTGCTGTTCTGTATGTAAAATATGGGTCATAGTCCAAAAGTAACCTGATCACCTTTATCTGAGGGCTTTCCTCCTGTAGGGCAGCCAAAATGTTACCCAGGAAAATTTTCTCTAGAGTTTTGATAGAGCTGACAGTTGAGTAGATAGTGGACAACATCCTCTATCTTACCTGCTCCGCAAATACACAGCCTTAAATGCTTAGGGACATTCATGTACCTACCATCTAAGACAACAGTTTGAAAATGAAGTTCTGTGAATGCGGTTCTCAGGGAGACAAAAGTAAGTGTATGTAAGTATTGCGCCCTTGAGTGGTTTGTTTTCAGCAGATGGTACCAGTGAGAGAAATTTGAAGAGTCTATTGAGGCTAAGTCCCGGTCATTATCCAATTTGTAGATCCAGTCCCTCAACATTCTTTTAACCCCAGAAAAAACAAAAATGTCTGTGGAGAGGGATTTAGATTTTAGTAAGGTTTGAACTGAAGTTGCCCAGCCACCACTCTTCCATTGCTCTACCATACAGCATTTAGGTAGACGGTGATTGGACATATCCATCACTCTCTTATAGTAGTAGAATATATCTAGAGTTGCCCTGGCTTTAATGGACACCATGCCTGTCTCTGTTCTAAGAAAAGCTGCCAGAGTCCCCTGAGGTGCCACGAGGATGTGTCTCAGAAACTTGTTCTACTTCAAGATGATGTAGGTTGTTCTGATTCATACCCCAGATCTCAATTCCATAAAGCATTTGAGAGATCACCCTCCCTGAAAAGACTTTTAAAGCTAGGGTTACTAGGTTCCCACCTTAGGAATGGAAAAATTTGGTCAAAGCATGGCTAGATTTCTGAACCAATATTTTGGTGCTCTGCATCTGGGATTTCCAGCAGTTTTTCTCATCGAAATGCACTCCTAGGTACTTAAAGGTCTGGACTTGTTCTATTTTATTTTCGCCTATGGTCCAGCTGAATTTGGGGGAATGCTTTCAAAAAATCATCACTTTAGATTTTGTGTAATTTATTTTTAGTTGCTCTAGGTGGCTTAACTCTTGGAGCTTATTTAAGCTTCTCTTCAGTCCCTTTTTGTTCATAGATAGTAATACAATGTCATCAGCATATATAAGACTTGCAATCTTATAATTCCCGATTGAGGAGGAAAATGGTCTGGATGATTTAAAACTGTTACAATATTATTAATATAAAAGTTAAAGAGTAAGGGTGCAAGTAAGCACCCTTGTTTTACCCCTTTGTTAGTATGAATTTCCTCTGTCAGCCTTCCGTCTGTGCTAATCCTTACCCCCAACGTTGTGTTGGAATATAGTTCCTGTATTAGGGTTAGGAGTCTCTTATCAATGTTAGTCTCTGTGAGCTTATCCCACAGGCGATTTCTGGTGATTGTGTCAAATGCAAAGGAAAAGTCAATAAAAGCTGTGAACAGCCATTTGAATGGCCTGGTGGTATATTTGCGTACAAGATGATGTAGCACATAGATTTGATCTACTGTGCTATGGCCCTTCCTAAAACCTGCTTGTTCCTGGTGAAGGATGTTATTTTCCTCCATCCATTTAGCCAGCTTCTGGAAAAGAAGGCGGGTATAGAGCTTGGAACTGATATCCAATAAGCTGATTGGGCGATAGTTCTGGGGGATGGATTTATCGCCTTTTTTATAAATTGGGAAGATTATGCTTTGCCTCCACCCCTCGGGGAAAATTCCTGTAGCATTAATTTGAGAGAAGAGTTGTGCTAGAACTGGGGCCCACCATTCCGGGTTGTTCTTATACACCTCTGGCGGGATTATGTCCTCGCCAGGTGCTTTGTCTGTTGCTAGAGCATCAATAAGTTTGCACACTTCCTGTTCTGATACTGGGGGCCATTCAGGTGTGTAAATTAGTAGGGTCTGGGGGGTTCTCACTTTTTTTGGCCCAAAATCTGCATCACTATTGAAAATAGTTCGAAAGTGGTGGCACCAGGCATTTGCCGTGATGCAGGCATTTGGTGCAGGATTGGGACCTATATCCATGGCTGAGACCATACTCCAGAATTTTCTCTCTTTCCTTTCCAGCACAGCCTGCCCTAGTTTCTCCCACTGAGCTGACATAAATGCATGTTTCTTTTGTTTTAAAAGTTCCTTATATTTTGAGCGGTAGCGAGCCAGCGCCTCCAGATTCAAATTTGAATGCATCTTCCTCGTCTTCCTTGTTAGATGAGCTAGATGCTTTCTGGCTAATCTACATTCTTGGTCATACCATCCCCCTCTATGAGAGGCTGAGGAAGGCTCCTGTGGCTTTTTGGTTAATAGAGGTCTTAAGTTAGAATTGATGTAGTTGGTGCCCTCTATTGGGTCCCTATGTCCAATTGCAATATCCCTATGTGCACTCAGCAGATGTGGGTTGTTGTCTTAATTACTCACTCTGAGACATTTGTAGGAAAAAGAATAAAAGTGTTTTATTACTCACAGTTGTGAGCAGATCAACAGCAAACTAACAAACTCCAACATTTCTACAATGTTTTCTTGAATTTTTTTTCCAGGAAAAACAAACAATCACCAATCTGCACAGATTAATTACAATGTCTGCATTGAACTGGTATTTTTGTCATGCAAGGTTCCTCCTCAAAGGACTTTGAGCTACTCTGAATTTGGCAGTTTCTTGTGTTAAAGGACAATGAACAAATGGGAAAATAAAAATGAAGAAAATGACAAAAAAAACCTGTGAGGGCGAGAAAAACAAGTTTGGGGACTCTGTTTTATACAAAGCCAGAAAATCTTAATGATGCAGTGGGGGGGGGGGGAGTTTTGGCCAGGGGTTTCAGCATGGCAAGACTAGATAAAATGAGATATTGTTGGAGTATTCTCCACATACATAGTCTCAGCCACATATTTGAGGTCAAGTTAACCTCTGCAACAAGGACAGTCTGCTCATAGCTTTGACTGGCATTCTAACTGAGAGTTATCCTGAACAGGGGTAGTCTGCGTAGTTACCTTTGTTCTGGTATCATCCCACTGTGATTACAGCATTGGGTTATGGATAGGGCTGACATCTCAACATACTTCAGAAGATTCAGTCAGTGCAGAAGGCAGTGGCAAGACTTTTGCCTGGAATGACAAAAAAAGATCACATCTTATTGGTCAGGATCACAAGGCAAGTATGAGGCATTATAACATTCTTCTCCTTGTGGGTCTGGATGGTGAGGAATCTCCTGGGACTTTTGATAGAGTTCTTGAACTAGTAGGAACAACATTTTGTGCAACAGATGCCCATGCCTGTGTTGGAGTTTTTACAACATGATGCCTGTGGTTTGAGTGACTGGGAGGGAACATCTGGGTTGGAATGACTGTCATTCTATCCTGCACTAACTAATAGTTTCCCCTCACCTCTGAATTCAAAGAGAACGCCTCTCTGCTGAGTGATCCTATTGGCCTCTTTAGTCTGTTGAAGTCTGTATATTTGTTAGTTTGCTGTTGACCTGTTCACAACTGTAAATAATGAAACATTTTTATTCTTACTTCTACAAATGTCTCAGAGTGATACGGTAATTGATAACATAAGTACCAGTTCATAAGAAAGGGATGAACTATCTAGAGAAGTTGAAGCTTTTCTCCTCTGTGAGTCTCTGTAATTCTACTGCGTAGCAAAGGAGTTTTACCAGAAATTCAAAACTCTGCAACAGACCGTGCTATTTTCTTTCCACAAACTGCTGAGTTTCTACACAAAATTTCACAATTTGTGAATTGACCAAATTGTGTTAATGGCCCGAAATTAGGATGATTGTTGGCTTATTAAAGAGTTAAGATGGGTGCTGGTATCTTCTGCAACATGAGCAAGACCGCTGTGCATTTTCTGTGTGCATTTCTTTGCTTATCAAAGGGGAAAAACAGTGGAGACATTTCACATATACTATGCAGACAGGTGATGGAATCTCTTTGTCTCAATCGCAGCTGGACACGAGAGCTCTAAAACTCCTCACTGAGGTGTCTCGTTTTATCAGGATAGTCTAAACTGAAGAGAATGAGGTATTTCATGACTATTCCTTCCAGCCCTACTCAGCAGACTTTAAAGGATTTTAGAGGCTGGCCGTATGCTTCGAAGCCAAAATCAAAATTAGTTCAAGAGGCTCAAACTGCTTTCAAGGCCTAAATGATTTGGAATACAAGTATCTGAAAGAGTGCCCTTTCCCGTACTAGCATCCTGCATGTGGAAATCGTTGGCCGACATCCTTCGACAAATATAATCTCCACTAGAGGTAAGGCTTGTTACATGGGAATAAGCTGTTTTAAAGGCCACGAGGGATACATTTCAGGGCTTAGCTGGGAAAGATTAAACCTCTTCATGTTTTACAGTCCAAATGCAGATCCCCCGCCCATGCCTATCTTTAGATAAAGAAAAGGCACAGATGCAGCTGCACATTAAGTATGACAAACAAGATATAGGGAGAAAAACTATGGGTTGTAAATCTCTGCTGCCATGCTACGTGAAGGTATAAAAAAATCCTCCTGTCTTGCATCTGGATGGCAATGTTCAAATCACCGTATGTCAATTTTGTTGTGGGTGCTGAAAACTTGGGAGACAAAAAATGTTAGAAGTTCTTTCTCCGTTAGCAGAGTACATGCTGTCATCAGTCCCACTGTGGACTCACCGTAAAGCGGAAGAATCAGTTAAGAATCAAATAACTACAATTTTTACTGAGGAAGTTACATTTCAGATTTTAAAAAGGCTAAAGCGCAATCCTAACTAGGCAGGCACATGCTCCAGAGAGCGCATGGCAGAGGAGAGATGGCATGTCTGCCCCTGAGAATATCAGTCTAACAACAGGTGTAGGAATCAAAAGGACAGACGAGCTTTCCTGACATCTGCTCTCAAATCTCCCTTCTAGTTCTTTGGGGTTGGAGAAGTCCAAAGAAACAAAGCTTGGAGGTCAGGCGCTAGGCCAACACAAATTAGGACAAGGAAGGTCAAAGAGCCTTAGAAAAATTCATTACCTCAGCCCCTGAACAGAACCTGTAAAGTTACTTCTTTAAACTAACTAGTTATCATTATACTTCTAAACTACATGAAGTAAGTAATTACTGTAAAGAGATGAACAAATGGAAAATGGGCTACAGGAAATTATAATGTGTACTGGGAAAATCATGAGCTGTGGGGGAAGAAAGTCCAACAGAAGCTAAACATTTGAATTGCCTGAGTCATTGTGATTGCCCTCTGTCACTAGAATGGCCAGGATGAATCTCAAAGGCAACAGGTTCCTGCCTCTCCTGTGATTTGTAATTAGATGGGAGTAATTAGATGAAAGGATTAGCCCTGATGGCAGTACTTGATGTATCTGTAACCTCAGGCTTTATTTCTCTACAAAGAAGCCTAAAACAGGCAGATAGGGGAGAGAGAAGGAGCATCATCTAATTAGGGGTAACACTTCCCTTCATCTCTCCAGCAACAGGTCTGTTTGCATGAGAGTAGACCTTATTCAGGTAACAGTATGGGTTAGGAATAAGTAAAGGCTAGGGAGGCAGTGGAAGACAGGAGGGCCTGGCGTGCTCTGGTCCATGGGGTCACGAAGAGTCGGACACGACTTAACGACTAAACAACAACAAAGGCTAGGTTAGCTAGATTTTCTTATGTTCCTAAGTGTGTACCTTCTTTGAAAGGATCCAAAATTGATTTTGTAACATGTTGTGATTTTGTTCCATTTTACTAAGAAATTTTTGAGTAACATTTCTGTTTTTAATAATCATTTTATCTTTTTCCTGATTTCTTTTTTCTTCTTTTTAATGAAATACATAAAATCCTATCCAGGAGTGGGGTGGATTTTTGTGTGCAGAGGAACTCCGGGTACTTATTTCTGGTGTCTGAACCACCTTGCCAAAATACTGGAGTTTAAAGTAAGAAAGTGCATGTGGGGAAGGTGGCAGTAAAAAAAAATGAGTGCATGAACAGAGAGGTGTAATGCTTCTTAAAAGGCACAACCAGAGGAAAGGGGTTGCGTGCCAAGAAGTAAAGAGAAAATGGCTCAATAGGTTCTCTCACCCCTGCGCCTTCTTAGAATTCCCCCACCTCAGGGTGGAAAGGGCTGGGGAGTAAAGGGACTATTGGACTATTCTTCAAAATGGTAAAGTACCTGAAACAGACACATTCGGTTATTTTTTTAAATAATGTGAATGCTACAAACCACTAGCATCGAGAAACAAGACTCTCCTCCTTCCTTTCCATCTGATGTTCACCTCAACAGTGGAAGGCACAGCATTGAGCCAGCATTTGAGCCAGGCAATATTCCTTGTCCACCATCTAATGAAGGCACACCATCCTACGTATAAAAGTAATTTTGAAATGAACTGTTACACTGTTAAAAGAGGGTTGTCTGCCATTAAATTGTAATTGCAATATACTATGATTAAATCAAATTCTTGGGGGGGGGGGTTAAATGCAAGTTACTAATTATTTGTAACTAATTACTTCTAAACTCCGCCCCTGACTCTGACCAAATCTTGTTCCCACTTCCTTAAAGCAGTAGATGTATAGGTAATGAAAGAAAGAAAGTATTATTTATTTATTTAAGTTATACCGCGCCCATCTAGACCAAAGTCTACTCTGGGCGGCTAACAACAGTACAAATAATAACAATATAAAATAGCACAACAACAGTAATACAACAAGAGATGGCAATGGATAAATTAGGTATTGACAGGAGGGAAGGCCTGCCTAAAGAGCCAGGTCTTGAGTTTGCTCTTAAAAACACTCAGCGAGGGAACCAGACGAATTTCCAAGGGGAGATTGTTCCAAAGGCGGCGGGACACTGCTGAGAAGGCCTGATTTCTTGTTCTTTCTCTCCGGGCCTCCCTCGGCGTTAGGCCCCTCAGTCGCCCATCCTGGCTAAAGTGAGTGATTCGGGTAGATCTAGGTGGGAGAAGGCGTTCCGCTAGATATTGAGGTCCTAAACCGTTTAGGGCTTTATATGTCATTATTAACACTTTGAAATCAATGTGGAAACGAACGGGCAGCCAATGCAGGGCAGCCAGAGTGGGCAAGATATGGTGATACTTTCTCACCCCAGTGAGAAATCTGGCTGCCGCATTCTGCACCATTTGAAAATTCCGCACCAATCTCAAAGGTAGCCCCACGTAGAACGCATTACAGTAGTCTAATCTTGAGACTACAAGCGCATGGACCAGAGTGGTGAGCACCCCAACATCAAGATAGGAACGCAGCTGGGCAATCCGCCAAAGATGGAAGTAGGCGGTGCGGACCACTGACGCTACCTGGGTTTCCATAGTAAGCGCCAGATCCAGATGGACCCCCAAGCTGCGAACCTCACTCTTCGTGGTGAGAGTCACCCCCAAAAGAGAAGGAGTTTCCCAAACCATCAATGGTGGGGCCACCCACCCTCAGGACCTCCGAATTGTCCGGGTTCAGCCTCAGACCATTCACCTGCATCCATTGCAATACAGCCTCCAAACAGTGCTTAAAGGACGAAAATGTGACAATAGGTCAATGGCAGCCTTCTCATGCTTCAACTAATTCTGGTTGCTAGACAGAGACCAGAATCCTGCATGGATCTTATATGTATACTAGATGAATCATATAAAGTTCCTCAGCTAACTGATAAGGTGCCAGATATATGGCGATCACATGTAGAATCACATTCCCAACCCATATGAGTTAGAGATTGAGTCTATTTTGGAAAGAGACTCCCTGTAATAGTGCAGTCTTGGTTTGATATTTTTTGACAAAGCAGGCATCTGTTTATGTTGCTTCAACTTATATACTGCCTCACGGTGCTAAGGCACTTTCCGGGTGGTTTATAACTACACAAAGAACACTTTGGCCGCCCATTGAACTGGGTAAACCAACCTCAGAAGGAGTCAACCTTGAGCTGGCTACCTGAACCCGTTGGGATTGGACTCGGGTTGTGAGCTGAGGCTTGACTGCAGTACTGCAGTGTAAGCACTGCACCATGAGGCTCTTATATATTTGTGTATATATACATATATAAAATCTGAAGGTGTGTTATTTAAAAGAAAAGAAATGTGAACGCATATGGCAGTGTAATAAAGAACCTAATAGCCTGAAACATTGTTCTTACATTCTGTTTTTACGTGTTTATTGAACCTTTTATTAAATTCCGCCGTATGTGTATGTTTAAAAAATAAAACTCTTTTTTTTGATTTGCTCTTGTTTACAAATTCTGCTTACCATTTTTATAGCTAGCAGTCATGAGACATTATGCCCATGGAGGCCACTGGTCAGTGCTAAACCACCATAGCGAACAGGGCAGTGTGACATCAGCCTTTGACTATGGCTGTGTCAAAGCAGCCGCTGAAAAATGAACACGGGCTATTTTCCTGGGCTGGAGATAGGAAAACTCCAAAGAAAGGAGTCCGTATTCACGGCATGATGACAACCCAAAAATTAGTGCAGTGGCCTAGGGGTGGTTATCATTTGAGAGGCAGCACACATAGGTCGAGAAAGTGTGTGGTGCACAGCTCAGCTTGTGTTTCATTTAGAGACAGGTTTGGATCCCAGATCTGCTTTGGGTTGGCAGAAGGGCTCTGCTTATGAGAGCTTCCTTGTGGGATTTCCAAGGATCCCCCTCCCCCTGCACCACAGCATGGCCAATTTAGGAGAGCCTTCCCATCATTTGTGTAGCCCTTGAGGAGGGCTATGGAGGCTGCCACAGAGACGAAAGGCTGAAAACACCCCCGCCCCCCATCTGCCAGCCCAGTGACACCCACCTACACCTGGTTCCACTGCATTTAGCACAAAGCTGAAGGCAGGTATTTAGATCTCATTGAAATAAATGGCACTCAGCAGATCACTTGGGTGGTTCATTTCTGGGTTTCAGCAAGAACCAAATTAGATCTTTTGTCAATTCATTTTTTAAAAGGCTCTCTCTCTCTCTCTCTCTCTCTCTCTCTCTCTCTTTTTGCACAATCTGTACAGGATTTTGGCTTCTGTGATGAAAATGAGGCCTTTGGGACCACGTAATTTAACTATATGCCTAAAGTTAGTATGTTTTTATTAAGAGAATAAATTTCTCCTCTCTTTTGGCTTCAGCGTGCTCTGTGTAACAAAAGCAGTGAATCTTTAAAAAAGGTTCTGCAACTGTTTCAAAATAGATAGCATTAGCAATACAAATATATCCACTGGTTAATAGTCTTTGTTATTAAGCATCAGAATCACTGCATTTTCAGTTTTCATTATTCTAGCTGCTCCTTAATTTGCAAAGGGCATATTTTTTCTTCCCTGCCCCCATATAACAATTCATTATTTTAATTAATAAAATAATCCAAAGCAATTTCCCTTGAACATGTATTTAAATATACAGAGTTCTGATTCACCTCCTCTGCCAAATATGTTTTAGTGAGGTCAGGATTGTATGTCCCTGCAGAAGTTGTTGGTTGTAATCCTCATAATCCTTCCCTATTGGCTGCCTGGGGCTGCTGGGATTCGAAAACGAACATCTGAAAACCACACATTCCCATCCCTGCTATATTTGATGGTGGAATTGTGAAGGGAAGCGGAGGGGGGGGGGGGGAAATAAAAATAATGCTACTCTGTAAAAATACTTTATGCCATAAATTTTCCATTTTCCGTGTTTACACCACAGTGTACCATTATAATCACAGAGAAAAGAAGATTATAATGAAAATGCTGACACAGTTCTAGCAGTACTATTGTTGCCGGCAACACAGTAATATTCAAGCGGGACAATAATCCTTCACTGACCTTGACATGTTTATCATCTTCAGCAATTCTGTTGTTCTCTCTGTAAAAATGTGACAGCTTGCAGTAAGAAATCAACCTCATACATCAAGACGGTATTGAATACAAGTTTTGGTACAGAACATGAAACCTACTTCAGGCTGCATATAAAACAGGCTTTTGAGGAAACATGAAGACCATAACAATGGGTGAGATGAATTATTCACAGTGTTTGAAATGGACAGTGCGATAGCATAACGCTGCCCTCTGCTATGATACTAAGGGTCTAGACAACATTAGAGCTTGGAAAGTTTCTTTGAGAAGTATTTTGCTCCATTCCCATAAGCACAAAAGTAGTTTAGTTGCCTTTGTAGTTATCATTTGGCAAAGTAGCTATGTCTCCTTTTTCTCATAAGTAGTTTTAAAAAAATAGATATCTGATTGATGGAATGTGAAGCACAACACAAGCCAGCATTTGAACCAGGTTTTCTTCCCTCACCAGGCCGTACCCCTAGAATAATAAAAGTAATGTTAAAAATTACAGTTACACTGCAGCATGAATAAATGTACCCAGTTACACCTTCATTATTGGAAAAGGGAATTAAATTATAAGTAACCTGTAAATTCTAACTGGTTCTTTTTAACAACTTACATCCAGACACCAGACATTGTTTTATTGTGTCTTGGCTGTGGTGCTGGCCGAAAGCTCACTTCATTCCCGGGATGATGGTAAGGTTTTGGGTCCGAGTTCCAAGTCTGAGTCTGAGTCTTTGGTACCAAGTCCCAAGTCCCAAATAAATAAATAAATAAATAAAAATAAAATAAAGTCCCAAGCCCCAGGTCAGAGTGCCTGTTAAAAACAACTGTTTTTTCCCCAGAAAAAAAGGAGGGATGGGTGTATTCCAAGCCACGAGTCAAATCCAAGTCATTGGGGGGGGGGGAACTTTGAGTTGATTCCAAGTTGAATCCCCAGTATGACTTAAGTCCAACTCAACAGCAAGTTTCTAGACCTGCAGAGAGATGAAGATGATCAGTCTGGCAAACGTAAGCTGTTCACTAAAACCTACTAGAAACAGGATTGCCAAATTTCCCAGTACTGACTGCAGGTATGATTTTAACAACAATTGGCTGTATCTCATATTTATTTCCATGCTGAGAAAAGTTTCACCTCCTAATTTCTGAACACGACACACTTATTACAGGCACAAGAATGGGCCAGGTTATTCTGTTTCTGGTAAGTTGCCAAGCCTAGCGTTTAATGCTGACAACCTGCTGTCTGTTTTCAAAGCATTTAACGTTTCTTAGAACAATATAGTGAAAACCATGTGATCAGTTTGACAATAGTGGGTGGGACTTCAGCGGTAGTAAATCACCATTATTCCCCTGTTGCCAGTGTTGCAGAGTTTTAAATTTCTGCTAAAACTCTCTTTTGCTATGCAGTAGAAGTACAGAGACCCACAGAGGAGAATAGCTACAAGTTCCCCAGATTCTACCCCCTTTCGGCACTTAAAGTCTCAATAACTTACTCTGAGATTTGTAGGGGAAAGAATAAAAAACACTTCTTTACTTAACAGTTGCTTGAAATTATACTTGTGCATGCTGTTTTCTTTACTGGACATATACTTAACAACCAACTGAACAGATCAACAGCAAACAAAACAATTGACACCAACCTGGAATAGAGAAACTCAGTAGCGAGGTGAGGCTTTCTTTGAATTCAAAGGCTGGAAGGAATGATTGGTCAGTGCTGAATACACAATCAGCCCAGAAAAGTCCCTCCCAGTCACATAAACCACAGACAGCATGTGAGGTTGCAAGCAAAACAGCAACAGACAGCACCACCATCAAGTCAGGTGTTAACCTCCCCTGTTGTGTATTTTTCCTGCTCAGTATTCCACCAGAAAATGGCCCTTGCAGATGTAATCAAACCAGGTGGGGTTTCCATGACAACCCCTTCTGCAGATGGACTGATCATAACTGCCTCTTCTCCTTTAGTGGATGAATCCAGGCAGTTAATGAAGCAAGAGAAAAATGCCATTTAGAAAAGTATAAAATTTTGCTGTAAAACCTGCTCCAGAAGAAGAGAGGGCCCATGCTTCAGTCACCTGCCAGCTGAATCGACTGTCAAGGAATTTTTAGGGAAGCAGTAGGACTTAGCAGTGAGGCTCAATTCTGCTTGATGAAATAATATAAATAATAATACACTGTTGGAGAAAAGAGGACATCAGTCAAGACCTTGATACACCTTGGCCAAAATCCCTGTTTGCATAAAGTTATGTTTGGGTTAAAAAAAATTAAAAAATGGCCACCAGATTGCTGTTGGCAGTCCCAATCCTGGTCATGGCAATCCAGCAGTGATATTTGACATAAAGCTCCTCCCGTCCCAAGGGTCCCCAGGATAAAAGAGAGGCAAATAATCTCATGAGGCTTTAAAAATAGATTATTATGATGCTATGTCGCTTTGAGTCAGCCTAAAGTAATGAAAATTGTGAGTTTAGCCAATCTTGTTTCTATTTCAAGAGAGAGTTAAACCCTCTTTCCCTACAATCTTGGTGCATTTAGCCTTCCCCTCTCCCCACCCCCCATGGCCACTGTTCACATTTCTTTTTTATTTATTTATTTATTTTATTTATTTTAATTTATATGCCGCTCACACTACCCCAAAGGTCTCTGGGTGGCTTAAAATGTGGGCATTAATTGCATTCCCATAATCCACGAGGGGCGTGGTGGCGCTGCAGGTTAAACCACAGAAGCCTCTGTGCTGCAAGGTCGAAAGACCAGCCATCGTAAGATCGAATCCATGCAACGGAGTGAGCTCCCGTCGCTTGTCCTAGCTCCTGCCAACCTAGCAGTTCGAAAGCATGTAAAAATGCAAGTAGATAAATAGGTACCACCACGGTGGGAAGGTCACGGGTGTTCCGTGTCTAGTCACGCTGGCCACGTGACCACGGGAAACGGTCTACGGACAAACGCTGGCTCTACGGCTTGGAAATGGGGATGAGCACCGCCCCCTAGAGTCGGACACGACTGGACTAAATGTCAAGGGAACCTTTACCTTTACCTTAATCCACACCATTTCTAGATTGGTATTAAGGCTGCAATTCTATCTAAATCTGTGAGGTTTCAAACACCCATGGATAGAGTAGGGATTTACACCTGATAGCTCAGTGGTTTAGGTATCTGGCTGCAGAGTCAGAGGTTTGGAGTCCATTCCCTGCTGTGCATAGAGGCAGCCTGTGTAGCCTTGGGGCAAGCTGCACCGTCCCAGCGTTCCCCCAGAAGGGAACGGTAAACCAATTCTGAGTATTCTGTACCTGGAAAATGCTGAAAAGGGTTGCCGCAAGTCAGAACTAACTTGACAGCACATGATTATTATGAAAATAAACATCCTAAGGTTGGACTGCAAGGCTACAATTCTGTTCAGTTATTTAGACTGAAGAGTGCGACCAGACGGCTGCAAAGGCATGGGCCTAATTGCACTGGAAAGAGTGACTTTAATGGGAGCGATCTCCCTTCAAGCAACCCCTTCATCTGCTGAGGAATCACTCCTGCCTAGTCTCAAGAAGTAGAAGCCCTAGAAACCCTACAGCTGGGCCAAAAAAGGTCCAGCCTGATCATGGATCAAGTTTGGGCTATAGTGCATGCATTTCCTTGCATTGTGTGATCACTGGGAAACAGATCGCACCGAACCACTCCACGTGCAGTCGAAATTGTGATCTATTTCCCCATGTAATTGCATCCTAAGACCTCTTCCAAAAAGCAGGAAGTAATTCTACCTAAATTGTCAAAATTCATCTCCACAAGGATGTTTGTATGTTGCTGAATTTTTAGTAGCTAGAATTAAGGGTTTTTGCTTAACCCTGAAACTTACCAGGACTGACGACTTTCAAGTAGCGCATTCTTGTAGCCAAAGAACTGTGCTTAGTGATTCCTTTTTTTCTCTGGCTAACCTCATCCAAGTGAGAGTGCTTGAAGGGGAATGTGAATGCTAAATTTTCTTCTTTGATGGCCAGAGCAAGGAACATGGCTATCTTCACATTGTCCTTGGGGCTATCACAACAGACCGTTGCGAGAAAACCACCTACAGTTAAAAAACAGGGCAGGTCAGCCTAAGGGGGTGCCTATGTTGTCAGTAAATCCATAATGAAATTGACTTGTCTGCATAAATGTCATAACTTACCCAATCCTTTCGGGAGTGATTTTTCAAAAGGCAGAAGTAAACTGTAAAAAACAACTTTCTCTTTCAAGAAATCCCATAGGACAACAGAATCATTTGACAAGGGATTTTATACAAGTCAATAAAATTAACTCTTGTCCTTAATTTTGCAAGGGGATTGTATGTGCTTTTTAAAATTATTATTATTATGCATCTTCTCCCCAGAGATGGTGAGCATGGAAAATAGAAGAGTTGTATCACAAAATGAATGTAAATTTTCTAAAGGGTTTTCAGAGACATTAGGAATAGACCTCATTCTGTACTATAATTTACAATGGATGAAATTATCTTATATATTGCCCGGACAAAATCATGATACATTATAGACAACAAAAACTGTGAAATGTAAAAATATCCCATTAACTTGCATCTGCTTTGGAGTTTAGAAATCTGTGCCATCAAATCACTTCCAACTTATGGTGGCCCAAAGAGATGAGTGACCTCCAAAATGATCGGTTGTCCAAATCCCTACTCAGCTCTTGCAAACTCAAGCTTTATGGAGTCAATCCACCTCATATTTGGTCTTCCTTTTTTCCTGCCGTCTTCAACTTTTCCTTGGTATTATTGTCTTTCCTAGTGAGTCTACTCTTCTCATGACACATCTGAAGTACAATAGGCCCCAGTTTCAGCATTTTTGCCTCTAGAGATAGTTCTGGCTTGGTGTGATCTAGGACACTTGTTTGTCTTGCTGGCAGTCCAGCTCTAAGTTCTGTGCCATCAATTCAGAACTGAGTTATAGCAACCCCCTAACAGGGCTTTCAAAGTAAGTGAGATATTTAAAGAATGGTTTTAACAGTCACGTTCCCCAGTGAGTTTCCATGGCCAAATGGGGATTCAAACCCTGGTCTCCAGAGCCCTAGTCCCTCATTCTACCCACTAGACCACACTGGGTATTAGTCCAACACTACTAACACTGATTTCTATGTGATTATGGATTTAGATGCTCACTCAGATGTACATCTTCATGCATATCCAACAGAAAGTAATACACTGAAAGCTGTGTTCAGCTGTTCATCTGAATGCACTTCAGACTGATACACACTGTTGTGGATCTTGCAAATAATATGTGGTGGAAGCCCCCTTTCGTACATGGCTCTTATGGTTCTTATTTAAACTGCACTCAGTTTTATGGGAAGGAAGATGACTGAGCAATTATGCCGGCTTCTTGTCCACAGAAGTCAGGGGGGCCACCCTACCAAGAGCGGGCAACTGTCGTAGGCTGCTAATTCTTGGGGGCAGCAGTAAGGTCCATTCCTCCAGAGTTCTCTGAGCATTCCTCTCTGTTGAAAAAGCAGCGTGTCCCTCACAGCTTATCCTGCACCCCCCCCCCCAACTAATCTGCTACTTTCAGTGCTAGTGAAGAAGTCCTGGAGCCAGTGTTGAAGTCAAGATTCAGCCAGCCCCTGTACACTGTCCTTTTCTTCAAATGGCAAAATGATTTAGGTCAGCTCTGTTCGAAGTGTCTCAAAACCGTGAGCAGAATCCAAATGCAGCTCATTTCTCCGAACTCTTTTCTAACTTTATTGTTTTCAGGGGTAAAATTAAAGTATATCAGGATGGGGATATAGCTGCCAGGTAGCTGCATTTGCCATTAAATTTGTATCTCACATTCTCAGACCAATAGGCTCCATGGACGACTCTTAACATAGAAAAAAAAATCATACAAAACCCATGTCTTGGGGATTCTGAGAGTTTTAGGCATTTAGCTGAAACAGTCAAAATGGTCAGAACCAGAAACACATTCATCAGCTAGGTAGGTTAACCCTTTACGGCCCATATGAACTGGGAGAGTCTGGGAGCTGTAAGCCAAAGAAGTTACATTTCTATCCCATATAAATGGGGGTGGAAGAAGAAGGCAAAGGGCAGTCGGGGGAGTGTAATGGGCTTCTCACCTTGGTGTATTGTGGTGGAAAAAGACACCAGTGTGAAAGAAAGCATCTGAAGGCAGGAGGGAAGAGAGGGGGTTCTAGGGTGAGGATGGGGTCATGAGCTTTTAGCCCAGCCAAACCTAAGCACATTTGCTATTTCTCCATCTGCCCCTCTACCTACCTGCCTGCCTGCCTGCCTGAGGTCTATTCTGCCTTCAGGAACTCATATCCCTAAACAATAATATCAGCTCCTTTAAAATTAATTGAATGTTGTTATATGGCAGGAGATTCTGGAGGAATATTTGCCCGATACATTCCAAACGGAACTTTCTTCACTTTTCCGTTTGTGGCTAGGAAGATTTCCTCGACCATAGGCTTCATGAACTGCAGACTCTCATTGCTACTCAAAATGGTCTTTATTAGGGTCAGGGAAAAGCGTACGAAGGCAGGTAATACTCAAAGTCTCGAAATGGAAACGGATCAGTTTTTTTACTGCACTTCTTTAAGCATGGGTCCCCCCCCCCGAGGCGCAGCCCAGCCCAGCTTTTGCCTCTCCCTCTGTATGCAGCGCATCTGCTTCTGCCGCCTCACTCCCACCTGGGGCCTCACACTCTCCTTCTGTGCCCTCAGGCTTACCTGCCACCAGGGTCAGAGAATCATAGCGTTGGAAGGGGCCCCTAAGGCCATTGAGTCCTACCCCCTCCTTTGAATCCAAGTCAAAGCAGATCTGACATATGGTGGTCCAGTTTTCTCTTGAATGCCTCCATCGTTGGCATGCTCACTACCTCCTGAGGTAACTGATTCCATTGTCGTACTGCTCTAACAGTTAAGAAGTTTTTCCTGATATTCAGCCTAAATCTAGCTTCCTGTAGCTTGATCCCCTTGTTGCGTGTCCTCCACTCTGGGATGATCGAGAGCAGATTGTCCTCCTTCTCCTCTGTATGACAGCTTTACAAGTCTTTGAAAAGGGCTATCAGATCTCCCCTCAGCCTTCTTTTCTCAAGGCTAAACATGCCCAGTTCTCTCAGTGTTTCCTCATAGGGCTTGGTTCCCAATCCCCTGATCTATATAGTGCACCAGATGGCACTGATCCAAAGATGGCCCACTGAATTGTGTACCCCTCATACAACTAAAAAAAATAAAGAGAGAGAGAGAATTAGAACATGGCATGTATCCACTCCTGCTCTGCTCACCTAAAGTCTTCTATTTGTTGAACTGCCAGGGAAATAATTCCCCCTTCATTGCAACCACTGGGCATCCTTAAGTCTGCTCTGGAATCCTGGGCAACTGTTGTTTTTTATTATGCTTTATTTTTGGTTTTGAGATGGTACAGAGACAATGAGATCTGATTAAGATGCATTATGCTAACTTTAATTAAAAGGATGACAATTAAGGATCTTGAAAAAATGTTCTACCGCTACCACTGGGCACTTAATTTGTGGTTAGATGCTGCTGCATCTGTCTGTCCACTAGGTAATACTACCTGATTTGGTTTCTGTTGACAACCCAGTTGAACAATAAAGTGGATTGTGATCCCATCTATCTAAACATTACCATATTTCTCTGTACTTTTACCCAGGGTGGGATCTGGGTTTTCAATAGAGTTGGGAGGAAAACCAAGTGACTATTAAATCCAACAATTTACTGTTTCCTAGTCCAGTGTTTGTCTTCTCTCTGTCCCACAGCAGTCTTCTACAGAGCAGTGGTGTCAAGGAAGTATTTGGGTACACTGAGCAAAACAGGGGTACCCCCAACCTCCAAGGTCCTTGCAGAGAAGAAAAACCTGAGACAACAGCTTCTTCCTCAAAGCTTATATTACATATGTACAGTCTTTACAAAATACCCCAACAGCATGTCCTCTAGCAAATCTCCAAACTCTCCACACCACATGTCTGTTCCTTTGTACAATATATAGTACATATGACCAATCAGGTAACATTACCTCATCTCAGGTGATGTCATGTGAATTACATCAGCCTTCTGCCTAGTCAGCATGACTCAGCTTTAGGCACCGCTGTACAACATGGCTGATTAACAACTTCCTTTACACATTCTGTCTAAGATGTCAATTTCTCCTATTACAATCCTTGTAATTTCCTAACAAGTCCTCCATTGCAGAGTCTTTTTTTACCGATTACAGTAGGTTTTGAGGGTGCAAAGGGACCTGCAACAGGTGGGAGCCTGGCAGGCCTTACTGGGGAGAGCAAAAGTTTGAACTGAGACTAGAAACATATTGGTAGCTTGTGAAACCAGACCAGAATAGGCATTATATGATCTTTGGGTCTCCATGAGCAATCTCTCTGTTGTCTATGGCACTGGATGCATTTTCTG
Organism: Intellagama lesueurii; assembly: GCA_037013535.1. NCBI lineage: Eukaryota > Metazoa > Chordata > Lepidosauria > Squamata > Agamidae > Intellagama > Intellagama lesueurii. Next base: position 217,184,525 of record JBAJHW010000001.1, on the reverse strand, counting down.
AAAGGTCTTCAATGGCATTTGCCCTTAATCTGACCTGGCGGTTACTACAGCATAAACCACTGAAGCCAGGTTGTCTCTGTGCAGAGAGGGATAGAGCTGGGTCCCCCGTCAAATCTGATGAAAGTTACTATGTTGGATATTTTCCAAAAGTGGATGAAATAGCCAGTTCTGCATCTCCAAATAAAGGTAGAAATATAAAAGCTTAAAAGCATATGCCTTTACACTAACATCCTACTGCTAATGCTAATTTTAAAATGGATTCCCAATTGTTTGTAGTGAATTTTTAAAATTTATTTTGTTATATTAAATATTAAAAAGTATCAATAACATGTTAGTTTTACCTTAAACACAAATTAAGATGACTGAAAGGGGCCCAAAATGGCAACCAAATGATTTTGAAAAAGTAATAATGTGAAATATCATTCGTTGCTCAGCCCATCAGCATCCTTTTTAATGGTATTGGTTAAGTAACAACTTTTTAAAATTCCTTGGGTTTTTAAATTTGAATTAAGCACAACAAATAAATGTTTAATGAAATATTTCCAAGCTGTATGGATCCATATTTGTCTTGCACCTAGTAAATTCAATCCAGGACACCATCATTCCTTCAGTATGTCATCTTAAAACAATTATCGACTACCCTCAGAGATAGTATAATGCTCATTTTCCTCACCTCACCTTCCCCTTCATTTTTCCCCACCCACCCACCTATTCAGCCTGTTGAAGAGCCCCGGAGAAGTCAAACACATGATCACAACTTTGCAACATCTGGGTGGAGACAAATAAAACTGACTCCAGAGTGGCTTTCGAATATTGTCAGATGAAAGCCAGTGATTACATAACACACAATGCATATGTGCTCTGCAATAATTAATTAAATCGTGTGTCAGAATAAGTGGGTGATGATTATAATCACGGGAAGAAAACTTGAAAGAGTGCCATGAACTGAGATAATAATAGAACAGGCTTTTAAATCATGTGTTAAGTTTGAGGAGTTAAAATAATTACACCCTCTGGGCAGCGTTCCGACCTCAGCCCCACTACAGTCTAACTCCTGAGAGGATTTTTATGGAATCATTACATTTTCTTCTTCAGGCATGCTGTGACTCAGTGCCTCCCACAGTAAATCAAATACTGCCTCTCTCTGTTCTAATAGATGTTTCCACACATGAAAAAATAGGCTGGCAATTTTGTTGACATATCTGAGTTTTTCAGCAACTGACATCAAGACGTTTTCTTGAAGAAGGCTAATAACCACTGAAGTTCGGTTACAGCTTGAGAAAGGAACACATCAAGTGGACGTACAGCGCTGATGTGTCACACTCTGCTGGCTTTGACAATCGTGCATCCGTTAGCAGAAGAAAAATATTCTTGACTTCTGAGCTCAGTCAATCTGTGATTCTGACTGGAGAGCTAAGGCTCGCATTGTGAAAATACAAACATGGTTTGGCCTACATCCATTCAAGCTTCTATTAAGGTGCCATTAAAGAAAAATGAACATAAAATAGCAAGGATGGGGACTCGGGACTTGCTGTTGAGTCCGACTTAAGTCGCACTGGCAACTCAACTTGGACACAACTTGGGTCTTTTTTAAAAAGACTCCCACTTGACTCGCAACTCAGAACCATTTTTTTTTTAGTCGCATTTCAAGTCCCTATTAGGGATGGGCATCCCTACCTGCCACCACCACTGCTGCCATCATCCTCAGAGGCAGCAGATCAGGCTTCCCTTCCAGGAGTTGAGGACTGACTCTGCCCATGCACCCAGGGGCCAGCTCCAGGAAGGGAAGTCAGCCTGCTGTCTGTGCACATGCACATGAGCCCACCCATCTTCCTTTCCATGCCAATTGTCTATGTGCATGCACCGGCCTATCAGCTGGGCAGCGCATGCGCAGTCCAAGTTTTTGGGCCTGAGTCTCGAGTAACCAAGCCTTGGGGGCGGGGGGGGCAAACAACTCGAGGCTCAGACTCGAGGCTTGGGACTTGGGCCCAAGACTAGAACTCAGACTTGGGACTCGGGTCTAAAGATTTGCCAATGCCCATGTAAAATAGGTGTGTGTTCTTTTTCCCATTACAAGAAATCCCACAGTACCAAAGAGACATGGAGATGAGAAAAAGAGGAAGTCTATGGAAACAGATTAGACAGATCTACCCACTCCTGTTGGAGGCTGCTTTCGTAAGGGATACTATGGGTAGCTTTAGGGCTGCCCTGTCCCCTGAAGCTGAGGCAGTAGTACTTACGAGGCAAAGCCTGGAAGCACTTAAAATTGCCCAGAAACCATCAGAAATAATTCATTTAATTTTTTTTTTTAAAAAAATCATTTTATTGGCATCACCATTTAGATTGGAAATCATGATATCTAACTTCTTTGTCTGGAAACATAGACATGCCTGATCTTAGCTTTAGATATAAACATACCAGATCAGCATCTGCAGATCTATTATTTGCAATTTTTAAAAAAATCTTGCAAAACAATGTACAAAATAAACATTTCATGAAATAGTAAATAATCTGATGTGTATGAAAGACACACAGCCTGCTTAATACGAGTATTTTACCAGCCAGGGAAATGAGGCTCCAGCAGGCAACCAGTAAGCCTTAGAGGTTTCCAAATCTTGGGGGTGGGGGTGGGAAACCAGTCCTATGGCACAATAGAACTGTGGGTGAAATCTGCTGTAATTGGCATATTATGAGAATTGGTCCAGTATACAAAATTGGACTGTCTAATTTGCATAGTATGCAAAATAGACTGCCCAGATTTGGAGAACTGGTATACAGCAACCCTACCCTGGAGTCAAATGCATCACACTCCTTCCTTGGTGAATTATATTCCACTGTTTTCCACCTCTGATTCTCTAAACTGGTCTTTGGCACTATCCCTGACCTCCCAGATCATCCTCATCTACCAGATTCTTTTCTGGTCCTGTTCTCCAGCAGTTCCCAGATGTATCTATTTGATTTTCACTGTAGATCCACTATGCTATCAAATCAAAAGTTGGCTATGTTGGGCAGGCAGAATAATTACATTGGGCTGAAGCTCTTTAAATTATTTACCCTAAGAAGCTATGGGCTATGCCGTGCAGGGCCACCCAAGAAGGACAGGCCATAGTGAAGAGTTCTGACTAAACGCGATCCACCTGGAGCAGGAACTGGCAAGCCACTCCAGTATCCCTGCCAAGAAAACTCCATGGACAGAAACAAAAGGCTAAAAGATATGATGCTGGAAGATGAGCCCCTCAGGTTGGAAGGCATCCAACATGCTACTGAGGAAGAGCGGAGGACAAGTACAAGTAGCTCCAGAGCTAATGAAGTGGTTGGGCCAAAGCCGAAAGGACGCTCAGCTGCGGACCCGTTTGGAAGTGAAAGGAAAGTCCAATGCTGCAAAGAAAAATACTGCATAGGAACCTGGAATGTAAGATCTATGAACCTTGGTAAGCTGGATGTGGTCAAGCATGAGATGGCAAGAATAAACATTGGACGGGAATGGGCGAATTCAATTCAGATGATTATCATATCTACTATTGTGGGCAAGAATCCCGTAGAAGAAATGGAATAGCCCTCATAGTCAACAAAAGAGTGGGAAAAGCTGTACTGGGATACAATCTCAAAAATGATAGAATGATTTCAATAAGAATCCAAGGCAGACCTTTCAACATCACAGTAATCCAAGTTTATGCACCAACCACTGATGCTGAAGAGGCTGAAATTGACCAATTCTATGAAGACTTATAACACCTTCTAGAACTGACACCAAAGAAAGATGTTCTTCTCATTATAGGGGACTGGAATGCTAAAGTAGGGAGTCAAGAGATAAAAGGAACAACAGGTAAGTTTGGCCTTGGAGTTCAAAACGAAGCAGGGCAAAAGCTAATAGAGTTCTGTCGAGAGAACAAGCTAGTCATCACAAACACTCTTTTCCAACAACACAAGAGGCGACTCTACACATGGACATCACCAGATGGGCAATACTGAAATCAGATTGATTATATTCTCTGCAGCCAAAGATGGAGAAGCTCTATACAGTCAGCAAAAACAAGGCCTGGAGCTGATTGTGGCTCTGATCATCAGCTTCTTATAGCAAAATTCAAGCTTAAACTGAAGAAAGTAGGAAAAACCACTGGGCCAGTCAGGTACAATCTAAACCAAATCCCCTATGAATACACAGTGGAAGTGAAGAACAGATTTAAGGAACTAGATTTGGTGGACAGAGTGCCGGAAGAACTATGGATGGAGGCAGCATCCATTCTACAGGAGGCAGCAACAAAAAACCATCCCAAAGAAAAGGAAATGCAAGTAAGCAAAGTGGCTGTCCAACGAGGCCTTACAAATAGCAGAGAAGAGAAGGGAAACAAAATGCAAGGGAGATAGGGAAAGTTACAGAAAATTGAATGCGGACTTCCAAAGAATAGCAAGGAGAGACAAGAGGCCTTCTTCAATGGACAGTGCAAAGAAATAGAGGAAAATAATAGAAAGGGAAAACACAGAGATCTGTTCAAGAAAATTGGAGATATTAAAGGAACATTTTGTGCAAAGATGGACATGATAAAGGACAAAAATGGTAGGGACCTAACAGAAGCAGAAGACATCAAGAAGAGGTGACAAGAATACACAGAGGAATTATACCAGAAAGATTTGGATGTCCCGGACAACCCAGATAGTGTGGTTGCTGACCTTGAACCAGACATCCTGGAGAGTGAAGTCAAGTGGGCCTTAGAAAGCATGCTAACAACAAGGCCAGTGGAGGTGATGCATTCCAGTTGAACTATTTAAAATCTTAAAAGATGACGCTGTTAAGGTGCTACACTCAATATGCCAGCAAGTTTGGAAAACTCAGCAGTGGCCAGAGGATTGGAAAAGATCAGTTTACATCCCAATCCCAAAGAAGGGCAGTGCCAAAGAATGCTCCAACTACCGTACAATTGCACTCATTTCACATGCTAGCAAGGTTATGCTCAAAATCCTCCAAGGCAGGCTTCAGCAGTATGTGGACCGAGAACTCCCAGAAGTACAAGCTGGATTTCGAAGGGGCAGAGGAACTAGAGACCAAATTGCTAACATGCGCTGGATTATGGAGAAAGTCAGAGAGTTCCAGAAAAACATCTACTTCTGCTTCATTGACTACGCAAAAGCCTTTGACTGTGTGGACCACAGCAAACTATGGCAAGTTCTTAAAGAAATGGGAGTGCCTGACCACCTTATCTATCTCCTGAGAAATCTATATGTGGGACAAGAAGCAACAGTTAGAACTGGATATGGAACAATTGATTGGTTCAAAATTGGGAAAGCAGTACAACAAGGTTGTATATTGTCTCCCTGCTTATTTAACTTATATGCAGAATACATCATGCGAAAGCCTGGACTGGATGAATCCCAAACCGGAATTAAGATTGCCGGAAGAAATATCAACAACCTCAGATATGCAGATGATACCACTCTGATGGCAGAAAGTGAGGAGCAATTAAAGAACCTCTTAATGAGGGTGAAAGAGGAGAGCGCAAAAAATGGTCTGAAGCTCAACATCAAAAAAACTAAGATCATGGCCACTGGTCCCATCACCTCCTGGCAAATAGAAGGGGAAGATATGGAGGCAGTGACAGATTTTACTTTCTTGGGCTCCATGATCACTGCAGATGATGACAGCAGCCACGAAATCAAAAGACGCCTGCTTCTTGGGAGGAAAGTGATGTCAAACCTAGACAGCATCTTAAAAAGCAGAGACATCACCTTGCCGACAAAGGTCTGCATAGTCAAAGCTATGGTTTTTCCAGTAGTGGTGTATGGATGTGAGAGCTGGACCATAAAGAAGGCTGACCGCCGAAGAATTGATGCTTTTGAATTGTGGTGCTGGAGGAGACTCTTGAGAGTCCCCTGGACTGCAAGGAGATCAAACCTATCCATTCTGAAGGAAATCAACCCTGAATGCTCACTGGAAGGACAGATCCTGAAGCTGAGGCTCCAATACTTTGGCCATCTCATGAGAAGAGAAGACTCCCTGGAAAAGACCCTGATGTTGGGAAAGTGTGAAGGTAAGAGGAGAAGGGGACGACAGAGGATGAGATGGTTGGACAGTGTCATCGAAGCTACCAACATGAATTTGACCCAACTCCGGGAGGCAGTGGAAGACAGGAGAGCCTGGCGTGCTCTGGTCCATGGGGTCACGAAGAGTCGGACATGACCTAATGACTAAACAACAACAACAATACATCTAGACTTTTATTTCTGGACAGATCAATCTTTCTTTCTTTCTGTAAGAGGAGAATGTTCTGGTCCAAAAATGGTCATGCTTGTGTAGTTTCTCTTGTTTCTGTTCCATACTCTGATTATGTAACCGGTTTCAGCTGAAGGCTGCATTGTGTTTGAGCAAGGATGTTACCCTTGACTGTAACAGCATCAAGAATTCAGCCATATAATTGGCTTCTCAAGACAGTGACATATTATGATAATGAGGGACAAACAGTGATTACTCCAGCTTGCACACAAAACAAGAACAACTGACAGGATGCTTAAGGTATTTTTGTAGCTATCAGCAGCTGTTTATAGGAGGAAAGAAGCAAGTAAAAATGTGGCTGGTTTTCCTGCAGAGAAAATGCATATTAAAATAAAACAGGTGAACATTTGGTCTACCGAAAAAATGAAATATGCATCGTGTCTCAAATTACTAATGCAAGCCCTTTGCATAGTTACAATTTTTAATAATATGCTGTAGCAATTTCTTTTTTAAAAAAGTTTTGATTTATTTTCATGTGGTTTGTTTTTGTTTTTTTAAATGTTTCATAGACCTGTAGGCAATGTGTGCCTGATGGCTTGTACCTATTCTTACTTCTAAAGAAAATGGCAAATGAAAATCAGTTTGTTAAAAACAAGATAAGATAGATAATTCTTCCAGGCAATTCACTTTTCATTAGCTGAAAGTGCTTTTTTTCTCCCCTTATAGATTGCTAAATAATTAAAGCATCCACCCCAAAATATAAAATATTTAAAAATCTTTCAATAGCCTTAATTCAGGAAGCAGCTGTTTAAAGGTTTAATTACACTGGAGGGAGTTCTAACAGTTCTGGATATGTAAACTTTCAAAATAAAGAATTTCTATTTTTCTTTTTTAAAAAAAAATCTTCCAAGTAGACTGCATTTGTAGATAACCGTGTTAGTTCATCAGAAGAGAATCTGAATTTATTTTAGGAGCCACCAGAGAGTCTCTTGATTGCTCCTCAGGCAGAGAGTTGGGTATGTGTGTGTGTGATATTTTATTCATGTTGAACATTACGACCCTTCATAACTTTCTTTTTAAAAAGATGTTATTGGTGATGAGTCAGAATGACAATGGGATTTATTCAATATGTTTCGTGATTTAAATAGTCGAAATATACTTATTAAGAAAGGAAGGACTGGCCAGTGTCCTATTCCTAGTCCCAACAAAGGGTAGATCCAGTGAATCAATGGTTGAGATCCTGTTGGCACAGCTACATCCATGGAAGCCTGATGATGTCATCAAAAAGGGATGATTTTTGAAAAAATTAGACACTTCCTACTTCTGTCCTGTGCCTCCCACAGCCCCCATGTAATCCCTTCCATGGCGTGGAAGCCATGGGAGCCACCAGATGGGAGATGCAAGCCTTTAAATAACCAAAAATTGCCACCAGCAGTAATGTCATCCTACCTGTTTTTGGTAATTAATGACTTCCTTCTCACATCCTGCAGCTGCCATAGGCTCCACACAACAATGAAGATTACATGGGAGTTGTTGGAGCCAAGGGATGGCAGTAGTAAATGTTTAATTTCCAAAAATCAACTCCTGCTGATGACACCATCAGCCTTCTGTGGATGTAGTTTCACCAACAAGATTTTTGCCAATTACTGAATTGTAAGCCAATATTGATGTAAATCCCACTGAATCAATGTGTTTACTCTGTTTGGGACTAGCAATAGGATATGTGCCACTATTTTTAGGGCTGAACAAAGCATGGGTGATCTGTGACTTGATTAGTAAATGTCATTTTCTTTACTTAAAAATAAGGTAAAGGTAAAGGTTCCCCTTGACATTTAGTCCAGTCCTGCCCGACTCTAGGGGGCGGTCCTGATCCCCGTTTCCAAGCCATAGAGCCAGCGTTTGTCCGCAGACAGTTTCCGTGGTCACGTGGCCAGCACGACTAGACACCGAACGCCGTTACCTTTCCACTGTGGTGGTATCTATTTATCTACTTGCATTTTTACATGCTTTTGAACTGCTAGGTTGGCAGGAGCTGGGACAAGCAACGGGAGCTCACTCCATCGCGTGGATTCGATCTTACGACTGCTGGTCTTCCGACCTTACTTAAAAATAGAGATGGATAATTTTATGGGAGATTTGGTACAGGGGAAGAAATTTCACCTTTCCTGCCACTCTCCTGTCCCACCCCAGAGATGTTATAGGCCCACTGGAAATAAGATATTTAGCTATTTCACCCCAGTGGGACCAATAGCAGATTTTTGGAAACTGGGAATGAGACCAAACAGCTGGTGCTTTCTTTGGGATAGCAGGGATGTGCGATCATGGTTCTGTCACACAACAATTCCTATTTATATACCTCTGTGGCTCACAATATCCTTGTGTAGTTCTATCCAAGAATGATGGGACTGTGAGTGATCTGCATCAAGAAGATACACAACTGTTGGGGATCATTCTCTGCTTTTCGGTGATCCTTCTGCTCTGTCCACACACCAGGGAACTCAGCTGGTTCCTGAACTAGTCGAAAACCATCTCATCTGCTTCTGAGAAGGTTCAACTTCATTCTGTTCCACTCCCACTCCCTTTGAGTGTGTTCCTGCAACTACAGTGAAACCACAAGCCTTCTCCTCCTCCCCTCAACCACATTGCCAGGATCTTTCTCCCCACTGATTCCCCAGATGTCTTCAGACTCACTTATAGGGACACATGGCCAGCAGCAGACATCTCGCAATAACGCAGAGCTCTGGGGAGAAGGTGATGGTGTTCAACCTTGCTAAGAACAGGAATCTGGCATTTCCATGGAATAGAAACAGGGGGAGAAACCCCTTCTCCATGAAAACCTCTGCACTGCCAGAGACATCAAAGTGTCTCTGGTCCCAGACATTTGAGCTGAAGAATAGGAGGTCATCCCACTGAGTTCTTGGGGGGAACCCTTGTAAAAGCATACACCCTTTGACAAATTCTATCAGAATGAATGGATGTGTCTCACATCTCTCATTCACAGACAGTTAGATTTTGGGGGTGAGGGGTGGTAAGAGTATCTACAAAAGTAGCCCTTTCACACTTCTCAAGGCTCATTGCAGGAAGAAACACAGCTTGCCTGCAGAATTTGCAAACGTTATGAGGCCGTTTTGGGGGAAAAATATAAAGAGAGCATGAAACATTGCAGATACTTTAAAATGTGAACAGCTATCATTTGTGTTGCTGAAACAGTATGCAGAAGCACTCTTGAATCAGTCGGGGAAATGTTAGAATAAATGTTCATATTGGGGGAAATGTGTCATAATGGCCACTAATATCCATGCGGGAAGAAGATATATGTGAGCCTAGGAAGCTGCCTTGTATGGAATCAGCCAATCCGTATATAGCCCAGTATTGTCAATATTGATTGGGAGGATTTTTTCTAGCCCTCCCTGGAGATGCTGGGAAATGAATTAGAAACCTTCTGCGTTCAAAGGATGGGTCCCAGCAGTGAGTTGCAGTTGCTCCCTCCAAAAGAAACACAAAGTCTGACAACATGATTAAGAAGGAAGGGGAAATGGGCAAGGAGAAAATGCAGGAGGGATTTGAAGAAATCCAACAAAATTAAAACAGAGTTTTTCCACATCCCTAAAATCATGTAGACATTTGCCCAGATTACATCCTGACTAAGAACCACAGGGGGATGGAGACTATAATTCCAGCATAAACTTTTAGTCTGAATAAAGTCAGTGCTGAATTGGCTACTGCCTCAAAGCATCCTGGTTTGGCCTCCTTGGAAAAGGGAAAAATGCTCTGTGATGTAATGTTTTGAGGTCCAAATATACATCTGAAGAAAATTAGGAACCAAAAGGGCAACTTTATTCTATAAGGCCTCCAAGAACTTTCTGTGCAACCACACACACAGCCATTTTGCAGTCATGCGGTTTACTAGGGTGTGGAGCTGTTCCTCAAATTATCAGCTCACTAAAGTTAAAGAACTGTCATCAAAATATAAGCTCTTTTATTGTAAGGATGGGCAGGGAGTTTCTCCCTATGGCTCTTTCTGAGGCCTGGAGGGCTGCCATGATCACTTAAAAATTGGCTCTACCAGTTTTATCTTTGTGCCTAGCTGTGTGGATCCAGTCGCTAGTGCATGTGAGGGTGTAGCATCTGATCTTTTATGACAAGATTAATTTCTGAAGTAAGTCAATGAATGCAACTCCTTCTTGCAAACCAAAAGGTGTTGCTGGCCTCCTCAACTCTGTTTTCTCAGTGGAAAAAGAGTGACAATCAAAAACCTCCCTCACAAAGCTCTGAAAATATCAAATAATAGCTATTTGAAATTGATTCTTTTTTTTTCAAATGAACGCTATTCCACATGAGAAAACAAGAAGAAAGAGCTCTCTGTACCGCATAACAGAAGGATTAGGTAAAGCAGCCATAGTCTGGAAGAGTCACAGTACTTACCTTTGCGATACAGATTAAAGGATAAACTCAGTGAGTTAAGTCTCTGGCAGTGGAGCCAGAGGTTGAGTGTTCGATTCCCCACTGGGCCTCCCAGCAGAAAGAGACAGCCCTGTGTGGCCTTGGGCAAGTGGCACAGTCCAAAGGTACCCCCAGAAAAAACATTTCTAAGTACTTCTACCTGGAAAACCCTGAAAAGGGTTGCCGAAAGTCAGAATTAGTTTGATGGCACATGATTAATATATATATATATATATTGAGATTGCTTCCCCACCTGGTCCATTCAGAAAACAACGGAGAGTTACCATGCTTTAAAAAAAAAGATATTGTTAGCTTCTGACTTATAGGTACTGTATACTGGTCTGTTGTTGTTTTTAATCAGGATGCTGAGGTAATCTGGGTGGACCTTACTTGAAGCAAATACATGGAAGTCAGAGGCAGCAAAATGGTGCCCTTTCTGGAATCTTCTGTTGTATTTATTCATAGGCCATGACTAGCCCCACATCGGTGGGGCTAGTGATAAACTGAAGCCCTGTTAAGAGATAGAAAACTGGATTATGTTAATTAGAAACATTAAAAGAATCAACAGCAAATGCCGTCATAAATTTTGCAATGCTGTTCCTATAATATATGAAGCCAATTACTCTGACTCAGCACAAATGCATATTCACAACACATTCAGTCTATTCCAAAACAAATTCTAAGTCCTTGAAATAAAAGTACAATATAAAATCCATGAAAGCAATGAGCAATATAACAGTATTTTATGTACATATTATGGCCACTCATTGATTGGCCTTGAAGGCAAATCCACAGGCAAATATCATTTTAGCAGAAACACAGGCTTGATACTTTACTATGAAATTGCAGAGACCAAACACAATCCAGTAAGACTATATCACAGAGAAAGAACCTGATTGAGGGGAGTGACAAAGATATAGATCAGAGATGGGCATGAAACGAACCACAAAGCAAAAAACCAAAATAAAACAAAACCCAAAACTTATGAATTTGACTATTTTGTGTGTTGGGGCGGTGTTTCGGGGAAACATGCTTGCCTAGAATGAAACAAAATGCTGAACCCCTATTGGCATTGGTTATTTATATGTGCTGATTAGCTCAGTGGCTTAGGTTTCTGGCTGCGGAGGTTGGAAGTTTGATTCCCCACTGTGCCTCCTTGACAGTGCCTGGACTTGATGATTCATAGGATCCCTTCCATCTCTGCAGTTTAAAGATTCGTTATTATATAACTTGGAATCCCAAATCCAATCTTCACCAAATTGGAGAGAGTGGGTAGGAGAGCCAGCCCAGGAGCCAGTCCAAGTTTGGCAAAGTTTGGATGTGGGGCCTTTGAGTTATAGCCCCCCAAAGCAGGTGCCCCCAGGAAAGTGCTCTTTAGCCAGCTGCTTAACAGACTTTCCTGGGGGGGACCTGCTTTGTGGGGAGCTATAACTCAGACTGATGGCAGAAAGTGAGGAGGAATTAAAGAACCTCTTAATGAAGGTGAAAGAGGAGAGTGCAAAAAATGGTCTGAAGCTCAACATCAAAAAAACTAAGATCATGACCACTGATCCCATCACCTCCTGGCAAATAGAAGGGGAAGATATGGAGGCAGTGACAGATTTTACTTTCTTGGGCTCCATAATCACTGCAGATGGTGACAGCAGCCACGAAATTAAAAGATGCCTGCTTCTTGGGAGGAAAGCGATGACAAACCTAGACAGCATCTTAAAAAGCAGAGACATCACCTTGCCGACAAAGGTCCGCATAATCAAAGCTATGGTTTTTCCAGTAGCGATGTATGGAAGTGAGAGCTGGACCATAAAGAAGGCTGACCGCCGAAGAATTGATGCTTTTGAATTGTGGTGCTGGAGGAGACTCTTGAGAGACCCCTGGACTGCAAAGAGAACAAACCTATCCATTTTGAAGGAAATCAACCCTGAGTGCTCACTGGAAGGACAGATCCTGAAACTGAGGCTCCAATACTTTGGCCATCTCATGAGAAGAGAAGACTCCATGGAAAAGACCCTGATGTTGAAGGCAAGAGGAGAAGGGGACGACAGAGGACGAGATGGTTGGACAGTGCCACCGAAGCTACCAACATGAATTTGACCCAACTCCAGGAGGCAGTGGAAGACAGGAGGGCCTGGCGTGCTCTGATCCATGGGGTCACGAAGAGTCAGACACGACTTAACGACTAAACAACAACAAATAACTCGGACATCCCAAATCTAAAATTCATCAAACCTGTTGCGGGGGGTGGGGGAGTCAGCTGAAGACTTGCTGTGAGTTTGGCATCGCTAACTCATGTAGGGGCTGTTCTACAGCTCCTAGAAATCCCAAATCACATGAACCACAAAATGGTTCATTTCGTTTAAAAGTTCATGAAAGTTCATGGTTCACCATTTGTGCATAGCAATGAACCATGAACCATCATGAACTGCTATTTTCCCAGTTCATGCCCATCTCTGGTAGGGAGGCATTGACTGAAATCTAGCAGGAAGTCACAACTAGAGAAGGCCCACAGAAACAATGGAATGTATGGTACAGTTGACTCACCAAATTTCCACTGATTCAACTGTTTCTAGTTGGAACTTACTACTGGATCTCAGCCATTGTATTATTCAGAAAGAGTCTCATAAATGGTCCTTGCAGAACTAAAGAACAACAGGACTAGCTCCCAGATGAGTGTAGATAGGATTATGTCCAAAATATATTACTTACTGCATAGCATTTTCAGCTGTGAAGCTTCATAAAAGACACCAGTTTAGTCAGGAGAAGTTCATTAATCTACTTCTCTTAGTATTTCTCTTCCAGTCAAGTTAACCAGTTGCCTTTTAACACATAGAGAGAATTCTCATTCAGTTCAACGGGGGGGGGGGGGGGGAATACAACAGGCCAGTTTGCATTTTACTGAAAAGGAAAAGATTTAGTATTGAAATGTGTAAGTGTCCCTTTCCAAGCTTGCTGTCACATGCCCATTGCAAGCTTGGCCACACAACTGACTGCAGAATGGTAAGCCCCCCAGACTGTAGGAGGGACACTTAAAAGACTTACATTCAGCTCCTTTCAGGCAACAGTATATTACCCTAACTCTGCAGAATGCAGCGAAAGAAGTAGTTTGCCTCATGAGCCTTTAATACCAGCACAAAATACCAACACAAAAATGGAAAATGGAAGGGAGGAATTGGATTTTAAAACAAATCTGAGCAGCTGTCCCTCGAAACATCTACCTGTCCCACCCTCACCTCATATACTGAGATGCTGCAGGTGGCCACTCAGAGAGAGGCCCAGAAATCTGCCACCTGAAACTGGGCCTTCTCTGTGGTGGCCACATCACTCTGGAATTCACTCCCATCTTAGGTACAGTTAGCTCCATCCCTCCTATGTTTTAGGGGACAAATTAAAACTTGGCTGCTTTCACAAGACTTTTTATGACCTTACCCCAGACTAATCTTATCTTGAACAATCTGGGGTTTTTTTTTCTCTTTCTCTCATGTGTTTGTGAACTTGTCTTTGTCTGCCATTTGTCATTGTTATATATTGTATCTAATTTTTTTAATAGTTAATATTCTCCTTTGTTATTATTGATTTTAATTTTAGACATTTCTATATATCATTTCAAGTGAATGTGATTATTGGTTTTGTATGCCTGTATTATTTTACTTGTTTGCTATCCAGAGTAGCGGTTTCACCACTAGTTGGATGGGATTAAATATATATTTAAATAAATAAATAAAATATTGCCACCTCATTTTTCCATTTTCATTCTCTTAGAACTGCACAGCTGGAGTCCAGCTCCTGTCAAGGAGGAACCGTGGAGAATCAAACTCCCAACCTAGATGCCTAAACCACTGAGCTATCCAGCAGTTTTAAGAAGATGGAGACCACTCTGAGGGCACCACTCTGAGGTCCAGTTACAAAGCTTAGACTATTCAAAACCCCAAATCAGCACAACCAAAGGCGAAGCAATGAAAAGAACCTGCCTTTCAAGCAGCAGGCATTCTCTGATTTTACTCCTGCAGTATTGATCAGTATTGCTGTGGTTCATTTTCAAATTCAGGAGTGTGTTTGAATCTCTCTCTGTGTCTTACACAAAGTTAAATCAATCAATCAATAATTCAGTCAATCAATCAATCAAGCAAGCAAGCAAGCAAGCAAGCAAGCAAGCCAAAGTGCCAAGATCAGATGAAAATCAGCTTCTCCCCAGTCTTGGAACGACAGTTCGTTTAGGTAACGGATTCCTAGCTGATGCAAACATTTCGACAGGAAAAGGCTGGGTGGTGACTGCAGTGCAAAACTACCGAAGAATAAATGTGGTGTGACCAGCAATGTAAGATACAATTTTCTTTGCATAGAAGCAAAAAATGAAGTGATGACAGAGTTCAGAAAAACCCATTCTCTTCCTGAAATTGCATCCTGACCTTGTCTTTCAGCAGGAGTCTTTCAAAAAGTTAAGCTTGACAGTACAAGAAAGTTCCACGGACTGTAGTCTGCACAGTGGCCGTAGCAATTCTGGGGATTCCTGTTTCTTGCTCTTCTGTGTCATTCTTCCCTCAAACAATGATCAACATAGAATGCTGGGCTCCAGGAAGTGACCCAGACCATGTTCTCGAACTGGGCAGGTTATTTCTGATACAGTTGGCTCCAGACTTCGGGGAAGCTGTGGCAAAGTTGCCTCTCCTATGAGAGCAAGCCGCCATATCAGCAGAATGACAAGTGGCCACTGTGATTATCCAAAATGTCCCTGCTGCAGCATCACAAGCAGGCATTGTGGGAAAATTAAAGGGCTGCCCACTACTATTACTGTCACCCATGAGAAGCCCAGAACAGATATCAACATCTGTGCATTCTGCTTGGGAGCCAAGCTGCTTAAGGATGCTGGGGGTTGGTCTTGTGTTAAAATTGCACTTCACAGATGAAAGTGGGCTTCACACAGGCATAGCACTTCCTACTTATTTCCAATACTCACGTCATGTTGTAGAAGTTTACATTGTAGAGGGGGAATTCAACCTACAAGTGTACAAACTCAGCTGCCAAAATGAGCTGCAGTTCACTGTCAGATATAGCGTGTCTGGCTCACAAGGCTGCCTGTTGGGAAAAGGGATGGAAAAGTATTTCATTGGATTTGACAGGATTGGTGAAAGTAGCATTTTTTTTTCACCTCCTGAGATTCAATGTGAGAAGAAACACATCTTGCCTCAAAGAGTCACATGTGAGACTTCCAGGCCATTCCCAAGCAATAAAGTACCTATTTTAAAATGCAGACAGCTCATGGGCATAGTTGGAAAAACTGCACAAGAACTCAGTCGGTGGGAAAGTCCTGTTTAAATTAGCTAAAATGCACATTAAGGAAATGTGTTTAAAATGAGCACAAGTTGCCGTGAAGTCACACAAACTGAAGTCCCCCCTCCTCCCACCAAAAAAAGAAGAAGAAAGGAAAGGAAAAGAAAATAATGTGCATGTGTTATTTGGAGGAACTCAGCAAAATAAAAACAGAGTGATATTCATATCACTAGGTGTGAACGTACTAACAGTATAAAAATGTACACAGTTTTCCATTCTGAACACATCAAGTGTGAGTGCAGTCATGCACACGATTATTATACTCTTGCCTAGGGGTGTCTGTAAATACCATCCACTTTGATTCCATCTGAATCACAACTGCAGCAATCACAAACTGTAGCAATTCCGTTGCAGCAATCACAACTGATTTGCTTCGAGCCAAACTGTAGCCTTTCTGATTCATTTGCGTCTCAGTATTTTAAAGTACCGGTACACAGTTGTATTTATCCAAACAGCAAAAAAGCATGAAAATAAGAACGTAAAAGACTCTGACCTTGGATGGTGAAACTCAGTGCCAGGCAAAGCTCCCATGAGTTTCTTTCCTTTCCTCTACCATCATGAGCCACACAATGAAGGGTGTGAATACACAACAGGAAGAATGTGAATGGATCCACTGGTAAGTCAGGTTTCTACAGATGAATTCTGTTTAGCCAAACATGTAGGAGTCAGCAGAAAGAGAGGGGAAGACAGGGGTCAGAAGGGAGGAAATTGGGTACCAGCCTTATTTGCAGCTTTCCAGATTTGCTGGAGGCACGGGTACAGTAGAGCTACTTTGACAAGCTGCAAACAAGCTGGCTACCGATTTCCTTCCTCTCTGACTCCTATCTGTCAGCTAAAGCAAAATGGACTTCTACCATCCAGTCTTGTAAACAAAGACTGATTGGCAATTTCCTCTTCCCTCTCTCTCTCTCTCTCACTCACACACTTTTTTGGTCTCCTACGTGTCCTATTTTATTTATATTTATTTATTTATTTATTTGATTTACATATATACCGCCCATCCACTCTGGGCGGTTTACAACAAATAACATAAAACAACAAAGTAACAAAATAGCAAATAACAACATCAATACATAGGGGCGAAAATCAAAAATCATAAAGTACAGTGCAGATAAAATTACAATACAATAAATACAATTAAAAGCGTAGAAAAAAAGCATACCTGTGCCCTTTGTTGCATCTTTACCCACCATGAATGAAGAAGCTGGGAGAGCCAGCTTCTGATCACCCACTCAATCATGAAGCTGCATCTGTTCAAGCAATCACACTACCTGAATATTGAATGTATTCAACTGGAAAAAAAGTAGAAGCCCCAACAGCAGAGGAAAAAAATATTGGGCAGGGGTGGACTCAGGAGTGATCACATTGACTTCTACATTGTGTAGTCAATGGAAAATAATATGAATCTGATTGTCCCAATCCCAGAACATTTCCTGTATTATTTCTCAACGCAGCTGCCCCTGAGATACCTTAGATTTTATTCTGAAAATTACTGTAACCTACCACACTCAAGTCCTACACAATGGCACAAATTTCACACAAAGATACCCAATTTACTCAATCATTTGGATTGAGATCTGCGGTTCTCTAAAAGAAAAGAAGAAAAATTATCCAGGGAATACGTATCTTATTAAAGCAATGCAAATAGCAATCTCTCTGTGCTCTCTAACATGTTGCCTTCACAAAATGGACCAGTCAATCAGTCACAACAAAAGGGGAGTTCTTTCCCAGATGCTCCACAAATGCTGCTTCCAGGAGAAGGTGGGCTTTTCATTGCCACTTGAGCTGTCAAACTCTTTTTGCTATGGGTTTTCTTGTTCTTCTGTAACACCATTATTTTTGTTTTCCCTGTGCAGTTTTTGTTTTGTTTTGTTTTAATCAGCTTTCTTTACCTCCAAAGAGCCAAAGCAATATTTAGTGCTTCAGAAATTCCCAACTGGATTCAAATGCTACTTTAGGCTTCTTCACTTTGCTTCACATCAGTTCAGAAACTGGCAAATACCTCCACTTTCCTTCATTTTCTGAATAATTTCAAAATATTACGCACATGCCTACGGTTGGCATTTGATTATACAAAAGATTACAGTTATGTTGTTTCACTGGTTTATGTCCTCTTATCGACATCCCCACCATTATACAGATACATTCTCAGTACCATAGCAATGTGAGGCATCTTGAGAGATATATACTGGCCGCTGTGAAATGTGCATATGTATATGAGGGAATGTGCAGATACCTTTGAAAAGGTCATTTCTTTGCAATTACCGTCTCAACCGGTGCATGGAATTTCTTAAAATGTCATTAAAATTGTTATCTTAAATATCTTTAACCACAGCTCTGCTTAAACTCAGCAAACAGACTACAGTCAGCAGAAAATGGAGTTCACTCATATATAGGAACTAGACATGGGATATTTGTATTCGTATCCCTAGGGATACGAATGCTAATATCAGCACCACAGGTACTGCGGAAATCCAGTCCCTCCCCCCACCCAAACCGGCCAGTCTATTCATGGGTAGCCACACGGCATGCGCAGCCGTCATCCTCGTCATTGCACCAATTGTGGAAGCAGCCTGGCCAGTTCTTCCTTGCCTCCCCATGCAGCCGACCACTCCGGCAAGGAGGCAGGATGGGGAGTCTCCTCGCTCAGCTGTTGAATGGTGAACTGCATGGGGAGGCGGGGAATAACTGGCCAGGCTGCTTCCACAATTGTTGTGATGATGAGAACGACTACCACGCAGCGACTCTTAACTAGACAGGCCAGTTCGGGGGCAGAAAGGATGGGATTTCCACAGCACCTGTGGTCCTAATATTCGTATTCGTATCCACAGGGATATGAATATGAATATCCCATGTATAGGGACCAAGGGAAGAAGGTTGAGCGGTTCTTGGCTAAAGTTGGTCTTCTTAGAACATCACCAATCTATTGATGACATGGTGGGATGGGCAGGAGATGTTCATTGTCTCATACAGGTGTATCCACTGTGGCCTATACCATTTTCAGAAATGTTAGCATAAAAAGGGAATCTAAATTAAACTGTCCGCCCTCTCTTACTCTCTCTTTTCTCGTTTTTACACACACATACATTCTCTCTCTCTCTTTCTGTAGGGTTTTCATTCCTGCTGGATTTGCCTATCCCAACAGCCACATTCTTAAGGCTGGAGGGAAAAAGCGGGAGGGGCATGGCCCAAAAGACTACATTGCATTAGTTTACTGTACTGCTTACTACAAGGGGGTTTTGTTAACTGAAAAATCGTTCTAATTTTTTAAAAGTTTTTTAACTTTAACTTTAACTGAAAAAGACCCCTTGCATACTCTAGTTTTATTTTATTTAATCATTTTATTTATTATATTTTGTTATTTTATTTATTTATATTATTTAACTACCAAATAGCTTATTTTCTTTAAATAAAATAAATAGTGCCCCATAATAAAAACAAATAAAATGAAATAAAAAACCTTTTTAAAAAAGGTTAAGGTTTGGAGGTCCAGGGTACTGGGGCCCTTGAGTATATGATACAAATGCCCCCACATTAGTTAGAGAGCAGCAGGGGATGTTCTGAGGAAAATATTTTTGGGGTACAGGGGGCTGGGGGGGTATAAAAATGGCCTACAAGCTGCCTTTTGCCTACTTCTGCCCTAACGTTCCTTCCACCATTTTAAGGAACCAGAATTGATCACTTAATTTTTTAAAATGTAGAAAACTATTTTTATGTTTGTGGCAAAAGATCAGGAGCAGGAGAGGCGAAAGAGTTCCAGGCATTTGAAGGGACAAGATAGTATAAGCTTTAGCTGTAATGAGAGAGAAAAGGAAATATTTCCACGTGGGGATAATTGTCTCCCTGAAGAGCCACCTGATTTCCCTCGAGCAGACATCAGGGCTCATCCCAGAGGCTGAGACATCTTGCTCCCTGTAGTTATTCAGATTGCTCCAGGAGATGAGGTGAAGGAGTTCCTGGCAGAGACCATCATCCTTCCTTCCTCTTCAGTTAGTGCTTTCTCCATAATGTTTGAAGATGCAATTGCTGCGTTTTGCCCAGAAAACCCCCAGGTAGTTGATATTGCCCGGGGCATTTTGCAAAGCTCATCAATCTGCCTCTGTCTATCAACCACCTCTCTACTGTCTCTTCATTTCTTTAAGCAGCAGCAACATATTGTTCTCTGATGCAAGCTATGTAGAGGTAGATTCAATCAACCATGCGAGTTGCTATTCCATGGGGGGCTTTTGCAGACACTAGACATTCCAGTGGAAGCGGCAGCCTGTTTGCCCAGGGGCATGCATGCTGTGACTTGGGACAAAGTGCAAAAATATCTCGGTCCAATTATGGTTATTGTGGGATTCCACCATGCAATAACAGTAAAAATTGGGAATTATCCTTCACTAATGTCCAAAATACGAGATGTATCAGTTTAAGTTTGATTCTGAAAACAATAAAATTCATTAAAGGTCTTGATTTGTTGCATGTTGTGAAATGATTAACTGAGTGGGTTTGACTTACAAACCAACTGGTTTCAGTCCACTCTCCCATTCCTCTGCAGCCTCTCCTACATTACCAGCTCCGGTGGTGTTTATGACTACAATAGCGCAGCCCACAAAGCACATGCTTCCAGGTTTGTGCCTCCAGATTTTGATGCAGATGACTTTCAGCCATGTTCCAGGAAAGTATCCCTAAGAGATGACTAGCCTTCTCACAATTGAAAATCTGAGCAGGGGAGTAGATGACCTGGTTATTCACCCCATGGTTTCTGCAGTGTGAGGTTTTCTGAATTCTTCCTCTTGCCATTGCAGCCACCCATATTGCTGAAGGTGCAAGCAGCTTTTCAGTTTGCATATGGCTTGCCTCTTCTGCAAGCTATACAAATACAATGGAAAGTTCAATGAAATATCCAGCCAAGCGCACAATTTTTCCCTTCATGGAATACAGTGGGTAGAGTGATGTAGTCCAATGTCTGTTATATGATATACACTATCTTATTCCTGCACAATAGTGTTAAAAATGTTTAAGCCACTCAGTTACTTTAGTTCAGTGTCGGTCAGTCCATGCAGTGGCCTCTGATCAGCAACAAGTAGTTGCAATTCACTGGGAAGTCATGGAGGCATCAGGGACGAGTCAGAGGAAAGGACATAACATCATTGCCCCCTTACTCTGGAATAATGACGTGAGACAAGTATTATGGGATAAACATGGGCCACACTTTATTGAACAATCATTATTGCCCACCATAAAAGGGGGGTCTTGCCATAGTGTGGAATCAGGTTTTGCACAGAGGTCTCAATGGACCCGTTACCAAACAAATGGGCGAGTCCCTAGCCCCAAGTTCTCGTGGTTGTTAAAACAGCGAGAACCCAGCCAGCCCAAATTTTGACCACCCCCGGACCTTGAGCCACCTTCTCCTAGATGACTGTTGGTCCGGGTGTGGCCCCAGCGCATCTTCCCCCCCAAGCACTGTAATCGCACGATCCGCAGCACTGGGAGGTCAGATGAGCTATACATTTATTTATTTATTTATTATTAGATTTCTATCCCGCCCTTCTAGACCAGAGTCTACTCAGGGCGGCTCACAATATATTGTGCAGAAAATGGATTTAAAAACAACAATTAAAACCTACAATAATAATATAATCAAGATGGGAAGATAACAACAAAAAACCAAGAAAAGTGGAAATCAAGTATTGGCAGGAGGGAAGGCCTGCCTGAAGAGCCAAGTTTTTAATTGGCTCTTGAAAACACCCAGCGAGGGTGCCAGGCAGATATCTGGCGGCAAGCTGTTCCAAAGTCGAACATTACCTGTGATTGCGAGGGGACTCACCTAAACCTGTTCTATCAGCACTACCTGCCATAGCATAGGGACTAGTGACGCTAAGTCCCATGCCCTCCATCCATCCTATCGAGCTCCATAAGCAGGCCCCCCTGGATGTCCTTAAGAAAGACATCCAAGCCTCTGTCCGAGAGGTGCACTCCATCATGCCGAAAAAGCTCAGGCCTATCAGTGCGGATCTCCCTGTGACCAGTCACCGATCCAAGGCCATTGCAAACAGCCCTGCATACTTCCCTGTTAACACTCCTCCGCACAGTGTTAACTCGCTGAGCATGGCGTTCCACCATCCACACAACCTGAGGGATGATCGTGGACCATAAAATGCTCATAGCAGGGTACGTCACCCTCAGCTATTTGAGGTCACGTATTACATCCAAGATCAAGGCCTTTCCACCATATCTGGCCAGATTATTACCTCCCAAGTGTATTAACAACACATCTGGGGGTTGCAAGCCAAATGCAGCCACTCTGCAAAATTGGCCCCATTGCATTCCTCACAGCCCTTTCCATTCGATCTGGGCTCTAGCTCCGAGGCCCAAATTGCTCCCCCAGGTTGACTTGGCCGCATAGCGTGCTGCCC
Source organism: Intellagama lesueurii (assembly GCA_037013535.1). Classification (NCBI taxonomy): domain Eukaryota; kingdom Metazoa; phylum Chordata; class Lepidosauria; order Squamata; family Agamidae; genus Intellagama; species Intellagama lesueurii. Next base: position 217,162,148 of record JBAJHW010000001.1, on the reverse strand, counting down.
AAAAAATGTAACTGTGGCCGATTACCATGATGTGCAGCCGCCTCGCCATCACTACTGGACCTGCAATGACGAAAAGAACCAGGCGTCTGCCTAGACGTGAGGGAGTGTTCTGATATATCTGCGGTAAGCTGTCGATGACCAGCACCCTAGCCGTTTAATATCATCAGGGTTACCTGATGATATTAAATTGCCTAAGTATATTTATTTATTTTATAAACTGCCTAAGATATATTTACTGCCTAAGGCAGCTGCAGTTGAGGCAGCACCGATTCTAAAAGAATGTGTGCCAAATGTTAAACCTTGAATTCCCACCTTATGGAGTGCCATGTCTGTCATTTTCCAAAACTGGTACTTCATTAACGGGGAACCATCCTTGTGTATGAAGAAGTAATCCTGTCCCTGTCCCCTGATTTCCAAATATGCACCTACCGCTCTCACCGGACACAGTTCTACTATAGAACAAGTTGCTAAAGTAAGACTGGCACCTCTACTGCGCTGGTCGGCCTTGGATCGGCGAATGTGAATCCTCACCGTATTGTTCTCTAGCCTAACATCCTGCCATTGCAATGCTACTTTGGTTGCATCACTTTTGCCTGTAGCTGCCACTTCACTAATCCTTAATGTGCCAAAGAATGTAGCAATGACGCCGTCCTAAATAATGCTGCCTCGGAGTCATCCCTACAAATGACAATCCATTGCTGGCAGATTTTTTCCAACAATTCTGGGAATATGGGTACCCTTGTATCCTTAACCCTACCCCTTTCTTTACTCCAACCTTTGATCATCTTCCTGATGTGGAAGTCAGAGGTATAATCCTGATACCCTTGGACTCTGGCATGAAAAGCTAGTGCTGACATCCTGCCCTGTATAGATCCTGGCGACAGGCCTTTCCTATGTAAATACACTATAAACTGTCATCATGCCAATTTGCCAGACCTCTGGGGGAAGAGTCTCTGGGAATTCGTTGGCTCCTGGAGCCAACTCCCTGAACCAATTGATCTGTTGGCATGATAATGCATCAGCTAAACTGTTATCCAGGCCAGGATTGTGCTTTGCTTGAATCAAAATGTTATATCTTAAAGCATGCAATTTAAATGCACACACCAGTGCCATAATGCATTCAGAGTGCGAGGTGAGGCTGTTTATTATGTAAACCACTGCCTGGTTGTCGCACCAGAAGCGTACTACTGAATTGGTCCATTCGTCCACCCACAGCCACAGAGAGCCTACTATTGGAAAAAATTCCAGAAAAGTAAGGTCTCTTACAATCCCTAACTGGTGCCATTCCTCAGGCCACCGCTCAGCACACCATCTGCCTCTAAAATAGATCCCAAAACCTAGGGAGCCAGCTGCATTCGTCTGGACCTGGAATTCAGCACTAAGGTTTGTCTCGGACCTCCAAAATGAGACCCCGTTAAACTCAACTAAAAATTGGCTCCAGACCTGTAAATCCCGTCTCATGCCTATTGTAACTCTCGTTCTGTGGAAAGGGTGATGTAGACCTTTCATTGCATCACATAATCTACGCAGGAACGCACGACCTGGTGCAACCACAATGTATGCAAAATTCAGGTGACCTACAATCTCCTGCAGTTCTTTCAGCGACACTTTTTTCCCCTGTAATATTAAACTGATCTGAACCTTAAGGTCATTCAATTTGCTGTTTGGTAATCTGGAAGCCTGCCTTTGTGTGTCCAGCTCTATTCCCAGAAACATAAGGGAAGTGGCCGGTCCCTCGGTTTTTTCTTCAGCTAAGGGTAAGCCTAGCTCGCATGCCATTGATTGGAATGCTTCTAGAATAAATTTGCATCTCCCGGTGTTGCTTTCACCACAAAAAAGATAATCATTCAAATAATGGGGCATGTTCTTGCAGCCTACCCTACACCTGAGCTTCCATTCCAAAAATGAACTGAAACACTCAAATGCAGCGCACGATACAGAACAGCCCATAGGCAAGGCCCGATCAATGTAGTAAAATCCTTGAAAATGGAAACCCAATAAGTCAAAATCCTGGGGATGAACTGGTAGAATACAAAACGCCGATTTAATGTCACATTTCGCAAGCTCCGCCCCTACACCACACCTACGGACCATCCGCACCGCCTCGTCAAATGAGGTGTAACGCACCATGCACAATTCTGGAGGAATGGCATCGTTCACTGACTCCCCCTCTGGGTATGACAAATGATGGATGAGCCTAAACTCTCCCTGGTTCTTTTTGGGCACAACACCCAGTGGTGATACCCAAAGGTTCTCCAGCAGAACGTTAGGGAAAGGTCCCAACACCCTACCTTCTTTAACTTTCTTTCCAATTTTTTCCTGACTGTGCCTTCCATCCCCTTTACTGATTTCAATTGTTTTTGCAAAAAAAAACGCCTTGCTTTCCCCTAACGCTGGTATCCTGAAGCCATTCTTAAAACCCTCCAAAAGGTAAGCCGCGTCTGTCCCCTTGGGGTAGTCCTGCAACCATGCCTCTTAATTGGGCTGGGGCCCTTTGTTAAGGGAACTCCCTCCACCATTTGCCTTTTTGTTGCCTCCAGAGTCTTTGCTGTTGTTTCTCTGTGTTCTGGCCCTAAAACATGATGCACTGGGGTGCTGACCGCTGCACACCGAGCACTCATGTCTGAAACAGCATGCTTTACGTGAACATGTGCCCTTTGTCTTATAGTCCCAGCAGAGCAAGTGGGGTTGAACCGCCTGCCCTGTGCCTACATGGGGATTCAAATTTTGTTTAGCTCTGCAGATGAGATGCCCACCATCAAACCTGTCGCCTGAGTTTGGCCTGGCTGGCGTCATATATTGCAACCAGAGGCCTGGTAAAGGCTCATCCCAATGTAAATTCGGATGAATTGCACTTCTCATACAGAACGATTAATCATAAAGCAACCAAGCCTGCCCTGCGAAGTCTACATATGCCCTGTAGATCAAGTCAAGGTATTGAAACATTGACTGAGCTCTCCAAGGCTGTGCCTTCACCACCACCCCGGTGTAAATTAGGAAGCCGGGGAGCCAGTTTGCCCATGTCCGTTCTGGCCTACGCCTCCTACACTTTTCTTTCTCCCTTTCATCCTCTTTTTCAAGCTCTTTTTTGTCTACGTCTCTTTTAAGAAGCTCAAACAAATTCACATAGTTACCTCTTCATATTTTTTATTTCGTAGCTGGAGTGAGATGATTGCCCAATGGCGTGGTATGATCCCCAAAAGGCAGAGCCTTTAAAGGGATGGAGTTGTATCCCGTGTTGGGTACTGATGGGTAGGGCCAAACCCCCACACCAGATGTTGAACCCAGTGCTGCTGGAAAGGTAATTTGTGGATAGGGAGCAACCAAGTTTCCTACTGGTGTGCTTGTACTTGGCCAAGGATTGGCTGGAGCCCTGAACCCCTGTATATCATGTGTCATGTGTAATGGTAAACTACCCTGTCCACTGCCTGGCAATGGCCAGGCAGGCAATATCGGGAGGTTGTCCGGTGCAACTGCCAGCTCATCTGATGCTAGAGGTGGTGTCGGATCATGCTCATCGCTTCCATGCCTGTAACCTGTTGCCAACTCTTCCACTCCCTCATGCCGACCTCTAGCCAATGCAGCTGACCCATCAACCTCCTGCATCGGCATCCTGTGTTCTTCATCCTCACTCTGGTGCTGAGGTGTCGCTGTTGATGCATCTGATTTCCTTCTGGACAGCCCTGTGGCCTGTCGATCAGCCTCTAAAGCAGCAAAGTGAGACATCATATTTTCCTCCATGGCCTTAAGCTTAGCTCTCCTATGGCTCTTGGCCTCTCTCACCGAACGGCACAGTTGAGGCTTGCTATGTTGTGAAACCGTTTGCACTGCTCTTTTGGCCTCTAAAGCCGTAATCTTGTCCTGCAGCTGTTGCCAAATAGGCCAAGTCTCTTCATCTGAGGATGACGGAGGAGGGAAAAACATGAGGAGCTTCTTTGCAGGCTGCTTGCCCTTCTTATTACCTTGGCCTTTCCTGGAAGCGTCAAACAATATGTTAAATAATGATGAAATCAATGTAAGACTTGCTAAAGCCCCTCGGCCAAGCCTCCTACAGCTGCCACCCTTGCTGTACTAGACTTCTTCCTTATCACCTTCTTTAGTGGCTTGCTTCTACCAGACTCACCTTAATTATTTTATCTATTTAATTTAGTTTATTGTATGTATTATTGTTATTATAATTCTAATTTAATTTTATTATCTATTAATTTATTTCCTCCCTTTTTCTTTTTCTTTTTTGACCCACTAGGTTAATTAGTCCCACCTCCAATGAGTGATCTAATCAAGTTCACCCCTACCTATGATGTGAAATACAATCAATTGTTTCTAAATTGACTGGAACTGATTTGCCACTATCTAATGAATTATACTGAATTTATTTATTATTTTATATTTATGCTAGTATTTTACTCCAAAGTGCAGGCACTTTCAGCCTACTCTTGCTGGCCGGGAGGGATGCGCACCCACTCACCAAGGAGGCAGGCCTGCTTGCCTCTAACAATAAGAAATTACTGTTTCCTTTCCCCCCCTTTTTTTCTTTGCCTATAAAATTAATTGTAATTCAACTCAAATATGACATTAATTGTTATTCCTGATTAAATAAAACAGTGGCTTTCACCAAGCTTAATGGGAGCCCAGGCCCCCGCCTGGCCAGACCCATTAAGACCCTGTGAAACCCGCTTTAAATTCCTGCTTCTAAAGCTGACTTTAAGTTTAAAAGAATTATATTTAAAATTAATTTTAAAATTAATTTTAAAGTCCTTGTCCAAACAGCTCTGAAATCTGGGAGGTGAAACTCAGAAGCAAACCGGGGGGGGGGGGGGGGCATGCAACCTCCCCTTCCAATCAGCGAAATCGCCCACATGGCCAAATCAGAGCTACGCAGCTGAAAAAGGTATCGAAGTAGCGGAGCTCCGTCCTCCTTCTGATGCCAGCAAGGAAGAGGGCCGAAGGGAGGGGGAACATCTCTTAAATACCTAACTCCTTCCCCCCTCCCTTCCCAGGTTGCTCTCATGAGACTTCCAACGTCTCACAATATCCCGGGAAGGAGGCAATGGCGGCTCACACTGATGAAGCAGGGCTCACCAGTGGACCGAACATCTGATTCACAATCGCTGACAATAAATCCAGGAAGGCTTTTGATTTTGACTTGAGCAGGCAAGATTGTGAAGTTTTGCTCGCTGTGCTTTCACCTTAGAGAATTAATTAATTATATATTTATATAGAAAGAAACATATGCTTGCACTGAAACAGTTTATTACAAGTTGTAGCCTAGAGTGAATTTCTATGACAGAGTTATAAACTCCTGGAGGAAGTGGGGTTATAATGGAAATACTGACAGGCATTTAACTATAGCATTGCCTGGGAGGGCTGTTGTAATAATTGGATTTGGGCAGGGAATGCAAAGCTAAATTTACAGATTCTTTCTGCCTCAGGGGTAGCCATTCATTCCTGTCTGAAACAGCCAGAACACACAAAAAAAATTGGAACATCCTTTCAGGAGAGGGCAAGGAAAAGCAAAGGGCAGAGAGACATTTTAAAATGGTTCCTGCTGAATGGCATGGAGAAAACAACAATTACTTCAGAAGCTAAGCAAAGCATGAGGCGGGCGAGGTAGTGGAAGCTACCTCTGAGGGGAATGTACGAATGAGATCTTGATTTGTGGTTTTAAGTGATCTTGTGTAGAGTGTCTGATGTCTATGTAACCCTCACTCGCTAGTGAGTAATTCACTGGAGTGATAAATTGAAAAACACACACCTCATGACAACATTGAAGTAGATCAAACCCAAGATGTAACATATGGAGTGTTATTCTCCAGCACTTTTGGATGAACACTCTGCTTACATTCAGTTTACACTCTTCACACACACACACACAAGCTCGGACATTGACTTTTTTTTTTTAGTTGAACAAAGCTTAACTGCACTTTGACGTTGTGTCCAAATGAAACAAATTCTGAGACTCATGTCATGAAGACAGATGGGAGGAAACTCATCAAGAAATTAAGCTCAAGAGCAATATTGATGGCCTTTCACATTGTGACACTCTAAACCTCACCGTGGTGCAGCTGTGCCTCAGAAAATCCTAATCACCTCAGTGCACACAGAGAAATAATTGTCTGTGAGCAGAAAACTATTCTGGTAGCTCGTAAGTAGGCGTCCTAGTCTCTGATAAAGAATATTTTACCCTACAGGCAAGGCTTGTGTCTTTTTTAAAAAAATATCAGTAAATCTTAAATTTTAAATGGCAGATGGGCAGCTGAAAGCATGGGGAAGAACTTTGCATACATCTACTTCCTAATACTTCAATTAGGGTTAGAAGTAATAAAAGCAACAACAAAACTACAGTATGGAAAATACTGGGGTATGTGTGTGTGTTTTGTTTTTGTTTTGTTTTGTGTTTTGTTGAGTACATGCAAAGTGCCACCAAAATGGAATGGAACAGAATACAACAGAAGAGAACAGGACAGGACACCGAATATGGTCCATATACTTGGCGTTTTAATTTGCCTAGGTCCGAACGCTTGTCCTTCGGGGAGCGTCTCAAAGGTTTTTCTTTAGTATTGAATTAGTCAAGGGTGTGCATGTGTGTGTAAGCCATGTGTCCAAACAAACAAACAAACAAACAAACAAACAAAGGCCCAACTGGTCTTTGTGTTTTCCTCACCTGCTTGAGTTCATTGTGTGAGCAGTTGTCCTTTTATACTCGTTGTGCAAAGGGCTGCTCGCTACCCCCATTTGAGCCCATGAAAAGCCCTACTGCAACCCAGAGATCTCAGGAGGCATCATGGAGTGCTCCTCCCATACAGCCGTTACACTGCAGAATCGTTAACAGAATTGTGGAATCTTTGTACTCATAAGAGAGTTGTTCTTTTTTTTTAGTTGGCGGTGCAGTCAAAATCCTAAGTAGGTGCTGTTCTAAAGAAGGGGCAATACTTACTACAGCCCAAAACTGCAGTTCTTCGTGACAACTTTTTAATGACTTTTAAACTATTTTAAGCATGTTTTGCTCTACAACAAGGCTGTCTCCAATCCTATTCATGCCCATTCATAATTAAGTCCCCTTGTGTCTACAGAGTCTTACTCCCAGGTAAACAAGCAAATTGCAGTCTAACAGTCCTGCCATATAAAATTACTCCAGAAAAAAATATTTTAATAAACTTAGACTTTTTTCAGTCATTCATCAAATAATAATAACAAAAAACACTGCAGCATTAGCCATGATTTACTGACTCATACATACCTGTATTCTTTTGTGGATTTATTATTTAACCCTCCCATATCCACTTCTCTCTAAGATTCTGGTAACAAAGCCATAGGGCAATTTTTATTTCATATGTTATGTCACAGAAAAATGTTGTTACACTAAAAGGTTCCTTGTATATAATAGCAGCAGTCAAGCGGCCTCATGAAAATGAAAAAGGAAGGCTTTGTTTGTTTTGCCTGTAAGCATACCTTTGTCCCTATTTTTCAGCTTCTGCAGCTGCAAAATTAAAAAACTCAGACTGCTGAACACACTTTTGATCTGAACTTTTTGTTCTGTAAAAGTACAGGCTTCATGGTTGGGAGTTCAGTTCCCCACTGGGCCTCCTTGACAGGGGCTGCACTGGATGTTCCCTAGGGTCCCTTCCAGCTCTACAGTTCTAAGATTAAACTAAAGTCTACGTTCCAATATCAAATTATGCACAAGTACAACAGCTTCCCAAATAGTCCACTATTGGCACCAGTGGAAAGAGTCATCACCAGACTCTTGGGTGACAGACGGACAGCCCACTGGATATTTTGGAAGAGCTCATACCAGTGTGATGTATGATGTCCAGTATGATGGGGACTTCGGATATCTGTGTTCACATCTTCACTGACCGATGGACATCACCAAGTGGCGAGTCATTCTTTCCCTGGGCGTGATCTACCTCCCATTGTGAGGATCAAGTCAGGAGGAAGAAAACCATATGTATTCTCCTTTGGAAGAAGCAGGAGGCAAGTAAAATCACAAAGAGGTTCTTCTATTTCTTCCTCATAAATGCGCAGTAAGGATGCAGTCCTAGCTCACCTGAGAACTGTCGGCTCAGCCAGTTCTCGGCTGAGAACTGGCTGAGCCGACACTCCGCCAGCCAAGACTGAGCTGGGTCCAGACGTCTCCCAGCCTAGAGATTACTTAGCCTAACTTTGAGCCAGCACAGAAGGGGGGGGGGGGGGCTGAAAAGCTGAGCTGAGTGGGTTTTGGACCTGGCCAAGTCCGTTCCTCCCCAACTCCTCCTCTGCCCTACCCGCCCCCTTTTTGCCACCCCCTCAGTTGTGTCACCAGATCTGGGATCCACCAGCTGAAGGGAGTTGTGCTGGCATATGAAGCTCCTGCCCACTCTAAATCCACCACAGCTGCCTAACCTGGAGTTTGACTCACACTGATCAACAGCAGAATATGACCAACTTAACAATTCAAATATTGCCCCTCTAGACTGATCTTTAACTGAATTTTCAAGTGCACTAAAAACCAAAGAGTTATTTTCTATAAACATTCCCATCCCTATTCTAGACGGGACTAGAAACTGGATTTAGGCCATTGTTGGGGCTATTGAGGCACTTTTCAGCAGTACTTCTGGATATATTAACCTTCTCCTGCCCACATTTCCAATATTATAACTAGAGATGGGGGTATTCATATACGAATACGAATATCCTCCCACAGGTGCAGATAACGAGGGTCCGGCCCCCTAGGGTCAGACCGACCACTCACCTGTCAGCTGCTGCTGCGGGCTCCATGCTCCCTTCCTATCGCTCCGGAGCCCGTGGTGGATTAGCCACTCCTGGCAGAAGGCGGGATGACGAGCCTCTCTGCCAGGTCGAAGAGTGGCTAATCCATCATGAGCTCCATCACGAAGGGAGTGCGGAGCCCGCGGCAGTGAAAGAATTGTTAGTGGTTGGTCTGGCCCCAAGGGGCTGGACCCTCGTTATCTGCACCTGTAGGGGGGATATTCGTATACGAATACCCCCATCTCTAATTATAACAATAATATTTGATCATTAGGGACACCTGAATCTGTCAGCTTTGGTTTGTCTTGGTTTCTCATTCCCCCCCCCCTTCAGTTTGTTTTGCCCCATACCATTTCAATGTTAGTTTGTGACTTTTTTTAAAAAATCACACAAACATTGCAAGTATATATGTGTGTATTTCTCCTAATACATGCATGTTTGTATGTGATTGGATTTGATGTACTCATTTTGGGCAAGCAGTATTCTTTTATATAATGTGTTTCTCAACTCCCCCCCCCCCCTCACAAAAACCACATGATAACATTCTAAGGACTGAATGTCAAAAAATACCTCTGTGGCTCTACTTTCCTGAATTAATACTCAAACCAGTATTAATTCAGGAAGGTAAAATTTGCTGATATATTAAAATGCAAATCAAATGAAATTCTTCCACATACCTACTGAGCCTATATGGTTGCAATTTGCTAAAATGCTGACACAGTCCAGGGAATGACATTGCAGTCCTAACCAGCAAAGATAGTGAATGATCAAACTGAGTTGACAGTAGGCCAGCTGAAAACGTGCTGACTCAAACCTCTTTCAGCCCAGAGGTACTAGAAATTACTTGGGATTGCCCTCCCATTTGCCTCTTCTTGTACCATCATTGTGGGCACATCCCTAGGTTGGAGGGAACTGGTGTAATTCTTCTCTTCCTTCCTCCACCTCTTTATTGTTTTCTTCCACAGGCAGGTCTTAGCCAGAAGGGCAGTTCTGCTGGAAGATCACTCCGTGAACAGATCTTTGAGTTTAATCTTCAGGAGAGGCATTTCTTTCTGCACACATCCATTTCTGCCTAATCCTCACCCACTACAGCAGGGTTGTCTTTGAGTCAGGGTGGGACTGTTACGCTGGGAATAAGTTCCACTGAATTCAGTGGGCCCTACTTCTGGGTAATGAAGGATTCTTGCTGCGTGCTACTTGCAAAAATGGAAGGAGGCTTCTGAATTTCTCCTCCAAATTTCCTACCACCAACCAAATTCAAAATCCTCCAGTCTTATTCTGAAGCGAGACCGACACATTAGGAAGCTTGCGTTGTGCCATTTTCCCCCAAAACAAGGTGCAGAACGCTCTGCCTTCCATACATGTTCCCATCTCTACCTGATATGCATAGGTGCATCGATATAATGCTGCAAAAAATAGAACAAGCAAGCTTGATGTGATTCATACAGGTTCCTGAGCCAAGCTCTTCTTAGACAGTATTTTATCAATGAATGGGGAGAGAAAAGGTGCTTTGATTGATTGTTATGTACGGTGTGTTCACATCTAAGGAAACTCAAAGTAACAGAGATAGAAGAAAGTGCACGAAGTCAAAGCATGCTTTGGTTCCATAGGAGATTGCCTAGGTCCGTAGTGTGATTCACCTGCCAATGTCATAAGTCTTAGTATTTTAATATTTGCTTGAATGTGTTTTCCCCCCACGGATTGTTTTTCTTTGGGTTTTAGCTAAAAACCTGGATGAAAACCTGAAAGGATACTGTATATGTGCTGTTTAAAATGCAGCAACTGTCCACATAAATATAAATATGCTATGGATGGATATCAGTGTATAAAATTCAAATGCTTGCTAATGCAAACAGTCATGCTGATCTGCTCTCAGTGGACGGTATTCAAAGGTCATCAAAAGGAAAGAATTTACAGTATTTATTTTTTAAATTTTTTTTTTAATGCAATGGCTGTTTCATCCAGCACCTGGTTCTAACATGGGCGTTCTCTTCTGCTCACTGTCCCAATAGGAAACCTGCAAGCAGAAAAGGACTCTGGTTCCACACTTCCAGGTGCATTCCTCAGCAACTAGCTTCTAGGGCAGCCTCTGGAGGTACCATACAGCCATCATGATGAGTGTCATTCTTGGAAGCTGCCCATAAGAAACTGCACATAGAGGGGATGGTGACATATCATTGACCTATGGAGCCTCTATCAATCAGTGACACCCCCCCCCCCAAAGGATTCTATCTTAAGATCTTTCAAAGACTAGGGCTTTCTTTTTTGAGTTGATCCATCTCATATTCAGTCTTCTTCTTTTCTTGCTGCTTTCAACTTTCCCCAGTGTTACTGTCTGGAAAATGTAGTAATGGTAGCATCCTTCGTTTAGTTATTTACATATTAAATTAGAATATTTATAATATATTCTTAGTTTATATAAGTCAGCATATCTATTCACTTAGAATGCTGATTTAGACTATTTCTATTCGGCCCCATATCACAAGATCTGACATGCCATTCAAAACAGTTTGAAATATAAAAAGCGATTTAAACAATTTGAAATGAGTTGGAGCAGCAACCATGTAACTGCAATTATGTGGTGGTATTATTAATACCCAACATGGTTTAGTGCAGCGGTCCCCAACCTTTTTAACTCCACGGACCGGTTGGAGAAGGCGGGTCATCCCTGCGCTTGTGCGCATGCGCGAAGGAGCGGGCGCGTGCTCACGCAGGTGTGCACGTGTGCAGGTGCAAAGGGCAGGGGGTGCTCGGGGGACACTCGCGCACACTCGCGAAAGGGTGGGGGCACTTGCACGCGTGCACTTGTGCGTATGCACAAAGGGGCTGTGCTGGGGCAGGAGTGCATGTGGGGTGGGTGGGAGATCTGTCTCCATGGCCCGGTCCAGCCCAGGCCACGGACCGGCACCGGGCCGCGGACCAGGGGTTGGGGACCCCTGGTTTAGTGGCTAGAATGACAGACTAGGACTTAGGAGGCCTGGTTTCGAATCCCCGCTCAGCTCAGTCGGGGTGTGGAACTCAAAACCACTCCTCAAATTTTTCAGTTACCTTGAAAAAACCTATTAGGATCACTACAAGTCGGTTCCAAGTTGATGGCACACAGCAGAACATGGGTATTATTACTGTTACTATTGTTGCAATACTATTACTATTGTTAGAAATTATTTAGTAGCAGCAGAATTAGAACCTTCAAAATGTTTCATATAACTTCAAGTTGTTATAATGCTTATGGCAACCATATCAGGTATTTATTCCCATATTGAAGATGGGGCCAGCAACTGAGGTTGTGTAAGAATGACTTTACTTGACAGGCTAAGCACTGAGTCCAAAGCAAAGATGATAGTAACTTTTTAATTCAAAGCTCAAGTTTTCTTAGGAGCCTCTTTCCATCAGAGAAAGTCTTTTATACCCATGTCTGGGCACCCCTGGGAATGGGAGCTTGTCTGGACCAGCTTTAAGAGCTCAGGGTTAAGTTGACAGAAGAGAGAAGATTTAGGAAGGAAGCTTTTTGGCTCTGAGAGGAAGGCCACCAGATTCTTCTGATACCCCCTCTCTATCGGACAACAGACAGGCCAGCTAGCTGAAAGCAAAGGCTACTGCTGGAGCTCTTCCAAAATGGAATTTTGCACCACTGGCCATGAGGTCAAAGCCAGGGCAGTTCAGGACTGTATCTGGAGTCACCAAGAATCTTCAGAACCCTGGGCTCCCCAGTTCCACCCTCTCTCAACACAGGCAGCAACAATGCCAATCAAAGAGGGGGTACAAAAAACATCCTCCTATTGGAGACAATAGGGAGGGTAGCCAGGACCGCCTCCTTGCCCTGAACTGGCCTTGCTAGTGTCACCACAGCTCTCTCTGCAGCCACCACTAGCATGAGATCACCCCCAACATCACACCTCCAATAAACCTTTGCAAAGCAAAGTGTGCTGCTTATATTCTGCCCATAGAGCTTAAAGCACTCTCTGGGCTGTTTACAATTTAATCATGCAGGCTACACATTGCCTCCCAGCAATTTACTGACCTCAGAAGGATAGAAGGCTGAGCGAACCTTGAGCCTACATGGGACTGAACCTGGGTTGTGAGCAGAGCTTTGGTGGCAGTACTGCAGTTCACCCACTGCGCCACGAGACTCCTCAGGGTCAAGGACAGCATATTTAACAAACAGTGACATTGGGGATGTGCCAAACACACGTAGCCTTGCTCTTTTCCACCAACTGTTTGAAAGTGTGAGAGAAAACTTTTGAAAGGAGCTTTCTGGATATGTGCTATTCACTAATGCATTGGGGTAAAACTGGCTCCTTTTTCTATTGTACATGACTAGAAAAAACACCTAGGAAGGGGGTAGGAGGAAAATAATTCGGAAGGGAGAGACTTCTTTTCATTATTTATGATTTACTTTGAAAATTGAGGTCACTGATCCAATGTAGTCACTTAAGTAGTGACCGGAGAATTTTGAATGATCACTTTCCCACTGTTGACATTTTGTGTTAGTCCTTCCCCCCATATACAGCTTTCATTACATTATTTCTGCCCTGAGGCCAATTTTTGGTTAATGTTCTGAGCTGTGGGATGTTTGCAAGGAACAGAGTGATTGATAAAAGAGATTTGCCCATATAGCAGGCTGACTGAGAATGTGTGAAAAATAAATATTTCGGCAACATGAGCCAGAGCTACACGGAATGTACACACTACAGATGCAGTGGGATGTTGCACATTCGTTCACAGGAGAGATGGTGTAAAGAGAGAAAAATCTGTATTTGACAGAGGGTTGCTCATGAAACGCTTGTCCTTCTGTTTCAGACACTCCTCTTCCCTGTAATTAAGAATGTAAACCAGCAGTTTGTTCATTTGGAGGTTGAATTCATCTGGGCTATAATTTGTTAAAACGTGAACAAGCCTAAACTTCAATTTCACAAATTTTGTCCCAAGTCCAGTGTCATGCACGCACTGGAGTGGTGTTCCTGGGTCCACAGGGAAAGCAAAGATCACCCATTCCTGATTTGGCTGACAGAATATCCACCACTAGATTCCGGCCTACGCTTTTGCAATTCTTATCAAGATGGATGAGTAACTCTGCACCTACACATGACTAATTATTCATATTGTCCAGATCCTGTAAATTTTTGCATGCTCAGACATACGTTTGGATAACCCTTTCTTTTCCAAATGAAATATGAATGACTCATTTGTAGAGATGGGCACGAACTGAACATGAACCAAAACAACAACAACAAACCAACCCCACAAACTTGGTTAGTTTGTGGTTCGGTTCGTGGTTCGGTTCGTGGATCCTATTTTGCTGAAATAAAACAAAGCACCAAACTTTCTTGCTCTCGGTGCTTTGTTTTGCTTTGGCATCATGGAATCCCCCCCCCCCGTCATCCTCCCTACCTTGTTTTGAAGCTGCCACTGCCCCCTCTGCCGCCACCACCACCATCCCAAGAGGCAGCAAGCCTGGCTTCTTGCACAGAAGCCAGACCTGCTGCCTGTGCGCATGCACCTCCCCGTCAGGCACAAACCACAAAAAACAAACCACAAACCAGTTCATTGGGGGAAGGGGAGAGTTGTGATTGTTCATGGTTCATGGGTAGCCATGAGCCATGAAACATCATGAGCCACTGGTTTTCTGGTTCATGCCCATCTCTATTCATTTGCAATGTGAATGCACATAGAAATATTTCATTTCTAGGACAGTATTTGTTGTTTTTTTAAAACCCCAATCACTTTAAAAACTTGATCCTGAAACTATACAATGCGCAATCATCTTCAGAGAAGTAGTCTTGTTCATTAATAGCCACCTCTTGCTCAAAAATCACTTTCTTACTCTTGATTTGGTCTCCATATATCCTGTTATTTGACTTCTGGTTAATATAATTTATCTCCTAAGTTTAAACCTAGGTGCAGAAGAGATGTTTTGCACATCTTGAGACTAGGAATGAAATTAGCCACATTCTATCATCTATGTAAGGTTTTGGGTGCATTTCTGAAAAGGACAATGCACACAAAACTATGCATATTTTTCAAAAACATATATTTGAAAAATACTTGCATGTGTGCATATGTGTGTGCATTCACACTCATAGACATGCTAGTCAATAGGAGAGGTATGTAAAAATGTGTACCTTGGTATGGATGTGTACGAGAATATGTATGAATTTCCATGTGGGGAGAAAACTGAAAATCTCACAACCCAATACAGAACTGAAATGAAATGAGAAAGTCAATGGGATTCTGAGAAATGCAATACAAATGGAACTGACGGGTTGTCACATCCTTCCCTCCACTTTGGAAATCCACTTCTAAACTCTTCCATACCTCTGGCAAGAAACAGGATGAACAACTTTTACATGCTACTCATGTAGGATGAGGGAAAATATATTCTGAGATATAATGTGTTGTTCCAGTCTGAAAAAAAATCTTCCTTCCTTCCTTCCTCTTCCTTCCTCCCTTCCTTCCTTCCTTCCTTCCTTCCTTCCTTCCTTCCTTCCTTCCTTCCTTCCTTCCTTCCTTCCTTCCTTCCTTCGTCTCCATTTGAAACAAGGGATTTAGCACGGTTTGGATCAAGCCTTTCAGCATCCTGCAGCATATTTGTATTGTTCAGTGATATCCTTTGGAACCTGGGTGCCTTGAACCTGATTTCAGAACTGATAAATGAGCCCATTTCAGTACAAGAACCCACCATCAATAACACTGTATGCAATCTACATGGCAACAGATGGATGCATTTGGTTCCCTTAATATTTTATGGCAGGGAAGTAATGAAGTTTGTGAGCTGTGACTCTGTCCTGTGGAAAGGAGAAAATTGTGCTGGAAATTATTTACAGAACTATGGTTTAAGCAGCTCTTCTACATTATAGTTGCAGAGATTAAGGTTTTATGTGGATCTGTGGGTGTGACTCACACCCGTGTGGCTCCTTCTTCTGATGATGTGAGGGTTGTGTCTTTGTGTGTTTTAAACAGCAAAGTGGTTTGAAGAAGTACCTTTGCAAGAAGGAAAAATGGGATAACGATCTACTTTCCTGTCTTTTCCTGTCATTTATTCACTCAAAATCAACCCCCAAACTACCTGCCTTTCTTTCTACTTTTCTTTTTTTCAACAAGGCAGTAGGACATTGGCTTGCTTCCCCATATTCCCTTCCCATTGGTGGACAAGCTGATTGGATACTAATTTTAGGCAACAGTGGAAATGGAAGAGTTCACCAGCTCTCCCTTATGCTCCCAATCACACTGTTCATACTGTTTTGGCTAAATCATGAGTATCCAGTAAAACAGACATGAAACTATGGCCTAAACCTAATCATGAGTCCCAAATAGAGTAGGTCCATTGAATCAATGGGAACTACTGAATCCATGGGAGAAATCATTGACTCAAGGGGAACCATTGAATCCATGATGTTTTACTTGAGCTCTTAATATTGTTCTTATTTATGAGTTTTAATATGATATGGTTAATGCTTTTAAAATATTGTAATAATTTACTCTCTAGCTTTTAACATTTCATTTAATGCTGTGAGCTGCTTTTGAAGCTTTAGGAGAAAGGCAGCATACAGATACTTTAAATAAATAAATAAATAAATAAATAAATAAATAAAGTGTGCTGCTTAGAGATGGGGGTATTCATATTTGTATACGAATATCCCCGCACAGGTGGTGTTAACGAGGGTCCAGCCCCATGGGGCCAGACGGTCCACTCACCAATCCACTGCGGACACGGACGGCATGATTCTACCAATGGCTCCACAGCGCACGATCTGCTCGCCACTCTTCCACCTTGCAGCAAGGCTTGTCCTCCCACCTCCTGCCAGGAGCCATTGGTAGAATCGCACCGTCCACGTCTGCGGAAGATCGGTGAGTGGACTGTCCGGCCCCATGGGGCTGGACCCTTGTTAACACCACCTGTGCAGGGTTATTCATATTCGTATATGAATACCCCCATCTCTAGTGCTGCTGTATATACAACCCCATAGTGCTTAAAGCACTCTCTGAGTGGTTTACAATGTAATTATGCAGGCTACACATTGCCCCATGCCCCAGAGAGCTGGGTACTCAATTTACTGACTTCAGAAGGATGGAAGGCTGAGTGAACCTCGAACCGGCTACCTGGGATTGAACCCAGATTGTGAGCAGAGTTTTGGCTGCAGTATAGCAGTTTAACTACTGTGCCACCAGGCACAGTAGTTAAACTTTCTTTCTTTCTTTCTTTCAATACATATAAGAAAGGAAAGCTACAAATGAAATAAATAAGTATACTAGCTAGGTCAAAATGCATGTTAAGACTCATTGACTCAAGGGGTCTACTTGAGGAAGAGATTAGTAATTGTGTTTAGGTCTGAATGTCCCATCGCCTGTGTCTGCCTTATATTGATGTATGTCTGTATTTCTCTTTTGGCTTTAGCTGTGGCATCAGTGGAATTCATTTGGAGGCAGAGGACTTTGGTATAGCATATTGCAATTAGTCTCATAACAGTAATGTTTATTGCTATACTAGAGAAGAAACTATCCATGGCAGGGTAATTGGGATTTACTGAAACAGTGAACTGGATAATCTCAGCTTGCCTGAAAAGAAGAGGGGAAAAAGATGAATCCATTTAAAATATTAGCATGTTTACTATATTGGTGACACACATCAGTTGGTCTTTATGTCTTATGTCTGGTTCAGCTGGTGCACAACCTCTTACTTGGTAGAAGAAGAAGCAAGAAAACCCTTTTTTAAAAAATCAGACTGTTGGGGGAAGAAACAGTCTCTGAGTTTAACAAAAGACGTATGGCTTTCCTTAGTAAACTGATTTTTTGACAGTATTTGTGTATTTTGTATTTCATTGGGAGTTTAGAAGAAGAATGCATGGTTTATATATATAGGAAATAATTTTGTAGCCTTTCAATAGATTGGGTTCTTTAATCCCAAGGAAAATCTTCATTTTCACTTTCCCTGAGCAGAGTTGGGGGTGGAAACATGCCTTGATAATACACATTTTTCCCCTGCAACTGGACTCTGGCAAACTGTGCCTGTTTTAAATGCCCTAAGGCAAGGGTGACTGCTCCCCTATGGGTCTGCCCTACCTTACTCCCAGACCCAGGGTTTCTTAAAAGAAAAGAAAAAACCCACTATAAATATTAAAACATAATGAAATCAGCTCTCAATATTAAAAAAGAGAATATAGTCTCACACTTTATTAAAATCACTCAGTTAAATTTACTACAAGAAAAAAAATGTGGCATCTCCTCAGAAGCCCCTTTTCTTCGTCGTCTGACTGAAGAAAAGGGCTTTTGGCTGCTGCCAGAAGGACATGGGGGCAGTAACCAACCTCATCTGCCTCAGCAAGGAAGATCCTAACCTTTGGTCACTGAACAGAACCTCTTATATGCTCACCAAGCATCGCTCTAAAGGTGGCAGGACCAAGAGAAGGGCTTCTCCTGCAAATCTTAGAGCCTGGAGTTAGGGTAGTCCTGTGTGTGGAAAGAGAGTATGTGCTAGGGCTTTAAAAGTCATAACTAGCCATTCAGATTGTGCCTGCCATCAGCTAAGTGATCGGTGAAGCTGCTGTGGGTGTTTTATCTTCCCTGTCAGCAGCCGACAATACAGCCATGACTCTCTCGGCAATGCGATCAGGGAGGGGGCTGAGGCTAGGTAACCCCCCTCTAACTGTGTTCAAACCTCTGCTTTCAGTAATGTCAGAGCTGCAGCATAAGAGTCGTACAACTGTAGAGCTGGAAGTCACCCCAGGGTTTCTGAGTTCAAATCTTGTTGAAACAGGCAATTCATAACTCAGCTTCCCATTGAAGGAACTCCCATCATTCAGGGAGCAAATATGAATCTAAGGGCATGGTCACACAAGGCGAATGTTCCCTTGTTTTACCCCCTGTTAAATCATTTTAGAAATTTCTGGTTACACAACTCACAACCATTATCGAATCATTTACCCAGCCAGTGGTGTAACTGCAGTTTATTTCCCCCTTGTTGGGAGGATTCTGTTATTTTGTTCTGATGGCATTTCAATATATTCCTTAGTGGTATGACATGTGTGCATGATCCTATCAATTCTTTTCTGAAGCCAAATCACCAGGGAAGGTGGCCGCCATTACTGCCATGTGACTGCATATATATATGTGATGTATATATAGCAAGGCAGTCACACACACACACACACACACACACACACACACACACAAAATAAATAAATAAATAAATAAATAAATAAATAAATAAATAAATAAATAAATAAAGTTTGTGTATATATAAACCTTTCCTACGTATCGACATACTGGTTGCGAATATTCAGAACCAGTATGTCGATACGTAGGAAAAGTTATGTCAATGGCCAGGTATGCCAGGGCATCACTCCACCTACTGTCTGGCAAGTCACACAGCCCTGGATGGGGGTGCCGGGTCTATTGAATGCAAAGCAGTTCTTCCAGAGGCACTGGCAGAACAGAAGAAATTTTACCAAAGAAGAACTCCTGCCTGACATGACGACGTATCAGTTAGTAATTAAAAACAATAATAAAGTAAGGGGCTGCAGTGCCCCAGAAAGCAAAAAAGAAAATAAATCAGTACCATGGTATAGTTGGCCATAACGATTCAAGTAGGAGAAAAAGAATCTGTAATGTTAAAACACATTGGGACGTTCATCCAGGTATATATACCACGTGACCACAATTCGATACAACAAAGATATGGAAAGTATCATTAGAACAAGAGAATATTTCTCTGGTGGTTTCAGAGTAGCCCTTTATGTGTTTGAGGTGAGCTTATAGCTGCATGGTGAAATGCATTCCTTTGTATGCATATGGTTCTAAGTATCTCTTCATTTTCATTGGATCTTATACTAGCTTTGGCTAACATGCCATCTTTAGCCACTCCTGACCAGAGATAGCTTAGCCATGTTGATCCATCCACTGGTAACCCCACATATCAATTACTCCATTTGAAGCTACCTTAAGATAGGATCTGAGAGTTGCAGTAAAATTACTGCTGTAAAATGTCATGGCTAAGTTAAGGCAGAATGTCAAGCCATATAGCATCATTCCAGAAAGAATTGAACCAGCTCCCATTTTGTCAAGTTTAAAGTTTTAGAACTAACCTCTAAGGCCCTGAGGAACTCAAGTCAACGTTTCTGACTTTCATATAGTTCTCTTATGGAGAAGACATCTTTCAGAGTCTTTTTGTGTTTAGTGGGTAACAACACTTAGAAATGCAGCATGGTGTGTTTGGGGTGACTGGAGGAGAGTAACCTACTTCTGAAATGAGGTGGCTCCTTATGAATGTCTCTTACATCTGATTTATATCCGCTAAAATGATGAAAATTTGAATTTTATGTGAAGTGAATTAAAGGGAGATGCGAACTAGACTTGACAAGAAGTATCCAGCTTATCCATCTCAGAATGGGAAAATGTGTCTAAAACTTAAATTTAAATAAGCAACCAGGAACCTGGAGTGAATTCATGACTGGAGCTTTAAATGCTACAGACTTCCATAAACATTTCCTGAAAACGAGCCTAGTTAATGCAGCCAACAAGATGGTGTATGCAAGCCTGCACACATGTCTGTCTGTCTGTTGACCTTCTCGCTAGGTATATCTTGAACACAGCGGTTTACTGTCAGATAAATTATTATGTATCAGGTGTTCACTATTATGTCTCCACCTTGACACCAATTAAAAGGAAAGAGGTGATGTGAGCGGAGGAATATCTTGTTTAAACGTGAATGCTAGCAAAAGCAATCAGCAAGACCTGCAGACAAATAGACAAATATGTAGATATATGGAAGAAAAATTGATTTTGAGCAAGGCCCTATGTGCCAGACTTTGAAAGCTTTCCCCCGCTGCTCCACCCCAATCTAAAAAAAAAAAAAAAATCTTACTTAATAGACTGAAATGCAGTGAGAATTTGTAGAAATACCTCTAATGAGAAGTGAGGTTTAAAAGCAAAGGTCAGTGAGGCTGATTGCTTTTCTTATTAAACACCACTGCCAATGGAATACACGAAATGCTTCTGTGTTAACGTTCTCCCCTCTCCATTCTGGACCACAGTCAATCCAGTGAAAAAAGCTATGCAGGTGCCTACCATGACATTGACACAGACTGCTCCCTATTAGGGATCTCAAAGGGTTTAGATTAGCTGTTATCTCAGGGTGTGATCACTGCAATTTGAATAGCTTGTGGAGCAGTCTGGTGATATCTATTTCCCGTTGATTGCACGACATATGGGGACCTGAGCTCCAGCCCAGCCCCAATCTGTGCCCAGGCTGGACCTTTTTAGTCCAGCCGCAGGGCTTCTACTTTTGAGAGGAATCTGCTGGAGCAATTCTCCAACAGACGGAAAGGTCACTTTCTTGTTCCTGTTCGAATAATCCTTTCCAGTGCTGTCAGGTGCACAGCTTTGCAGCGGTGTGATCACACCCTTGTTTTAAAATAGCGCTACGACAGTTCCTTCTTTGTTAGTGTCAGAAGCAATTCAGTGGTGCTTCCAGAGGGGAAGGATCAGCCGACAGGGCCACCAGCATTGCCCAGGAGCCCAGGAGACTGAAGAAGAAGAAGAAGAAGAAGAAGAAGAAGAAGAAGAGCAGCAACATCAGAGCTACAAAAATTGGTAATATTAGGAACAGCATACATACTGTGTCGATATTTAACAGATACTTAGGTTTTTGATTGACTGTGCCTGGTGTTTTATCATCATCATCATCATCTTAGAACTGCAGAGCTGGAAGGGACTCTATGGATCACGGAGTCCAGCCCCTGTCCAGGCGGCACAGTGGGGGAATCAAACTCCCAAACTCTGGCTCCGCAGCCAGATGCCTAAACCACTGAGCTATCCAGCAGTTCCTACCTTCTGTGACCCCCTGCTACAAGAGTTACCAAAAATACAGTGGTCATGACAAAGATTAGCTCATCAGTAGTTTTATAGATTGATTGATTTGTTTGTTTGTCCATTTGTATTTGTATATTATTTTGTATTTATTTTTCTTGTGTATGCTTTGCTGTAAACTGCTCAAAGTGTGTGTTGCCCTATGGGTGGTAGATACGTTGAATGCCTACATGCCTGCATGCCTGAATGTTAGTAAAAAAAAAATCCATGCTACCACTCATTCCTAATGTTCAGATCTATGCAATTAATTGATGCTAAATCAACATCAGTAAAAGGCTGCATCAAGCACTGTTTCCAAGATAAAGCATGAAACATAGGAGATATGGATCATCCTTGCCTCTGATGAAGGAATAGATTTAAAAGGCACCCCAAAAAGCAGATTCTATAGAAGGCTTCTTTAGTCAAAGAAAAAGCTTCCATAGCAGCTAAGAAGCTTCACCTCTTATTTTGCTAGGTTTACATATTTGATGCTTCCCTCTTTCTCTTCCCTGTATGTACAAAGAGAGAGAGAGAGAGAGAGAGAGAGAGAGAGAGATCACCTTAGATCTAGAGGAAAATAGAAAACTGGAGTACTTAGACAGAACAAATACAAATGAATGCCAATGTTTCTCCATCATTTAAAATGCTTGAACTCAGAGTCACACAAAGAGTTCAGCTGATTTATTCTGAGTGATGCATGAGAGATTCCCTCTGCTGAGGGGTGCTTTTGTTTTTTGTTTCCCCCCCTTCTTCTTCTTCTTCTTTTTGGTACAGGTTCAAGCAGTTCTACATCTCCACACTTGCACTAAAGACTCAATCAATCAATCAATCAATCAATCAATCAATCAATCAATGTGCACACATTCAAACTATATGCCAAAATAAATAAATAAATAAATATTAAAATTAAAAATGCATATATTTCTAAACTGTGCACAATCACATTTTAGTCAGTGGCAGTCTATGTTCATTCATATGATCCCCCCAGTCTTATGCTTATATGCTTTTCATATGCTCCAAAAGATAGTTTTTTTATATGGCTGCTCCCAGACTATGGAACTCCCTCCCTTAGGAGGTGCAGTTGGCCCCTTCTCATCTTTCCTTCCTCCAGAAGCTGAGAACATACCTCTTTAAAGAGGTTTTGGGGCATTGAGCCAGAAATTGAAATGGAGAATTCATTTAAAATCTGTTTGACATATCATATATCATCTGTTTCAATATTTGCATATTATAGTTTTGAATTTTAATAGGTATGTTTTGAATTACTTGTGGATTTAAAATATTTTTGTAAATCACTTTGGGTCCCCATTAGGAAAGAAAGCAGGACAGAAATTAAATAATTGAATAAATAAACAAATTCATTTATCCATTTGAAAACTTTGCACAAAAACATTTAAGGGTGTTTTCTTTCTTTCTTTCTTTCTTTTTCAAATCTGCACAGAATGGACTTTGAGACAGGGAAATAATCTGAGAATAGTCTTAGAACTGCAGATCTGGAAGGGACCCTATGGATTATCGAGTCCAGCCCCCGTCAAGCAGGCACTGTGGGGGGAAGTTTAACTCACAACCTCTGGCTCCACAGCCAGATGCCTAAGCCAAGGAAGTCCCTTATGGAAATCCAATATCAAACAATGGGGTGGTGCCCAGCAGTGTCGACGGCTTTCAGTTCATAGAGCACAAGTGCACCAACAGGTCTCAGTTATCACAACTATATAGCACTTCCATGCTTAGGTAAAGGTAAAGGTTCCCCTTGACATTTAGTCCAGTCGTGTCCGACTCTAGGGGGCGGTGCTCATCCCCATTTCCAAGCCGTAGAGCCGGCGTTTGTCCGAAGACAGTTTCCGTTGTCACGTGGCCAGCGCGACTAGACATGGAACGCCGTTACCTTCCCACCGAGGTGGTGCCTATTTATCTACTCGCATTTGCATGCTTTCGAACTGCTAGGTTGGCGAGGAGCTGGGACAAAGCAACGGGAGCTCACTCTGTCGCGTGGATTCGATCTTACGACTGCTGGTCTTCTGACCCTGCAGCACAGAGGCTTCTGCGGTTTAACCCGCAGCGCCACCACGTCCCTTCCATGCTTAGAAACAGTCTTTCTCAAGTTTTTTCTTTAGATTGTGTATGTGAAGCGGAAAGCAACTGTATTGTGTTAGGGGAACTACCTTCCTACATTTGCCAACAATGCAGCCCATAACATGGAGACATTTCCAGAAACCCTTTTTGCATGAATTAGCAAGTGTTGGTAGCACTGGATGAGCTGCTTATGTCTTTTAGCTCAGTTATTCTGCTGGGGGCGGGGGAGGTTTGCCTGCTATAGAGGATATGCATTCAGATGTGTATTTCACTTGAGAGAGGTACTACTAGTCTGGAGATGTTTTGCACAGAATGGAGAAAAACATAATCAAAAAGACGGCTTGTTGTCTTGCTGTTGTGCTGGGAGCGAGACCCTTGGCAGGGCTTGGAGACGTGCTGATCAGCCGTCTCACCACGTCATTATGGTGTCTATCAACCAAAATTGAGATGGTGAGTCCCCAGCCCACCCTAAGGCTTCATGATAGTCTGCACCCTGTGACGAGGTACTCAGGGATCAGGGAAATACAGGTTGCAGTGAGTTTCCTCATCCAAGCTAGCCATTGGCTAACCTCCTTAAGAAGAGGAACAAAGACTGGAATTTTTCCTGGAGAACAGCAACCCAGCTCTCAAGTTGCTGGGTTACAACCCAGAGATCTGCAATGTACATTTCTCTTTTCTTCCTCCTCCTAAACTCTTGCACATGTCTGCATCTCCCTGCCTGCCTTTCTATCTACCTACGCATACCTACGGCGTCTTCAAACATATCAAATGAAACAATGAGATCCTTTCTATAAAGACACACTAGTGTGTGGGATAAAGTGCCAGATGACAACCTGCAGATTTGTCTCAAACATTTAAACCCACTCCCTGCCTACCCACCCACCCCTTCACCTTCCCTCTCCTTCTAACTCCAGGACATAAAGGAGAAGAGGAACAGGTAGGAGAAGACAATGACTGCTCCATCTCCTTCTGTAGCTGACGTTTTCCTGATACCATAGAAGACAGATCTCTCAGTTGTGACTCAGTGAGCTCCACATAGCTGAGAGTTTGTGTTGACCTCTGGAATGGAAACGACAGGAAAGAAAGGTGTACATTTTGAAAGGGGGAACTGACATGCAAATAAAAAATGTGCAGCATAAGTTGGGCTACATGGAGATGGTTTTGTATCAGAGAGACAAGATAATTAAAAGATAACTGGATAATTAAAAGATAGTGAAGGTTAAGCGGATGTGCTTTAATTTGAGTGCCATAATTAAACTTACTGTGTGCTTCATTATGAAAGCATTCCAATCTACTCCAATCTATTTTCTTGTTTGCTGTTATGTCAGCAAAATGTCTGTCATTTTGATGAGCAGAGCAAAGGCAGCAGTGCCTGGAAAGTTACTTCTAAAAAGTAATTTATTACAGGCATACATCTGAGGCTCAGAAATAGTTATACTGTTATAACTACTGTTATAGAACTGTTACAGTTTTGATTTTTTTTTTAAAGCAACTTTTCCCAGTTCACAAATATGATTAGAATTATTACTTTAAGAATAGCAATATCTTACTGCATGTGCATTGACAGGGACGTGGTGGTGCTGTGGGTTAAACCGCAGAAGCCTCTGTGCTGCAGGGTCAGAAGACCAGCAGTCGTAAGATCGAATCCACGCGACGGAGTGAGCTCCCGTCACTTGTCCCAGCTCCTGCCAACCTAGCAGTTCGAAAGCATGCCAATGCAAGTAGATAAATAGGTACCACCTCGGTGGGAAGGTAACGGCGTTCCGTGTCTAGTCGCACTGGCCACATAACCATGGAAACTGTCTACGGACAAAACGCTGGCTCTATGGCTTGGAAACGGGGATGAGCACCGCTCCCTAGAGTCGGACATGACTGGACTAAATGTCGAGGGGAACCTTTACCTTTACCTTACTGCATGTGGGGTTTCCTTCCTCGTTTGCTTTGGGCACTGTGACTACACATTGATGTGGGTGATGGAGGTTTGTGATTTGCTGCTCAGGCAGCAGAATTACTTCAATGAGCCCTCTGCTATTTTCATGATAAAACCATGGGAAATGGGTCAGAAATATCATCTCCAGCTAGACAAGCCTGGATGGGAAGGGTTAGACCTGGAAGAAGATCCTATTCTGTTCTATTCCTTTCTCTTCTGTTCTGTTCTGTTTATTTGAGATGATACTGGGTAGGGATACTTGAGGAATTTGATTTTTGTGAATTCTAATAAAAATATCTCCCACCACCACCAAACTAGCTCACAGATAGAAAATACTTTCTTTTAAAATATTTTGTGGGGATTGGTAAGATGCACCAATCTTTTCTTCCCTTTTTTTATTAAAACTCTTGGACTACGGTGGAAATTGGAGGAAGAAACACATGCAAAAAAGTACAACAACTGCCAAGAGACGGATCAACCCCATTTCTATCCCTTCTTTGCCACTGCCCCCTCCTCACATGGAGAACAACAATCTGAAAAAAACAACCAGGATTTCCTATCACATGGAGAGGTAGTGCACACAGAAATGCTGACCTCTTAAAGCTCTCGGTCTCCTTGTAAGGAGCAGAAAAATAGTGGAAGGCGGTCTGTTCTCTGCTCACCTACATCCCTGCTTCCTGAATGCTTGAAAAGAGCTCCTGAAAAAGAGGAATCAAAACAGACAGTCTAGGCATTGATTCCACCTCAGTTATTCTATTTCCTTGCTACAGGAAATGGTATAAGATGGTAGAATCCATGACAGCATATAGAAGTGTCAATAGGGTACAATGATGGTAGGCAGACTCTTAAATATAGTATTACGTTTGGTTTGGAGTGTTGCAAAGCTGCAGGATCATGAAAAAGAAGAAAAGGAAAGGAGATATGAACCTGTGTTATTATCCTTCACAAACTGAGTGTAAGGTTAAAAAAACACAATTCTCTGCTCTCGCTCTCGCTTTCTCTGCCAACAGCCTAGTTCATGTTGTAACTAAAAATAGAATACAACTCTTTGCTTAGCAATGGGAGAGAAACTACAGAATGGAGGAAAAAATAAAATATTTATCACAATTGGTTTGGGGGGTAGTGAGCAAGGAGACAATATCAGATGTCCTTGTAAGCGAGGTACAGATAGCTGAAGAGGATGATACAGGTCTTGGCAGAAGGCTGAAGCCATCCACTTTATTCAGGCATTGATGATCATCCAAGCACAGAAGTCAATGTATACGTAAGTACAGAAACGGAGTTGGGGAGGGAAGGGGCTGCTTTAATAAAGATTTGGAGAGTGAATAAACTCTGTTCTTAGCCCAAAGATATGTGATTCTCTTTGGTTGCTTGTTTGCAACTTTTGTTATATCTCTATTTATGTTTTAAAACTCCCTCCAGCCAGAATGTTTTCCATAGCAGCTAGCAGATCAATAAAAAAACAAGGCCAGTTCTTATCCCTTAGGCTTTAGTAAAATAACGCAACACAGAGAGAATAGTGAGGAAAGAGGAAAACAAGCAAGCAAACTCAAGTGCCCATTCTTAATGCTGCTAAGTTCTTACAGTGCCCAGCTGACAGGCTTCACTACATAGGAATAGCTTTGTAACCTGGGTTCTTGGATACGACTCCAATGCCGCTGAAAGCTGTTTTTCCAGGGTTTTCTTGGAAACATCCAGCCTCCTATCATTCCTGTCGTAGAAGCTTGTGCTCATGGAAGCCCTGACAATGCAAGTGGATGGCTGAGTTGTTCTTTCTGAGAGGGCAGCTAGTTCTGCAAGCCTCTGTGAGGAAGGAAGGAGGGATTCACTCATCAGGGCTGGCCCAGGACATTTTGCTATCTGAGGGGGAACATTATTTATTGTACCTAATTCCAAACAAATCCAATTTAAGCCTCCGATGTCTGAAATAAATGGCCAATGTGGTCCTTTCAGTAAAAGTGATTATGCAATACAATTGCAATATAACAGTGATAGAAGGGAAAAGAATATATGGAGGCCAGTTGATTATGTCTCCCAACAGGTCGGCCCCTCTTCCTCCTCCTGAGTCCCCGAGTCATATCATTAACCATGGCCTGCAGAGGCTGAGGTGGATTCTGTGATTCCCCATAATTAGACTCTGTGCGCATGTAGTAATTCTGGATGCTGGCTGCAGCTGATAGAGCTAGTATCTTAAAACATTTGTGCTGGGAAACACTGATCTCGGCTTTTTGTTTGCCTTAGAGGAGCAAAGAAAACTGGTTCTTTCCCCTTGTGAAGCAAAGTGTGTACATGCACACATGCACACAGAGCAAGCACAGGACGGACTGGTCACAAAAAGGCAACCCACCAACCCAGTGTTTCTTCTGCTGACCCATGCAACAAAGCAACAATAACTGCAATAGTTGTCATCATTTCAAATTTTGTACCTTTACAGAATCAGAATTTACATCCATGCCCCATCTTGTTTCTCCATCCCTTGGTCCAGCTGGCAGTTGGGATGTTGGCAAGTTTTTGGGTCCGGGTCCCAAGTCCAAATCTGAGCCTTTGGTACCAAGTCCCAAGCCCCAAGTCCGAGACCCTATTAAAAGCAAACTTTTTTCCCAGAAAAAAGGGAGAGGGTGGATGGGTTCCGAATCATGAGTTGAGTCCAAGTGATTGGAGAGGAAAAAAACAAGTCAAGTCCAAGTTGAGTCACCAGTGCTACTTAAATTTGAGAGTCCTGTGACTCAAGTCCCCATCCCTGGCTGGCAGTAGAGGGAAGATGAATATTGAAACAATGCCAGGACATGAGTTAAGTAAAATTTGATGTGGTAGAGGAGGGGAGGGGATTTGGGATGGAGTTGTCTTATTGGCATCAACCCTTGTTCTTTTTCACTCATCCTTTGGGCTTAAAGGGCAAATCCACAAATAATACACACTGATGCCATCCCATGAGTAACAAATACCATGCACTCTAAATAACTATTCATTCCAAGTGTGCACATATCTATAATAGTACTCACTTCCTAATAGTTTCTGACTTGCTTCTTTAAATAGAATTTTTAAGGCAGATTCCAATAGTTTTCTTTTAAAGTCCAGTTTGTAATGGAAGAGCATAGGAATGAATACACATAGGAAATGGTACATAGTCACGTTATTAAAGAGGCATGCTAAATTCTTTGTGCACATGTATTTAGGATGTCTCAAAACAGCAATACATCTTGATGAAGCATCATCAAGTCCTGCAAAAATCCTTATCTCCAGCTGAAACGTCCATTTTTTTTCCTTTCCATGGTTTGGTTTAGGGGGGTATCCAAGGGTTCACTGAGGTTGGACATGTGTCCAGAAGTAGGACAGTTATTTGAACACCAATAGACTTATAGGTTCTTATAGGTTTGATCCACTTGTTATTTTCCCATCTGTTCCTCCAAGACGTCCTTGCCCAAGACTACCTTAGATGTGTCCTGGAGTGATTCTGTCACCCTCCAGGACAACAGAAAGCCTTTCCAAAGTGAGTCTTCAGTTCCTAAGTCCACTCATCAAACACCCAGGTGGTTTTCATCTCCCCAAAGACATTTTTGACACCTCTCACAAATGTTGGCTTTGGAAAGAAGTTTCCTCAATGCACTTCACCCCTAGAAAGACCCACTGCTGCACCTTGACAGCCTGCTCTAGCTGCCACAACCATTGGAATTGATATCATTCTTGTACCACTCTCTGTTGTGCTGAGGTTGAATATTTGGGGAACCCATTGACTTGCAATTCCTCCTGGTTGCATTTGATGATCACCCTGCATCTGTGGCCCAGACAAGCCTGCCTCACCTTTCATAGCCCCCTCTGCACCACTTTCTTCTGATTCTTCTCCTCATGTTTCTGCGTTCTCATCCCCTGTCTCCCTGGAGTCCTGGGCAGTATTAGCATAGCTACCCTCATGGTCAGTGGGCATTGGGGCTCTGCCACTGGCTGTGAGTCCCAAGATGCAGGCCTTCCAGGGTAAAGACCCCCCTGGCCAAACCAGGTCCATCCTGGTGTCATCACCATCTCCTCTCTCCTCTCATCTATGGTAGGAGGTGGGAGGTTGGCCTGAGACCTGTGACACCAAGTGCTCACTCACTCCCAATGTGTAAAATGTATCTGCATGAAGCTAGTGAGCTTTCCCTTTGAAAAATAAAAAAAACACATAAAAAGAAAGTGCAGTAGTATTAGCTGATTGTTTTAAAAGATGCAAGCAACCTGTCCGGTGCTTCTAATTCTGAACAGCCCATGAAACAATGCAGCAGGTGGTCTAGTTTGCACAGGTTGCATAACTTGAACAACAACTGTTCTCACAAAAATTATCATTGCCACTGACAGAAAAGGTCTTGTTCTCATGCAGGCAAGGAGGAAAATGTAATTTGCTCATTCTCACAAGAAGGAGACAAGCAAGGACTTGCATCCTTAGAATGAATAGTCCAAAACAAATCTCTGGAAAGATGAGTAGAATGGAGGGGGCAGGAATTTGCACTTGAGCTTGCCAAACTTCCATGAAAACAAAATCATCTACATTTGCTTATTGATCTTTTCCACAACTTTTTTGAAAGTTGCCCTCAAATTCTATACACATTCTTCACCCTCACTATTTAATCTCCTAGACGTGTGGAGCTTTTCTTGGCCATTTACTGGTGGTACCCTTTGTAATTCACCTTCAGAAAGAGGGAAATGAAAAATAAGGATGGGTGGGTGCAGGATCTGCAATGAGCTGAGATTCATTAGCAAATGGTTAGAAGTAACTTTTGAGTACGATGTGCAATCTTTGCTCATTTAATTAATGTTTGCATAGCACTGTGGACTGCCAGGCTCAATGATGGCAATATGTTTTGTTAGTCACACTTTGTCATAAGCTCTCAGGCCCCATCTATCGCTTCCGATCTAATGAAAAAAGAGAATTTGACTGAGCCAGGAGAATTAAATGCTGACCGGGTTTTTTGGGTTTTGCTTGCTAGAGAGATAAGGAAATGAATAGAGTTCCTATGATCTCTGCAAGTGCATTTATGGCTGTTCTAAACATCTGTCCTGCACTTTCCTGATGCTAGCATGCATCTGTTCTTGTCAGGACTTGCTGCTGATGGTGTGCTATCTTTTTCAATTGAAGACCTCCGTGCTCTGCTCAGAAAAAGAGAGCTTGTTAACAATGGCATCCTGCTAAAAATACAGAGGTGCTGAGTTTCTCAAATTATGGATGCGGAGGCTTAAGACTTCCCCAAATATTCACTCCTTTAAACTGAAAGTCCCAGTCTTTATCCTCACTTTATGAATTCCAATGAATAAAATAATATCCATTATTTAAAATTAATGAGTAATGGCAATATCAATACTTGATATTAGTAACAATGAATATTAGCATGACATATTAAGTCTAAAAAACTGAGTGACTAGAAAGAGGTTAATGAAATAACGAAGTATTATGACAAAGGCACTCAACACACATTCAGAAGCACTGTCTGCTACTCTTAAACATGTCTCGATTTCCGTGACTCACTGGTGATCTCTGTCTTGACCTGTTACTCCTTAGAATATAAACATGGCTTGTACAGCATTTCCCATTCTTTTAGAACCATGTGTCTGCTGCAGAAAACCATTGTGAGTTTTTTTATTTGTATATTTATGTTTTTGAAAGCCACCCTAGGGGCTATTGCTAGGTGAGTGGTATAGAAAAATCTCAAATAGAAAGAGAATTATTTCCTTCCCCCCCCCGCCCCCATTTATGTACCTCCTTTGTTTTTGTCACCTTTACTGCATCTAATCTTTTTAATGCTTTATAGTCTATATTTTTACTTGGTAGTTTATCTTTTGTTGTTATGTTTCACATTTACTGATTACGTGGGTGTTATTGAGGTTATTTTTACTGTTTTATTATGACTTGTTGGCGTCCAGAGTACTAGCTCTTCCACAGGTTGGGTGGGATAAATAAATAAATAAATAAATAAATAAATAAATAAATAAATAACGGGTGTGCGAATACCGTCTGAGCTGATTTGTATCCAAATATTTGCTGCACAATTCAGGACTAGAAATGGGCACTCCATGCTTCGTACAGCGTCATACTAAGCACAAAACATGGCACCACAGGTGGTGCTGAGTTCCATCTCCGCCCCCCCCCCCCCCGGCCAGCTGGTCCATTTGCTGGACTCCACACGCTGCTGGGGTCCTTCTTTGGCAGTGGTGCTCCAATCCGGGCAGGAGCCCAGCCAGCCTTTCCCCGCCTCCCCAGGAAGCCAACTACTAATTGGCTGTGCAGGGAAACTCCCCGTCCCGCCTCCTTGCCAGAGGTGGTGAATGTGGCCAGTCTCATAAGCAATAATAGAGCACCCCCCCTTTCCGTGTCTGGATGTGAAGTGTCTGCTATGTCATGTGGACAAGATATGGAGTTTGGTAAGGTCAGTCTGAGCCTTGCCCAGAGGCTCTGACATTGGAGTTTCCAAGGGGAGCTTTCCCCCTTTATTGAACCTTTTCCTGTGAATCTCCTTGTACTTTGGAATTTCTTCCTTTTGCTACAGTATTAGTTTCATTTTCCCTGTCTCACAATTGGCACCTAGATTTTAATTCAGCATTTGAATCCCCAGCACACAGATCAAACTTCAGAGATTTGTAAGTACGTGCAAACTGTTCTGAGAGCAACTGGAGGCTTCTTGAACCTCCAACCTGTAAATGATCCAGAGATGCACCAACATGTCCGCTCCACTTTGTTTGGGCACGTTTTCTCCAAAGCCGGCATGGTTCCCTAATAAATACACCCTTTTGTCCTCGGTTGTATTGAAGATGGTTCTTAGTTGTGCATCATCATTAGATTTTAAAATAAGAATTCTGAGGCTTCCCATCTGCAACCATTAAATTAAGAGACAATTATTAATCAGGTGAAAATATCTCATCACTAAAGGACTACCTAGCTGGCTTTTTTGGACAGCAGCTGATTGATTCGTGTGTGGTGTTTCTTCTTTTGTAGTGTGTTCATTGATTTTTTTAATGCTAAAAAACACACACCCTTCTACATTGGTCTATGAATGCCTAAGTGGCATTCAATACTGTTGCTGTCTTTGCATCTGATGAAGGAGGCTCTTGGCCATCAAGAGTTGTCGCTAGAAACAACTGTTTGGGTTTAAGTTGTTGCTAGACTCACTGTGGCCGGAGCTAAAGTGAGGAATCTTGCTGAAAGACTGCTGGTTGAATGCAAGTCTTGCACTCTGAGATCAACAGGGTACATAAAAGCAGCTCTTCAGCACTCAGCTCTATTTTCTTCAGAATCTCACTGAAAGGCAGGAGAAGAGGAGTAACGAATTGTTATCCTGTCGTTGGACTGAATCTCAAAAATCTTGTACAACATTTGAGAAAACAAATCTCTGTGTTTGTGCCTTATGGTTCCCCCACCTCCTTTTGTCTTCTGAGATCACACCATTAGCTCATGCTTTTGCCTGACCCTTTCTAAAATGCATTAAAGTGTCTCGACACATACTTGCATAAGCAGGACGGCAGGAATGTGGCAGTATCGATGAACACAAAGAATGCTGTTCTTTGTCAATTAGAGTTTGTTGTTTTGGTCACCATGGATAAATAATGAGATTTTCAAGTGTTCTCCCAGAAGTGGTTTGTGAGAGTTCTGGCGTTTCTCTCCATGATGGAACCCCCTCCGCTTCACTCTACTTTGTATAATCTAACGTTAAGGATTTCCTGAAAGCCGGGAATTTCATTCCAGTTTTTATCATGCAGTTTCCTTCAGAGCTTGGGAAGGTACAGTAACACCATCATCCAGCAAGTCAGATGGGGCAGAGATATAGCTTAGAGTCTAGTTTATTGTTTGAATTCAGAGAAGGGAAACAGAGGGAGGTGGTGAGAATGCTGAGTTGACTAGTAGTGCATTTTGGAATAGGGTTGTAAGCCGCAATTGTTTTCATGTCTCTTTCATATTGGGTTCTTTTTTGGGTGGTATCTCATTTTTTTAAATTTTTGTGTACCATCCTTACATTTTTAAACAAAAGGCAAGTCCTTTTTTTTGGATTCAGTCTCCTTCTCCCAAAGAAACCCGAACTCTGTAACACTGATGTTAGAATGATCGCTCCGCCATGGTGCTGAGTCACCATGGTGGGGAGGCTTTCCTTTCCCACCCGGAGAGCGGCGTCGCAGTTGCATGACGCCGCTTTCCGAGGGGAGGAGGGACAGAGCCTTTAAGAAGGCATTGGTCCCTCCGGCTCAGCCTCTTTGCCATTTTGCAAGCAAACTGGATTATTTTCTCTTAAGAACAGCCTTGTATTTAAGACTATTTCCACAGCTTTTGAGAGAATCTATGGTGTCACCTACTGCCTACAAAAGATAGACAGGTGTTGACTTGTAGCTCAGGAATGCAGAAACCCTGAAAACACATACAACACACTTTTCTTTATTCTTAGAATCCCTGTATACATTGCCAGTGAACTTCAAGGAATTCCTTTGCTCTTTACCGATGAATGATTGTTTATAGATTTATAGAATTCATAATCTATAAATGGATGTGAAGAAATGCTGGCCAGAATTCTATTTGTCATTTACAGCAGCATAAGTGCAATAGCATGAACTGCAGGGGTGAATTGCCACTAGTTAAAGCGTTGCCACTGGTATTCCTCATCCCGCACTACATCAAATCATCGATAGGATTCCGGCAGCAAAATTGTCCCTACTTTTTTTTCTGACCAGGATCGTCCTTGTAGTGTCATGGGTTTCAAACTGAGATTCCAGGAACGCTGGCTTCCTTGAGAGCTTATTACAAATTCCATCAGGAATGCCCAAAGTTTTCTGTGAAATTCCACCAATTCCAAATTTCCTCATTATGCATGGCCATAAAAAGGTATGTAACAGAGAGTGACCAGGTTGCACATGGAGAGTACATATGTAAGCCTCAACATGTACATGATGTTCTGTGCCACGGAATGTGTGGCTGCTTGGAAGAATTCATTTTGTATTTGGCTTTCTCCGTTACCGACAGCTTGTTCTGCCCACACCCCTCCCTTTGCCCTGCCATCAAGATTCATCAGACCAGCATTCCAACTGGGAAAGAAACAGGATCTGCTGTGCTAACAGTTTCCTTCAAGTGACCATAATATCAAAGCCCTGTAAAAGTGAACACAGGGTACACTCATGGCAGTCCCAACCTTCTCCTCAGTAGAATCAACAATGCAGCGTCGCTGGCTTACCATGTTGTGAAGCAGGGATGTGTGCTGGTTGTGGACAAGTATTTGACTCCAGACTAGATTGGATGGCACGCTCTCACCCCGGTTTTGAAGTACTACCTGTTGCCATCTGCAATGAAATAAAGTGTTAACCCCAAAGTTCAAACTACCTACCCGTGCACAACTGATTGAAAACTGTCTGTGAAAATTGCCTGTCCTTAGCTTCGCATTCATTTCTGTGTTAAATTTTATCCCGCCTGAAGGAACACACAGTATTTCCAATGGAAATTTTATTGCACATACTCTTCTACGGATGTAGACTTTAATGCTCGTATATTACTTTGATAAATTGTGTAACTTTGGCTGACTAGTGTAATAAATTCTCAAGTGTATTCTTTCATCATCTCCGTTAGCAGTATCATCTTGCATTGTAGAGATGTTCAAGGGGAAAGCAGGAAGAACTCTGCTACTGGAGTGGAGAACCTTTATATTTGCTGGGTCATAGGTTATGTCAAATAATTCTGATGCTGTCTAGCACAGTAGTCAGATAAAAATCTGGTTCCTGGACATACCTAAACGATATAAAAACTCTTACCGTGGGTGTAAAATCTGTGGGATGTCTGTCAGGGGCAACCACTTCTACTCAAGGTAAGACATGACAAACTTTCTTTGGGTTTCATTACATGCCGTTCTCTCTTTTAGGGGTGGCTCCTACCTTTTTGAAACTCTCTAGTCTCCTGTTGATCATCGCTGATTGCCAGCATTGGGAAATATGCTTTGGCCTTGGGGCCAAATTCCAATTTGGAAAGAGTCTTACACAGTTGTCTTCCATCAGTGAGACCATAGACTTGGATCAGGGACAAGGGAAGAGTGAGTGGGGTCAAAGTGGGCTAGAGATCGTTCTCACCAATGTCGATGTTTCCCCATCAAGCACCATTTGGAAGCACAGGTCAACTCTGTGCATGGCTACTTAGGAATAATCCCAATGTAAAGCTCTCCTGTCTGCAAATCTCAGTCAAGTGTCTTCATCTGCCAAAGCCTGCAGAATGTTTAAAATGAAAATAATCTCTGCTTTTCAGTCACTAAACAGAAGTAGCAGTAGGAAAATAATGCAGTCAGACAGAAAACTCTGGTGAGCTGCAGCATGGAGGTTCCCCATCACTGCTGCAGCAGCCTGTAGTCACAAAATTGCTGTTTGACGAGGCCTTTTAATTGGCTGGTCCAGTCTCTTTTAAACATATTTATTTGCTTTTTTGTTTTGATAGCATGTTTTTAAAAGTTTTTAATGTTTAAATATCTGCTTCTGTGCCATGCTGATATCCATAAGGGAAGAGGATTTTAAAAATAGTTTAAATAAATACAAATATTCTGCATTTTCCCAGAGAACTTAGCATAGCATACAAAGGATTGCTATCGAGCATGACAGTGCGCAACCTCCTGCTTCAACTCAGAGATCGATTCAGCACTTTGAACTGGAACCCAATTTGGACTGGAGTAATTTGGACCATCTCCAATTTGGTTAAGGGCTCACATCCAAGTCAGAGTTTGGAAATCCAGAGTGCCACGCATTGAAAAACCAAATTTTCTGTTTTTGCATGGATGCACGAGAAATTTAGAGACATGATACAACACACAAAGGGGAGTGAACTTATCAAATCTCAGCCTGTTAGCTCCAAGAAGGGATGTACTGTATCCACCCAATTCTTAAGCCCTGATACACTGAGTGTAGTCTTCAGTCTTGCCCATTTCATGCTGTTTTCATCCTCTCACTGCCACCTTGTACTGGGGACACTTTCCTAAAGTCCTTAGAAAATCATTCCTCAATTTACACTTGAAAAATTGCACCAAAGAAGAGCCACTTAAAAAGACTCTGTCAGGGTGGTGTTGGTGCCTCCTGCCTGACCATGGGTGCAGGATGACTCCCATTACCACTTCGATATGAATTCAAACCAGTCTGCTTCCCCATCTCTGGCCTTAGGGATATAATGGGTAAGTATTACTGCTGCAGACATGCCTCATGATTAAGCTGTACTAATGATCAGATATAAGGGTAATGTTAACTGTTGAAACTGTATGTTACGTATGTTGAAATAATGAAGAGAGATTATGGATTGGAAATTAAGTATCATTCTTTACTTGCCCAAATGTGAATGAAATAGGCAATAAAAACTGAAAATAATTATGCTTGTTGCTGTGATTCACCTTCACAACATGAATTAAATGTGCAGTATCATCATAAAATATGTGCCTTGTGGATAAAATAAATATGCTTCTGGATGGACTTCAGATGAATAGAAAGTTTCACACACATAATATATGCCGGAGCAAGAGAGAGAAAGAGAGGGAGAGGGAGGGAAGGAGAGGGGGGTGGATTTAAGATTCACCACACCAAGAAAGCAAACACTGGTCTACAATTTTTTAGAAGTCATCTGCTTAAGAGATAAAATGTGCTATTTATTATATATTTTGATGTGCCGAATTCAAATATGACAATTAAAACAACTGATTGGCTATTGTTTCCAAGATATTTAAGTTTTTACATTTTACGTCTATGTATATTGTGTAGATAGTAGAGATTTTATCATAAATTGTAAACCTAGGTACTTTCATGTGTTTACGGTTGCTTTACATGATAATATTTCATCTGTTCTGTTTACGTAACACTTTAAAAATCAGCAAATGGATTATATAAATAAAATGTATTGTGAAACAAAAGGCAAAAAACTTTTATGTACACAGTTTAGTCCTATTCAGTGTCTACTCGGCATTTCTTGGCTTGTCTCTTGTATTCATTAAATGCAGCGTCTCTTGTCGCTGTCCAGTAATAGTCTGCAAGCATTCATGGGCGGGCTCCATTTGTCCTGATAGCATTTCTCCATTGTCCTGGTGAAATCGCTCACGGTGCTCATCACTCACTCCTCTGCAGTTTGGTGGAGAAAAAAAAATCTAGATAAGAGTGCAAAAAATGTATCTTTAGTGACATGTTGCAACCAAGGCTTTTGTATGTTTTGACGAGGTTTTCCACCAACAACCTGTAGTTGTCTGCTTTGCTGTTTCCAAGAAAATTTATTGCCACTAACTGGAAGGCTTTCCATGCTGTCTTTTCCTTGCCACACAATGCATAGTCAAATGCATCATCTCGAAGAAGTTCACGAATCTGAGGACCAACAAATACACCTTCCTTTATCCCAGCTTCACTCAGTCTTGGAAATTTTCCATGGAGGTACTTGAGAGCTGCTTGTGTTTTGTCCATGGCCTTGACCAAGTTCTTCATTAGACCCAGCTTGATGTGTAACAGTGGTAACAAAATCTTCCTTGGTTCAACAAGTGATGGATGCTCAACACTTTTCCTCCCAGGCTCCCATGACTGTTGGAGTGGCCAATCTATCTTGGTGTAATGGGAATCTTTTGCACAACTGTCCCATTCACAGAGAAAACAGCAGTACTTTGTGTACCCAGTCTGCAGACCATGCAAGAGTACAACAACCTTGAAGTTGCCACAAAGCTGCCACTGGTGTTGGTCATAGTTTATGCACCTCAAAAGTTCTTTCATGTTGTCATACATTTCCTTCACAAGGACTGCTTGACCAACTGGAATTGATGGCAAAACATTGCCATTATGCAGCAAAGCAGCTTTAAGACTCTTCTTTGATGAATCAATGAACAGTCACCACTCATCTGGATCATGAACAATGTTAAGGGCTGCCATCACACCATCAATGTTGCAGGCTAAAATTGTTCTGCCTAAAAAGCAAGTACTGTCCAAACCCAGTCATAGATTTATTCATGGATCCAGTCAAAGATGTATTTTAGTCATTTCTGGTTTAAATTGAGACCCCTTCCCTTTATAACTCACTTATCCTCTGCCATTCCCAAGTCAAGGGTTGTATATACTGACCCAATAACATATCTTGAAAACTAGAGCCAATCAACAATTTTAAGCATTTTCATTCTCAGTGACCCAGAATTAAAAAAGTTTGACTACATTTATTTTGGAAATATTTTGACTGTAGACCAGTGAAATCAGGCACATTAACACATCATAAAAGTCAACAGGGTAGGGGCAGGTGTAATATTCACAATCTACAATTTAGAGATGCACATACAGTGAACAAACTGATAAACAGAAGATTAAGCTTAATTAAAAAGATAATGTGATGTGAAGGGGAGGGAGAGAGAGAGAGAGAGAGTCTGAGAACAATCAACAACCATAAATTATTCACCGCCAACTCTGAGCTCACACAATTCCACCCTACAAGTACGGTGACTGAATCTAGCTATTCTGCTTTGATCCACACCTCATCTTCATCAGTTCAAATCCTGCCACCACCCAAGACTGCTATATGTAGCCAGACACTTACGCATTGTCAACAATTTGCTCCACTGACCAGGAAACAGATAAGACCAAAAAAAAAAAAAACCACGCAGCACCACACTAAGAGCCATGCATTGTCAACAACTTGCTCCATGGAGTATGAAATAGGCAAGACAATAAGTGTGCAGTGTAACACACACAGCTCTAAATTCCTGCAAGTGATTTCAATGTAGAAAGTTGATCAAGCGGCAAGGTCACTGCACTGTTGTTCTGTTGTTCAGCATATGTGGTACATGGTGATAAAAGAGATACCAAGCTGCAATTGTTCTGGTTAAGCATCCATTGGGGGGCTGTTGAAGTGACATTCTCTTTGTGAGCAGTCAGCTTGGCTTTTGTACTTGCTGTGTATGTGAGTTTAGCTTCATGAGGGAAGAATATTTGCAGAATTGCATAGAAACCTGAGGAGTGAAATGGGGGGGGGTGTCCTGCTCTCATGCAAGAGGACAACTTTTGCAAATCTTGGAGAGTCCTAACCAAGCAGTCCTGTCATGTTAAGACTTGATAAAAAATGAGTCATCAGCAAATATTTGTACATCCCTAGTCTTAGATTGTACATACAGCGAAGAAGCAAATCTTCTCTTATTTTGTTCATTCAACTGAGGATGATTTTCCCCCTCCCCAAATTTTTCTGCTTGTGGGTTGAAATCATGAGACTGGGCTGGGTAGCGTTTTGACACTTTTTGTAACAAAAAGTCACAGAAGTGGGCAGGGGGTCTTATTGTGCACAGAAAACCTTATATTTTGCAGATACTCATTTTTTCGTGCAAAAATGATTTTTTTTTTCTGTTCAAAGGTTGTGGGGTTTTTTTGGCAAATGCTGATAAAGATAAGCATTGGAAGAGTGAAAAAATTATTGCTGGTTGCCTTTTTTTACTAGAATATCTCAATGTGTCAAGATAATCTTTTTTCCAAGGATGAGAACATTT
Organism: Intellagama lesueurii; assembly: GCA_037013535.1. Taxonomy (NCBI): domain Eukaryota; kingdom Metazoa; phylum Chordata; class Lepidosauria; order Squamata; family Agamidae; genus Intellagama; species Intellagama lesueurii. The sequence continues at coordinate 217,122,095 of JBAJHW010000001.1, read as the reverse complement.
ACAAGTATTGGTTATATATGTAATGTACAGGTGCTATTGTGCCTGTAAATGTGGAAAACACAAGCCTTGAACTCATTGTGCTCAAGAAAAGTCCGCAAGCACCACACAAGCAAGATGCCCTCTGTGAATTCATTTGTACTGAAGGAACGAAGAAGAATTAATATAACTTTTGCAGTGGTATACAACCATTCTCACTACATATTGGCTGAAGCCCCGTTGTTTAGCAAAGTAAGTCACAACTAGAGTAGCCCATTGAATCAGTGGGACTTACAAAGTCAACTCACCAAATTCCCACTGATCCAATGCGCCTCCTCTAGTGTTACTCACTACACTATGCAACAGGATTTCAGCCACTGTGGGTAATCATTTCAGAAGCATCTAAAGCTGCTCCATGTGGTGCAAAAATAGATTGACCAATATTGATGAGAATAATTTGTGGCTAGAGACAATGGTTTCATTGGAAATGTCAGACAGTTGGTATTTGAAGCAAAGAAAGTGTGTTTTTCCTGCCTTCAGCAAACCACTCCCAAATCCTGATGCTGATGCTGTACATTTTGCTGAACCAGAAATCTTTACAGATTTGTGGCCCAAGGAGCTACTGTTTTTCCTGGTTTATTTGTCATTCTTGTCCTTGAGCTTAAAGGGATGCAAAGTAATGGGTTTTAAGGAACAATCTTGGATGCCTTGATTCATTAGTTGTTGATGATACTTGTACATTAACGAGTCCTCAGGAAAGCTGTGGGAAGTGCTATTATATTGAACATGAATGTGTTACATTAATCTAATAATGGTGAAGGCACACATCATCCCTCGGCAGGGTTACAGCAAATTCTTGTTTTGGCAGTGAAGATTAGAAGACCTAACGATCTGTAGTGCACTCTTTATCATTAGTCATGGGAAAATGTAATCTGCACACTAATAACCTGATTATGGAACCCTTGCTTACTCAGATGGACACTAAGTCTAATTGTTGGCATCTGTGGGCCTGTCACTAAAGAAAGTGACTCTGCTACCATTCACTTATAAAGAGGACGCAGCAATAAAGGGATCTGAATTCCTGAATTCCCGCTGCTGGCAAACTAATTCCATTAACAGGTATAAGGAAAATTGTTCACAAAACAACCCAGCATATTCCTTTTTTTCCTCCAGACAGAAGCTTTTCAGACATCTGAGAAATCATGTTTCTTCACCACACTGAGGAAAACCCAAGTCCAGCTGTATTATTGTCTTATTATGAATATTTGCTTTACATCCTTAGTATACTCGATCCTGCTGGATACAAACAACGTATCCTCTCCTACGTAGATCTTGATGAATTTCGGGAAATTACTTTTTTGGGAGGGTCCAGTTCTGAGAATCTCTTGTCCAAAATGACCAGTGACCATTTGAGTTGTGGGACTGGTGGTGGTGGTTCTGGGAGCTCAATCCAAACAAGAACGGTAACAAATTGTTTTCCAAGATGCCATCTAGATATCAAATTAATGTAGGTCAGAATCCAAAGCAAAGTGACTTTAGCGGTAGAGGTCTAACCTTTTAATTTTAACAACAACCCTTATCACAAACTGCTTTAAAAGTTCCCTCAGTTTTAAACGTGAAGTGATTTGAAGGAAAAGCTGCTTGAACTCTGTTCACGCCTCCTGAATATCTCAATGTGATGTATGTGGCAGAGAGGCCTAACTTAGAAAGCTTTGCAGCTTATCTAGGCCTCGTTCTACCCAAGCTTCTTATTTAGAAAGAAAGCTTCCAGCTAGCACTGGGGCAAGAACAGGTAGGTAGAACTCCCAGAATGGAGAATTGTGGTATTTGCAGACCAGAAAATCCAAAAATCCAGTCCCTCCTTTTTGCAGAGATTTCTGTAGTCTTCTGCATGGATGGTTGAAGGTGAATCATCTGCCTGTGGTATGGATGAAGGCATCTTAATTGCTCAACAAAGCCAAGCACCCTAGTACTAAAGCCAAGAGAAACAAGATGCCGTAAGGCAGAGAGAAAGTCAACTTCACATGCTTCTAACTAAGCCTTGCTTCACATTCCAGAGAAGTGATGTATACCATACTGACAAGAAACCTCAAGGTGATGGAGTATGCTCCCAGCGGATTCTTCTTTGGGCAGGCACGCTCCTTTAATCTAGTGCCCTGGAGTTAAAAACTTTTTATAGGTTTTCTTCCTTCAAGCTGATTTGGGGAAGGCAGGAGGGGGAGTTTATAGTCTCTGTCACACAGCAAGAAGAAAAGTGGGAATCGTTCAAGAGGAAGAGAAAAACAATGTTTTGATCTCATTTGTCCAAACTCCTGGCTGCAATTCCTCACCCAACTAGATTAGATCATTTAGATTGGAACAAGAGAATAATCCCGTCCCCTTCTCGATAGAGAAAGAGAGGTGAGGCTGCAGCAGTGCAGTTCAGAACAGGAGTGGAAGGTTTGTGAATGCACAGTAGTTTTGCACCCCAGGAAGACTTTCTAAATTCAGGAAGGACCCCCTTCCAAAGCTACCAAATTGCATGGTGGGCCTCTGCTCCTCCTACAGTTTGGCAGTGCTTCTGATTGTACCCGTTCCTGTTGGGAAAGTACACTTTAACAGTGCACTATTTAAGGAAACGGATGCTCTTGATTAGCTCAGTAGACCAAAATCACAATAGTCACTGAAAAGAAGATCAAATGACATGTAAGATGACATTTTTAAAAATTGTGTGTGTATGTGTGCGATGTAATCTATGGGTCAGCTAATCTGTCCTCACATTCAGGCAGGGTGAGTAGGTGCCCTCCTTTACAGCAAAGTCTCATATGGAGGTTTTGTCAGTTTGAAGGCCTATCCTTTCCAATTCTGGCCGAATGAGAAAGCATCATAGAAAGGAGGGATGTCCTACATCTCACATTTGACGACTTTCAGTGCAGCAAAAAGGTACCTCTTGACATCCATGGCCGTTCTGGATTAGGAATATTGGAAGTGGCCTGAGGAACCCAGAAGATTAGTACTCAGTGGCAGTCCCAAAGCAGTTCTCTTTTCTTGCCACTGGCGAGAATCTGGAGCCTCTTTATTTGGAGTTCACCATTTTTAATTGAATTGAGTGCCATTTTTGAGTGCAAAAAATGGCACCTGAGTGCCTTTTTTTTTTCAAAAATATGAGATATTGATTCAATAAATAAATAGAATATAAACATATCCAAATATGCGAACCTAGGATGATGCAGTGGGCCAAGCAAAGGCTCTTCCAGATGGAACTTACTTGATTCTGCCCTTGTGCTCAGTATTTTTCATTCCATCCATCCAACGTATGGCTTATTCAGAACAGTGACAAGATCTGTGACTCTCTAGACTTCCCCTCCCTCTCGAACACATTTTTTTAAAAATCTTGCTTTGTTCTGGAGGAAAGAGTTTACCTATAGCACTTTTCACTGAGAACATTTCTCCCTTCAGATTTTTCTGCTCAATAGCTTTCAATTACCTTTCAAAAGAAAAATACATTCTTTACGAGAGAAATCCCAGGAAAGAAGTAGAATTCTGCATAATTATCAAATAATTTTTTTAGGATTTCTTGAAGACAATCGGCTTTTGGAGAAATTGTTTTTCAAACTGAAGTTTTCATGCTTTCTCCTTGAGAAAGGAGCTCTGAAAGAGCTCTAGGACTATTTATCCATTTGATCCAGTACTGAACACTCTGACTGGCAGCAGCTATTCATCAAAATGGCCTTGTAACCTTCAGCATGCAAAGGGATTAAATATAATGGGTCCTGAAAGAACAGCTTTTCTTTCTTCTCTTCTTTTCTTTCTTTCTTTCTTTCTTTCTTTTTTTCTTTCTTTCTTTTCTTGGACTGATTGACAGAAATGACAATTTGAAAACCAGCTTGAAGCTGACTGAAACAGTTGTTATTATACTTAAAATATTGCTAAGTGCTGAATGGGGACATGATGTCCCTATCACTAATTGCAATCTAAAAGGCACAACACAAAAATAGAAGGAACAGGGAAGATAGGAAAACACCTACACTGATTCAAGGGAAAAAACAGATGCAAAGATGACACAAAGATCAGTGGGAGTGGACCAGCCAAACGTCTCCCCCACTGCCTGGGACTAGCTTAGACTTCACACTCCTGGACTATCAGTGGTTTTCTATATGATTTACTGTATTTTCTTGCTTAGGTTTTAACTGTGATTTATAGTAGACTGGGATGTGTCTGGCGCTGCGGGTTAAACCGCAGAAGCCTCTGTGCTGCAAGGTCAGAAGACCAGCAGTCGTAAGATCGAATCCACGTGACGGAGTGAGCTCCCGTCGCTTGTCCCAGCTCCTGCCAACCTAGCAGTTCGAAAGCATGCAAATATGAGTAGATAAATAGGTACCACCTCGGTGGGAAGGTAACGGCATTCCGTGTCTAGTCGCGCTGGCCACGTGACCACGGAAACTGTCTTCGGACAAACGCTGGCTCTATGGTTTGGAAACAGGGATGAGCACTGCGCCCTAGAGTCAGACACGACTGGACTAAATGTCAAGGGGAACCTTTACCTTTACCTATAGTAGACTGGTAAATCCCAGTGGATAGTTATTAATATGAGATGTTTTGCATAATCTATTAATAATCTATTAATATTTGTATGCCTATTTACATTTCAGTATGTCTTGTAACTGACAGAGAACAAACTTGAAATGTTGCTATATTATGTAAATTCTTCTGATTCCTTTTCACACATGGTTTACTATGGAATGCTGGGTCACCCAGTGGCTGGTGCCTCTATCTGCAGAGCCAGAAGTTAGGAGTTCAGTTCCCCCTCAGTGCCTCCTTGAGAGGGGCTGGACTTGATGATCCAGAGGGTCCCTTCCAGCCCCGCAGTTCGAAGCTTATTATAAGGTTGCATACAAACCTTTGTATGATTTAGAAAGATTATTTCCTGTTATCACACATATGAAAACATTAGGCTCCATAGTACAGCCTTCACATAACTCCCCAACAACAGTTAATCTAAACTGCCCTCTGTGACTACCTTTAATTCAGTCCTGTATTATTCTTTTTAATATATGAGCATAGGAATACTTAGTTTTCCTCATTTGGGCTCCATTAGTTCATTACAGGCCTGACGCATTTCATCAACCATTATATTTATAGAGGCCACATAATGTGAATGAAGTGAAAGCAATTACTGTAAAGCAGCTACAGCACCACCTATCATAAGCTAGTGCTGACACCAATTTTTGTCAGTACCTTTGAGCTTGCCTGCCCTCTTTGACAGATACGTCTCATAATTAGAAAACATACATACCTCTGTTTTATGCTTAGTTACTCCTTGTGAGTTGAAAGAAAGCCAGTCATTCCTCTCCTACGTCCAGACTTCCTTGCAATTGAAAAGTAGAGTAACCGCCATGAAGAGCTCCCTGCTTCATCGAGGATTGTGCAGATGCACACAGTTGGTGTGTTCTCAGATTTTTTGAAACAACAGTTTTCATGTACAAAAACAAAGGAACATTGGTTATCTTTGGACAGGATCCATTCAAATCAGAACAGGGGTAGCCCTCTTCTTACAGCCAGGTAAGAAGGCCATGTTCTTGTTAGGAGTAGCCGTCTCCCATACAATTGTCATTCTGAGAGAACTTCAAATGCAGGTAGAGGCAGAAATCAGAAGGACAAGAATGACTGGGACACTTTCCTTCCGTATTTTGCCTCCTCATCCCCCTGAATGTGTCCCTTCTGACTTCTGGTAAAATAGGGACAACAACATGTCAGGAGGGACTAGCGATGTAAGCAACAAGAATAGAAGTGAAAGAACAGTAGCACCTGAAAGACTAACAGCAGCGTTGCAGTATGAACTTCTGTGCAGTATAATATGCCTCCTCTAACACGGTCAGGTGGTCTTCAGGATGTGTGCTGAAGTTACAGACCTATCAAGCAAAAGAACTTTTCAGTTATACCTGTACCTAAAAACATCCATTTAGGTCCTGAATCTGTATAGGGTACTGAGAGTCCTTTGTCTTGATTTAATCCTTTGGGTGTGCCCTGGAGTCTGAGAAAGCCTGAGGAAAAGAGGAGTTCTGAGTGTGGATGGAGAAGATGTTTTGCAAAGCAGAAGTCTGGGAACTTGGGTTTTTCCTTCAAATGAGTTTGCAGTCCCAGACAAAGGCAGGGAGGAAATAAGGACATGACAGACAGCAGCCTTCCCTCAACCAATAGTCTCCAGGTATTTTGGACTGCAACATTCATCAACCCCTGGCCTATGGTGAGGGATCATGAGAGTTGACCCAACAAACGTGGAGGGCAACTAGTTAGTGGATATGGGCTTTCACTCTCTCCACTCCATTTAATCTTTCACTGAAGGGTTCACTTTCTGTACAATAGCATGAAAAACCACCTGTGGAGCAGACCATGGGCTATTACCATGGCCACAGGTCCTGCCACCAAGTCATCAATCATTTCTACCAAGGCTGCGTGTGCTGTTGATGCTTTATCATTTTCCATCAAAAGCCATCTCAGTCATTGCAAGTTAATGCATGATGACAGCATGACATTAGGAAAATAGAGATATTCATGAGCACAGAAACGCTAAAACGTTTGTTGCTTACAAAGCTTGACAATCACCCATTCTGATGTTTGAAGGGAATTTTGTTCTTCACTTTCCCTGATTATATAATTAATTCTGTTCTGTCCCTGTACAGTTTGTACAACGCATACAATGGTTCTCTGCTAACTACTCTCTCTAGCGTTTCAGGTAATTGAATGCTGATACCTTTCACTGATCACTGCCTTTCCAGACTTTTTATTTCTTGGCTTCTATTTGTATCCCACTTTTTCTCCAGTGGCTGTCCTGCTCCTTTCTTTATCCCCTACGTGAACTCTGTGAGGGGAGTCACTTTCAGAGGGCTTGACTGGGTCATGTTTCACAGCTCAGTGGAGACTCGAAAACTCCCAACCCTCTCGTCACTCTGCGGCTGCTCCCTCTTCTGGCTAGGAAACAAAGTGGTCTGTGAATGAAGGCCTACCATGCGTAGACCTTGCCCCAAATCCCCTCAAGTGCCTGACTGGGTGAAGCACATTGCACCCCACTGAGGGGTTGATTCAGTAGCAGCAACAGAGCAAATGAGCTAGTGAAGAGGGAACAAGAAAGCAAGAACAGACAGATCAGGTTATTGCTGGTCCCATGGCTCTTTTGCATGCATTCACACATGGCCTCGCCAAACTGCTAACTTCAACAAAGCTAAACCTCCCTGGAGACCGGGGGACCTATTCAGAGTCCTTTATACTTTCTAAAAAGACTATTATTGTCTTCGGACATGCTTAAGAAATGGACTTAGGACTACAGCTTTAATATTCTCTGTGAATTTATAATGAAGGTTAGTTGTCATTAGCATTGACTGTATGAAAAAAAGGGGGGGAATGGAAAGGTCTGCAGTTCTAGAGATGCATTATTTATTGTTTATTACGTATTGTTCCTGTTTAAAATATGCATTGATCCCTTTGCCTATTTCATCACAATGAGCAATAAATAATCCAGGCGAGCATCCCAGGATATATTTATATGTAATTTTAAAAGATTGTGCAGTCAATTATAAAAGCTGCTCGATTCAGGTGCTTTATTTATGTGCAATGTGACCTCTGTGAGCTATAAAGGGCCAATTTTCACACATAGCAACTGCTGCCTCCCCCCCCTTCCTTTCTTTTGAGATGAAAGACAGGCCTTCCTCTGAGTCAGGGTAAGGGTGAGTCCCCCTGGGATCCAAAATAAAGCGGGAGAGGGGTTGGATTTTGTTTTCTTTTCTTTTTACCCCTTAATCTCCAACCTCTGTTTAAAATATTTAGCAGATGCTGGTTTTCGTCCCAGGCCAATTGCGCGGCCGAGAGATGCCTGAGCAAGGCAGTAATAGCAGTGCGTCATCAGCGCATCCCTTACGTCCTGAAGGGTTTAAGGTGGCCACATTTGTATCCCCAAAAAGAGGACAAAGGAGGCCACAGATCGGCATTATGTTCAGATATGCTAGATGGGCGGGGTATAAATCTAATAAAATAAATAAATAAAATATAGGCACAAATGTAGACGAAATTGCTATATTTTAAAGAGAAACACAGCATCCTCTCCTGTTAATATTGACAGGACTTATGATTCCCTGCTGTCAATGGCTGATTAGTGGATTACTATTTTAAATTCTCCTGTTGTGGCATCACCACAGTATCCTTATTTGTTAACATCTTTGCACATTTATAATGCTGTGTAATAGCTACCAGTCTCTTTCCAAGCACAAGAAAGATAAATGAGTGCAAAATAAGTAAAGTCAGAAATATAGAACCTCTGAGCATAGCAGAAATGTCTGTGATTGGGTATCTTGTGGGCTTGCCTGGTGGGTCTGTTGTCCCCTTCTTGCTGTTGAAAAGCAACAAGGCTCTGCTCCTGCTCCTCGCACCCTCTGTTCTTTAAACTGGATGTACTTGTGGCACCTCGTGGCGCAGTGGTTAAACTGCAGTACTGCCGTCAACACTTTGCTCATGATGACCCTGTTTGATCTCAGCAGACTCAGGTCGCCGGCTCAAGGTTGACTCGGCCTTCCATCCTTCCGAGGTCAGTAAATTGGGTTCCCAGTTCATGGGACGGGACGGCGGCAATGCGTCGCCTGCATAATTCAATTGTAAATCTCCCAGAGGGTGCTTTAAGCACTAGGAGGCAGTATAGAAGCAGCAGGCCTTCCAGCTCTAAGGCATTAGAGAGGAGGGCTGAGCAGCCTTCGTTGTTTCTGTTGCTGAGAGCCCACATTTCTTCAGGGATAACTTTTTCGGAACCAAATGCTTCTGGCGTGTGAAGTTCAGGCCGAAGTTGGACAGGGCTGAAGCCAGAGGTAAACAGGGAAAAAAGTATGAGCCTTTTCTCTCTCTCCTGCTTCTTCTCTCTCTGTCACCTCCTCCACATCTATAGGGTTGCTAGAGAAGGGGCAGAAGACTTATGAACTGATTGCTTATGGTGAGGAGGGATGGAAGAGAGGTAGAAAGGGTAAAACAAATCTTGGCCTCTATGATGATGAGGCAAATAGCCTTGGCCTTATTATACCACAATCACAAATCTGGGCTTCTCATACTTTCTATCTTTGGGGCCCTCTTGAGAACAGCTCAGCATGACTGAGGACCATCAGTCTGAAACAGATAGTGCAGGGTCAAATTCAGTCATAAATGGTTGCACAGGGAGCTGGAATTTGGTGTTAGCTGACAATAACAGATATCAGCAGATGTCCTACGTGACTCTCATGGTACTGTTGGGATGTTCAGTTGCTCCCCCTGAAGTCCTTTCTGCATCCGGGTTAAATACCAAACACAGAAACACATTTTTTATTTTTTTTATTTTTTAGAAAAACAATGAAACAGGGGTGGGAGTGCTCTAGTAATATGGTTGCACTCAGAGGTTTATTTTAAATGGTATGTTAATAATAACTGGATTGAAAAATATAGATGAATAAAAATTATGTAGACAGCAAAACAGCATAAACACTGTGCAAGTGTAATACTTACCCTTTATAGTCGGATCGCCATATCCACGGGATCATTATCTGCAGTTTAACTTATCTGCTGCCTGAAAAATAAATAAATAAATAAATAAATAAATTTTAAAAACCCAGAAATGAACATTCCCAAGGTGCATTACCAAGACTGACCACTAGATGGAACCAGAGACTATGCTATAGACAGGTGACTTAAGGGAAATTCATTTGTGACCTGAAGGAAGCAGCTTCCAGTGAAATGGCAAAGCTGAATTTGGGGTGGGCAAGGGGGAAGTAGCAGTTGCTGGTCAGGGAAGGCTTCCTTGCAAACAGGAGGACAGGCAACCCAGTCTTTTGGCAAGACTGGGCCAGGGCTCCCTCTCTCCATCATGCTCGGAAACCAGAGAAAGTGGAAGTGAGTGCTTTATTTATCCGCTATTTCCGGCATGGGGGGGGGGGGCTTGGAACTGATCCCCCATGGATACTGCACTCCTATTTTATTTACAACAACAAAATACTACACAAATTATGCTCCCCCCACCAGGACTGTTTGGAGATATACCCATTTTTCCTCCCCCATTGGAGCCCCATTCCCCTTCCAAAATTGCAATGACTCTTGTGAAGGTACACAACCCTTCCTCTTTAGGAATACAAAATCAATCAATTCTCTGCACATATCTAGAAAAATATTCTTACTTACCAAGCCCTTCTTTATTTTAATATTACACTTTTTATTTATTGTATTGTATTTTTATCCCACCCATTTAATGGTAAGGCCACTATGGGTGGCAAACACATCAAAATGGCAGAGCATAAACATATAATAAATCAGCAATAAAATTCAAATGAAACCCCATGCAAAAAACATAATCTCTAAAAATAAAACCGCTAATACCAAAAGAGGAAAATAGTAACTGTAAAAAATTTAGGATATAAAAACAATAATAATAGGCAGCAGACAAAGACAAAATCACAGGCTCTAAAAAAAAACGTTACTGAAAACAGGATTAATCCAGGGTAAAACGATTAAAAGCTTGTGAAAACAGACAGGTTTTAAGTTGTCTCCTAAAACCAAGGAGGCAAATCACACCTCTAATGGGAAGGACAACACCGGGGTCTGGGTGGCAGATTTCTGGGCTTCCCTTGGGGTTGCCACCCGTAGCATCCCAGTATAAGCGGTGTGGTAAACATTTTGAGGGGGAGTGGCTCAGACAGGTAACAAGGTGCTAAACTGTTAAGGGCTTTAAATGTCAACATTAACACACCTTGAACTTGGCCTGGAAGTATACAGGCAGCCAGTGCAAATGCACCAGGACAGATGAGATAGGATCAAATGATGATGCATCAGGTACCAGCCTGGCAGCTGTATTTTGCACTTGCTGCAGCTTCCGAACTGCCTTCAAGGGCAGCCCCACGTAGATAAGTTAACATACATGTTAACTTATCATTAATAGCTAGATCCCAAACCTCTTTACACCATTCATTTAACTGGAGATGACAATTTATTTTCTGATTCCTAGCTATAATTAATCTTGCCACTGTAAATAAATTGGGAATTAATTCTTTAGTTGTCCAATTACATTGCTTCCTATAGAATATTGATAAAAGTGCTATTTTAGGGCATACTTCTAAATTTAATTTAGTTATTTCATTTATCTCTTTGAAAACCAATTGCCAAAATTTCAATATGCTCACATTCCCACCCATATGGAAATAAGTGTGTATTTTCTGACTTCCTCTCCAAGGCAAATTTTTCCATTTTTTCCCCAAATATGGATTTTTCATATTTTTTTTCTATACTTCTATTGTGTTTCATGAAAAGAATATTCTTGTAGTTTGAATTTGATTCTTGTTATTCCATATTAATTTATCAAAGTGAAATGTAATATCAAGTACAAGTCTTATTTAATTGGCTTTATAATACAGCCCTAAATCTTTAAATTGCTACCCCAATTGGCCATTCCAAGCAATCAAATGCCTTGAAAATATTCAGTGAAATTTTTTCTGCTTTCACCTTTTTAAAATTACATTTATTTCATTCAACACTCTCCTAGTCAAATTTGACATATGTATTACTATTACAAAGCCACTTTGATCTTGTTTAATATATTTGGCAATAAAAGTATTCATTCTTTTTGCTAATATTGCTGTAACTATCCTGGCATCTTGATTTATTAATGAAATAGGTCTATAAGCTCCAGGAACAAATCTATTCTTATTCATTTTTTAAATTAATGTAATTAAAAAGTGTTTCCAAGGTAATGGAATTTTTTCACCTTCCATTATTTTATTGAGAAGAAATTTTAATTTAGGCACCAACATTTTCCTAAAAATATTATAAAACTCCAGTCCCAACCCATCCATTTCTGGAATCTTTCTTACATTTAATTTACTAATAATGTCCTCTTTCTCTCCTTCTTTAATTGGTTGCTCCATTAAATCAAAGTGTATTCCCCAAATTTTTCTTAATATACTCTCTAATTCTTTCCAAAGAAAGCTTCCAGTATATAATTTTTGACAAAAATCTTGAAAGACTTCCAATTTCTCCTTCATCAAATCATACCTTTTACCTATTTCATCTTCAACTAGTCCAATTAAACTCTTAGCTTTTGTTTACTTGTGTGACTCTAGCTAACATCCTTGAATTTTTATTACTACATTCTTTTTTTTTTAAAGTCTTTTCAAATGTATTATATTTCTCTGAATTTTCTCCATTTCAGCATTTTCGAACTACAGTCTCATTTGTTTCTCAAACATATCCATATGTTTTTCTCACTGGCTTTTAAAAATTATATGATTCCCTAATACTAACTTCTTTCTATATCAGTGCCATAGAATCCTGTATAATATCCTTGATGCAACCCTCTTTATCATTAATTGGTCATATTGCCATCATTTCTTTTTCTATTTTGTCTATTATATTCATTTGCTGAAAAGTATTTGTATCCTATAATATCAACTTCTAGTAGAACATGATCCGTTACTTTTACAATTCCTACATCTGTATTAGTCACTCTTGAAATCCAATGTTTAGATACAAATATATTATCTATCCTAGTATATGTCTTATGAACTGAAGAATAAAAAGTACGATGGTTGTTGTGGGTTTTCCGGGCTGTTTGGCCGTGTTCTTAAGGTTTTTCTTCCTAACGTTTCGCCAGTCTCTGTGGCCGGCATCTTCAGAGGACAGGAGTCAGAACTTTGTCTGTGCTCTGGTGCAGTTTGTTGGATAGTTGAGTATTTATAGCTGTGGGATCAGCTTTTGTCCTTTTCAGGAGATTGGGTGATTATGGTGATCAGCGTGTTTTTTGTTGTGGGTGTATTGTTGTGATAAGGGGGAGAGATTATCTGTCACTGTGATTGATGGGTGTCGTTAGCTGGTCTTCTGTGTGCAGTGATCACTGGTCCTTGTGGCTGGGTAGAGTTCATTGACCTTTTGCAGGCTGTATTTTTCAGTGCTGGGAGCCAGGCTTTGCTGAGTTTTAAACTTTCTTCTTTTTTGTTGAAGCTCTGCTGGTGTTTGTGGATTTCAATGGCTTCCCTGTGCAGTCTAACATAATGATTGCTGGTGTTGTCCAGTACTTCTGTCTTTTGAAATAGAATTTCATGTCCAGCTTGTTTCATGTCCAACCATCGGATCCCAGCCGTGAAAGCCTTCAAGAATACATATACAGTAAAAAGTACATTTATTTTCATCCCCTTTCCTCATCTCCAAGAATCTTTCAAATCAGTTCTCTTTATCGTTCTATTCAAAACTGGGATATTATTACTTTTCTCATCTCTAGTAGGGTTTGATTTATCTTTCTCTTTATCCATTAGCCACATTAAAATTCCCTGCCATTATTGCAAACCCCTTCTCTATTTCTTCCAATTCTTTAAACACTTCTTTTTAAAAGCAAACTTAATTTATTTTCAGGATTATTTTCTCTTTCCTTGGTAGGCATGGGCAGCTTCAGATTTCTTCTTACAACTTCTGTCTCTCAGGAAGAATAGACTGGGCTTGGTCTAAATGTTCTCTCCCATCTCTGCTACCCTGCTGCACAAGCCTCCTTCTCTCTCTGTGACCCCCCTCCCATATAATGAGCCCGTTTTTTCAGAGCATACTTAATGAATGGCAGAAAGTAAAAATAGCCCTAAATCACACTTGCAATTTTTGTAGAAAACCAAAAAAGATACATAAAAATCCCAAATACAAACAGATAATGTTGCCACCTACAGCAAGACATATACTAGACCTTGAGTTGACACAATAAATGATCTCAGGAAAGACACAGAGAAACTAGCAGGGATGGGAACTTGAGTCGCGGAACTTGCTATCAAATCAGGCTTGGGTCACACTGGCAACTCAACTCGGGTTTGTTTGGTTTTCTTCAATGATTTGAACATGACTTGCAATTTGGAACCCACCCACCCCCTTCTTTTTTTTTCCTAGGGAAGAAAAGTTTGTTTTCAATAGGAACTAGGACTTGGGGCTTGGAACTCGGGACTTGATAACAAAGACTCGGCCTCGGCCTCAGACATGGAACTCGGATCCAAAGTCTTGTCAACATCCCTAGGAATGAGAGAGGAGTGGCATCTAGAAGAACCTTTGCAGATTAACAAAAGTTTACTATTAGTAGCCGTGGCCAGCCCTGCCATTAGGCAAAGTGAGGCAGCTGCCTCAGGAAGCTGCCTGACAAACACAACTGTATTTGTGCTCCATCCTCCTCCCTCTGATCCCTAAGCTGAGCTGTTGCCTGCAGGTAGTTGTTCCGTCAGCTGTGGATGTGTGGGAGGAGCCTTAAGCAGCAAAAATAAGGGTGTCTTTTGTTCTGGTGCAGCATAGCCATTACAGTGTGATTCTGATGAGAAAGGAAGGAAGGAAGCTCCCCCTGTAAATGACAGGCGCTTTCAGATGAAGCCATTACGCTGGTATTGGTTTGCTGTGTTGTCTGATTTTTCATGCAAGTTATACTGAAAGTTTACAGGTCAAATTAAATTGTCCTTGTTCTATCGCCTCTCTTAATGAGAAAAATCCACCAGCTGCCTTTTGAAGATGCCATGTAGAGAGCCAAGTACCTTTGACCTTGTGGGAGCAAATCCACAATATGATTTCCTACTAATTTGCACAAATAGCATGGTCTGTGGAGGAGATTAAAAGGAGCACATGAATTTCTGCCTATTGTGGGGCAACTAAGGATCACTGTCAGAAGAGAAAAGAGGTAAAGGACCTTCAGTGTTGTCCTGGGGGAGACTACGAAAACCACTGGGCTCCAGGGTAGTTTGAGATATACACTGCAGTCTTATATTTACAGCCCCACTGATTGCAAGGTGAGATCCAAAGTAAGTGAACTCTGGAAGTCAAGGCAGAAAGCACACAGATTATGATCCTATGGGAACTTGCCTAGAAGTAACTCCTGTGGAGTTCAGTGGGACTTGTTTCGAAGTAGATGTGGTAGACCACTTTCTTCCTTTTACAGTACTGGGAAAAAACCCAATTCCAACACAAAAGAGAGAAGCTCTTGAACATGTGTAAAGTCCATTCCTTTAGTGGAAAGAGCCCTTTAGCTTCTGAAAGGGGAAGGATATGGGGGGGGGGGGTTATGTGGATGAAGAAGGACAAAGGTGAGGGGCTGAGCAGGGAATATCAAGGCAATATTGTGTGTGAGGTTGGAAGCAGCAATACTGTAAGTTTTGTTTTGGTTTTGGCAGTAAACGCCAACATGTGAAGTGCAAGTAATAATCCCCCTTGCATGTGAAGCTGCCGTACTTCACATGCAAGAGGGAAGCATGAGAAGATTCTGTTTGGGACAGACCTGAGATTTACATCTCAATTCCTCACAACTCTGTTCAGATATAGCTCCTTATTGTCTTGGGTTGAACTCTGTGGAAGTGGTTTCAGTGTGTCCTTTTCCAAGTGGCTCAGGAGGGGAGGAAGGTATCTTGTCATTCTTTGAACAATAACAAGTGCTGCTCCCCTCCCTGGAGAGCTGAAATTTTTAACCCTGATTCCTAAAAAACTAAAAAAAAAAATTTTTTAAATGGTCAGCTTATTTTCCTGAGCCCTGGCTCTCAAGACGTACTTTTCCCGACAATGTTCATCTGTTTACCCAAGCTGCTTCATATTCCTCAAATTACCTAGAGCTGTGCTTATGTCGGGGAATGTTTGTTTCACCTTTTCACCCTCTGCTTGTATAATTCGGGTAGAGCTGTCACAAGCTGCTGTCCTCTATTCCTCTTGGACACAGAGAAAACAGAGAAGAGAAGATTCAGAATGATAGGAGGGTGAGCAGGCTGTTCTGTTTATCCCTGGAGGGTCTGCGGAGTCAGGCCAGCTTCTTAACATCTGTGATACTGAAGGAAATATATTCTGACCTTTCCTGGGTCAGCAGTCTATAGGCATGCAGCAGTCCCTTATGCTATTTTATGTGCATGTGTGTCTGTCAAATGAATTCTGACTTATGGCAATCCTTTCCAGGGTTTTCCAGGTAGAGAATATTCAGAAGTGGTTTGCCCTTCCCTTCTTCCGGGGTCACCTTGGGACCGTACAGCTTGCTGCAGGCCACACAGGCTGGCTCTTCTCTCGGGAGGCACAGGGGGAATTGAACGCTCAACCTTTGAGTCCTAACTAGAGATGGGTCAAAGCACCAAAATGGCACTTCATCTTGGTTCGTGGGTCGTCAAGGTTGATGACCCACGAACCACGAATTTCCCCTTGGTGGCCTGATGAACCACTAATCAATTCATCAGTTCGTTGGGTCTTTTTTTAAAAGACAGCCCGTGGAGCTATCTTTTTAAAAAATCTGAGCCCTCTGCCCACACACCTGCCCTACTCCCTTCCCACTGCGGCTTACCTTGTCCAGCTGCCTCCTCCTACTCCACCACCGCTTCTGCTGAAGCTAGACTGCCGGAACCATAGTTTCTGTTCTGGCAGCCTAACCTTTGCAAGGAGCAGTGGGGAGGGCTTCCCTTTGGGCAAGTCTGACCAAAGCGATCCCCCTCCCCTGCTGTCTTTGCAAAGACATCAGGGTGGGGGATAACTTCAGTCAAGCTTCCCCCATTTTTCTATGCCTGTGCAGGCATAGAAAGACAAGGGAAGCCTGACCAAAGCAATCCCATCCCCCGCTGTCTTTACAAAGACAGTGGGGGGGGGGACATTACTTGATTCGGGCTTCCTCTTTCTATGCCCCCATGGCACAGACTGGGGAAGCCTATCTAAAGCGATCCCACCCCCCTGCTGTTTGCAAAGACAGCAGGGGGGAAATCCTTCCATCAGGCATCCCCTATCTATGCCACAGGGGCACAGAAAGAGAAAGGAAGCCTGAGCAAAGTGATTCCCCGGCCTTGTAAACAGGAGGGTGGGATTCCCTTTGGGCAGGCTTGAGCAAGCCACTCAAAGGGGGGGGGGAACCCCTCTGCCTATGCCCCTGAAGAACAGCTGATCCACGGGGGCATAAGCAGAGAGGGATAGACGAAGGAACAAATATAAAAGGTTGTTGTTGTAGGTTTTTCAGGCTGTCTGGCTGTGTTCTTGAGGTTTTTTCTTTCTAACGTTTCGCCAGTCTCTGTGGCCAGCATCTTCAAAGGACAGGAGTCAGAACTCTGTCTGTGCTCTGGTGCAGTTTGTGGGATAGTTGAGTATTTATAGCTTTTTGTCCTTTTCAGGAGATTGGGTGATTATGGTGATCAGCGTGTTTTTTGTTGTGGGTGTATTGTTGTGATAAGGGGGAGAGATGATCTGTCACTGTGATTGATGGGTGTCGTTGGCTTGTCTTTTGTGTGCAGTGATCACTGGTCCTTGTGGCTGGGTAGAGTTCGTTGACCTTTTGCAGGCTGTGTTTTTCAGTGCTGGGAGCCAGGCTTTGTTGAATTTTAGACTTTCTTCTTTTTTGTTGAAGCTCTGCTGGTGTTTGTGGGTTTCAACGGCTTCCCTGTGTAGTCTAACATAATGATTGTTGTTGTTGTCCAGTACTACTGTCTTTTGAAATAGAATTTCATGTCCAGCTTGTTTCAGGGCATGTTCAGCTACTGCCGATTTTTCTGGTTGTTTTAGTCTGCAGTGTCTCTCATGTTCTTTGATTCAGGTGTGGATGCTGCGTTTTGTGGTTCCAATATATACCTGGCCACAACTGCAAGGTATCCGGTATACTCCCCCTCAGTGGTGAGGGGGTCCCTTTTGTCCTTCTGGAACCTAGCACAATTTTGCTTCTGTACCCGTGATTCAAAAAGCCATTTTGGTGCTTTGCCCCATCTCTAGTTAGGACTCATAGGTTGAGCGTTCAATTCCCCCTGTGCCTCCCGAGAGAAGAGCCAGCCTGCAGTTTTGTCCTTTTTTTAAAAAGAATTGAATTGTTGCTGTTTTGCCCTGGCACCAAAAGTGTTTGTTACAGCTGTTCCCACAAATGATATTACAAGTGCCAAATTGGACAAACAGCAGAAAGCAGGTTTGTTGCTGGTAAATACAGAAAGTTGGCATGTATGAAGGAATTGTTGACATAATAACAATCTTGCATGCACTAACACTGGGGATCAGTGGGAGGGGTTTTTAACAACCTAAGCTGATTGTCCTCTTGCCAATAACCCAGTGGTTCTTCCCAGCTTTGGTTCCCCAGATGTTCTTGGACTACAACTCTCAGAAATCCTGTCCAGCACAGCTAGTGGTAAAGGCTTCTAGGAGTTTTAATCGAAGAACATCTGGGGACCCAAAGTTGGGAACCACTGTACTAGCCCATTGCTAAAGTTCTAATTCCCATCTCTGGCATTTAACTCAAGCCCCACTCCCACTGATACTGAACTCTTCCTGTTTGTGGGTTTTTTGGTCTTGCTTCCATTGTTCTCTCTCTCCTGATCCAGTTGCATGCCGCAGGCATGAAATGATGTCTCTCCCACATGGCAGAGACTCCAACTCATCATTTTTTCCATTTATTCTTTTGATTGTAACTACTGATTGCAACTGTAAGTAAACATTTTTCCCTACCTTAAATGTTTCTAGGGTGAATTTATGCCAGTAGAGTGCTAGTTTTGTAGAGAAACCAAAAAGAGAGGGGCAGGGGTATGTGATTAGACTGGCCTGATCTCTCCATATTTCTTACTCTGTTAACACAAGCAATAACCAAAATTTCTCTATAGGAATATGGGTCATTTTGTGTCAGTATAAGTCAGCTCCAAGCCCTTGCCTAGCCAATATGAATTGGCCATTTATAATCCACAGACTATAATTGCTTCAGGTACATGTACGTGTGTATGAGTGTGTAAATAACTTCTGACAAAATGAGATCCCAGTGAGATATTGCTGAGCCAGGACATACAGGACAAAGCCAAGTACATTGCTGAGACCCACTTGAAAATAAATCTGTGTCACACAATATAACTGCATACTTCAAGGTATACAAGTGTGTAGTAAATGTCTAGAATCTTGGAAATTACACAGGTTTTTTAAAGCCTTCTGAGTATGTACTTATGAAGTGTGATAGATGGAATGAAAAGAAGTAGAAGTCTTTCTAAGAATTTTAAAATACAAGGATTTTTTTGTCAGATCTGAAGGGGGTACAAGTTGTTAAGTATTCTTTTCTGAGTGACCAAACTGGGGCTTCTGAGAGATCTCACGCGGGCCATGAAAGTTGTGTTATTAGATACAGTAAACTAAGACATTTTGTACTAAATACAGCTCAGTCTTCAGCCTTCCTCATGCTCCCACAATTGTTTAGAAATCCTGCTGCAGAGCTGTGTTTTAAAGTCCTGGCAAGAAGCTGTATAAAATGCAGTTAATATCCTGTTATATGACCAACAACACTTGTTATCAGTCAAGATTCAACCCAGCGATGACTGTAATTTCTTCTTCATTCGCAGCTGTACGATCAGATGTATGGTACTTTTAGTGAAACTTAACCTTGGTCCAAGAGTTCTGGTAATACTACTTCTTCATCCTTTCCCTTTTGAGCAGGGGTGTTGTTGGTGAAGGGGGGGGGGGAATCTCTCTATATTGTGTGTTTGGAGAGACAGACATTGAAACCATTGGAGCTCCCTCAAACTCTTCAAACAAAATGGAGGCTATGAAGGGACACCAGTGTCCATGAAAGGCCCTTTAAAACCAAGCTAAGTTATGATGTAACATCTTCCAGGGCATTCTGGGAAAGAAAAATGTTTCCAGCACCTGTGATGAATCCAGAGGAATCGTGTTGGTCTCTGTTCTTCTGTCCTTGAAATTTACTGTCCAGCTCTTGTAGAACAATGAAGCACATTTGCACTGAGAATGAGATCATAAACACTTGAGAGGAGCATTTTTGTTCCACAAAATGGATATGGCAACTTGATTTACTTGTCATGCTGAGCAATCATTAGTAGACTCTTCCATGAATAATTTGTCTCATCCATGAATATTTTTTCTGATCCATCTACTCTAAGCCAGTGGCCGTAACTGCTTCTTACAGTAGAGTGAATGGATTCCACAAATTAACTATGAATTGTTTGGAAAAGCATTTCCATTTGTTTTCCTGAACCTGCTCCCACTTAACTTCACTGGGTGAAGCGCAGTGGGTGGGATCCATTCTCCGTTGTCTTTCCCATTCTTCATTTGGTGAATCTCAATTGGTAACAATTGCTCAAGATTATGAGGTCAGTGATGGTTTGCTCACTTGGGGATGGAGGGAAGCTATTGGAGCCTATTCACTGGGACTAAATGAACAACCTTCTTAGTATGCCGTCAGGCAGGGGTCCCCAACCCCTCCTCTGCGACCTGGCAGCGGTTCGCGGCCTAGGCAGGACCGGGCCCCAGACACAGATCTCCTGCCCCCCATGAGCCCCCCCACAAGCGCAGATGCGCACGAGCATGCTCCGCCCTGTGAGCACACTGTGCGCATGCGCGTGAGCGGCCCCCCGCTAGCGCCACCGTGCGCATGCACGTGAGCGCACTCCACCCCAGCAAGTGCGCCGTGCGCATGCGCGCAAGCAGCCCCCCGCAAGCACCGCCATGCACATGCGTGCTCCACCTCCCTGTGGGCGCGCCACACCCCCACGAGTGTGCCACGCCCTCTGCGCAAGCGTGCCATGCCCCCCCAACCGGTCTGCGGTTTGGAAAAGGTTGGGGACCACTGCTGTAAGGCATCCCCACCCCCAATATCAAAAAGGAGTGTGTGGGAGGCAAATGGAAACCCTTTCTCCTTTTTAAACACAAATGGAAGCGACCAATTGGGCAGAAAGATGTCATGCCAGGCAAAAAGATGAGGCTAAGCGATTGGAGGTCTCAAGCATCTGTAAAAACTCTTTACTCTGAACTCTGTATCGCCAACATCATGGGGTTTGCAGTCTTTGCACAATTGTAGTCTATTTCTGTTTTGACCTTAGTTCCCTCTCCTTATTTCTCCCCCTCCCCCCATGTTTAGACATATTGTAGTTTAATTGCTGCACACATAATGCTTACAGAATGGTTTTCTGAGCACAGTGAAGGAGGACAACAGGAAATATATGCTTGCATGTGAGTGCATGATCCTCTTCCATGCTTTATTTTCATCTAATTGATAAATCTCATATCCTGAAAGCTGAGACTGTTTTGCTCTCAAGTCTAAAGCTATTACCTCCAGGACATCTAGTCTTTGGTTACTTATCTTTTGCTAGAATCCAATATACACTTATTAATCTCAGTGGGACTTATTTTGAAGTAGAAGTGTATAGGATTACACTGCATTACACCTGGACTGTGGGAAACTATCCTGAGTATGGCATCTGGAACCTAGCACAATTTTTTTTTGAAAACACAGTGGTAGCTCAGTTGTTTACGTTTTAGGGCTGAAGGATGATGTCAAACTTTTTTGAGAGGGAGGTACTTTAATGGTGGATGTTGTGCTGACCTGCTGCTGTTGCTTTTGTCAAATGATTTTTAAATTGGGTTAATCTAGTGTCTGTTTTATATAACCTTTTTATCTCTTCATTTAATTTAATCTATTAGTGTTTTAATTTTGTGATTTGATGTATTTTACCTGCATCTGTTTTTATATTTAGGCAAAGGAGAAAGGGGAGCTATAATTTGATGAATGAATGAATGAATTATTTAAGAACTGAGAAATAAAAAATTAACCAGTTTAAAAACTGAGAAATCAAAACTGTCCCAACAGGGCTTTTGGTGCTAATAGCCTGACCCCATCCATACATTGTCGTGAGAATGGCTGATGGTCTGATTCCAAAAGATCTCCTGTATGGAGAATTAGTGCAGGGAAATCGCCCCAGAGGGAGACCACAGCTGCGATACAAGGATATCTGCAAGCGGGATCTGAAGGCCTTAGGAATGGACCTCAACAGATGGGAAACCTTGACATCTGAGCGTTCAGCCTGGAGGCAGGCGGTGCAGCATGGCCTCTCGCATTTTGAAGAGACACTTGTTCAGCAGGCCGAGGCAAAGAGGCAGTCCCGAACCCAGCAAAATCAGGGAGCTGGACAGGGGACAGATTGTATTTGTCTTCAGTGTGGAAGGGATTGTCACTCTCAAATTGGCCTCCTCAGCCACACTAGATGCTGTTCCAAGTCCTCTATTCAGAGCACGTTACCATCGTCTCTCGAGACTGAAGGATGCCTAATCTAATCCATACATACACGGCTTGTCACGAAGACAGTGATTTTCACTGATATTGCAGTTGGGGAGAAAAGGCTTAAGTCTCACCTTTTGTAAACTATGGTGTTGATGACTATTGCATGCTCGGTATTTAATTTAAAAATGAAGAGCACTATTATTACTGTCATCACATTAGCATCACATGGAGGTAGACCCTTATGTAATCATGTTAGGAGACACCTCTGTGAGTGATCCTGTCTTTGCCTGGGTCGCAACATATTCCATTGCTTTCCCTGACCTCACATTACAGCAAGCGATGGAGGAGCACCATGAGTATATTGCCATCTTGGCATTTAAGGGGAGGCAAATGAAATGGCCCCAGGATGCAGCACTGGCTTGTCTCTCTCCTAACATCGCTTCCTAAGGAAAGTGCCTCCAGCTGCCTATCTAACCTGCTTGCCCAGAGTGTTGAGCTAGTATGTCCTTCCACTGAGAAAAACATATTTAAGTGTTCAGTTTCTCAGGAGGATCAAAATTCTCTAAACCACAGCAGCTGCAGTATGGCAGATACCCTTTGGATCCTTGCAGTTATACATGTCAATTATTTCTCCAAACAGTTTGGACAGGCACACGGACGTGATTACAGTAAGTAAAGTGCAATCTGGAGTGACTCAGATGAAAAAGGACACAAGGTTAAACTGAGAAAATACTTGTCAAAGGTAGCACAATTCATAATAGTTTGAGTTGGGAAAGATGAGCGCAAAAGCATGACCCTCTGCAGTATGCTCAGCTGGATAGCCAGCACTTGAGAATAAAGTACAATGAGCAGTATTTCAGTACCAGAGTAGTCGAACGACTAGATGGGCGGGATATAAATATAATAAATAAATAAATACCATGATGACTAAGGAACGATTACCAAGGAAGTAGTTCAAAACATTTTTATGGATTAGACATGGGGATGAATTAAAGAAACAGATTGTGATATTCGTCAGAAATCGCTGATTCATTAAATATTCATCCCTTCATATTCGTGGGTTCCAGAGACCCCCACGAATACGAAGGGATGAATATTTCCCCACCCTAAATGAAGCCGCAGCCGCCATCTTTGCAAAGGGCATCCAGTGTCCCTTTCTACATGCCGTGGCTGTGGAAGCCAGCTGGAGACAGCGTTGGTGGCGTCGGCGATTACGTTGGGGATGCATCGGCAGGGGTGGCGGGGATGAGTCAGTGGGAGGCGAGGGGTGGCGTCGCCGCAGGGGGGCATGGGGGGCGTCAGCACAGCGGGGGGGGGGTCAGGTTTTTTTTGTATCCCCCACCCCATTGTTTCCACGTCTGAATTACTCACTGGGGCAGAAAAGGTAGCTGGTTGTCAACAAGGTCCCTTGATTATTGTTTTATGTCTCCCCCCCCCCCCACAAACATAGCTATAGGTCCCTTCCAACTCTATTACTCTACGATTCTATCAATTCATCTCCATTTGTCTACACATTCAGAACATTGTGCTTCCAAGAACAAAATGATCCAGCTATTGCATGCAACAAGGGAACATCTCCCACACTTTTTAAGATTTTTTTTGTTCAGGTATTGTTAATTATTTCTGGACATTTAATAGTTCATGTGCAGGGTCCTGAGTGAAGCCAAATTTCAGTGTTCCGTTTATAGAGTTATTAATGTGATGGCGTTACCTCCAGCTTCCACACTCATTAACTATGCCCGCTTCAGTTTATTACATTAGTTGGACTGTCTGTTGATGCTGATTCCATAAATTTCTCTGTTGCAGCATGAGAAATTTATGCTGCGGTTATACATGAAACCTTGGTTGTATCAAACCTATCCAGCCTTTTCTATGCTCGTTACAACAAATAGCACATGCCTCCAGATGTTGTGGACATCTGTTCCCAGAAACCCCTGCCAGCGTGGGCAGTAGTAAAAGATTCTTGGATTTGCATTTAGATCAAGGATTCTCCATCATGGACCTGTCCAGATAAAAATGATAGCTGGTTGCTGTAGAATACTAATATTAATTAATTTTATTTATTTATTTAAAATATTTTACCCCACCTTTCTCCCTAAAAGGATCCAAGGCGGCTATTAAGATACAACAATGAGCCTTCTTAATTTAATAAAGAACTGCTTGTGTGATCAAGTGCCTTGCTAACAGGATATGTATTCCTCTGTCACAAAATGGGTTGTGTTTTAACCAAGACAGGTATCACTGTAGTGCTGACTACCATATAGTATATATATAATATATTTTTTGCATGGAAAAGGAGTGCAGAGATTATTCAAGTAATTTAGCTGAAGGCTATAGAAACCTAATTAGAAACATTCCGTCCCACAAGAGGATAAAATACTACTTGGAAAAGCTCTTTAAAAATTAATTTCTTTGGGAGCAAATGCTTTTCTTCATTTTTGCAAATCCCCAGCTGCCTCCGGCGAACAGAGAGAAAACAGGATGTCTTCAGTTAGTGTTGAGGGTGTCTAAAGCTTATGCTAGACCCAGGGCTATCACCATGAATGAGTCCTAGGTCAGCTGTAGACAGCAAGAAGATTCACTATAGCAGACAGCAAGCTGAGAGACAGTTTTCCTGAGACTCAGGCTCTGTGGAAGCTGAAGAGCCATCAGAGAGGCAGGGGGGCTAAGGGCCAGCTGTGACTTTGTTGTTATTGTTATTGTTAAAAACAACAACACACACATTCTCTCACATATCTTCTTTAACTTGATCTCCAGGAAAGGAATATTACTCCAAGAAAGAGAAGTGATTGATTCGTTTAATAACATCTTACTGTAATTTGGAAGCTACCCCTACACAGACATTCTGTTACTTCAGCATTAGTGGAAGGAGCATCAATTCTTACTAATGCCCCCAAATGAAGCAAAATATGCAAGCTGCTCCATTTGCAATAAAATGACAATTACTGACGGATTGTTGCATGGAATCTCGTGGCTTCAAAGCATTGCATGGGTTGCTTCCATCTTTTTTTTTTTAACCATCAGCCAGTTCCTCTGTGATTTGTCTTTCTGTGAGTTCTTTCTCCCTCAAAGGGAAAAAATACCAGTTTTCCCCCAGAGAGCATTTTCAACATATTACAGAGACCCTGACAAGACAAAAATAGTGTTTCGTGTCTCACTCTTGCATAGAGGTGAAGTATTTCACAGGGCTTGAAAATGGTTCATATGTGGGGGGGCGGGGGCTGCACTCCGAACAGCCTAAGTTGATGACAACAAAGAATTAAGCAAGCAATCTTTGCATTGCTATGTGGGACACCCGAGGGCAGCAGGTCAGCTAAGGGACCACAAGACCAGCCACACGGCAGCTGCAGTGCTGTCATGCAGTGCCTTGTCCCCTCTAGAGGTGGAAAAAAGTTGCAGGGGCTGGTTTCAGCAGTTGTGATTAAACGAGTCCAAACTATTTCTCTGGCATATGAACTATCAGGCAAACCACCTCCTGATCATTTGAATGCACATTTCACTAGAGCGCTGTCAACATCTACTGCCTTCCAGCGTGGAATCGAGATTCCTAACATCTGTTGTGCTGCAACATGGTCTACCCCATTGACCTTTGTCAGGCATTACCACCTAGATGTGAGAGCACGCAATGATGCTGGATTTGGCAGATTTGTATTGGCATCCTTCCTACCGTGACGTCCCACCATCCGGTAAGTGAAGCATGCCAGTCACCCATTTGTGTGCATTCACAGAGGCCACGAAGAAGAAAAAGAGGTTACCTACCTGTAACCATAGTTCTTCTAGTGGTCCTCTGTGAATTCACACATCCCACCCATCCTCCCCTCTGTCTGTCATGGGTTATATTAAATGATTCTTCTGCCCGGCGGACAAATTCTAGGAACTGAGGGGAATCTTAGGTGGGCGGAGCATGTGCTCTACAGGGGAACGTCCCACTAACTTTGTACTTTTAAGCTCTAAAATCTTCCAAGACATTCAGCGCAGGCGCAGAACAACCCATTGGGGATAGTCTCTGAGGGAGGCAATCCGGCTGTAATAGCCAGCGTCTTCATTTTTTAAAAAACAACAACCCTGCAGTGTGAAGTGAGCGATATTCATACATGTAACGTGGGTGTTATATATTTATTTATTCCTTTATTTAAAATATTTTACACACCTTTCTCCTAAAAATGGACCCAAGGTGGTTTTGCCTCCCTCTCTTCATTTTTTTTTTAAAAAAATATTTATACTACTAAGACTTTGTTGGTGTGATTCTTTGTCAGTGTGTGTGTTTGTGTAGATAAGTGCCTAAATTGTGGTGGTTAGGTTAAAACTTTACTTTAAAATATTAGGGTCTGTCTTTCTCTTCCCCTCCCCTCCCCCATTTCTCTATCCTTGTTCGTTGGCAGTGGTGTCCCTGCCTAAACTTATAGTAGCGGTCTTCTGCTTCTCTTCTTCTTATGTTCTCTAGGTTGGAAGTTGGCAAATAATTATGCCAGAATTAACTCTGATAGTGCTGGGTAAACCACTCTAGCCCAATTCATAACAGCTTGTGTTTCCCCATTTGTAAGAATGAAGTTTGTTGCAGAGATCCAGAAATGCAGAAATACCAGCAGAGGCACACACAACGATCTGTTCAGAGTGTCTACAAAAGAGAAGAAGGTGGGTCAGGCACCAACGGATGCGTCCTTGTTCAGACCCAGACCAAATCAGGGAGGTGAGTACAAATAACACATGTTAATCAATGAGAGGAAACCCGTATGTTGAGGAAAATGTATTAAAAAAAGTATTATGCCTGGCTTTCTGTGTGAATAAAACCTAGAGATATTTTAAAGACTGTTATCCATGGGACCATGTTCTGCCAAAATAGGTGTTGCCCCACAATGCTTCAGTTACTGAACTGAAGTTTTTAAAAAAACATTTCTTTTTTTTAAAAAAAAAAACCACTTTTCTTTATGCTTTTCTTCACATAGATTTCATTTCTTCTTCTTCTTCTTTAGAACAGTGATGAAATCAGGGAATTTAGAACTGAGAGCCCACATGCCACTCAGATATATTAATTCATTTGCCAAAAGCAAATATAAAACTAAAAAGTAAAAGACAGGATGCAGACAATAGTTTACCAGTGATGTTATTAGAACAGACAAGAACAAACCAATGGTATGTGCTGCCTGTTGACAGCTTAAGCTAAGTGTCAACTGCTGGATTTAACTTTAAATCTACTTAAATGTATCTCTTATGGTGTTTCATATGTCAGACAACGCTATCGGTTGGTAATACATCTGATCTTATATTTATATAATGTCAGGTAAAAGATTTTCATGTTTTCACAAAGTCGTCCTGTCCTTGATTTATGCCTGCTGGATAGGATAAGATTGCCTTTAAAGTCTTTTGGCTCATAAGTGCTATGTTCTTGCAGCAATAATATAATTTGGGGGTGGGTGGGGTGGAAACAGTCATGGCATTGAGAGGGGGATGTGACAGAGTGCAGCCTTTATGCTGATGAGATTTTGCCACCATAACGGTGGAGAGCAAGGATGTTTTCAAGGTATGGAGAAGCAAGAATTACCCTATTCATGTCCCTTTGCGTGCTTGTAGGTTCCTGTGCCAGTTGGAGGTGGAACCCACTGAAAGCGCTAATGTAACATTTTCACTACAAACAGTGAAGGGAGAGCCATATGCAAGACCCTAGACTTTCTATGAATTCATTTGATTGTTCAGTTTGCAAGATTACTAAGAAAAGCATTCACACATCTTTCGGTTTCCCACCATCAAAGGGGGAACTCAGATCCTCATCCTATTTTTTTTTTCCTTTTCTTTTAAACAAGTAAATGCACCTGGTTAAAATTCATGTGCCTTTTTTTAAATGTGCATATACACATGTTAGTCAATGGAGAAAGTGGGTAGGTATTGGCTGAAATCCTGTAGTAAGATGGAACTAAAGTAGAGCTACTGAATCAGTGGGGATTTGGTGAGTCAACACCTAGGTATGTTCCATTGTTTCAGTGGGCCAACTGTAGCTGCAACTTACTACTGGATTTCAGCGCTGGTTTCCACATTCCTGCCAACAAGTAAATTTGAAACGGTCTAATCTGAGACAATGGACAGTCCCAACCAACTGCCTTCACACCTTTCCTTCCCCATTTTCAGTAGGGCTATGCACAGGTTCAATTGGTATGGATCCTGTTTCAGTCCGGTGCAGTTTCTGCAACACTGAATTCAGTTAGCCTACTGGAGCAAAACTGATTTGTAAAACCTCCCATTGACTTGCATTGCAAAACCAAAATGGCTAAAACTACCTTTTTCTGTTCAATACTAAAGAGTGGAATGAGCCTGCCAGTTTTTAGCCAGCTAACTTCATGGGTTTGTGTACTAGGGACCTTAAGATTTTGCTATAGTCAAAAGCTATTTGTGTTGCATCTCATCTGAGTTGTGCTCTGGATCCAAACTGATTTTTAAATTTGCTTTGCTTTGTCCCAGAACTGAGTCTGGCCATTTCCCTTTGATCCAGATCTCACAAACAGGGCTGAATCAGACTGATTCAGTTTGGGATTTCCCAGTTTGTTTCCCCGAAAATAAGACAGGGTCTTATATTAATTTTTGCTCCAAAAACGCATTAGGGCTTATTTTCAGGCGATGTTTTATTTTACAGTCGTGTCATCTTCTTCTGGTGGCTGCACAATGGTGGAGGGTGGGGTTTCACTTAACTGGGGCTTATTTTGGGGGTTGGGCTTATA
This sequence comes from Intellagama lesueurii, assembly GCA_037013535.1. Taxonomy (NCBI): domain Eukaryota; kingdom Metazoa; phylum Chordata; class Lepidosauria; order Squamata; family Agamidae; genus Intellagama; species Intellagama lesueurii. Next base: position 217,093,445 of record JBAJHW010000001.1, on the reverse strand, counting down.
TTACGAGCATCCTGAAAAATCCTACTAGGGCTTATTTTCAGGTTAGGGCTTATTTTCGGGGAAACAGGGTAATTAACAACAGGAAGCAAGGCCCATGCAAGGTCCATGTTTGAAGTGAGCCCTTCTCAAGGGGTGTGTGTGAAATCTAGAGGTCTTTAGATTTGTGTTTGTGGGCTAAAACACCCAGAACTTTGCCTGGGGAATTGGAAAATTCTGAGTGTATGTGGGGTGGGGGTGGGGGTTGGAGTCCAAAACCCGAAAGAGCATACCCCCAGTCATCCCCCTTCCATAGGCATAATGTACACAACAGGATTTTGGCCTATTAGTCAACTCTCATATCACAGAAGAGCTTTTTTTAAATTTATTTCTTGTTGCTTGGTTTTTCCTCCAGGTAACCTCCAGATTCTGCAAGTTCGGAGCAAACTTGCAAATGAAACTCCCATGTTACATCCTGATGACTAATAACAAAGCCCAGTTTGCCAAACACAGGGGCATGCTCATGTTAGAGGAAATAGGCATTTTTAACCTGTTAAGAGAACTCAGCTTGACATGCTAATTATGTTCTCTGGTTTGACCCTAAGTCAACTGCTGGGTAGCTCAGTGGCGTAGGCAACTGGTTGGCAGGTTGATTCCCCGCTGTGCCTCCTTGACAGGGGCTGGACTTGATGTTCCGTAGGGTCCCTTCCCGTTCTGCAGTTCTAAGATGCTTCTGACAGGAGCTTCAGCCCTAAGCATATTCACTGCTGCTGGGTATCATAGGACTTTTTTGCTCCATACCCTCAGCTTTTGTAGATGTGTCTTATTTTTTCCTTGAAAAGCATGCTTAGATTACTTTGTGTTTGCTGTTCTTGAGTAATCCCCCAGTAGTTTTGAATTCATACTAGCAATGGCATGTTCCATGCAAATCACATAGCTATATGAACAGAATCCACAACGATTAAGAAGGGTTTGGAGATTAATTTCATAATATTATTATTCATAATATTATTCCCTGAGTTCGCCGACAACAATTTACCATTAGGGGCAGGATCCATAAGCAGTAACACTTTTTGTTTTCTTCTTCTTCTTTTTTAAAGACTGACTTTATCACAAGAGAAAAGAGAAATAAGTACAAGTTTGGTAACTCGGTTTATCATTTTGCAGTATTTTAGCGTTTGTGCATCGCAGCATACTTGATGTGAACCTGGGGAGGGCAGCAGCGAGATTTCGTGCATATTTTATTCTTCCTAAGGAAAAAAAAAAATAGGAATGCCTGTGAGCTCTCTTGTGGATTCAGGAAAGCTTTCAGAGAAATCAACTGTTCCCCTCCTTCTTTTTTTTCTAGTTTATTGTGTTGTTGACGGACTGAACTTGGAATGCCAGTGATAGCCTAAAGCCGTAAGCTATTTTGTGAACATTATACCAATTGGTTTTCATTGGAGCTAAGCTGAAGGAGAATGGAATAGCCATCAATATATCAAAAGGGCATTATTTGTCTTACTACACTTCAGAGTGTTTCTCAGTTTTTGATTTATCTCAATAATATCCCATGTGAGGTTGAAGGCAAAAGAAATACCATCAACTCTTATGTAATGAAAAAGAACTGTAGGAAAGGAAAAAGAGAATGGGCCACTGGCAGTTTCAGCAGGTGGGCTTGAACCAAAACCATTTAAGGCTGATTTATACAGCTACAATGATAACCTCCTATGACTTCACTAGATGACTGGCAGCTGAACTTGTTATCTGCATCCATTGGACTCTGCATTTAAAGAGATACAGCTGCTTTAGGCATGTATGTGAGTCACTGCAGTCACTGAGGGCCAAATAAGACAACCTGTTTAGCACCTAATTAGACAAGCTCCTCCCACAGATACTGAAAAATGTCTATCATAGCACATGATTTCCTCATCTGCATATCTTGCATCTAGTGTGCAAAGAGATGGCATAGCACAGAACAGCAGGCGGATAAGTAAGTCTAGTCCAAAACACCCTTCTAGAGAAAGAGGAAGAAAGGATGTTTTGATAGGATGCTGCAAGATTTCTTTAGAGCATCCCCAAAGTTCAGAGTCCCCCCCCCCCCCCGACAACCTGGAATGAAATCAAGCCAATCTGCTTCTCTGTGACCCTTGGGCTCTCTATGTAGATTCGTATTACTACTATGAAGATGCATCATGATTCAGTGAGTTCAATTAAGAATCAGATGTCATGATAAAATAATAGGGTTCCATTTCCTAAGTTGGAAATTAGATCTAGTTCTCTGGTCTCACTAATATTAATGAAATGGGCAATAAAAATTAAAAATAGTTGTGCTTCTTATTGTGATTCATGTGCACAGTATAAATTAAACTTGCAATATAAGAGTAAGAACATATGTGCTTTGTGACTAAAATCAATATGCTTCCTACCAGAACTGAGATAAATACACAGCTGCACACATATATAAAGACATACATAAACAAGAGAGAGAGAGATTGAAAGAGAGAGAGGGAGGCAAGAATGGAATAAGTTTCATTATCTAAAACAAGATTCATGCCAAGTAAACAAATGTTACCTCTCAAATAAACCAATGGGGGGGGGGGGTGGAAAGCAAAATGAGGATTAGGCAAAAGGCTACTGGAGTCAGTTGGAAGATTTGTGGGGAATGTGTGTCTACATTAGACTGCAGATCCCATCAGCATGCTATGCAGTCTAGATGTTGTCCATAATTGCCGATCCCATCACACAAAAATGAGTGAGATGGCACAGATCAAGCTCAACCAACAATTAATACTTCAGAGTTCTCAGAGTTCTTTTGATCTGACTGCTACTGACACAACTAAACCTGACAAAAGAACGAAGAGCTGTGTGAGATAATTGAATGGACAACTCTAGTGACCTCACATAATCCCTCATCACAAGCACTGGAATTGGAGAGTGGTGACAAGATGTTCCTCAGCTTGCATGTTATGGCTATCATTCAGCAAAGCCAGCTGCACTCCTTGGCATTTTCCTTCTTTGGTCAGTTTGGAGATATTGACTGGCTTTCTCTTGCTCATTTTTGAGATCTAAATCAGTCCGAAATGCTCAGGACCTTTCATTTCACTGGAACTGAATCTGTTTGTTCTGTTTTCATCATAACATTTGGGCCCAACTGGATCTCTCCAATTCAGAATTTGGGATTCAGCTGAAGCTGATGCAACCAGTGCTATCATAAGAGTGTAGTTCATGGGTTTCAGTTCAACTTGTTGTGATCAATCACCTCTAGAATAGCTCCCTGCTTTAGCTTTGTGGTATCTGCCACGGTGATTTTTCTCCCCTGACCCACTTTTTAAATTGTACAATTTGTATTCTACCCATTTGTAAAGACCTTGTGGAGTGCACATTTCTTCCTGCCCTGTAAACTCTACAGATTAGTTTAGGTTGATAGAGCTATGAGGTAAATATTGAACAGATACATGAGAAGACACTGAAGAAAAGGAACGGCATAGTTGACATTTTATTAGGAGGGAAAATGGGAGATTCATTGTAGAACAAGATGGGAATCTGTGTATGTATTAGACTACAACTCCCATCAGCATGAAATGCAGTCTAAATGTTGTTCAGTTTGTAGTTACTATCTGTCCTAGCCCTTAGGACTGGTGTGGGCTAATAAAAGCTAATAAAACTCCATCAAGTAGCGCCATGTGATCCCCATCCCTGTTCTAGAATGCACACCAGAAACAAAACCAATGGCAGCCAAATGGAAAATATTACCCAATTATGGTTTCCCATTAACAAAAAGGGTATAACAGCTGGTTAATGCATTGAAAGGTGAGATAATCCATGGAGTTTCCATTGCCCTCCCAACCCCGGAATAAAGACGCGAGACAAGAATTATTGATTAAAACACGGGCCACACTTTATTAATCATAATCAATGTTGCCATCCTTTGGCAAAGGGGGGGCTGCCATAGTGTGGAATCAGGTTAAACCGTAGGGGTCTCAAAGGCCCCCTTAAGCAACAAATGGGCGAGTCCCTGGCCCCAAGTTCTCACGGTCTTAAAAGACAGCGAGAACCCGGCCGGCTGCAATTTGACCACCCGCGGACCTCAAGCCAGCTTCTCCTTGTTGACTGTTGGTCCGGTTGTGGCCCCAGCGCATCTTTCCCCCCAAGCACTGTAATCGCACGGTCTGCAGCGCTGGGAGGTCAGATGGCATATAGCTTACCTGAGTTTGTAATGGGACTCACCAGAAAACCTGTTATATCCACACTACCCGCCACAGCATAGGGACTAGCCATGCTAAGTCCCATGCCCGCCATCGAATCTATCAAGCTCAGCAAGCAGCCCCCCCTTGATGTCTTCAAGGAAGACATCCAAACCCAAATCGGACAGATGTACACCATCGTTCCGAAAAAACTCAGGCCTATCCAAGTGGATTCTCTGGTGACCAATCACCGATCCAAGGCCGGTGCAGACTGCTCTGCAAACCTCCCGGTTAACACTCCTGTGTGCTGTGTTAACGGGGAAAAAATTCCTGGCATCTCTCCATGCCAACCGAGGGACGATCGTCGACCATACTATACGCATGGACGGATACATGGCCTTCAACCATCTCAGGTTGCATAAAACGTCCAAAATTAAAGCCTTTCCATGAAACCTGGCCAAATCGTTGCCACCCAGATGTATTACCAATAGATCTGGTGGAAATTGTCCAAAGGCACAGCCCTGCATAACTGGCTCCACAGCATTCCACGCAGCCCTTTCCATACGATGTGGGCTCTGGCTCCAAGGCCCAGGTTGTTCCCCCATTGTGGGGGTGCCATTCCCAAGGTTGCTAAGCCACATGGGTGTTGTAGTGAGAGAAAACTCTCCTAGCATCCTGTGGCTGCTTCTGAGGGGAGGAGCTGCCACCATTCTTCCTCTTTCTCATTATCATAGAGAGCTTGCCATAGAGGCCTTTCCTTAGGCCAATCAGAGGGCTTGATTAATTGCCTTTCCCCAGACCAATCCTAATAACATGATGTAACCATTGTCCTATCTGAACTCTGTAAACTATCTGTATGCTGTCACTACCTGTGACCTTGTAATGTTAATAAAAGGACAGTCTCCTGGGGGCAGGGCAGAATGCATTGGGAGAATTCATTGGGAACCCATTCTGTGTTATTCTGCCTCTTCTACTAGTCGCCCACCAGGAGCACTGCTGGCAGAGATCCCTGCGTGTGTGGCTGACTTCTTTAACGTCTATCTCTAAGAGACTCTTTGCTATCCTAATTATCTGGTGATCACCACAAAGCCCATCAGCCTGCTAAGTTCGTGACTCCAACACCCCATGGGGATGCAGCCACATAACGTGCTGCCCAATAAACGTAGCTGTGGCCCAAAATCACAACGTGTCGTCGTCTCTCCCTCACCACGGAACCTGCAGAGACATAACCAAACCAGGCCCCTGCCTATACGTTAGGAAGTGTTCTAATTGGATGAAGACCACCGACCCAGACTCTTAATTTCATCTGTATTGTATCCCAAGGCCACAGCTGTGGATGCTGCACCAATTCTAAAGGAATGCATGCCAAAACGTGATCCCTGCACGCCAACTCTGTCCAACGCTACATCTGTCAACTTCCAGAATTGGTACTTTGTTAATGGCGAACTATATGCTTAAAGAAATAGCCCTGGTCCTGTCCCCTAACTTCCAAGTACGCACTGGTGGCTTTCACTGGGCATATGTCTTCTATATGGCAACGCATTCGCGTAAGTTGAGCACCCCTACCTAGTTGATCGGCCTTGGATCGTTGAACATAAATTAGAACCGTATTGTCCACAACCCTAACATCCTGCCATTGCAAAGCTACCTTAGTCTCGTCATTCTTACTGGCAGCGACTACCTCACTAATCCTAAGGGCCCCAAAAAACGTCAGCAAGGATGCTGCTCTAAATAAAACTATTTCATATTCATCCCTACACAAAAGCTCCCACTGATTACAGATGCGTTCTAACAACGCAGGTGATATGGGAGCCCTGTTATCCTGAAGTCTACCTCTTTTCTTAGACCACCCTGTCGCGATTTGACCCTTTTTGGATCCCACACCTCTGGCACCTATGTGGCTTTGGACCCACTCGTGCCCTGGTCTGTCCACCTAGACTCAGACCTCAGAGCACACCAGGGCAAAACTAAACTCTTTCCTTTCTTCCACTGCTGCCACCAGGAGATCCCTAGATCCCCATAACTCCTTTAGAAAGAATCAGGTCCACTCTTTAATGAAATAGAAAGATCTTTAGTTTATTTGCTTATTTGTTTCAGTATTTTAATATTCAGTTCTATTCCTTCTCCCTTCCAGTCACTGGTCAATCACTTCTCAGATCTCCTACTATATTTTCATCAGTCTAATCACAATCACATAAATCTCTGAACTCTCTAATCAAACTCCTTCCAAAACTCTGATCTAACTTCTCCCCCTCAGGCTCTGCCTCCTATTCTCTGCCTCTTGGCTCCGCCTCTCAGCAACATAAATATGCATGACTCACTCTAACTAAACCTGAGCCATGACCACATTTAAAGGAGAACGCTACACACCCTTCAATCATTTTCTTAATGCGGTAATCCGAGGAATAATCCTGATACCCATTAATCCTAGCGTAGAAGGTGAGTGCAAACAACCTAGCCTGAATAGTTCCAGGTGCCAATCCCCTCCTATTCAAATCCACAATGAATTGTTGAAGGTGATCTACTGGTGCAGGCCAGACAGGCTCCAGGTTAGCCAGCTTCCTAAATTCCTGAAACTCTATACTCACAGCTGAGTACCCTTTCCATGTCCTCGGTGCCAGGGCCAAGCCTATTGCCCTTTCCACGTCTTCGCGCCAATCTGCCAAACCTCTGAGGGCAGAATCTCCAGGAACTCGTTGGCTCCTGGATCTAGCTCCCTGAACCGCTCGATCTGTTGACGCGATAATGCATCAGCTAAACTATTGTCTATCCCTGGAACATGTCGTGCCTGAACCAAAATGTTGAATTTCAAAGCCTGCAGCGTGAATGCCCTAACTAATGTCATGACCCTCTCTGAATGAGACGTAAGGTTGTTTACAATGTAAACCACTGCCTGGTTGTCGCACCAAAAACGCATGACAGAGTTTGACCATTCTTCTGCCCATAGCCACAGTGCGCCCACTATTGGGAAGAATTCCAGGAACGTTAAATCCCTGGTAATACCAGACTGATGCCAATCATCAGGCCATGTGCCGGTACACCATCTTCCCCTGAAATAAATTCCAAACCCTAAAGAACCCGCAGCGTCTGAATGGACCTGGAAGTCCGCCTTGAGGCCTATCTCGCTTCTCCAGAAAGATATTCCATTAAATTCTGCTAAAAACTGGCTCCAGACTTGTAGGTCCTCCCTCATACCACACGTAACCCATGTCCTATGCAAGGGGCGATGCAGGCCCTTCATCGCATTGCAAAGCCGACGCAAAAAAGTGCATCCTGGCGCCATGACTCTGCAAGCGAAATTTAAATGGCCTACAATCTCCTGAAGCTCTCGCAGAGGCACCTTTCTCCTCTGTAATAGGTATGCTATCTGACTCTTAAGGTCAGCTAATTTGTTGTCTGGCAGCTTCAACGTATGTTGTACGGTATCTAGCTCAATGCCAAGGAAAGTGAGGGATGTAGCTGGTCCCTCTGTTTTTTCCTCTGCCAATGGTAAACCTATCTCCTCAGCCATTGCTTGAAAAGTGTTCAGAATAAATGCACACCTCCCTGTGTTCCTTTCACCACAAAAAAGAAAACCATCAAGATAATTGGCCATAGACTCACAGCCCACCTGACTCCTAATTTCAATTTAATAAATGAGCTGAATCGCTCAAATGCCACACATGAAACAGAGCAACCCATGGGCAAGGCTCTGTCGATGTAAAAGGATCCCTGAAATTGAAAGCCTAACAGATCAAAATCCTGCAGATGAACTGGCAAAATCCAGAAAGCTGATTTAATATCACATTTTGCCATCTCCACACCTACACCACACTTCCATATTATGCAAACCGCCTCATCGAAAGAGGTGTAGCACACTGTACAAAGTTCCTGAGGGATGGCATCATTGACCGACTCTCCCTCTGGGTAGGACAAATGATGTATTAACATAAACTCTCCCTGTACCTTCTTTGGGACTATTTCTAAGGGTGAGACCCTCAAGGTCTCTAAGGGGGGCATCTCGAAAGGCCCCAGTACTCTACCTTCCTTTACTTCCTTATTGATTTTTTCCTGAACCACATTCTCCATTCCACACACAGATTTCAGGTTCTGCGCGAAAAATGCTTTGCGCTCACCAACAGCCGGGATCCTAAAACCATACTTAAAACCATCTAATAAGTAAATAGCATCCACCTCACGGGGGTAATCATATAGCCAGGCTTCCAAAACTGCAACCCTAATTGGATTGGGGCCCTTTTCCAGAGATACCCCCACCGCTGCTGGGTTGTTTACCTCCTCCTGTGCCTCTATTCTGATGCTGAGCCCCCGCTCTAACACATGACATTTTGGGGTGCTGACCCCCGCATGCTAAGCACTCAAGCCTGAAACGGCATGGCTTCCTGGTGCAAGTGCCTCTAGCATTGTAATCCCAACACAGCAAGCGGGGTTGAACCACCTGCCCTACTCCCATGTGGGGATTTTGAGTTTGGGCTGCCTTTCTGTTCAGATATCTGCTATCAAACCTATCCCCCAGTTTAGGTCTGGCTGGTGTCATGGACTGCAGCTAAAGACCCGGTAGGGGTTCATCCCATCTGAGATTTGGATGAATCGCGCTGCACATACGAAATGATTCATCATAGTTAAGCCAGTCCTGCCCAGCGAAATCTACATACGCTCTATATATTAAATCTAAATATTGAAAGAGCGACTGCGCCCACCATGGTTGGGCCTTTACAACAACCCCGGCGTAGATTAAGAATCCCAGTAGCCAGTTGGACCATGTCCTGTCTGGCTTCTTCGTCCTACGTCTCTCCTTGTCTTTTTCATCCTCCTTGTCTAAATCCTTTTTTTCCACATCTCTGTTTAACAACTCAAATAGATCGACATATTTACCTTTCAAATTTTTTCTTGAGTCGCCAGCGTGAGATGGTCACCTAAGGGCATCGAGTAATCGCCGAATGGCAATGCTCTCAGAGGCACGGTATTGTAACCCGTGTCTGGAACAGATGGGTACGGCCAGACCCCTACGCCAGCTGTAGTTGGGAACGGTGCTGGAAACGCAACCTGGGGATGAGGTGCAGCCCATCCGCCAAATTGCGTTCGAGGCCCTGAAACCCTGTGTGTTGTATGGCGTATAAAAGGGAGAACTAAATTGTCCACTGCCAGCCCAAGGCCAGGCAGGGATCAGTGACTGAGTGCCCAGTGCAATGGCTGACTCACCTGTTGAAGGCGTTGCCAGGCTGGGGTCCTCCCGGCCATATAGCTGATCCGGGTCTTCCACGTCCACCACTTCCTACCTGTCAGGAACCACAGCTGCAGAACCAGATGCGGCCGTAGTTGATGCCCTTCACCCTTTGTCCATATACCATGACCATGGTGTAGCTGTTGCCCCGTCTGCATCACCTCTGGACGTACCTGCCGACTGCTGCTCCGCTTCAAGAACAGCAAATCTAGACATCAGGTCATCAGCCATCGCTCTAGGTTTTGCCCTACAATGGCTCTTAGCCTCCCTAGCTGAGCGGTGTGGCTGAGCCTCGCCAGCCTGAGGTGCCTGTCTCTCCAACCTTGCAGCCTCCAGAGCAGATATTTTTTCTTGTAGGTGCTGCCATACAGGCCAAGATTCCTCATCCGATGAAGATTGAGGTGGAAACACTTGTGGAACAGGCTGTTTCCTGGCCAGTTGTTTCCCTTTTTTGTTGCCCTGACCTTTACATGTGGCCATTCTGAACCTAGCACTCAAAACTTTCAAAAGGCACCACGAGTCTCACCAGCTTAGGTGCTAAACTCAATTACCAATCCCACATTCCATAGACCACTACCAAAGTGGAAGAAAAAATTAGCTGACAATTCTCAGCTGTAACCACTACCCCAATGTAACCCAACCTTTGCACAATGAAGCACTTTATAACTTCCCAAAACCACTATTAATCACTTTAATTAAGTATGCTATGAAAACAATGAATTATGCTTCCTTGAGTGATTAGGTAAAGGTAAAGGTTCCCCTTGACATTTAGTCCAGTTGTGTCCGACTCTAGGGCGCGGTGCTCATCCCCGTTTCCAAGCCATAGAGCCAGTGTTTGTCCATAGACAGTTTCCGTGGTCACGTGGCCAGCTCAACTAGACACGGAACGCCGTTACCTTCCCACCGAGGTGGTACCTATTTATCTACTTGCATTTTTACATGCTTTTGAACTGCTAGGTTGACAGGAGCTGGGACAAGCGATGGGAGCTCACTCCATTGCGTGGATTCGATCTTACGACTGCTGGTCTTTGACCTTGCAGCACAGAGGCTTCTGCGGTTTAACCCACAGTGCCACCACATCCCTTCCTTGAGTGATTACCTGAGATCAAATTATTTATTCAGCTTGGAATTGATGAAGCCAATATCCAATTAATTTTAGTGAAACAGCTGCTGGCTGCTTTCTAATTTATGAAAATATAATTAATTTTAATGCTACTCCAGAATTCCCTAATAATTAATTGCCTGACTCAAATTAATTAAATGAGCCTACACGCTATCTATACCTAACAGAATTAATTATTCATTACTATATATATAATATCTTATTAATTTCTAATTGATTCTATTATTTATTTATTTATTTATTATTATTATTCTTTTTTAATCAATTATTTATTTTATTATCTATTTATTACTTATCGTATTTATATCCTTGATCTAGATGGGGAATGAATGTAAAACAATTCAAATCCGGTGCCTCGTGGCCTCAGCTATGTCACCAAGCCACCAAACCGGTGGCGCTATTCGCACGAAGCACTACATAGACTCTATAAACTCCAACCCCTGGAGTAAGTAGGATGGTGCGGGGGGGGGGGGGAATCTAAGTGTCAATGGCTGTTGGGCCTAACAGCCATGCCGCATGCACCCCGAGCTGCTGCGGATCCTCCAAACTGACTGCTGTGGCTCTGAGAGGTCGTGGCGCACCTTGGCCGCCTCCTGCTTACCCGACCCTTTCAAGCTCCGGGTTAATCGGCCGCCGAGCAAGCAAGGCATAGTCGACACTGGCCCTTCAGCCGAAGTAAGTCTCCTATATTTATCTCCTTAAAGCTACCCAGCAACTATTCAAGTTTCGATTGCGCCGAGGCGTGACCAGCGCAAGCCGCGCGATCACGATCCCCCCTTTCACAGCACTACCCCCCGTAATAAGAAATTTATTTAAACTTAATCAATTAATATAAATTAAATTCACACAGAGGTTATGGGAAGGTACAAAAATTAGCTGAGTAAATCAAATAAAATTATGAATCAGACCACAGGGGGTAGCTGATCCTAGACTCCCGAGCGATGTCCTCACAGGCCTCCAAACGATTATGCAGTTTGCAACAGCGCAGTGTAGCGGAGCTCTCTCCTTCACTGGTGCCAGAAAAGGAAGAGGGCGGGTAGAGGGGGGAACGTCCTTAAATAACCTGATGCTCCCCCCTCTCGCCCCATCCATTCTCGAGAGACTAAGAGCCCCACGTCATCCGGGGAGGGAGGAAAAGGCGAGCCCATGCTGCTGAAGCATTGGCTCAGCAGCGACCTGATCATTCTCTGCAATACTGATGCTAATTGTCCACATCTCCACCAAAGACAAACTGACAACTAGAATGGCTTTCAAGTGGATGTATTTGAACAGCACATCTAAGCTATTTAAACATTTCATGAAGCAGCCATAGCCTTTTCCTTTATGGTTCATTTAACAGATTAATACAATAAGCCAAATTTTGCTACTGAATGTACACTAATCTGATTCTGTACCTATGTGATAATCATGTATTTCAAAATCTATTTGCCATACTCACACACTAATTGTTCATGTTCATGCTCTCTTTGTTTTTGGTCGTTTTGTATCTAAGATTTTACACTACATTTTGTAGCTGTCATGTTAGACCGTCGTTTTCCGCAAAGAGGCTTATGATATGGAACAGTTCCTGTTCACAGAAGTGTCCATTACTGAAGACTAGTTGCCAAAAAGGGAGGTGCCGCCATTATGAATCCTCAAAATTCTGTTGCTTGTAGGAAATGGCACCTGTTAGGGGTGATAGCCGGAAGTCTGCCATCCACAATCTACCTGGTAAGGTTCACAAGTGAACCAAACCATAGTTTTAGCCAAAAAGGCAACTTTCCAAAGCTCTTGGAAAAAAATGTGTGAGGTCAGAAGTGAAAGTCTTCATTTTTTGGTGCCTGATGTTGGGGGATAGTTATAGCCATTGCATGATTTCAAATGTTGTCGCAACAGGGTGGGATTTTTAATACTAATTTTAAAAACACTATAATGCTTTTGATTTGTTCCAATTAGAAAGCAAGATTGCTCACATTTATTGTTTATTGAAGTGTACTTTGTAAAACAACTTAAGTATGTCTTTTGAAATGAAATGCAATCGGCACTAGCTAAATATTTATCACTCCATGTGTTACATGGATAAGATAAGATAATGAAGACAATAATGGTAAATTTCCATTTACAAAAACATGGACATTCAGTGATAAAAAGCTCTCTGACAGTCTCAAAAATACCACCAAACATATCACCTCAGGACAGAACCAAAATGACAAAAAATGTGAGTGTCATGCTTCGGGCACATTATGGGAATACAAGACTCTCTGTAAAAGACAATAATGCTAGGAAAAATTGAAGGCAGCAGGAAAAGAGGAGAACCAAGTATGAGATGATTGACTCCATAAAGGAAAGCCACACCAGGAGTTATTCATGATAGGACATTTTGGAGGTCACTCATTCATTGGGTTGACATAAGTTGGGGGGTGACTTGAATGCATGTAGCAGCAGGTCTAAGACCAGAGTAGGGCTAGCGCATGTAAGTGCCTCTCTGTGAGGCGCAAAGCTGCCGGTGTGGGGCTCCTTTGCCTGCCCAGCCAGGATGAGACGGATACAGCTGTGGCTGAGTCACATCAGGTGAGGGACTGTGTGTGCAAGAAGCCTTAAAGCAGGCTGCCCAACCTCGCCTCCCCCTTCCTTTCTTGATCATGGTATCTCCCCTGCCAGGTAAGTATTTCTGAACGGCTTCGATTTCAGCCACGTGGACCTGCGATGCTTCGGAGGCTGCTGGATTTGGGACTGTGCATCGGCACAGCCCTCTGGTTGGAGAAAAGTGTTGGGGGGCTTTTTAGTGAAGGCTAGGAAGCCCCTTCAAGTGTTTAAAAAGAAGAAGAAGAAGCAAGAGTGGGGGAGTGGAGAAGACTCGGTATGAGTCTTTGAAAAAATACATAAATAATTCAAATTTTAAACACAAAGATGGGGTAAGGGGAATAAAGGTGTTCGGTTGAGGAGGGGGCTGGTCATCGCACAAATATCGGGCTTATGTTCGCCCATTGCTGCAGTGTTAGGTCCTGCTGCATTGTTTGTTCTTTTTGTCATTGCAGATCCGGATAAGCCCTTGGCCCGAGTTTGAGTTCTGTTGTGTGGGCACAGTTACGTTTTTTGGGCAGCCAGATATGCCAGTTGGACCAGTTGGGGTCGCAATCTGGGCCTTGGCGAGGTGGCCGCTTTTGAATGGAAGGAACGGAGAGGCATGCTCTGGGACGGGTTCATGGAACTGGCGTCCCAGAGCATGGCAGGTGTGCCCCCTGACCTTCTAGTGATACATTTGGGAGGTAACGACTTGGCCCAAAGTTCGGGCAAGTTGCTGGTCCTCCAGGTTATAGCGGACCTCAGAGTATTTGTGGCACAGTGTCCCAATACACATGTCATATGGTCGGCAATTATTCCACGTTTGGTATGGAGGGCCGCACGTGACCCCAGGCAGATTGATCAGGCCCAGAAGGGCATAAACAGAGAAGTCAGCAGAGCAGTACGGAGAGGCCTGGGGTCAGTTGTCGCACATCCTCTAATTAGAGTTTCCCGGCCGGAGTTATATAGAGAGGATGGTGTGCATTTGTCGGATATGGGTCTGGACATTTTTATAAAGGACCTACAAGGGGGTCTTAGGGCTGAATTGTTTCAGCTTGGTGGGGGGGCATGGGACATACAAGTAGTCCCTATGCCGTGGCGGGTAGTGCCAAAGGATAAGGGTTTGATCAGTTCCTAGGAAGGCACCTAGAGGGTGCTAAGCACCCCTCCTCTCAGAAGGGCAGCAGCAGAGGTTTAGTTGAGAGGAGGGGAAGCTGGGGCCCCCAGGCGATGCTGAGCAGATAGGGTTTGGAGACCCAGATGGGGCAAACTTGGGGGACCACAGCTATGGTTTACACGGAAGCCTGCTGTGTGATAAGACAGCGCGCTTCTGTGGTAGGAACTTGATTGGCGGTCTGGACCGGAAGGTCAGGGTTGACTCCGGTTACAGACCAGTCTGAGGCACTACGGTAGGCCCCCTTGTAAAAGGGAAAGTTTGGGTTTTTAATAATTGAATAAAGTTGTGGACCTAGTTATCCCATATACCTGTGTCTGTCTCGTTATTCCAGACTGGGCAGGCAAGTTCAAATTATCTAAAGTCAGGAAATTGGAAGTGTAGGCTAAAGTCTTAACAAATATATCCAATGGTGGGGGGATTGGTGATGGGCATGAAATGAACCACGAAGCAAAACAAAAACAAAACAAACAAACAAAACCACGCTCAATTAATTGGGTCAATTTGTGGTTTGTTTTGGGGCACTTTGGGGAAACATGCCTGCCCAAAACAAAGTGAAATGTGAAACTGTTATTGGCATTGGCTGTAACTTGGCTAAAGAGCACTTTCCTGGGGGGGGGGGGGGACCTGTTTGGGGGATGGGCTATAACTTGGACTTCCCAAATCTAGTCTTCACCAAACTTAGAACAGGTGAGGAGAAGAGTCAGCTGAAGTCTCTCCACAGGTTTGGTGTCTCTTAACTCATAGGGGGTTGTTTTATTACTCCTGGGTTTCCTGAACCACGTGAACCACGAGACTATTTGTTTTGTCTGAAAATTTGTGACAGTTCATGGTTTGCAGTTCATGAATAGCAATAAACCATGAACCATCAGAACCCACCATTGTCCCAGTTTGTGCCCATCTCTAGTCAGGAGAATGGTGCTTGCTTACAATTTGCCCTCTATGTATTCACACTTTGCTTTGAATTTCCAAATTCCAAGAGAAAGAGGGTGAGGTGCCCAGCACTCGCAAGGATTACCCAAATTTTTCCTGGTTCCCACCCTATTGAGCAGCTAAGCCGTATTGCATTGCTTGATGAAACCTTCTGCCAGTTACCCCAGGCCTGTTTCTGGCTTATCTCAATAAGCTGATGGGGCATCTTGGCTGGCCTCAGGCATTCCTTGCTCTCTGACAGTCACAACCACATCACCAAACACTTAAACCATCTATGGCCTCAGACTTTTTGATTAGCCAAATTACCTGAAGGCAAAACAACAGCAATGCTGGCTTATTATGCAGAAATATTGAAGCCAAGGAAGTTGTGCCAATTTTAAACTCAGATCATGGCCAGGTATGGTCCGTGCTCTCCTTCTCTGCACCACTCCACACAGTAGGCAAAAAGGAAGATATACAACGGCTCAGAGCTGCAAAAGTGTAAATGTGCCTTTTGCTCTGATTTGAGGGCAGCCTCCGAAAGAATCTCCTTTTTGCTGTTGATCCTGGAGAAGGGCAGGGGATCTTCCAGAAGTGCCATGAGAAAACACCCAGGGGTTTTCTTTCAGCATCATTCTGAAGGGGAGTAGCTGTCTTTCCCCTGAGCCAAGAGAAAAGCATGGGTTCTTCCTCCTTTTGTGCTGACATTGGAAATATTCAGAAGGCGGCAGACTCCTTTAATCAGCTGTTCGTAACTGTTGATAGCTATAGTAACCGGATTGGCATAGCTGGTTTAAAGGACCATCAACCATCAATGTACCACTGCTTGATTTAAAATAAATCCAGCAACGTTTGCTTGGAAGGGTGGGGGGAATCCAACCGTTTTGTCGGCTTCCGAATTGTATTGCGGTGACAGTTGCTCCAATAAAATGAAAGCGACACATTTAATAGTGTTGTGCTGTGCTGAGAAAGGATTTCCCCTTGTCACCATCTCTACAGGAAGTCTTTTATCATTATCTTCTTGTTTCACACAGGGATGCATCATTTCACCTTCTTTCATTCCCCCCCCCCCCCCATGCATGTACTTTTTCTTTTACAGCATTTCCCTTCTACAAGGAACTCAGAACAGGAGTCTGACGTGACTGTCACTCATTGGGAGAAAGATGTAGAAAGAAGGGACCTTTAAAAAGAGAGAAAAGTGTGTAGTTCTAAACATACCTGGTTAGAAAGAAAGCCACACGGAACACAGTTCAACTCAACATGTACTTTAAAGAGATGGATTATAAATTTCCAGACAAAGACAGGAATAGATTATGCAAAAAGTTTTATGGGCCTCCTTGTCTCACATGCATCATGAGTCTTTCCATTTGTTTTATGGGTTTTTAATTGTTTTGTTCTCTATTTTATGGCTGCTCCGGGTTTGATATTGCATTGTAAACTGCTCTGGGATAGATGGTGCAAACAGTCCTGTATAAATGTTTTATATCTACAAAGAAACAACACGCTGGGTCTTTCTGCTCAAGAAATTCAGGTTGCAAATGTCTAAATGTTTCAGGTCATCATCTTCTCCAAAACAAGGACAACATTAAATTTGATTGTGAAGAGGAAAAAATGAAAATGCAAGTGAAAGAAGCACCAAGAAAAAGCGTTGTTGTCGTTGTGTGTTTGCGGGGCGGGGGGAGAACTGTTGAAATCTATTCATCTATTACCAAGGAAGCAGCTGATGTTCTGAATCTATTGTCTGGAGGCGGTAATGGGCTAGTTTGCGTAATGAGATAGTAACAAATTTGGATTGAAACCAGAAAAGACGGAGAAACTCCTGATCAAGAAGCCAGCTCAGGAAGAAGAATTCAGACAGTCCTGGGTAAGGATGGAATGTCCCTACAGGATCTGCAGGTGGGAGGTGCTGTTGGGCTTGGCTTTGCTGCTGCGGCTAATGGCACCTTTGCCCAGCTGACCTTGGTGGAGCAATTGCATGCATTCGTGACACAATCAGAGCTGGCCACGGTGATGTATGTTACACTAAGATGGTTGATAACTGCAGCGCACTCTGTGTTTGAAGGGTCTTCAGACACTTGAACTGATGAAGAATGCAGTCAGACCCATGTACAGAATGACACAGTGCCAATGCTGATGGGCAGTTCCTAAGAGGTTCATATGACACCTGACTCGCCAAGTCTGCATTGGTTGCCAGTTACCTAACTGGGCAAAATTCAAAGTGTCAATAATGACTTCTTAAAGCACTAAATGGCTTAGGTTTGGGACAACCCCCTGCCTGCACCTTAAGATCTGATATAGAGGCCTTTGTCTGGCCACAATCTTGTTGCTTAGTGTAGTAAATTGCACTAGAGTAGGCCCATTGAATCAATGGAAATCTGGTGAGTCACCTCTTCCATAGGTCCCATTGATTCAAATGGGCCTACTCCATCTTTGCCTTACTATATTTGTTTTATTTATAGGC
This sequence comes from Intellagama lesueurii, assembly GCA_037013535.1. Taxonomy (NCBI): domain Eukaryota; kingdom Metazoa; phylum Chordata; class Lepidosauria; order Squamata; family Agamidae; genus Intellagama; species Intellagama lesueurii. The sequence goes on along the minus strand of JBAJHW010000001.1, from coordinate 217,075,868 downwards.
TGCCTTTCTCCCAATGAGGGGACCTGTACCTTAGTATGGTGAGTTAATTCCGCCATTTTAAATGCCCAGCCATGTGAATTGTATTTTAATATACTTTAATTACATTGTTTATTTTTATTTTATCTTTTTTTATTATTATTTTTGCTTTGTTGTATTCTGTATTTTAATTATGTTTACTGTGTTTTTCTGTTGTAACCTACCCAGAGTGGCCTTTGGCCATATTGGTAATATAATAAGTAAGTAAGTAAGTAAGTAAGTAAGTAAGTAAGTAAGTAAGTAAGTAACACTTGCAATAGGCCCATTTGAACCAATGGAACTCAGGGAGAGAGGACTCCTCAAATCCATGTTGATTCAGTGGGTCTCCTCTAACTATAAGAACGCTAAGCAACAGGGTTTGGGCCATTGTGCCCCAAGTATGGTGGAGGCACAGCTGATGGAAACAGGAGTAAAGCTCTTCTTGTGGGTCCCCCAAAAGGATGCCTTGGTTCAAGAGACTTGGCTGACACTTTCTTTGGTTGCATTTCATCATGTGGTGGAATTCTTGGTTTTCAGATAGGTATTCTTGACTTCTACCCAATGTTTCATTTAATATTTTATTTTTATTCTCAGTCTGTGCATTATTACTATGTTTTTAAAATGTTGATTGCATTCTATTGTTTTTAATTTCTGTTATCAGCCGTGAGTTTTCTGTAAATACTAGGACAAGATATATTTGTAGCTAAATGAATAAATAATAAGTCTGCCAAGTCTTAGTATCTACTTCTATTATACCATGAGCCCTAAACCACATGCCACTTCCACCTTTTTTTAGTTTGTATGGGTCAAGCTAGTCATAGTGGCTGAAAATTAACAATAAACACATTTATCTTCTTTGCTGGAAATTTTCAGTCATTTTCCCATTGGTGTTACTTATATATGCAGTCTGTTTAATTGCTTTCCCCCCATCTCTCTCCCAACTCCTTCCCAAATTTGGATCATAATTGAGATTACATAGGGGGAAATTGCATGAATTAAACTTTCTGTAAGATTACAAGCTTTATGGAAAAGCCATGCTGCTTCTCCTCAAGCACTTCCTTAAGTTTTTGCACATTCAATGATTATATGCAAATCAAATCTACAACAAAAACAAAGAACAAGCCGAGGTTTTCTTCAAATTTTAGTTTTAACAAAATGTCAGGCAAATCCACATGGCACACTGTGTATTCCTTCTAATTCTGGGAAAACAACACTGGACTTTAAAGATGCAAGAAACACACATCCATGTGTTTATTGTCTCGCCTACTGTTACACTAAAAGCAGCTCTATTTCCTGTAAACTGTGAACAAAATCAGTTCATTAGCATTTTGATGAAATAAGAGGGAGAAGTAAAAGTATCTAATTGTATTTCAGTGAATAAAGAGCAGGTGGAATCGGTACGCACAAGATTAATGCAAGGAAAGGTCTCTACCTCTCCATGTATATTAGACCATATATCTTTTGGTACAATATTTTTAATTAGTTTCGAAACCTAGAGTGAGAAGCATTTATTTTTATAATTAATTTTAAATGAGAGTTAAGTAGCTTCCTTCAGCACCATATGGCTATGTGTCACCCTCTCCTGGACCTTAACATTCTTTATTTTTGTATGTCCTAGCTAAAGAAAGTATTACAGTCTATTTTAATCCCACACTATGCAGTTAAACTTTAACAGAGGAGATTACCATTTGGTAACCCAGGTGTCAAATCAAGTGTGCCAAGTTTTACTATCAGGGCTCTAGCCAGGGGTGTTGGCAAGTCTTTGGGTCCGAGTCCCAAGTCCAAGTCCTTGTACCAAGTCCTGAGTCCCAAGTCCGAGTCCCTATTAAAACAAGCTCTTTTCCACAGAGAAAAAGGAGGGGTGGGTGAGTTCTGAGTCATGATCTGAGTCCAAGTCACTGGGGGGAAAAAACACCTCAAGTTGAGTCACCGATGCAACTTAAGTCTTACTTGACAGCAGTTCCCACGACCTGAGTCCCCATCCCTGGCTGTAGCATAGGCTGTGTTTCAGGACAAATGGCAACAGAAAGTCATGGAGTCTCCTCCTTCTTGGACCTGTGCAACTGCATTCTGAAACAAGATGTCCAAGGCTCATAACAGCTGGAGAAGTCTTTGAAAATATCAGATATGAGGCGGCTTCATCTGTATATTTTAAAAATAAAATGCACAAGGCGTTCTTCTGGGTTAGCCCTGCCCCCATGATTTATAAGCCCTAGTCATGCTGTTTCACCACCTGTGACAAAAATGTGTGGCTGAACTTGGCTTTCGGAGACTCTTTTTATTCCCCTTGGCCCCTACTGGCCCATCGGTTTCTTCTCTCAGAAACACTACGGGCTTCCAAAGGGAGTAAAGGTGCCCCACCAAAGAATAGGGTTGTTTGTATTCTTAGTCTTATAGCTCTAAGGCTGGATTCCACCAGGTTCTCCTACCCAAAGAGACTCAGGGTGGCCAGAACATTGTGTATCTGATCACACTGGAAAGGGTAACTTTGCTGGCGGCAATCTCTCTTAAAGTGACCCTTCTGCCCATTGGGGAATTACTCTAGCCCAGCACCAAAAAATAGTAGTCCTACTACTAGAGCAAAAAGATCCACCTTGGATGTGAATTGGGGATTGGAGTGAAAGACATTTCTCCATACATTGTGTGATCACAGGAAAATGGCTTGCACTAGACGACGACACGTGCCGTCTGAAATAGGAACTATATGTCCATATGACCATACTCCCAAGCTCGGGCTAACCAGGAAACAGAACAATTTATTTACAAGGCTGGGAGACAACAAAAAAGCATAGGAGGCTGGTTGACTTTTGATACACTGCCATCTTCTGTAACCTTTCCCTGAACTCTCTGTCAACATGTTCCCTCTAAATTACACCACACCGCGTTCTCTCCTTCTGAAAAACTAAACATTCTCTCCTGGAACACAGGACATTTTCTCCTCTCTCCCACTCAGGAACTAACCCTCTCCTCCTTACCCACCCCCAGTATCCCAAAGACTGTGATAAGCTGAGCCAAAGACAGGGCAGACCTCAGTGTTATCCATGACAATAGGCTTTTCTGTTTTCTCTGCATTCCAGGAATGTTGTAGAAGGCTCTTTGTTCATTTTAACATCATCATAACCTTAGAATGGCAGAGCTGGCATGGCTGAGCTGGAATCTCCCTTTGTACAGGGGAGTTTTGTATGTGGATGTGATTATGTTGAGAAAGCCCGTTCCTGAAACATGTGAATGTGTAGTCAGTGGAGAAGCATTTCTGCCAGAGCCCAGTGACAGAATGAGTGAGTACATCAAATATCCGCAGCTGAGACAGGCAGCACAGCTCTGCAGTTCCTCTTTACTTGTTCTCCCAAAACACAAAGCAGAGGCTGTGAACCTTCCTGTTGTTTGCACCTAGGTGCTAAAAAACCCTTGGCAGAGAAGCAGGTCTCTGGGAAGAGCCAATAGCAGACCCTCCGCCTTGGCTTTACTTTGTTTTTATTTTACAGTGTTCTGTGCAGAGTCATCAGTTGGGTTGGGTCCTTTGTGTGGATTTGTGTGAATAACCTTAACACAAAGAACACAGAGAGATAGGTTCATATCACCAGTGATCTGCAATCATCTATACTGTATTTAGGGATGGGGTTTTGGATTTTTGGACTACGGATCCCATAATTCTCCATGCTAAGAGTTCTAAAAATAATAAAACCATCCCATCCCTAATTCTGTCATTGCTTATATTATGGTTATTTTACTGTTCTTTAGCATATTCAATTGCTTTCTAAATAGGCATAGCTGTGTCCAGTATACTATATATTTTTAAATATCAATTTTAATTTTAAATCTACAGGGACTCTAGCTAATGAAGGAAGGGTAACTCTGTATTCCACTGTGTTCTAACATCATTGAAGATCAAATTTGGTGCATTCTAGGAGGATGCAATTAATATTTCCTGCACAGCAGGGATAGCTGAAGCACTGAAGGCTGACCCATATATAGATATCAAAAGGTGTTGTGATTATAGTTATTTCCACACTGCACCAGAAGGATGATGCGTAGATTGCAATGTTGAAAATGGCAAACATTCCTGGCCAGCCCTTTCAAGTGCTCTAACGAATACATTGCACAAATCTATTCCATATAAAAGGTTTGTTTTGTAACTTATAAAATGGGACTACCCCATAGTAATCCCAATACTGCTGACAGCGTAAATTCAGTTTGGATTTGATGAGAGATTGTGTGGGCTGCAGAAATTACATGGGGTGCCGCTTCTTGCTGCCCATGATGGCAAAACACCAGATGGCCCAACCAAATAGGTGGGCCTGCTAGGCTGACTCCAGTATCACCCATGAATGGGTGCTTGGATGAAACCATACTTGTCAGCTGTTGCTAGGTTTGAGCCAAAGGCCTTTTGATACCAGTTAAGCTAAACCTGTGATGACAAACCTAGACAGCATCTTAAAAAGCAGAGACATCACCTTGCCGACAAAGATCCGCATAGTCAAAGCTATGGTTTTTCCAGTAGCGATATATGGAAGTGAGAGCTGGACCGTAAAGAAGGCTGACTGCCAAAGAATTGATGCTTTTGAATTGTGGTGCTGGAGGAGACTCTTGAGAGTCCCCTGGACTGCAAGGAGAACAAACCTATCCATTTTGAAAGAAATCAACCCTGAGTGCTCACTGGAAGGACAGATCCTGAAGCTGAGGCTCCAATACTTTGGCCATCTCATGAGAAGAGAAGACTCCCTGGAAAAGCCCCTGATGTTGGGAACGTGTGAAGGCAAGAGGAGAAGGGGACGCCAGAGGACGAGATGGCTGGACAGTGTCATCGAAGCTACCAACATGTATTTGACCAAACTCCGGGAGGCAGTGGAAGACAGGAGGGCCTGGCATGCTCTGGTCCATGGGGTCACAAAGAGTCGGACACGACTTAACGACTAAACAACAACAACAACAAGCTAAACCTGTCTTTAAAAACTGAGAGCTGCATCTTCTCAAGTGAGCTTTACTGCATGGCAGTAAAGGCCCCATAGCAGTAGTTTCTTCTTTCTCCTCTTCTTCTTCTTCTGGAAGGTGGACATCATTTCCATGTAGCAGCAGCATCCAGCTATAACAACCTGTACTTGTTATTTCTCTTTACCAAAGTATTCTAGCTTCTGTCTCTGTCTGTGTGTGTTTTGTTTTGGTTTTGCTAACCTCCTTGAGCCAGGAAATACTCCAGGAAATGCCATCAAATGAATTTCATAAATACAGTATCAATTTTTCTAGAAATGTGTGGAGGATATGAAGTGGAATGGTACCCCAAAATGCCATGAAATGCACATTTTCCCCCTTGCCCTCAGCTGGTTAGTAATCTGCTCATTTTTGCATGAGGAGAGTGGTTAGTATGTTGTCTGATCTAATGTTCTAACTTGGGGAGGGTTCCGCTTCAATCATAACGTTTTGCTTTAAACCAAAAGATTTGTTTTTCTCTTTTGGGAACTGTTTACTTATTTAAATACATATATTCTTAAGAATATATGTCAGCTCGCAGTGACAACCTCCAGGAAAACCCCTGAATATTTTTCATAATTTGGAAATACACACACAGCGGCAAACCTATCTCTCTGATTGTTTACCCATCTCATAGTATATATATTGTAAAGACTGCAGCATTAAAAAAAAAATAAAACCAGAAGAAGTAGGAAGGAATAGCTCCTCTGAGAGGGTAATGAAATGTCTCAAACTGTAAATTATAATAAAAAGGTAAAAGAATATAAAGTAAGCAAGAATCAATTCTTCTCAATCATATTTTGACCTTAATATCCTAGTTTTAAAAGACTCATGCCTTTCGGGCAATATAAGAAAAGGGCTGTTGATGATCAATGTTCCTTTTTTTGAAAGAGAGAAAGAAAATGGCATAACGGAAAGGAAGAAATTCTACTAGCTGTCGAGGAAATGGATAGAGCTTTGGAAATTGAAAGTCTAAGGTAGCAGCTAGAGATGGGGATGAATATAAAAACGGATCAGTTTTTCTGACGAATATAGCCGATTCGTCATATATTCATCAATCCGTATTTGTAAAATTTTAAATCAGGACGAATATGGCTTGACAAATATTTCCTCGGTTTTATTCGTCGATCCGTTCATATTCGTCTATATTCGTTACCCCTTTGGGGGGTCTCTCTGAGCTTGCTGGCACCAATTCGAAGCTCTGGCCAATCAGGACAGAGATCCTGGATTGGCATGTCCAGCAGCCAATAGCGCTGCTGAAAGGTGTATCTACTTTTACAGACACTTCATATAAGCTTTTCCCGTCCGGCCGTTCCCCACTTCTGTTCGTGCTCTCTGGAGTGAGAACAGTTGCTGCTCAATGGCTTGCTGGTGCTCTTGCGGTTTCGCTTTTGCGGCAGCAAAGAAAAGATTTATATTTTTCTTTTTATCATCATTCATCAATCATCATCAACTTTACTGGGAATTTGGGGAGGGATTTCAGGTAGCTTAGGTTACTTCTTCGGAAGGGCTTAATTTCATTTCAAATTCAAATCAATCAAACCTTTTTTTTTCCTGGAGGCTTGTGTGTGTATCATCCGGTGGGGGGGGGGGGAACTGTCATCGTGTGACTGTGGAATCTCTTTTCCTTTATATTCAGTTTTCAAAAGTTCATTTTAGGGAGGCTTGTGTCTCTCAGGGAATTTGGTGGGTGGCTGGATCCATCATTCCTTTTTCTTCCAAAACTTATTGGGGGGGGTGTCTAGGTGGGAGGATTATTCAGTTTTCAAAAGTTCATTTTAGGGAGGTTTGTGTCTCTCAGGGAATTTGGTGGGTGGCTGGATCCATCATTCCTTTTTCTTCCAAAACTTATTTGGGTGTGTGTGTGTGTCTGACTGAGACTTAGCTGGCAGGGCTTTTCTTTTTGGACTTTTTTGGCTTTTCTGCCACAGTGGGTCGAGGGGGAAATTTTCCTAATTACAGTATACTAAGGGGGGGCTTTGTTTAGGCAGGCAGGTCACATTTTAGTAAAAGAATTACACCACCATCATTCTAAAAATAAAATTTATGCACACTCTCTTGACCCTCTATTAGTTTCTTTCCTCAATCTCCATTGCTTTATTTGTTTAGTTGGTTTTGTTAGGCAGGCAGTAGAAAATGAAGGGATTTCTTCAGGGGCAATCCAAGGGGAAGAAGGCTGTGAAGCTACGCAGGCTAGGTAGCAGCACCATCATCACGACCACCACATCCACAACCACGTCTATGATAACCAGTGCCACTGTCCCTCCTCCGGTGGCCTTGCAGGCAGGCATGGAACCAAAGCTTCCAGAGGTGCCAAAAGAACTGCCGCTCCTCTTCCTAGAGGAATCTGAGGAGTTACTGGTTTCCGAAGATTCCCAGACCGATTTGGAACCAGTAACAGCAGGGCAGGCTTCACAGTCCCCCCCCCCCGTCCCCAGAGTCATCTGTTCCCTCCTCCCAGACCAGCAGCACCCCTGGGACACAGAGTTCTTCCCAGGCCAGCAGGCAGTGGCTCCTCGTTTGGGCAAACATGGCAGAGGGGCCATGTGGGATCATTTCACGATGCTCAGCGATGACCCATGGCTGGCACACTGCAATACCTGCCTTGGGGTGGTCCGGAGGGGGTCAGACCCCAGGCATCTGTCCTCCACTGCCCTCCACCAACATCTGGATAGGCACCACCCAAGGCTCCTGTCCAGGGAAGGCACTTCGTCCGCGCCGTCTGGGAGAGGGAAAAGAGCAGCTCCAGGGGAGGCAGAAGGGAGGCAGGAGGAAGCACCTCCTTTCAAAAGGGCAGCCACGGGTTTCTGGGGCCGGGAGCATGAGGCAGGCCACGCTCCACGAAGTGGCACCCGTTGGGTCTGCCATGACCCTCAGCCGGCAGTCGAAGGGCAAGGCCCAGCAGGCAGCCACTTGTCTCGTTGCCGAGATGATCACCCTGCTCAGACTTCCACTGTCCATCGTGGAATCTCTAGCCTTCCCCTGGTTGCTGCATTTTTTTGCCCCCTGGTATGACCTCCCCTCACGGAGAACTCTCAGTTCTAGAGTGCTGCCCTCGCTCTATGACTCTGTGAGGGAGGTGGTCCGTGACCATTTTTCATGGCTACAGGGGCGCAAGGTGCACTTCACAGCGGACCTGTGGAGTGGAGGTCAGCACAGCTACCTCTCACTCACAGCCCACTGGTGGGAGCCAGAGGACTTGAATAGTGGCAGGGCATCGGCGACAGGGCCGCAGGAGGAGGCCCTTGCCCTGCCCCCAGGCTACAGGTCTGTTCTGCTCAGGCAACGGGGAGGAACATCGCCAATGAGTTCCTGTCTGCGCTGCAGGAGTGGGCACTGGAAGGGGAGGTGACCCATGGCCACATGGTCACAGATGCTGGGCGGAACATGTTGGCGGCATTCAACGCGGCAGGCTTTGAGGGCATCGTATGCATGGCGCACAAATTACACCTTGTGGTGTGCAATGCCTTCAGCCTGGGCAGCCACGTCAAGCCCGAGTGGGACGCAGGCACCCGGGAGATGCGGGCACTCGTGGAGCAATGCCACCAACTGGTGAGCCACTTCTCCCGCAGCCTGAAAGCTGCCCGCCGGCTGCGTGAGAGGCAGGAGGAGTTGGTCAGGAGGCCCACGTTCTCCTGACAGACCTGCCCACCAGGTGGAACTCCACCTACACCATGGTGTCCCGCCTGGTGGACCAGAAGGCCGTTTTGGAGGACATCATGTCCTCCATGCCCATTCTGCCTGGGGGGAGAGAGGTGGGCATCAGTGTCATGGATTGGCTGGCCCTCTCCCAGATGGTGGAGGTGCTCAAGCCCTTCCTGGAAACCACAGACATCTTGTGTGGTTATACGGCAAGCCTGGGGCAGGTCATCCCCCTGATTCATGCCCTCGATTGGTCCCTGGAGACTGCTGTGGCACCAGGATCCTACCTCCTTCCACGGACCAGGGCTTTGGTGAAGAGGTTGCAGGCAGGTGTGCAGAAGAGACTCCATCCTGTCTACAGTGACAGAGCTTACCGCATGGCCTGCCTGTGTGATCCTCGAATCAAGGGGGGCTTGGCAGCACGCACCTCAGACCTCGAGGAGTGGAGAACGGAGCTCTCCACTGAGGTCCGCAGGGTGTTGGGGGCACAACGCTTGCATGGGGCGACGGGAACGTCAGGCCACGAGGGGCAGGGTGGTTTGCCTGAACCACAGGGAAGGACTTCACCTGGTGAAGGCTCCATTCACCACCAACATTACTGGAGCTCTGTGGTGACCTTGGCACTTGCCTCAGAGGAAAGACAGCCGGCTGAGGAGGATTCGGCAGAGATAATGGTGCGGGGATATCTGGCTGAGCCCCCTCAGCCCCACCAGTCAGATCCCCTCCATTACTGAGCTAGGAAACTAGTCATATGGCCGGAGTTGTCCAATGTGGCCATATATCTCCTTTCCATTCCCCCCCACCAGTGTCCAGAGTGAGCGCGTGTTTTCCCATCTCGGAGACATACTCCGACCACGCCGCTCATGTTTGGATCCTGTTACTGTGGAGAGACTGTCGTTCATCAAGGTGAACCTTCCCTTGTTGGGCTTCCCCTCACTGAACCCAAAGAGGTAGGGTTCCAATGACAGTCTCTCCCTTAACACACTGCCTGCTTGCCTGCGCCCGCCTACCTGCCCACTTGCCCACCCTCCAGTCCTCCTGAAAAAAAAAAAGACCTGCCTACTTGCCTGCCGGCCTGTAAACCTGCCCCTCAGTCAGAACTCCAGGTGCCAATTCCAGTCGCCTCCTTGGGCCAAGTTCCAACCAAGTCGTACCTGCCTGCCTGCCTGCCTGCCCGCCCGCTGGATCAAGTCAGACCAGCAGGCCAAGAACTGTTGAACTCCTGCCTGCCTGCCTGCCTGCTGGATCAAGTCAGACCAGCAGGCCGAGAACTGTTGAACTCCTGCCTGCCTGCTGGATCAAGTCAGACCAGCAGGCTGAGAACTGTTGAACTCCTGCCTGCCTGCTGGGTTACGTAGTCCCAGCGGGCTGTTTGTTCCACCTTCTGCCCTGCTGAGTTACATAGTCCCGGCAGGCTGTTTGTTCCACCTTCTGCCTCCCTGACTGGGAGGAGAGAACTCCTGCCTGGCACGGGTTAAACCAGATCAGCTCTGCAATCTGAAGCCAGGCGATATGGTGATGGGGTGACGCACAGACAGCCTTTGGTTGGGGCAGACCCAGGCTGGCCCTCTTGGCATCCAAGCCTAAACCCTCTCTTGACACACCCAGAGCCTGTCCCGGCACCCCCCGAACGTGACAAGAGGGCCAGACAACCCTCTTGGCACACCCAGAGCCTGTCCCGGCACCCCCAAACATGACAAGAGAGCCAGACAACCCTCTTGGTGCACCCAGAGCCTGTCCCGGTACCCCCGGATGTGACTAGAGCACCAGCCAAACCCTCTTGGCACATGCAAAGCCTGTCCCAATCACCAAATGTGGCAAGAGGGCCAGCCAGGCCTCTTGGCAGTTGGCACACCCAAAGCCGGTCCAGGCATCCCGAACGTGCCAAGAGGGCCAGCCTGTCTCAGCCCCCCAAAACCTCCAAGGGCTATCTTTATCATATCCGGGTGGTCTCAGCAGCCAAGTTGCAATCCCCCCCCCCCCAGCTTTCTAGTTCTAAACGAGCATCTTTGTTTGTTTGAAGGTTGTCAGCAAGTCTAGTTAGACATTGGTGGTGAGTGACAGGTGAGTTTCCTAGGCCTGTCTCAGACCCACCCAAAGCCTGTCCGGGCGTCGCCCCATTGCCCCATCACATGGCTTCAGATTGCAGAGCATCTGTTTCTGACAGCCCCGCGGCCCCGCAGATTAACCGCCATTAGTAGCACCTTGGACCCTTTTCTCCTGTTGGTGCTACTGATTCCCCGAGAGACGGGCTCTGCCCTCCCAAGCCTGTCCAGGCGTCCCCCATACCAAGATGGACAACAACAGCACCTATAACAAGCCCAGTTGCTCAGCAGCACTGCAGTTTAACCCGCAGCGCCACTGTCTACCTTGCTGCCAACTTCCTCAGTGCCCGATGGGTCCACTCCAAAAGTCTACGTTGCTGGCTACATGAAAACTTTCTGAGTCCTGCAGCTCCTTCCACTTCCAAAAGGCCTGCGTGCTCATTCCAACTTCCTCAGGCTTGATTCTCAAATGCTGCTTGCTGACTTCAGCGTCCTACCCTCCTCGGGCGTCCCTGTGCCAAGAGGGCCAGGTTCAGCCCCACCCAAACCTGACCAATGTGCTCCCTCCTCCTGAGATGTGCTGTGTGTGACATGTCCCTCCCTATCTCCAGGATCAGTATCCACTGATTCATTTATTCTGAAAAAATCTCAGAAATGCATATTTATACGTATTTCATGATTCCAGCCTCCTTGGGCTTCATTCCAATTATTCATGCCTGTTCATTCTGGCCTCCTAGCCTTCTCTACTGACCCAGAAGGCTGGCAGAAGCTGGGTGAAAAGCAACGGGACATAGCTCACCCCGTCGCATGGATTCAAACTGCAGTGCTGATCTTCTGATGGACAAGCCCAGTGGCTCAGCGGTTTAACCTGCAGTGCCACAGTCTATGTTGCTGCTATGTGCAACCTGTCCGGGCGTCTCCCTCACCTCACCGGGCATCAATTCCAGCCTCCTTGGGCCATGTTGGCCCCAAATCCTGCAGCCCTTTCCAGCTGCTTTGGGCTTGCCTGCTGCTGATTCTGTGCCAAGAATCGGGCCAAGGGCCTTCCAAATCTTGTCTGCTGGGTGAAGTTGGCTCATCGGGCCAAGTTCTTTCTGGCCTGCCTGCCTGCTTATTCAAAGGGCTACATTAGTGCTCCAAAGTCCACTCAGGCTTCATTCCTAATTCCTGGCTGTTCATTCCAGCTTCCTACTGCCTCAGGTAGGCAGAACCTGGAACAAACTATGGGAGCTCAGCTCACCCCGTTGCATGGATTTGATCTTCCGCTCGAGAAGCCCAGCGGCCCCGTGGATTAACCACCATTACGTTAGTAACACCACCCTATTCATCTGTTGTTGCTGATGTTGTGGAACCTCAGTTGCCTCCTGGGGGCAAACTTAACTATGCAGGCAAATGTGCTGTTCCCAAAGAAGGCAAGAGTGTGCTTTCAAGCCTGTCTGGGCATCCAAGTGCCAACCAGGCCTGTCTCAAGCCCCACCAAGCCTGTTCGTGTGTCCCCTGTGCCAAAGAGGGCCTGTCTCAGGCCCACCCAAAACTAGCAGACTGTTCATTCCAGCTTCCTAGCTATTCTATAGCCTCAGTAGGTAGGCAGAACTTGGAACAAACTACGGGAGCTCAGCTCACCAGCGGCCCCATGGATTAACCGCCGTTACGTTAGTAGCACCTTGGACTCTATTCATCTGCTGTTGTTGCTGCAGTTGTGCAACCTCAGTTGCCTCCTGGGGGCAAACTGAACTACCTTTGTGCTGAAGAAGACAAGAGTCTTCTTTCCTTTTGCTTCCTTCCTTTTGCCTCTGCCTCTTCCTTTTTCTCTGCCCCCCCCCCGGCCTGTCCGGGCATCCCCGTTTCAAGAGGGCCGGGCTCTGCCCCACCCAATGCCTGTCCAGCCGTCCCATGCCAGCGGCCACCCTGATTAACTGCCGTTAGTAGCACCTTGCAGTCGGACCTTATTCTCCTGCTGTTGCTGCTGCTTTGACAACCTCAGTTGCCTCCTGGGGACAAACTTAAGTAACCAGACAGCAGAGCTCGTCTGGTTTTCAAACTGTGCCATGGGGGCCGGCCTGTCTAAGCCCCCCCAAACCTCCGAGGGCTATCTTTATCATATCTGGGTGGTCTCAGCAGCCAAGTTGCAAGCAATCCCCAGCTTTCTAGTTCTAAACGAGCATCTTTGTCGCCCCATTGCCCGGCTTCAGATTGCAGAGCTGATCTGTTTCTGACAGCCCCGTGGCCCCGTGGATTAACCGCTGTTAGTAGCACTGACCCTGTTCATCTGATGGTGCTGCTGGTGCTGTTGGAAGTTGCAAGCAACCTCAGTTGCCTCCTGGGGGCAAAAACCTTTCATTTGCAGGCAAATCTGATGTTGCTGAAGAAGACCAGAGTCTGCTCTGCTGCCTTTTGCCTCAGTGCCCCAATGGGGCAAGACGGTACTTTGCTGCTGCCAACTACCTCAGTGCCCGATGCGGCCAAAAAAGCCTGCTTTCCTGCTGCCTTTTCCCTCAGTGCCCGATGGGGCCAAAAGAGCCTGTTTTCCTGCTGCCAACTTCCACAGTGCCCGACGGAGCCAAAAAGCCTGCTGTGCTGCCAAATACCTCCTTGCCTCCAGTCCTCCTGAGGGCAAACTCTACTTCACTGGCAAATGTAATGTTGTCCAGAGCTGTAGACAAACTCAATGCCTCATGCATGCCTCTGCCAAAGGGACCTCTCATTCTGCTGGGGCTAAATATAACTCCCTCAATGCCATGGGCTTCTGTGCCGTGTGGTAAACTCTCCTGGGGGGACCCAATTTGTGGGTGAATAACTCCGAGTTCCAATATCCAATCTTCACCAAAGTTGGCAGGCGTGTTGGGAAAAGACATAGGAAGCTCTGTTGTGATTCTGGAGTCTCTAGGTACCTGGGGGTAGCTTTCCTGGGGGTCCTCTTTGTGACTATATAACTTGGGGGTCCGTGATCCAATGTTCACCAAACATTCAGGAGTTGTAGAAAAGTGTCTGAGGAAGCTTCCCTTCATATTTGGTGTCTCTAGGTGGTTGGGGGCCAGTGTTATAGGCATTTAAAGTGCAGATGAATCAACAGATCTATTTGTCGATTCGTCAAAGAATATTCGTATTCGTTGATTTGTTAAGCTTGACGAATAATGGATCAAAACGAATCGCCTTTTTTTTATTCATCCCCATCTCTAGTAGCAGCCATTGTTTTGCTCATACATTTGTCATATAGCTTCTGTTTGCATCCATTTTCTCCTTCCTGATGTGGTTTTAAGAATAGACATTAAAGACCTATATGAATTTGTTAAATGTGATGTACACTTCAGTAAGAAATTATTCATTGGAATCCCACTTCAGTCAAGAAAAAGAATTTGGTGGATCATAATGTTGTTTGTAATCTCTGTATCAGTCATCAGGGGTTCCTGCAATAACACAGGTTCACAGTTCAGGAACAATAGTAGGTATCTCAACTGTAATGCAGAAATGTTGACCAGTCTTTGGGTCTGAGTCCAAAATCTGAATCTAACCCTATGCCAAATTCAAGGGGGTTTGGGCAAAGGGTTTTGTGGCATGATTTTTTAAAAGTAAAACTGTTTTACTGCCACCGCAACTGTGCAGAGACAAGCAATTTTAAATGTCCCCAAATTTAAAACAGATCAAATAAATTGAACAGACCAATCTTGCTTATCTTGAAATAGAATGATTGGCCCACCCACTTTTTTTTAATTTGGAAGTAATCCAGGCTCCAGAGGCTGAAACACTGATCCTCAAAGAAGGCCTTTCAAAATGGTGAAATAATAACTTTCTTATGTGTGGAATAGGCTTACAAGCAAGAGTATTCCAAAGTAGCTACATTGTTGCCACTTCATGGCCCAGGAAGGGAGATGTTTGGAGGGGAATGAAAGGTGACAGAAACAATCAAAATATAGATTTTCTTTGAAGTGTAAAAAAAAAACAGGCTGTTTTTAAAGAAACTGATGCAGTGATAGTCCTCCAGAAAGGAACATTTTGCCATGTATCTCCAGGGAATTAGCACACAATTATGTAAGGCATTTTCAAATTATTTCTGAATTACAAAAGCACAGAGCAGATGAGTTTTTCCAAGCCTGAGTGCTTTAGTAAACATTTCTGAAACCAGGCTCCTGATACCAGTCTTCAGAGGGGAAATCAGCTCCAGGTTTGGGGCAATCTGAACATTTGACCCTGTCAGTGAGGACCCAATTACCTGACTCTCAGAAGGAGAACTTTTTAACTCCTTTCTGGTTAAACAGGCATTGGTGCTTGGAAAGGGATTCTGTGTCCAGTTGTAAAATTATTTAAAAAGATATTTTTAAAAGAATGGAGAAAAAATATTCAGAAGCTCACTCATTTAAGCTGTAACTGGATGAGTTGTTTGTGTTTGACAAAGAAAGGAGTCAGCTCCTAGGATTTTTCTTTGCTTGGTGTCACTTTATGAATAATAATGAGCACAAGAGGGCATCCTGTAGACCAGTGGGTAACCCAGGTTTCTTAGACTGCAATTCCCAGAAGCCTTCACCACCATCTGTGCTGGCTAGGGTTTCTGAGAGTTGCAGTCCAAGAACACCTGTGTTATCCAAGGTTGAGATCCAAAATTGTAGACCTTCTTGACTGCTGCCATTGGTGTTGTGGGCACGCTATTGTGCAGCAATATTGAGTCATTTCCTAGCATTTTGAATTGTGGATACAGAAGCCCAATATCTCACATTCATAAACCAGAAGGTTTTTTAAAGAACTGAATTTGGATCAAGGCAGGGAGTGAAACATCAGTGTCATGACTTCTGAAGTTTCTTCTTGTACAAACCTTGACAGCACTGTTGAAGGCCCTGACAAAATAACTCCCTGTGGGCTGATGGTGAGCCTTCTTCAAGCCCCAGCAGCCATGTACAGCCTGAAAAAAACTCCTCAGGCATCATAAGTGCTATCAGTAAAGATTCTCAAGATGCAAGCCCTAATGGGAATAATGGAACCTCTTACAGCTGTTGCATGAATTTTGCCAGAAGCCAGGTGTCTGATAATTGATTTTGATCCCCCTAACCCTGACTCTGGGTTGCTGTAATTACCTAGTTAGCCTTTAGTTTCTCCATTTAGCTACATCGCCCATTTCTACAATCAGATGCTCCAGAAACAGTTTGTGCCTACTCGCTTGTCCCACCTCAATGACATCACAAAAATCCTGTCCTCAGATTTGGGCTCAGGATACTCATGGAATAGAAGTGCTACTACCACAGAGACACAGGGGATTCTAGGCCCAAGACTCCAGAAACCTATTGTAAGGAAATGGAAGGAAACTGGGAATTGTAGTCATATAAAAATTGAGTCTGTTAGGTTCAGTGTAAGATGAATTTAAAAGAGATGTTTTTCATGAACTTGTTGTGCAGAGTTGTTGTCTAAGTCACAAGGTCAAACAGTCCAGAGAGAAGAGACACAACAAAAACCACTAACTTGGAGAAGATAAGACACCTGGAGCTTGGATCGTGAGAACTTTGGGTGGTGATCAGGGTGTTCTGAATTACGCCTACTTGGACTTAATTGGTTGACAGTTTGAAAGAGTAATTAGTAACGAGGTCCTAAAGATATGTAAAATGAGAGGGTTTGTGTATGTGAAAATAAGGTTCGGTGAATGCTGCGGAATGTGAGATAGAGAGGCTTGTTTTTCTTTTCAAGAAGAAGGGGGGGAATAGCCCAGCTTCTAGATGCCAACATGTAGGACATAGAGCAAAGATGATTACCTAGCTGTTTTTATTTTAATTAGAAATCATAAGTTTATTTAAACATTTTAACAGATGGATATGTTCAATGCTTATGCTTTAAAGCTACAAATGTATGCTAATTAATCTACTTTATTTTCTTAATAAAACAAATATAATTCTTCAACAGAGGGCTAGTCTCTTGGTACAGCAGGACTATCTAAATCCAGTGTGGATGGAAGAAAGTTAATAGTTGCTACTGTAAACAGAGGTCCTACTGTCCTACTTTACAAGGCTGGTGTGTATTCTAAGGAAACACAAAGCCTATGTTTTATTGCTTTGGGAGCAATCGAGGTTACTTTTAAGGTTCAAGCTTGTCTATGGGGCTTACTACACACTTCTGAGGCCTAAAGCAGGGGTCCCCAACCTTTTTGGAACTGCGGACCGGTTGGGGGGGCAGGCTCTGTGCGTGGGGGGCGACACCCCCCGTGAGAATGACACGCCCCATGAGCGCAACACCCCCCGCGAGCGCAACACACACCCCCGCAAGCGCAACACACCCACCATGTCTGCGTGTGTGCATGCAGGGGGGGCGGAGATCCGTCTCTGCGGCCCAGTCCTGGGAAGCCCACAGACCAGCACCGGGCCGCGGACCGGGGGTTGGGGACCCCTGGCCTAAAGGATCTACCTCAGGAAATAAAGGTGGTAGCTTTGCGCCCAGAAGGACTCCCTGACCGCAATCTTTGTCTCTTTAGGAATACGGGATCGTTACACCCATTAAATCTATTGTTTGTAGGCAGAGGGTCTTCTCTAATGCACTGGATCTATTCCCAGTGCCAGAGCCTGGGTACTGCTTCTGTAACCAATAAAGTTCTTGGTAATTTCCATCCAAACAATTGTCTATGTGGTCTTTTACGATGTCTCATTCTGTATGTTCAAGCCTGCTCAGCTCTAGGCCACCACTTGCCTTTGCAAGTCTCTTTTTCAGCTTTTGAAATATTCAGTTAATGTTAGTTTTACTTATTTAGTTGTTAAAGAGATATTTTGCTTTTGTCTAAAATATTGGGTTTGGCAGAATTTGGTGCGAGGAAAATTGAGTGAGGCCTCAATTAAAGCTAATAATAAACTTATTATGCAGCAGATAAAAATGGTTCTGGCAGGAACCTACAAAGCAGATTGAAATACAGTCTCCCTTAGTAGATCACCCCTTTATTTGTTAGTTTCACTCAACTTATTTGTTTCAACACATTCGCTCAGAGACACTGGTATAAATAAGAATAAATGGTTTCATTTTATTCACAGTTCTTCTTATATAAAAACAAACATCATATTTTGTGGAGATGTTAACTTGGTACATTACTGAGCTTAACTGCTCAATTTACATCATTATTAGCTACCTGACTGGTTACCTTGCTGACAGAACACTTCACTCTTAACTGTTCACCTCTGACCCCATATCTCACACTCTGACAGAACACTAACTGAACCCTAACAGAAAGAAAGGTGAGGAAAAGAATCCGAGGTAGAGAGGGAACTATTGGCTGTTACTGAGTTGATTGACATTCATTGCTGCTCCCTCCCACCCAAAACATCTGAAAAACTTCATATGAGGGTCCGATATAGCCAACATAAAATGACTCTTCTTTGTCCAATCATGATTTACGGAACAAGAAAGTATTTTACTGATGCATTTACATCCTGGAATGTGACTCCCATGTTGATTTGACTGTTTGCTATTTCTGGAAGTCTCATTCCAGGAAGTGAACATGGCGATCAAATCCTTCCTGCCTGAATTAAGATTCAAGATACTTCTTTCTTAAATTAAGAATATAAGACAAAAATATATGTGGTAAGCTCCCGCTAACTACAGAGTAAATTAAACTAATAGTAGGTAAAAGTCTAAAAAGCCACAAAAAGTACTGCAGGCTTTCATGGAGTTGTTCAAACAACAGAAAAACCAAGGTTTTCTGCGATGATATTCTGTTGTTTTGTTTTGGGGAGGATCTTGTGGGGTTCCAAAATGGCTTGGGGGGGTGTCATGTGGCCCACGGGGTGTACTTTGCCCACCCCTGTACCAAAGACAAGACCATATGGCTCACCATTCCACACAAAGATGACACAGGGCTCTTCACAAACCTTTGGTGGGCAGCAACACTTACTTGAGGCCACCTTCCTCCCATCCCTTTCTTGGGTTTCCTCTCTCAGCTCCTTCGCCCTCTTTCTGCTTGTTGTTGTTGTTTAGTCATTAAGTCATATCCAACTCTTCGTGACCCCATGGACCAGAGCATGCCAGGCCCTCCTGTCTTCCACTGCCTCCCGGAGTTGGGTCAAATTCATGTCGGTAGCTTCGATGACACTGTCCAACCATCTCGACCTCTGTCATTCCCTTATCCTCTTGCCTTCACTCTTTCCCAACATCAGGGTCTTTTCCAGGGAGTCTTCTCTTCTCATGAGATGGCCAAAGTATTGAAGCCTCAGCTTCAGGATCTCTCCTTCCAGTGAGCACTCAGGGTTGATTTCCTTCAGAATGGATAGGTTTGTTCTCCTTGCAGTCCAGGGGACTCTCAAGAGCCTCCTCCAGCACCACAATTCAAAAGCATCAATTCTTCGGTGGTCAGCTTTCTTTATGGTCCAGCTCTCACTTCCATACATTGCTACTGGAAAAACCATAGCTTTGTCTATGCGGACCTTTGTCGGCAAAGTGATGTCTCTGCTTTTTAAGATGCTGTCTAGGTTTGTCATCGCTTTCCTCCCAAGAAGCAGGCGTCTTTTAATTTCGTGGCTGGTGTCACCATCTGCAGTGATCATGGAACCCAAGAAAGTAAAATCTGTCACTGCCTCCGTATCTTCCCCTACTATTTGCCAGGAGGTGATGGGACCAGTGGCCATGATCTTAGTTTCTGCTTGAGGGAAGTTAAAATTGCCAGTTTTCCTTCAGGCCCCACGTTCACTCACCAACCTTACTATCCAGCTGTCTCAAGGAGGGTGGGCAGGGCAGATGGAAAGTTCTCAGCTCCTTGATGTCTTCCCACCACTACCCTGAAGGGATTGCATCAATCTTTTGATTTTGAAGCTAGCTACCCATGAGGCAATTAAGACAATAGTTCACTGAATGAATGATTTTTAAAATTGAAAATTAAGGAGCAATATGGATCGAAAATAGGGAATGAGTGCTTTTGTGTAGCTTTTCGTTTCCTCCACCCCACTGTCAGCCTGATCTGGATAAAGGGACCCATGGCTGCCATTTGCATTGGATTTGAGGGTAAGCATCTGTTGCTGGTGAGATGGAGTAAAGATTTAAAACCCCATTGCCCAGGCCAGGCCCTGAGCCTGATCAGCCCACCACAAAGTCTGCAGTTTATTTGTCTTAAAGACATCAGTGCAATTAGCTGCTCCTTTCTTCAAACCTTTTGAAGTTTGGGGGGGGGGGGAATTAGATCACTTTGATGGCATACATTCCACGCCACCCCTCCAAAAAAAACCTCTCAATATGCTGTAGTTTGAAAGGTAACTAAATAATGGGGTATAGAGATGGGGAAAAACAACTCATAGAGAATGCTTGAATTCATTTGGGGGGAAATGAATGAATTTTCAAGTAGAGTTCAAATTCCACCTGATGTACAAAAGCAGAATATATTTATTTGTTTAGGGGCTCATTTGTCCCCAGAATGGCATCTTTAAGACCATAACTCTGTTTAAATTCATTTTAGAAAATCTGAAGTGCCTCAGCGCTAATAGAGCATTTCTGTTAATCTGTAGAATAGTTGCTCCAATTACAATCCATTCCTTCTGACTCAAGCAACTCCAGGGTTCTCTGCTAAGGGTTCTGTCACAATTCATTAGTGCCTCTTATAAAGAATTGTTTTGTTACTTGGAAACCAGGGTTGCTGCCTTTTAAAGGGTTGTGTGGGGCGGGGGAGAGAGATGTAGTATACGAGACAGGAAGGAATTCAGGAAATCTGGCGGCAGTACATCTGCTGTGTTTTTGGCTCTCAGAGTCAAGGTGCAAGGAAACCCAGACAGGAAGAAATACAGCAAGTGATGCAAAATGTCAACCAGTAGGAAAGCTCATAGTGTGGGTCATCAGAGGTCTGTGGAAGCCCTTCAGCCGACTTGTATAGACAGTGTATCTTCAACCTGAGCGCTTTCTAGCTTGCAAAACTACAAGCTGAAGATTGCTAGAAGCGGATGTGCAGAGCTCCCCTGCCAGAGCTGTTACACTCTTACAGTTCTTCTGCGGTGGGCATCCTTGCTTTTTAACACCTGGAGGTGGTAAACTTGCCTCTGGGGCCGAAAGCACATGGTGAGTAGAAATGAAGTTAAATTCACAGCAACTCCTGTCGCCGCACATGATGGAAGCTCTGCTGCAGTTTACAAAGGGTGCCAATCTGCGCTTTTAAAAACCGCAGTAGGGCTTCCATTGTTGACCAGCCACTGCTGGGAGGCTTCCTGGCTACTGACAGCACTGAGGCAGGGGCAGCAGGTGACAGTCCTTGCCAGCTTGTCATGAGCAAAGCAGAGCGGCTGGAGGGATCTCCCTGCCCCTCAGGGCAGGAACAACCTCACCAGCCAGGAAGACCTCCCCCCCCCCCCCCGACACCAGCCAGCCAACGATGTTGTTCTAGTCGCTGGCTGGCTGTTCTCAACACATGTGGAGCCAATGAGGACTGTCAGCTGCTATCTTGGCCCCAGCATTGCCACTAGCCAAGAAGCCTCACAGTACTGGCCATCCAGTGACTGAAGCCCAAATGCAGTTTTTAAAAAAGTGCCGATTAGTGCCATTTTTGAACCGTAGAAGGTTTGCTGCATTTTTAACTTGGTTTCAACTCACTAGGTGGATTTGGCCCCCGATGATAGAGATAGTCCATGAACAGAGAAAGAAAGTTCTTAACTAACATGAATGTCTTTCACAGCAGACGTTTCTGTCACCTCCAGGATTATGCTTGCTTTCTTTGGCAGTTCATCTACAGGAGCGAAGCGCAGGGTTCTTTTCAAGCCTCATTTCCCAAAGACGGAAATACTGCCTCAGTCGCCCCTCTACAACATTAACTTGCTTTCAGCTCTAATTACAGGCTATTTCTAATATCCGTTTATGTCCTCCATGTCCTTATTTTGTATTAAAAACTGAGGGCCTAACTAGAAAAGATACTGATTCCGCGTCTAGAAACAGTGCCACATTAAAAGGAAAAGAGTATGCCTGTTAATTCTACCACAATTAGGGTGCGGCTACATAGTGAGGGAAAGTCACACTCACTCACTGTGAAGTTGCACCAAGTAATTTGGGTCTGTTCGAATTAAGTGACCACACTTCAGTCAAACCGCTTGCAGTTTTACTCACAGCCCTGAAGGCGGAGTTGTTCAAAGAACTGTATTAGTAGGCAGTGACACACAGGCTTCTTCCTGTTTCAGTTTTCAGCTTCTACATAGGTCTTTGCCTTGTTAAGCTGTTAAAAAAAATAAGAGGAGTATTGCCCAGAAAGAGAAACTAAAATAATAATAATAATAATCTTAGGAGAGAGGCTTCGTTGGGCAAAGTGTGTGTTGGTGCTGCCCTCTGTGTGTGTGTGTGCGTGTGTGTGTGTGCGGGCGGGCGTGCGTGCGCGCGCGCTAATAACTAGACATGGGATATTCATATTCGTACCCCTGGGGATACAAATATGAGTATCGGCACAACATGTGCCTGGGAAAACCAGACTCTTCCCCCAAATCAGCAGGTCCACTTACTGCTCACCGCATGATTCGCATGGCCAGCATGGTTCTCCTTGTGCCAATCCTGGAAGCAATCCAGCCAGCGCTTCCTCGTTTCCCCATGAAGTTGACCACTATGGCGAAGAGGCGGGATGATGAGTCTCCCTGCTCAGCTGTTGAGTGGTTGGCTGTGCAGGGAGGCGGGGAATAGCTGGCCAGGCTGCTTCTCAGATTGGAGCAACAAGAACAACAACAGCTGTGCACTCTGCACAGAGAGTGGTAAGTGGACCTGCCAGTTTGGGGAGAAGGGTCCTGTTTTCCCAGGCATCTGTGGTGCCAGTATTCATATTTGTATCCCCAGGGATATGAATATGAATATCCCATGTCTACTCATAACGGCCTGTGGCGTTCCTCAGGGTTCTGCTTTGTCTCCCATGCTTTTTAACATCTACATGAAACCGCTGGGAGAGGCTGTCCGGAGTTTTGGGGTTTGGTGTCACCAGTATGCGGATGATGCACAGCTCTGTCTCTCCTTTCCACCTAATTCCAGGGAAGCTGTCTTGACTCTAAACCAGTGCTTGGCATCAGTAACGGGCTGGATGAGGGCAAACAAACTGAAACTTAATCCAGACAAGACAGAGGTGCTCCTGGTTAGTCAGAAGGCAGATGAGGGAATAGGGATACTACCTGTGCTGGATGGGGTTACACTTCCCCTGAAAACTCAGGTCCGCAGCTTGGGTGTACTCCTGGATTCATCACTAAGCTTGGCTGTCAAGGTTTTGGTGGTGGCCAGGAGTGCATTTGCACAGCTAAAGCTGGTGCGCCAGCTGCGCCCAGTCCTTGAGATGTCGGATCTGGCTACAGTGACACATGCCTTAGTTACATCCCGTTTGGATTACTGTAACACGCTCTGTGTGGGGCTGCCTTTGAAGACGGTTCGGAAACTTCAGCTGGTGCAAAACTCTGCAGCCAGACTACTCTGACTGGAGTCAGCTACAGGGAGCATATAATGCACCTGTTACAAGAACTGCACTGGCTACCAGTCCATTTACGGGCCCAATTCAAAGTACTGGTCATTACCTATAAAGCCCTATACAGCTTGGGTCCAGGCTACCTGAAGGACCGTATCTCCCTATATGCACCTTCTCGGCAATTAAGATCAGCAGAGGAGGCCCTCCTCTTGGTCCCATTGCCAGCACAAGCACAGCTGATGGGGACCCGGGAGGGGGCCTTCTCGGTGACAGCTCCCAGGCTACGAAACGCTCTCCCTTGGGAGATCAGGATGGCCCCTTCCCTTTTATCCTTTCGAAAAAAGCGAAAGACCCATCTCTTCAGGCAGGCTTTTAACAATTATAACTGAATCCCTGAACCCCATTTCAGCAGAAATTTTAATCTTTTTTATGTTTTTATGTTTTAATCTTTTAATTGTATTTTAAATCATATATTGTTTAATTTATCTTTTAATATTTAACGTATTGTGTTTTTAAATTGTGTGAATTTTAATGTTGTGAGCCACTTTGGGTCCCTTGTTGGGAGAAATGCAGCATATAAATAACAACAACAGCAACAGCAACAACAACAAAACAACAACTTGTGGTAAGAGACAAGAGATGAGAGGGACAGTGGGAAAGTGCTTTGAGGATGTGCTCATGCACACATACCACCTCATCCTCCCTTTCTTCATCAGTTCAAGCAATTATATGTTTGAACCGACATGACAGGATTTGAAATGTTTAAAAGTGAAAGGTTCCCTGGTGGACAGGAAAAGCTACGGATTGGGGAGGGGGGACGCCGGGCTGACTTGCATTTCCTGTTGCATCATCTAATCAATGGGAATAAAACGTGAATCAGCCCACCCCCAAACCCGTAGTATTTTCCATAGTTTTGGGAAATGTGGTTGCTGCCTTAGTTAGTTATGTGCCATCAAGTCAGGACCAACTTATAGTGACCTAGTTGGGGTTTTCAAAATAAGTGAGATATTTAAGAAGCAGTTGTCCCAGTGAGTTTCCATGGCTGACCAGGGATTGGAACCCAGGCCTCTTGAGTCCTAGTCCATCACTCTATTCACTACACTACACCATCCTCAGTATTCATTCTTATACAAACACATCTTAAACCACGTTTGGCAAATTCACTAGCTTTTGTTTTGTAACTGGTCAGTAGAGAGATAACACAGCTTCCTTTGTCTATTGGATATTTCAGAAATATATCATGGAGACTGTGTATAAAAGATGGGCCTGCAGGAGACCAGCGTGCAGGGTTACATGAAAGCTAACTGCTATGGATACAATATTGGCTTCCAGTGCTTGATATCCCATATATTATTAGTCCATTCATTCCCTAAATGTTATGAACTGAAGTAGTAGCATCCGGACATCTCCAAGGTGATGAAAATACCACATGGCTTAATGGAAAACAACAACTCTCTGCATGTGCATGCATGTGCACTCACATGTATTGTGGAGGAAAGACCCAAAAATGTGCCATTGAAGACTGGGGATGCTGTATGACCAGAGAATGTTGACTGTCTGATGAATGGTAGGGTTGAAGATGGAAAACTAGGAAAGGGAAGGAAGTAGTGTATCCTGTAAAGGACCGTAGCTGTGTGGAACCCTGAACAGGAACCACCCACAATGTAACATGTTGTGGCAGGTTCTATTTGTAACATGTTTATTTGCAAACATAATCTGTCTAGACCTGTCCTGTTTTTCTGATGCTGCTTTGCCTGTCTGTCCTTAGCTTAGTTTCTGTCCTCCTTAGTAGCCCAGACAAGAACTGTGCTTTTGTTTACGCCTGTCTTTCAGTATTTGAAGGCAGTGATCACACTGGCTCTTCCCGTCTGCACTGGCTTTCTTTTAAGTACTGTGTGCGATTTCTCAAGCTGCTGGAGTTGACTCTGAGCAAGTGTGCAAATCATTGTCCAGGCAACAAAGGAACACCGTGGGCTTTGATTTTGGACCAGAGGAGGGAACAACAGCAATGTCTAATTTGCAGGGTTGTCAGCACCCGTTTGAACTGTGCTGGTTGGAAATGCCTCGGTTTCCATCTCATAGCTAGGAGCACTTTGAAGAAGGAAATGCTGTGTTATCCTCTCCTTTCCCAAATGTTGTTAGGGCAGATGTTTATTATAGATGTCTCACGCTGGCACTTGCTGACAGTTATCAGCTTGGGCATATATGTGCCATGTGTGTTGTTATGAAAAGGAAGGTGCGACAGAAGTTGTTACAATTCAGAAGTCATTGAATGCGAGAAAAAGGACAGTCAGCCCATTCTGAATTTCTTGCTTGTGCTCCTGCTGCAGGCCAGTAGGTCGCTATCAAGCTTGCATTTCAGGAGAGAGAGATCTTTTCAGAACGCTTTTGCTTGCACAATAAGGACACATGCTCAGACACTCGGCTTTTTAAAAAACAAATCACTGACAAACAAACAGAAAATAGTTGTGTCTGTCTGAAATGTTGTCCACTCTGTCTGACTATCAGCATGGGTGACTGAGGAAGGGGGGGAAGGGGGGGTACTTCCTCCCCCCACAAGCATCCTAGGTATGTTTACCATTTTAAGATACACAGGCCTACTGTGCTGTAGCAGGATTTGCTACAGATGTAGAAGTAATGCTGACATACCACTGTGCAGCTTTGCTCTTCCCCGAGAAGATTCCTGCAGAGACTCTTGACTGCAAGATTTGTTCAAGAATATTGTAAAATGACATTCTTCTTCGATAAAAGCTCCAAGCAAACCAATTTCAGCACTTGAGATGTGAAATGTGACCAATTAAAAATGAAGTAGGTGATCACGGGGTCTGGCTTAATTATTGCAACAAATAATTGACCTTTCTTCTCTTATGTCGTAAAGATTTCGGCATTTTAATTGCTTTTCTGAAAATGGCACAAAACTGTAATGACTTCAGATCCCTGTTGATATTCTTGATACAGCCTACGTTGAAACTCTGTGCAAGTGTTCCATTCACAACTTGTAAAAGGGCTACCAATTGCGGGAGTCTCCCAGTTAGCATGGGTTTGCTAAAAGTGACATTTCCAAGGTCCAGTTACACTTAATGTTTGGTTGAACACTCAAGCCAGGAGATGGACTGTGCTAAGGACGTTCAGGAAAATCTGTCGATTTTGAAGGCATTTCATTTGATGGCAGTGCAGCGGCAGTGCAATGGCACTACAGGAGCAGATCGCCCCCCCAGGCACAAACCAAATATTGAACCACGAACCAGTTTCCAGTTGGTTTGTGGTGATTCGTGGTTTATGGCTAACCATGAACCATCACAAACCACCATTTTTCAGGTTCATTCCCCCCTCTAGCAATGACCATTACCAAAGGTTTAATTATTCTAAGTAGAATGACAAGGATGATAGCTATCATAATCTCAAGTGTGTATGAAATCCTACTACTAAGCTTTTCCTCCTTGTCAACCTGTTATAACGAATGCAGAGCCTTAGGCATGCCCACCTAAGGGGAGGAGAAAATTAAGAGTGCCGTAGTATGCAATTCTGGATGAGATTTATCTGCATTTTTTCCTCTTTAGCACCCGAACCTCCTTTCCATTTCTTAAGGCAGCTTGGTGTATCAGCAACTCACAAGGAAATCTTAGGCGATATCTCCTCCTCTCTCTGACCAAGCTGAGATCTGCTTAACTCTAGCAGGAGTGGAAAGTATGGCCACTCCTATCTCTATGGAATAGGAGGCTTTTGGTCCATCGGCACATCACTGTTTCACTTGCAGTCATCTGAGTAATTCAGGATTAAATACACAGGGAATGAGCTCTGTTTAATCTTGTTTGCAGATTTGCTGAAAGTGTGATTTACTACAACAACTGGCTCATGTCTGGATGGTTCCCTAGAGAAATCAGCTAAGCAGCCTGAGGATTGAAGAAGATTATTTTTAAAAGCCCAGGAGGCGTAATATGCTTTGGTCAATTTTTCTTCCATTCTTCCCTTTTCAATATGGACAAATATTTCAGGGGGGAAAAAAACGTCACCAGTCCTATGAAAAATTGCTTATGGCTCCGGTCTGTTTTCCCAAGATATTAGAAATATGCTAAAGAGTGGAAATCCAAAAGTTCAGTTTAAATTAGAGCTTTTTGCTAGGATAAACCAGGGTGCAGTCGGCATCTTTCTCCCCGCTTAAAAAACACTGCAGGAATTTCCAACCAGTGGGTATGCTTAAAAGAATAAAAAAAATAATTTCCAGACGTTCTGATATATCTTAGAAAATAATTTAGGGGTTCTTAGCAATTAACAACAACAACCAACAACAACAACAACAACAACAACAACAACAACAACAGTTATTTACAAGAAACAGTTTCTGCAGAGATTTTAGGGCTTAATCCTGATGTTTCATTTGGAAACCTTGGCTTTTAGAATTTGTGTGTTATTTATATTGAAAAAAGCACTGCAAAATTTGGGCATATCTGTCTAAATTTGCCCACTTTGACAAATTGGAGGTAATAATATACCAGGGATGTTGGCAAGTCTTTGGGTCCGAGTCCCAAGACCAAATCTGAGTCTTTGATACCAAGTCCTGAGTCCCAGCCCCAAGTCAGCATCCCTATTAAAAACAAGTTTCCCCCCCCCCCAGAAAAAAGGGAGGGGTGGCTGGGTTTTGAGTTGTGAGTCGAGTCCAAATCATAGGGGGAAAAACCGAGTCGAGTCCAAATTGAGTGACCAGTGTGACTTAAGTCCAACTTGAAAGCAACTCCTGCAATTCAAGTCCCCATCTCTGTAATATACCCAGTTTGGCTCCTTTTTTCAGGAATATTCAGTAAATTTAGGTGGCAGTGGACATTTCAGGGATGGCAGCTTACTTTCCGAAGCTCTCTTCTATGCGTAACCTGTCATCATGCATTTCTTCCTTCAGGCCTGTCTGCCTTGCACCAGCCTGTAAACATTCCTACTGAATTCTTGCGAGCTAATGATGATTCTCTGTTTTGTCATTCCAGTTGTACAATGATCCCCTGAGTCTTTTACTAAATTCTCTATGGGCCTCACTTGATCTCCTGCTCTGAATTATTTATGTGAGCTGATTTTGCCGAGGACAATTCTGCTTACTGATGTCTGTTGATGAATCTGGGGTTAGCTCACCTTTACAAAGGCATCCGGTAATGACACAGTGGAGGACAGATGTGCAAGCTTGTACGAAGGGTTCCCACAATAGTCTTACATGTGTATTGTTTTTGTCTAAGAAAAAAAGGAAAAGATGAATGAATTAGGCTCCCTCAAGCAGTAAAACAAACATTAAAATTAGAAATGGGGACAAATAGGAAAAAAATAGTGCTTCATCACGTTTGTCATTTGTCAAAGTTGACGAATGGACAAATTGACAAAGCACCAAATTTTAGCGATTAATCGACGAATATTCATTGATTTGTTGTTAAAACACAATGTCCCACCGAATAGCTGATCAGCGTGACATTGTCAAGCATTCTGGCTGCAGGAACGGAACCCCGCAGACATTGACATTGCTTGTCAATGTCCCACCTATCAGATGATTGTCAGGATGCTGACAAACAGGCTGGCTGTGGAAGGAAAACTCTGTTTCCATTCCAGCAGCCAGCCTGCACAAAGGAATGGAAAAAGTGGGTAAATATCATTGTCAAGATCTCCAGACCAGACAAATACAAAGGGACGAATCAGAGATATTTCACAAATATTGCAACTCATTTTTTTATTCATCCCCATGTCTAATTGAAATATTCATGTAAAGGATGATTCAATGGTCAATTTGGGCTTCTTGTTAAATTGGCTGGTAGATTATGCCCCCTCCCGACCACCACATCCACCAATCTTATTTTTTAAGCCAGTTGGCTGGCCTGTTTCCCTGATTCCCAAATGCCCATCCATCTCAAATGCCAAAGATAGAAAGGCTTACTTTGGAATTGAAGATTCCAAGTAGCTGTACCCTCACACAACATTGTGTGAGGGTACAGCCGTTTCTCTGTTGCAGAGTTTTAAATTTTTTGTTAAATTCCTCTACCTACACAGCAGAAGTTCAGGGATTCACAAAGCAGAATTAGCTTCAAGTTCCCCAGACTAATCCACCCATTTTGTCTCATAAACTGGCACTTATAGTCTCAATATCTCACTCTGAGACATTATTAGGAAAAAAGAATAAAAATGTTTCATTTACTTACAGTGAACAGATAACAACAAACTGATAAACATGGCTGACAGACTTTTGGCAAAAGGCCTCAACAGATTAACTGACTACAACAGACTCTGGAGAGGGAAAAGGAATATACAGCAGAGAGGTGGGGTTCCCTTTGAATTCAGAGGCAGGAGGGAATGATTGGACACTGCTGGATAGATTGACAATCACCCCAGCCTAGAAAGATCTCTTCCAGACACACCTACTAGAGGCAGCATGTGAGGTTGCAAAAAAAAAAAAAACCCAACATTTTCCTGGACAGCAGGGACCATGATTTATGGGAGTTGTGATTCAAGAGAAAAAAAAGATGTATCATCAATCTACTAAAAGCATATTTTGCAATGTGTTCAGGTCACTAGCACAATCCTGAAATGCAACCATCTGATGTCTTTCTGTAATTTCCCTACTATCATGTGCCTAGCACTCAGTTACAGGTAGGTACAATTTTTGCATGAAGCAATCTAGGGACAATTTTTCCCATGAAATAAATCATCTTGAGACTTCAGGCTTGCCAGTGACTGCAGTGTGAGGTTTTATAGTTCATTCTCATTACAACAAATTATTTTTCCAACAAACTTAAACTGTTGATGTTCTTAATTAAAAAAATAATTTAGAAGATTTATTGTGTTTATATTTACGGTTTCTCACTATGTTTTTTTGCTAGAGGTGCATTCACAGTTATTAGACTTACTGTTAGTGTCTCTAAAGTGGGTTCCCATTGAGCGTGTGATCGTTTGGCCAATTAATCAGTTATATTAATTAGTGGAAAATAATTTCATTGCCAGAGAAAAGTAGCCCCTGGGTCCTGTTTAAATATACCATGAGGGTATTCCATGGTTTGGTAGATACCATTATAGAAGAAGGGTCAGTGATCTTTGTCTTCTCCCCATCTCCTCTCCTTCTTTCCTGCTGGCATTTTTTTCCTTTCATCCCAGTGCTTGAGACTGGGCAGGTCTGTGTCTAAGCTGGCAGGGTTCAACCAAAGAGCAACATGGCTGCTCCAAAGATACAGTGAAGAGGTAGTGCAAATTTCAGACCAGAGCAGTATCCTTTTGCTAGTCCCAACTAAAGTAGGCCCACTGACTCAATGAGATTTACAGAAATATTGGTTTCCTATTCAGCAGTGGGTTTAATGGGTCTGCTCTGGGTTGGAACTAGTGATTGGATGATGGTCAGTGTTTTGCCAGAGAGCAGCTAAATCACGTCTGGACGGTCAGAAGAGTCAAAGGCAGCCTAAGATTCAAACAAGCAGATCCTTGTGTGAATCCTGGGCAGACAGGGCAATCCAGAGGCAGGAACAAGAGTGATTTTCTGTCAGAGCAGAATTCAGGGGCTGAGGAAAGGACTGCCAACAGCCAGTAACAACCAGTGCTTCCAGCAACCCTTAAAAACGATACTTATTATAAAGCTGAGATGCCTGAGTGCCACTCTGATTTCAGCTACAGACACTTCACCTGGAGTCGTCCTCACGGAGAAGCCTTTGTTCACCAGAAGACCACTACAGTGGTGCCTCCACTTACGACCATAATCCGTTCCAGAAGATGGACGTAACTCGAAATGGTCATAAGTTGAAGCACCATTTCCCATAGGAATGTATTGAAATGCAATTAATCCATTCCGGCCGAAGAAAAAAATCACCCAAAAAAAAAATCACTGCAAGACTCATTGGAAACGCAATTAATCCCTTCCAGCCGAATTGGGGGGAAAAGAAAGAAAAGCAATCAAGCATGCAAGACCCATTGGAAATGCACAGAAAACAAACGGAGCAGATTGGAAATGCACAGAGAACAAAGGGGGCAGGTCGGAAATGCAAAGAAAACAAAGGAAAAAGCAAGGGAAGCATGCAGGACCCATCGGAAATGGGGCAAAAAACCCCAAAAGCAACCAAACCCCCCCAAGACCCATCAGAAATGGGGGAAAAAACAAACAAACAAACCCCCCAAGACCCATCAGAAATGGGGAAAAAACACTCCAAAAAGCAACAAAAAACCCCCAAGACCCATTGGAAACGGGGGGAAAAACCAAAAAACAAACAAACCCCCCCAAGACCCATCACAGCAAAGAAACATAACCCCCCCCAGCTCAAAACCACACTGCAAAAACACCCAGAACAGTTTTTAAAAAGCAGAAAACAGCACCTTACCTTACAAGGCAGCCCGAAGCCTCCCTGCAAACACACACACACACACACTCAGAAGCAGAAGGAGGCAGTCCCAAGCCTACGACGACGACGCACACTCTCTAACTGCTGGGGCGAAAGAGCTACAAAGAAGCAGCCTCGTCGCCACCTACAGTTAGCAATTTGAATTTCCTGCCTTTTTTCCCTGCCTTTTTCTGTTCGTAAGTGGAAGCTCCGGTCGCAAGTAGAAGCAAAATTTTGCAGCCGGAGCTGGTCGTAACTCGAAATGGTCATAAGTAGGGACGTTCGTAAGTCGAGGCACCACTGTATTTGCTAAGATACTTTCTTTGCAGACAGACATTCCTTGAATAATCTCAAGTTTCACCTGATCTCCATGGCTGGGTGGGCATCCTCTAGGTCCTAAGGAGCCTGGTGGGTGGCACCTACTGACTGAAGTGGTATTGATGGCTACCACCACATTTTAATTAGTTAAAATTAATTAGCCAGTTTTTAAAACAAAATTGTCTGAACATGCACATTGTCAGGTATCCATACCATATTTCAGGTGATCTGACTGCATGTCCCAGGATCTATGTTGGAAGCAGATATACAGACAGATATGGACAAGACTTGCAGAATTCTGGGACTTCCAGCCCCAGAAATCATGCAGAATGCCCAAGGCAGAATTCTGGGACTAGGAAAGGAGAAACCAGAAGGCAAGTGGTCTTTCTACCACCATTGTCTGCTTCATTCCATGTGCTTCAACTGGCATAAAGAAGGGAATGCTACCTTGGTCCCACTGCCTCCTAAGAGTTGTCCCAGTGCTCCATGAGAGGGGTAGCCTCATTACCTAGTAGACTTTTATAGAGAGATCCTCTCACTGGACTAGCCTTCCCATGATAAGCCTGCCTACTCTATAGGTGTGATTGTGTAACAAAGGTGGATCATCTCAGAAAAGAGCAGTAGCAAGCCTAAGCCATCCTAATTCAGCATTAATATGGTTGAATGCACAGAGATTCAAATCTTAACTTTTAAGAATTACATAACTCACATTATCCCTTGGTCTGGATGGATGAGTCTGTCACTTTCAGTTTCTCCTGCACTTGAATGATTTTAATCTCTTGTTCTTTCAGTCTCCCAAATGAAGACATTTGCAACTACGATGGCTGTGAAAGTCTTACCCTGTTTAAATGTGACACGTGATAGTCAACACAAGGTTCTTGGAAGAGATAACAGTTCTGATGTCTATGGCTATGACTTATGTAGGTTTGTTGTAGGTACAGAATCTCCCCAATTAACTGAGTTGATTGCACATGTTATATGTGTCAAACAGCAAAATGTGGTAAAGTTGCTTTTTTGGACTACAACAGGGATGATGCTAGCTGAGGGAGTCTGGGAGTCATGCTCCAGAAGAGTAATATTCCTGATCTGCTCCCTATCATGGAGTTATTAAATGCACTTGTTCTGTGCTATCAAGTTAGAGCTGATTTATAGCAACCCTAATAGGGCTTTCAAGCTAGGTGAGATATTTAAGGAGTGTTTTTCACCAGTTCCACATCCATGGCTGGACAGCAATTCAAACCCAGGCCTCCTGAATCCGAGTCCATCTCTCCACCCACTACATCACACTGGGTATCCCAGATACTTTGGCAAAGTGTTGATACAAACTAATAGGTATATGACAGTGTTTCCCAACCCAAGGGGGTCACAAAGTGTTTTCTGGGGGGTCATGGGTGTTGTAGCCCTTGTTAAATAATGTCTTCCTTGACCTTTCAGAGTGGGATATTAAAGTTAGTACATATGTATACACATATGTATGAGAAACAAGCCCTTTTTTGTGGGGGGGGGAGAAGCCTCTGTTTTCTCAGATGACTTTAACCCCATTAAAATTCCATTTTATGCAAATATGGTGGGGGGAGGTGCTGCAGGTTATTTGCCTATTATAAAAGGTTGGGAACTACTGGTACATGAGGGGACTACAGCAATATGAAAAATAATTGTAATATTTCTATGTGCATTGGTGATGCCTGGTATGTTTTTCTTAAGGCAGCAATAAATAATAAACAAACCATATTTCTAAGGCTGGTTCATTCCTGAAGCAATGGCACTAAATTTCCTCCACATCTGGTGCACACAACTGGGATCATCAATTACAGGCAGAAGTACCATCTGCCCATCCTTGGTTTTTACGCATTTCCAAGATTGCAAAGAAACTGTTCTCACTGGATCAGAAGGGCTTGTCCTGCAACAGAAGCAGTTGCCCTAGTCAGAGTGGCCACATAGATGGTGCTTCAAGCATATACCTGCAAATGCAAGGCCAATTTATGGCAAAGAGCAAGAGATTAACCACACTTCCCCCCAAGTGAAGATATATAGGCCAAAATCTAGTTGGCAGTCCCAGCTGAAGTACGCATGACAATACCTCCAATGAGTCTACTGTAGTTGGGAGCTGGCCGGATAGCTCACTGAGGCCGCAGTCACACCAGGGAAATTCCCCCCTTCTTTCTTGCATCTTCTGCTTCCTGTCACGTGCTGTGGTCACATGGCATATATCCTGTGACAGTGGTTCATACCTTTTTTAAACCATTCTGCTTTTTTTGGGTAAATTAGATGTGGTACGTTCGTCTACCACCCCTCAGGCAGGACATATTTCCTTCCTTTTCTTGAGCCTTCTCTGCCCCCCTTCCCTTTAAAAAAAAAATTGTGTGGGTACATCGCTGTGCTGGCAAAACGCCCTTGCTGGCCATGTACTGATCTGGACCATTTCTTCCTGGTTTTGTGCATCATTACTCTCTACGGAGGAGAACCCACAGGGCACTGCAGTGGCGGTTGAAAGACAGTAGGAGGACTGATGCTCCGTATTTGACAGGAGTAGACAAATGCACCAACATTCCCATTTGAAAATTAATTTTAAAAGAATAAGGGAGTCAAACAAAAGTGGGAGAAGGAGGTGGGATTGCATGCCATATGCATAGGAAATGAATTGGTTTTGGAGTACACACACAATGGGATGTCGATTGTACTGTGCAATGAAACAAATATAGTAGTAGCCTCCCAGTGGAGCAAGCATGGGAATCGACGCCTTGCGTTGTCTGAACCAAAAAAGGGGGGTTGACATTCACGAGGAGTAACTCGGAAGCATTTTGCTGGTGTGACCCAGCCTGAGTGAGGTATCCAGCTGCAGAGCCAGAGATTGGGAGTTCAATTCCCCATGGTGCCTCCTGGGGGAAGAGCCAGCCTGGGTGTCCTTGGGCAAGCTGCACAGTCCCATAACACTCCCAGAAGAAGGGAATGGGAAGCCTGAGTATTCTCTATCTGGAAAACCCTGAAAAGACTTGGAATTGACTTGACGGCATGCACAGACAGACAAACAGACACAGACAGACAGACAGACAGACACAAAAATAGTTGGAACTATGTATTCCATTCACTCCATAGTACCTACAGCAAGCCAAGGTACCTGAGACTGAAAATCCCAGCAATACCTCTCCCCATCTCTGGAAATGAAAACCTAAATAAGCACCATCGGCTGCCCTGTTCCCAAGTTTGCAGCCTGAGGCGGCTGGCTCTTGAGAGGACAGGCCCTAGGCTCATCTTCCCATAGCAGTTCCGAGGGTGGCTTCCTCCATGATCTCATGGATGTCATTTATTCTAAAGATGGGCATTTTTGAAGATACCATGGAGGGAAGAGAATAGGTTTGTATTGTACACATTAATTTGCTGTAATAACGTTTTTCCCTTCAGCCTTGGCTGTGAAATAGTTGGTCACTGTGAAAAGTAATTAACATGGCACATGAAATGAGGATTAGTAGAAAAAGGATGACCTTTTCAGCTTTCAGTAAATCACCCCCCCATGAAACATCAAAGCTAGGAACGCTAATCCGTGACTTTGGATACGGAGAGAGTGAGGGTTGTCTTCAAGGGCAGGCATAGACAAAATCAAACCCCAAAACTTCAAAGGAAATGCTGGGTGCTCAGGGTGGCCAGGCATTTTCCCCCTCATGCTTCAAGATCGTCACTCGGATGCATGCAACGCTTAAGTGACTGACTGAGCCGAGCAATGTATTGTAGCTTATCCGAAGATTCACTGATTACAGCTTCCCTTGTAGAACTGAAGTCGTTCCATAACTTAGGTCTCTAGTTTGGGGCAGACCTTTAAAGATATCCCAGTAAACTGGGCTAAATTCACAGGCCAAAACTACATGGGTCTACTCCAATGTAACCCTCACTTAGTTCCGAGGGATTTACTCTGAGGGGAAATGTGCATAGGGCTGTAGCTTTTAGCACCTTCACCTTTTTTCCCCTGTCTGAAGTAGAGCTTAAACAGAATTTTACATACTTTTGGTTTGCAAATTCAAAGAGTGTGCAATACATCCAAGTGAGAATTGCCTTTCTCATTTCTCTTCCTCTTTTTTCGGTTTGCCTTATCCTGAATGCACGGATATCCACATGCTAAATCTGAACACATAAACTTTGCATTTTGAGATGTAACTGTTCCCTATAAAATTCACTTCTGAATAAATGTGGAGATGCAGCTCAGTTTGCATTTTAATTCATTACCTGAAGCATATGGCGTTTCTTTCTCTTTTTTCCTGTACCCGAACAGAGGCATCTTCTGTTCCTTCTTATTGATTTTTTAATCAGTGTATTAGTTGTGAGTGAAACAGATTGAGCCCAACCAAGCTAAAACTGGGCACTTTCAAGTCTCATTGATTCTAATGGGAGACAGTTATTCTGGGATCCTGTCGAAATAAAGGAGACACCCAAGTGTGTTAACCGTGTGACTGTGAATCATTGTTACTATTACCAGTATTATTACTGAGATTTTTTTTTAAAGAAAGCATTTTAATTGTAACTGTGTTGTAATATAATCACATCTACAATTATATTTTAATATTTGTAACTAATTCTGTTTTAGGCATGCTATATATATATTTTTAACTACCTCACAAACTACTTGGGTTGCCAGCCATGGAAGAAAAGTGGCACACCGAACAAGCAAACAAACTTTGGCTGAAACATGCTCACACATTTCCACATAACCCTGTTCTGCAGCTGGACACAACTCTTTCTTTTAAATGATGCATTTCGCCTGAGGGCTTCCTGAAGCAGTAACGTGTATGGATAAAGACACTCTTACGGCTCTTTCTTCCTAAGTTGCCTCAGAAAAAACAATAATAATACTCGTTTGAAAGACATCAAATTGTCAAGGCAAAATGTTTCCTGGCCTGCTCAGATGCCTTTCTTTTTCCTTTCACTGTGGGTATCAAACGAAGCGTGCCACGCAAAAGGTCATCAGTCAGCTTATAGCAGATACAAGAAATAAAAATGCATTTGAGAGAAGGGTGGTATGTTGTCTGTTCCCTTCCTGGATAGTCTGCTGGGGTGACATTTCGATGCAGTCATCACCACATGTAAGAGGCAATCAAACTTTCTGTCACAGAGCCCTTGAAAATCTAGAATGGCTCTTTGGAAGCATCCAGACAATTAGTTGCTCATGAACATTCTGTAGCATATATATATATAAACTTGAAGCTGCAACAAGTGACATAGATAT
Organism: Intellagama lesueurii; assembly: GCA_037013535.1. Taxonomy (NCBI): domain Eukaryota; kingdom Metazoa; phylum Chordata; class Lepidosauria; order Squamata; family Agamidae; genus Intellagama; species Intellagama lesueurii. The sequence continues at coordinate 217,038,989 of JBAJHW010000001.1, read as the reverse complement.
TTGTTTATTTCCCAGCTCAACGTGGCCAAAGGATGCATATCAAAAACAATGAGGGGAAAAACCCTTAAACCTTAACCAAACATTTTTTAAAAATTACATTTTTATTTTTAGTTTCTTGGAAAGCCTTATACCCCTATTCCTTTTGATCCATGCAGGTTTATGCTGCCTCTAACAATAATGGAAACTTACCCAACTGCAAAGGATTCAGGAAGAAACCAGGGAAATTCTATTCACAAAGTTCTTTCTGCTCTTCTCTGAATCCAGCCAGCAGTGGTAACAATCTAAAGAGAAACCCTGGATAAAACCAGGCGTGACCATTGTGGGATTCCGCTTCAAATGGTCATGAACTCCCAATATTCTCCAAAATAGCACCTCCTGGCTTGCAAGTAAATTGAAAACAGTAGCCCATGAGTAAACTGAGAACAGTTTTCTCCAAGATCTCATGATGGAGGGTTGGGGTATAAATATTAGACAGGCAGACAAACAGTGCTAACCTCATGTAGAAATGTGGTTCCAGTGCAAACACACAAGCCAAAGTCCAGGCAATAACTTGATACACTGGAAGCTGCAGAAAGGTAAGACTATGAAGTAAGCTGTTACCAACTGCTGGATAGCTCAGTGGTTTAGGCATCTGGTTGGGAGTTTGATTCCACACTGTGCTGCCTTGACAGGAGCTGGACTCAATGATCCATAGAGTCCCTTCCAGCTCAGCAGCTCTAAGGTTATTATTAGCATAGTTACCTGACGCTAGTTAACTTTCTGGGTTATGATGGTGCACAAATTTATTGTTCAAAAATAATGTACCAAGCAGTTACAAAGTTAAAGGAAAAAGCAAAGCGTGCTGCTAATATACCACCCCATAGCACTTAAAGCACTCTCTGGGTGGTTTACAATTTAATTATGCAGGCGACACATTCTCCCACCCCCACCTTGGTGAGCTGGGTTCTCATTTTAATGACCTTGGAAAAATAGAAGACTGGATCAACCTCAAACCAGCTACCTGAGCCCTTTAAGGTAAAACTCAGGTCGTGAGTATTGTCTTGACTGCAGTACTGCCACAAGGCTCTTTACTTGTTGATGTATTGGATCATGTTTTCTCATTTTTAGAGGCATTTTACAATTTTTTGTGTGTGTTTTATACCATCCTGCTTAGGACTGCATCACGGGAAGCTTTGTTTTGTTCAATCTTTCATATTTAGAGGAAGATATTTTCAAGGCGCAATATCACGGGGGGCCACTAGGCTGAACCAGTGAGTCTTTCCCTGCATTTTTCTAGCCTGTTTGGAAGAACAACCCAATGACTGACATCATTGTGCACAATTATACAACCAGCATAACTTTGAGAGACACATTGCCCCAAGTTAAGAAATCACTGTAGATATTATCAGCCACATGCTGAGCCACACAACATAATATGCGACCGATTGTATCTACAATGATACTCTCCGTTCAGCTCATTCATCTGCTACTATCTTTGATCATGGTGCCACCTGGATAGCAGGAACTATTTTCTGTGGGCAAACTCCTATTGGCAACAGAAGAACAAGCTGACAGCTTCTGGATTGGCAAGGCTACAGACAGTATTCTAGGTTCATTGAGATGTACTGGATCCATTGTTCACATAAGATATGCTCATACAGATACATACCTTGCTTTGGGAGTGTTCAGCAGCAGAACGCGAAGGGCGTGATCAGATGGGGAAATACAGCAGCTTGCGTTTTGAACCACTTGTGGCACAGCCTGGTGTGAGCGATTTCCCAGGAACTCACTGCCCTTTGTTGGTCCAGCAGCAGGCCTCTTCTTTCTTGGGACTGGGCCAGAGTGATTCCTGTCGTGACAGAAGGGTGGCTGTAAGGGAGATGGCTGCAAGCGAAGCGAACCCTTTTCAGTGCAACCAGACACAATCTTTTCTTGCCATCTGATCTTACCCTTACAATGCAAAGTGGTTAACGATTTCGGAGCGCATCTGGGTTCACACTTAACTAAGTTGAAGACCCATTTATGTCTGTGCTGGACTTTAGTCTCAGACAGAACAGGCTTGAGAAAGTTGTTGCCATTCAGAGTTGAGGCTAACAGGACACCGTGTCTCGCAATACTGTAGAAATTTAAGCAGATAATCATGGTTAACAGCCTTAGACCAAATTTGCCATGCTGGTTTGCTTGAAAAAGTGCTCCGCTCTGGTATGGAGTAAGCATCAGTAGGGATGGATCCCAGGAGATCACAACTGTTTACTAAATTGTATAAATGCAATGCTAATGAAGTATACAGCCAAGAGACAGCATGTCTCAGGATTTACAAAAATGTCATTTGAATGTATGATCTCTCTTAAGGCTTCATAGAGACCAGTGCAGCATCTCACCCCAGGGAGCAATTCTGTGCTTCAGAATGTTATCCTGTGACCTTTGGCGGCTTTACCAGTGTGATGGCGAAATGGGTTTTGTGCTAATTGAGAAGACAGATTATTATTAAAGTCTGCAGCTTAAAAAACAAAAACAAAACAAATCATCAAGGATGCTTCTTCTTAGCAAGGAAGGTGTTTAACTAGGGAAAAACCTTGCTCCTGAGATTGTATGCTAGATGCTAGCACATGTAAACAAACAGATAATTGGCAGATGGCAAGATATTCTTAGATGCTTGAAAGCTTATTACATGCTTTTCAAAAAAAACCTCTGCATGATCAGCTTGTAGTACATAAAAGCAGCACTTTAAGAAATCTTTTTTCCGATGGCCAGGTAAGGATTACATCATTAACATTTTGTATATCTTCACTTCCTTTATTGTTTCCTATTTTGACTCTTCTCTTATACATTACTTTAAATGTAGTAGCTATAGAATTTAGTTTGTGGGATTCCTGTTTAAAGTGACTGGACCTGCACATTTTGGAACAGGAAGAAGGAATGGGTGTCCCTACAGAAGTGGATTTGAAATTCTCAACATCTCTCACCATTGGCTATGCTGTGTGGGGAAGATGAGAGATGTAGTCCTTCACAACTCTGTTTTCCCCAACCCTGCCTTACAGAAGTGTATTGGTCAGAATGCTGGATCACTTGTTTGCATGGGATTCTATTCACATGGAACTTTGCTATATGCAGGCCATCCCAGGGATTTCCGTGAAGGGGCAGATTTGTGAATGCACAGGCAAGACAGTTTTCTCCTTTTCAGTATGCATGGGAATTCTTAAGTTTGGTGATACAGCTAGGTAAGAGTTAATTCATTCAGACAAATTAAGTATGTGAAGCATTACATCTCACTCAGTCATCTTCCTCAGGCCCAGTAAAACATTATGCTGGAAGTTGTAAAGTTCCCATCTTGAACCTTTCATATTTTAAAAGTTATACAATTTTAGATCTTGGCTTGGATTAGAATATCAAACCATGGAAGGCGGGGAGCTCATCAGTTTTCCCATTTGCACTATTCCTCACCTTCTGGGAAGTTAATCTGGATGACATTTGTATCCTGTTCTAATAGGAGGAAATGTTGGCTATAGGTCCTTAGCTTTCTGCATATTTTTTGGTGTCCATTAAAGTCTCACCAGCTGGCTGGATAGCTCAGGGGGATAGGCAGAGGTTGGGAGTTCGATTCCTCACTGTGCCTCCTGCGAGGAGAGCCAGCCTGTGTGGCCTTGGGCAAGCTGCACAGTCCCAGGATGCCCCCAGAAGAAGGGAAGGGTCAACCACTTCTGAGTCACTGGCGTGATGGCACACAATTATTTTTTTCATTATCAATGTCTTACCATTTCACCCATGACTGTTCTGACTAGGTTGCTCATTTTGAAAAGTTGTGCTCTGAGTCCTGCTCTTAAATATTCTAAGTGATTTATTTAATGTTTTCTCTTTTAATGCTCGAATGTTAATGTAATTTAATTTTAATCACATTAATCTCTTTTGTACACTATTTTGAGGTATTGTTTAGCTTTTAAAATTGGTATGTAAATACGAAGGAGCAAGAGGAGAAATACAGAAAGAAATGGTTTTAGCAAGTGACTCACAGTTTAAAGATGCCATGAAGAATCACTGAAAGATTTAATGCTGGCCAGGCTTGTCTGAAACCTGCCTTTTTGAAGTCTGTTCTTAAAGTACAGCCACAGACTTAGAAGACAGTCTTCAAAATACAAACTGGCACAAGGGATAAAAATAGAAAGAAGAGAAAGAAAACTCAGCCAGCCTGCTGACAACAAGATGGTGGTTTGAGAAGCGGACACCTGTTTTGAGGTATGATTTTACATGGTCCCATGTTTTAACACTGGTGATCAGGAAGGCTATTTGAAATGTCTGTCACAGCACAAAGGAAATAAAGTCACAATGTTCACACACGTTGACAGTAGGGTCCGACTCGCCCAGGCTTTGCAGGAAAAAAAACAGCTCTTTCATCCTATCTGGGTTGCAGAGATTGGTGCAGATGCCTGTGACAGGATGAAATTATCAGGATGGGGGATTCAAGACAGCCAGCTCAGATCCAGTTCGTTTGGCCCTCCCCTTGAATCAGGAACAACACTGCACTTTACCCACTTAAGGCACAGCTGCCAAACCGGAGGATCAGAGCACCGTCCAGTCCACTCAAATCAGTAATGAAGAATAACCTCAGTGCCAATTTACACACTTATTGTGCCTCTAACACCTTTGCTTAACAAAGCTACTTCAATTATAAAAGAAAAGTGGGCACAGAACATACAATCTGCCTAAAGGTGTTTTATAAAAGTGTCTTCAGGGACACCTAGAGGCCAAGGGCCATCTTCAGTGAGAAACAGGAAAGGTCTCCCAGTCTGGAGCAGACGTCCAAGTAACTAGTTCTCCTTGAAAATATAGACACCAACATAAGCATTCTTTTAAGGAATGTGCTTGTTGTGGTTGAAAGCCTGATACCTAGTAAAGATTAACTAGAGTAGTCCATTGAATCAACAGAACTTTCAAAGAAGTTGACTTACCAAATCACCACTGATTCAATAGGCCTACCTAGTTGTGACTTTTTGTTGAGAATAACAATCTTGCATGCAGTAACACTGGGTGTCAGTGAGAGGAGCTCTTCACAACTTAAGATGGTTGTCCTCTGCCACTAACCTATTGCTACAGTTCTTTTTTCCTACTTGCAAGCCCTCACCCCCCCTTCCTGTTTGTTTGATTTACTTATTTTGTTAGTCTCTCTGTCCTTTCGTGACCTCTGAGCATGTAGCAGACATGAAGGATGTCTCTTCCATGTGTGGAGACTCAGTTTTTCCTACTGACTGTAACTACAGACAGCACTGTAAGTAAAGAAATCTTTTTTCTATCTCAAATGCTTCCAGAGTGATTTTTAACATATAAACTATGAAAGGTAAAGGTAAAGGTTCCCCTTGACATTTAGTCCAGTTGTGTCCGACTCTAGGGGGCGGTGCTCATCCCCGTCTCCAAGCCGTAGAGCCAGCGTTTGTCCGTAGACAGTTTCCGTGGTCACGTGACCAGCGCGACTAGACACGGAACGCCATTACCTTCCCACCATGGTGGTACCTATTTATCTACTCGCATTTACATGCTTTCAAACTGCTAGGTTGGCAGGAGCTGGGACAAGCGACGGGAGCTCACTCTGTCACATGGATTCGATCTTACGACGGCTGGTCTTCTGACCTTGCAGCACAGAGGCTTCTGCAGTTTAACCTGCAGCGCCAGCACGTCCCACTAAACTATGAAAAGGGGAAGGCTATTGAAATTTATGCAAGTCCCTCACACTTTCTCTGTGCAGTTGTTGTTTGTACCTGATACTCTGCTAAGTTTAAAAGGAATTTACCGTATTCAATACTTATTACACTGAGCAATAGGATTTCAGCCAGTGATTCATTTTACCCTTAATATTAGGTCCAATCCTGCCAAAATTAATTACTTTTAAGTTCCATTCACACTACTGGAAAGTTTCAGGCACATGCTTAGCTCTTCTCTTGAAGACCTACAGGTCTACCTTTGGCTAGACTCTCGGGAATAATATGCCTGCAGCTTCATTCTACAAATGTTTACCGAAAAGGAAGTCTCACGGTGTTCCATGAGACGTGCTTCACAGAAAGGTTGGCCGTACCATTAGACAGAGTGAGACAACCGTTTCAGGCAGCAGATGCTGAGGAGTGGAAGCAAAGTGTAGAAAGGCAGATCCTGCTGCCCATCTATGGCCTTCAGCTGCAAAGGAAGGCACTGTTCCACAACCCTGATGCAGTTCTCAGCTTCACCGGAGAAGTCCAGCTGGCTTCGCGCATGGAATTGGGGAGGAGGCTCCTCGTCTCCAGCAACAGAAGGGTTTCATCTGGTCCTCCTGTCTCACTGCTACTGTCTTTAGCATTGTGTGAACATAAATCCTATGTTCATCCAGGGGTTCGTCCCCATGATTTTTAGGGAGAAGTACTTCAAAGGCAATGTGCGCAGGTATGCTCCCATAGCTGCAATGAAAGGGAAAGACTTATATTGTCCCAAGACCTCAGAGTTGGGCAGAGTGATGTTCTTTGAAGGAAAACAGGCGAACACTGACCTCTTCGTTGGGAATGTTTTGCCCCACTGCATAAAGTTGTCATAGAAATAGAGTGGTAATTGCACCCTGAAGACGTGAGTTTCCCAGCGACAAGGTATTACGGAGAGGGAATGCAAAGCCAGTTTTTTAAGGTCCTTCTGATGCTGTTTATAGATCTCTCTGTGACAGCATGATTGGGATGCATCGCCTTTGCTGCTTTGAAGTGTTAATGTCACCCTCTTTCATTTATGCCATTAAAAATAAATGTTGTTGAAGGTTAAAACCTTTTGTGATATTGGGGGGGAAATTATTTTGCTGTGGAGGAAGTGTTTCTGAAATTACTTAAAGCTTAATTTTGCATGTTTCGTCATCATGATAAAACGATTGAGTTTTATCAAGCAGAGAAAATCATGTTCAGAAAAGGGAACATAAACCTATGCCAAATATATATAATTTTTATTTTTATTTTCCAACAGAAGATTTAAAAACATAGATATATAGCACAATGCGCATTTAAACAGTAAACATAAAGTGTAAGAATCTCTAATCGTCAAACAATAAACAAAGATAAACTAAATGCAAAAAAGAAAAAAAGCCTAAGGCTCAACATAGAAGCAATCTTGTATATTTGAACAATTCTTCTGATGAGATCCTATACATGACATCCCATTTTTTATTCATTTTCTGTTCCTTTACTGCGGGATTTTTACTTTCCACCAATTATAAAATAAATTCCAGCTTAAATAAAAAGATTATTCTTCTTGTCCCTTTAGCCTCTTAGTTAATCTATCCATTTCTGCACTTTCTAATATTTTTTAAATGATCATATCATCATTTGGTGGATTTTCATCTTTCCAAACCTGTGCCCATAATAACTGAGCTGCTGTCAGAACATGTAGTATTAAATAATAGCTTTGTATATCTACAGTATTTGGTAGTAACCCTAACAAAAATATTTCCGGTTTAAATTCTATTTCCTGTTTTGACATTTGCTTAATCCACATGTGGATTTTAGCCCAATAATTTTTTGCTTTATCACAAGTCCACCATACATGGTAATAACTTCCTTCATGATTTTTACATTTGCAACACTTGTTTGACATATTTGGGAACATTTTTGCAAGTCTAGCTGGTGAAAAATGCCATCTATAAAACATTTTATAAAAATTTTCTTTGTAGGAAGTTGCTAATGTTAACTTATAATTTTTTGTCCAAAGTTGTTGCCATTTTTCTAATTCCATATTATAGCCAAAGTTTTTAGACCATTTTAACATTGTATCTTTAACTTCTTCATCTTGTGTATCCCATTGCAGCAAAAAAGTATACAATTTTTGAATTTGTTTTTCTTCTATAGTAAGTAATATTTTGTCAAATTTTGTACATTCTTTATAAAAACCTTGTGCCTTCTTATCTTGATTATAAATTAATTGTATTTGCATTTGAGGCCACCATGAAAAGACTAGTCCTTGGTTCTCTAATTGAATTTTTGTCTTCAAAAGTCCCTCAGAATTCAAAAGCTCATTATAAGTAGTTATTTTTTCGAAGTTTAGCAAAGTTGGGTATGTAAACACTTCCATTGGTGAGACCCATCTAGGTATTTTCACATATATTTTAGATTTAACTTTTTCCCAAATCCTTAAAAGAGAATTTCTTATTATATTCCTTTCAAAATATTTATGAGTTTTAGTCCTTCCGTACCATAAAAACGCATGCCATCCTACTTGCAAATCGTGTCCCTCTAAGTATAGTACTCTCTTATTTTTTAGCTTTATCCATTCCCTAATCCACGTTAATGCGCTTGCCTGATAATATAAGTTCCAATTTGGCAAGCCAAATCCTCCTCTTTCTTTGGCATCTTGTAGTAATTTGCGTTTAATTCTCGGTTTCTTCTTCTGCCATATGAACTTTGAAACTAGGCTGTTTAATTCTTCAAAAAACTTTTGCTCTAGCTTAATTGGTAAATTCTGGAAGAGAAAGAGTAGTTTGGGGAGGATATTTATTTTAACCGTTGCGATTCTTCCTAGAAAGGAGAGTAGTACTTTCTCCCACCTTTCCAAGTCTTGCTTAATCTGCGCAAGCAATTTCACATAATTATCTTCTTTCAATGAAGAGCATCTAGCTGTCAAGGAAATTCCCAAATACTTTACTTTCTTTGCTATTTGAATGTTTGTATTTAAGATGAGCTGACGTTTTTGGTTTTGGGTTAAATTTTTAGTTAAGAATTTCATCTTCTCTCTATTGATTCTCAATCCAGCTACCTCACCAAATTCTTCAATTTGTTGAAGTAAAATTGGGGCCGATTTTAATGGGTCTTCTAAAATAAAGACCAGGTCATCTGCGAAAGCTTGAAGTTTATAAACTTCGTCTTTAATCCTTGTTCCTTGTATTCCTTGATTTTGTCTAATTTATCTGTTTAATATTTCCAATGAAAAGATTAATAGCAACAGGGAAAGTGGACATCCTTGCCTTGTTCCTTTAGCAATCTCAATATTTCCTGCTACTTCTCCATTAATGATTATTTTTGCTGATTGATTTGTATAAATTGCCCCTATCATTTTCAAGACATTTTCTCCAAAGTCCATCATCTCAAATTGTTTCTTCATATATTCCCAGTTTAAGTTATCAAAAGCTTTTTGCGCATCCAAAAATAGGAGAGTCATTTGTTTTTCCGGGTGTACTTCATAATATTCTAAAATGTCTACTATAGTTCTTATATTGTTCTTCAATTGCCTTTTTGGGAGAAAGCCATTTTGGTCTACATGTATAAATTGTGCAAGATATTTTTAAAGTCTTTCTGCCATAATGGACGCAAATATTTTATAATCCACATTAAGAAGAGAAATCGGCCTATAGTTCCCTATTTGAGTCAAATCAGCTTCTTCCTTAGGTGTTAGTGTAATATTTGCCTCTGACCAAGATTTTGGAATCTTTGCTTCTTTAAGTGTTTGGTTGCAAACATTTTTCAGAGGTCCCGCTAATTCCTCTCAAAATGTTTTATAATATTTGGTGGGGAGTCCATCTGGGCCTGGGGTTTTCTCATTTTTTTATTTATTTATGCTTTCCATAATTTCCAGCAATGTTATTTCTGCATTTATTATCTTTTTAGCTTCTTCAGGTAGTTTGGGAAGGTTTGCTTTTTCCAAATAGTCCTTTATCTTCTTCCTGTCTGTTGCATGTGCTTTATAGAGGTTGGTGTAAAAGTCCACTATTATACTATGTATTTGACTTTTTTGAGTTTGTAAAGTACCCTTTATATCTTTTAATCTAGTTGTCTTTTTTTTTGCTCTGTTTCTTTAGTTTATAAGCTAGCCATCTTCCTGGCTTGTTTGCATTTTCAAAAAAAAATTGTTTTGTAGCTTTTATCTGTTGTGCCATTTCTTCTGTATCCATAAGGTTCAATTTATGTTTCAACAAGTCCATTTCCTTTTTCACCACTTTGTTATTAGGGTTATTTTGAAGTTCTGATTCCAATCTTTTATGTTCTTCTTTCATGTTGTCGTATCCTTGTTTTCTCTTTTTATTTCTTTTAATTATATATGAAATCGCAAAGCCACGGAATACCGCCTTAGCTGCATCCCATATTTTGTTTTCTCCTTTCTTTCCAAACGATTTTAAGTGGATTATAATCCGCCCATGTGCTTGTTTGTATATTCAATTCGTCAGTTCCTGACCTCAAATCCATCGTTGTCCATATCATGTCGATTCTAGACCAAGATCTATGTCGGTTCAAGTAAAATGTATATTGTAGTTTTTCTCCATTATGTCCACGCCATGTATCTTCCAACCCCAACTCTTTTGCCATTTGGAAAAATATTTTAGGTAATATCCTTCTTTTGCTTTTCCCTTTGTGGTTCTTTTTATAATCCTTTGTTTGATCTACTATAGCATTAAAATCTCCAATTAGGCAAATATTTTGATGGTTTTTCTCCATCATAAGATTATAAAGTCTTTTATAGAACATTTCTTGTGCTTCATTTGGAGCATATATAGCAACTAACAATGTTTTTCTATTGTTGACTTCTGTTTCCACCATTAGAATTCTTCCCTCTTGATCTGCGTAGATAAATTTTGATTCTTTGGAAGTTTTCACATAAACAGCCACTCCCCTTTTCTTTTGTTTTTGATCACATGAGTAGAAGAGGTTACCTAATTTAGGGCATTCTAATAGTTTACAATTTTTTTCTTTGATGTGGGTTTCCTGAAGGGCAATTATATCCGCCTTTTCTTTTTGAAGCTTTAAGAAAGTTTTTCGTCTTTTATTTGGGGAATTCAATCCATTTATATTAATTGAAAATATTCCTGTTGTTGTCTCCATGTTTATTAATATGTTGGATTGACTGCTCTAGTTTTCCTCTTTTCAGTAGCTTCGGAATCCAAATCACTTTGTGTCTCTCGTTGTACTATCTGGTAGGTTGTTGGGCAGTCCTTATGTTCCTCCCCTTTCATAGCTACAAATGCTCTCATCCGCCTCTCTTCTTCCATCTCTGTTGAGCAACTTTGTTCTTCCCCTGTGGCTATATATTTCTCATAAAAATCTCTAGCTTTGTCTAAGCTATCCAGCCTAAATCTTCTTGACTGCCAGTTCACCAAAATTCCTTCTGGTACCAGCCATCTAAAATTTATGTTCTTCTCATTTAATGTATACGCCAGAAAGGAATATTGTTTTCTACTATCTCGAATTTTCCATGGAATCTGTTTCAAAACTACAATTTCCTTATCTTGGATCTTTAATGTGTTGTCTCTTAGCTTCCTCAAAATATCTTCTTTAATTTTCCTCCTCAAGAAAACTATATGTACATCTCTTGGGGTCTTATTCTTCATTGCATAGCTTGAGTTAATTCTATATACTTGGTCAATTTCTTGACTCATCTGGGATTTTTCCATGTCTAGGAGATCCGCCAAAGCTTCTTCCATTTGATCTAAAAGTTCAATGTCCTTATCTTCAGGAACATTGTGAAATCTAAGAGTGTATGAAGCCCTGTCCATTTCCAATATCAATGTTGCATCTGTATAGGTCTTCGAAGCTTCTTGGGCTTTTTTCCTCTCCTCTTTTAGTTTTGCCATTTCTTTTTGGTTTTCTATTAACCTTTCATCTACCTTCTCAATTTGTTGTTTATTTTCTTGAACTTTCTGGTTTGTTTCCGCGATTTGGTTACCTAATGTAACAATCTGCTGATTAATCTCCTCCATTTTATTTTCTAATTTAGCCTGATTTGTACCAATCATTTCTTCTATACGTTGTTGGTTTAGTTTTATATCAGAAAACATTTCCAAGATAGCTTGCATTTCTTTGCTCTGTTGTTCTTTTTGAGTAATATCTCCTAAATTTTTCTGTTGGGCAGGGCTTGCAGTTGTATATAATGCACCTAAGGATGCTCCTGAGGAAAGGGCAGATCCCGTTTTTTTGGAATCTTTAGCTGTTGTGGTACTCATTTTCTTGAACCTCTTCTAGCTTTCCCTCTTCACCTAGTATAGCTCACAGTGTGTTATATAACAAAAGTAATAACAAATCACTTACAATTCAGTAGCAAATCAAGCTTAACAGTTCTAGAAAATCTAAAATAAAGTCAAAACATTTTAAACACTCTTAATTCATCCATATGTCTCTTTAAGGCAATGTCTCAAACAGATTTTAATTTTTCCTCTAGTCTATTTCCTTCTTCTTACAGAGGCTCTCCCTTTTTTTTCTTTTTTTCAAGTGTGGGTATTATTTCGATGTATTTGATCTTCTACATATTAATTCCAATGATTGTCTCTTCTAACTATTGGTTTCAACAAATGGAATTAGAAGAGGGGGGAGAAGTAATAGCCTAGACCAAAAGCCTCTAAAAGAGGAGTATTGCCCAACCTAGATGTGCCCGAAGTTATCTATATTGTAAATCCAGAACCCAGACTGGGTCTTTGAATTGTTAGAGAAATATCCCGTAGGTAATTTGTTTATTTATACAGTTCCCGAGATCCCGACTGGATCTTAATATATTTATAATTCCAAGGTTCAGTTGAGTCTATAAAAGATTAAAAAATAACCCACAAAAAACCCGCTAATCAAAAAAAAGAAATGTCCTCTCAAAATAAAAAAAACAACAACAAAAAGCATGCCAAGCTGTGTCTGCGTTGAATCCACTAGATCAATAAAGAATAAGAAGGAAAGGTAATTGTTATTTATACAGTTCCAAAGACCCCGATTAGGTCTGAAGAGAAAAAAAAACCAAAAACTTCAGAATTCCAAAAGTGAGCCACAAAAATCAATTTTAAGAATTATATAATTTATATAGTTTAAAAGATAGATTCTTTTTAGTTTGAGGAGCAATGTAGATTAAGGAGATCATCAATCAAAAAAAAAAATTAGGTCCAGTATATCCGGTGTGTTTGATATATATTCAATATATCTGAAGAAAGTTACTCAAACATATATCTTCCGCAGATTTATCAAGCAATTCTCTCTACACTCACTGTTATTTTCTACTGCCCTCTAGTCACTTTTGTTAGAACGAGTTGAAAACTCTTTCCGCATTACCAAATGGCAAGTGATGATAAATATACACTGTATGTTTATCTCAGGAATGACCTTGATGTTCTCTGAGAAGTTCTTTGGATGTTTACCGATAACCAAAAAACAAAGAATGTCTGAGCGATAAGGGATTTGCCAAAATGGCGCTTCTGCTTTTTATGCAAGAGGAGCACCAAGTTTAGATAAACACATCACTCTCTCAAAAAAAGTTTCAAGGAAGTTTCGGAAAGGTCTCATCAAGCACAATAAAAGGAAGACGGGTAAACTTTTAAACCCTAAGTTGCACTTAACTGTTGATTAATTCTTCAATTTCACTCCAACTTTGTAATCCAAAGGGTCCAGTTCCTCCACACCTCACCACGCTCAGAGCCGCAGTTCAAAATGAGTAAAGGAGGGGGGAGCTCAAGCGGACCAGGAGCAAAAAACAAAAAACAGAAAAGACAAAGCCAAAAAAGGTCTCACCAGAGAGGATTTCGCTTATTTTTTGCTAGATTGCAGTCTTCCGGAGTCAACAGCTCTTCAGAAGGGATTCATTTAACCCCTCCCCTTCACCACCACGGGGTAGAAAGAGGCTACTGGGTCCCTCGCGAGTCGCCGTCGCGCTCGCGATCGCGATCTGGACCCCGAAATTGCACCTCTCCTCGGAGGACCCTCCAGGCCCCCCTATGTCTCCTACGGACACCCCCGAGTGTGGGATCCCCCCTCACCACTTGGAGACCCGAACAGGAGCAGTATCGCTGCGATGAAACCAGACGGGAACCAACCTATGCCAAATATATTAATGGCATATACAAAGGTGAGAAATTATGTTGTGTTGAATCCAGCTATGCTTTTGTCAGAGCAGCACCCATGTTTTGTCAGCCCCAGCTACTTTCTGCTTGCCATACTTGAGTTTGTTCCAGAGGGCCTCCAGCCTTTTGGAGAAACTATTGGGAACTTAACCAGGGGTTAAGTGAAGAAGAAGGGCAAGTGGTGGTATTCAAATGTGGGGGTAGGTGATACCTTTATAGACCACTAAAGTATCATCAAAAAAACTAAGATCATGGCCACTGGTCCCATCACCTCCTGGCAAATAGAAGGGGAAGATATGGAGGCAGTGACAGATTTTACTTTCTTGGGCTCCATGATCACTGCAGATGGGGACAGCAGCCACAAAATTAAAAGACGCCTGCTTCTTGGGAGGAAAGCGATGACAAACCTCGACAGCATCTTAAAAGGCAGAGACATCACCTTGCCGACAAAGATCCGCATAGTCAAAGCTATGGTTTTTCCAGTAGCGATGTATGGAAGGGAGAGCTGGACCATAAAGAAGGCTGACCGCCGAAGAATTGATGCTTTTGGATTGTGGTGCTGGAGGAGGCTCTTGAGAGTCCCCTGGACTGCAAGGAGAACAAACCTATCCATTCTGAAGGAAATCAACCCTGAGTGCTGACTGGAAGGACAGATCCTGAAGCTGAGGCTCCAATACTTTGGCCATCTCATGAGAAGAGAAGACTCCCTGGAAAAGACCCTGATGTTGGGAAAGTGTGAAGGCAAGAGGAGAAGGGGACGACAGAGGACGAGATGGTTGGACAGTGTCATTGAAGCGATCGACATGAATTTGACCAAACTCTGGGAGGCAGTGGAAGACAGGAGGGCCTGGCGTGCTCTGGCCCATGGGGTCACGAAGAGTCGGACACGACTTAACGACTAAACAACAAAAGTATGCAGGGAGAAGCACATTACACTAAGAACATGCCATTACTCTGCACAGCCTGAATTGGGTTCATTGGGTTCAACCCAATGAGTCCCCATAACAGAAGTATTTTTTCATAGCAAATTGTTGGTAAAATACTTCATACTGCAAGCTTACTAGTGTTTTATTACATTGCATTTTATTCTAAAAGCAGGCCTGCAGTTGTGTACCATTGATGTAATGACCATTTGGGAAGAATCAAGCATACTAAGTTTCTTTCAATGTACAAGATACCATGGTTTCTTTCCCATTGTGCATTTACTCATTAATTCTGAACTCTTCTTTATGTTCTCCTTATACTGTGTTAAATAAAGTCCTTGCTTTGCCCCTGCTGATAGATCATTATAGTGGCACCTACTGAAGTAGATATGAAACTACTAGGTGCCACTCCATCACTCAGCAGAATTTGGAAGCTGTCTCAGGTTGCTGATTTTGGATAGTGTGTGCAATGATCACAAATGATTAATTATTCAGTATTCTTTTGGCATCTTATGGTATTACTGCCAGGGAAGGGGAAACACACCTGGGAATTTTCTGCTTCAGGTGCCAAAATGAATTAACCAGTTTTGGGTACTGTGCATGTGAAGAGGACTACAGCTGCCCGAACACTTTGGGTACCAAAATGTCTTGGACAGATTTCGTGACAGTGGTGGGGTTTCATTTATCTTGGGTTTTGTTGTTGTTGTTGTTGTTTTGAGATGAGGCAGATGACAGGGGGTAGGTTCTTTTTCATAACATTCCCCCCCCCCCCAAAAAAAAATGTTTTGGGATGGTCCACTCTGCTGAAATGGCTTGAGGCTTCCTTCCCGCTTTTAGTCAAGGTGCTGAGGAAGTTGGTGCAAGAGGAGGAGGAGGAGAAATAGCTAAAGCTGCTAGGGCTCCAACATCCAATTCCCTGAAGTTCACAAGACCAGGAAGTGGATCCTTGTGATGTCAAAGAGCAGAACAGGCTGCTGACCAGGTGACTGGAGAAATGGGTATGAAAGAATCTGTATAAATGGGCCAGGAATCCTGGCAAAATCTAGAAAACTAGGTAACAGAGCAGAAAAGTCCAACTTCTTTTTCTGCTGTATTTATCCAAGTAAGGAAGAAAATGAAGTAGCTGGTCAGGCAGCAAAATGTGCTCAGCAGCTATATAGTATTGGTGCTATTCCTGTTACGGCTCGTATCCTGTGTAGTGTTCATCTACAGCACACATGATACATGGATAGAGGGAGGGTTCCCAGGTTCTACATTGCTGCTGGGGCTTCTGGAAGGCTCACTGCCACACCATGGCGATTTTTTTCTCTCACAAGTCCTATGTCACAACTTCCAGGGACTATGTAAACAAGGGATCCAACGAGTTGTGATGCTGGTCCTCTGCACCCTGCCTCCTCCGCATGGCACAATAACTTCAAGAGTATGCAACAACTGACTTCCTCCTCTTGCTAATGGATTTTGGGTGTGTTGACATTCTGCAAGTACAACACAAACACAGAAGCATTTCATGTTGTGAACCAATGAGCCCCAGCGGCAGTGAGCTTGGGTGGAGACATGGATGCATGCTTTAAAGCAGGAGTAAACAATGCCAGTGGCCTTGGGAGCCAACCTCTTGCTCTCAAATCTTAACACAAAGCACACTGGGCCTGCAGATGGCCAGAAACTACTATTAAACTACGTATTTTTAAAAACACACACCCATATGCAAAGAGGAAGGGCCCAAACAGGCACTTAACAGTTAAACGTTTTGGCACGATGGCAAGTTGGTCTTGAATCAGCCCCCAAGGCCCTTGAGGTGAAAACAGCTGCTCCTGAAGGTGTCTAGAGGTGGAAACAGGTATTCTTGGCCTCTCAAAAATGGTGGGTATTTCCCCCCCCCCCTCTCATGCTCTTTGGGATTCTGAGATCTGCAGTCTAAAAAGCAATGTTTCCCATCTCTGAACTCAGTGTACCAACTAGATGTGCCTCAGTTTGAAGGCACTTTCCACTGGCCCTCCCTCTGCAGAACCATGTATAGGAGGAATAGGGGCTCTTGAAGTTTGCAGGTATGCAGCAAAGAAACTGTTTTGTTAGAATTGTTTGCAAGCTAGTTTTCCTGAGGTAGGGGTTACCTTGGGCTATAAATAAAGTTGCATGCCATGCTTTCAATTATGAAAATTGATTTGGAAATATGGTTCATTTATTTCCAAGGGAAAGGAAGGAATCCATATAGATTTCCTTTGTTTTTCAATTACGCTGTATCAAAGTAACGCTGGTTGAGCTACCAGTGACTTTCTCTCTTTTGACTACTTTCCTCGGCCTGAACAGAACTAAACTTTCTACTCACAAAGTATGGCTTCCCGAAGATATTTTGTTTGCCTTTCATGCTAGGAATGTGATTAATGGGAAACTTCAGCTATTTTTCACAGTCCATTTGTTCGCAAGAAAAGAAGACACCGTTGGTATATGATCACCCTTTGCATAACACATAAACCAGCCTTCTCCAGCCTAGATCCCTCCATGTGTTTTCACCTCTAGCACCTATCATGTCTTACCACTGGGCAGGGCATCTGGGGCTGATGGCGGTTCTTGGGCATAACGTCTAATGGGACTCCCATTATGGAAGGCTACATTAGTCTTTTAATCAAAATTAGGACCAAAGACAATGAAACTTTTGCAACTGTATCTGCATGGGGGTATTAAACTTCTGGCTACGTTAATAATAATTGCATGGCATCAAGTCAGTTCTGACATGTGGTGACCCTTTTCGGGGTTTTCCAGGTAGAGTGTACTCAGAATTGATTTACCCTTGCCTTCTTCTGGGCGAGCCTGGGGACTGTGCAGTTTGCCCAAGGCTAAACAGGCTGGCTCTACTCCTGGGTGTTGTTATTGATGCTGCTGCTGTTGTTTTCACTTATATACCACCTCATAGTGATAAAGCACTCTCAGGGCAGTTTTTTAACATAATTATGCAAACAACAACCCCTGCCCCACCCCCGTGAACTGGCTACTCATTTTACTGACTTTCTGGGTGGTTTACAACATACTTATGCAGGGAACACTTTGCCTCTGAAGGATGGAAAGTTGAGTCAACTTTGAGCTGGCTACGTGAACCCATCAGGATCAAACCCAGGTTGTGAGCAGAGGCTTGACTGAAATATTGCACTTCAACCACTGTGCCATGAATGGCTAAGTGGGGAATTGAATTCCTATCCTTTGGCTCCACAGCCAAATACCTGACTCACTCAGCTAGCTGGTCAGCTGTTTTCCAGATGTTTCTGGGCTCCGGTTCCACCAACCCTTGAGAGCACATCTTTGGGATGATGAGAGCTGTGGTCCAACAGCATCTGCAGGGCCACAGATTGCCCACACCTGATTTGTCAAGTTCCAGACACAGGTAAGATTGTCAACTCCAGAACAAGTCAAGAACTCTTTAAATGGGAGAATTTTATGAAGTATACTGTAGATTTATAGTGATAGGAGAAGCCACTGATACAGGTTAGAAAGCGACCAAGACTGTTTCGCTTTGGTTGGAACAAAGTATACCTCTAAGTCAGGGGTCTCAAACCCAATTTACCTGGGGGCCGCTGGAGGCAGAGTCTGGGTGAGGCTGGGCCGCATCAGATTTTCCGCCAAGCGGAGCAAGAGCCCGAGGAAGCCGCCCGGGAGTTTCCTTAGCCCGGCTGGGGCTCCAAGGAGGAGGGGGGGTGCGAGCCCTCGTCACCCGGCCACGACCCCCTCCGGCTCCTTCTTCACCACCACTACCACCAGCAGCAGCAGGACGAAGAAGCGGAGAAGGGAGGGAGTGCCGGCAACCGCCTAGCCGGGGGGGGGGGGAGGAGGGCACGACATAAAATTTTAAAAAAACCCTCACAGAATTCACCTTGCCAAAGGAGAAAAGCCCCCACCGGTACCCGCGAAATTAAACAGAACAGGGCGGGGGCCCCCACAGGTGCGCACGCACACACACACACACACACGGAGGTCCAGCAACCTTCCTCTGAGGGCCCCCCTCAAAAAAAGGCTCACTCAGCAGCAGCAGCTACCCCCACCACGACAGAGGAGCAAACTTTGCGAGGCAAGCCCAGGCAGCCTCCAGAGCCGAGGCGGCTGAAGCAGGATGAAGAGGAGGAGGAGGAAGCACCGCCGGGTGCTGAGACGGCCGCTGGCCGGGCTGGTGCTGGGGGTGCCGAGAGAGAAAGAGAGCCAGATAGCCGCTTCCCTGGAAGAGGTGGTGGCGGCAGCTGCTGTTGGCGGCTTGGCTCGGGCGCTCGGGGGAAAAGGGCCGGCAGCGCGCCTTGCTCGTTGGCTCTCCCCCAAGACAGCGCCTCTTGCACCCTCCATCCGGAACTGCAGCCTGCCAGCCGGCAGACAGGCGGGCTGGCTGGCAGGCTGCAGTTCCGGATGGAGGGTGCAAGAGGCGCTGTCTTGGGAGAGAGCCGGCGAGCGAGGCGAGGCTTTTTTTGACTCTTGACAGCAGAGGACGCGTGGGCGCTTCAGGGGGGGCAGGCAAAGCGGGGGCCACAAACTATCGTCCGGCGGGCCGCAAATGGCCCGCGGGCCACATGTTTGAGACCCCTGCTCTAAGTTGAATGTGATGTAAGGACAACCTTGCTGGATCACACCAATATCCATCCAAGTCCAACCTAGCAATGTTCCCAGTGGTCAGCTGGAAGGGATTCTTAATGGTTATCCTCCTCTGACCACACTCTCTGCCCCACTCTGTCTCACAGCAGCACCACTGACAACAACCATGTGAGAGAGGTCAATGCTGAGAGCATCTGACCTACTCATGGCCATCCATGGCTGGCTGGGGCATGTGTATCCATCTTTCCCAGTTCTGAGTCCAACACCCTAACCACAGTGGCAATTAAGATGATCAGTGCATCAGCATATTCCTTGTTCTTCTGAGGAGTTTGATTTTGATGATGATGACGATGGCATATTCTTGCTCAAAGATATCAGCCCTCATTGGCAGTCACAAATTATGGACTATGTTCCTGAAACCTTCTTCTATCAGAGTACTATCAGGGATGGGATTTCTCCATCCCAAAGTGCAGCTGAAATGCTCAAACGTTGCAGCCACATTCTGTCTTGAACCTGGATCACCCGCCTCACAACTTCTGTCTTCTAAAAGAAATGTTGTTAGATACACACACATCTCTTTCTCCAGCTCAGCTGAGTTTCATCTGTAATCCGTAGCTGCTTGCGAATCAAGAGAGCTCTGGACCTGGATGTGACACTTCATCAGGGCCTGCTTTAGAACTCAGTAGCCGTCTGGAGCACTCCCTGCTGGGTGAAACGGCAGATAAGAGGCGAAGGCAATAGGTCAGTGCATCTTGACTGAAGCCAGGGCGAGCTCATTTTGGAGAACAAAAGCTCCGAGAAGGGAGAAGAAGATAAAGCAAAGCAATAAAAGGCAATCTAGACAGTTACGGCATATATGCATCTCAGACATGCTTAAACTGATTTAGTCGTTATTCCCTCCTCCAAAGAATTATGGGTACTGTAGTTCTGTGTCTGATTTTCATTGCATCTTCCTGAATCCTGCCCGAATCCTGCCCGCATTTTCCTTCTGTCTTTGTTTGATATAAAGTTGCACGTTTTTTGCACAGAACTCTTTGTATATTCTTTACACAGACTTTTCCTAATAGACATACTTTCCTACATATTTATTTATTTATTTATTTATTTAAAACATTCATACCCTGCCCTATATCATGGGAATTCAGAGCAGGTTATAGAGATATATAAAAGAATTTAAAAATATAAGATGTTTAAAACAACTTAGAATCAGTTTAAAACACAAAATTAAAACAGTAAAAAGCATTGCACTAAAACCTGTGCTGGCCACGATCCTCAGCCTCCAAAGGCTCTAATGAATTAGTATGTTTTGACTTGGCACTGAAATGACGCCAGTGTCATACTTTCTGGTATGTATTTTCCTCATTAACTAGCATGTGTATCTACGCATATGCCAGAGAGCTGGATTTTGAGTTGTGCTCATTTCTTCAGGTATAATTCAAAATGGGAAAAGGAACAAACACACAAACAAAAAGCATCTGCCATTTGTAGTCTCTGGACAAGTAAAAAGTATGTGTCCATTTATAGTTTTGTTGAGCACAAATTGCGAACATTTGCAAAAGGGAAAATTAAGCCAATATGAATCTCTGTTGTGTTATGTGCCATCAAGTCACCTTTGACCTATAAATGGGCACTATCCAAAATGTCCTGTCCTGCTCATCTCTTGTGAACTCAAGCCTGTGGTCTCTTTTAGGGAGTCAGTCCATCTCATATTTGGTCTTCCTCTTTTCCTGCTGCCTTTCCCAGCATTATTGTTTTTTCCAGAGAATCCTGCCTTCTCATGATGTGTCCAATGTAGGACAGCTTTAGTTTCAACATTTTTGTCACCAGAGATAGCTCAGGCTTGATTTGATCTAGAACCCACCGGTTTCTCTTGCTGCCTATCCAGGGTATCCATAAAGCTCTCCTCCAGCACCATATTTCAAATGAATCATTTCTTTTCCTGTCAGTTTTTCCTGTCCAGCTCTCTCACTCATACAAGGTGATCAGAAATACAAGAGTGTGGATGATCTTGGTCTCCAGTGACACATCCTTACATTTGATGGACTTTTCCAGTTCCTTCATTGGTCCCCTTCCTAGTTCCATCTCTAGGACAGTGAAAGAGAAAAAGGAACCCCTAGCAGCTCAGTACACATACAGAATGACCGTTCCCAGGATCCTTTAGGGAAGCTATTCATTAAGCTGTGACTCAGTGGTGGGCCGATTATTTCACAGGTTGGAAGTCACAGGTCCAATCTTTGGCATGCCACAGAGGCTTTAGAAGGACTCCTGACTGAAGCTGAAGTTGTTCACTGTTAAGGATGAGTGGGAATCACATTTCACAAACCCCTTCATAACATCCAAGTGCGGGAGAAAGCATAAGTGACAGATTCATCCCTCCAGGCCTCTGAGTGCTTAGATCTTAAAACATCTGGCTTCAAATCATTGTGCATTCAACCATATTTGTCAAGCTGAATTAGGATTGCCACAGAGAGAGAGAGACCCCTTTGGACAGGTTCCTTATCTTTAACCTGGAGATCATGAATTTTCTAGAGGCACTTTTCATGTTAGCCTGTTGCAACAAAAACAAGCAAGAGCCCTGTGACTAGAGATGGGGACGAATATAAAAACGGATCACTTTTTCCGACGAATATAGCCGATTCGTTAAATATTTGTCAATCTGTATTTGTGGGTTCCAGAGACCCCCACGAATATGAAGGGATGAATATTTACCCGTTTTTATTCGTCCTTCGTTGTTGTTGTTTTTTTAAAAAAAACACCATTCTGCCTACCAGCCGCCGATCAGCTGATTGGCGGCAGAAAGGCAACCACCACCCCACACAGCCACCCAATACCACAGCCTACCCCACCCCCTTCCTTTCTCTACCTTAGGCCCCATGCCACCCCACCCCACCCCACCCCCACCGACACCCTCTTACCTTAATCGCTGCTGCCGAGGTCT
Organism: Intellagama lesueurii; assembly: GCA_037013535.1. Lineage (NCBI taxonomy): Eukaryota > Metazoa > Chordata > Lepidosauria > Squamata > Agamidae > Intellagama > Intellagama lesueurii. The sequence goes on along the minus strand of JBAJHW010000001.1, from coordinate 217,016,794 downwards.
TCTGGCCTTGGAGCCACGCATGTAAAAATGGAGACTGTCTGCCCTTTGCAAAGATGGCAGCTGCTGCTTCATTTAAGGTAGGGAAGCTGCAGCTGCCATCTGTGCAAAGGGCAGCCTGGATTCCCTTAGCCTGCCTTAAGGGAACCCAGTCTGCCCTTTGCAAAGATGGCAGCTGCAGCTTCCCTACCTTAAATGAAGCAGCAGCTGCCATCTTTGCAAAGGGCAGCCAGTCTCCCTTTTTACACACTGTGGCTGCAAAGGCCTTTGCAGCAGCTATTAAGGTAAGGGGGTGTCGGTGGGAGTGGGGTGGGGGCTAAGGTAGGGAAAGGAAGGGGGTGTGGGGGTAGGCTGTTGGGGTGGCTGGCTGTGTGTGTGTGGGGGGGTGGCTGCCTATCGGCTTCTGATCAGTTGATCGGCGGCCGGTAGGCAGAATGGGCTTCTGTGCCGTGTGGTAAACTCTCCTGGGGGGACCCAATTTGTGGGTGAATAACTCGGATGTCCGATATCCAATCTTCACCAAAGTTGACAGGCATGTTGTGTAAAGACATAGGAAGCTCCGTTGTGATTGTGGACTCTCTAAGTACCTAGGGGGAGCTTTCCTGGGGTGGTCCTCTTTGTGACTATATAACTTGGGGGTCCATGATCCAATGTTCACCAACCTTTCAGGAGTTGTAGAAAAGCGTCTGAGGAAGCTTCCCTGCAAATTTGGTGTCTCCTGGTGGTTGGGGGCCAGTGTTATAGGCATTTAAAGTTCAGACAAATTGACAGATCGATTCATCAATTCATCAAAGAATATTCGTATATTCATATTCGTTGATCCGTTAACCTTGATGAATGACGGATCAAAATTAATCACCATTTTTTTTATTTGTCCCCATCTCTACCTGTGACACCTTAAAGACTAGCAAGTTTTATATGGCATACACTTTTCTGGACTTTAGCCCACTTGTGGTCTTCAGGCCACTACATTGCAAGTAGGTGGACTACCCTTCACAAATGTTGGAGCTATGTCATGGTAGCTGTCCTGTCTGGTTGAGAGGAGCAGATGTCTCCATGAATTCAATGGAAAGAAATTGAACTGAGTTCAAGAGGAATCCAAAAACCAAGTTTTGGGCATCCCTAATACATTATAAATGAACACACACACACACACACACACACACACACACACACACACACACACAGTTGCATGGGCCAATAGGTAGCAATCTGTGTTTCTAAGCCATATTATTTAAATTGATGGAACAGGAATTGCATGGCCTCTGCTCAACTAATAGTTCCAACTTGAGAAGACCTGTTGAATCAGTTGTTGAATAGTGTGTCATGAATTAATGGGCTTCCTCTAATTGAGATTATCAATCAGATTGGGCCAGAATGTATATAACTTTAGAGCAGAAGTGGACAAATTTAGCAGGTCTGGTGGCCATTTTTAATACTTCTGGTCCCTTCTAAGAGCTGTGCCTAATTATGTGCCCCGAGTCAATTCTGGCTAATGGTGACCTTCATAGGGCTTCGTCAGTACAAAGTATTCAGATGTGGTTTACCAATCCATCTTGGGGCTGTGCAACTCACCCAAGGCCACACAGGTGGCAGGGCACATCACCCCATCAAGCACCCATGCTCCACATGTGAACTTATACGGCTCCTTCTCTAAGAGACACAGTGATTCAGACTCCGAATTCTTGGCTCCACATGCGCTCCAACCCACTGAGTTCCACCAGCTGTATAAAGACCCCAGAGACCATTAGGTAAAGGTAAAGGTTCCCCTTGACATTTAGTCCAGTCGTGTCTGACTCTAGGGGGCAGTGCTCATCCCCGTTTCCAAGCCGTAGAGCCAGCGTTTGTCCGAAGACAATCTTCCGTGGTCACGTGGCCAGCGTGACTAGACACGGAACGCCGTTACCTTCCCACTGAGGTGGTACCTATTTATCTACTTGCATTTGCATGCTTTCGAACCGCTAGGTTGGCAGGAGCTGGGACAAGCGACGGGAGCTCACTTCATCGCGTGGATTCGATCTTACGACTGCAGATCTTCTGACCTTGCAGCACAGAGGCTTCTGCGGTTTAACCCGCAGCGCCACCATGTCCCATGCAGAGACCATTAAAAAGGCCCAAAACAAAAAAAATGCAACCAAGCAAAGCTAGATACTGCTTTCAGAGCAGTCCACCTTTTCTGGCCAAAAGAGAGAGAGAGAGAGAGGACTGGGATTCACAAAAACAATCTTGAAGGAGTTGCATCTGTGCTTAACTTACTTTCTATGTCACACAAGACTGGAAGAAGGGGGAAAAGGAGCCATGGAATAAAGCAGGAGATTGGTGGACTCACGTTAGACAGCCATCCTACATTCACTTATTTAATATTAAGCTCTGCTGAACATGAATTTCTTCTGAGTAAACATGTGTAGGACTGTGCTCTATCTGTCCAAGAAGGAAATTATACCAATAATTTTGCATCATTACACAGGCTAAAGTCTTCTCAATTGATAACATCCTTCTAATATAATCTCTTTTGTCACTCATCACACAGAAAAGCTGTCTAATCTTTGATTATTAAAAACACCAACAAGACAGGAAATGGTCATTTATATAAAGGCCACAGACTTTTATTTTCTTTTTTACTTTCTACACTCTTGTCTACATCTACTTTGGCTGGGCCTTTTACATGTGCATATTTCAATGGAGTGGAAACGTGTCCCTTTTGGTTGGTTGGCTTCATTGTTTCTTTCTGGTGTGTTTTTTAATGGGCATGATTTTTCATATGTGTTGAATGGCACACACGCCAACTGACTGAAATGTGCACTTTCTTCTGTGCAGATGTTTACCAATGTGCACATCTGAAAAGATGCACCCTCAGCTGTCCATCCATGTGGGGATGCTGGAAGCCCGTGTGGGAGAGGCAGGTGATGGGATGAGGTTAGGTTTCAAGAAACAAAAGTTGCAGTGTTCTCCCACCAATAGACAGCTTTAAAAATATATGTTGATGATAAGGTAAAGGTAAAGGTTCCCCTTGACAATTTGTCCAGTCGTGTCTGACTCTAGGGGGCGGTGCTCATCTCCGTTTCCAACCCATAGAGCTAGCGTTTGTCCGAAGACAATCTTCCGTGGTCACGTGGCCAGCGTGACTAGACACGGAATGCCGTTACCTTCCCACCGTGGTGGTACCTATTTATCTACTTGCATTTGCATGCTTTCGAACTGCTAGGTTGGCGGGAGCTGGGACAAGCGACGGGAGCTCACGCCGTCATGTGGATTCGATCTTACGACTGCAGGTCTTCTGACCTTGCAGCACAGAGGCTTCTGCGGTTTAACCCGCAGCGCCACCACGTCATGTTGATGATACTCCACAATAAAATGATGATTTTATGGTACACCCTAAAATTTACACCTTTGCATCAAATAGACTAACCAACTGATGTAGCTAAAGCAGTGGTTCCCAATCTTGAGCAACCCAGACGTTCTTGGACTGCAACTCCCAGACGCCTTCACCACTAGGTTTGCTGACTGGGTTTCTAGAAGTTACAGTTTGATAACATCTGGGGACCAAAGGCTAGGAAGCCTTTGGTCCCCCAGCCTTTCTTGGAAAGGTACACACCTTGCGCAAACCCTTAGACTTCTGACAGAATGGACACAGCCATGCTTCTCAACTAAATGGCCTTGGAAAGATGGAAGACTGATTCGGTCTTGAGCTGGCTGCCTGAGCCCATTGGGATCAAACTCAGGTGGTGAGCAGAGTCTTCATTACAGTACTGCAGTTTAACCACTGCACCACAAGATTTACACACAATCCGGGGTAAAGTTGTATCAAACTGAAATGATAGCAACAGCCCTGCAATGGTTAATTCCTAGAACAATTTCAGCAATGTAGGATTAATCATAATAACTATGCTACCAAGTCAGTTCTGATTTATAGCAACCCTTTGCAGGGTTTTCTAGATAAAGAATACTCAGAAGTGGTTTGCCATTCCCTTTTCCTGGGACTGTGCCCCTAACTGCTACAATTTACTGCAAAGTGATGGATATTATGCTTGAATTATCTTTTGATCCTTTCTTAGTTTAACTTCTTAATGCAGTCAGTTTCTCATTTCATAGTTATATAGCTATCCATAGAGCTTGTGGTAAAATTATATGTTACATTTCGGTGCGATCAGAACTGTGACTTTTTACAATGCAGAAGAGACAAAAAAAAACCACAACTTCAGTTCAATTAAGCTGAAGGAGGTGGGAAAAGAGATCTAGGAGGCAAAAATCCCCCTTCTTCAAAAAGTTGATTATATTTTATATTTTTCAATGTCTTTATCTCCCTATAGATATAAATACATGGATTCACAAAAAAGAGAACCCTTGTCCTCCCTCAAGTAAGCTTTGAAAAGCCACATCAATTGTTCTGTAGAAAGATGTGTAATATAATACTTGTCATCTTGATACGTGCTGCCTTTTAAGCAGAAAGAAAAGGGATCTTCTTATCTTAAAGCATGCTTAGAAACAGAATCTCATGCAGGTATAAGGCTAATTTTATACTGATTTAATTCATCATTGTTTCTCTGATCGGTATCCAAATGCTGAGTTTGACAATGTCCTTTAAACACTTTTGGAGGCAATCTACAACTCAGTCCCAGTGCTTCTTGGTTGTGAGATATGCCCAGTAGCCACTCAAAATGCCAGAGGGTTTCCCCCTCCTGTCTCCTGCCACCACTGCTGTTCCACTTGTCCCCTTTAAAAAGCCAAGTCAAGCCAAGTGAGACACACAGAGAGAGACACACACAAAACACACAGGCGTGCGTGCATGTGTGCACACTCAAAGGGGGTGGGGGGTGGTCAGCTGCCTTTTGAAATTAAACACTTCCTTCGGTCCATTCCCAGCAATCACACGTGCTGGAGACGAAGCAGAGCAGAGCAATCCTACTTTTTAAAACTATATATGTTTCCATGTACTTGAATGTATGCATATTGTACACGTTTCCCATTGGCAAAGGTACATTGGTGTGTTTGTTTTTTGGCTGTATGGTTTTTCGCTGTTCATGTTATCAAAATATACTTTTGGTTTGCAAACCAGCGGGCAAGTATAGCCCTCCTGATGTTCTTGGATTTCAGCTCCCATGACCCCTCCCTATTGGTTATGGTTCCTAGTTGTGATGGGAACTGCATTAGAACGAGATCCGGAGGGCCACAGCTGGCCACCTGACAACACATGACAAGCCACTCTAAGCAACCAATAATCTCAATAACAAAACCCTTTTCACCCCAAGCTGTTATCCCAGTCTGAATGGTCCAGTGACAGCCATAGTAGACAAAGGGAGAAATTATTTGTGAGGGCATCTGGCCATCCTGCCTCTCCTCAGCAATGTCATTTTCTCGTATTTCTATAGCAACAGCAGCTGTGGTGTGGCACCTGCAGACCCCATTTTAAAACAGAGACCATTTGTAGAATTACTTGGGACATTCTATCCCAGGGAGGACGAGTAACACACAACACTGGGAAACACCTTTCTGTGTAAATGGAATATCAGAGATAGAAATGGAAAATACATCATGATGGGGAGTTTATTTTTAAAAAAACATGTCTATTGAATGCAATGGGAAGCTCAAGGGATTACACCTCTTTTCAGTGGCATAGAATATTTCGTACTAAGGCCAATTTTTCTGCTGTCTGGCATATATTACACTGTACGTGATGAGTAGAAAGCATGGCACCATTAGGCCATTTCGAGGGATAGCTCCGCAGCCATAGGATGCAGAACTGCCTGTATTTTCCCTGAAATTAGTGAAAAAAACCCTGAAACTACGTTGAAACTAAACCAAAGGTGATGGTAGTGAAGAGGAAGTGAAAGCAAAGCAAATGGAACTGATGTGAAGGTAAATGAAGCTGGCCTTTAAAAACAAAAAGTAAATATGTTTTTTACCCCCAAGAATGCACAGCCCTGTCTCGCGGCTGCTTGTTCCTTATGTCAGCAGCAAAGACTTTCAGCAACATGGTTCAGATGTGAAATCCGGGGAAGAACAGACTAACAGCATCCTGTGAGATTGTGTGTGTGCTTGAAGGTCCACAGTAGGATATGCCACCAAAATGAGTGTGTGTGTGTGTGTGTGTGTTCTGTGCTGTCAAGTCAGAGCTGACTTATGGCAAACTTTATAGGGCTTTCAAGGTAGATGAGATATCTTTGAGGAGTGGCTTTACCAGTTCCACCCGTCCCTCTGAGTTTCCATAGCCAAGTGGAAATTTGAACCCTGTTCACCAGAGCCCTAGTCCATCACCCTGTCCACTATACCACACTAGGAATCCACCAACATTGGTACTTAACCATAAATAATGCAGCCAAGAAAGCAGACCACACGGTTCATAAAGATTTTGCATAAAATGAAAAACTATGGGTATCATCATCGGGGTGTACAAATAACATCAGCTTCTATTTGGCCTGATTTATCTGTCTCATAATTCAAAACCATTTTGCATGAAGTTGATTTGTGGCCTGCCTGCTTCAGTTTGTATCACATACTTAGAAGTATTTGGTTTTGTATATGTCTGAATAGGCAAAACACACACAAAAAAGGCAAAAGAAAAGGCCTAATGGAACTAAAATTCAGTGCCATTAACTACTGCTCAACCTCCACTGTACAGGCAAAACTCCTACTACTTTACTTTCTCTTTCCCTTCCCCAGCTGGGAGCTGTGCAATTTAGGGTTTAATCAGATGGCTTGTCACAGTCCAAGATATCCCAGGCAGCCTCTCACCAGGTGCAAGGGCACCAGGACCCAGTCCACCACGCAGGGTATCAAGTCCAAAGACATTCACTGCACAGTTGGTTGTGACCAAGCTGAGGCAGGAACACAGGGCTGGGAGCACAGAGCCAAAACAAGGCACATAGATGTAAGAGGCCAGCAGAAGTAAGCAGGTCACAAGGCAGGGGCAAGAACAGGAACAAAAACACTGGAGTCTGGACACAGAGATGCAGGAGGCAAGCAGAAGCTGGAGCAGGGGCTAAATCAGGAACAGATACTGGAAAACAGGGACTCTGGAGCTCAGGAGCAGTAAGGCACTAGGAACAGTAAGCACAGCTGAAAACCTTTGTTGCTGAGACCTGTTCTGGGAGGGACAACCACTCCTTCAACAGGCCTTCCCTCCAGGTTTCCAGCTGAGCCTCGTGAGTGGCCCAGCAGCTGCTACACAGGCCAGGGCCTGAGCCTGCAAACACCAGGCCATTCCTGGGTCAGGCTGGCCCCAATCCTGCAGCTGCCAGAGCAGTGTGGGCCAGATCCTGACATGGCTCAAGAGTTGTGCACCTGATCACCCCAGAAAGGGTTGCTTTAACGGGAGCAATCTCTCTTAAAACAACCCTCCCAGCTACTGGGGAATCCCTCCAGCCAAGCATCAAAATGTAGAAGCCCTCCAGCTGGACCAGAAAGGTCTAGCTTTGGCATAGATCAGGGTCAGGCTGGAGTGCATTTCTCCATGCATTGTGTGATTGCCGGGAAATAGATCACACCAATGGCTCCATGAGCAATCCAAATTGTAACCTTTTCCCATGTTATCACACCCTCTGGTAGCTTTAGATCATATTCATAATACTGCTGTGATTTCTCCCACTCAATGCCCACAGGATAGCATACCTTTCACACACACAGGTGTTTAATCGTTTGGACTGAGATCTGCAATCTCAAAAGAAAAAAGAAAAGAAAAAAAAGGGGGGGGGGGAATCCTCCGGTTCTCCTTACTTCCTGAAAAATGAAAGATATATGCCTATCTCTTTATTCTGAATATGCTACCCTCACAAAATGACTACCAATTGCAGGAATTTCCTGTGATTGGAGTTTCAGGAAAGCCTGAAGTTTTCCATGGCATGAATGATCAATCTACTTCTGCTGAGGATTTCCTGGTTTTCCAAGGTGAATGTTTTTTAATTTTAAAAAACCACCTCTGCTTTTTAACCCCTAAAGTACTGAAGCAATATTTAGTGCTTTTGATTCAAGGAACCCTTCTAAACCCCTCACTTCACTTTGCATTGCTTCAGAGATGAGGAAATGTGTTCATTTTGTTCACAAATCAGAATAAATTGCAAAGCTGAAGCACATCCATCATCATCATCACCATCACTTCCATCATCATTGTTATTTCATCATAAAGAGGAAACAGTTTGGCTTTTATTTTACAGTCAGTAATTTCTTCAGATTTTTCATCATCCCTGACACTAACCATCAATAACAACAAAATGAAAGAGGAGATTTTTTTTTTACCAAAATGAGAACAAATCTTTTAATATCTTGAAGGACAGATACATTACTTCCCTGTTAATATAATTAATAATTAATTTTTCTCCCTCATAGAATTACTGAATATCTTCATCAGTTTTCAAATAAGTGAAAAGAAAAGAAAGCAAGGAAATAAGAGTTATGAAGGAGGAAGATCCATGGCAGATTTTTCCAAAGTGTGGAAAAGTTACTATTTTGGGCCCCACAATCAGGACCATGTTCACTGGGAGGGGATGGGGAGAGATCCTTGAACGTCAAAAAAAGGTAACTTTTCCTAGCACTTTTGTGTGTGTGCAGGCTGAGCACTCTTAGATAACCCAGTCACTGGAATTGTTATTGGGGGGGGAAATTATTATACTCAAAATACTCCAGAAATAATTTGTGTAAACCATTAGATCTATACAAGGTTGACAGGGATGGATGTGTTCTTGAAAATTGTTTATTACTTTGGTTCTAGCAGCCCCATTTGTTTCATCATTCCCCATTTGCTATTGTGTCTTTTGTTCCATTTCTGTTTTGTCAATGCTTCATTCATATACCATCTCTCGTCCATTTTGTTTTATATTTTGACTAGTTTGGACACCTAGCCCATTACAGATGCCAGCGAGTCCAACCGGATGGGGAAATAGCTCCAGTTTTGGACCGCTTGTGGCACAGACCAGTGTGAGCCTTTTCCTGGTGATCATACGGCGTGCGGGCAAGAGCGATCTAGCCTGACCACAAGCTGTGCCCAAACTGGACCTATTTGGTCCAATGGCGGGGCTACTTTGGGGAGTGGAGGGGACTGGAACAATTTGTGCTTGGACCAAAAGGCTCCCTTTAATGGAGGTCACTCCAACAAAGTGACCCTTCCAAGTGTGACTGGACACTTCCCTTTCTCACCTTCTGATTGCACCCCATGTCTGTTTTGTCCCCTCTCTAGGGGCATGAACTTTCAGACATTGTACTGCTCCCACAGCTCCCAAGTTTTAGGTATGTTGGGCAAAGCTTGCTTTTTTAGAAGGCAACACCAGCCTAGCCAAGAGTGGGAAGAAGGTGGCTTGATCTTCTGATTTCCAATAGAAGAAGAGAATCAGGTCCCCTGCTTCGGCCTTGGAGCCTAATTTGAGGCTTACGAATGTATTCCAGATTGGTCCAGAGTGATTTACGCTCCATTGGAATGTATTTGGGATCTAGATCCCAACTGATTACAAACTGGTAAAACAAAAAGACTAGTATTTTTTGTTTCTCCGTTAAGGTATGTGACATTTAGATACATTATAGACTCTAAATTAGGGGGCAAACTTGTCAATTTCAGACAGTTGGCTTCAGGGGTTTGTGTACTAGACACCTTTAATATTTGCTTTGAAAAAAAAATTGAGGCTGAATCAGTTCCGCCTCAAGTAAGCCAATCTGATCCAATTTGTGCCGCAGATCTGAACTGCTTTGTAAATTTGGTTTGCTTTATTCCCCCAAATCAAAGCTGTTCATTCTCCTTTCATCCAAGCCACATTCAGAATGGTCTGAATCAGGTCGATTCAGTTCGGACACTGCAACTGGTCCAAACCCAGTGCACCACTCAATGTTAAAGTAACTTGGACTTTACTAATTCAAGTTGTTTCACCAGAGCAAGAATGCAATGAGCATCAATGTCTAAACTGGGCTATCAAAATGAAGGAAAAGGGCATAAGAAGGGATAATAAAATCTATCAGTTTTGCTCTCCTGCACATTTGAATTTTTCAGATCTCATCCTCTCCTTCTCCCTCATACACTTTGGCAGCTTGATGAATCCCATCTATGAGACACGAGTGCCAGGAATGAAGAAATAAGGTTTGTGTTTATTGCTTTAGTTAGGTTCTCTCAGATAAATAAATTAGAAATGGGGTCATTTGTATAAGTATTTTACCATAAAAGGTAAAGGTAAAGGTTCCCCTTGACATTAAGTCCAGTCATGTCCGACTCTAGGGCGCGGTGCTCATCCCCGTTTCCAAGCCAAAGAGCCAGCGTTTGTCCGAAGACAGTTTCCGTGGTCACGTGGCCAGCGCGACTAGACACGGAACGCCGTGACCTTCCCACCGAGGTGGTACCTATTTATCTACTCACATTTGCATGCTTTCGAACTGCTAGGTTGGCAGGAGCTCGGACAAGCGACGGGAACTCACTCCGTTGCGTGGATTCGATCTTACGACTGCTGGTCTTCTGACCTTGCAGCACAGAGGCTTCTGCGGTTTAACCCACAGCGCCACCACGTCCCTGTATGTTTTACCATACATTTTATTTATTTATCTATTTAGACTTATATACCACTCCATTGTGCTTAGGGTACTCTCTGGGTGGTTTGCAACATACTTAGGCAAAGAACACTTTGCCCTCCAGCAAGCTAGCTACTCATTTTACTGACCTCAGAAGGATGGAAGGCTGAATCAACCCTATTCCATCTGAATTGAACTCAGGTCATGAGCAGAGGCTTGAGTGCAATACTGCAGTTTAACCACTATGCCATGGGGCTCACTATGGTTTATTTGTTTGTTTGTTTGCTTGTTTGTTTTTAAAGAAATACTGGCTACTCTTGAGATGTCCCTTCAAAGATGTCTGCTACCCGAGAATAATCCATAGTAAATGACATTTCCAAGATTGGAAAAACAGTCACTTAGCTGCTTAAAGGGGGACAACTGAGTCCAGACCTCATGCATCTTCCAAGTCCACTCTTGGTTGAAACTAGCAGTACCTTTGGGACAGAGAAGAGAAAGCACTTCGCCACATGGTCTGCAACAATTTGCATACATTTGGTGACTAGGGACATCAACATGTGTAAATCTCATTTTTATTGAGTTTCTCAAAATCCTGAACTACAGGGATCTTTCATCTAATCAGAATTTCAGGCCATGCTCTCTGCAGGATTCAGAGAGTTCTCATCTCAAAACAAAACTTTTCCAGGCTCTGAGTCTTAGCAGGACTTTTCCTCACACTTTATATAGTTGATATTCTAAAATTCCTAGCCTGCTTAAGCAAATCCAATACAGTACATACACACACACCAACACACACTACTTTATTTATATCCCATTTAATTATACTGTAGAGAAGGGAAGGAAATAAAGACCCATTTATTTTCTATGAACTGAATCCATGTAGCAATGCCATCCCCATCTCTGGCCGTGTCCTTTTTTAAATCTATCAATACCTACCTATGTATGAAATAAAAATATACCATAAAGGAAAGAACCACAGTGACAACGTATAGCATGCTTTTACTTCATAACAGAGTAACTGCAGGCTGATTCTGCAAGACTTCCTGACAAAGAAATAACAGTATTCCCATAGAAATCAGATCCCCATTATCTCTTTTTTAATAATAATAAAAAATTAAGCATTCACCAGGCCACCCTGACAACATTCTTAGAATGTGGTTTAATAGCTCATAATGGCATGACCCATACAAAGCATATCCCTTCACCACTTCCTACATAATCAAATCCTTTGTGATGGCCGAACGCTATGCATATATCGTACTGAAAGCAGTTTGAGATAGGTTTCAAGTAAAGGTTTCATAATCTTTGGCTCAGGCTGCCTTAGTGATTAAATTGGAAATGACACAGGACAGAATTATATTAAATAAATACCCCTCCGTATCTCCTCAATTATCACAGTCCTTTTATCAATTACAGACGTGACCCAACCCAAATGGTGGTATTTAAATCTCATTCATTGCACCTCCATACAGCTTTCCTATTGAAATCAGTGGGGAAGAAGCATAATTAACTTTAAATTAGAGAGTTAACTGTGCTCTTCCTTTCTACTTTTTCCCTATCAGTATTTTAAAAAATGAACGCTTAAAAAATAAATAAATAAATACCAACCAACCAAACATACACCACAACCCCCGGCCCCAAATCCTGGCAAAATACTGCATTGCCTGATTAAAGAGAAGATCTGGGTCAAAAGTGATTGGTCCTACACTGTAATCAGTGTTGTTGTTGTTTTTGTATATTTATAACTCTAAGGTGTTTATGAATAGTGGTATCAAGCTGTATCTCCTTCCCATCCAGCTGTACACGCTGTATTAAGTTGCTGTAATCTTGGCTTATACATTACACGCTAATCCTTTCATCTTCCATATGGCCTCTGTTCCTTTTCTTCACCTGGAGCTTAAGGAAGTCCTTTTTCATGGGGAAGGTGTCAAAATGGCCCCGCCGTTCTCCAGTCCCCTGCTCATTAATGAGAAGATCAAAGAGAAACTAATAAGAAATTAATAGCCTTATAAAACACCTTCGAGCACAAGGCTTTCTTCTTATGAAAACACTGTCACAGGAATATAGGAAGCTGTGTTATACCGAGTCGGGCTATTGATCCATGAGTTCCCCATTGCACATGGACCTGGCATGTCTCTCTAGGGTTTCAGAGGGAAATGTTTCCCAGCAGACCTGGAAGAACGAGGGCCTAGACCTGGAAAGCTTGGTGTATAAACCACATCCCATTCCTCAGAACTCCATTATTTCTTCTCTGATTAGGTCTCAATAGATCCAACAGAAAAACATTATCTAGTTTTATATAGCAGTTATCACCTATTTACTGTGTCTGAAACTTCATTATCTGCACACATTGGATCTAAACTGTACTGTGTGTACATCACATTTTTAATATATCACAACAGTACTTAACTGAGCCTAACTATTTTTATTGCTTAGAAAACACATTCTCTCTCTGTGTGTGTGTGTGTGTGTGTGTGTGTGTGTGTGTGTGTGTGTGTGTGTGTGTGTGTGTGTGTGTGTGTGTGTGTGTGTGTGTGTGTGTGTGTGTGTGTGTGTTTTCTAGGCAGCAAAAATAGGAATGAGACTTCAAAATTCAATACTGGACGGATAGCACAGTAGTTCGATTACCCACTGTGCTTCCTGTGAACAAAGCTAGCCTGTGTGGTCTCGGGCTAACTGCTCAGAGCCCACTCCAGAAGCAGGGAGTGTTAAACCACTTCTGAGTACTCTCTACCTAGAAAACTTTGAAAAGGTTCACCATATCTTGGAACCAACTTGATGGCATGCAATTATTATTAATAAAGGCATCATCATTCACCCTTGACTTTACCTTGACACTAGTTTTGCTGAATTTGCAAGCTCTCGTTTTGACTTCGCTATCAGTCTGTCTTGCCAAACAATGTTACTTTCTCTCACATTGAAAATTTGCAGATTGTGGAGAAATTCTGCTTGAAAATGAATGCAAACAAAATTCTCCTCACTCCTTTGTGAACACAGAAAGGTAGAATTGTGCAATACCGCATCTAACTGTGGCAGACTGTTGGTCTCTCAACCTCAGAAGTATATGTGCAGATTAAGTTATCCTTAATAACTAAATCCCATTGTTAACTAGAGATGTGAGAGACTCAATATCAAATACTTCTGCATACAAAACAGGTATTCCATCACAAGGTTACCTATGGCCCTTTCACAGAACAAAACAGTAGAAGTCTAGAAGTAAATTGGGCTATAATTCCACAGAACATTGTTATTGTGGTTTTTGTTTTTCTTTTTCCTTTATTTGAGCAAATAGATTGGGTATTTGTCTGAAACCCCACCAGAGTGTCTAGTAAAGTAAACTGGAGCTAACACCAATCATAAATGACAGCCAAGGCTATAGAGGTTCGCCCAAGAGTTTTGGATCTCATCATGTTCCTAATGTACAGCAGTGCTTGAGCCATTATTTAGACTAGAAATGATGTAAAGAAAGAAGCCAAGTGGTCCTGCGCAGATGCCATACTTAATCTATAATTTAAAACAAGCATAGCAAAACTGTTATCTGGGGGGACAAAATCACCATAAGGTCAAGCTGTGAACTGGAATATGCTCCAAATGTTAAATGAAATTGCAGACCTTCAAACTGGCATGAAATCATAGATGAGAGCTTGAGGAATTTAAAATAAAGAAAGAGTTTTATGTTGTTTTTTGAAGAAAGAAAACAGCTAAGCTGCTCCTTAAGATCTTATTTCAGAGCACAAAGGCAGAAACTGTTCCAGATCCAATACTATCAGCATTGTTTCTTTTAGGCGGGGGGGGGGGCTGAGTGAGGTAAGCACCAGGGAGCAAATGATTGCAATGTTTTCAGTGCTATTGATGTCAACCAGGATGGATGGGGGACCCATCTTCTGTTCCACCTTAGACAGCAAAATTTCCTCGGCCAATCTCATCATTAACATTACACAGTACATTATTTGATTGCATTTTTAAACCAGCCGTTTAAAAATAAGATAGATAATGCATGACTTCTCCGGTCATATTACCACAGGAATATCCTACCACAGGATTTACTTCCACCTTGCTAGTTGCCCCATGGCTTCAAACTTCAAATGGGGTTTGATCTCAGGGAGTGCTGGAGAACACTCCTATCTGAAACGTGAAAAAGGTACCACTTACTAAATGTATATAATATGGATGGACATGGAATCATAACTTGGCAGGAGACTAGGCAACTTTTTATGTTCTGAAATAACCAGAGTTTGTGAAAATAACTGAGCTTTAAGCTAAATAATATCTAGCAGTCATGCTAGGTGGCATTGTATTACGTACAGCCCAATCCAAAGCAAGTCTATTTCAGAATAAATGTTATTCATTATTCCAATAGCTGTTATTTACAGCCAGTGTTAGTTGCAAGAACAGTCTCACATCTCAACGTAACTAGGCTATCAAAGAACAGAGCTCACTTGAAGTGGATGTTAAGATCTTAGATAGTTCCATCAATGTGTCCATCTTTTGAATGGGAAGGTGTGGGCCTGTGGTTTGCTTTTGGGATATAGTTTCAACCTTTTGCTTTAAATCAAAGTTGGACAGAGCAGGTCACCATAAAATCAATTTAACCCAATCA
Organism: Intellagama lesueurii; assembly: GCA_037013535.1. Taxonomy (NCBI): domain Eukaryota; kingdom Metazoa; phylum Chordata; class Lepidosauria; order Squamata; family Agamidae; genus Intellagama; species Intellagama lesueurii. Next base: position 217,001,718 of record JBAJHW010000001.1, on the reverse strand, counting down.
AAGTTAAGAGGAACAACAAAGATGTAAGGGACAAAAATCCTTGTGCATTCCTATGCAAATAGTGTAACTTTTGGAGGCAAATTACTCTAAGTTAAGAAATCACTGTAGACATTATCAGTTGCACACTGAGTCACACAACTCAATATACAAAAGAAAATGTTTACAGTAATTTCTGAACGTAAGGCAGTTTGCCTCCATTTGTGTTGCGCCAGCATAGCGAGACAAGAGGATTTGGGCTTTTGTACAATAGCAGAGAAGCTAAACTTCAGAGGGTTCTGGAGAAAGGAGGTGCAGACCCTAACCACCGAGTTAATTAATTTGTGACATTGTAATCCCAACATTTGTCTAGCATCTTTGTTCAAAGGTAGTGGTTCCCAACCTTGGGTAACCCAAGAGTTCGTGGACTGCAACTCACAGAAACCTTCGGCAGCACAGCTGGTGGTGAAGGCTTCTGGGAATTGCAGTTGGAAACCATTGTTCTGCGGTACATGGCAACAATTTACCATCCAAATCTTGAATTTCTGTGTTGTTAGAATGGACACATTTTGCTCTCACCTGCCCATATACAGGGGTCAGAAGGTGAATTCCGCATCCTTCTGCAATGTCAAGCTCATATCACCTCTCAAAATGCCATATAGTTCAAGCACAGATCTGACTTCAGAAGAGTGTTCTAGGCATGCGTGCATTCATGATATGCTTTCTGTTCATGGCCAGTTTGGTAGGGGTGCCACCACAGTTGTAAACTGTAAAGTACAGAATGGAAAGAGTTCATAGCTACGAGAATGTTGCTATTAAAAATAAGGTGTTGGATCCACAGAATCCACCACCACCACCCCGCCTCCTCTGACAGCAACACCTCCACACACCTGCTAAAGTGCTACAGAGATGGTTGGGGCACTTGCTGTATGGGGTACGTTATTTATTTATTTGATTTTTATCCCAGCCATTTAGTGCTATGCCACTATCCTGGGTGACTTACAGACATGAGACACAAACATAAAACAACCAACCCCTCAACCAGACAAATCTCTCATCTAATAAAGAAAAACAAAACAAAACAAAACAAAAAATCCCCCCCCCCCGTTGCGGCAACCACCAGAAAGCCAACTAAAATATAATAACATAGTAAGTGATCATGCGGGTCAGATAACTTGAAAAGCTTCTCTGAAAAGATGTGTTTTAACTGGGCTTCTAAGTGCTAGGAGAGAAGGAGCCTGGCACACCTCCACAAGCAGGGCATCCCATAATGTAGGAGCCAACACTGAGAAGGCCTGGTTCCTAGTCATTGATTTCCAGGCCTTCCTCAGGGTGGGAGCTCGCAGCATCACAACTTGGGTGGAGCAGGTGGCGGATGTGGACAGTCCCAGGGAGAGGTGCTCCAACAAGTAACAAGGTCTCAAATTGTTGTGATGTAGAGGGTAAATGGAGATGGGGGGATCCCACAAAATCAAGGTGAAGCACCATCTGTGGACGGAGTAGCATTCACAGAAGGTGCCTTTGTCCAGCTTTGGAGACCCACCCACTCCCATTTCTCTCTCACCACAGCATTGCCTGTCCGTCAAGCTCCTCCGACAATCTAGCATTTTGGAGAGTGTCTCTTGGAGCAGTCTGCTTCTGCCATTCTAGTTCCATGTGCCTCAGTCTGGATCTGACCCCAGTAGTTATCTTCAGATCCTCTGTTGTTGTTTTGAGCTTAATAAGGAACAGAAGAGTTATTTCTTGGGACTATAGCTCCCTGACCTACATGCAATTACTAGGCTCAACTAGAGTAGACCTACTAAATCAATTGCTAATTGAATTACAGCTATATAAGTCCCATCGATTCAACGTGTCTACTCTAGTCGACTAACAATTAGATTTAGGTCCCAGAATCCCTATGTAGTGTGAGCTGTAGTCAAATTTTAGTGCTTAGATAATGATTTTACTATTGCTAATAAGAATGGATTGATTCATTTTCCCCTTCCACTTTCCATTCTATTAGTGTTTCACAGTTTTCAAATTAAGTCCCAATTCTATTTTAATTTCGGTTGCTATAAAATCTCCATGTATTGGGTTGGTTATACATTTTTCTGCCACTTTGGGTGGCTCTAATGTAGTTCTGTGGATGTTGCTGCTACTTGTGGACCAGCATGGCTCTTTTTAATTTGTTATGAAATATATCACATTTAGTCATTTAAATGATAGAATCTACCATCAGAGGAAGAAATTTTTTGGCCACCTGAGGAGGCAACTGCACTGGCGGTTCAATCCTCCTGCATCTTCTATATCCTACACTAATACTGTACTTTAGCTTCAATTAGCTTTTTTCCTAGCACACAATCTAAATGTAATCTCCAGCTTTGCTGGTTCAAAGAACAGAATCCAGAACAGATTCATTTCCAAGCTCTAATACAGGCAATCATATTACTGTGTGCTTCTGCTTTATGGCAATTCAGGAACTTGTATACTTAATCCAAGGAAATGGATAGAAGTCTGAGTTTCAGCCCACCTTGTTTCTTCAGAAATTGAGAGTGAGGTTCTGTCCAGATGTTCATATAGCTCGCTTCCAGTTCAAAAATTAGGTCATTGGCCTTAACCATTAAAAAACTAATTCCTTGTTGAATATTCAGATGTTTAACTCATTGAATTAGCAGTATTAATTAACTACTTAAATAACTAGTTTAAATAGTGTGACTTATGGGGTTCCTTCACATCTAAAGCAAAAGCAGCTTCAGATCCCAGGTAGACAAGGAACTGGGATGATTGGAACAAACCCTTTACCAAGTAGGGACACTCACATTTAAAGCTCTGCTTAGCAGACGGTCAACACAAATCATCCCAGCTCCTTTTCCCAGTTTGAATAAGAGGCTGCTTTTCTTCATCACATTTCTTCAAATACTAAAAGCATTTTTCAAACTTCTGAGATTATTCTGAAATCAACTTATTCAGAGGAGACTTGAAAACAATATTTTGCAATGGGGCATTTATAGCAGGGAAAGGATGTGTATATTAACCAGAACTGGTTGCTATGAGTGGAAATAACCATGCCAGGAGAGGGAGCTGAAAACGTTGGCAAGGCTTGTTCATCCCAAAAGTACATAAACACTGCCACAGACACAACCAATTATCGCCCGTATGGCACCTGGCAGGATGGGCCCTGAGCTGTGCACCCTTACTTAGGTGAAGATGATGTGGGGGGCCCAGTGCATATCCTTAATCCGATCAGTTAATCATGTGGTTTCCTCAAAGATAGTTTCATGCAGTGTGGATCATTCAAGCATCTCTAAGTACTAATAATTTAAAATGTGCATGTCAGAGCAGATTGGCACTAATCAGTAGTATTATGAAAGGGTATCTTGATTTTCACTGATGGGTATGAATTTTGTTCCCTGAATGAGAACATAAAGGGGAGGAAATGCTATGTACTGAATTCAGCCAAAGTTTTATTTAGCCCAGTACTTTGCACCCTGAGAGGGAGCTCTTTTCAATGTCAGTCACAGCTGAAAAGCTTAGAACATTAGTAAACTCTCTGTGCTAAAGTCTGAACCTCCGATGTACTGTCTTGAAGGCATGTACCCAGTCATTGATCCATAACCCCACCTCCACCCAAAATGAGGAAGCTAATTTTGCATGGAATAACAGCCAGTGGTGAGTAATTTCATCTACCACTGCATTTATACTAGTGGCAGTAGGGGCCATAGAAGGAGCATCCCTGAAGCACTGTGCATTGTGAGTACAGCATTGTGAGGACAAGTCAGGTGTCCTCTGGTCAATGGTGTGCAGTCAGCAAATCCTTCATTTCCAGAGGCATTGCACTGGAACAGCACCAAACCCACTCACATCATGGATGCCGACCCCCTGGATGAAGGCTGAAGTTGAAAAAAGGTTTCTACACACATCTCAGGCTCTGACTGCTTCTGCTCAAAAATAGTCTGATTGTCTTGATGTTTTAATTGTTTTTTTGCTTTTTCCTATATTTCATGTGTACCCATGATTTTGAATTGTGCAACGCTCTGATACGAACAAAGAAAGAAAAGACTACAGCCAGAAAAGAGGAGAGAGATTCGTGGGATGTTCTGCCTCAGATGCTAAAAATAACCTGAGGTCTTGAGTATTATTCACCTTGTTTGAGAGCAGGAGAGGCACTATTTGCTACTCTATCTCAAGGACCAAAATGTTTTGGGCCTACAGTGAATAGCCCCTCCCATTAATAATAATAATCATGTGCCGTCAAGTCAGTGCTGACTTAGGTAAAGGTAAAGGTTCTCCTTGACATTTAGTCCAGTCGTGTCCGACTCTAGGGTGCGGTGCTCATCCCCGTTTCCAAGCCATAGAGCCAGCATTTGTCCGAAGACAGTTTCCGTGGTCACGTGGCCAGCGCGACTAGTGCTGACTTAGGGTGACCCTTTTCAGGGTTTACCAGGTAGAGAATACTCAGAAGTGGTTTGCCATTCCCTTCTTCTAGGCGAGTCCTGGGACTGTGCAGCTTGCCCAAGGCCACACAGGCTGGCTCTTCACTCAGGAGGACCCGTGGGGAATCGAACTCCCAACCTCTGGCTCCACAGACAAATGCCTAATGCACTGAGTTATCCAGCCACCTCCCCTCCCATTACTATGTCATAAATTTGCTCTTTCAAGGTCTGTGGGGTGGTTTTGTCCTTTTTGCCTAAGCAAGTTATTTATCTGTTTAGATTTGTCAATAGCTCTGGTGCCTCAGGACAAATTCACATCTGAGCGTAACCAAAAGGAGCAAAAATGATTTTGCATTCTTCAGTGTCAAAGCAAACATAAAGGTATTTTATGCTGGCTTGGTGTCATTAGCAAGGAAGGTTAACCAGAAGGACTACCTCCAGATAAAAAATGCCTGGTGTTATGCAGTATACCCACCCAGCATGGATTGCTGTAAATGAAATGCAAAGCCCAATAAAACATGTCAAGTTTTGTTATTTAATCCTACCTCTTGATTTCTAAGTGTGTCCATGTGTTTTTATATGTAATAGGATGTGAGAGCCATAATAAATCCCTGATCGATTACTTCGTAATAACCATAATTACATTTTAGGCTAACAGGTATCATAATTTATCTTCCTCTGTTCGTGATAACATCCTATGTTTTTAATGGCTATTCAACAATCTTATAGTCCCAGTGCAAATACTCCACTTTGTGGTTAGGCAGTGAGTTATGCTGCTGAAGAAATGGGCTGTATACCGCAAACCACTTAGTCCACAGGAGCCAAGCTGAATAAAGAGAGACAGCAGTGAAATTTGTTGTACAAGAAATGAAGCCACAATGAACTAAGAGTAAATAAAAATGACCCCAGACAGAAACGTCTTAACATTCACAGAGAGAGGGTGTGTGTGTGTGTGTGTGTGTGTGTGTGTGTGTGTGTGTGTGTGTGTTACATTGGGACATGTCGACTTCCTTGTAGTCACAGCAGGGCTGACTCCAGACGGGATGTTGTCCTACACTGTTGGGGCCCCCAATCAACAATTTTAAATGTCTCCTTTACTCTGAAGTCTCTGATGTCTTTTTAAATTTAAGGCACCATGGGAACAAAAACGGCAATGCCCTTGGACAAGGCCTTCCCTACCGGTGGGCAGAGGGAAGCCGTCACGTCAGGTTGCAAATGCTGGGGTAGAGCCTCTCCAGCCTTTTGTTTTGAGGCATTAGCTCAGGTGACAGAACAGCACTGATTTAACCTGTGAGCATCCTCGGTGTTCTCATTGACTCCCTGGCTCTTTGGCTCTGCTCATAGACACTATATAGCACGCAGCCTCTCTTAGAGATGTCGTTAAGTGCCAAAGTGAAGTCTGTAGTTCTCTTAACTTTAAGCATCTTTTCACACCTATGTGTCTCAGTTCCAACATTTAGTGGAAAAGCAGTAGGACCAAGGTCCAAGCACGCCAGTTTGAAATGCTGACTTTGGCCATTCATTAAAAATCTGACCCACTGTGGTAAGACTTCCGATGGGTCAGATTTTTAACTAATGGCCCAAAACTGTTTGTCAAAACTCTTTCCTTGTGAATAGAAGGTAAAGGTAAAGGTTCCCCTTGACATTTAGTCTAGTCGTGTCCGCCTCTAGGGGGCGGTGCTCATCCCCGTTTCCAAGCCGTAGAGCCAGCGTTTGTCCGTAGACAGTTTCCGTGGTCACGTGGCCAGCGCAACTAGACACGGAACGCTGTTACCTTCCCACCGTGGTGGTACCTATTTATCTACTCACATTTGCATGCTGTCGAACTGCTAGGTTGGCAGGAGCTGGGACAAGCGACGGGAGCTCACTCCGTCGCGTGGATTCGATCTTCCGACTGCTGGTCTTCCGACCTTGCAGCACAGAGGCTTCTGCGGTTTAACCCGCAGCGCCACCACATGCCTTTTTTTAATAGAAGAGATCCTTATAAATACAGTTCATGCTGCAAGGTTTTTTTAAGCTTCAAAAAAAAAGCACCAGGGTGTAAGCATTTGTTCACTTCTTGCCAAAAGAAGTGAAAGTCTTTTATTATTTAAGAGCTCTATGAAGCACATCAAGACATACAAAATCTGGAGTTCCCAGAGAGCTCTAAGGCAGCCCTCATTGATTGTCTTTCCTTTTTAAGCTGATGTGCAGTGCAAAATAATTTAAAGCTAGAACTAGGGCATTTTCCCTGTTGAAAACTAGGGCATTTTTATTCCCATCGATTTCAATGGGAAGGAGTTAAGCAAAGACTTAACACTACCTGAGAAGTTAAGACCACTTAGATCTGCTTAGCTTTTGGATGACATGTTGTTGTTTTGGAGGAAGGAATCCAAAGCAGACGTGTTGCTTTAGAAAAGTAATCAAGAAAAGCTGTCTTCATTTTTACCTGGCACTCATCATCCCAAGCTGAAAGAAAGAAAGGAAGGAAGGAAGGAAGGAAGGAAGGAAGGAAGGAAGGAAGGAAGGAAGGAAGGAAGGAAGGAAGGAAGGAAGGAAGGAAAGAAAGAAAGAAAGAAAGAAAGAAAGAAAGAAAGAAAGAAAGAAAGAAAGAAAGAAAGAAAGAAAGAAAGAAAAATCTAATTAGCTACCGTACTTGATAAGACAGGAGTTTCATGATATTGTCTTTCTCTAGTGGTTCCATAAATCTTAGAGTAATTGGATCAGCTAGATATTTGGGGATTTTAAGTCTCTGAAAGCCTCTGGCACCTCAATACTGAACAACATAGCATAGCAAATGTCTGCATTTCACACAGAGCAACAATCAAACTCTGCACTACCCAGAAAAAAAGGAGAATTCAGCATCTGCTCTGTTAGTATACAGCTGCCATCTTTCAGACATTAACTACTTATAATTGTCATCTGCACAAGTCTTCACATTATTTGAGAAAAACCAACAAAATGTCAAAACTATCGGTAGCTTTGTGATCCCATAATGGAAGCATGAATAAGGAAAATATCTGGCCTCATAGGTAGGGGAGATGAATCTAACTGTATCACTCCATCTGATACTGAAAGAAACAGAGCAGTATTTTAACTTCTGCTGCAGGGGCTGGACCTCAGCAAAGGCTCGTGGCAGGCTCAACTGCACTGTTGTCTTGAACTTTAATATATACATACCGTATATACTCAAGTATAAGCCGAGTTTTTCAGCACAATTTTTTTGCTGAAAAAGCACCCTCTCGGCTTATACTCCAGTCAGTGTCAAAATTACATGTTCTCCCCTGCAGGGCGGGTGTTCTCCGGACTCCCCCGCTCATCTACGGGCGCCTGCAGCCTCTGTGGGTGGTCCGATGACCCGGGTTAAGTACACTGCATTTTTCAGACTCCGCAGGCAGACACCATGCTGGGAGGATAATAGCAGTCTATGTCCAAATGACAATGAGACATTCCCCCTTTGGAGCGCAAGCTCCGCCCTCCAATCTTCCCCTCAGTTCCTTTTTTTCCGCCACGTTGGAAATACGTATAGGAACACACGGAGCTAACAGCGAGTATTCTCTCATTAATATATCTGTTCTCTATTACCTTTATCATTATATTGGACTACAATCATCTTTATTTTACATCCCGTTGTGATTATCTTCTATTTTACCCTCAATACGTCCTGCGCAGGCGCAGAAAACCCCAACAACCATACCGATACCAAAAAACATCATACCGAAGGCAAGCATACTATCAACATCATCCGTATCAGTACCTCGGCTTATACTCGAGTCAATAAGTTTTCCCAGGTTTTTTTGTGTGGTAGAATTGGGTGCCTCGGCTTATATTCGGGTCGGCTTATACTTGAGTATAATTTTATTATACTCAAGGAAAGGAAGGGAAGATGAATTAGAATTTTAAATTTTGACTTTTGGAGCTGAAGCAATACTTTCTCTGTGTATTTTTTTTCTGGGGGGAAAAAGTTTTATAATCATGCAGCTAAATTTTATATAATTTTCTGTGGTCCCCCCCCCCCTTCTTTTGCAGAAGTTCGTGTTCCTTCTGGAGGAAAAAGTGACCATGGATCAGCCAAGAAATTTTAAGGAGTTTCTTGGAAAGAGGAGGAGTTACACAGAACAGTCTTGCTGTGTGGAGAAGAGACAGATTGTCTTCCCCCTTCTGTCTCTCACTGAATCCTGAGAGGCTGCAAGACTTATATTCTGAAACAAAACGATCTGTCTCTCACATTATTTGCCAGCAGCACCAGAAGTCATATTGTAAATCAGGGGGAGCAAGATCTAGGGGTCTGGGCTCAATGTCCCTCAGGAATGACTGGGGGACATCCCCAGAATCAAAATCAGAAGTGACTAGAATGGCACTTTTCATTTCCCATGCCCCCCATTAAAACAAGAAAGGAAAAGGAAACAAGGCATGGAAAATCCTTTGTTTTAAAGGCAGAGGTGGGGACTCGAGTTGTAGAACTCACTGGTCAAGCTGGACTTGAGTCACACCAGTGACTTGACTCAGACTTGGGGGGGGGGGTTCAAATGACTCAGACTTTACTTGTGACTTGGAACCCATTCACCCCTCCCTTTTTTCCTGGGGAAAAAAGCTTGTTTTTGATATGGACTCAGACTTGGAGCTTGGGACTCGGGACTTGGTACCAAAAACTCAGACTCAGAATTCCAATCCAAAGGCTTGCCAACATCCCTGTTTTAAGGAGAAGTGTACTTCCTGGAGGCTTACATGAACAAACTCTTCCTGGGGCCACACAGAGTTCTCTGGATGAGAACTGTGTGTGGCCCATAGATAGCCCGTTTCCCAGATCTGCTCCAAATTATTCTGTTGTGTTACATGCTGATTAAAACATTGAAGCAAAAGTCATGTTGTACATAGAAGAAGGAGGGGAAAGGAAAGGAAAGGAAGATGAATTAGCATTTTAAATTTTGACTATTGGAGCTGAAGCAATACTTTCTGTGTGTATATTTTTTTTCTGGGGGGGGGAAGTTTTACAATCATGCAGCTAAAGAAGTGCCTCTCAGGTGGCAAGATATTCAGATTTCTTCACTCCCTAAAGGAACCAGTGAGTAAGGAAGCAAGGCCCACAATAAAGCCAAAGTAATCACTAAACCTGCTGAGCGAATAGACACGTTCAAGTGAGATTACTTGGCTATGCTTCTACCTCTAAAACTCTCCACCAGTCAGCTCATTAGTTAGCAGGTTGCCTGGCCCCAGAAATGCCCTGTGAGATCGACTAGGCTTTTATCCCTTCCTGGCTCATGTTTAACTGTTATTGTCATTCTAAAATCGCTGTCAGGATGAAATCAGTGACTTTATTCTCCTGCTTCGCAGCCAGCTTAATCTTAAAATGGATCCCTGGAGCCAAAGGATTCTGAAAAGAAGGAATGGGACTGTGCATTTCAACAGGCCAAGGAAGGAAGGCAGGAAGGAAGGAAGGAAGGAAGGTACACGATTTCCCAGTACTATACATTCAAGTTGCAGGGACAAATCTCCAATCAGTATATTGCTACATTTTTAAAGTGAGTCTGAAGTAGCAGAGCCACAAATGTTCAGAGGCACAATTGTCACTTTAAAAAAAACAACCTCAGGCACAATGAAGCTTCATCAAACACTTTAAGACCCACTGAGTCTTATCACCACAGCAGGAACTTTGCTGGAAAGTGTGACATATAACAGTAAATAATTGACAAGTGTCCCACTGGTCTCTGCACTGTACACAAAGACACAGTGTGTCTCTCTCTGTGTGTGTGCAGCCATACGTGGCCTCACCATTCTGGAGTTAAACAGATGGCCCTTGTGACGGGCAGGCCAGAAACCACACCTGACCATCACAATGGAACACTGATTCAGTAGCCAATGGTTGAGCAGGAGGAGGGAACAAGAGAAATATAGGAAGAGAATGGAGGACAGTTATAATCAGTTAGGATTTCAGTTAGTCAGGAGTTAAAGAAAGAGAAGTAGTTGGAAGAACTGTTATGAAGAGTTAGGATTAGGAGAAGCTTTGAGAAAGAGATAGATAGATAGGGATTATTAAAGTGAAAAAAGTAACACTTGGAAAGAAATGTATAAGAGAACTGAATGCAATGAAAACTATAAGAAATAAATAAAATGTAGTGATTGAAACTAGATGCCAAGTAACCAACATATATTTAAGTTAAATGAAGTTTAAAGAATATCAAATACAATACCACCTATAATTTCCTTGATTCTTAAATATGTTAATCTGTTAATAAACAAAGTTATATTTGACACAATTGAGTCTGTATTTCAAATTGGTAATCGAGGAAGGATTTCCTCTGGTGGCAGCGAAAGTGAAGACAAGAGAAACTGTCATACCTGAAGGCAAATCTGTTTATTAGGGAGAACATACAGAGGAGCTGGGGGTGTGTGACAGCCCTCAATTATGAATGCCAGAATAGCCGAATAAATAGGAAGGTGGCATTTGGGGGAGGGGGAGGCAGACACGGGCACTGTTGCATGTTGTCTGTATTGGGAGCCAGTAGGGAGAAGAAGAAATAGGATGGAGGTAAAGCTCTCCTTTCAGAGAAATATTGTCTTCCAGGTTGTTGTGATCCTTTGACCTTGGTGTAAATCCCATTGACCTCAGTGGTTCTTACCTCTGAATACATACTATGCAATATGTATACAACTGAACTCTTAAAAGTTGAAATAACCATCCGAGGGCACGGTTACACTGATGAATTGAATCCAGAGCTGGTTTGGAGTTTTATAAATTGAGTTGATGTCACACGGTTTTTGTTCTGGTGTATGCATCCTCATGATCACCCACAACAATGGCAGGCACCCGCATGGTCTCCCCACCCTCCACCCTGCCAGGCTCTGGTCTGCATTCATGCCTGGGCAGAAAAGGGGGTGGAGGTAAAGGAGAGGTAAAGGAGGTAAAATAATGCATTTTCCCCCTCCATTGGACTTGGCAGTCATTTCCACAGACATTCAAGACACAATTTACTCCGATGCAGGCGTTCATGTATTCCAAAAACAATTCAAATAAATCGGATTCACTATCAAGTTAAAATAAGCAACCTCATCACGACTGTTTAAAATAACTTGCTTTCCAGCCCAAAAAATAGAGGCACACTTAGATTGTGGTCACACTGGCAATTTGAATTTATTTCTCTTCAGACTTTTTAACAATCAGGTTCAAGTGACGTGATATTTAAACCAGTGGTACTTTCACATGCATTGAATGGAAATCTATTTATTTCTGGTGATTTAAACCGGTTTTTGTTTCTACATTAAAATTGCTGCATTTGCTGAAATTGACTCCCTTCTGTTTTAGGAGCATGCTGTTCTTAAAGATTTTGATTTTTTTTTCTTTTTTCTTTAAAAAGGAAGTGATAGATCGATAAACTGAGTGTCTAAGAAGTGCCATCTGTTGTCATAATAGTCACTAGAAACCACAGGGGAAACACTGGTGAGGTGACCCCAGCTGATTAATGATGAAAAAATGAGAATGGGGAGGGAGATTTCCAGCTGATTTGTGGGATGATGCTCCTGGTGTGTGGACTATCCTCTGTGTCCAGGCATACCTGCTCTACATTCGCTGGTCTTCTCCTGCTCTGCCAGCTCCTTCATTGGCCAAATGGAGAGAATGGGGTAGGTGACCGTAATGCTGAATGTACTGATGAAGTGATGTAGCGATAAACATTTTTTAAAAGAATGTTTTTTAAATTTTAAAACAAAACAAAAATGTTGCTCCTGCCACCCAAAATCAACACAGGCACAAATTAAAAGGGCAGCAACACTCACATCCACAAAACCCACATTGAGTTGAATTGATTTTAGGAGCGAGGTGATTTAAAAAGCCCCTGATGGCCAGTTGAAAAAAAACTTGCATTGCAGACCATATAAATCAGTTTCACCATTTGGACATGAGAACAATAAAATCTAAATCGATTTAAATGAGGCATAAATGTAGTTCTTATTGTCAGGGTGACCGCAGCTTCAGTTGTGCATCATGTAGGCAGAAATTTTAAAACTGATTTTAAATGTGCTAAACCTGACGAAAATATAGAAGAATTACTACATGTAACCACACCATAAGGTAGGAAACCTTCTGTACATGTTCAGAGACAACTGGCTCTCCGATCCATTTCTGACAACAGAGTCCAGTTCTTATCCCAGGAAAAAAAGAAAGGAAAGGAAAAGGAACTTCAGAGAAGATATATAGAATTCTGTCACTGCGATTAATGTATAGTACCATCACTAATATGAATAATTAGCACTGAAAAATATTTTTCTGCATAGCTGGAAACATTTATTTTTTATTTTATAATACCCTGTTTCCCCGAAAATAAGACAGGGTCTTATATTAATTTTTGCTCCAAGAAACGCATTAGGGCTTATTTTCAGGGGATGTTTTATTTTTTTCATGTACAACAATCTACATTTATTCAGATACAGTCATGTCATCTTCTTCTGGTTGCTGCACAGTGGTGGAGGGCAGGGTTTCACTTAAGTGGGACTTATTTTTGGGGTAGGGCTTATATTATGAGCATCCTGAAAAATCATACTAGGGGTTATTTTCAGTTTAGGTCTTATTTTTGGGGAAACAGGGTAAGAGCATGCTGTCAGCAGGTTTCAAGGAGTTACCATCGAAAAAAGTACTTTTTTAAAGGTTTTTTTTTAACTTAGAAAATAATTTCCTTGCATGCGTGCAGTAATCCTTGCAGCAATTCTAAACCTGAAAGCAGGTGAGCACGATTTGTTTCTCATTTTGCACATAGGCTGTGGGCAGGAGGCAATATCCAGCTGGTCAAATATTTGTAACGATTCCTTGAGCATGTTCCCAAACTTGGTGGAAGCTCTCTTGTTCAAAAAGGGGAACCTGATGAACTTTGGCATCTCCAGCACCTGTTAAAAACAAACAAACCAGGAGTTCTGTGAAAGGAAAAGGTGGTCAAGAGAAGCAGATCATGCAGGTATCGCAAACACCTGAGGCTCCCTCCCTGTATTTCATGCAGAATCTAAGTAAGCCCAGCCTTCAGTCTCCCGTCTATGAAACAACTTCAAAAGGAGTGCTTTTGAACGGGAAATTAGTAAGGGAGGCTACATACACTGGTCAGCTCTTTTATGGCCCAACGCCTGATTTACACAATGAGAAAATATTTTGCATAATACTTAGAGATGGCTGCCCGGGTTTGAGGAACTAATATATGATAACCCTGAAAGAGGGAAGTGCCTGGTACTTGGTAAGAGTGGAAGGGAGAATTAAGAACAGAAAGGTGGGGAAGGGAGAAGAGATAGTAGAAAATAAAAATAAAAATATGTCAGGGACGAAACTTAATTTGGAGCCGGCACAGGCTGATTTTGTGTTAGAGACGTTAGAGAGAGAGGACAAGAACCAGGGGAAACAGAAAAGCACTGGCAGGGTTTCTAACTGAGGTAAAGCTGAATACATTTTGCTGGAGTTTTATTTACAACCTCACATGCTGTCTGGAGGTTGAGTGACAGGGAGGGATTTTTCTGGGGTGATTATATGTCCAGCACTCACATTCTCTGTTGAGTGTCTTATCCTGTTTCCCCCCCTCGGCTGGTGGCAGTTGTTTGTTGCTGTTGATCTGTTCAGTTGGTTGCTAGTATGTGTGTAGTAAAGAAAGCAGTATGTACAAGCCTGTAATTTCAAGCAACTGTCAGTAAAGGCATGTTTTTTGTTCTTTCTCCTACAAAAGTCTCAGTGTGAATTATTGAGACTTCACTGCCAGATCCATATACCTCTCTTCATTCATCTCGATGTCTCTCTTGCTTGTGATACACATTGTTTCCATTTAAGATGCTAAATCTGAAATCAGTATTCTATTCTTCCTTCATCTTTTTTAAAAATTGGAGTGCTAAATGATGTCACAGCTTTCTTACATTGCCCTTTGATCTTTTTTCAGACCTGACAAATGGTTATTTGGGGACACTTAAAGCACAATTGTGGAGCCAGCCTGTCTGCTGGCCAGGTGCAATTGCACAAGACTGGCAGCTTTTAATAGGAGCTACATATTTAATTAAAAGCTTCTTTCTCCTGGGTTTCACTACTAATTGCTTGCTATTCAACATGACAGGGGGAATGACAAAGGGATCTCATAGTCAAAGAAAGTTACAGCAATTATACCTTCAGTCTCCAGTGGAATTTGGCTATGGTAGCCATGTATCAATCACTTGAAAGAGGAAACAGGGAAAAGAAGATAGCCGTTTCCATGACATTTGCATGTACTCGTTTATATGTGATTGATGGAAATGTGCATGGTTTTATATGATTGTAATTATAAAGGCAGTGTTTTCAATTATAGCAGGAAAGACTGTGAACAAGCACCTTGAATGCCTTCCATTCAGTCTGCTATACAGGTGCTACTAACTGTTCATGGGCAACATCAAGGTCCCTTGCTTGACGCTGCTGTCTCATGGTTTGTGATCCTTAAAGCCAGAGTTGAACCGGGCAGCACTTACTTACTTACTTACTTACTTACTTACTTACTTACTTACTTACTTACTTACTTACTTACTTACTTACTTACTTACTTACCCTATAATCCTAGAACTGCAGAGTGGGAAAGGACCCTATGGATCATCAAGTCCAGTCCCTGTCAAAAAGGCACAGTGGGGAATCGAACTCCCAACCTCTGGCTTCTCAGCCAGATACCTAAATCACTAATTCATTCATTAATTTATGGCACTTTTATGCCACCTTTCTCCCTGTGATGGGACACTTAAACTGGAAGATACTTTCAAATAGAGAACTGAAGGAAACATGGCCTCCCTAACTTTGGCCATAGTTTTTTTGGGGTGGGTGGGTGGGGGAGGGCTGCTTCATTCTTCACAATGCTCATGTCCTCCAAACACTCATGTTCAACTAGGAAATATAACAGTTGTCTTCATTTTGCCAGGTTTGTGACTCCTTGTGTTAAACTATTCCGGGACTAAAAAGGTGAAAGAAGAGAGCTTGTGAATGGTTCCAGAACATCAACACTGTCTACGAAGAGTTTCTGTTGAGAACTTTTAATGAAAAAACAGAGGTGCACATGAACCCAATTTCCCACCCAACATTAATCCTTTATTAATGTAGCATTTATCATTCTGAAATCCATGGATTGTAAAAACAACTATTCACAGTCTTATCAGAGGAGAGCATTTCTCCTTGTTAAGATACAATAAAATGTTGAGATTTGTTAACCAGGGATTTCAACTTGACAGGAAGTTCCTTTACTAAGTAGAACTGGATGCACACAGCCTGCATTACTGTGAAAGATGCTGACATGAATATTCTTAATGGTAATTTTGTAGTTTGTATCTCCTGAAAGTCATTTGTGAGGAAACATACATCCTGCCTTGGAAATCTGCATGTTTGTCTGTGGTTCATTTGAGCTAAAATACGCACAAAATTACATGGACATTGTGATCATGGACATAACTAGAAACAGTACACGCAAACACACATACAGAAACAAAATCAGCCAGTGGGCGAAAGACATACTAGCAAAATGCATACAAAAATATATATGTTCCAAAAAAATGTTTATGGAATATACAGGTGAATTGACATGCAGGGTGGAAAAGTCTCATAACCTGGTAGGGGAAAGTTACAGATGAGATCCAGAGAAATGCAACAAAATTGAAGCTGAAGCGGTAACTGGGCATTATCTTTCTGTTTCAACTCGCCAATGATAGAGGAGGGCACTCTAGCCCCTCGCCCTCTCTTTTTCATACCACCATTCTCCTATGTGTGGAGAAAATTTAGTTTGGATGGGGCAGCCTCTGGTATGAGTGGAGGCTCTCCACTGAGAGCCCTCCCAGATAGCTGATGCTCTCCGCCTCAGACTCAGGGCTCTCCCCCCCCCCCACAGGAGACTGGAAAGAGAAGAGTGGGGCTAGAGCACTCCTGTCTTGATGTGGTGACCCAAAACAGAAAGAGAATGCCTGAAGAGGGCTTGCAGCCTTTCCCCCTCTCTAATGACCCCACCAGGTAACACAGAATACTTCTGCTAGGTGATAAAGCAGTGTGAGAATCCTGCACTCTTCTTAAAGTCTTGGGTTAGTAGCTGCCACTTGTGCTAAACCCTACAGTGAAAACTAATTTGGTCAAATTTACACAAGCATGTTAAAAATGCCTTTTACATGCTTTGGAGCTTTTCTTTTTTTCCTTTTTTTTTAAGGTTTACTAAAAGGGTAGTTATTTTAAAGGAGAAGGGATAGAAAAATATTGTGCTGGTTGGCTAGGAAATAAGACTTCAATTTGTTGTTCTGGAACGAGTAAGCAAAGCAAACACAGCAGCTGCAGCAGGTTTACTTTGCTTTGTAGCCCAACCTCTGAAAACCAACGAATTGGATTTGGAACCTAATGCAACTGCAAAGTTCTGATCTCCTCGCAAATATTTACCATGATATTTGTGTTTATCCTTTCAGCACTGTCTGATTTGTAATAGCGTAATTCATCTTCATTTAGTTCACCTTTGCTTAGTTGAGTTTTTTTTTAATTTGCCTCAATTAGTTTAATTTCCTGAATTCAATTCAATTGATCTGCCTCATTTACCTTTACAAATATAATGGCAAAACCAACACTGAGAAGGCAAACATAAATTGTAACAAAACGCTGGGACTTAAACCACTTCAGGCATCTGCTCACAAAACGTGATGTGTTGCATGGGGTGCATTGAGAACCATTCGGCAATTGGGTGTACAACGTCAACGCTGTGGAATCCCAATTTCTTGGATTCTTTTTTTTTTTTTTTTTTTGTGGGGGGTTACTTCATTTTAAGCCACTTGGATCCAAGACTCTCCTGTCTGTGAATTCTCAGTTGTGGTATCTGAAATCATTACATTTCAATTATCTGTGGAATGAATTAAAATTAGTTGTCATTATAATGAGACAAGAGGTTTGGTTCAGCACAGTTGTGCTGAACTGCCATTCATTAGCATGCTATTTAGGAAGCATAGCTGGGGAAATCACACATAATAAAGAACCAATTTCAGGTTTGAAGGTCATTTGGGATAAATACCCTCAGATGCTCTGCGAAATCATGCTCCCACTGCTTTCCTCCTCGGTAGCCATTGAATGGTATAAGTAGCAAGGCAGCCTAGAGGTAAGGAGCTTCAGTTTACTCCAAGGTCTCCATAGGCCTCCCTCTCTGGTGTCTTCATTGGGTGTCTTCTGTCATCCCAGCCTCCTCCTCTTTTTTCCTGGCTCCCAGTGCAAGCACTGCAGAACCCCCCAGTTGTGTTTCTGGCCAAGCCATCCTATTATTGTCAGGTTTGATCCAAGGAGAAGGGATGTCTAGGCACATACCTACTTCTCAGAATGCCATAGAACTACCAGCTCTGCTGGCACCCTTAGGTCCAGAGTATAAGTATTCACATGGACTCCTTCAAAATGCCACTCTTGAATTTTTCCCAGCAGGGCACAAGTGGTGCATGAGGCATACTACCCAACATGTTGAGTTCCTGCGTACCTTTAACTAATAAGCTGTGGCCTTATTCTCCCATCAATTCCAGTTTCTGTATCCATTGGAGGCGATATGGACATGGATATATCTCCTCCAATGGATACAGAAACTGGAATTGATGGGAGAATAAGGCCACAGCTTATTAGTTATATATATATATATATATATATATATATATATATATATATATATATACAGTCATGTGAAAAAGGAAGTACACTCTCTTTGAATTCTATGGTTTTATGTATCAGGACATAATAAAAATCATCTGGTCCTTAACAGGTCTGAAAATTAGGTAAATACACCCTCAGATGAACAACAACACATGACATATTACACCGCGTCATGATGTATTTTACAAAAACAAACCCAAAGTGGAGAAGCCATGTAAGTGCACCCTTGCTGCTTCTATAGGAATTAAGAGGCTAAGTAGCAGCCAGGTGCTGCTAACTAAACCCTTGAGTAATTGGCCATTAGCAAGTGTGACCACCTCTATAAAAGCCAAAGTTTTAGCAGTTTCTCAAGATTCTGCCCACCCTTGTGGTAGAGTATACCATGATTATTACCTGTGCTGAGATCAAAATCAACTGCCTGTCCTGTTGGCTTCTCCATGTAGAGTGGAGAAGCACCCTCTTGTCATTTTCCTCAGGCAGCAAATTGTCCCAAGCTGGCCTTGATGACATTTGGGTGGCAATCGGAAGCAAGGAAACCTGCATTGTTCCCTCCATGGTAATGATAAATAATGTCTTAATAGTAAGCCCTTCTTTTTCCTCATGGACATATTTTGAGGATAAATCCATTACTGAGCCCGAGGTGTTCTGATGAGGGCTGTTTAAGTAAATGGAATTTGTGGGCTATTATGCTTGAAGAGATTCTTACAGAGCTATCCCTCAGGTCTCTTGTTGTATTACCTTAGTAACAGGATAGCTGGGATATTATGAGGCATCTTCAATATTGAGGGGGGAAATGCAACGTATCTTAAATTTAATTCCTTGTCTCTGGAGCCTATTCACTGCAGCGTTTGACATGTTCCTTTGGTTTCTCTGAAATGATTCGATTGGATGGCAATGGCTCATTTCAGGGATGCATTTTTATTAGGAATAAGCAAGGCTTGTTATCAGATGTGTAAAAAGGGAGGGGGAGTGAATCATTTTGTCAGCCATTCTGTAACGCAGAAAAGTAGCTACAGCTGGGGATGGAAACAAAGCAAAAAAGCCAACATTCACTGGTTAGCGATTGCTACCGAGACCTGGTCTTATAGATGTCTTCAGGTTTTGTGTTTGGTTTCATTTCAAACTGTAGCCATTTTGCAAATCTCAGCAAGGCTTCTTTCTCTTGACTCTGGTTTGCTTTATGCTGTGATTGATCTGTTCCATTGTCACCTGGAGCACAGGGGTAAGTTTATAACCCAAGATGAAACCAGTAGTGCCCCGGGCTCTGGCCTGGAATTCAGGTGTCAGGAAGGGACATCTCATGAACAGAAGGGAACAAAGGCAGTGTGGAGGTAAACAGAGGCTGAGGAGTCTTTAGGGACAAACACAGGCATCTGCGTTGCTGGCAACTAGGACAAAGAGAGGACAAAGAAGCAAAGTGATGTATAGCAGAGTGAATGAGAAGTAGCAGGTAAAGTTACCGAGATGCACATTAAAATATGAGAAAAACATTGCTTAGATGGATGAGTCTGGTCGTTGTATATAACCATTCTGAAAAGAAGGGTTGGGGCGAGGAGTTGTTTGCTTCTGTACTCCTTCCTAAACCCTGTATCTGTGTTTACACATTAGTAAGGAGGCTGACTAGATTCAAAGTTCAATAGGAAAGGTCAGGGGGGATGAGAGTCAAATTCTACATTGCATTGGACAAGATGGTGGACTGAAAGGGTGGAACTTGACTGCGTACCCATTCATGGGGGAAAGGAACTACAGTTGCCACTGCTAGTGATTGGTAACTTAGGGCATCAAAGAAAAGGGTTTGATGTAATCTGTGCAAGCACCCAAACTTGCCTACTGCCAGTGTAAATAAGAGGGCCGGAATCAGGATTTTAAAATCCCGCCCTTGGCTTGACTTGATATTTGCAACCTAATTGGTTTGCAAAAATTCTTCCAGTAGAGTCAATGGGAGACTTTTTCAATCCTGACTGCGGTACAACATAATGTGTGCATTTGTGTGTGTGTGTGTGACAGAGAAAGAGAGGGAGGGAGGGAGGGAGATGAATGTCTGAACTGTTCCCTCAAGCGAGCACTGTGCTACCACTGCTACCGTACGGATGGCTCTAGTATGTTGTTGTATTTATTTTTCTTAAAAGCAGCTCTGCTGTACACACTGCATGTCTCACAATGATGATGACCTTTGCCCTTGACATAATAAAAACTGTAGTGACCTGCCACGTACCAAAGATGGCAGAAGAGTTACACAAAATATTTCATCTAAAATCAAGATAAATGGGTCCCTTTCCACAGTCCTTTTCAGACATTATTAAGTTTTATCCATGGGACATGATTCAAATATTGTGTATCGTTCTAGTCACCAACCTGAAGAGGAAAATATGATATGGTAGGCACATACCTACTTCAGGTTTCTTCTAGAGAAGAGCAAGAAAGGAGAAACAAGTGATTCAAAAGTCTGGAGCAAGTTATCCATGAGTTAAGTTTGTCATGTTTGTCACCTCCAGCACAAAACCAAAATTCCAATTTCTGCCCACTGCAGTTTCTACAATTTGTACAAAGTGTATTTTGTGGGAGATTCTGCCTCTGTGCAAAATGGATGTGTGTTTCCCTTTGTGAAAGTAAGCGTAAATACACACCAGCTAGAGACAGACTAGCCTGCTGATTAATTACAAAGAGACAAACAAACCATCGAATGCTACTAGTCCATGCAACCGTTACCTTAGGTTTATAGACATTATTTGTCCGTGCCCCTGCCTTATCACATTGTCCCATTTGGCACATTTTACTGAAACACACCAACATTAGTCAGAAATGTAGGCAAAATCTCTCTCTGACCATTAAAAAAAAAAAAAGCCATCTCATGATGAGGAAAAACGGTGTCTGTCTCTCTGTGTATGTGTTTCTGTCTGTGTGTGTCTGTGTCTATATCCCTGTGTGGGGTCTCATTTACCAAGCAAGGACAGAGCAAATCAAGATTTTTCACTCCTAGCCTCACTGTCATGCTAGAGGCAAGAAGAATAGAGGCCTATTTTGAGGATAGGGTTCAACACCTTGGGTAGTTTGGCCTAAAACCCAGAGTGAAGTTACCGTTTCTGTGACCTTGGAGTCACCAGTCTTCACTGCCATATCTGGTGCTGGGGACTGTGAGGGCCAGGGCAGGCTATTGCTGCATTCCTGATTTTGCTGTTTATGGACTGCCCATAGACACCATAGGAAAAGGATGCTAGCGAGACCTTTGGTCTTGATCCAGCTCTTCATAAGGAGGAGAGTGAGGCCACATGGCATTGCCTCGCTGCCCTCAAAGCCTCCATGCGTGCCAGCTTGCACTTGACCTTCTTGGGTGGAGCAGAAAGCTCTGAGGGAGATTTCAAAATGTGCTCAGCAGAACCTGGGAAGATGTGAATAAGCACAGATAAGCGGGTCACGGGGTGGAGCACATGGAGTTGTTTGGCAAGGGACCAGCGTTATATATCCCACCTCTCCCTTGGTGGGTGCAATTTAATCAGGCCCGGATAGGGCCGATATTTTCCCATACACGGGGTTACAGTGACACAGAGCTTAGAAGGATAAAATTATGATTAACACCAACATCACTGAAATTACCACTGTTGTTTGTTTGATTTTTTTTTTTTTTTTTTTAAGACATCCTCGGTATGATTTCTTTCTTTCCAATGCTGGCCGCCTTCCAAGTCTTTTGCTGTTTAAAACATTCGCACAATGCGGTGGAGCTTTTCATCTTCTCAGCCTCTGAACACAATAACTGCCAGGTCATGGCCATTTAACCTTGAGTGTGTTACTTTTCTTCGTATTGAGCTGTTTGGCTGTTATCTTGTATTCCATTAATGTGCTATTAAATGAAGTAATGATTTTTTAAAAGAGCAAGGAGGGAGGAAGGAAGGAAAAAAACAAGGAATAAAAGGAACTTGCTACTTGGAAAACAGGTCTTGGGAACAGTTTCACGCCTCCTTACAAAATGTTCTGAAAAGCTATGTTTAATTTCTGTAGAGGCAAACTACTCTCTTGGCCGAAGCAATTTGTTCTAAGGTCACCATCAGACCCAAACGTCCTCCGCAGAGGACCTCTGAGGCCAAGGATGCCATTTTGGATTTGGGCAGGAGGGCAAAGAGATCGTGCTTCAAGCAGTACCCTGAGGAATGCCAAGCGAAGCAGAAAATAAGAGTCTGAATAAGGGAGCAAGGTGTTTGGTCTTCTTAAGGAGAGGGGTAAGAGATACAACTCTGCTGCCAAAACACCTTGGGGGAAGGCCATAGCAGTATAATCAAACCTCTCCTCTCAAAGTTTAGGAGCAAAGCAAGTGAGTGGTTTTGTGTAAGATAGCTGTGAATTCGGTTCTGGTTCTCAAATAAATTCCTAGGCTGATCCTGGGCTTAGACACATGATTCTCCTAGATTTAAATGAACAGCAACTGTCTGAACCCAAGCCACATGTCTTGCACTTGGCTTCAGTTGGAAGAGCTTGATACCCTAGTTGTAAATAAGATGGATCCTATGAGACTGATCCTGACCTCTCCTGTTTTGAAACATGAGTGATGAAATTAGCAACTCTCTGAAATATTCTTATGTCCGCGGGTGTTCCGTTGCCACTGCTTTGCCAGAATGATCGTTTCGCATCATGCTTTGTGGTGCCCTCCAGGTGTGTTAGACTGCAAATCGCCCATTGTTCCCAGACAGCAGCGGCAATGGGAACGATGAGAGATGTAGGTCAACACCTCTAGAAAGCAACAGATTGCGCCGGGCTGCTTTGTGGAGCAGTATGCACAAAAGGAGCCAAAGACAAATTGTCCCTCTTTAGGAGCTTCCAGTCTGACCACTGAAGGTGGAGGAGGAGAATGAGGAGAGGAGAGGAGAGGCAAGCTATGCAGGACAGTCCATATTGGACCAGACAAAAGGCATATTTCATCCAGTATTTGTTCATACAGCGGCCAATCAGATGCCTCTAGGGAAGTCCGCAAGCGAAACAGCACTCTTCCGTTTGTGTTCTCCACAACAGCTGATGTACAGAGGCACCCTATATCTGACATGAAAGCCAGTGTGGTGTAGTGAATAGAATTGTTGTGCTAGGACTTAAGATACCTGGGTTTCAAACTCCACTCAGCCATGGAAACTCACTGGGAGTGGGGTGGGGGTGGCAATCATAAACCCTTCCATGAACATCTCATATATCCTCAGAAACCCTATTAGGGCCACTGCAGGTCAGAAGCAGCT
This sequence comes from Intellagama lesueurii, assembly GCA_037013535.1. Taxonomy (NCBI): domain Eukaryota; kingdom Metazoa; phylum Chordata; class Lepidosauria; order Squamata; family Agamidae; genus Intellagama; species Intellagama lesueurii. Next base: position 216,978,511 of record JBAJHW010000001.1, on the reverse strand, counting down.
TGACGACACATTGCTACATAACTTATCTCTGATGCTAAGTGATACTTAGCCATCAAGACTAGTAGCGAGGAGCAGGCTGCCGCCCCATAAATTTACTTAATTCTTTATTAAAGTTATCCACATTGGTGGCCATCATTATGCCTTATGCTGGACATTATTTATCAAACAGCCTTGGGAAGGGAGATAGAAACATAAGAGGACAAGGGAAGGTGGAACATGCATACACATTTTGGTCCATTTGGCAATCAGGAGTGAAAGCTTAAGACAGCTCAAACTCACTTCTTGAGACTCCCCATAAATTATACGCGTACTAAAAGCAGTCTCAGTTCTGTGAGAACGGGTCCTTAGGGGTAGTGAAAACAGCACTGCCATTCACTGGCGGGTGATAGGAACAGCCTTAGGGGGAGCTCAAGCCTTGCACAAGTACACAAAAGCTTTTGGGAATGAAGCCAGGATTAACTCAGAAAAATGGCCCAATGAGGATGATGGAAGACGGTGACAGAGTGGAAATGGAATGGAGTATCCTGGGAAAGGCTGGTACTTCAGCCAGACTGTCGTGATGAGCATCCTACCACAAGGCCGTTTGTGGCAGGTGTCACTCGTGAACATATCAAATTGAACTCTCTTGTTCTCTTTCCCTTTCGCCTCTTAACACCCCCGCCTTCCTTCCGCTTTGCAATTGCTCTCAGTTCCACCGCCCCCCCCCCGATCCTCTCCCCACACCAAACACAAATTCAATACTGACAGGCCAGCACTCTTTAAATTATTCAGGCATCCGTTGTACGTGAGCTACAGCGAAACCATCATCTCTGTGATCATCTCATTCATTGGTCTCTGCTGAAGCTGTTCCGAACAAAATTATGCCGGGAGCGATTGGGCAGGTGGCAGAGGCCTGGAGGACCAAAACCCAGGTAATGCCCTGGAGCAGAATTTAATTAAATGTTGAAGAGGCCAAGACCCGCAGGTCGACCACGCTTTTTATTATAAATCCACAAAAATATGCCATGCTTTCAAGTTAGCATTTCTCCATGGCTTAAAAAAAATGAGCAGGAGTTTTGGACGTCCATGCCTTTTTCTTGCACTCTCCCTTAGCGAACCATCTAGTCTAATGAATGACTAGTTCTCCACAACTCCAGTCAAAATAGAACCATGAGTGTTACAGTTTTGATGTATTGATTAGCGCTGTGGAGAAGAAGTGATTTGATTCAATGTTGGGAAGAACGACTCAATGCTTCAGATTACAATTGTTTTGTGAAATAGTCCCTCCTTCCGTTTTGAATCTTTGAATTATCTTCTTTATCACATTTACTTGGAAATAAGCCCACTTACCTCTGATTGGATAGGGATAGGATTACACCAGGATCCTCTGAATCCACCCCCCCCCAACAAACAAATAAACTCTTCCAGACTATAATTTCTTTTACATCTTTGGGTCTACTTTAAAATACAGCATCTTTATGGGATTTTTAACAAGATCTTCTTTTTCTTTTTAATTAAAGATAAAACTAATAGTTCAGAGTTCAAATCGGATTACATGGAATACTGCAATAATATTTTTAACAAGCCTGCCCTTCTTGCCTTCAACATTGCATCTCTCACGTAAATGACCTACAGGTGGAATGCTTTACTCAGTCTGCACAGGTGTGTTTTTCTGCAGCTATTCGGCCACTACCCAGCATCATGCCAATCCCCAGCAAGTGGCAAAGATAACTGCCTTCTTATATAGCAGCAGAATCTCCCAAAATTCAGCAAGCATTACCTCTGAACAGGGCTAGGGGAGGGGGATTAAATGGTGGTAGTTCTGACTCTCTTATCTCACCTGGGGTGACACAAAGTTTCCCTCACCCTTGACATGTAAATGAAACAGAAACCTGACTTTGAGGTGAGTAAAATGGTGAAGAAACGATCCAAATAATTACTTCAGCATAGGCCTGATGTGTATTTGCTATGTGGTCCTTGTTATGTGCCATCAACTCATTTCGAGCTTATAGGAACTAAGAACTAGAAAATGGTCCTCTCATTACCATCCCCACCCCCATCAGGACTTGCTGGCTAAAGGCTGTGGTTTCCTTTACTGAATCAATCCATCTCATGTTTGGCCTTCCTCTTTTCCTACTGCCTTCCACTTTGCCCAACAGCATCCCTATTCTCAGCAAATCTTGTCTTTTCATGTGTCAGTTTTGTCATTTTAGCTCTAGTGAGAGTTCAAGCTTGATTTGATCCAGCACTTACTTATTTTTCTTGCAGCCTGTGGCATCCATAAAGCTCTCCTCTAACACCACATTTTGAATGGATTGATTTTTCCCCCTGTCAGCTTTCTTCATTGTCAACTGTTCACATCTATACATAGTAACTGGGAACGCCACAGTCTGGATGATCTTGGCCTTGGTCTCCAGTGAAACGCCTTCACTCTTGAGGATTTCGTCTAGTTTCTACATAGCTACATTTCCAAGTCCTAGTCTCCTTTCTTGGCTGCAGTCTCTGGATTGATAAATTATGATTAAATGTCATGATGGCGATCTTAACAAAAACAAAAATCAAAGAACTTTATAACTTTAACATATATTTACATTAATTTCCTACAGGATATTTGCACTGTCAAAATGATATTAAAGTAAGATATAAAAGCAATTTAATGTTAAGGTTTTTAATGCTAACATAAGAATGCAAGTAAGGGTAGAAAAGACAATGACCATAAGAAATGCAGCATTTAATTTCTTCTTGCAGAAGCTAAAGGCACACTTGGCAAAGATTTATTTCATGACTGAGAAACTGGCATCTAATATTAGAAGCCTCATGGTGCAGTGTTTAAACTGCAGTTCTGCAGTCAAAACTGTGCTCACAATCTGAGTTCGATCCCGACGGGCTCAGGATGACTCAGCCTTCCAGCCTTCCAAGGCCAGTAAATTGAGTACCCAGCTTGCTGGGTGTGGGGGCAGTGTACAACCTGCATAATTAAATTGCAAACTGCCCAGAGAGTGATTTGAGAGCTATGGGGTGGTATATAAACCACACACTTTGCTTTTTTGCTTTGCCTTTAATATTTTGCAAATTATCTTGTGCAATTCCGATATGTGAGTCTGGAATCTCCTTTTATTACTTTCTTGCCTTTTACACCTGGTAAAAGGTAAGAAGCAAATTATTTATCAAGGCCTGTGGCTTTAAAGAATTGACTTACATGCAGTTCATCAGTCTTCTGTTCGATGCCTGATTGGACTTACTTGTGTAATTATGTACTGATTCACAATGACACCAAATGAACCAATGTTTCTCCTCAATAGAGTATCCTCTCATCTCTTGTTATGTTATAAGCTGTCAAGTCAGAACCAACTTACAGAAATACTAATAGGAGTTTTGAGGTAACAAATTCAAGAAGTAGTTTCATCCTCCCAGGAGTTTCCGTGGCCAAGTGGGAATTTGAACCAAGCCCCCCTGAGTTGTAACTTTGTCCATGACATCACACTGGGTATCCATCCATTAATCTAATCATTATTAAAAGATCCAAAGCAGGAATCTGCTACTCTAATAAAGACAGGCCATGAGTGAGCCAAGGAACTAAAACACTGAGCAGATCCAGTACTAATTTAGTCTTTTGCAACCTGGTGCCATGATACTCAGCCCGTAAGTACATTTGCCAGGGAGTAACACTCATTCAGCACAGTAGGATTTATATCAAGTTGAAATAGAGCATTTTTCTGGATTGCAAAGCTGAAAAAGTGCTAAACCCATACATCCCATCCATAGTTTCTATAAATGCCTGTGTGTGCACACCTAAAACTGTAATTTAATTAACAAACACCCTCGGACATGTTTCCATTAAGGTCTTTCTATGGTCACTAAAGCTCCGAAATGCTGGGAAATTGCCGCTGTTAAGGGCCCCACCCACAATAGGTGTGTTATGTTGTTAATATAGACAGAATATTGTGCCCTCTGCTTTGGTTAGTTCTGGCTTCAGTGTAGCGGCAGAGCGGACCTGCGTCCCGGATTTGTCTCCTTACTAGCAGAGACATGGAAAGGTTGATACTGTACCTGCCTCCTATATATGTTTTAAAGATGAAGAGCCTTACAGAAAGAAAGAGAGGATGGTGCTAATTCAACATTTACATGGTCAAACGAGCAGAAATTCAAACAGCACTGGATGGATCAACATATCACTTGACATTTTCCTCACATTTGATTTTTTAAAAAAATTCTCAACTTTACATTCTACATATCAAGAAATCTGCGTATTTTGGTAAATTTCCTATGCAAATCAGACTGGAATGAAATTCTGCCATATCCTTAAACCCAAGGATCACTCAGCCTCCTCTCCTTCTCCACGGGCTGTGCCATGTTGCCGTTTTAACAAATGGGAATTCCAAGAGCCCTCTCGCTTGCTACAGAACAACTGCTGGATAACTCAGTGGTTTAAGTCCCTGGCTGTGGAGCCAGAGCTTGGGAGTTCGATTCCCTCTTGAGCCTCCTTGAGAGAGACTGGACTGGATGATCCATAGGATCCCTTCCAGCTCTGCAGTTCTAAGATTGTTGTTCTTGTTGTTTCTGCCATATCTAATAAGGGTTCTGTTTTCTCCCAGGATGTTATGTTTCTTCTTCTTCTTCTTCTTCATCATCATCATCATGAATTGGTGCTAAGAGCAAATGTTGATTCTGCTAAGAAAAAGATGAAACTCTGTCACATCTCATCTGTGAATGCCCAAAGATTGCACAAACAGATTACAAAGTTAGACATGACAGAGTGGCCAAATTAGTGCACTGGTAATTATGCAAAAAATATAACTTGCCAGCCTCCAAAAACCCATGGGAACATCTGATAGAGAAGGTGTCAGAAACTGATGATGTCCAGATCCTGTGGGATTTCCAGATCCAGATTGATAGACACCTTGAACACAACACACCAGACAGAGTAGTGATAAAACGAAGAAATGACTGGATCATTGACATTGCAATTCCAGGGGATGCCAGAGTTGAAGAGTAGAGACCTGGCAATCGAAACATCTCACTACTGAATCAAACACACTACAGTGATCCCTGTAGTCATCAGGGCTTTGGGAACAATATCAAGAAATTTCACCCAGTACTATAAGCAGTTGCAGATCTCAGAAATCACACCATCAGAGCTACAAAAAACCAGCAATATTAGGAACAGCATACATACAGCACCGATATTTAACAGATAGGTTTTTGCTTAAAACTTGTATCTGTTATGTATCTGAGTCAATCTTTTTATAATTTTGATTGACTGTGCCTTGTGTTTAATAACAACAACAATAACAATAACAATAACAATAACAACAACAACAACAACAACAACAACAATAATAATAATAATAATAATAATAATAATAATAATAATAATAATAATAATAATAATAATAATAATAATAATAATAATAAAAAAACATGTACTGTGTTTGCAAAGTCACATTAATTCTGCATTTTACTTTTCTAATCAAGAAAAGCCAAAAGAGGGCAAAAATCACTATTTTGCATGGCGGGGTAGCATTTCCAAGGAACAGAGTCTGGCTTGTAGATTAATGTTGCTTACAGTATGTCAATTGATCGCTACAGCAAAAAAGAAGCTCCAAAGAAACTGAAAGTCAGCTGCAATTCCATTCTCGTGCTTCTACCTGGACCTACAGGCTAAACAGTCTAACAACGGAGAGCAGAACAGGGCTGGTTATAAATTACCCAGCTTTCTCAGACAACACCTTCAACCCAGAAGCAGCTGTTCCTTCCCTATGGCCACAAATACAGGTTTGAATCATGGGACAGCAAAAATCATGATTTCCATGCCATAATAGGCAAAAACCAAACAAACAAACAAACAAAAACCCACCCAAATCCTTATGAGTAGAAGAGACTATAGCAGACCTGGGCAAAGTGCGGCCCGTGGGCCACATACAGCCCGCGAGCCGCTCATGTCCGGCCCACCGCCAGTTGCTTACCTTTAACATACCGCAAAAAACCTCTTTAGTATTTGTGAAGATTAACAAGTTTAAAATAAAAACAATCATAACATCACTGTTTCATTTTATTTTAAAGTAAAGTTGGTTCGGCCCCCGAACACAGTTCAGATTTTTCATGTGGCCCCCTATAGAAATTAATTGCCCAGCCCTGGACTATAGCATCATCAACCACCACTCTCACCACCACCTCACTTCCCTTCCCTCCAAGTCTGGATCCCAATGTTAATTTGGTTCGACATTTTACACTGAGGGCAGCTTCCATATCTATAGTTACCTTCCTCACGTAGTCTCTTTGGGTGCCACAAAATGAGAGCAAAACTGGTGATTTGGTACGGCTGCTCCGCCCCCCAGAGAAGGCACTCTCCGGTTATTCACACCTGAGAGTACAGATATTTTGTCTCTGCATTTGCCTTTACATGTGGAAGATAATTACTTGAACAGATACAAAAACACTTTGTAAAACTGATCCTTTGATTGCAGCCCATCTCCTGCTGACTAATGCTTTTTGCTCACTTGCGTATCTGGTAGCCCTCCGTAGTTACACCATCAGGCCCCAAAGAGATTTTCCATGGTCGTGGTGCTCCAGCACAGTCAGCATCTGACTCTTCTCTTTCCCCCTCCTCTTGCAGGCATTTTATCCTTACCTGCTTCTGGACCTCTGACAGGAAAGTCACACTGGAAACAAAGATGAGCATGATCTGTATCTGTGGGAAACTTCTGCTTAAAGGTTGTAGCTGCATTCTGTTCCAGTGACGTGCATACACGCCTGGCAGGAAGCGGCAGCTGCCAGCAGGCGGGGTAACCCCTTCTTCTGCCCTTTCACTTAGAGGTAGAGCATAAGATCAAAGGGCTATTTTAGCCAATCCTAGTTACAATTAGGTAACTAGTATCCTATCTGTTTCTCTCATAACATACTATGTAATCATGCTAAGTAAATAAAAGAGCTCTCAGGGCGTTGCCGGTAGGCTCCGCTGGCTCGGACATCCGCTGTCGACTCCTTGTTTCTCTCTCTAAGGCAATTAGCCTTCCTTTGTTCCGTGATCACCCACATGTATCGATCTATCAGCTTCCTGGTTCATCAAACCATTTTGAGTTTGAGCTTTCTGTGTAGAAATGGAAAAGAAATGTACATGAATGGATTTTTGTAAAAAAAATGTGAATATACTGTACACCATTCAAGCTCAGCAAATCTATTTGTGTAAGGATAAGACATGTCTTTCACTTTCCTGTCACTGCATGGAAACCACAAACATGGTTTTTCTTCTTCCTCTTCTTCTTCTTCTTCATATATATACATGAGTAAATCCAACCAGCTACAAATGGACACAAAACACTTTCAGCTCTGTTCAGGGATTTCTGTTAGGGAATGCTGACCATGACTTCAGAGGAGAGCTTCTGCTATCCAGGGAGGCTCTCCATGTGAATTGGAGCCCTGGAAAAGAGTGTTCCAGTTCACATAGAAAGCCTTTACAGAGAACAGAATCATACAATCATAGAAAAATGGAATTGGAAGGGGCCTATAAGTCCAGTAAGTTCAACATCCTGCTCAATGCAGGAATCCTAATCAATGCAGATCTGACAGAGAGTTGTCCAATTTTCTCTTGAATGCCTCCAGCGTTGGAGTGCTCACCACCTCCCAAGGTCATGGGTTCCATTGTTGTATTGATCTAACAGTTAAGAGGTTTTCCTGATATTCAGCCTAAATCTGGCTTCCCATAACTTGAGCCCATTATTGTGTGTCCTGCACTCTGGGATGATTAAGAACAGATCCTGACTCTCCTCTGTATCACTACCTTATAAGTATTTGAAAAGTGTTATCATATCTCCCCTCAGTCTTCTTTTTTCAAGGTTAAACATGCCCAATTCTTTCAGTCTTCTCTCATAGGGCTTGGTTTCCAGTTCCATGATCATCGTTGTTGCCCTCCCCTAAACTTGTTCTAATTTATCAGCATCTTTCTTAAAGTGTGGTGTCTGCAACCGGACCCAGTACTCAAGACAAGGCTTAACCAGTGCCAAATAGAGGGGAATGAATACCTTGCGGGATTTGGAGGCTATACAGTGGAACCTCTACTTACGAACGTCCCTACCTACAAACATTTCAACTTACGAACAGCTCCGTCCGCAAAATTTTGCTTCTACTTGCGAACGGAGCTTCAACTTACGAACCGGGGAAAAAAGGTGTTCTGTTTAAAAGGTGTTCCCTCCCTCCCTCCCTCCCTCCTTTCCTGCCTTTTTTTTTTTAACCTAAGTCATCTTAGGTTAAAAGAAAAAAAAAAGAAAAAATTTCTCCCCCTAGTGGTAGAGTACAGATTAACCGGCTTTGCATTAGTTCCTATGGGAACGAATGCTTCAACGTACGAACGGCGCCTCTACATAAGAACAAAAAACAGCCGGAACGGATTAATCGGTTTTCAATGCATTCCTATGGGAAATTTTGCTTCTACTTACAAACATTTCAACTAACGAACACCATTCCAATACGGATTAAGTTCGTAAGTAGAGGTTCCACTGTACTTCTACTAATACAGCCTAAAATAGCATTTGCCTTTTTTCTAGACACATTGCACTATTGGCTCATATTTTGCTTTTGATCCATAAGAATTCCAAAATCCTTCTCACTCATAGTATTACTGAGCCGGTTAGCTCCCATCTTGTAACTGTGCATTTGTGGTTTTTCCCTCAGGTGTAGAACTCTTCTGTTTGAACCCATTGCTCTCCACACGTCCAGGATGATGAAACTGGAGATGGAGGATAGAAAGACTAGAGTGCTTCCTCTAAATGCATGGTGAGTATTCTGTAATACGAATGCCTGAAGAGGACTTTAGTCAAAGGAAAATGTGTTTAAAAAGTGAGAAGAAGTATACCTTGGGATAAATGTGCAATACGCATAAATTTTATTGCAGGAGAAGGGAAAAAAGTCTCTTAATCTAATATGGAACTCAGACAGGATGAGATTGCTGCTGGGATTCTAAAAAACACAACTCAAATGAAACTGGTAGATATTTACATCCTTCTCTGTGTCATGAAACTAGAAGCATGGAAACCAGAAGTAGGACACAAGAGTGGGAGAATTCTGATACACTTATAGCACTATACACAACATGCCTACTGTAGAGTAAATCTCATTGTTTTCAATGGCACCTGAACCTTATTCAGGCATTCCAGAATCTGGCATAATCAAGATGAATAGAGAAAGGCACCTACCCCCACTTTTTCTCCTGTCATTTTGCTAACATGAGCAGCAAGGTGTCTAAAGAGGAGCAGAGTCCTGTCAATGTGTAATTTTGCATGTGAACAAGAAACCAGATTTCCCCAGGTTCTTGTCCATGTGCTTAGCCTACATGCAAGCAGGAACGTCTTGTCAGGTGCATTACCAGGCACAAGGACAAAGCAGTGTGGGGAAAGGAGGGCTTTCCACCCCTCTCGAATCCACCAGATTTCAGGAGGATAAAATAGGGCATTACTCTGAAACAGATGTGCATCATACTGCAGCCTTCAGTTCAGGTAGACAGAAACTTTTAGTCCCAAAAATTTGGAGGTCATATTCTAATCTGGGAAGTGCCTCAAGGGCTCCATTCAACTTGCAGGTGGGGCCAAAGCAGCATGGATAGGACCTCAAACCCCATCATCCCCATTCAGCATGGCCATTAATTGCATTCACAGGGGATAATGAGAGATGTCGAATAATATTGAATAAATGTGGATGATGCCAGCTTTTGCAAGACTGATGTAGGTGAACCAATGATTTGAGAGTGGCTTAAAGCGGGGGGGGGGGGGGAATGCTATTCTCACTTCCTACCTTCCTTCTGCAGCCTGTCTATGTACCTGCATTATAAGAAGTCATCAAATGTTGGAGAAACAATATTTGATTTTACTTACACTCTGTAATATTCCTGAATCCCTGGTCTGGCCAGTAACCCATTGGTTTGTCACACCTTGCCTCTTGTCAATTAAATCATAATCTCTCAAATGTTTCACAAAGCCAGGTTAACCTTCTTACCCAGACCTGATAAATAGTTATTGCATGGAGTGCATCACCTCAACACGATCCTTCCCGTTGTTTCATGTCTAACAATAAAACCCAATTCTTAGTGTGTGACTCAAAAAATTGCCAATTTCACACTTGATTTTCCACCTACTCTGTTTGGCAGCTTTCATGCCTCTTCCTTGTCTTCGCACATTGTGGAAATGGAAACGATTTGGGCCATACCCCTAATAACTCCATGGTATGCATGTCCATGGGTGAGTGTATTTAATAGATACAATGGAAATATAAGCTTGCACCTGCATCACACTCTAGCTTGATTAGATTAGCCTTCTGGATCAATCATTCTCATACTCTCCTAGCAGATGCAAACACAAATAGCTGGGGCCATTTTCCATCTTTTTCTGAACTGGAATAAAAGCTTATGACCCCCAAATTAGGAAAAAAAAATCCACTGATAAATGATGGAAAAATATAATGAAAGTGCCAGCAGCATCAACATTTCCACAAATCTAAACTCTCAGAAACTTCAACTCTCCGTTCATTTGCTGTGGGATGAGGCATCATCCTTTCCTTTTTCTCAGGCAGCGAACTGTCTCATACCATCCCCATGCTAACGATCCTCAGATCTGTGGGAGGGATTAGTCATTAGTCATACTGACCATTTTCTTTAGTCCTCCTGAAAACCCTTAAACATCCTTGGACCAGCGCTTCCAATTTGCTTTGCATGTTCACGATAGTCACTGCAGTGCTGACTTCTGTTTTCACTTAAGCGGTGTATGGATGTGACTACACAGTGAGGGAAATGCAAATTCGTTTCCATTCACTCCCTGTGAAGTCACATCAGGGAATTCAAGTCTGTTCGATTTAAGTGGCCACACACGGAGACAGGAGAAAAGGCTTGCTTGCTGCTTGTCTGCAGCTCTATTGAAACCCTGTAGGGGGCACAGTTAAAATGATCTGCCTTAACTCTTGCTGACAGAAAGAAGCTCCGTTCTTAAGCTGGAAAAAAAAAGAAAAGTCCCACCTTCATGAGGCAAGGAGGAAGTCACTTGGAGCAGCAAAACACCACTTTGTGTGCATGTACATGCTGCTCATCTTCTCTCCTCAGCAATCATACATCTGAACTGATGCAAATGGATCCAGTTTTTATATAAAAAGTAGAAGACCCAGTAGTGGAGGGGAAAAACTAAGGATTTGTTGGGGGGGACCTCTGAGCTGATTTGCATTTCCTTTTATGTCATGTGATCAATGGGAAAATGTGAATCAGCCTACTCCAAACCCATAGCATTTCCCACATTATAATCAATAATGATTGCCCCCTGAATCTCTGGTCAAGAGGAAGGAAGGATGGACAGAAGACAGGAAGGAAGAAAACAAAGAGTGGAAGATTATCCTCTTGGTATATTTACTTGGAAACACAACTACAACCTGTATTTGTTCCGGTATAAATCTGAATCTCTACTGCAAGGGTGAAACTATATGCTACATTAAATGTTGAGGCAGTCTGGAGTAGTGAACAGAGTGATAGACCAGGAAGCAGAAGACTGTGTTCCAGTCCTTCCTTGCACAGACATGAACCCCATGGGGGAGGGGAGTGGCAGTGGTAAAACTACTCCTTAAGTATCTCAAATACTTTGAAAACTCTACTCACTATTTGGGTGGTATACTACATACATACCGTGTTTCCCCAAAAATAAGACAGGGTCTTATATTAGGTTTTCCTCCAAAAAATGCATTAGGGCTTATTTTCAGGGGATGTTTTATTTTTTTCATGTACAACAATCTACATTAATTCAAATACAATCATGTCATCTTCTTCTGGTTGCTGCACAATGGTGAAGGGTGGGGTTTCACTTAACTGGGGCTTATTTGGGGGGTAGGGCTTATATTATGAGCCTCCTGAAAAATCATACTAGGGCTTATTTTCAGGTTAGGTCTTTTTTTCGGGGAAACAGGGTACATACATACATACATACATACATACATACATACATACATACATACATACATACATACATACATACATACATACTAGGAGCACCATAACTTGAATGCAACCTGACAGTGCATAACAACAAAATTAAGTGTGTAGACGTCTCTCTACTGCAAAGTAAGCATGTAGGAGTCTGAGCTGCATCAGGAACCACATAGTTAAAGGGGGTTACATTTATTTATTATTTTACTTTCATCATGCATTTCTTCCAAAATTGAGACTTGGGGCATTTCCCAGCAAGAATAAAAATTGGTAGAGATAAAAATATGTAAAGTGTTCTTTGCTTAGAACCATCTTTGCAAACACAGGGCATGACAGTTCAATGGACAGGAAGCTCCACCTAGTCTCTAGCTTCAGTTACATATGCCAAAGATTGTCTCATTGTTGCTGTGGCAATCACCCACGTCACTCATGCCATTCATATTCATGAGCTGATTTGCATGAACCTATGAGAGGACTGGAGAGGCGGAGTCAGCAGCTACATGAGGCTTGGCGGGAGAAGGAGGAGTCAGATAGGGCTGGTTAGTCAGAGAGAGAGGGAACAGATACTGAGAGAAATAGAGCTGGTTAGGAGAACAGGTAGAGAAGGTGGTAATGATATAGCAAGAGAAAAGAAGTATGTACTGAGAGAACTGTTGATGAATTGCTTATGTATAATGTGTATCTGAAGAACTGTTATTATTCAATCTGCTTCACTCCAATAAATAAGTTCTGTTTCTGTTCACAAGACAAGTGTTCTGACAAACGTCATTTATATTGTGGATTGAGACAATCCACTGGTGGCAGCGAGAAGAAAACGCGACGTGAGCCTTTGTGAGGGAAAGACAAGCAGGGGCCACAAGGGCAAACGCCACAGTTTCCAACAGGAATTTTCACTGTGGGCCCACGGAATCCCGTTTTTATGAATGTCAAATACAAATAGAGATAGTATAATGGCAACTGTGGGTAAAAATTATGGTTTTCCTACCCTACCCCCCTTAAGACTAGTGTTGGGTGCAATACATCTGTTCTCAGCACGAGACTTAGAGCAGCAGACCAATGCCCTATGAGGGACAAATGTATAAGTCACACACATTGGATCATTTGGGCTTCTGCGTGTAGAAGACAGATTTAAATGAAATATCCCTTCCAGCCATAAATAGGTGTAGTTTCCCTAGCACTCCAGCTAGATCAGTTGGGAAAAGTTGATAGGTCCAAGATGTTATGCTGCTGATGATTGTTTGCTTTGTTGAAATACTGGCTTTTTAAAAAAACCTGTTCAGTAAAGAAAGACTTCCTTTGCTCAAGAGATCTAGGTGTTTCTCTGATTGGAAAATCAGGGGGGAAATTCCAAAAGAGAAGGGAACTTTGGCTTAAAGCAAAAAAAGCTACAGTTGCATCTACATCCTCTACAGCAAGGGAAATCAGAGAGCCCATCAAACACCCTTCCATCCTCACTCAGAACTTTGGCACATAATCCTCTTGAACCATAAGTTCCATTCCAAGTAAATATGAGAAGTGCCACACTTTGATTCCATAAAGAGAAAAACCCTCCCCTTAGCTGTGACTAAGCCCATTCATTAAACACAGGTAGACTTCCCTCCACAGATATGGATCAGTTAGACTGCACAAATGATAGCTATGCAACTGTAGATATGACCACACCACAAATCTGCAATTTGGTAACACAGATGCTACCAAAGCCTGTTTTTAATTTTGACCATTCCACGATATTAATGCTCTCCTGTAGGACACCTAGTGGGAATTATACTGTAGTATGTATTATAGTGGTGTTCTCAACCTTGGAGGTCCAGCTGATGCCCCTCCGTGGTCTTGTTTCAATGCCAAGTGAAAGCTTGGCTATTTATCCAAGGTTTCAAGGTGTAGGGATCATAGCTTGGGCTCTTTGTTATTGTAAGTTACGTTTTGATATTTTCGGCATTGTTTTATATGTTTTAAATGGTTTCTTTTGTTTCCTAGATCCTTTTGCTGGCACCCTGCTGCTGCTCTGTGGCATCCTTATACATAATGCAGAGGGCAGTCTAGAAACATAGCAGCTAGTGTGGGGCTTAGAACCCCTGCCATGCCTCTCTGCTTGTTCAGACCCTTTGTTGAAATGCCATGATCCAGCTCTGAGATGCCGTTAACGTAGGAAAAAGGAGAAACATCACCACACAATCATAGACGATTTAAGAAAATGAAGATAAAATCAATCCATCAGATACAGTAAAAAGGGAAGAGCAATCAGGATGAATGCTTTCCCAATGTTTTCAAATATTTGAACAGTTCTTGTAAGTGCAACATTACTAAGCACGCCCAAATGTCTGCTTCTGTTATGCCTGCTTTCTACAGTAAGCTGTCTGATGATGATACATCTCTTTCACCAGATCTGGAAATAGATTTTTTCATTAGGAATATTCATTGCATTCAGTTGGCAATGCAGAGCTGAAACCATTAATGACATGGAGTTAGCACAGCATAATGGGGCCATGAATATGCAGCTCTTTTGTACTAGCATCCAGTTAGGCATTTTATGAATGAACAGTATTGATTGGGTTGGGGGGAGTTCTTACTCTTCACTTCTGAAAGTTGCAGACTATTTACGATTTACCTTATGTATTTTTAGAAGACCTTCTGTTAAGTTCTCATATGTCAGTCTTTGGTCATCTGCTTTCAGACACGACATTGTTATGGCAAAGAGTTAATCGATTTCTAGAGGAATTGGATGATTAGCTAAAATTGTACCAGAAATTGGCAGATGATAAGGCTACACTCCACCACCATCTACTGCCATTTTGTGACTGGAGGGACTCAAGGGATGATGACTACATGGGCATTTAGCCTGCTGCTTGGTTTGCAGCAGGGATCAGCTGGTTTGCTCCTAAACCTGGTGATCTGACAAAATATTTGCTGGAGCAGACCAGCCCACCCACATATCCAGAGTGTTCCAGCCAACACCCTTCTGGCCCCCAGCAGAGCTTCTACTTTTTGGTGCTGGTAGGATGAGTTTGCTTTGGTTCATTTCTAGTACGTGCCATCTCGGGAAACAAACCAATGGAAGACAGCAAATTGAAGCAAGAAACTGAAGCAAGAAGCTTCAATTTGCTGACTGGTTTTCAATTTCCCCACATCACTAGTGGTTTATACAGAGGTTTTAACCACTTACTGATATGGGGTAATTGGAAAATTAAAAACTTCCTTTTTCTGCTTCTGTATGTATAGGCCCTTATATCTCTGATCATTGAGGTCAGAGGGGGTGGGGAGTGGGAGGGAGTACTTTGTATATAATCTCAAGCTTCCTGGACCTAAAGTGGAATGTAAAGTGGAAGATAAATGCAATAAATAATAATCTAGCACTCATAATTCTTCCCATTACCTGAATAAACCTCACCTTTATTCTCTAAATCAGGCCACTGAGTTTGAGAGAACAGTTGCTTTCCGAAGGCCCCTTGGTCCCTTGCGGCCAGTAATGTCCCAGTTTATGCTTCAAGTGTACAGTCCAGTGAAAGTCACTATCTTAAATCCTTCACTGGCAGTGATTTCAGCATGTGGTTAGCTGTCTCATGGACATAACTGTTCTTAATTCAATTGTTCAAGAAACCTCCGGTTTATAAATATGGAATATTGTGCTTCTGTACCCATGACTCAAAAAGCCAGGAAATGCCCTGATATTGCTGTATAATATTGTGCCCATGTTGCCAGAAGGAGAAAAAAAAAGGATGTCAAACTTTACATAGCAAAGGGCAGCCTGAATGTTGACAACACTAATGGCAGCAGTCAAGACGGTCTCTTCGACTCACTACCATTCACAAAGAGACACCAAGCATGGGGAAATCCCCGTTCATATGTTGCAAGGAAGGAGTTTTAAGTATTTGTGTCTACAGTATTTCTCACAACTGTACGACTGTTTTCAATACATTTTCATGTTACTTTTTGAAGACTTTTGTACAGATGGAACATAGAAACAGTGCAGATAAACAAAGCTTACGGAGTTAGGCAAGCTGGTGTCTGAAATTATCACAACAATGAAAAAACCTGATACTCAGAGTATTTTTGATATGATTGTCTGTGACTGTTTGAGTTAATTCTGGAATTAACCATTTATTGGGATAGATTCCAGATGTGACTAACACAGGATTCTGATTTTTCCCTGGAAGTCTATGAAATTTTGGAGGCCTCGGGGGGGGGGGTGTTTCAGGCATTAGCTGAGCTAACCTAACAATTTTGTCTTTGAAAAAACCTATGTCAGGAGTCCTGTCTCTGAAATCCCGAGACAATGTTTACTGAAAGCACTCACAGCTGAGACAAACACAACTGCTTTGTGCTTTTGTAATGCAGAAATAATTTGAAAATGCCTTACAAAATTCTATGCTAATTCCCTGGTGATACATGGCAAAATATCCCCTTTTATGGAGGACTGTCACTCCATTACTTTCTTTAAAACAAGTCTGGTTTTTTAAAAGACTTTTAAAATAAAACCTGTCTTTTGATTCTCTCTTTCTGTGACCTTTAATTGCCCTATAGCTCTCCAAATATTTCCCTTTCCCACCGAAGATGCTGGAACAATATATCTACTTTGCAAAGCTCTTGCTGGCAAGTCTACTCCATGCAAGCTCAGCATTATAACAAAATCGATGTTTCTTGTATTTGAAAGATCCTTTTTTGAGGACCACTATTTCAGCCCCTACAACCTGGATTCTTTCTATATATAAAAAAAATGGGTGGGGCCAACCATTCTCTTTCAAGATAAGTAAGATTGCCTTTTTCTAAATGGGGTGTAACACAGTTTTACTTTTAAAATACCATAACTCAATTCCTTTCCGAAACATCCCCAGTTATGGCACAGAACTAGAGTAGACTGCTACAACTGGGCTAAATATAGTGCTGATCTGAAGCCCTGTTTAAAAGTTTTTGTTTGTTTATTTGGGTGTCCCCCATTTTTAGAATTTCCTTGTAGACCGTTGAGTTACTCTGCCAGCCCAAGATCATTGCAGCACTCATGTGCAGCAATAATATCTGGGTATTTAATTTAAAACTTGGATATCCTAGCCACAAAATTTTCACCGAATGACACTCAGCATCCATTCCAAGTTTTCCAAATTATGTATTCATGGTTTTCAGTGATAAATTCAAAACCTTCCTCACTGAACCCAATGGATATTTCTTGTTGTTATGTGCAATCAAGCTGCTTCTGACTTATGGCAACCCTGCAAATTAGTGACCTATCCTCAATAACCCCGGGTCCTATCCTCAACAGCACCAGTCATCTCTTGCAAACTGAAGGACATAGCTTCCTTTATTTAGCCAATGAATGTTACATTCCATTGTTATTTGCCTTCAACTTTTCCCAACATTATTGTTCTGCTCCAAAATGTGCCCAAAGTACAGTAGCCTCAATCTAGTAAATTCTGCCTTTGGGCTTGATTTGATCTAGGACTCACTTGTTTGTCCTTCTGGGGGTCCTTCATATCCATAAAGTCTTATTCCAATGCTGCATCTTAAATAGATGGATTTTTTTCCTGGTTTTTTTCCCCCTGTCCAGCTTACTCATCCATGGATAGTAATCTGGAATACAGGTGATATTTATCTTGGCCTGACATATCCTACACTTGAGGAGCTTTCTTGTTCCTTCGTAGGTGCTTTTCTGAGTCTCAGTCTCTTCTTTTGATTTCTTGATTCCACTGGAATTAAAAGATGAGATGTGGTATAGAAAATCCTTGACAACTTTCCTCAATGTCAACATTAAAGTTATGTAATTCTTCCACAGTCAAGATTTTTGCCTTCTTAATATACAACCGCTGTCCTTTGCACTTATTTCTTAGCTTTTATTTTATGTTATTTTCCCTCCTACTCCTTCCTTCCTTCCTTCCTTCCTTCCTTCCTTCCTTCCTTCCTTCCTTCCTTCCTTCCTTCCTTCCTTCCTTCCTTCCTTCCTTAGGAAGAGCATTTAAAAAAAACCAAAACTTTGTCCCTTTGATGTTATAAGGACCTCATTATAGCACTCCAATTTATTTCACAACTTCCTGTGAGACTGACTGACCCAAAATCACCCTAATCACCCTATGAACATTCTCTTTCTCTTTCTCTCTCTCTCTCTCTCTTTGTACACCCATCTGGCTGTACAAAGTTGACAGATAATTTAATATTCTTCTGTTATAATCTGTGAGGGAACTGAGTTGTCACTGAGTTGTTAGGCATATCACATCCTGCCTTTATTGACTGAGGCATGCCACGGCTTAGGTGGCATGTCAGTGCCAAAAAGACAGCTTCTGATAAGGCTTTCATTTCACTGAGTCATTCCACCAGCCACAAAACACTGTTAACACTAACGGGGGGGGGGGGGGAATGCCGTATGGATTGAGCCACTAAGTTTCTGAAGAAGTCCTGATTGCGGGGATTTAACAGAGTGTGATTTGGATCCAACATTTGGGAACTAGGTAGCTGATTTGCTTCCACTGTGGATCATACCTGCCCTTGTATATGTTCGTCTGTCCACTAACCTATGTGTCTCAGGACTGGACTAAGACAATTTGCTACCGGAAGTGAAAAACAAGATGATTCTCACTGAAGTTGTCCTGTTCCTTCCATGAACTGGCCTAGCCATTGACATTTGGGCAGCAGCAGCATCCCAGCTGAAGGCACGCTTAGGATAGCTGAGCAGTTGCGGGCAGCCTGCTTAACAGGCAGTTGTCTCCTCCCACACCTAGCTGCACTTTCCCAGACTCTGCTGCCTGTAGCAACTGCCTTATATGCTGCCTAATGGTCAGGCTAGCCTCCCATCCATGCCTCTCTTTCAATATTAAACTCAGCTCAGTCTAGAACTTCGGAACACTCTTCTAGTTATGTAAACTGTACTTTCTAGACAAATATTCTTAAGTTTGTTTTACTAGGCAACTGGTCTGGTGCACAGTTAATTCCTCATCATTATTACTTCTATATTTTAAAAACCACATGATTTTATGCAAACGCATGCATACACGTGCTGATTGGTAAAGCAGCCCAGAAAAAACAGACAGTCATACATATGAGCATAACATTGTTGCTCTTTTGCAGAGTGTTATCCAGACACTTGAGCACACAAATAAGGTTGTAGGGAGGAAGACATGCACAACTTAAAGGAAATGCAGCTTATGGGAAGCTGGGCGGGCATAGGATGCATACAAAATGTGGTGTGTGCTGCCTGTAGGTGAGTGCGGGTGTACTTGCCAGCCTATGCATGCAGGCTTGGATAAAGAGCATTTTAGAATGACCTGAAATAGAGGAGAACTGCATTCAGCTAGCTTTTGGAATAGACTCTGTCTAAATCGGCAACAAGAACACCCCAGATTCCAAAGCATGTATAGAAGCAGCACCCATAACCTCTACATTTAGACTTGCAAATTTTACACAGAGTAGCCTACACAAGCAGCAAGCACTGCTGCTCATATAAATTAATGTGCTTCTGCAGGCTATTTTTCTTTGTTATATCCTGTTTCAACACAACAGCAAGCAGAAAACAAATGACTACCGGAACATACATTTGCAAGTGTATCGGTAGAGGGTACCTTGTGTAACTGTGGAGTGGTCACCATGTGGAGGAGTGATGTATTGAATTTATTACAGAAACGTCGGAAGGAGAAGGAAGATAGAGGAGTGCAGCCTGTGAATAACATTGAGCATATTACTGTAACTGTACTCCGCAGAACTGCAGCAGCTGATTATTTAAATACTGTATTTTCTTAAGCACGGTTGGATAAAGTCCAAGAACACTATATTCCAAAAGTGGCAAGAAGCACGTAGAATAACACTGAAGGGAGACAGCAAGCTTCAATGTTTCTTTCTTATTTCCCTTTTTCTCGATTCCAATTATAGGATTGCAGAAAGTTAGGATTAAAAGATGGGAGCAGGGGGCAGAAGGTGAGAGTGCCTGTTGTGGAATCTTACAATGCAGGCACATTGAGGCCCGCCTGGCTTACAACCTGTGTTTCCTCCCCTCATACCAGAAGACAGTTCAATGTGCCATGTGAATCCATGCATGCTAATCACCTGATTGATCAGGAGCTTAGCTGAGGTCCTGGCCTTTTTTGTCATTTGAAATTCATCAGTGAGCTGTTTCCAAGCAGGCTGGAAGGAAGACGCTCACTCACAAGGATTATCTAACTTGGGAAAACATTAATAAAACAGATGCATTCTCAGCCTTCTTCGAGCACTGCAGGTCCATCAGCAGCCCTGGAGATCATTAAGGAGGAATAGTTCAAATACATGTTTCTAATTGTTACAGGGAGAGATGGGAACCGGCAACAAGAAGTGAAAGCAACAGCAAGAAAAACAGGTTGCTAAGGCTCAGAAAACGGCAGGAAAATGCCAGAAGGGCTATAGTCTTGTTTACAGCAAAACCAATTTCAGTAAACAGCTGCTCGTCTCATCTTTTCAAGTTGGCTGGATACTGAATACTGGATCTTCTACTCCATCATGCTTACTCGGTTATATCTAGCAAGGACGTTATATCAGGTAAGAGAAATCTTGGGCAAATTCAAAGTAAGGGTAGATTCAGAAAACAACAAGAATTATGTTTCCCTCATTATAAAGTGACTTTGAAAAGACTGAATCATTTGGAGAGATTCTACTGCTTTACCCTTTTATTTATTTAGGAAGCTCAGGGCTGTTTTGTATGTTACAAAGAGTCAAACCCAGAGCAGCTAGTCTGGCCAAATTAGACATTACACTACAGTAGGACTCGTTTATCCATGGAATCAATATCCATGATCTGCAAATATTAAAAGAAAAATCCAATATATTTTTTTTCATGATGAAGTTACCAGAACTGGCCACTAGAGGGAGCCAGAGACTATGCTATGTCTAGCATTTGCTAAAGAAATAGATTTCTGTGATGTCAATACCAGAAATGGCTACTGAATGGAACCAGAGACAATGCTATGTATAGTGTTCACTATTAAAATTGTGTTTCACATTTTTCAGCATCGGGGGGGGGGGGGGCTTGGAACTGATCCCTGTGGACTTGGGGGTACTACTGTATTCACACATTATTTGAAAAAAAACGAAGTAATGGATGCAGGAGTGGTGCTCCAAATCTCTCCCCCACCCCCAGCCAGCATTCTCAGTCCAGTTTTGGAACTACAGTACAAGCTATTTATGATGGAAGAAAACTCAATTCCCAGCATTGACAGCATTTCTCCCAAGCTATAAACTAGGGGAGCTGGTGGGACTCCAGCAGGAAGCAGAGGATTGAAGACCCACCCCCTTGCCAGAGTCTTGAAGTAGATTAGCTCTCATGGCTAATATTTATTCACTCATCAGTTGGTTTAATAAAAAATGTGACTCTTAATAACAGGAACCACAGTGTTAATCTCTCAATGTATGCCAGCAGGGAGTCCAGACAAGGGGGGAATTGGATTGAGTAGACCTACTGAAATCAATGAAAATTAACTTAGCCATGGCTAATGGTCAGTCCCACTGAACCCAACGGATCTACTCTAAGTACAACTAGGTCTGTATCAAATTCAATGAATGGCTTGGCTCTCAGTCACTCTGGAAGTCCAGGGGCTGCATATGCTCCCTTCCAGACCTCAGGAGGCGGCTCGAACCCTCTCCACTCTGTGCCTCCTGAAGAACCTCCCTGAGGAAAAGCTCTTTCACAAAAGACCTCTTGTACTCTCTAGGGGGCATGGCGGCAATTTCACTGTAGTTTCTCCCCAGGCCTCCAGGGGGCATCAAACCGGAAGTAGAAAAATGTCCTCCTGAGCGTAAAACAGGTGACGGTGTCATAAATAATAGGAAATCCCTTCCCCTGTGCACTATATGGGGTGAGGGACCAATTTTTGTAAGAATTTAAAAAATAAAAAAAATAGGAGTAAGGTACATGAGGGTTGGGAGCTCCATTGAAGCCTACATTGGACCTGAGTTTGATCCCAATGGGCTCAGGTAGCCAGCTCAAGGTTGACTCAGCCTTCCATCCTTCTGAGGTCAGCAAATTGATTACTCTGCTGAATGGGTGGGGGCGGGCAATGTGTAGCCTGCGTAGTTAAGATGTAAACTGTCCAGAGAGAACTCTAAGCAATATGAGGTGGTATATAAGTTGAAACAGCAACAACAACTGCAGCAACATGTCTTCCAAAGTATCCCTTGCCAGTCCAGCCTTTTTCTTAGTAGAGTTGGCCAGTAGATACTGGGAAGAGCAAAGAGGCCAATGGGCCAATGGCGGGCCAATCCCCTCTGTTGGAAGAAACAGCTTTTTGTGCTTTTGTGACTTTTCCTGAGCCTCTACATCTGGCCTGCCACTCTCCAGTGTTGCTAAGGCACTGTCCTGAGGCCAGTACTAGGGAAGATCCAGTCAGTCCAAACATCTCCTATTTGTATGTGAAATGGGGAGACAGCATTATGTTTTTCCTTTATATCAGGAAGCAAAGTGTTGAGAGTTGCCTCTGACTTGAGCGGTGAAGAGGGAAGGAGACTGGCTCTCCTACGTATTTCCTTTGCTGTTCAGTCTCATCAGCTGAGGAATACTAGTCTGACAGACAGACAGACTCCCCTGTCATAGAAAACCTGTCCGCTGTTTGGCATGCCGGCCACCTAACCATGAAGATGTCCCTCTCCACACTGTGCCCAGCTACTCTGAGGTATTGATTCAGCATATGTTGTGTGCCGCATAAAGGTGTTTCAGCAGTGAGGAAACTTGCCCTTCCTTTCTAAGTGACGACCCTGCAACTGTAACACATTCCCCTCTGACCAGCAGACTTGCTTCTTGCTCTCATTCACTCTTGAAAAGGTTCTCAGTGGAGTTCAGCCTTTCTGCTTCTCTGCTTACCTGAGGCTCAGAAGGTGGGTATGCAGTTTCCCCTCAGTTTCTTCACCGTAAGGACAAAAAGGTCACCCAGCTTCTCTTCCTCCTCAGCAACCACACTGATGAGTTTTCTCAAAATGGATGCTGGTAGTTGATAAAGCTCTTAACTTTGTCAGAAGGGAATTTTATTTGCAATTTGCTCTGTTTGGTCTTGGATTCATAGGAACCCTCGGCCCAATCACTCTTCAGGAAGAGATCATTCCCTGGCCCTAACGGCTTTATGATGGGACACAATCTTCTCTCCTAGATGGGCCCCTTAGATTTATTTTGTCTGATCACTTATAGAAATCTGCAGTGCATCCCCGCCATGAAGCATCCAAAAGGGCAAGGAGGAACAAAGTGAACCATGGGCTGACTTCACAAGCATGTCTAATATAAAAGGGCTTACAAAGCTTCCACAAACGATGGCCCCCCATGACGTTTCACCATTGGCCAGGCTGGCTGGAACAGACAGGACATGGAGATCAAGTGCGTCAGCAGGGCCACAAATACTCCGGCTTCAAGAAGTGCCTGAAGAGAGGAAGCAGGCTGATATTTCTTATATTTACAAACAGTGGCTATTTTGAAATTCCATTCTATCATAACTGATTGGTTTGAAGTTTATGTTTAACTTGATTTGATAAATGTAGAATTCATGATACAGAATTGTACCACTTTTATGCTATAAGCACAGCATGAAAGATTAGGGTCTTGAAAACAAGCTAAAAATATATGGAATGAATGAATGAATGAATGAATGAATGACGTATTATGAATTATATAAGAACAAATGGAGGTGTGTGTGTGTGTGTGGTTTTTTTTTTTTTTTTTTAAACCAAATCCCAGCCTGGCCTTTGATGAAAACACTGTCTTAAAGGTCACACCTTTCAAGAAGATAACAAAACATCTTTTACCTGTGCAGTTCTAGTTAAAATCTGCTCTGGCTTAGTGGTAAACTAAAAGCTTTTATCATCTTCTGGCATCTGAGAAAGGACTAAGTTGATGGCTTCTTTAGAGTTTACCCCAAGATCAGAAACCTTTGAGGGGGGAAAAGGAAGGAAGGAAGCAGATACATGTGATTCATATCGAGGTCCCCTTCCTGCTTAGGGCTCGCTCTCCCAATTCTGCCTGAAAGTGTGTATGAGCCCTCCCTAGAAAGTTAGGGGAGAGTGTGAAGGAAAAGTTCAAGTGACACCTCAACCAAGGCTTGGAAAAAAAAATCAGTTTTTGGAACTCTGATTCCCAGAATTGACCCCCAGCCAAGCTGGCTGGGAGGCCGGGGATTTGGGTCCAAAAAAGTAACCTTTCCAATCTCTGACTAGGACTAGATGGGATCTGTAGCAGGCACAGCGTCAGACTGTCAAATCCAGCACTGACAGTCAATGCTGGAAATTAGTAGCAAATAGCAATCGCATCTTTGATTTCCCAACTGTTTTCTCCTGAATCCTCTTAGAAGAAGATCACGAGTCTTTGTAAATCAGCACTCCTTTTTATCTGTTTCTCAGAAGACAGAGGACAAGCGTCAATGTTGCAAGCCAGTTCCAGCATGCCTCACTGCCCAAAAGCAGCTCTTTTTTCGATTTGGAGAGTTATATTATAAGCAGGGTAAAAGAGGCTGCTTCTTTTCAGAGAGCGTCAGCTAAATATTGATCTCCACAGATCAGTGCTTGAAGGAACCATGGTGGAAGTACATGAAACACACAACATATGAGCAGAAGCAATATATATTATATATATTATATATATATATAAGTATATATTACCCTTGTCCTCCAAGCAAGCCCAAAACATTTTGGTACTTGAGGTGAAGTTCAAGAAGCAAGACACACCCTATTCCATGGCCCACATCCTGTGGGTAGTCTCAGGGCAACACATACGGAAATCTCATTATGTATATAAAATGTATATTTATCATTATTTATTTAAAACATTCACTGCCTGCTCTCAGGGCGGGCTATAGAGTTGTATGAAAAAGTTTTGAAATGGAAGATATTTAAAGCTATCAAACCATTTAAAACACAAAACGAAAACAATAAAACTTTAAAACCATGGCACTAAAAACTGCGCAGGCCATGATCCTCAACCCTCAAATAAAAAGTATGTCTTGACTTGGCACCGAAATGATGCCAATGTCAGTACCAGTCAAGCCTCCGAGAGGAGGGCTTTCCACAGTTGGGATGCTAGGGCAGAAAAAGCCATCCCTTGTGTCTCCACATAATGAATTCTTCCCAGTGGTGAGACACAGAGGAGGACCTCCCCAGAAGATCTTCACGATCAGACAGGTTTATATTAAAGGGAATCCTTCTACTCTGTCTGGGATGGTGACTGGATTGATGCCCCTGCACAGAAACAGGATGACCTGGCAGCTGACTCTTTCTTCAATGCAAGCAATGGGACGAAGTTCTCTCCACCAAGTCTGTAGTGCAAATAATGCAAGCAGGTGCAACAGACAGTTCTGTCCTCCAGTGTGCAGCTGCCAATTCCCACTAACCATCACCTGCTAGCTACCTGAGGCAGCCACCTCACTAACAGCAGGGCCAACTATGTTTTCCTTGGACTTCAATTATTGCACACAAAATTATTCCTTATGTCCAACCATCTCATTACAGAAGAAAGAGTCAACCGCCAGGGCAGTCAGTTTGTGTTTGAGGTCTTTTGTGTTAAGGGAAGTCAGATTTACAAATGAAGACTTGGACTTATAAAGAGCAATCATGAAAGAAAGAAAGAAAGAAAGAAAGAAAGAAAGAAAGAAAGAAAGAAAGAAAGAAAGAAAGAAAGAAAGAAAGAAAGAAAGAAAGCTAATTTGCAAATTACTTTTTGTAATTCCTTGCTTTAATTTATCAAAACTTTCTTTCTTTAAATATTGTAAATTTGTAGCAATATTTATACCTAAATATTTGATAACAGAACACATTTTAATTTCAAATATAGTCCTAATCCTAATTTGCAAATTACTGGAGGTGAGAAGAGCACCGGCTGTGACAACCACACACAGAGTCCGCACACTTGAGCAATTCCCTCTTCTACTAGAGATCAGCCCTTACCATGAAAAGCCAGCATCTTAAAAATAGGATTCCGGCTGGCTATTGAAAATGCTCATCCAGACAACAGGGAAACGCAAAGAGAGACTATTGATGCCTTATTTCTTCTATGCTCTTGTCTCTTCAGCTGTATCTGATGACAGCACACCATACATTCATTGTTCTTCAGAAAACCCGGGCAATTTTATTCAACTGTTGTGTAAAATATAAGGATGCCAGCGCTTTTTTTTTTTAAAAAGCTGTTGCCAATGGCAATTTTACACAATCAGTTCCTTGCAGAATCAAGGAACAATGGTGCCGTAACAACCCTTGCTTTCTTTTGAGGGCTAGTTAAATATATTTCATAGCTGAAAATGAATGCTGTATGTGAACAGTGGATATGCTTTTATTGAGAATCCAAACAGATTTTACTCAAAGAATTTCATTCATGCTGAATACATGGGTGACATTATATGTGCCAGAGTTTCTATAGGTTGGTGTGCATGGATGCTTGTGCTCACGCACACAGGCACGGGCATGCATACATCCTATCATCTTCTGGTATCAAAGTACCTCAACTTATTCAGATGCCATATGATCCTTGACAGAGACAGGGGGACAGGGGACAGAAAAGATTGGGGCTAAACTACGTACCAGAGGGAGAACTGGACTTCTCTATTATTTGCTTCTTAGTCATATATATTTGATATGTTGTTTTGTGGTATCAAGTCGGAACCAACCAAGTAAGTGAGATATTTAAGGAGTGGTTTTTACCAGTTTCACTCCTCCAATGAGTTTCCATGGCTGAGTGTGGATTTGAACCCCTGCCTCCTGAGTCCTAGCCCATCACTCTATTCACTACATCACGTTGGGAATCCTGTTTGATATAATACAGGTCAAATAGTTACAGCCATTTTGGGCAATACACACACACACACACACACACACACACACACACACCTGCAGGACATTATTGATTCCTTCCCTATCAAAAAGCAGACTTTTTCTTTTTCTTTTTTTTAAAACAGCAACAACAGAAACAAGAGCACAGAGATTTGTTTTATGACTTTTATGAACCTTGCTTTGAATAAAATATGGCAGCATCCATATGTATGGCCATCTGCTTCCTTGTTAAGACATGTGTAAATCCAGCTCTGCTCTCTCCCGCCTTTCCTTACTATGTGTTTTTCATTGCTACTGTTTTGGCCTCACCTACATATTTCTTTTTATCCGGGAAAATTAAAGCCTTCACACATAAACAAACTGCATAAGGTGTCTTGGTTTCTATGCACAAGTTTTAAATGGAATGAAATTACTGGTGGAAACCAGAAATGTGCTTTATTGAAAGAGAAGAAGGTAGCTTTGGAAACACTGAATTGTTGGAGGTTGGAAGCTATTAGTTTATAGTTCATAGGTCTATAGGTTTTGAGGGAAGCTGAGCGCTGTCACGGAAACATAACTTAGCCTCTTGGGAAACGCAAGTTATGAAACCAATGTAGAAGCTTCTGGAAATAAGGGGGAAAAAACAATGCATGGAAAGACATTATAGCCATCACAAAAAATCAGGGCTTCAAAATCATTACCCCCCCCCCTACCCCGGAATAAAGACACGAGACAATTGCTATGGAATAAAACATGGGCCACACGTCATTAAATATTTGTTAATGCCTTCAATAAAAATGGGGGTCCTGCGGTAGTGCGGAATCAGGTTCTGCAGAGGGGTCTCAATGGACCCCTAACCAATATAATGGGCAAGTCCCGAGCCCCAAGTTCCCACGGTCATGAAGACAGTGAGAACCTGGCCGGCCCAAATTTGACCACTCCCGGACCTCAAGCCCCCTTCTCATTGTTGTCTGTTGGTCCGGGAGCAGCCTCAGCACATCTTCCCCCCCAAGCACTGTAATCGCACGATCGGCAGCACTAGGAGATCAGATGAGCTAAACACTACCTGTAGTTGCAAGGGGACTCACCGAAACCTGTTGTATCCGCACTACCCGCCACAGCATACGGACTAGCCAAGCTAAGTCTCATGCCCGCCACACAACCTTTCAAGCTCCAAAAGCAGGCCCCCCTTTAGGTTTGTTAAGAATATTTCCCAGCCCATGTCTGAAAGGTGCACACCATCACACCAGAACAGCTCAGGCCTATTCACTCGGATCTCTGGGTGACCAATCACCGATTCAAGGCCATTGCGTACTGCTCTGCACACTTCCCTATTAACACGTCTCCTTGCCGTATTAACGCATTGCGCCTGTCGTTCATCCCGCCAAACCAGCCGCGGGATGACAGCCGACCAAATAATACGCATAGCAGGATACCCTGCCTTTAACCTTCTGAGGTCGTGAATAATGTCCAAAATCAGGGCCTTGCCCCCCAGCTCGGCCAAATCGTTGCCACCCAAATGTATGACCAATACATTGGGGGGATGCACGTCAAATGCCGCCGCTCGGCATAATTGGCACCATAGCATTCCACAAATACCTTTCCACATGATTTGTGCTCCAGCTCCTAGCCCCAAATTGTTGCCCCACACCGAATCAGCCACATACTTTGCCGCCCAAAACACAAAGCTCTGGCCGATAATCACGACCTGCTGCCTTCTCACTGTTTGCGCTGAACCTGTAAGACAAAATACCAGGCACCTGCCTAGATGTTAGGGAGTGCTCGGACATATCTGTGATAAGATGTTGATAACCACCTCCCCAAGCGCTTAATGTCTTCAGGCTCGTATCCAAGAGCAGCTGCAGTTGAGGCAGCCCCAATTCTAAATGAGTGATTCCCAAACTTCAAGCCTTGTACTTTACCTAACGCTAGATCCGTCAGTCTCCAAAACTGATATTTCGTAAGAGGAGACCCATCCCTGTGCATAAAGAAATAACCCTGTTCCTGCCCCCAAAGGCCTAAATAAGCACGTATTGCCCTCACTGGACAGAGCTCTTCCAAAGAGCAAGATGCCAGACTAAGACTAGCACCCTTACCTTGTTGGTCCGCCTTGGATCAGTGAATATAAATCCTTACTAATTCTCCATCCAACCGTACATCATGCCATTGCAAGGTGACTTTTGTCAAGTCGCCTTTACCTGAGGCTACCACCTCACTAATCCATAAAGCTCCGAAAAAGGTAAATAACGATGCAGCCCTAAATAACGCAGCCTCGTACTCATCCCTGCAAAAATAATCCATTGCCGGCAAATTTGTTCCAACAGTGCTGGGGATATGGGGGCCCTGGCATCCTTAACTCGACCTCTTTCCTTCCTCCAGCCTTCAATCACTTTCCTAATCCGATAGTCGGATGTATAGTCTGCATACCCCCAAATCTTAGCATGAAAGGCTAGAGCCGACATCCTACCTTGAATGGAACCTGGCGCTAAACCCTTCCTATTCAGATGGACTATGAACTGTTGAAGGTGTTCAACAGGGGCAGGCCATATCAACTCCAGACCAACTAGTTTCCTGAACTCCTGGAATTCTATACTCACTGCCATGTACCCTTTTTGCATCCTCGGGGCCAAAGACAAACCTATCGCTCGCTCCGTGTCATCCCGCCAATTAGCCAAACCTCTGCAGGCAGTGTCTCTGGAAATTCGTTGGCTCATGGATCTAACTCCCTGAACCGAGTGATCTGTTGGCGTGATAGGGCATCAGCTAAAGTATTATCCAAGCCTGGAATATGCCGTGCCTGGATCAAAATATTATACCTCAGGGCCCTCAATGTAAAGGCATGTACCAGTGCCATCACGCATTCAGAGTGTGACGTGAGGTTGTTTATTATATAAACAACCGACTGATTGTCACACCAAAAACGCACGGCTGAATTAGCCCACTCGTGGGCCCACAACCAAAGTGCATCTACTATTGGAAAAAAATCCAAAAATGTAAGCTCTCTGGTAATGCCTAGCTGATGCCACTCCTCCGGCCACCTCTCCACGCACCACCTTCCCCTGAAATAGATGCCAAAGCTTAAGGAGCCCGCTGCATCTGTTTGAACCTGAAACTTAGCCCTAAGTTTCATCTCAGACCTCCAGAAGGACACCCCATTGAAATCAGCCAGGAACTGTCTCCAAACCTGCAGATCCCGCCGCATTCCTCTTGTCACACAGGTTCTGTGGAAGGGGCAACGCAAGCCTTTCATTGCATCGCATAGCCGACGCAGGAATGCTCTGCCTGGTGCAATTACTTTACACGCAAAATTTAAATGTCCTACTATCTCCTGCAGTTCCTTCAATGACACTTTCCTACTACCCATCAGCCTGTCAATACGATCCCGAAGGGCTTCCAGTTTATCATCTGGAAAATGAGAAGCCTGCTGCACAGTATCCATCTCTATTCCTAGAAATGTAATAGACGTAGCCGGTCCCTCTATTTTTTCCTCCACAAGGGGTAATCCCAGCTCACGCACCATTGACTGGAAAGTGTCCAAAATGAATTTACACTGTCCAGTGTTTCTACCTCCACAAAAAAGGTAATCATTGAGATAATGGGCAGTGTTCCTGCATCGTACCCTACACCTGACCATCCACTCCAAAAAGGAGCTGAAGCATTCAAGTGCAGCGCATGAGACAGTACAGCCCATGGTCAAAGCTCTATCAATATAGTACGAACCCTTAAAATAAAAATCCAACAGCTCGAAGTCCTGAGGGTGGACAGGAAGAATGTGGAATGCCGACTTAATGTCGCATTTCGCAAGCTCTGCCCCCACTCCACATCTACGAACCATGCGCACCACCTCATCGAATGAGATATACCGCACTGTACAGAGTTCCTGCGGAATGGCATCATTCACTGACCCCCCTGTCAGGTACGACAGATGGTGAATGAGCCTGTATTCTCCCTTACTTTTCTTAGGCACCACTCCCAACGGAGATACCCATCGGTTCTCTAAAGGGGGGGTTCGAATAAGGCCCCACTACTCTACCCTCTGCAACTTCCTTCTGAATTTTTGCATTAACAATGCCCTCCATTCCTTGTACAGACTTTAAATTCCTTGCGAAAAAGGTCTTACGTTCGCCTAGCGCTGGAATTCTAAACCCGCACTTGAAGCCATCTAGCAAATACTGGGCGTCTACCTTGCTCAGGTAATCCCGTAACCATTCCTCCAATACCAATATCTTAATTGGACTGGGGCCCTTTATTAGCGGAACCCCCGCCTCCACCTGACTTCTTGTTCCCTCCAATGTCCTTATTGTTACCTCTTTGGGCCCTGGCTCTGAAACAGGATGTGCTGGGGTGCTGACCCCCGCAAACTGAACACTCATGTTGAAAACAGCATGGCTTGCGTGTGCATGTTCCCTTAGCATTGTAATCCCAACAGAGGAAGTGGGGTTGAACTGCTTGCCCCGTGCTAGCACGGGGATTCTGCAGCAAGCCAGATTTTCGAATGAGGTGCCCGCTGTCGAACTGGTCACCCAGGTTCAGCCTAGCAGGTGTCATGAACTGCAGCCAGAGGCCAGGCTGCAGCTCATCCCAGCATAAATTTGGATGAATCGCTCTGTGCATACGGAACGATTCATCATATAAAAGCCATGCCTGCCCAGCAAAGTCTGTATATGCTCTATAGATAATATCTAAGTATTGAAATAATGACTGAGCCTTCCATGGCTGGGCTTTCACCACTACACAGGCATAAATCAGAAACCCGGGCAACCAATTTGCCCAAGTTCTTTCAGGCCTACATCTCCTTTTCTTTAGTTGCCGGAGTTAGGTGATCTCCTAATGGCATAGCGTGGTCCCCAAAAGGCAGAGCCTTCAGCGGGACCGAATTATAGCCTGTATCCGGCACTGATGGATAAGGCCACACCCCAACTCCGGGTGTTGATCCCAAAACTGGCTGGAATGGAACCTGGCAGTAAGGGGCAACCCAGTTGCTTGTTGACGAACTCGGACCGGGCCATGAACCAAATGACGCACTATATCCCTGCATGTCAGGTGTTGCGCAGAAAGGCCAACTAGCCTGCCCAGTGCCCTGCCAGGGCCAAACTGGAACTGTGTTGGTAGTGTCAGGTGTACTAATCAACTCACGTGCCAGTATTGGTGGTGGTGTTTCCTGCTCCTCGCTGCCAAACCGGGCATCAGACGACTCTTCCTCCCTGCCAACCCGGCGACCTTGCCGTCTCACTGTGGGCCTTTCCACTTCTATCACACTCTCCCCACGCTCTTCCTCATCCTCTTGACGTTGAGGAGTTACCATTGCAGCATCCGTCTCCCTTCCAGACGGCAGCGGATCCTGTCTCTCATTCTCTAAGGCAGCAAAACGTGACATTAGGTTTTCAGCCATAGTTTTAAGCTTAGCCTTTTTTTTACTTTTAGACTCTCGGCTTGATCTGCACGGTTGGGGTTTGCTATGCTGCGCCGCCCTTTCCGCTGCCCTTTCAGCTTCCAAGGCTGAAATCTTTTCTTGAAGCTGGTGCCATATTGGCCATGCCTCCTCATCCGAAGATGACTGAGGGGGCAAAAGCTGGGGAGCAGCTCGCTTCCTGGCTGGCTGCTTACCTTTTTTATTCCCTTGGCCTTTTGTGGGGGCCATTGCAACAGCTCAATATAAGTGCACTATGCAAATGTAAAAACTTAAACCCTGTCTCACTGCGAGACAGGGGAAGGTTGCTAAGTCACCTCTTCTCTTTATTTATTTATTATTTTATTTCTAGATGCTAATTATTAATTCCAAATTATCTGTATTAATTATCAATTAATACTACTAATAATCAATATTTATTATCTATTAATTCTTATTTGTTAATGAAATAATTAATATCAATATAATTGCTCAGAATAAAAACTGAAAGTAAACAGTAGATTAAAATTAATGATATAGAGAACCCCAATTACTTATTTTTTTACTTTACTAATTTATCTATATATTTATTTTAACTTAATTTAATTTTTTTCTTTTCTTTTCTTTTACTTTTTTAATTTAATTTAATTTTTTATTTTTTTATTTTTATTTAATTTATTATTTATTTATTTATTTATTTTTACGACTTATCACCCCCAACCTGCCAAAATCATTATCAATAAAATTTATTTCGAGATTCTAAATTATTTTACCCTAACTTTCAAGCCGAATGGGAGTGGGGGGGATTGGGGAGGGGGGAGCAAGCCCACTCAATGCTCGAATAACCCACACGCCCTTGCTTAAATTAATTAGCATGCCCAAGCACACAACTGCTGTATAAACTTGCTGAACCGAGTTAATAGGGACTCCTTATGCCATTGCGCCGCATCTGGGCTGGTCGCGGGCGGCTTGGCCCACAGCTGCGCCCTGCCTGCATTACTCTAGTCTCCCTTTTCTTTTCTTTTATTTACCTTCTTATTAATTAAAAGTAAGAATCAAGCAATAATTGCAAGTGCCGTCCGTCCCCTAAGGGGATCCGGTGCACTTGATCAAAACCGTGCGGGGGGGGGGGTGCCGATGCAACCACCCTAACCTCCGATCAGTAACCAGTGATGCAGTTTGAAAATACGGGCGGACTGCGAGCTCCGTCGTCCTCTGTAGCCAGAAGCGAAGAGGACGAGAAGAGGGAGGATCCTCTCTTAAATATCCAATTCCTCCCCACCCTTCTCGGGTTGCTTACGTGAGACCAGTAAGTCTCATGCTATCCGGGAAGAAGGATAATGGTGGCCTGCGTCGGCGAAGGAGCTCGCCAGCGGACCGGACATTTGTTAAAAGTTCTTTTGTTTTTTAAAAATTGCAATGATTTGAACATTCATTGCTTTAATCATTAAATGATGGTATTTTCAACTAATTCTCACCATTTTAATTCATTACTAACCATTCTTAGCATTTTTAAAATATTGTTTATGAAATATTAAAAATAGAATTATTTAACTGTTCAATTAAATCAGTAATATTATGGACGTTTCTTCATGGTTTAACATTGGTAGATTCAATTTCTTTAATAATAAACAAATGTTTTGGGGTGGGTTTTATATCATCAGCATAGAACTGCAGAGGCACAACAGACTCTCTGGATCATCAAGTCCAGCCCCTATCAAAGAGACACAGTGAGGAATCGAACTCCCAACCTCTGGCTCCATAGCCAGATACCAAAACTCTTAATCTCTGGCTCCACAGCAAGATACCAAAACCACTGAACTATCCATTTAGCTAAATGTCGGTTTTATCAGTTTTTATCTCTTTTTTAAAAAAAATTGTGAGCTTTAAAATTTAAAAATGTAGTAAGAGCCCTTCATTTGGATTCCTCAGTGGCCATTTTGTGAAGGCAGCATGTTGGATTGTCATCCACTTTCATTTTCAGGAGGTAGGGAGAATTCTTTTCTTCTCTTGTTAGGCAGCTTCAGCTCTCAGTCTAACGAATTGAATGCCAACATGTGTGAAATTTATACAGGATTTGAAGGTGGTAAAGTCACTGTAGCATTTGGAACAGCAGCTAATGGCATGGTTCCCAGCAGAGGCAGTAGGAAGGCAATAAAATGGCTGGAATGTTGCCTGTACACTGGAGGTCCAGCAGTAGTTGATGGGACTGACTTTTACTTCACATTCTAGATCAGAGCCCTTTACATTATCTGTTTCCCACCCTATTCAGACAGATATAAATCAAATAAATAAATAAAATAAGTAAATATACAAATACACAGAAATACTTCAGAGTTTTCAGATACAAATCAAAGTGGGAGATCAGTTGCAATTGGCAAGACAAATAATTTGTATTAAATCAAATCAGATGGATTTACACACCCTAATTAGTGGTAGTGGATACGTCTAGTGCATGGAAAATAGATAATCTCAAAAGTTTTGTCTGAGCAAATACAAATGCAAATTGGATTCCTCTCCCCCCTCAGATTTTTCTGAAACTCTCAGATGAACCTTCCTCTGGAGCTGTAATTTCCTGCCAAGGTGAACAAGCTCCTTGACACTTTCCTACTTTCCTTTTTCCACTCCCTGTGACTTATTTATTCACTCTGATTTATTATCTGTTACAACAACCACAGGAGTCATTAAATGGAGGGCAAAGGTTAGGCTAGTTAGGACCAAGCCCCCTGTCGAGGTTGGGTATTATCCTCTCACCTGCCTTGGCAGGTTCCTGGGATTGATACATTGTTTACAACGTATCAATATGTGACCAATGCACCAGCTGGATGAATTCTTCAGTGAGTTAGGTACTTGACAATGGAGTCAGAGGTTGGGAGTTGGATTCCTCAACGTGACTCCTGTGAGTAGAGCCAATCTGTGTAGTCTTGGGCAACTTGTACCAGGGTACCTCCAGAAGAAGGGAATGGAAAACTACTTCTGAATATGTTGTTCTCAGAAAACCCATAAATTGGAGGCATCATTCAGACCTATTCCACCATATAAGCTTTCTCCTGGTGTCCTCACTTCAGGAATGACAAAGTGTCACACAGCCATTGAATCATACTGTTTTTTGCAGTTGGTTAAAAAAGAGAGAGAGAGAGAGAGAGAGAGAGAGATGGACACATTCAATGGATTATTAGAAGTCCCAAATACAGTAGACCCATTGATTCAACAAGATTCACATACAGGTTGCTTTACCATTGGGAAATTGTTTCAGGGGGTCTGTTCTTAGTTAAGACCAGCAATAGGATAATGGCTACAGGAAATAAATGCATGAAAACTAGGGGGACAGAAAATGGAAGGAAAAAGAGACGGGGAAGAAAGGAAGTGAGAAGAATAAATTTACTCATGTATTTAAAAAATATATGAACCTGATAAATGCACATGTATTTGTTGCAGGAATACCAGCAGAAGAGTGGAGTTCTGTACTGCTCAGAATTGCACACAGTTCCCCTGGACTTTGCTTGCCCTCATAATTAGTTTAGCTGAGAGAGAGTACTCTAGCACCTCAAACTGGAGCTGATCTCTCCTTGATTACACCTCCCCATTTCAATCTGTGCTTTTATTTTTGTGTGTACATCAAATGGGTCACTTTTACTTCGGTATATCAATTTCTTATAATACCAGACCCTAGTATAACATGCACATTTTGTAACAAGGATGGCATTTCTAATTGGATGGACCTTTGGTGGGCGGGAATCACCTATCCCATGACCCATTAATCAGCTTGAATCTATTGTGATTAGATTCTTTAATATGAGTAAAAACGTGCTTACAAAATGGGGAGTTTAAACATTTTAATGATATAGCGTGAATTAGCTAGAAGAATGTGAATGAGGTGCTGCATTTTCTACTCTCCATATTCCCCAATATGTTTCTTAAGGTAGAGGTAATTTCTTCTCAAAGCTCTCAATATGTACTGTACACATTTGCTGGATTTAATCCTAGGGCTAGTTTCACAATAGAGAAAGATTTGCAGTGTAATCCTTATGTGTCTACTCAGAGGTAAGTTCTTCTGGGTTCCATGTGACTTATTCCCAGTTATAGTCCATATAGGTTTTGGAGCCCAAAGGAAGCTTTTTTCTCCATGTCAGGTTCCCATAATCCAGTTTCACAAACCCAAGTACTCTAATTCCCATAATGCAGACCATCTTTGCTAATTATGCAATTTCTGCATTCATTTTGCATGTCAATGTCCTTATTCAGTGCACAAGAGTGCAGTGCTGTTATTGGGCAGGAGAGCAAATCAACATTCTACAAGGCAATTCTAAAAATGGGGGCAGCCAAAACAAAACACCAAATTTGGAACAGCAGTAGCAGACAATCAGGTCTTGCTCTGTGCCAAAGGTGGGGAAATTTGGGCAAGGAGTTTTCAAGTTATGATTTTTTTAAAAAATTAAACTGTTTTAAAGCTCCCCCTGTGTGGAAACCCTATGCATCACCAGATTTAAAACAGGTCACATAAATTGAGAAGACCAGTCTTGCTTATCTTGAAAGCAAATAGCTGGCCACACCCACCTGTTTATTTAGAAGGCTCCTCAGGCTGGAGAGGTTCACTATCATTCACATTTGTTGAGTAACAGTCTTTGCATTTCTGTGAGAAGTGATTAGCTGATGAAAAAAAGGAGCTGCTTCTGGAATTTCCCCTTGTTTGGTGACATTTTGTGAGTGCAAGACGGGCATTCTGTAGACCATCTTGACTGCTGACTCTGGCATTGTCAACATTCAGGCTGCCCTCTCCTATGTAAAGCTTGGCATTCTTTGTCCTGCTGGCAATGTGGGCCCAATATCATGCAGCAATATTGGGCCATTTCCTGGCATTTTGAATCATGGATACAGAAGCACAATATTCTGCATCATAAACCAGAGGTTTTCTGAAGCATTGAATTTGTTGAAGTCTTCAGATATTTTTAAAAGAGCAGTGCATCTGCATGCCAATCAATACAGCACAAAGATTCTCTCCAGGACTGGTTGCTGGATTTGCATGAAAGGGGGATGAGAGAACTATAGGAGATTGATCTTTGCTGCGACCTGAGGAATGGTTGGCATTTTCCAATAGAAAGCCAAATTTCTCTACCTTGCAACATTAACAGTGGAATAACTTTTACCATTTGTCATAAAACATTCTCCCAACCCTTGGTTACAAACACACTCATGCACCAGCAAATATATAGAAGTAATCAGCTAGGAAGGGAGGGAGGGAGGGAGGGAGGGAAATAGCTCACATTTTGGATGACCTCTGGCATGGTCCACTGTTTCCTGGCAATCACACAACATGCATGAGATTGTGAACCAGTCTGATCCTGATGGCAGGGCTGCTCTCCCCCCCCCCCCCCCCGAGCCTAGACTGGAGTGATTCCTCCACAGACAGAAGGATCACTTTAAGAAGGACTGCTGCCAGCAAAGTGTCCCTTTCCAGTGTGATCAGACACAATCCATCCTCAGTGAGCTAAAAGAAAAGAAAAAGAGTATGAGCTTCTTTTCTGCTTCTACCTTTTGTTGGAAACAGTATACTTGCGCTTGGTTAGAATCTTGGGATTCTTCATCGTTTTCTGCGGGAACGTCTCTACTGTGGGTGTAGGGAGGAAACCACTTCAGAAGGAGCTAGGGAGTTCCACCTTGGGACTGCAGAACAGGGACCACATGTCCCCACCACTACCACCATCTCTGCAGGTGAGATTGCTTTCCCTATATGTCAGCCCTAGCTCTGACTTCTTTCCTTGGCTACATTGGCTACATTTCACAAAATGTCAGGTCAAAATAATGCGTCAACATCATGATTTCATGATTCGTATCTTTCCTTTAGTAAGAGCCTTGGCTTTGTTTTACTTGGTTTTTATCTAAAGAGGTAGCCATTCTCCAGCAAACTACTAGAGTCTAGAAAGGCACATTGGTTTCAGAGAAAACACAGGGGGCTGAGGTTGATGCTGCACAGTCTCGGGTCATCTTGCCTGCTTGAAGCCTTGTGAAACCCTGTTGATTGAAGATAGAGCTGGAATCAATATGGTGGAAATGAGGAGGTTGCTCATTCCTGATGCTGAAAAGAACCAATTTTCTGTGCCTAGCTGTGCTGTACCACCCTAACTAAAATGACAACATTTTGCCTACATACAATCATGGCCAAAAATATTGGCACCCTTGCAATTCTGTCAGAAAATGCAATCCTTCTCTCAGAAAATTGTTGCAGTTGCAAATGTTTTGGCACTCACATGTTCATTTCTTTGGTTTGCGTTGGAACAACACAAAAAAAACAAAGAAGAAAAGTCAAATCTGATACAATCCCACACAGAAACCCCAAAATGCACTGGCCAAAATTAGTGGCACCCTGTCTAAATTGTAAGAAATAATTGCTTTTCAAGCATGTGATGCTCCTTTAAT
This sequence comes from Intellagama lesueurii, assembly GCA_037013535.1. Classification (NCBI taxonomy): domain Eukaryota; kingdom Metazoa; phylum Chordata; class Lepidosauria; order Squamata; family Agamidae; genus Intellagama; species Intellagama lesueurii. The sequence continues at coordinate 216,940,058 of JBAJHW010000001.1, read as the reverse complement.
TTGTATTTAGACACACCTGTCGCAAGTAAAAGGTATGGGCAATATAGTAATCACACTTGCAACCAGTTAAGATGGAGAAAAATTGACTCAACCTTTGTGTTGTGTGTGACACTGAGCATGGAGAAAAGAATGAAGTGTAAAGAGTTGTCTGTGGATTTGAGAGAAAAAATTGTGGAAAAACATCAACAATCTCAAGGCTACAAGTCCATCTCCAGAGATCTTAATGTTCCTGTGTCCACTGTGCACAATATCATCAAGAGGTTTACAGCCCATGGCACTGTAGCTAACCTTCCTGGACATGGATGGAAGAGCAAAATTAGTGAAAAATTACAACGAAGGGTTGTTTGAATGGTGGATACAGAACCCAGATTAACTTCCCAACAAATTCAAGCTGATCTGCAGACACAGGGTACAACAGTGTCAGTTCGCACTATCCGTCGCCATCTGAATGAAAAGGGACGCTATGGTAGGAGACCCAGGAGGACACCACTGCTGACACAAAGGCATAAAAAAGCAAGACTGGAGTATGCCAAAACTTATGTGACATAACCACAATCCTTCTGGGAGAACGTACTGTGGACAGATGCGACAAAAGTAGAGTTTTTTGGTCAAGGACATCATGGCACTGTTTACAGAAAAAGAAATGAGGCATTCAAAGAAAAGAACACAGTCTCTACAGTCAAACATGGTGGAGGTTCAAAGATGTTTTGGGGTTGCTTTGCTGCTTTTGGCACTGGATGCCTTGACTGTGTGAACGGTATCATGAAATCTGATGATTACCAAAGAATTTTGGGGCACAACGTAGTGGCCAGTGTCAGAAAGCTGTGTCTCCACCAGAGGTCATGGGTCTTCCAGCAGGACAATGACCTGAAAAACACTTCAAAAAGCACTCAGAAATGGTTAACAAACAAAGTGCTGGAGAGTTCTGAAATGGCCAGCAATGAGTCCAGATCTGAATCCCATAGAACACCTGTGGAGAGATCTCAAAACAGCAGTTGGGAGAAGGCATCCTTCAAATCTGAAGGCCCTGGAGCAGTTTGCAAAAGAAGAGTGGTCCAAAATTCCAGTAGAGAGGTGTAAGAAACTCATTCATGGTTACAGGAAGCGATTGATTTCAGTTATTTTTTCCAAAAGGGATGCTACCAAATATTAAGTTAAGGGTGCCAATAATTTTGGCCAGTGCATTTTTGGGTTTCTGTGTGGGATTGTATCAGATTTGACTTTTTTCTTTGTTTTTTTGTGTTATTACAACGCAAACCAAAGAAATGAACATGTGAGTACCAAAACATTTGCAACTGCAACAATTTTCTGAGAGAAGGGTTGCATTTTCTGACAGAATTGCAAGGGTGCCAATATTTTTAGCCATGACTGTATTTTTTTACTCAGAGGTAAATCCCATTGTGTTCAGTGGGGCTTATTCCCAGATAAGCAAGTACGTACAAAATTAAAGGCCAAGCTGTAAGTACAGAAAGAGGATTTCTCATTAGATTCTTGGGAATTTCTAATAAGATTCCCAAAAATACAAGAGCATGAGGAAGGGAGAGACTGCCTGATTTCACAAGGTTGACTTTGGCAATGTCACTCCCCTATAGTATGATGTACTAAACTTCTCTTGAGTCAGCTAAAACCTCCTGAGGCCTGCCTGACAAAGGAAATTGCAGGAGAATTCTGGTTCAGGTTGCTAAATATTATGTTCTCATTCGGACCTGTCTGGACCTGTCAGTAAGTTTCTAAACAGCTTTCTCTGGTTCACAAGCTTTGCTTCTAATCTCAGTAATTGAAGGATTGACTCCACACTGTAAACGGACAAGGAAAGGTTTCTAAGAGAGGGTTTTTGAATTAGAACAAGTGAAAGTTGCCCATTTTGTTTTCCCTTATATTTGATTTTGTAACATCTCCCCACTCATTTTAGAGTGGAAGCCCCATGATCTGCTCTATTCCAAATTAAAGGTCACACAGGTTGCTCGACTACCCTAGGCAATCACTATGAAGGGAGTAAGAGATTTTAAAAGGGCAATGGACATACTCCTCTTTGTTTCCAAATTCAAAGAGCAATCCAGCAATCAGCTCCATCTGTTCTCTGCCCTACCTTTTCTTTGGATCTGAATTAAAAGGTATTGTGGCCAGAAGATTTTGATTTTTTTTAATCTATTACCTTGGACCAGGAAAAGCAAGGAAGATCCATTTGTAAGATAAAGGGTGTATTCTCCCTGTCTTTCTGTGTTTCTCTCCCCCCCCCCCCCATCATGATGCATGAATGCCGAATTTAACATGAAGGATCTGCTGATGTGCTGTTCTGTCTAATTAATGCCTCCTGGCTCTGCTTCACCCTGTGGTTGCCTCAGAAATGCTCAAACACCCCTGATTTGGTTACTTTTTGCACATTTCTCCAAATACTGTACTCCAAATAGGCACATCATCATTATCATCATGTTAGAACTCTATGGGTCAGCAAATCCATCCCCTGTCAAGGAGACACAGTAGGGAATCAAACTCCCAACCTTTGGCTCCGCAGCCGGAGACCTAAACCACTGAGCTATCCATTTGTCTCATATTCCTGTTTTCTAATATCACAGCATGTTTTTTTTTAAAAAAAACCCAAAAATACAGTAGTCATGTTAGTCTATCTCAGCATGCTGGCAAAATTAAAAAAAAAGGGGGGGGGGAGAAAATAAAAGAAAGAGAGAGATTGAAAGCAAATTATTGTGGCACTTCAAAGACTGTCAGGTTTATTGCAGTGTGAGCTTTCGTGGATCAAAATCCAGTTCTTCAGACTTGGGAGTGCAAATGCATGCCCTATGTAGTTATACATCTCCCCAGGACCAAGTGAGACTACAAATACAGTAATAGACAATGTAACAACGTAAATGATTTTTAAAACACAGGAATGGGACTATTAATTATTTCAGTTTGCAGGTCGTGGCCAGGACAATAAGCTGTATGCTAAGTAGACTGGTCTACAATATGAATGCCAGTTGTTGTTTATGGGACAGACATCAGGGTCTTTTAAAGGAAACAACTATTTATGCCCATGAGATACAAAATACTGGGTTATTAATACATTAGTACACCAAGAAGCCTTGCTGTAGAAGCCCTTAGAGACGCACTGGAATATATTTAGCCTTGCTCTCTCCCCCAATAATAGTCTCCCCTAATAACAGTCTCCCCTGTTATTCTTTCTTTCTATAATAGCCATTTTGAGATCCATAACAAACTGTTCTGGAAGGTTGACATGTTCTGAAATGGATTTCTTTGTGCTGCTGTTCCTGATGACCAATTTGTATCCGCTCACCCTTTCATGCAGAGCTTGTCCTATTTCTCCTGTGTAGAAAGGAAAAGGGCACTCCTGGTAGGATGCCATAAATCATAGTAGAGGATAAACAAGTAAATAGAATCCAGATAGTGTAGCCAATGTTGTTGTGACCCTTGGTGGCAGTGCCAGAGTTGATATGGGGCCACAACCTGCACCTAGGTTTGTGATAGTGTCTTGTTCCTTCCTCTGTCTCCATTTTGTGTTGCCTGTTGTGTGTCAGTAGTTGTTTAGGGTTGCAGGGCTGTGTGTAGGAAAGTACAGGCTGGCTCCCCAAAGCCTGGGGGAGGGAAGTACAGAATGGGCTGTAGATCATTGATGAGATGTCTCAGAGGCCTCAATTGGGAGCTGTAGATGGCTTTTAATGCTGTTCTGACACGGGGACTGCCTCGTCCATGGGTACCAGGCAGGCCCTGTCAATTTGCTTTTTCACCATGTTGGTCAGCCTGTCCATACATTTTAGAATACTTTGTCATCTGTATCATTCATTATCGATACAGGCCAGTATACTTTTACTCAGAACAACCAAAAAATGGTGAAGCTCAAATGCCTTGCCATAGCAATTCAGTTCTTCAACTTTTTATCTGTCCTTATTTCTCACTCTCTCTTGTCTATTTACATGCAAAAGGTTTAGAAATTTTATTCAGTTAAAAACACAAGCAAACACTGAAATTCTTAATCTTCCGCACAGGTCAAGATTGGATGTTTCCAGTACACGGAGAATCACGTTGTATCTGACGGCCACAATGGTGTTAGAGACGAGGAGCCTGACAGAAAAAAGGGCACCACAGAGATGGCTAAAGACATAAAGATCCAAGAGGAGTTCTTTAAGGATGAGGCCCTCAGAGCCTCAACCTGGATGGGCAAATCTAGCAATTACAAATGCTCTATGTTCAAGTAAAAAGAAACCCTCACAAACCTGGAAAAACAAAACACAAGTTCTCTCTCTTAAATGTATTTTTAAGAATGCTAACTTTCTTCATAGTTTTGATCAGAACTTTGAAGCATTTGTATATTTTAAAAAAAATTAAGCAAATGTCTCACCATCTCTCTGCATTCTTAAAGCCTACCGCTAACACTCCAAAGTTAGACAGGGCTACTAAACTGTTGCTTTAATACATGCCCCTAAGGCGGTTACCATAGCAGCTGTTTTATCCTATTTGCACTGCTGTACATCTAATGTACAAATATACTTTGGGTCCCCTTTAACCCCTAAGGGGAAATTTGCTGTTTAATAAGCAGGCACCTTTTAAGAATCATCAGAAAGTGACTGGCTGCCTGAGTGGGATTTTTAAATAAATTGTTATGCCCTACTGCTTTGAATCTGTTTTTAGTATGGCTTTTGTTTACCATTTCTCAGCATGATATTTGTTTGTTCCTTTTTAATATTTGTATACTCATTGGTTTTTTGCTTTAAATGTTGTATTTTAATGATGTAAGCCACTTTTGTATACTCATTGTTTCCAACTTTAAATAGTGTCCTTTAAGGAGAAAGGCAGGGTAAAAATATTTTAAATAAATAAAATAAACACTAAATATTTTCAGTAGCCTGCCTGCCTGTCTCGCTAACTTCAAAAATTGCTAAGCTATACTAAAGAGGGATCTGAATAGCTGAGTGGCTTAGGTATCTGGCTGCAGAGTCAGAGGTTGGGAATTCAATTCCCCACTATGTCTTCTGGAAAAAGAGCTAGTCTGTGTGGCCTTGCGCCAACTGCACAGTCCCAGGGAGCCCCCAGAAGAAGGGGTACTCTGAGTACTCTGTACCTGGAAAACCCTGAAAAGGGTTGCCATAAGTCATAATTGATTTGGCAGTACATGATGATTCTTATTATACTAAAAATAGTAAAAACAAAACTGTAAAGATTCAAGCCAATCACTGAGAGGGTTCACATGCAATTTATTTAATATTTTTGGTTTTAGGAAATGTGAAATGGGTGAAACCCTAGTGTAATCATCAATGTCTTCACTATCATTAACACTAATGGATTTGGCTCATTTGCTTGTTTTTTCTTATAATGTAAATCCATATATTGTCTAATTATAATCAATATCTTCCCCTTTCTTTCTTTCTTTCTTTCTTTCTTTCTTTCTTTCTTTCTTTCTTTCTTTCTTTCTTTCACCCTCTCTCTTCTCAGAATGGTTTATGGACAATGTTACTTTAATATGCGTTCATCTGTAAGTCAATTCAGTCCTATACTTGCATCAACTTGTGATTTTCGTTTTTAAAAACAACTGAACAAAAAGGTATTTAAACACCTAGTTTTAAGTACATTTTAAAATAACAACACATGAATTTTGAAAACATATATTTGTATCTTTTTATCAGCCAAGAACTATTTGGGAACATCAGGGAAGTGCAAAAGTTGTTGCACAGAGGGAAAAAGAAAAAGCAAGAACTTCAACCATGTCAGTGCCACGACTTTGCTGGATGAGTCTTCCACCAAGCATGAGCCAGGGCCCAACATGGCTGAGGGACTGCAGGATCCTACAGACCCAGGGCCCTCAGAGATCCAGGAAACCAAGCCCCTAGTTGACAGTATATCTGTGCTTCACTTTGGAGCCTCAGCCAGAAAAGGCTAGGCCCCTCCCCGCCTAGGCAGACACTCCAGACTGAGCCCAGGCATAGGCTCCCAGATAAAGCGCAGATTAAAAATGAGAGACGAAGTCTCAGGATGTAGAAAATAGAATCAAGTTCTTTATTCTGTATTCTTTAAATGGATCGTTAAAAAGCTCTGGCTCAACGCGTTTCGGCGAAGCCTTCTTCAGGAGCTAAGCATAACACAAAACCACACATTAGATATAATGATTTATTATAACAAAGAGAGAGAACCTAAAGAATAATAGGTAGTCCTTACAAAGCCGGCACTTTGTAAAACATGTAGGTATGTTTGTCTCCATAAGATGTAATAACTCAACAGAGTGCATTGCACAGTACCAAGCTATTTGCATTCTCTTATGGTGGCAGAGAGGTTTACAGCAAAATAGGTATGGGATCCTTCCTTCAGGAATTCCAGAAGATAAGAACAGCATTTGAAGCTTGGACCTCCAAGCATCAAACCATCTGCCAATCCCAGATGCTTTAGAAATTTGGGAGATTACTAGGATGTGCTATTTTGTGTTTCATGTCATTTGGATTTGTGCCAAGCTTTCAACAAAGACCCAATTTACTCTTTACCTCTGCACACACATAACCTATTTCCTCGTGGAGAGTCATATCCACCTTGTATTACCAAGAGATTAACACATATGTTGCAGTCAACGCGCCCCAGCATCAATGGCTTCAATTCCAGATGGGACAGCAATGTTGGAAGAACCCAGAAGATGAGCTAGGATCATCTGCCTAATTGGAACTTACACTTACTGCCAATACAATGTGAGAACTCAATACAAGCAAGTGGTTGTGTGGAGGGATGAAAATCATAAATGTAATGTACAAGCTTGATCAGCCTATCCTATGGAATTACCCATAGTTTGCTTACTTAACTGCAGTGTTACACCAGAACAGAACTCAATAAAGTGTTGGGAGGGTCATAAACTCCTATAATCCCCTAGCCAGTGGAAGGAGAATTCTGGGAACTAGAGCCCAACACAGTAACTTTTCTAAGCTTTGCAAAAAATAAAAAATAAATTTCCTGGCCTACATTTCTCCTCCTAGTCAAAGAGTGTGTGGCATTTACCAAGGGACAGGTCTTCTGTGCTCACGTGTACATATATGAGGGCATACCCTTGTGATGAGGTGAGAGCATATAAACAAACCCTGCCCTCCCCCACATTCCTAGGTGCACAGGAGCCTCTGAAAACCTTTACCTGTCTAACATTATGGCCAACAAAGAGGTTGTGAGGTCATGTGGCAGAACACACCAGCCGTCTCACGGTTAAGCACTGCTGCCCTGCTTTTGTGCCACAGAAACTGGCAAAACTTGTTTTGAAGTTATAATAACACACACATACGTACACACTGGCAGGCGGGCACAAATTTGCATACAATATTGTCTTGGGCAATTTTTGTGTTAGTATCTATGGAACACACAGAGATGGGGAAGTCTGCAGGAAGAGATCACACATTGAGCAAATTGTTAATAAACGTTTTTTAAAAACTAAATAAATTGTGTTTACTTTGAAAGCAGGACATCTTAATGCTTACTTTAATTTTAAATTGGGATTTAAAATTATGTTACATGACTCTGCTAAGAGCCTGAAGATGAAGAAAATAAAATCACATCTATTACTTTACTATCTATCTTCCCTTGCGTCTTCTTTGAGCTCTTAGAGAAGGAAACAGTTGCATGAATTTCTGTCAACCCCATTTCTCACACACTAAACAAAACATTTGTTTTGCTTTCCCTGTCTTACAGCACCATATCCTCACCCTTTCCCTTTCTTTTGGCTTACTCAATTTTGCTGATTTTTCATCAGGCTGGCAGACAACACAACGCCTGGGCTGTGGGGTGGGGAGATAGAAAAGTTCAAACATTTTCCCAACTAGAGGCTGAAGCTGCAGGAGCTGCAGTTAAACTAATGTTTGAAGATGGAGACGACAGGCTTGAAGAATGAGTGTGAGGTGCAGTCATAACAGGTTTTATGTCAGGGGATGCAGAATCAATGGTTTCTCTCTTTCCACTCTGATAGATGAAGGACTGCCAAGGGACTGCCGCTGAGATGGCTGGAAGCAGAGGCACCCAACAATAACAACCATAACAGAAGAGCTGGAGATTACATTTCTCCTAAATTTATCAGATTCCACACCCTCAACATCTGGGCAGGATGGTTATTGGTCTCTTTTATTCCTTTCTTCCCTCACCCTAAGCTCTAGAAGCCCAACCAGGGGTCTTGAAAGCTTTAATATTTTAACTTTCTAATAAATTCATTCATTCATTCATTGCATTTTATACCACCCCACTAAGTGAAAATCCACTATTCTAGGTGTTCTTACAACACAGCATAAGCCCTTCGCAACCCACCCCCATCCTCAAACCAAAAAAATCAACACATAATGAAAAGAAACAAACAAATAAGCAAACTGATAAAATTCCAAGGAGAAGGGATTGTCTCAAGCCAAAAGCAGCTTGTGGACTGGGATGGGCACTTCCCCACAAAATGTTTTGAGGGGTGGCACCACATAGTCATGAGTGGCTCTCCGCTCAAGGTCATCCAATACACTTAACCGCTCTGTGATGAATGGACCTTAGATCTCCAGAGCCGCCAGTCTAATGCCACACCCTAAATCACTCAAGCTGTCTTCATTTGTTTTCACAGATCAACTGACAAATGCAAACCAGGGTTTTAACATTCATCAATGCCTTTGTTCCTTAATTGGAATTTGGATAGATGGATTGGGCAGAACTTATTTATTTACACCTTCCTCCCACGGAGCTCAAAGCAATGTATATGGTTTTCTTCCTTCCCACTTTCCTCTCACAACAACCCTGTGAATTAGATCCAGCTGAGAAAGAGACGCTGGCCCAAGTGACTTCCATGGATTTCTGAAGACTTGAAACTGTGCTTCCCATGTCCCAGTCCACAGCATTATTCACACTTGTATCACATCGAATGAATACAATTTCAAAATCCATATTGCAAAACATTTCAGTTTCTCACCTCAAAACCATTTTCAGATTTAATACACCCTGCTTGTGGGGATTAGCCTTCCATTGTTTGTAGAAACGGCATTAATGTTGTGTTGTTCAGTTCTGCTTTTGTTGTTTCAGTTCTTCAGTTGTTACCTTCTGTCCCCCAGCAACAGCAGGTCTTCCCTGTTCCTTCTCTTCCTTGATTTCTGCTAATCCTATTGTATCACCAGATAAGTGTTCTTGTAAAAATTCCAATTTAAGTACATTGCTTTTCTTTTAAAAATGCATTGAACTAAATTAAATCACATTAGCAAATGTCCAACTTAATTGATAACTTCCATTGCTGTAATATGTTAGTGCCCATCTCTGGAACATAATATACTTCTTTACTTTCTCCTTCAGCATGGGCCACTTCCAGAATTGAGCTAAAAGTTTTCACTTAGGGTTAGTACATAAAACCTTAGGTGATTATGTCTGCATGCATTCATGTAAACCTAAGAAATACAATTTACTAGACCAGGAACTTTGTATTCACATCTGATCGATTTCATCACTCCCTTGGTAAAGCTACTTTGCCTTACTTCATACACCTATGAGGTAAGGCAAAGTAAGGTAAAGGTAAAGGTTCCCCTTGACATTTAGTCCAGTCGTGTCCGACTCTAGGGGGCAGTGCTCATCCCCGTTTCCAAGCCGTAGAGCCAGCGTTTGTCCGTAGACAATTTCCGTGGTCACGTGGCCAGTGCGACTAGACATGGAACGCCGTTACCTTCCCACCGAGGTGGTACCTATTTATCTACTTGCATTTGCATGCTTTCGAACTGCTAGGTTGGCAGTAGCTCTAATTAAAAATTAGGAAAATGGACTTTCCCACCAATGTGAACACCTGACCAATTGCATTTATACAATCACCAAGGTATGGAAACTAGATCAAAGCTATTTTCCCCATTGTATTGGGGCAGAGGGAGAGGAATTGCTTCCAGTTTCAGAGTCACGGCTTTCTGTGCACAGCTTTTAAAAAGACACAAAGCTATCAGTGTGATAACTCTAACTCTAAAACCCTGTTTAGATGTTCAGCTCATTCCATGATCCCAATCGCATGAAGAGCTCTGTTTGCTGGTTCCTGGGTTTTGTTACCTTACGCTGGGACGTGAGTTCTGAAACAGGGAGCCTGCTGTTTGTACATGATGTGATCACCTTATTGTGGCCATTCACATAACATTAACCCATCAGTGCAAACATCTTTCTGAAAGCTGTTCCCACTTGGGATACTTGACATAATTCAACATTCTTAACAGCAGAAGGATCTCAAACACAGGAATAGGAATGGATTCAAAAATCTGTCTGTGCATATTTTATTATGCAGAACTGTCTCTTTTCATTTTTAAAAACATGTCAAAGAGGATATAGGGCTGATATCCAGAAATAATCAGATATTTAGAAGATAAAACAACACAAACTCTCACCATTCATGCAATGAACTTGAGAAGCATGCAAAATGGTCTCAGGCTGCTAAAATAAACAAATAAACACAAATGTGGTTTTTAAATGCCAAGGCAACTTAAAAGGTTTTAACCTTGTACCCAAAAGAAGTGCTAGGCAGATCTGCTCCCTTTTATTGAACAAAGGTGTCCACAGGGACATCAACCATGGGTTCATCTATCTGTTTAAAATGGTAGCACCCTGCACAAGGGGGAGGGAAAAGTTGCTTTGACAGAGGCAGAAATTGTTCAAGGGAGGTGCCCATGACTACTACATGTGTATGAAGGCACACTAGTTTAGCTGCCACATATTATTACTGCACAAGATGCCAAGCTTCAAATAGCAAGGGGTAGCCTGAATGTTGACAACACCAATGGCAGCAGTCAAGATGGTCTACAGGATACTCTCTTGGGATCACTATACTTGTTGAAAAACAGGCTAGCTTTGTGTTTGGATGAGAAGTGGTTAACTGATGCAAAAAGGAGTCAGCCTCTGCGATTTTCCCTTGCATGGTGTCACTTTGTGAATGGCAGTGAGCAGAAGAGGGTACTCTGTAGTCCATCTTGACTGCTACCATGGGTCTTGTCAACATTCAGGCTGCCCTTTGCTATGTAAAGTTTGACATCCTTTTTTTCTGCTGGCAATGCGGGCACGATATTGTGTAGCAATATCGGGCCATTTCCTCATGAATACAGAAGCACGATATCCCACATTCATAAACTGGGGGATTTTTGAAGAATTGATCAAAAGGGAAAGGGAGTTTCTTTTTCTGAGCTAAACCATTACGGTACAGAATGTGAGAACAGACTGGAATTCATACAACCAAGCAATAAAAACTGCACAAATGGAAAAGGTATAGGAAAAGGGAGGGAGGAGACCCTTGACATACAGTAGTTGGTTCTCCTCCTATAATTTCTGAAGCACACTTAAATTTTTTTAAAAAAAATGGGAGAATGACTTCATTATTTGATGCCTCTCCCCTTTTTTTTCTTTCAGGTGCCATTACTGACAGACATATTATCATTCCCTTTGTTCATATCTGAGAGTTGAATTATCTTTAATTGCCATGTGTATGCCGTCTGCTAGAACCGGGGGGGTGGGGAGGTATGAGGGGAGAAAAGAAATAATAAACTACTCCTGACAACTTTTGTGAAGCTGTAATTCTGCTTACACTGGAGGTATCAAAGAATAAGAGAAAGGATTTATTATAAATTAATCTAAACGGAACCAGGAGCTGTTTAGAACATCACTTCAAGTGCAAATTAATGAAAGATACTGATAATTATTTTCCTGCAGGCTTCTTAACACCTTTATTTTCACCCCCATTGTTTGTTTCAAGAAGCAAAGGGGTTGAAGCAGGCATAAGAAACGGCATGTTCCACGATTTGATACTTACTCAGGGACGAAGCTTCTTGGCTTAGTCCAGTTAAAGGATGGGGGGAAAAACATGCTTCTATCATAGCTTTGGAGCCAACAGTCAGCAGATTCGCCTCCTAGTTTCGCAGCGCTGCTCTGTGCCTGCCCAGCTGGTTCAGCAGCAGGCTCCTTACATCCAGTGGAGTTTAGGCCTAGAAAAATGTGTACAGGCTTACAGCCTTAGCGCAAAATACTGAGCCTGTTTACTTGGAAGTAACTGAATGGGGCAAACTCCCAGGAAGGGCTGCAGTGTTAATGTTGTTAGCTAATGGTGAGAGTATCCGTGTCTCTTCAGTTAACTAACCGATGCAAGGATAGATGAATTTTATATGCTTCCATATATTTAAGGTGTTCACCTTGGTGGCCTCAAGTTTCTTTATCTACTACTTACTGCAAAATGCACCAAGTACCAAAAGTCATATACATACCTGTGTGTGTGTGCATGCACGTGTATGTGCATGTGCACGCGCACGTGCGCGTGCACGTGCACACGCACACACACACACACACACACGCACGCACACGCGCACAAACTCTTACAGAGCTTTCTCTTGGTAAATACAGCTACTAGGAATGTGTGCTAACTCCAGACAAGAGTGTGAAAACAGACCAAGTCCGAGGCATTGGTACAAATCTGGGGCAACCACAAAGTGGGGTCAATAGGCATCTCTTGCCCACGGGGCAGAGTGGCCTTCCCATGGATCCTTTGCATTATATCCAATATTCATGGGTTTAAGTTAAACAAACAAACAAAGATGTGTCACAATTCCAAGCAAGACAGGGCAAATGAAAATTAGTACACTGTATCCAGAAAACTCAACTCGCCTCCCTCCTTGAACAAGGACTAAATCCTTTTCTGGACACTTCAACCACCGAAGTGGGATGAAGGGCCCAGACTGAGCTCATGGTGAGCACTCTCTTCCCTGCAACTCCTCAGCCACCTTCCTTCCTTCCTTCCTTTTTCTTATCCAGCTTCATTCACTCAAGTTTGCACCACTAGGATTGATGGAGTCTAGTTTGGAATGTAGATAGAAGGGGTCTATGGATATTGCTTACCCTTCTTTTGAGGGCGTCGAAAGGGCTGTCGGCGTGGTTGTTGCTGTTGAGGTCGAAAAGCAGGCATTGTAGATGTAGATGGACCTGGATACGATCCAGCAGAAGCTTGTGGTTTGTACGGTCGATATGATTGTTGGTAAGGTTGAAACTGCTGGTGAAAGAAAGGCTGTCTTCGGAATTGAGGGCGCTTATACCGGTAAGGTTGTTGGTAAGGTTGTTGGGTGGAATATGACCGTGCCGTCTTATGGAGTTTATGAAGATTAGCCATTATTTCATCTGTTTTAGTATTGAAAAGGCCAGCACCGTCAAATGGAAGGCCTTCTATCCGTGACCTAGTATCATCTGAGATACCAGCCGATCTCACCCAGGCGTGGCGCCTCAAGGCAATAGAGGTGGACATAGCTTTAGAGGCCGCGTCCGCAGTATGGCGGGAAGCAATTCTATGCTGTTTAGCCAAGGTTGAGGCCTCGGTGTGGATATTTAAGGCCTCATTCTTGGTGGTGTCTGGGACCGCTTGAATGATAGGTAGAATTCTATCCTATAGCTGGCGGTGGTACGCATCGATAGCGGCTTGATAATTAGCGACCCTCATAATAAATGACATGAGAGAATAGAGTCATCTCCTGAGAATGTCTAGCTTTCTTCCTTTTCAGTTGATGGGAGCTACGGATTATTTATTACGTGCTCTCAACTGATTAGATTCCATGATAATTGAATTTGGTGTCGGATGTTTGGATAGAAAAGCTGTGTCTGGGCTGTGAGTTTTGTAGTGATTTTCAACGCGTCTTGAAATTTGAAGTGAGGAGGGAGGTTTGTCCCATGATTCTTTTACTAAATCGAGCATAGCCAGGATGAAACTCAAGCTAAGGGGTGGTGTCTTATCCTGATTGAGATAATCGAAGACCAGGTCTTTCTTTTGAGGTGGTGGTTCTTCGATATCGAGTTGTAAAGACTTTGCCATTTGCATGACGAGCTGAGAATAAGATGTTAAATCTTCTGATGGGGATGGTGGATGGTTTTCGCTCACATCAGAAGATGGAGTCGGTAAATTAGTGGGTGATTCCTGGGATATACCGGATGTTGAATCTTGAGTAGAAAGAGAGGATTGTGAGGATGGTGATCAGTATGGTGGTTTGGTTACCGATGCAGACAGTTGTGATGGTGGAGGTAGAGGTACACTTGATACCGGGCGCTGTTCGATGTCGGGGGGGGGGGTCCCTTGTAGGTGGTGGTGACCTGGAGAGATGTATGATGTCGAGAGTGTCTGGAAGAGTGCTTAGCTCGTTTGGGTTGTGGTAGAGAATCCGGTACCGAGAGAGTGCGTTTGAGAGCTGATTTCGTAGGGATCAATGTATGGTGAGTCGATGTTGGATACATCGTGGATAAACAATGTTGGTGTCATGGTGGTGAAGGTGATATGGAAGGTGAGTATCGGGGTAGAGAGGCATATCTCACCCTTCTTGGTTCGTCATAATAGACATGCTCAGGCCGGTCTTCATGATAGTAGGGGTTGTAGTGGTGGTACTGATCCCCATAGTCATCTCGAGTTGGGTATTGAGACAGTTCATGATAATAGTAAATTTCCCTGCGTGGAGGGGCATATTGGACTGGAGAAAGGTGTCGTCTCTTCAGTCGGCGCTTGCGGGGAGACTGGTGAGATGATTCCAAGCCAGAGACCTGAATAGGTATTGCCCGCCCTGATGATCTAGGGCTTGAATGGGCCGAGGCCGGGCTGGAATGAACATCAGCCAGAGATAGGCCAGTACTCGGCGAAAGGCTGGTAATGGAAGCTGCAGCCTGAGCCGGTGTTAAAGTTGGGTCATCTCTATCCGAAATCGAGCCAGGGGCATCTCTAGATGACTCCTCAAGGATCAGTGATGGAGGCCCCGGTTGAGGTGGATCTATTTGAGTCGATTTAGTAGGTTTCTTAGTTTTCTTAGGTTTAGCCTTATCCTTCTTTTTCCTAGACGAGCCATCAGGATGAGTTGGAGCTCCTACTAATCACATGTCTTTAAGCTCTAGAAACTTCCAAGACATCCTGCGCAGGCGCAGAACAACCCAATTGTGTGCATTCACAGAGGCCACGAAGAAGAAGCTGGAAATCTCCAAGCATTCAAAATCATCATCATCAATCCAGCCATGTAATCCTTTTTTAAAAATCCATCTAATCTGACAGCCATGATGGACACTGCATGTTAATTATGCACATTTGGGAGCATAGTAAAACAAAGAGAGGAGTCAAATGACACCACGTTCAGTTCGTGATAAAAGAGCACATTATTGCTTCTTAGTGGGGCTGGGCAACAATCCCCAGTTAGGTTTGAGACCCAGTCCGGTGATATGAATGTGGGCCTGATTTAGTTCAGACTGAGTCAGGACTGATCCAGTCTGATTCTGATCCAACTGTAAAGCAAAAATCAGAAATCCAGGTTGCCACTGGGTCATTGATTGGCACTGAAAAATTCAAATGGCTGTAACCTCTTTCTTTCTTTTTGGTTATAGATGTAATTTGGAAATGTGTTCGCTTCCTCAGAGAGGATTAATATTACCAAATTCTAGACAAATAGACCCTGCGTGAGCCACTTTTTACATTTTACTTCAAAATTTTCCACATACACACGTGGCATTTGGGGTCTTTGAAGTCCCTTCAGAAATGATGGTTCCTGACATGTTTCATACTGATAGGTCTGAAGATTTGGGGCTGTCTACTTTTAAAGTTGCTTAAAGTTTATTAATACGTCTGCTGTTTTTCTGCACTCCACTAGTGCCGGCAATCTATTTGTGATGCTAGTGGAGGGAAGTATCTGATATAGAAACAGATCAGTATCAAAGATTGACATCAAAAACCAATGTAACCTTTAAAAATTGCGCCAAAATGGGGGGAGGGATGCCACTGCCTGATAAAAGTGTGACTGAAATAACACTGAGACCAAGACACGTAAACAACAAGCATAAAAAGTAAAAAAAGGCTGGACTGGATTGGTTATTGGTGGATGGAAGGCAGGGGAAACACCAGGCTACAGTAAATACAAAGCTACCATCCAATCCCAGTTGAGTGAAAAAAATAAGAAGGGCAGAAAGAGGATTAGGCAAGGCCATTCAGCTTAAGAAGATAGAACAAGATCTGGAAGAGGAGGAACAGAGAGTCAAAACAATCAGCCACCACCAAAATACTCACTGTGGCTTTTTCAGTGATCTTTTATGAGCAGCTAAAGAAAAGTAGAAAAGCAAAGCACTGCAAGAAAGGACACTGGATCCATGACTTCAGTGGCCTGAACACCGTCCCGCCTTAGAAACACCGGTTGGAAAGTCCTGATGTGATTTTTGTCCAAGATTTCACGTCAGTGAGCAAAGCGGAGCTCCCCTCTTCCCCCCCCCCCCCCCCCACCTTACTACCCTCGTATTTTCCTTGCATGGTGGTGCTTTGTGCAGTACTTTGGAAGCACAAGCTGCCTTTCATTTGATCTCTCCTTCACTGACCTGGTCTGAAGCCCTTTGGACTGATCTCCCCTCACTTTGGATTTTGATCTGAATTGGTTAGATGACCTGATTGGGTTTGAGATTCATCTGAATCAATTGCACAGCCGTGCTTTGTGGCATGCAAAAGGAATGACCAAACGACATGTCCATATATTCTGGTACAGAAGGTCATTGAAAGCGAGACTTCTAGCAGCATCCCCAGTGTGCAGCAAACTGTAACCTGACTGCTAGAAGGCAAAGCATGGGGCTGCTTGTTGCTGGCCTGCTGGTACAGCAGAGTAGTCAAGATCAAAAGAGTTACGAACTAAGACTTTACCAGCTGAGACCACTGCTCAGACCAGGGATGTTGGCAAGTCTTTGGGTCAGAGTCCCCAAAGTCTGAGTCCACGTCTTTGGTCCCAAGTCCCAAGCTTCGAGTCACTATTCAAAACAAGTTCTTTTCCTCAGAAAAAAGGGAGGGGTGAGTGGGTTCTGAGTAGTGAGTCAAATCCGAGTCCAAGTCACTGAAAACAAAACCTGAGTTGAGTCCTAGTTGAGTCACCGGTGCGACTTAAGTCTGACTTGACAACAACTCCCATGACTTGAGTCCCCATCCCTGGCCTCAGACTCATGTTATTCAAATTTCTGAGGTAGGGGCAGCCATGGTAAGATGTCTCCAGTAGAACAACAGAGAGTCTTGTGGGGCGCCAGAAAGACAATACAATTTGCACCTTTTGCAGCTGCTTTTTGAAATCGTTTCATAAGCTGCCTTAGGTCATTGCATCAGAAGAAAGGCAGGATATATATGACATAAGTAAATAAATACACTGAAAGATGAATTGTATTTGGCTGAAGCTTTTGTGAACTGTGACCCATTGGATTGGCTGCAGTTCACAAAAGCTTATGCCAAATCAAATGTGATCATCTTTACATAGACAAAGCACTCTGTTGTTTTCAGTCTCTTAAGCAAGTTTACTTTTTCTCAACCTGTTCCCTTTCTCTTTTGTAACATGGCAATAATAACACAGGCCTATCCCTTAGCTGTTTATTAAAACTCTTAATAAAGTTATGCTTTGTGTTGGGATTATTGTTTGCTGTTTTATTCCCCTCATAGCATTTGTTGGTGTGATTTTTTATTTATTTATTTATTTGCCTATTTTGCATTACTACACTGTTCTAGTACATTTTACTCATAATATTGAGTTGTGGTAATGCACATGCAAAGTGTATAATGTAAAATTACTCTGGCTTCAGCAGACGTGCCGAGTAGAGATGGGGACGAATATAAAAACGGATCGCTTTTTCCGACGAAAATAGCCAATTCGTTAAATATTCATCGATCCGTATTTGTGGGTTCCAGAGACCCCCACAAATACGAAGGGATGAATATTTACCCGTTTTTATTCGTCCTTCGTATTTTTTAAAAAAACAGAACACCATTCTGCCTACCGGCCGCCGATCACCTGATCAGCGGCAGAAAGGCAGCCACCACCCCACACAACCATCCAATACCACAGCCTACCCCCCCCCCACTCCCTTCCTTTCCCTACCTTAGGCCCCACACCACCCCACCCCACCGACACCCTCTTACCTTAATCACTGCTGCCGAGGTCTTCTGGCCTCGGAGCCACACATGTAAAAATGGAGACTGGCTGCCCTTAGCAAAGATGGCGGCTGCAGCTTCATTTAGGGTAGGGAAGCTGCAGCTGCCATCTTTGCAAAGGGCAGCCTGGATTCCCTTAGCCTGATGGAGACCTTGGCAGCAGCTATTAAGGTAAGGGAGTGTCGGTGGGAGTGGGGTGGGGGGCTAAGGTAGGGAAAGGAAGGGGGTGTTGGGTAGGCTGTTGGGGGTGGCAGGCTGTGTGTGGGGTGTGTGGCTGCCTATCGGCTTCTGATCAGCTGGTCGGCGGCCAGTAGGCAGAATGGGCTTCTGTGCCGTGTGGTAAACTTTCCTGGGGGGGACCCAATTTGTGGGTGAATAACTCGGATGTCCGATATCCAATCTTCACCAAAGTTGGCAGGCGTGTTGGGGAAAGACATAGGAAGCTCCGTTGTGATTCTGGAGTCTCTAAGTACCTGGGGGGAGCTTTCCTGGGGGTCCTCTTTGTGACTATATAACTCGGGGGTCCCTGATCCAATGTTCACCAAACTTTCAGAAGGTGTAGAAAAGCGTCTGAGGACGCTTCCCTGCAAATGTGGTGTCTCTAGGTGGTTGGGGGCCAGTGTTATAGCTGTTTAAATTGCAGACAAATCGACAGATTGATTCATCGATTCGTCGAAGAATATTTGTATATTTGTATTCGTTGATCCGTTAACCTTGACGAATAATGGATCAAAATGAATCACCATTTTTTTTATTTGTCCCCATCCCTAGTGCCGATCATCAGTGCAGACAGTTAAACTCACATCCACCCACATTTCCATGTAAATAAAATCTTCAGCTTTATTCATGATAAAACTCAAACAGCAGTCAGAATCCTGTTGGAAGTTGATGCATGTGTGAAACGGATTACTTACTATGGCAAATTGGCATTAATTAGTGAGGCGATTGTGAGTTGGGCATCAGGCTGTGGAGCCAGAGGTTGAGAGTTCGATTCCCTACTCCAGGGAGAAGAGCCAGCCTGTGTAGCCTTGGGCAAGTTGCACAATCCCAGGGCGCTGCTAGAATAAGGGAACTGCTTTGAATGTGGTTTTGGTGTTGCGTTTGTTTACCATTTCTTAGAGTGGTGTTTGTTTGATCCTTTTTAGTGTTTGTATTTGTTTGACCCCTTTTAGTATTTCTATACTTATTGTTTTTAGCTTTAAATATTGTCTTTTAATGAGGTAAGCCACCTTGGGCCCTTTTTAAGCAGAAAGGTGGTGTAAACATATTTTAAATAAATAAATAAAACCAATAAACAAATACACCGCTTCTGAGTCCTCTCTACCTAGAAAACCCTGAAAAAGGTCATCAATAGTCAGAAGTGACCTGATGGCACCAAAGAAATTTGAACAAAAGTGAAGAAGAAGCTGAAACCCTGTTGTTTGGTGTAAGAAAAATTGCAAATGTCAGTCCCTTCCTAACTGGCAAAATAAAAATTCCTCACCGTGATTCCTGGGGGTGTCTGTGCCAGCTTGCTCACCCTACCCCTCAGAATCACAGCTCGGACTCTTTATTTGCCAGCTAGGAACAGACTGAAAGTAATGAGGGGGGGGGGGTTCTGTTTGTTTTTTGTTTTACAACTAAGCAACAGGGTTTCATCCAGAGTCGGATAAAAGAAGTGGCATAACTGAGGTGAGAAGCCAATAAGGCCAGTCCTTCCTGGCTGCAGCTAAAAGGCAGCTGCGGAGGACCAGGCTGGGGCAGGTTGTCTTATTGTTAAAGCAAAACAAGTCCAAGCAAGACCAGGAGCTCTCACTCAAATCACAGCACAGTCATTCCGGTCTGATTAGCTGCTAACAGATACACAGAAGGAACTTTAAAAGCTCTTGAACAAGCAAACATCAGGAACAATGTAAGTATCGATGCAAAACCCATATGAGCAGAGCTATAACTTGCCATTTTGGTGCCTGAGGCAAGCAGCCAAAATGCACCCCAAACATGCCCCCTCCAGCCCCCCACAGTCTCTGCTCACCTTCACCAGGTGCCCTCCAGGTGTAAGGCAGCCAGAGTTAGCCAATGAACAGCCATGCGTCCTCCTCCTCCCTCTCCTTAACTCACCACCACAGCACCCCTGGCAATGTAACAGGGCTGCATAATCATTTCTACTCTACTGCAGCAACTGCCGCCGCCATATCACAAGTATAGTCACAGCAGGGAGGGGAGGGAGGGCCCTACCTTGTGGCTTGGCAGGCCTGGAGAGGGTCCCTGCCACATGGTTCCTGAAAAGTCATAGAAAAGTAAGCCTTGTCTTTTTTTTAAATTTTATTTTTTTAAAATTTCCAAAACAATTACAAGAATACAAAATACTTACTAATAGAATCTAAAACACAGTGCACCCCCATACCCACGGGATCCTTTGGAGCAATACTTTTATTACGAACCTCCTCTCCAAAATTGTATTGATTGTTGCTTAGAGGCTTTCCCCTTTCCTTTCACTAATACAAATTGAATAAATCTACCCCAAATAGCATAAAAAATATTTAAACTTATTTCCCCTCTTTTCATCTTAAGTTCAGTAGTCAATTTATCATTTAACGCAATGTCCCATACTTCATTATACCAATCTTCTAATTTTATATCATTTTTATCTTTCCAGAATCTAGCTATTAATATTCTAGCACTTGTCATAAAATTAGAAATCAATTCCTTTGAGCAATAATCAAGTTTTATCTTATCAAAAATTGACAGCAAAGCAATTTTAGAATTAAGTTCAATATCTTTTCCAAATATATCACATATTTCCTTAAAAATCAATTTCCAAAATTTCTGAATCAATTTACACTCCCACCACATATGATAATACGTGCCAATTTCTTCATCACATTTCCAACAGGCCTTAGAATAGTCTGAATGTATTATGTTCAATTTCACAGGAGTCATGTACCACCTTAAACTAATTTTAAAAAAATGTTCCTTTATTCTTACCGACATTAATCTTAAAATTCTCATCTTCCAAATTTTTGTCCAATCCTCTGTTTTAATTTCTGTCTTTAAATCATTTTCCCAAATTGATTTCAAACCTTCTATTTCAGTCTCTTTTTCCTCTTGTTCCAAAATTAGGTTATAAATTCTACTTACTACTCCCTTCCTCAAAGCATCTTTCTGTATGTCTTCATGTGATGATAGAAATTGTTCATACTTAGTACATTCTCTTCATTTGCCATTTGTCTTCAACCATTCATTTGTCCAGCTATCTAATTGGATATAATTATACCATTATAGTTTATTAGTTTGAAGTTTAACTATAATCTGATCCTTCAATCTCATTTTAATCATCCAATCCTGGCAACTTTTTTATCCTTAAACAAATCAGCTAAACCCTTCAAGTTTGCTGGGAAATTTTCTGTTTCGGTCAGTAATTTTAGTGGCGAAGTAAAGGGACATAACTTCTTTTTATATCTGTTCCAGACATTTAACATGTTTCTTTAAAAAGGGTTGTTCACCTGATTTATTGTATTTCTTTTTACTATATTAAACAAATATTTTTCAATATTCCCATTTATTTCTGCGGATTCCATATCCCACCAAATTAACCTTCCTTTGTTATATATAATATCTCCAATAAATCTTAGTTGATTCGCTATATAATAATTTTTTATATTAGGAATACCTAAACCTCCATTTTTTTGAGCCTTATACCAATATCTTTTATTTATTCTTGATTTTTTTACCTTGATTACAAAATCCATTAATTAATCCCTGCCAATACTTAAAATCTTCTTCTTCTAATTGTATTGGGAGCATCCTGAATAAAAAAGTAATTTTTGGTAATATTTTCATTTTGATCATAGCAATTCTCCCAAACCATGATAGTTTCAATTTAGAATACTCCTGCAATTTATCTTTAATATCATTTTTTAATTTGTTAAAATTTTGCTTCTTTAATTTTTGAGTCACTTTAACTATATTTATACCTAAATATTGAATATAATTACACATTTTAAAACCGTATTTATTTACAAATGTTTCTTGTTCATATTTATTGTAATTAAACATCATTATTTGTGGGTTTTTTGCCAGTTAATAGTTAATCCTGTTATTTCCCCAAATTTTTCTAAATGATTTTTAATTTTATCCATACTTTCTAATGGGTTTTTAATAGTTAAAGTAAGCCGTTAATAGTTAAAGTAAGCCTTGTCAGTGCAGGATGGCCCATGCCAAGAAATAATTAGGCACCTGGGCGCGGGTTTTTGCCCCTACTAAATGTGTGGCACTTTGGATCAAAGCCCTGGTGGCCTTGCCGTAGTCACAGTGCTGTATTTGAGGCAAAACGTATGTGTTTCACATTATGTGCCATCAAGTCAGAACCAACTTCTAGCAACCCTAATAGGGCTTTCAAGGTAAGTGAGATATTTAAGGAGTGGTGGTACCCGTTCCATCCTCATTTCACCCCCTTGAGTTTCCATGGTCAATCAAGGATTTGAGCCCTGGTCTCCTGAATCCTGGTCCATCAATTTATCTGCTGCACCTCATTGGGTAACATTTACATTGTAAATGAAATAATTTTCGTTTATCCTAGCAAGATGTGGTCAGAGTTGCTGTGGACCAGTTCATGTGTTCTGGAATTCATTCCTACAGCTTTGGGAGATGATCCCATGGGACATGGTGACTGTCCTCACTGGCACTGTCAGTCTCTAGAAATGGCATTAGCAGAGGAAGTAATACCCGCTGCCTGACAAGTGTGATCGATCCCATACCGCCACACTGGCAGAGAAGCCACTCCTGAGATATTGCTCTGAGCCATTAAAAAAAAAAAGTCTGTATTCATATCAGAGTATCCAATTTTTTTAAAAGAAAAGGTGACTGTATGTTGATATTTTTGTGGTAGTTTTCATTGTGCTATTGTGTAAAGCTGCCACATTGAATGCTCTTCAAATATACTAATTCTATTGCATTTTATTTTGAATAAAGCCTAGAGGAGGCCTTTGAACCTTGTAATAAAACTCCCCTTGAAAACCGAATTCATATTCCTATTTCTAGTCATCCTCGGCAGCAGTAGCCAGTTTGGGGGGATGCTGTCAGATAATCAAAATCAAAACAGTATGTTTATAGCTTACATGTGACATGCACGCACACACACACACACAAGGCAGAGCTTGCCTTCAGAGTTGTCTCTCAGGCAGCCCTCTGGGGAAATGCACTGCCATCATTTGGTCAATTCAGCACACTGAAGAGATTCCTCCTATCTCCTCTAAGCAAGTCATGGCTTTCATGGCTGTTTCTCAAGGCATGCTCCCAGGTCCTGAGCTTAAGGCAAGTTCCATGGAAAGAAGCAAGCAGCGTTATCGTCCTTTCATCCAGAAACTGTTTAGCTTTCATTCTGTTCAGCTGACCACTAAAGTAGCAACAGTGCTCTCTCTGTTTTCAATTCCTTTCTTCCGATTGTTTGTTTTTAACAGTTGTTTGAATTTCAGTGAAGGCAACACGGAAACACAGCATTCCCACTTAGAAAAACCAGGAGCCTATGCTGAGTTTTCAGGAACAGGACCTCCCTGTGTCTCACGTGGCTGCTGTGTCTCAGTACAGCCCTGTTCATGTACTCTCTGAGTCTGTCTATGCCTCCTATTTGTTTCTGTTTAAGAAGGGGCTCTGCCAGCCATTGATTTGGAGTAATATAATAGATACACATGATGGACTCTTGAATCACTCCTTCTACTTCCCTTCCATTCCAGGGTTATTTTATCTCACTGGCAGCTGTTTGTTTTGGTTTTTGTTTTAATCACAGCCTGGGTTTTTCCAGAACTATTATCCCCATCTTTTCCTTCCTCTCAAACAAGTGTGGGTCCTATAAAGAGGTGTACAATTAGAACTTCCCCTGACACCATCTGTGATGTCAACTGTGGGACATTCCCACAGCTGGGGAATGTTCTAATTGTACACTTCTCCAATGGACCTCTATGTGTTTGAGAGGAAGGAAAAAGATGGGGATAACAGACCTGGAAAAACCCAGGCTGCAATTAAAACTGGTCTAAGTGCTTCTTCAATCTCTGCAGGCTTTTCCTCTATGTTAGGAAGAAACCAACACCCACTTCTTCACAAAATGGAAACTTCCACTACTCAATCAGGCAGCATCAAGGGAGGGAAACAGACAAGAGTTGGAGACTGAGCAGAGAACGGAAAGGGCACAAGAGGGGGAAAGGGGGAAGAGGCTGGAGGAGGGAGGAGAGAGGAGGAAGGGACATGTCACGGGGTGGACACTCCTTATAGTCTCCACTGCATGGAAGGAAATATTTAGAGAAGTGCAAATTTCAGCAAATAAATCGCATGTGTTCAAAAGTGTAGGCAAGGTCGCCCTATAAGGCAAAACAAGCATATGGTGTCACCATCCCTGATGGGAAATGACAGGAACTGTGAGTGGGTATATTCAGGGCAATTATGTTCCCCAAACCCTGAGTAAATGTAGATACTATGGTGTTAGGTTCTGAGAGAAGAGGGAGAGCAACTTGGAGACGGCAGAAGTTCACAGCCAGGCAGAACACTTCAAAATCGCTCTGTTGCAATTGGTTTAACCCAGTGCCAAGGCCTCTGAAACCAATTCCAGAAGAACCTGCTAGACCAGTTATATCAACTGTTGCCACTGGCTCCCATGCACACCATCAACAGGGCCACTTGCAAAGCAGTGGTGCCATTCTTTGTAGCTCTGAATGACTCATTGTGCGCCATGTTCCAGCTGTTCTGTGTGTGCCTTTGCCCGATGGCAGGCCAGACATTTGCTGAATGTTCGTGGTGCCTCATATATTTTATGTTTCTTTAACAATATAGCACTGCTTCCTTGGAACAACAAAGATCGATAGGGGAGTATTTATGGTTGATGTTCTTGTGTCTTTATAGGCTGGAGGCTCTTTATGTTTCCAGCAATATGTTGCTATGACTGAATCACTGGATATGGCACAGAAACATCACATCGAAGCAGAATTCAGAGGGTGGGCTTCAGGATTATTCAGACAAAATACTCAAAGGACTTTGAGGAAAGCATGACTAGTTTTGATGGTGATTCCCACGCCCCTCTGTGCAAGGAGTTCCAAATATGCCTGGACTTCTCACCAAATTGTCTCTGAACTGAAATTTAAGACGATGTAAGGTTCAGCTTTAGGTAACCAGATCAGAAACACCTCTGTAATTTCAGGAAGAAGTAAAAGAGTTTTGCAAGAATGCCTTAGTTTTTTATTTTTTAAAAAATTAGACCATTGAGATTATTCTTGCTGTTTAGCCTCCTTTTAATTCATATTCCAAGATCACTCATACGTTACTCTTCAAGGCAACCCTTCTGGAATAATTTTATTACTAGCAGAAGCTACTGCTAATTTATTTGTAGACAAAAATTTATTTCCTTTAAAAGGCCTCTAAATATAGAGCTCTAATTAGAACAGCTACATGACAATGCAAATTATGTCTAACATTTCTAACAGCAGGAATGCCAAATACTATGTAGGAAGAATAAAGATTTGTGTTGTGGTTTTGTTTGCTGTTTGAAATAATCTGACCAACTTCATTGGGAATTCCAAATGTCTAGTAATGTAAATGAAATTCCTGTGAGGTGACCTATCGTGCCACAGAACTTGAGAAGTGACTTGATTAAAGAATTTAGTTCCGTAACTCCAGCCCCAGTTTCCGAATCACTATTATAGTAACACATGATTAAAAGTAACTTTTCAGTTTCTTTTTTGTCAAAGGTTTGAATCTTATTCGTGTTCACATACATTTTACCTAACTTGTGCTAGCTAATTGCAGCCAATTGACAGGGTGCTAGGATGCATCTCCATTGCACTACTGTGCATGTGACCAGACATTGGCCTGAGGTGCAATTTGGCATCTTGTAAGTTAGCCACCACAAGCCACAGCAAGTTACGCAAACTATATGCAAACACCAACAGGATTCTGGCCAGAATTAACTAAGTGGATTCCCAACCAATTCTTTTTCACTGTTTCTTTTTTTAATTTTATTTTATTTTAACTATAACATAAACATAAACATAAAATACATAAACCAAAATACAAATTAACTGTGTTCCCCACCACCATAGACGGGACCTCTTGCAATAATCCTCTTCTTCCTCCGTCTATATTCTTCTTCTTTTATTGTCCTCTTCTTCAGAACTGCATTGATTCTTGATTTGGAGCTTTCCCTTTTCCTCTTGTTAACACATATTCCAAAAATCTGCCCCATATATCATAAAAATTATTCTTTTTTATCTGTCCTTTCTTAACCTTTAAATTACAAGTTAGCTTATCATTTATAGCTATATTCCATATTTCATTATATCATTCTTCCATTCGAAATTCAGATTTTGATTTTCGCTGGGTTTCCCCCCCCCCCGCTTTTTCACTGTTTCTTCATAATTTTTCATCTGTTTCTTCACAGCAGGCGAATGCCTGTTATCTATACAACACACTGCTTGATGCGAGAAAACCTGCAATATACAATATCAAAATAAAGGCACTCAGTGCAGTGATTATTAGCAACTCCTCTTTTTCATGATGCTTAATTTCCATGTGCAGTTGGTCTTTGTTTTGCAATAGTAATGGGCACATTTTTGACTGGAACATGTTGAGGAAACCATGATGCTATGGTTTTCACCTTTTGAGTCATCTTGAACTTTTTCTCCACCTAGAACATTCTGGTTTCTATAAGCGGTCACAGTGTGTAGCACGTTTTTCCATTGAAAAGATGGTAGCATAAAGAATGAAACAAACCATTTGGGTTTTTTTTGTCTCGGGAGCACAATGTGATGACTTTGATGATATCAAAGCATCGGCAGGAATGAGCATAGGAAGCAGAACAAAAAGACAGGAACCACACCGATTTTCTGGGATGAACAATCAGAAGCAACCCTCATCAGCCCTACAGTAGAACCAAAGCACCAGCAGTAAATACATGGAGTTGGAGGAACACACAGCTTAGCAACAACCACAGGAACAGGAAAGAAATACATATGAGGTTGTCGTCCTAGAAAAGAGAGTGATTTCCACATTCCTCTCAATGTTGTTCTTACACAGAGGTTTCCCTCCTTCAAAAGGAAGGAAGAAAACAGGAGTGGGGTGGGAGAGAGGGGTATGAAGTAAAGGGCAGGGAGCTGCAGAAAGACAGACATGGGGGTTGGGGGGTTGATTCAAGCTAAATTACTATGAATGTTTGGTTCCCTGCTTATTTTAAAGGCTTTTTCTCTTTTATCCGTCTGTCCCGCTCTCTCTTTGCTGCAGTTGTACATGAAACAAGAAAAAATCACAAGACACAGTCTGAACATGCAACAACTTACAACATTGATCTTGAATGTATGGAAAGGACTCACCCATGCTCCAGAACACCAAGACTTAAAAGTATAAATCTATATTATTCATGTTATATAATACTACATGGTATGAATAGCTATTTGAGCCAACTTTTGCTATGGCTTTGTTTCAAGAATCCCTTCTTCAGAGTGGGCTTGAGTTTCCAGGTTAGGGGTGTAATTTTTGATCACCGCAGAACTGAAACTCTGGTGAGGTACCGCTTGCTCTCATTTCTATGCCCAGGAGGACAAGTTACACATCGTGAACATTCTTATATTCGCTAATATAATATGAATGCAAGAGTGCTGAGAGATCTTCTGTGGGAGATATCTGCAGCTGGTCAGGGATTTAACTGAAACCACGGGTTTCTTCACGGGTTTCTACTCACTGTCCCAGAACAAAACTACTCTTATCTCCAATCACAACCTGATTGGAGAAAAGAGCTTCCCCCTGTGAAACACTGGAAAGGCTCTCTTCTCTACTCAGCTACTGATTGGTGATAGCTTTTTACTGTTGGGGGAAAGTGGGTATGGTCTGCAAAGTATTTCAGAGTGATTTAAGTTTCTGAACACTTCTGAGCGATTCAACCCTATTTATTTATGATGCTCGTCCTACAGAGGTTTTATTTTGTTCTGCTTTTTTAAAAAAAAAAACTTGCTACGTTTACCTCTGGTTAGACACATAGAGGCTTAGCCTCCTCGCCTTTGAATATCTTAAAACAAGTGAGAGTCGTATTTTGGCCCTGCCCACAGATGGAACATGGTCCTGAAACTTTTCTCAAATGGGAATTTCATCCTTGGATTTGAAAAGTTTTTCCACTCCGGGTTTAACCCTTGCTGTGCTCCCTAATCTGCTTCCAAAAATGCCCATTCCAGCCTCCTCTGCCTCTGTTTACCTCCAGTACCTGAACCAGAGGAGGGTCCATTTCAAATGGTCTAAGAGAGTTTTGCAGAGAAGTTGTTCAGCTGCCCCTCATTCTTCCTACACGAGCACCAGAAGACAAACGGGAGTCTGGAAGACCCGTGTTTCCTTCATTAAAGCTTAGTTCCTTCAGGCAACCATGTCTACTATGCTCTGCACGGCAAACCCACTCATGAGTGAAGGAAAGATGAATACAGTATTTGTCATTTTGGGAGGCTACTCATGTCAAGAAGCTACAGTCACTAGAGCTCTCTGGTGTGTAGCCACGGCATGACTCCACACAAACTGGCATCTCCGTTTGAATTCATACTTAATAACATTTGCCACTACCAAACCCTGGACCACATACAGTCAATGAGCTTGAGGCGTAAGATAGCCCTGTGGGTTCCTCTGTCCCACAGTGAGCTCTTTCACCCGGATCTCTTCTCCTTGCCTATCAGTGCCTGTTTTGCCCAGACCTGTGTGGCAAATTGTGTGCTATCACAGCCTGCAAGTAACTCAAGGCAGAGTCAAGTGTTTCATGTGAGCAGCATGAAACACGACATTGAGGGTCAATTGAGAAAGGAATGAAACCACTTGCCCCCTCCTCACAACTCCCCCGAACTCCCCCTGCTTTGTTACATGCAGAAGTATCTTGCCACCTACTTACCATTCCTTCTTGTCTTGCCGTCCATGTTCACGGTTGACACAAGAACAGGGTCGTCGACGCCTCCCAGGAAGGCTTTATGTATTGCACTTGCAGCAAAAAAAGGGGGGGGGGAGCAATGAGTCAAGCCTTCCAACCCTCTCCCACCAGAATTGCAGGACTATAATATTGTGCCTCCAGTGGGGAGACAGAGATTGTGACCTAAGGAGCCGTTGGGCAAAGTCAGACCTGGTGGGGCCAGCGCTACTATTAGGCGGAGGGCAACTGCCTCCCGTAACAAACAGTGGGCCTCTTGGAGGGGCAGACCATGGTTTATTATTTGTATTATTAAACTGTAACGATGTTATACACTGGCTGGAATCCAGTGTTGCTTAGCATAGTAAGCCACAACTATTTGAATCAATGACAATTACAGAGGAGGTGTTTCACCAAACCCCAGAAATGCAGTAGGCCTGCCCTACTGTGATTTTCTACACTAAGCAATAGGATTGCAGCGCTTGTATCCTGCTGAGAAGAGCGAGCGATGCTTGTGGAATTTTCTGCTTCACGTGTCAAAAACTACTAGGGTTGCTGTGGGCATTATGCACGCTGGCCAAGCAGGAGAGCATTCTTTGCCTCTCTGCCTTAGGCAGGAGCATGTCTTGCCAGTGAGTGTGACAGAGAGGAAGGAGCAGGGCAAAAGCCTTGGAAAGGCTGACATACTTCACCATCGTCCCGAGGCACCCAGATACTTATCCTCCTTCATCCCTTCCTCTCTTCCTTCGCTTTTTCCCACTGACATGGACTTCTGGATTTCAAAACATATTCTCTAATTGGCCCCATTAACCATAATCAGTGGAACATTTAATTGCCTCTTTTACAGCTCATCATCACATCGGAATTGCTCTGTACTTAATCTTCATCAAATCCCTGCAGAAAGTGTCCAGATACAGCACTTCACATTTCTGTTTATGACGGAGGAATATTTTCCGTGGCAGCTTGTGTTACAACATGGTGCATGCCGAGAATATAGAGTATTCAGCCACAGCCGTTGCAGATAAGCTCCTCAGTGACTGACTGGCAATGCCATTTTATGGCAAAATAGATTGGCAGCGGAATCCGAGGAAACAAATTTGCTGCTTATTCCATTGGTTCTGAAAATGATCCCATAGGTCTGTTCCGCTGGCTGTCCCTACGCATGTTGCCTGTGTTTCAGACTGAAGTGAATTGCTTTGTGGTTGCATTTTCCATTTGACCTCTGCCTCACAGTAAAGTGAAAGAAAAGAAAGGTGGTGTTGCAGGGATTAATGACGAACCCAAAAAGAACCCCTTGGAGAAATTAGATAAAAGATGTAGCATCAAAATACAAGGATAGACAGAAGCATGCAAGTTCCATCAGAACATTTGCCATTGCATTTCAAGTGATTAAATTTTACTCCCTGTCAGGAAGACATTATGGGACTAAGGCCTGACAGTGCCAAATGAGTTAACAGTAAACAGTTCTGTCTGTTACCTGAGACACCGTGGCTGATGGCAGCAGCGCTTCATACAGTGTACTTGAAAATGGGATTATTTATTTTCCCCAGTGGACACAAGAGAGGATTGGAGGCTATTCACAGGTGCAATTAATACGGAGAGGTATTTACATAAATCACAGCAGATAGACAGGGAATAAAATCCAAGAGATAAAGGCACAATATAAAGAAATCAGAGGAAAATTAATGAAATTCTTACACAATGCAATACAATAAGGAAATGAAAAATGTAATGCAGAACAATCTGGATTGAAATATCAGATGAAACTATAGTAATGCAAAATTAAACACCATTAGTCCTTTATAAAACGCTATATTTGCCCCTAATCTTCCACCAGCCCTCTAGTTAAAGCTCACTATGCTCCCAGCTGTCTAGCAGTCTTTGATCTAAAGCCTGAGAAAGAAAGATATAAAGCTACGTATTCATTCATTCATTCATTCATTCATTCATTCAATTTGTATACTACCCCATTAGTGCAAAAGCTCCTTTAAGTCTGGAATACTCTCCCATCAGCCCAGATGCTGCTGGACAGCACTCTTTTCAGTTGTAAGTGGCATAGTCAATGGAGAGGAATGATGGGAGATGGAGTCCAACCATATCTGGAGAGCCATTCATTCCTATTCCTGCCACAGAGCTCTACAAATGTGCCTCCTTGACAGGGGCTGAACTTAATGATTCATAGGATCCCTTCCAACTCTGCAGTTCCAAGATTATTATTACTATTATTAAATTCATAGCAGAAGTGGATTTATAAAAATCTGTTTTGTTCACACCAATGTAGTGACTTGTCGAGCAATAGTTTTGTTCTCTGGATTTTGGAAATAACAGCCCAGCTGAAACCTAACTACAGGAACTCAAAGCAGTCCCACTTCTCCTATCAGACTGGTTTTATTTTATTTGCTTTTGTCGCTGTCCTCCACTTACATGTATCATCATCTCCTTATTTCATTTGAATGCTGTAACACTGTCACTCAAGATCTGCATTGACATCAGTGCTGCATTTGCTTAGTGTAGTAAATTGGCCCAGCAGGCCTCCACTGAAGCATTGTTGCAGGCCGAGAGCGAGCTCCCCATGTAGATTTCCTGTGTGTGATTAGTCAGTGCTGCTGGGGATAACATCTAAGAACCACTTCAGTGCAGACTATTAATCAACCATGCAAGAACTGAGAGAAGCTTTGCCTGGGCTGATGGCCATGTTTACAGTGGTTGAAACTGATGTGCTCAAGAGCAACAAGGGACTTATCACATTTAATTCAATATTGTGTCTGAACTTAATGCCCACTATGACTCTATCTGCATTTCCTATGGATGCTGCCATGTGATCCATCTGGCCACCATAGGATTTCCCTACTTAACTTTTTTTTCTATTGAAGGAATTTATTTTCACTTATTTATTTATTTAAAATATTTTACCCTGCCTTTCTCCTTTAAAAGGACCGAAGGTGGCTTATGTCATTAAAAGACAGTATTTAAAACTAACAGCAGTGAACGTACAAACACTAAAAAGGATCAAACAAATACCATTCTAAAAAAAGAGAGGTTACCTACCTGTAACCATGGTTCTTCTAGTGGTCCTCTGTGAATCCATGCAATTGGGTTGTTCTGCGCCTGCGCAGGACCTCTCGGAAGTTTCTACAGCTTAAAGACATGTGATTAGTAGGACGTTCCCCCATGGAGCGCATGCTCCGCCCGCCAGAAGTCCCCTCAGTTCCTGTAAGAGTCCGCTGCTGTCAAAAAACTATATTAAAACAACAAGAACAACAATGTGACAGACAGAGGGGAGGATGGGCGGGATGTGTGGATTCACAGAGGACCACTAGAAAAACCATGGTTACAGGTAGGTAACCTCTCTTTCTTCTTTGTGGCCTCTGTGAATGCACACAATTGGGTGACTGACAAGCTCACTTACCGGATGGTGGGACGTCATGGTAAAACGGAGGTCAAAACAGCTCTGCCAAAAGCAGCATCATTTTTTGCCTGGACATCAAGACGGTAATGCCTCACAAAGGTCTATGGAGTAGACCATGTAGCTGCACGGCAGATGTGAGGAAGTTCTATTCCCTGCTGGAAGACAGTAGAAGTTGACAGCGCTCTGGTAGAATGAGCCTTAAAGTGTTCAGGCAGTGTTTTGCCTGCTAGCTCGTAGGCCAATGAACTGGTTTGAACGATCAAGCTGGAGCACCCTTATGGGGGCCATGAGAACATAGAAAAAGTCTTGGTGATTTTCTGAATGATTTAGTCCTATCAATGTAGAAGGCCAAGGAGCGTCTTACATCAAGCATGTGGAGCATGTGCTCAATAGGTGTAGAAGGAGATGGAAATAAAGTAGGTTTATTAAGGTGGAATTCAGAGACAATTTTAGGTAAAAATGATACATCAAAATAAAGGGTGACCTTATCCGGATGGAATTGAAGGAAGGGTGGATCTGATCTTAGGGCTGCAAGTTCGCTAGCACGCTTAGCAGATGTTATTGCTACAAGGAAGGATGTTTTCAGAGAAAGTAATTTGAGATTGGAAGTAGCCATTGCTTCGAAGGGTGGTCGAGTGAGTACGTTGAGGACAAGTTGTAAAGACCACTGAGGAAGAGGATGTTGCCGTGGGGGGCAAATATTTTGGAGTCCCTTGAGGAATTTCTTCAAAGTTGGGTGGTAAAAAAAGTCTAGCCGAATCAGAATGAGAAGGTTGGTGAGCTACAATAGCTGAAATGTAAACCTTCAAGGTAGAATGAGACAGTCCGAGATGAAATAGATGAAGGATAAAGGTAAGTAAGGTCTTCAGAGACACTGGTGTTGCAGGTAAGTTCTGAGAATGGTTCAGGATAGTAATAATATTCCCTGTGCGGTGGGTCATATTGGACTGGTGACAGGTGTCGTCTCTTTGCCCAATGTTTTCTAGGAGACTGGTGAGACGATTCAGATCCAGAGACTGGAATAGGTATCGCCCGCCCTAAAGATGTAGGGCTTGAATGGGCCGAGGCCGGGCTGGAATGAACAACAGCCAGAGATAGGCCAGTACTCGGTGAAAGGCTGGCAATAGAAGCAGCAGCCTGAGCCGATGTCAAAGTCTGATCGTCTCTATCAGAGACAGAGCCAGGGGTGTCTCTAGACGACTCCTCAAGGATCGGTGATGGTAATATCGATTGAGGTGGATCAATACGGGTCAATTTCGTTGGTTTTTTGGTCTTTTTAGGTTTATCTTTCTTTTTCTTAGAAGAGTCATCAGGACGGGTTGGGGCCTTCGACGCGGACGTCGAGCTCGATTTCGAAGTCGACTTCGAATGGTCCTTTTGCCAAGGCGAAGGATTTGTTGGGCTCGATATCGGGCGAGGAATTTCACGATGTTCAGGAGTTGGAGACGTCGGCGGATCCATGGGAGCCGGATTTAAAGATTTTTCCCAGAGGTAAGAGCGGAGCCTTTGAAGTCGTAGTTTTAAGGCGGGTTTTGTAAGCTTTTTACACTCAGGACAGGAGTGTGTTTGATGTTGTTCCCCGAGACAAAAAAGGCAATGGTCAGAGACACTGGTGTTGCAGGTAAGTTCTGAGAATTAGCAAAGGAGAAGAATGCCTTCCATTTATTTTGGTATAACCGTTGGGTCGAGGGTTTTCGAGCTCGATCAAGTATGTCTCTTATGGTGGGAGTATCCTCCACGCGGTCAGTTTCAGAGAGTCTACGTCCGGGTGGCAAATCATCCCATTGTCCTGAGTGAGAAGGTTGGGGATCGACGGGAGATGGAACACGTCCGTTGACATTGACCTCAGGTGTGTGAACCATGGTTATCGCGGCCACCATGGAGCGAGGAGGATGGCATTGGACTGGAACTGTCAAAGTCGAATGATGGTTCGTTGTATGAGCGCTATTGGAGGAAATAGGTAGAGTAGGTCTCCGGTCCAGTTTACCATAAAGGCTTCTCCGAGTGAGTTCCTGTCGGTACGGGCTCGAGAGCAATATCTCTGACATTTGGTGTTGGTCTCGGAAGCAAAGACATCGATGGATGGAACACCCCACTTGTGGCAAAGCAGATCAAAAACGCCGTCGTCTAGTGACCACTCGTGTGTTCGCGTGGTAAGGCGGCTGAGATGGTCTGCTACGAGGTTGTCGTCTGTGGCGATGTGGACAGCTACTGGGAAGATGTGGTGTAGGTAACACCATTCCCAGAGCTCGACAGCCAGATATAGTAATGAGAGGGAGTGGGTGCCTCCTTGCTTGTTTATATAGTAAAGACCTGTCGTATTGTCTGTAGCGAGATGTATGGCTTGTCCTGCAATGAGAGGTAAGAAGGCGTGAAAAGCCTTGATGATCGCTAAAAGTGCGAGGTGGTTGATATGTAAGAATTTCTCTCGTGTTGTCCATAGGCCATGGATTTTGTGATGTCAACAATGGGCTCCCCATCCCAAGGGGCTGGTGTCAGTGGTGACCTGTATCGTTAGTTATAGAGGTTGGAAGGGTCTGCCAACGAGCAAGTGGGGAAGAGATGTCCACCAGGTGAGTCGACAGGCGGACTCGGGTGTTACTGTGAGGCATTTGGATGGTCTATCATGGGATTGAATAATGATAGGTATCATGACTGAAGGAACCTCATTTTGAGTCTCGCGTGTTGGATAACAGCGGTTGTGGATGCCATGAGCCCGAGAAGGTGCTGGGCTTGATGGGCTGATACCGAGGCTAGAAGTCGGAATGGTTGGATTGCTCGTCTATTTGGTGATTCTTTCTTGAGGGATAAAGGCTCTGGCTTGTAGGGAGTCGAAATACGCTCCGATATAGGTGGCAGCCTGTGAAGGTTCGAGATGGGATTTGGCAAGGTTCACCTTGAGCCCGAGGTCTTGAAGAGTATTGAGAGTGAATTGGGTAGCTCTGATGGCATCGTAATATGAGGTAGCGACTATCAGCCAGTCGTCTATGTAGGGGAATATGGAGATACCTTGAAGACAGAGATAGGCAGCGACTGGTGCCATACATTTGGTAAAAGTTCTCGGTGCCATGGAAAGTCCGAACGGGAGGGAGCAAAATTGGTTGCGAGATGTTGTCGAATTGGAAACGAAGAAATTTGTGATTATGTGGGTGGATGGAGATGTGGAAGTACATATCCTGGAGGTCGATGAGGACAAACCAGTCTCCCTGTGAAAGGAGAGGGATGATAGTGTTGAGTGTCAGCATTCTGAAGCGTCTGGGTCGAATGAATGCATTGAGGTGTCTAAGACTGAGAATAGGACGGAGTCCTCCATCCTATTTGGGAACTGTAAAGTATCTCGAGTAGAATCCATCATGCACGGCAGAGGAAGGGACTATAAGTATGGCATGTTTTTGTAGAAGAAGGGAAACCTCTTCTCAGAGAGCCAGTGAGTATGGGGTAGTCTTAATGGGTCCAGGTGGTGGAGTAGTATCAAATTCAATAAAATAGCCCTTTTGGTCAATAGAAAGGACCCACTGGTCATTAGTGATTCGACGCCAAGAGCTGAGGAAAGGATGTAATCTGGTCTGGAATGGAGATAGAAGGGGTCTATGGATATTGCTTACCCTTCTTTTGTTGACATCAAAAGGGCTGATGACGGGTCTGTTGCTACTGGGGTTGAAAAGCAGGTGTTGTCGATGTCGATGGGCCGGAATAGGATCTGTCATAGGTTTGTGGTTTGTATGGTTGGTACGGTTGTTGGTATTGTTGAAAAGGCTGTTGGAAGAAAGGCTGCCTGCGAAACTGAGGGCGCTGGTAGCGATAAGGTTGTTGGGTAGAATATAAGCGTGCTGTTTTACGGATTTTATGAAGGTTAACCATTACTTCATCCGTCTTGGCATTAAAGAGGCCAGCACCATCAAATGGAAGGTCTTCAATTCGTGATTTGGTATAATCTGAGATGCCGGCAGATCTCAGCCAGGCATGTCGTCTTAGGGCGATAGAAGTCGACATAGCCTTAGAAGCAGCGTCCATGGTATGGTGAGATGCAATCCTTTGTTGTTTAGCCAGGGTTGTAGCCTCGGCGTGGATGTTTAGGGCTTCTGTCTTGGAAGCATCTTGGAGTATGGGTAGAATTTTGTTCCACAGTTGGCGATGGTACACGCCCATTGTGGCTTGGTAGTTTGCGACCCTCATAAGGAAGGATGTAAGAGAATATAGGAGTCTGCCTAAGATATCAAGTTTTCTCCCTTCCCGGTTAGTAGGGGCTACAGATGATTTATTACGTGCTCTGGACTGATTAGATTCGACAATGATCGAGTTCAGTGTAGGATGTTTAGAGAGAAACGCTGTATCAGGACTGTGGGTCTTGTAATTATTCTCTACACGCCTCGAGATTTGTAGTGAGGAAGGGGGTTTGTCCCATGATTCTTTCACCAATTCAAGCATAGCAGGGATGAATGTCAAGCTGAGAGGTGGCATCTTGTCCTGATTAAGGTCGTCAAAGACCAGATCTTGTTTTTGAGGTGGTGGTTCTTCTATGTCTAATTGTAAGGATTTAGCCATTCATATCACTAGTTGAGAGTAGGAGGTAAAATCTTCTAATGGGGAAGGTGGGTGATTCTCAGTGACATCAGAAGAAGGGGTAGGTAGATTAGAGGGAGATTCTTGAGAAACATCAGAGTTGGAATCTGGAATGGAACAAGAAGAGTCTGAAGATGGTGATGGATGTGGAGGTTTAGTCGTCAATACCGAGGTAGGTGGTAACTGTGGAGCAGTACGTTGTTCAGTGTTGGTAGGAGGAGGGGGAGGACCCTTATAAGTGGTAGTAACTCGTAGAGAGGTTTGGTGTCGAGATTGTTTGGAGGATTGTCTTGCCCGTTTGGATTGAGAGTGTTCTTGGACAGGTGGGAGAAGAGTGCGTTTGAGAGCTGATTTGGTCGGGATCGACATGCGGTGTGTTGATGTCTGGTACGTAGTAGAAGGATGATGTTGGTGTCCCAGTGGTGAAGGCGAAGCGGACAGTGAATGTTGAGATGGATAAACATATCTCACCCTTTTAGGCTCGTCATAATATGCATGCTCAATCACGTCTGGGAAATGGGGGTCATAACGATGGTATGGATCCCCCTGTTCATATCTAGGTTGGTACCGAGATGGTTCACGATAGTAATAATATTCCCTGTGCGGTGGGTCATATTGGACCGGTGACAGGTGTCGTCTCTTTGCTCAATGTTTTCTAGGAGACTGGTAAGACGATTCAGATCCAGAGACTGGAATAGGTATCGCCCGCCCTAAAGATGTAGGGCTTGAATGGGCCGAGGCCGGGCTGGAATGAACAACAGCCAGAGATAGGCCAGTACTCGGTGAAAGGCTGGCAATAGAAGCAGCAGCCTGAGCCGATGTCAAAGTCTGATCGTCTCTATCAGAGACAGACACAGGGTCTAGACGACTCTTCAAGGATCAGTGATGGTAATACCGATTGAGGTGGATCAATACGGGTCGATTTTGTTGGGTTTTTTGGTCTTTTTAGGTTTATCTTTCTTTTTCTTAGAAGAGTCATCAGGACGGGTCGGGGCCTTTGACGTGGACGTCAAGCTCGATTTCGAAGTCGACTTCGAATGGTCCTTTTGCCAAGGCGAAGGATTCATCGGGCTCGATATCGGGCGAGGAGTTTCATGACATTCAGGAATTGGAGATGTCAGCGGATCTATGTGAGCCGGATTTAAAGATTTTTCCCAGAGGTAAGAGCGGAGCCTTTGAAGTCGTAGCTTTAAGACGGGTTTTGTAAGCTTTTTACACTTGGGGCAGGAGTGCGTTTGATGTTGTTCCCCAAGACAAAAAAGGCAACAGTCGTGTCCGTCGGTAAGCGGGATCTTATTCGTGCAGAGCACGCACCGCTTGAAGGGCCTGGGAGGGGCCATAAAAGGTAGGGGAAAGAGAATGGAGAAAGGTGGGGGGGAGGGGGAAAATACCATGGGAAGACTGAAAAATGAGTAAATTGAAAGGGGAAAACAGATAACTCACAGGGGAAAACGTCCAAAGAAAAGATGATTGAAAAATAAAGAAAGGATCTCAATGATCAATAATCTCAACAATAGCACGATCGCTCTAACGTTCCGAAATAGGTCCGATCTAAGCGGCGGCAAAAAGGAACTGACAGGACTTCTGGCCGGCGGAGCATACGCTCCACAGGGGAACGTCCTACTAATCACATGTCTTTAAGCTCTAGAAACTTCCAAGAGGTCCTGTGGAGTTGCAGAACAACCCAATTGTGTGCATTGACAGAGGCCACAAAGAAGAACATAATAAAATACATTCAGTAACACTCAAACACATTCATAACACTAAAACACATTCAAACCCATAAGGTACAAGGATCCATTTAAAAAACCCAGATGTTCTAGTACTCCTTTGGCTCTACTGATCAAAATGTATTTATTTTATTTTATTTATTATTTCTTTATTTAAAATATTTTTATCCCACCTTTCTCCTTTAAAAGAACTCAAGGCGGCTTACATCATTCAAAAGGCAATATTTGAAAGCTTTAAAATGTGAATAGTATAGCATGGTGTAAAATTTTGTATTCATGATGCTGCACAAATTTTACCAGTTGGAAGACGACATATCTCTCTGCATGAGAAGTCTAGAATCCTTTGTTTTCCTTCTTGAAAGAGTGAAGGGCTGGGCAACTTGTGTGTCTCTAGATAACTGCAAATCCTATGGCAGTAAATCAGGGGTGGGAGTGGGGAGACCACAAACTCTGCCAGTGGTCTTGTATCTCTTCCTTAGGTCTCATTCCTGCCATTCTGGATACCCAGGCTTTCACTTGGGCATCTGTGAGTTTCAGGAAGATAGTCAGGTGACTCCTTTCCAACCTTCCCTGGTAACTTTGTTGATGGAAGTTTCTCTCCAATGTGTTAAGGTGCTCCAGGTTCAAGGAAGCAACAATAAAGTCACAATGAAGCCAACAATGAGGTCTGATACGAGTTGAAGTTCACCCACTGGAAGGTCACAATTTCCCTTTCCTTTGTTTGTGCAAAGCCAGAAACATGATAATAAGTACTAATTTGAGTGGAGAAAACAAGCTCTGATCCACAGAAAATTAGGGGGCAACTACACAGCTGGGAAAATATGGTTGGATCCACCGTGAGATACAGTTTTTCAAAACCAGTCCCTGCTGGTTTCCATGAGTGAAATTGCTGTAATCATCCAGATGACTACAACAAGTTGTTCTTCTCACTTTAGCCATCGTACCTTTGATCTGACAAGGTGCTAATTGGCGATTTCCACCTTTTTTAAAGATTTATTTTTGCAAAGCCACTTCACACTAATTCCTTCCAATACTGATTTTTAAAGCCTTTAAAAAAAAAAAAAAAACAGAGACAAGAGGCATCAACTCCACAGACTTCCATTTCTTCAGGTCAGGCAATCACACAGGGCAGAAAGTGGAGAAAAGGAACACCAGCATGGAACAAAATTGAAACAACCCACATCAGCTGAATTTTAAAAGGTGCCTACTGAAAAGAGACAATTTCCCACCATCCTTCTCTGCATTTAGCTCTGCATCATGTAGTGGCCCATTTTTAATTTGATTTCATCTGTACCAGACTGAATGGAAACTGTAGAGTAAATGACAAGTGTAGTTGCCCTCTTGGCTGGGTAGTTAAATGTCCATATGTCCCATTCAAGTTACATCATTACTTTCCCTTTTTGGGTTCTTCTGCCCTTCAAACAATATGTAGTAGAGTCAGCAAAAGATTCTGAATGACCACCAGAAATTTCAGAGCAGAGTCAGAATGGAAAAAAAACACAATATTCAATCCAAATCCCAGTTCCCATATGTTTATATAAAGCCTTTTTATCCTGTTATCCTTAGATGAAAAGTTTCTGAAAGCAACTTACATATGATCAGTTTAAGACAGTCCCTGGCCACAAAGAGACATGACACAAAAAAGAAAAGGGATGGGGTGTGTGTGGAAATGGGGGTGTGAAGAAAAGTAGTCTTTCGACAGAGCTGGTTGATTGGCCAAGTACAATAGCATCTCCTTGTGTTTAGCGATGCAAAAATCCCTCAAGTTTGATATCATTGCCATTTACCTCCATTTTCTTCATCCTTGCCATATATCAGGTCACTTTTTTTTCTTCCAAAGTTTAACTTGAACACTTCTTATTTTTTTCACACATTTTCCCCCATTGACTAAAACATGTTTTTCTGTAGTTTCCCCCCCACCTACACACATTTGAGCCATTCACATTTTTAAATGGAGGCATTGCTTTAGCTCCTTTTTATTTGTCCCAAGTGCCCTGCACATTTCACAAATGTGTGAATTCTTGAGGTGAAGAGTTGTTGTTCTTCTCCAAACAAGTCTCAGGAAGTGTGAAAATTCTCCTTCTGTTGCAACTACTGAATCCAGCAAAACTTGTTTCTATCTGCTGCACCCTTCAAGGAGGGGTTGATTCAGGAAAATCAAGGGGGTGAAATTTTCCTTAATTTTGGTAGAAAATCAGCATGACATCAGTGTACAGAAACATACAGAGCTTTTTCAATTTAGTAGAGAAACTAAAAACATCGGGGGGGGGGGGGAACAGCATTTTATTCATATACTGTAGATTTCTTTTTCAAAAGCAAAACTCCTTGAAGTTAAAACAGCCAAAATTAGTGGCTAGCAAAAGTCTTGGAACACTGAAATATTTTTGCCTGGCACAATATGACAGTAACAATGGTTCATCATGGCCTGGCTAGATGACTCCTCCTGTAAGGATGAGCCAAAACCGGCAAACCTCACAAGGGGGGACATGCTGGATCCTGCAGATCTTGGATTCTTAGGACCCCAGAAGGCTGAATGCCCAAAAGAAGGCAGCTCTGTGCCTTAGTCAGAAGAGGAGAGTGGAACACCTCCCAGCCCATGAGAAGGCTGCCAGAGAAGGACACAAGCTTGGCTAGACACTCCTGTGTGAAGTGCTTGGTCATAAGGAAAGACTTCAGGAGGTCTCCCTGAGCAGTGTCTCCTTGGTAGAAAGCTGTTCTTTCCAGGGAAACTAGAAGGTTAAAACCTGCCGTTAAGTTCCTCTACCTGTTGGCCAAGCACCTGCAGCTGAGCTCTAGTGCTGGCTCCTTGCTGTGTATGACTTTTGGACTGCTTCTCTATGTTTTGTGGACTTTCTCGGTTATTTTTTTCTTGACATGACTGGACAGCATTGTGGCGTTCGCCCAGGTCATGAATATTCATATGTTATTTGCATAGACCAATGGGAGTGCTGGAGGGGCGGAGTCATGAGGTATAAGAGATTCAGCAGGAGGAAGAGGAGTTTAGATAGGGTTTTTGAGATAGAGAGATGCGTGGTAGGAGACAACGTGCTACTAATGTTTCTCATTTTAAGCTCTAGAATATTCCGAGGATCCAGCGCAAACGCAGTTTAAACCCAGTTGTGTGGATTCACAGAGGCCACGTAGAAGAATCAGCAGCAGCAGGAGGAGTTTAGATAGGGTTTTTGAGATAGAGAGAGTTAGAAAGTTGAGAGAGTTTTGGAGTTTGGGTGGGAGAGTGGTGTTTGAGGGTGGATAAAGAAGAATGTTGGTTTAAGAGTTAATAACATTGCTTGTTCTGTCAACACCTGTATCAATAAACAATTTCTATTTGGTTCTTTTAAAATGACATATGGCCTGGACATCTATCATTCATAATAGGTATTGTTGATGAAATCAACTGGTGGCAACTGAGGGGCACGTAGCGTGAGCTCCTAGTTTGGTAAAACAATCAGGGGCCACGTGGAATCGTGACAGGCATTGACTCTAGACTGCTCTTGGACCTGGCTTTTGGATCACCAGTGGGATTCTGTTGGCTAGACATCCACATGACCTTCACTCCAGTTCTAGACTTCCCAGCCATGGCCTGCTTTGGCCCCCAACCTACCAAGAACCTGTCTTTCGGGCCAGTCCACCTTGGAGCAGAAGAGGATGCTAGATGGGCAGCGCTCGATTGATGTACAATCTTCAGCTTCAGCTTCAGGTCCTCAGATTATAAAGGACCTTTATATCCAAACACACAGAGAAAAGCGTGCACACCTCTTTTTAACTGGACACAACTTAGGCCCTCAGCTTGTCTTAATATGATCTTCCAGGTGGTCACTGTGGCAAGGGCATTTCAGAGGTGAGGAACTATCACTGAGAGGACTCTTCCTGGACTCCAGACAGCAATGCTATGCACAGTCAAATGGGATATGTCCAGTTGCCCTTTATGCTGCTTAGTTTTGAGTGACCATGTGCAGGAGTCTCAGGGGACACCCACAGCCTAGTGGCAGAGCACATACCATGCATACCAAAGGTGCAAAACTCAATTCCTAGTGTCTACAAGTAGGGCTGGAAAAGACCCCATAGATCTGCTGCCTACCAGGGCAGTCAATAACAGGCGAGATGGACGAATACCTTACCTCGATATATGACAATGTCCTGTATTCCTATGGTTGGCCTTTCCCTGTCTGTGCTGTGCCTTCTCAGCAAGGATGATCGTATTAGTAGTGCACAACCACCTCTGAAGACACCGGCACATATCAGTTGAGCAAACCATTTGAGTTTGAGAGATGACCTAGCACTGTTGAGGACTGGGACTTCAGACCAGAAAAGTAATGACCAGGAAAGTTTTATCATAAGTAATGACTCTCATATTGAATTTTTGCTTAATAAATCAGTCCGAAGGTTTTGTAAACACCATCAACCTTGAAAGCACAGTCCAAAATCCTTTCAGAAACACAACTGTCACTGAGATTGAATTTCTCCTGTCTTGTTATTCAATCCAAAATTACGCATTATTATTTATAATATTTAGAATATGATTTTGGAGACTGTAGGTTGGTGGGGGTTGGGGGAAGAAAATCAAAGAGAGGCAGATAAAAAGAGCTGGGGGAGAGATACAGAAAATAAGAGTCTGCTCAATAGTGGAGGAACAAAAATATTCCCATTCATATTCTACAAAACATGCAATTTTCATGAGGGTCCTTGAGGGCAGCTGGCAATTCATACATATTACAAATTGGGGGGTATTATACCACAACACAATTACAGAGGAAAGATTTAATAAAGGATCCCATTACACGAGAAAAGGGGGAAAAAAAGGCAGA
This sequence comes from Intellagama lesueurii, assembly GCA_037013535.1. Taxonomy (NCBI): domain Eukaryota; kingdom Metazoa; phylum Chordata; class Lepidosauria; order Squamata; family Agamidae; genus Intellagama; species Intellagama lesueurii. The sequence continues at coordinate 216,896,764 of JBAJHW010000001.1, read as the reverse complement.
GCAGCCAGCTAACCGAGTAACAATGCAATCCTAGATGCCTGCAGTTTTTCAGTCAAAATTGTGTATAATGGGTATTCCTTTCACCAGAATGAAAAAGAAAATGCATGAAAAGTGGATGACTTAGGCTGGGCGAGATGTTTTGCCCAGGATGCCTGCAGGTGGGCAGGACAGTAGGAAGGCAGTAATAAATGTAAAGATCCATTTATGGACGGTTATGCACACATGGATTACAGCTTACAGAGTCAGGGTGGGCTTACTGTCAAAGGGGGCAACTGTTCAAAATTCCAAAGAAAAATAGTAACATTCAAGAACTCTCTGAAAACTTTTCTATTCAGGCAGGCTTTTCAATCCGTTCCATCTAATAACTGCTGATTATGCATATTTAACACCAGTCACCACCGCCTGGTTTTAATGCTTAATGTTGATTAATTTTGAATTTTATTCGTTGATTAATTTAATTCACTGTAGTTGCTTTTCTGATCCTTTGTTCTATTGTTTATTTTATTTTACGATGTCATATCAATTTGTTATGTTGACATCTTATGATTATTAATTGCGTTTTGTTCTCTGTTGTGCACCACCCAATGTGGCCCCAGGCCAGATGGTGCAGTATAAAAGTGAAACAAACAAACAAATAAATTATTTTATTTATTTATTTACTCCATGTAGCCACCCCACCTCTCTTGGGGTGACTACATGGAGGAGCCTGGCCAGATCTTCTCAGGCCAGGCTCCTCCATGTAGCCACCCCAAGAGAGCCCCCAAAGTCATCTACTAGAGGCAGGGCCTTCTTGGCAGTGGCACCAAGGTTATGGAATCAGCTCCTAGAGGAGCTACACCTGGCCCCCTCCCTCTACTCATTCAGGAGGCAGTTGAAAGCATTACTTTTCAGGGAGGCCTTTCACTTCAGCCCCAGTTGAATGCCTCTCCTCCTGTTCCGCTTTATTATAAAAATCTGTTTTGTTGCCACTGGTTTCTATGTTTTTATGCTATGTTATTGCTATTTGTGTTGTAATTTAGTGTTATTTGTTGAGTTTGATTTTAACTGCTTGTAAACTGTCCAGAATAGTGCTTCAGCAGTAATGAGGCAGTATATAAATTAAAGTAATAAATAACTAATTAAAAAAACCCTAAATCTTCCAGAACATGAGAAATAATTTCCTGCAGCACCTCTTGTCTTTTCAGGGTTAAACTTCAGGTCAAGGCTCATTGTTTAGCAAGTCCTGTGGCGCAGTCATTAAACTGCAGTACTGCAGTCAAGCCTCTGCTCAAACCTGAGTTCGATCCTGATGGGTTCAGGTAGCTGGCTCAAGGCTGACCCCATCTTCCATCCTTCTGAGGTTGCTGGGAGGGCTAAGTGTTCCCTGCATAAATATGTTGCAAACCACTCAACAAGTGCTTTAGCACTATGGGGCGATATATAAGTCAAAATGATGAGGATGATGTCAGGTTTTAATTCAACAGTAACAATGAGATAGTATCCTCCACTACTTCAGTAACAGAGCTCGGAAACATTAATTTCAATGTTAATCAGGTTTTTGACAAACAGTGTAAACCACCACCAATAAATAATGTTTAAAAACATAATGTTCTAAAAATAACAATGACAATGGTTTTGCCCATTAATTACTGCTAATCCTTTCCCTAAAGTGGGAGGCAGCCACACACCTCTAACAGAATACTGTCTCTCTAAGTAGGAGTTCCAATATTTGGCAATCCAGGTGTTTGGGAACTACAGCTCCCCAAAGCCATAGCAATAATATACAATAATATATGAATCTTGGTAGGGACCCACTGCTCTTGCACGCAGCCAGTAATTAATTGGCCACTGTCACATAGACTCCTTTAGCACAACACCTCTGAAAATATAGTGTGTGTTAAGAAAAAAAAACTCCTCAGCTCTTTCTCCTATATGACTATTCAGGTCACAAAAACCGATTTTCTACCACATCTACCACCTCCACAGGAGAGTTGCATAGTGAAAACTACTGGCTTGCAGTCTCTCACCATTAATTTGGTTTGGGAAATGCTTTTAGGAGTTTGCAACTGGAGCAAAATCAGCTTCTGGCCTCAATTAGCATGTTGAAGCTGGATGCTTTGCATGCTTCCCCACCACCACCACCAAGCAGTGTAGGATAGGTTAGTATGGGATTGGTAGATAAAACCAAGACATGCAGCACTTTCTCTTGCTTGCTCATCTGTGCATTGATATTGCAATTTGACATTATTAAGCGAGCCACTGACAAAAAGTCTGGGAATTACTTTATGCATCTTTTTTTTTTTAATGGAACAAGCAGAGACAGGGCAGGCTATATCTTTCTGCTCTCCAAATTGTACTCTGTTTCTAGAAATCCTAAGCCCTATCTGTGGTTCCTGTCTAGTTCCACTCTTTCCTGTGCTGGAGAGCTGTTCCAAGACAGAAGCTTCCTTTTACTACCATCTCCTTTTGGAAGTTTTAATTCAGTGCTCCTTTTAATAGGATAACTTATTTGTGTTTTACTGCTAAAATGCTGATATTCATAGTGTGGTGAAGTGGATAGAGTGATGGACTAGGGCTTTGGAGAACAGGGTTCAAGTCCCCACTTGGACATGGAAGCACATTGGGGGAGCGTAACTGGTAAAAACACTCCTTAAATATCTCACTTACCTTGAAAGCTCCATTACAGACACTGTAAGTAAGTTCCGACTTAACAGCACAGAACACACACACACACAATAATTTTTTTCTTTTTAAAACTATCTGTTTTTAACAGAATAAAGAAGAATGGGGCAAGCTTTACCTAAAACCCCTGTATATTACTGTTGTTGTTGTTATTGTTTCGACCTATATACCAACTCATAGTGCTAAAGCACTCTCCGGACAGTTTTTAAAATCATTGTGCAAACAACAGTTTTTGCCTTCAAAAGCTTGCTTCATTTTTAAAAAAAATCTTTCTTAATTCTTTTTTTAAAAATGTGATACATACTCCTAATAGTAAGAAAAGTGTTTTTTAAATGCACCTGTCACATGGCAAGACTACAATTGAAGTGGTTTTTTAAATTACCAATACTTATATCAGATACAAAACAGAGCAGTCCATGATCAAACAGGTAGAACTACTTTATCTTGGTGCCACAAGAACTGGAACAGTTCTTTGTGGAAACACCTTGTAAGGGTGCATCAGTCTTGTAATTAGCAGTTCATATTAGAGATGGGGATATTCATATTCATAAACAAATACAAATATCTTCATCCCAGGTGGACCTAGTGGGGGTCTAGCCTCTGGGACGGGCCCATCCACTCATGTGCCCGGGAGCCGCGAAGGTCCCGCTGTTCCCACCAATGGCGTCAGGAGCTCCGCTGTCTTTCTGCTCAGCTGGCCACTCTAGGCAGGGGGCGGGAGGACGTGTCTCCCCGCACGGTTGCTGAATGGCCAGCTGAGCAGGGAGACAGTGGCGCTCCTGGTGCCATTGGCAGGAAGGGTGGGACCTTCGCAATGCCAGAACGCGTGAGTGGATGGGCCAGTCCTGGGGGCCGGATCCTCATTAGGACCAGCTGGGATGGGGACATTCGTAAAAATGTCATATATCTTATACATATGGTTGCTGGGTCAGGGGGGGGGCACCACAGGCTGCATTCCACACTAATTAGGCTGTGGTACCCCCCTGTCCTGTTTGTGGGCATGCTATATCTGGTTGACCAATGTGGGAAACAAGATGGTGAGAAACCGTCTAAATAGACCATTGGTTTGGTCTAACAGGGCTCTTCCTACATGCTTTCTTTTTGTATACACATTCAGTTTTCATCGTGATCTGCCACTGTTTGCTTTCTCTTTCCTTTCATGCAATTTCTTGAAGCATACATGAAAGAGGCTCTGTTTTGATGTATGATGCCACAGGGTGGAAAAGTTCCAAAGCGGCTACAATATAAACATGTGCCGTCAAGTCAATGTTGACTTATGGAGGCTCTTTTCAGGGTTTTCCAGGGAGAGAACTCAGAAGTGTTTCTTCTGGGGGTGCCCTGGGACTGTGCAGCTTGCCCAAGGCCACACAGGCTGGCTCTGCTTCACAGGAGGCCCAGTGGGGAATCGAACTTCCAGCCTCTGGCTCCGCAGCCAGATACCTAAACCACTGAGCTTTCCTGCCAGCTGCTAGAACATAAACATGTTTCTATTTCATGGCTTGATGTACAATTAAATAAAACAAAGTTTAGAAGAAACAAAAAATGCAACACAACATACCTAAGTTGTGTTTGTTGTTGTTTTGCTTTGTCAAGCATGATGAGAATTTTTTTATGATAACTGAAGTCTATGGAAACATTGCTACAGATTCCAATGGGCTGAAGAATACGTCTGCTGCTTGTTGCATTAGGTATGCAAGCAATGCACATTTAGGGTTCTGCTATGGAACAGCATGCAGACAGTTGTGTGTCAAGGCTTTCATTTATTATTATTATTATTTTGGCTTTATTCACTTAATTTTTTTTCTAGGTAACATACCGTCAGTCGCCTCTAGCTATATGAGCTCTTGTGTCCAGCGAAGTAGTCTGAGCTGCCCTTCTAAAAGTGCTAACTGTCAAAGCTGTTTGACTTGGATAAGTCAGGAAGAGCTATTTCTGTATTGTTGCCTCATGCTCTGGAACTTCCATTGCACCACTGAGCCTCGTGGCACAGTGGATAACTGCAGTACTGCAGCCAAAACTCTGCTCACAACCTGGGTTCAATCCCAGGTAGCCAGCTCAAGGTTCACTCAGCCTTCCAGCCTTCCGAGAGCTGGAATTGTGTACCCAGCTTGCAGGAGGGGAGGGAAATGTGTAGCCTCCTTAATTAAATTATAAACTGCTCAGAGAGTGCTTTATACACTACATGGCAGTATATAAGCAGCACACGTTGCTTTTGCTTTCACAAGTCCTAAAAAAAAAATATTCAGGAGAGGACATAAGGTAGAACTATTCTGGCAGGCATTTGGAGGTTTCTAATTTTATCTCTGTTTCCACCATTTCTGTGGTGATCCATTTTTTGCTTTCTGATATATCCCATTGTTTTAATCATGTTGTACACCTCTCTGGGCACCCTTGAAAGGAAGAAGCAGCATAGAAACAAAAACACTAAAAAACCAGAGAGAGAGATGCACCATAAAACTATAATTAAAACAGTATCAAAGCAAAACAAAGACATATTTGCATAAAGAAAATGAAGAGGATCCAGCAGGAAAGTGCAGAAAGCCATGCCATATTTGTTAAAGTTTTCAAAGCCCACTTAATATCAGGAAGAGGAGAGGTCTGATAGGGCTTCCCCAGGAAAGATGTTCAACAACTGCAGATCCACCCTTGGAAAAATCAGGTCTCTACATGCCTGCCTGCCCTTTCCCAATATTGAGTCACTGGTGCCCACATTAAGGTATTAACATTTAAACTGGGTCCAGAAATGAACAGGTGACTGATGTCATCCGCACAAGATTGTGATAGCCTGTCTATCTAGCAGCTATCCAACTAGCATTATGGCAACCACAGTTTGGTAACTGCATTTAAAGGTGATCCCTTATTGTGACTAGGACGGATGCGTCCAGTGCATTTATAGATTCAAAGGCAAGTTAGTCTTCTCCAGAGATAGTCGTAGCTAGTAAACAAATGCATTGCTGAACGGGTTGTTTGGAAAGGCCTTTTAGACCAGGTCCATTTGATGAGACTGAACCATAGCTGGTGGAGCTGGGAACAGCAGAGCATATTATTCTCTCTCTCTCTCTCTCTCTCTCTCACACACACACAGAGATCAGCAGCATGATGAAGAAACAGCTAGCATGGCTCAATGGGAGGTTCTTGGAACTTCTGGATCAAAAATGGAATCTGGCAAAGTACTTAGTGCAAGCTGTGACCACTCCCAATGGCCATGTGATCTTGGGGATGAAGAACGTATATTGCATAAGGCCTCTGCTAAGCACTCACATTTGCTTGCTGCTTACATACACACATAACATACACACATAATACAAACTAATGTTGGTGTACTCATGATGCCCAAACGCAAACTGCTGGCACTGAACTGGCAAAGCGTGATTAAAATTAAGTATCATTGAAAACACACAGGCCACCCAACCCACCTCAAATATGTCCACGGCTTTGAGGTTATGCATGTGTGTCATCCACACACCAATCTGACTGGACTCAAAATGGGATCAGAAGATGCAACAATGTGAAATTTAGAATGGCTGCTTGACTCCAAACGTCTAATAGCAAGGGAAGCTGTGTGGATGTCTATGTCTGCCTCGACTTATCATACTTATCTATTCTACTTGGCTTGCAAAAAATGGATTAGAGAACAATAGCTGCAAGTATTTGGGCAGCCTGCTTAACTCACAGAAAGGGATTAGAAGCATAGCAGTGATTATGTGAGCACACACTTCTCCCCTTGGTTTGCATGTGCAGAAGGAAACTTCTGAACCTGGACTGCCATATGAATCTTGCAGAGTTTTAAAAGGCAGTTATTCTTGGTTTTTGAAACAATGCCTCTTAAAATACGATGAATCCAACATACTTCCTGAAAATATTCTGAAAATTCATACAAGAAAAGCCATAAATTCAACTGCAAATTCTGGAAATTAAATATTTTTATTTAATTACCCAATGAGCAGAGAATAGCACATCCTCTTTTACTCCACAACAATCCTATGAAGTAGATTAAGCCATGGGAAAGCAACTTGCCTATGAAAAACTAGCTGGCTTCTTTGTTGAACAGGTTTGGAACCTGTGCACTGCTTGACACCATCTGTTTACCACACTGACTGGACATTATCAAACCACAGCACACCATAGCTGAAATCTTGTTGTTGTGTCTACATCTGCAGAAATGTGAGGACATAATGGCCAGGGGTAGATTTTTCAGTAATTAAATTAGTTATGTCTTGTGGCTTGTATGACTTCCATGTAATCCCTTTAAATTGCATGGAAGCCTTGGGAGCTGCAGGAAGGAAGGAGGAAGTCTTTAATTACCAAATATTGTTGCCCCTAAATGATGTTACCAGTAGCAGGAGTTTTTAAGTAATGAAATACTTTCTCCTTCCATTCCACAGCTCTCAAATCAAGAAAGGGATCATTCAGGAGTCAGTAAAGCCATGGGACAGAAATAGGAAGTTTTGAATTACCATAAATCTCCCCTACCAATGATATCATCATCCTTCTGCAGGCATGAGTTACACAACAGCATTTCAACCAATTTTTATTAATTATGTAAATTTGTTTTATGTATTAGAGTCCTTGTTTAACAGATCAGAACCCAAATAATCCCAAAAAGTCTGTACATATGTATACCACCTGGGGTAGTGATGTGACCTACTTTATAGGAACAAGTCCTCTACCCAATGGGTTGTCACAAGACAGTTCTCTATATGAGGTTTTGAAAGGTAATTGAATCTAGTTTTAGTTTAAAGAGAAAGAAGCAAAAAAATGGAAAAGAGAGAGGAGGGATTTTTAAGTTGTCCTTCTGCAGCAAATGGACAGATCATCCAGCTGTAGATTCTTGACATAGACCATGTTGAGGAGTACCATAGTTCTGTTTCAATAATAATGATTTCTAACATTTCCATCTATAAATATTAGTATCTATTAGTAAGTACACACTGTATGCAAATCAGCATCATTGTCTTTTCCATTTTGGTGATAAAGCTCCTCTTTTCTGGCAATGGGTAAGCAAGTCCTGGAGACTAACACCATCATTGTTTCCACCCTACTCAGTTGTGAACTACCTTGTCATTTGAGAACAGTCGACTAGATAGCAAGGACATCACAATGATTGGTAAAGAGTCACAATCCCACCATGTGCACAGACTTTGCTGGGCTTTTATCATTACCATGAAACATTCCTACTGGAGCTGAGCCAAATATTTGTCAGAAGATACAGTATATCACAGAAGTGAGTACACCCCCTCACATTTCATAAATATTTTAGTGTATCTTTTCATGTGACAACACTGAAGAAATGCCACTTGGCTACAATGTAAAGCAGTGAGTATACAGCTTGTAGAACAGTGTAAATGTGCTGTCCCCTGAAAATAACGCAACACACAGCCATTAATGTCTAAACCGCTGGCAACAAAAGTGAGTACACCCCTAAGTGACAATGTCCAAATTGGGCCCAAGTAGCCGTTTTCCCTCCCTGGTGTCATGAGACCCGTTAGTGTCACAAGTCTCAGGTGTGAAGGGGGAGCAGGTGTTATCGCTCTCACTCTCTCAGACTGGCCATTGGAAGTTCCATATGGCACCTCATGGTAATGAACTATCTGAGGATCTGAAAAAACCAATTGTTGCTCTACATAGGCTATAAGAAGATTGCCAAAACCCTCAATCTGAGCTGCAGCACGGTGGCCAAGATGGTTTAACAGGACAGGTTCCACTCAGATCAGGCATTGCCATGGTCGACCAAAGAAGTTGAGTGCCCGTGCTCAGCGTCATATCCAGAGGTTGGCTTTGGGAAATAGACGTATGAGTGTTGCCAGCATTGCTGCAGAGGCTGAAGGGGTGGGGTGTCAGCCTGTCAGTGCTCAGACCATACGCCGCACACTGCATCAAATTGGTCTCCAGGGCTGTCGTCCCAGAAGGAAGCCTCTTCTAAAGATGATGCACAAGAAAGCCCGCATACGGTTTGCTGCAGACAAGCAGACTAAGGACATGGATTTCTGGAACCATGTCCTGTAGTCCAATGAGACCAAGATAAACTTATTTGGTTCAGATGGTGTCAAGCGTTTGTGGCAGCAACCAGGTAAGGAGTACAAAAAGAAGTGTGTTGCGCCTACAGTCAAGCATGGTGGTGGGAGTGTCATGGTCTGGGGCTGCACGAGTGCTGCTGGCACTGGGGAGCTACAGTTCATTGAGGGAACCATGAATGCCAACATGTCCTGTGACATACAGAAGCAGAGCATGATCCCCTCCCTTGGGAGACTGGGCCGCAGGGCAGTAATCCAACATGATAATGACCCCAAACACACCTCCAAAACGACCACTGCCTTGCTAAAGAAGCCGAGGGTAAAGGTGATGGACATTTCCAGACCTAAACCCTATTGAGAATCTGTGGGGCATCCTGAAACGGAAGGTGGAGGTGCACAAGGTCTCTAACATCCACCAGCTCTGTGTTGTCGTCATGGAGGAGTGGAAGAGGACTCCAGTGGCAACCTGTGAAGCTCTGATGAACTCTATGCCCAAGAGGGTTAAGGCAGTGCTAGAAAATAATGGTGGCCACACAAAACATTGACACTTTGTGCCCAATTTGGACTTGTCACTTAGGGGTGTACTCACTTCTGTTGCCAGCGGTTTAGACATTAATGGCTGTGTGTTGCATTATTTTGTACATTTACAGTTATACAAGCTGTATACTCACTGCTTTACATTGTAGCCAAGTGTCATTTCTTCAGTGTTGTCACATAAAAAGATATACTAAAATATGAAATGTGAGGGGGTGTACTCATGTCTGTGATATACTGTATTATTCTAAGAGAAATTGTGAGGGGGGTTTTCTGCCCATTTTGCAGAATCCGCCCGTCTAAATCTTCCACCATTCATTTTATGGCAGCAACTATTCCCCTTCTTCTGCTCCCCACCACCACAATGCTCTGGAATAGGACTAGTGCCAAAGCATTGTGAAGAATGCAAGATGATGGCTAAACCCGAGATACAGTTCTCGCTGCTACCATTTGCTGCAACAGTAGTCGCCCATATGTACACCCACAACCCCACGCGCCAATGCTGGCACAAGCTGCCCTACCCCCTGAGGCCTGTGCCCCTGCCCTCCTCCCACTGCACAGAAACATTTATGGGGAGGGGGGCTGTGATTTAAATAACAGAAGAGGATGGTGGTGGTGGTGATGGCAACAGCTCTGGCAGGTTGTTCTGAACTGCCACTGGTTGCCCAGTTGCCTCTGGAATATGGCTGTTGTTCAACCAGGTCTTCAAGGCCAAGGTGCTGGCGATGGCCTCCTCTCCCGCAATGCCTTGGCCTCAATGATGCAGGTCTTAGACAACCAGCCAACTGTGCTCTGAAAGTGAACAGGCAGTCCGTAGCAGTTCAGAATAACCCACCCCATTGCTGCTGCCACCTGAACTGTCGTCTTCTTCCTTGCCTCCACCCTCCTCCAGTAAGTGTTCCTGTTTGACAGTGGGAGATCAGGTACCGCCCAAGCCGACCTCCTCCCTCTCATTACAGACTGCCTTGCCTGACTACGACACTGATACCATCTCTCTTTCTTTCCTTCCCTCCCTCCCTCTCCTTAAGAAAACAAGAAAGAAACTGTGTTACGTATTGTCACTGCTTATGCTGGTGTCCCTCACCTTTCTTGATCTATAAACAAGGTGGAGAATTTTGAGAGGCCATTTGGACACTGCTCAGTCCCTACCTTTACCTGAAGTTGCTCGTTGCTCTGACAACATTCATACCTTCACTGCAACACTACATGAGATTAAAATCCATCGAACCATGCAGCAATGACGTAAACAGAGAGTTCCTGGGTCATGGTCCCTTTCTTTGATATGCTTACATAAAAAGCCATCATGAATATGCTGGCTGGAATTTCATCCTCTTCACTTCCAGAAGAGGTAAAGTTGTTCCAGGAAAAACAATACCTAGTTAATTTTCTTCTGTGAACAAAAGAAGAATTTGCATACTGTTTGCTTCTTAAAAAAACTGCTTATTCTGCCCAGGCATAGAAGTCTATATCCTGAAGTGATGCCAGTCCCCTAAAGCTGCAGGATGTCTTCACAGCCTCCCACAAATCTTTTTCTCACCAGACAGAAAACACTTTGTCAAGTTTTTCTAGCTCGGCATTAAAACATAGGAGGGTGTGTTGTTGGCCCCTTCCTGCCTAAATGCAAAGCAAAACAAAGCAAAACTGCTGAGTCTTTCCCTTGTTAGCATAGTCTTCTCGAGGCAAAATGCAAGTCTTGCTTCTCAAACTGGCTAAAAGGTGTAGCCAGCTTCCCTACCTAACCTTCTTCTCCCAGGAATTAGCTTTAATTTCTCATGGCCAAGTGCCAAGAAGACTCTCAAAACCAGGGCAGCAAAGATCTGGAACCATCATATTTAAAACCAATGTGCATATTCAACAGTATCACTGACACACCCAAATCAACTTGTTCTTGTAGTAGAGAGAGAGAGAGCTGAGGCAACAATGCCAGAATACTTGGAAATATCCATCATGAAAATGCACAGTCCTGCTGAGAGTTTTCAATAAATATGAGGCTCTTTATGTTTAAAAATATTTTTTTAAGTTTAAAAGGACTTAGCATGGTGCCAATGTTCTACAAAACGTTACTGTTATATGTCCTGATTATTATTTTCTAAAGCACATCTCAAAGAGTTTTTTAAAAAGAAAAGACTCAGGCCTTTAGAAATTTAGAAACATATTAAAATACAACTATTTAAGCTTCTCGTCTCATGGTACTGGTCATGTTGATCTTTAAATGTGTCAGCAGTTTCTATTATGGGAGTAAGAGTGTGATGTTGACATGGATTTTGAGTGAAAACTGGGGTCAAAGATTAAACAAAATCTATTTACCTCAGGCAAACACTGGACTATTTTTCAAAGCAAAAATGCAGGCCGTCTAAAACTTCTGTCAGAAAAGTGTGTGTATATGTTGGTAGGAAGGGAAATATCTGAGTAAATAGCAGAAGAATGCCTGTTCTTTTCATTCCAGCTCTGAATCTTGAACTATATGCTATTTTAAACATTTTCATATAGGAACAATTACAGCAAAGGTGGAAAAAAAAACTGAAGCCCTAGTTGAGGGTCACAAGTTCCCCATTCTTAATTTAGAAATGTATCATCAAGAACAAATGCCACATGCAAAAATTCCTTAGATTAAAAAAGAATCTTCATTTTTCTATCAGAAGAATATAAAATGAAACAGAAGTGCACGGAGCCTAGCAAAAATATTCAAGCTATCCAAAAAGCAACTTTGTAAAAATACGATTTCCCTTCCCACAATTATTTGTCTACTTCATACATTTCAAACACTGAAAACCAGGGCAGTAATGATAAATAATTATGTGCCATCAAGTGAATTAGTCCAACTTATGACAATCCTTTCAGGATTTTCTAAGTAGAAAGGATTCAAAGGCAGTTTCCCAATCCCTCCTTCATCTCAGAAAAAGGCATATACTTAAATATTTTTTTTGCTTGCAGCTGACCAGTTAAAGTGCTATGCAACCATCATTATTGATCAATGGGAGAAGTATGACCTCCACATGTGAGTTATGGGAGGAAAAAGGAAAGAAGATTGGAGTGTGCAGTGTGACTCCCTAACAAACATAAATTCATTAATGACCTGCAGAGCCATCACAGAGAACAGGAAACTAAACTTCTCATGGACTGTATTCCCTAAAAGGAAACACAGGTACAAACTATTGTAAAAGATCTTATAAAAAAATCAAAACCTTAAACTGAGATCACCTCAGGCTGAGCTAGACAATATATAATGCACACCATTATAAGTGGAGCTCCTCTAAAAGGGAAAATACATCTATTTACTCTAACATGAACATGTCTCACCGCACATGTTGCAAATCACCTTTTTTTGTTTTATTTTGTTTCTTTGGTGGCTGCTTGTTGATAAGTAAACATGAGCTTCATTTGTGAGGCACACTGCTTGACATGGAACTTTGAAGGAACCATGTATCTAGAGGGAAAATGTTTTTAATACAGTAGCTGGAAATATATATTTACCTTAACATGTGATCTGACCTACGTATGCAACTAAGGCATACTGGGGCTCAAAGAAACAGCACTGGCTCTTTTTAAAAATCACCAATTTGGGAAAGTAACATGGTAAGTCAGCTAGGCTGGATCATGGGTGAGGGGGACAGACTTCTTGAGAACAGTGTGGAGCTGCCCTTACATTCTTCTGTAATACAGGGATGGGGAACATTTCATCCTCCAGATTTTTTGGCCTACAAAGAAAGGTAAGGACAGCCAGATCTATGACATCAACACACATGGAGAAATTTGCTGCAGTGCCATAACTCTTGACCCATTTGTCTCACCTTGTCCATAACTTTAAAAATTTTGCACTAAGATAATGGTGTATTCTTGCTGATTAATAAACCCCCACTATTTATGTATCTGTAGTTAAGCCTATGTGAGACAACATGGCTTGTGCTGGCTCAGAAAGTAGCTAGTCTGGTTTTCTGATAATTTCAGAACAATAAAGGGAACAAAACAGGAGCAAAAAGACTAAGAAAACCAGCAGGTTTACATTAATTCTGAATGTGTGGAAAGTGATGGCACTCTCCATTGGCTAAGCGACTCTCCAGACAAATAGTGTTTCTGACAAATCGGAACTAAGTTTGAGAGTCAAACATCTTACTTCAGTCCATACCTCCTGGAGTGTCTGCAGCCCAGATGCAATTTGTGCTCTGGAATCCCTGCTGACAGGACACTTTCTGGTGCCTCTGAAATAATAATAATAATAATAATAATAATAATAATAATAATAATAATAATAATAATAATAATAATAATAATAATAATAATGAAAAGCAACATTCAAAAAATGACCATATGAGTATTTAAAATGTGTGTGAACACAGCTGAAGCACATTTTAGTCAATGGAAGCAAAGTATTAAGCTCCGTTCTGTGCGCAATCTAAAACATTAACACAAACACAGCAGCATTTGAAAAAATAAGAAGAGAAAGGAATGGATCTTGTTATGTAAAATAACAATGCCCTGATGGAACCAGGCACATACCGGAAAGGAGACGGTTTTGACTGTGGACCTGCCCATCTTTAAGGAGCAATGGCCCCAGACTGGTATTGCAGGAGGCACTTGGCCCAGCACTAGCCATTGCAGGGTGGAATCCTGTTTGCTCTACACTCAAACAACTAACATTGCATGAACAAATGGAGTTTTTCAGTGCTTGTGCAAGGGGATATCCAGTTATCCACTGTCCCCCAAAGAGACACATACATTTTTTTTCAAAAGCTCACAGAATTTGATCATAATCCCATGAAACTTGAACCTTCTACATACAGATTTTGCAAACATTTATTTTGAGAGGTACCCTGCGGGACACAACGTAACAGTGACTAAAGCTGAACCCTGTGTGGTATAAGGATTAGGGCACTGGGCGGGTTCCAAGCATTGGGAGTTCCAGGTTCCAGTACGCACTGAGCCACGGGAGTCAGATGACCTTGTTGGTTTTGTTTAAAAAATTATACAATGTAACTGACAGAATTTGTGCACAGGAGTTTCAAGCGTTATGATAAAACACACACACACAGAGTGAAAATTGTATTCTCCCTTCTGTGTGTATGCCAGCAATTGAAAGTAAATAAAATGATCATTTGGTCTTTGTCAAAAACATTAAAGACCTTTTACTGTTTAAAACACATGTAGAATAGAATAAACTCACTGTGTTTTGACATTTTGGTGCTTTATACTGTACATGTGCTTGTACTTACTTACTTACTTACTTACTTACTTGATTTTTATACTGCCCATCTGGCAGCCAAGGCCACTCTGGGCGGTTTACAACAAGGTAAACAATAACAATGACGGAATAAACAAAAGTATACAACAGTTACCAAGTAAAATGTAAGAAATGCAAAACAAATAATAAAGTACACCGTGGCTGCCAGATGGGCGGTATAAAAATCAAATAAGTAAGTAAGTAAGTAAAACATCATGAGATAAAATAAAATGAAAATAAACTAAAGTAAGAATAAAAACATAGGCTGGATTGTTAAGATATTGAGGTACTATTGTATCATGTTGTTATAAGATCCAAGGCCTGTCTAAATTAGTTGTGTTAGTATATCATCCATAAACTTGACATAGTCACTACAATACACAACTCATTTAACAACTAAACCTATCAGCACCATCCTAACACTATCACATATTTGACTCTTATCTACTATCATTTACATCTTTTCACATATTTATCCCTATCAACTATCATCAATCACATGGTTGTCCCCATCTGACAGACTGCTGTCGCTTGCTTTATATACTGGCTGACACCAGACAGATTCTGATTGGTCAGAATGCTTCGCTATGCAAATATCACATTCTATTCCTTCCTGTAAATATACATATACATATATGTGCTGTGCTGCAGAATCATATCTTCCAAGAGACCTTGGGTGAGCCACTCTTTCTTAGCTTGACCCACCTCAGAGGGCTGTCGTGAAGAGAAAAGGATGATGGGAATAAAGTCATACAGTTTGCCTTCAAAGAACTGGGGGGGGGGGGGAGTGAGATGCAAATGAAATAGAAAGACAAACGAACAGTATAATCCTACATTAGTTTACTCTGAAGTAAGTCCTGTTCAGTTTAATGAGGCATACACCTTGGTATGTGCGCACGGCTGTTAACGGCTTCCTTGAAACGACTTTCTGTGGAAATGAATGGGAAAGCTGGCAATCTCTGGAGCCCCGTCTCTCTTCCGATAGGACTGCCTTCCAAGATAATACTCTTACAGCTGGTTATTAGCAGGGTGAGGCAGGGGTGGGTCAGGTGACTGACAGGACAGGCCTCTTCTTGACCATCCTTCCAATTTCTGGTTTGCTATCTGAGCAGGCCAGGATGACCGAATCCAGCTATTGCCACCAGCTGTTCTTTCCAGGATTATGGGAGTGGTGTTTTTCATTAGCAGCTCATGAATGTCACATCTTTGGAGTTGCTGCTGTAATCGGAAAGCTGAGTAAACATTCACTTCGCGGGGCAGAAAGAGAAAATTGGTCTCAGAAACCAAATCAAAGGCTAATCTAATCCCCAAACAGCCCATTTGTCTCAAAAACAGAGATCTGGGCCTCTCAAGCCACTCTTGACATTGAAATGAAGTCAGTTTCTTTCAGCGGGGGCTAAGGATGAATTGAAGCTTGCATCACAAAGTTAATTAAAAGAGTAATCTAAACAAAACAAGTGCCTGATGAGAGTCCAGCAGTATACAAAAGGCATCCTTATCCACCCTGATACCAGAAGAGAAAGCGACTGACACACAGAACTAATTAGAGAACAAGGCACTGAAGCTACTCTGCTCCTCAAAGCGCTGGGACTCCTAAGAGGGATGTTTAACCTGTTTCTAGGGGAACACTCCAAAGAAGTGGCTTGAGGACCCCAAGCACAGGCAGATGGCAAGCCAGGGAGATGGGAATCAGCTTGCTGAGACTCCCCGAGCGTCGAAAAGTCCAACAGATAGATCTGATCACACTGTTGCTTACATCCATATATCTACAGTTACGCCAGGGACAAAATGTGTAGTCTATATAGCCCATGTCAAGAAGAAGGAGTTCCTCAATTGCTGATTATGTGGGACGGTCATAGGAGGAGCTTCTCTCGCATCCTGTAATTTGCAAATCAGCTTGCTTTGTTTGGTGATTAGTATTTGGGACTCAAGCACCTTTTTCCTTTGCAAGTCTAATTTCTCAGCTACAACACTGCCTCAACTACATCTCTTGTCTGCAAAGGTGATTTCAGCTTCCTTGACAGGTAAGTCTATAACATCAAGCTTAGCCCTCAATTTATACACTGACGGACAAAGCGCTCCTTACACCCAAGGAGATGGCACTCTCACTGAGTGGAGGCCAAAGCAAAGAGACGGGGGTGGGGGGTTGTTTTCCAAAAGAGATGTGAGAAAGAGAAAGGAAATCTAGGTTGAATATACACAGATGCCAGTCAAGGTGTTTGGGCATGGCCTAGGTGGACAGGAGTCTTGGGCCAAAAGCTTCAAAGAGGTAAGACTATAGGAAACAATTACTTCCAGGTCAGATAATTGGACCGGGCAAGTCACTAGCGACTGTGGCATTTGTCCAGCATCCTTTTCAACCAAATCCATTAAAGCTGGGGGACTGAACTTGGGCCTTCTGCACATTAAGTGTGCTGAACGTATGTGTAAGACATGCATTCAACCACTGAGCTGCAGCCCCTCCTACTGAGTATGTTCTGAGGAAGGAACTGGGAAGGGGGAAGAGGGGGAGCAGTATACCTACAAAGGCTCCCCAGTTCACTTCAATGAAGTTCAAGGGCTTCAACAGTTGAGCTCTAGCCCCAATCTAGATGCTCCCCATTCATTTCAATGGATAGTGGGTTCAATGCACTCCATGCCTGGGCTACAGAACTTCCCATAAACATGTTCTGAGGTAAGAATTGTAGCAAAAAGGGAAGTAGGATTATACCTCCATCAGCTTCCCCAATTTACTTCATGGAGAGTGAGCTCCATACACACAAAATGTATAGAGTTAGGAGACTCTCGGCTGAAGTGAATGAGGAAACCAGGTTCTGTTCTGGAACTCATTATAAAGCTTACCTTACTTTCCTTGGAGATATTTCACAGTTTAAACAAATATATTGATCTGTAATGCTGAAATAACACAAGAGCATTACTACATGTGAGAAAATATAAAATAAATAAATAAATAAACAAAATAAAGGAGAGTAGTGGGAACACAAGGCCTCCGAGAACTCCAGCGGTGCCATCAGGGCAAAGCTTTGGGGCAGACATGTAGGGGTCCACTCAGGAGAAAGAGGAGGAGGGTAGCCAAAGGCGAAGTAAAGAACATGACAATGGGAGATTGAGGCTGAAATTATCGACCTGTTTTACTGTCTACAATAACATTAAATATACTGTATTGTAAAGTTCCAGCTTCTCACACATGCTGAACAAACTGGCATCACAATACTTTCTGGCATCTGCGGAGACTGTAACTTCCAACCTCTGACACTCTTTCTTTCTTTCATTTTTATACTGTGTGAGGGTTCTATCTTCTCAGGCAATTGTGGATCTGTTGACTCTTCTTTGAGACCCAATAAAGGCAACCGACTAACTGGTTCCTAAACCTCAACATTTACTTCAGGAAGACCCAAAGAACTGTTAACGTCAACTGTGACATTTAACATCTCTTTGCATAATGGTGCCACAAAGGGGTTAACGGCTTGTTTTAAGAAAGGGTTAGAATCAAAGGGTTCAAACGTCTGTATCGGGTCACAATCTCTCATCTCAAGTCCCAATGCCTCTGGCAGCTCGTGCGAGGGGTCGCTCCCGAGGGTCTTCTGTCCCGAACCTTCTCCTTGGGGTTCGCTGCCAGAAGCCCTCTCCCAGAGGTTGCTCCATCTTTCCCTCTCTCTCCTGTGCTGGGCTAGTTTGGCTCTTTCTTCCCTAATTTTCTTACTCCACTCCCTTGTCTCTTCTCCCCAATAGGAGGGTTTCTCCAGTCTTACTTCTCTCCTTCTCCTGCCTCCTCATGGGGGATCATCAACTTCTCGCACTGCTTAGTTCATGGATCCTCCATCCATATCCACTCCCAGCTGGGAGGTAAAACTTTCCCTCTTTCTTGCCTCTGCCTCTCCCTTCTCAACCTCTCCTTATATATATCTCCACTCCCCCTTCTTGTCTACTTTGTCTAATGATCTGTCAAAGTTCTTTTCCAACTTAACCTCTACTTCCTCTACCTTCAAACCCTACTTTCCTGCAATTGGCTTCCCACCGTTTCTCCTTGAACTTCAGCCTCAGTCACACCCGGCTCCTTGTTTCCAGGTTTCCCCTCCCCTCGCTGGTCCCGGCATTTGGCCCGCCAAACGGGTCTCTCTCCATCTTCCTCTGTGACTCTTCCCATCTCTCTCTCATCCTGTTCCCCCAACAGGGTCACCACTTTCCTGGTTGGGTCATACAGTTCTCCTCAGGGGCTCCACGGACTTCTCCCGCCTCCCATCAGGCAAGGGTTGGGATGGGTTCGGACCCACCTTCTTCCTCACTTACCAAGGGCCACTCTGGGCAGTTTGCAACAACACATAAAAGCAGTGTAACTAAAATGCCAATCTGACAGAACAGAAAATACAAATAATAAAATCCGAATAAACAATATGATCCGAAAGCATGAAAATACATTTACATAAGTAAACATTTAAAACGGCAGAATTGATCAAATTAAGGCTAGATAAGGTCTTACTCAACACATGAAAAAACGCCCTACATTTTGTTACACAAGAAACATGCCATGGCCTCGAGTTAAAAAAAAAAAGGGGGGGGAAGCACGCATGTCTATGGAACATGCCTATTTTTGAGGCACAACTGTGCATTTTCTTCCCTGTACAAGAATGACTTTCACCCTTGTTGTGAGACTGAACGCAGCACCCAGTTCAGGAATTTAACTTTGTTGTTGTCGTCCTCGTCGTTGTTCCCGCTACCACCGCTACTACTACTACAACAAAGGCACGCCCCTTTCGCATCTCTGCTTGAAAGCAAGCTCTCGGAGCAGCCACGAGGCAGAGGAGCGCGGCATCGACGCGCACCGGAGCCGGGCTACGGGCGCCATGCCTTCGCCCCCGGCAGCCCTTCTCCCGCCGGGCGCCCCAGGCCGGCCGCGAGGGCAACCTCACCGGCTCCTCCCACGCCCCGCGCGCCCGGCCCAGGCCAGCAGACCAAGGGGCAGGGCGATGCGCCCGGAATCCCGCCCCGGCGGCGGTGATTGACACCCCAGAGGGCGGCTCGCGCTTTTCCGAGCGCACCGCCGCGCAGCCAGCCAATGAGCTCGGGCCAAGGGCGGGCCTTGGCAGCCGGAATCGTCGCTACTTGAGACTCGCCGCCGAGGGGAGTTCAGAGCCGAGCGGGGCCGGCCGAGAAAAGGGCGCCCGAGCCGAGTCGAGTCCAGGCGGGCGGGCGGGCGCGCTGCTGCCCGTCGGAGCCGCGGAGGGAGGGGGGTCCGCAGCGCTTGGACGGCGGCGGCTCAGGAGCAGCAGGAGCGACGGGGACGGGGACGGACGAAGAAGAGGCGCCGGCTCCAGCCCGCACAGGCAGCCCCAGGAGGAGCCGCCGCCGCCGCCCCCATGGCGAGCGGAGGACTTTGAAGGAGTTCGGGGGCTCGGCCAGGATCTGGGCCACTCCGGGTACGGACGCGGCGCTTCCCCCGGGCAGCCGGTCGGTTGGTCGGTCGCTCTCGCCTTGCCTTCGCTTCGCTTCCTTCGGGAAGGTCAGCGCCGGGGCAGGCTGGGCTCGCGAGTGGGAAGGCAGGAAAGGCGAAGAAGCGGAGGAGGAAGAAGAAGCAAAGGCGGAATATTTGTTGGACAAGAGCGGGACCACGCGTCGCCCTTGCCTGGGCTTCCCTGCGGAGGGAGGCTGCCCGCTCGCCTCTCGGCCAGAAGCGGCCGCTCCTCCGGGTCGGAGCCGGCAGGCGAGAGGCGAGGCGGGCCACCCGCCGCCGGAGACAAAGCGGGGCGCTCCCCGGCCGACCGCCTGCCTGCCTGCCTGCCTGCTTCGCTTCCCTTCCCTTCGCGGGGTGCCTCTCCTTGGCGTCCTTGCGGGAAGCACAACCCCGCCAGGGAGGGAGGCTGCCTGACTGCCCCCAAGCGGGGTCTCGGGGCCCCCCTCGCCTTCCAGGCACCGGGCGGGCTCTCCGGGGAGGGAGAGTAGCCGCCCTCCTTACCGGCTCCCGGGAAGCAGGGCAGCCGCCGCCGCCCTCTGGCTCTGGGGCCTCTTTGGGGGGGGGTACCTGCCAGGAGGAGCGGGCGAGCGAGCGAGGGGGGGTGTTTGGGGCGCCGAGACCCCGACCGGCCCTTGGCCGCGGGGAAGCGGGGCGATTCCGCCTCCCCGGATCTAGGCGTGCACCTGCTTGGCCGTGTTCGCGGACGGTGTGTGTGTGTGTGAACGTGTGCGTGCGGGTATTGCCTCTCAGGTACCCCCCCCCCGAGGGGGGGCGTTTCAGGTCCCCCTGCTTGCTGCCCAACCTGCTGTTCTCTCTCTCGCCCTCGCTCTCTCAGATCCGGCGCTTGGTGCTCTCGCCTCGCCCTGTCATTGATGGGAAACCAACTGGATCGCATCACCCACCTGAATTACAGCGAGCTGCCCACGGGGGACCCTTCGGGGATCGAGAAGGACGAGCTGCGCGTCGGGGTGGCCTACTTCTTCTCCGATGAGGAGGAGGATTTGGACGAGCGAGGGCAGCCGGACAAGTACAGCGTGAAGGGCTCCGGCAGCCCGGCCCCCGAGACGCCCACTCACCACCACCACCATCATCACCACCACCACCATCATCATCCTCACGCGCCCCAGCTGGTGCTGAGCGAGACCCAGTTCTCCGCCTTCCGGGGCCCAGAATGCATCTTCTCCAAAGTGAGCGGCGACCCCCAGGCGGGCGACCTGAGCGTCTACCCGGTGTCGGCCCTGCCCGCCCTGTGCCAGCCAGGGGACCTGCTGGAGCTGCTCTACCTGGGGCCCTCCGACCACCCGCCGCCGCCCCCGCCGCACTGGGCCGTCTATGTGGGCAACGGGCAGATCATCCACTTGCACCAGGGCCAGATTCGCCAGGACAGCTTGTACGAGGTGGCCGCGGGCAACGTGGGCCGGGTGGTGAGTAGCTGGTACCGCTACCGCCCCCTGGTGGCCGAGCTGGTGGTGCAGAACGCCTGCGGGCACCTGAGCTTAAAGAGCCACGAGATCTGCTGGACGAACTCGGAGAGCTTTGCCGCCTGGTGCCGTTTTGGCAAACGGGAGTTCAAAGCCGGCGGCGAGCTCCAGCCGGCCTCGGGCTCACAGCCTCCGCACCAGCAGTACTACCTGAAGATCCACCTGGCCGAGGACAAGGTGCGCACGGTGCGCTTTCCCAGCCTTGAGGACCTCATCAGGGAGAAGCGGCGCATCGACGCCAGCGGCAAACTGAGGGTGATCAAAGAACTGGCCATCGTGGAGGACAAAGAGTAATCTCAAGAAACAGGATGATAGAGAGGGAGGGAGGGGGAGGGGGGCCCTGAGGCAAGGGGGGAGGGGAGGGGGGGAGGCCTGGCCTGGCCTGGCCGGACTTGCACAAGCCACCCTCCTCCTCTTGCTGCCCGACTCCCCACCTCCTCCCCCCCCCCCACATACACACACACCTGGTTGGCCTCCCTCTTTTTCTCCTCTTCCACTGAAGGGGAGGAAGAAACACACACACACACAACCATGGCAACATTCCAAACGAAACCAGTGCCCTCCCTCCTCTTTCCATCTGACTGGTGTCTGGCTTGCCTCCACTTAAAGCAGTCATCCTAGTAAATGAAGCCCAGGACCCGGAGGAGGAGCACGGAAGAGGACCAGGAAGGGGGCAAAGCGACGCCTTTCGTGAAGTCGGTGGACACAAAAGGCACTCCTGGTTTATCCGTGTTGATCATTCTTCCCAGCGTGCTTAATAAAAAGTCAAATTCATTTTTTTCCTTCCCTCTTTAAGGTCCATGATTTATTTTTTATTATTTTTTTGCATCCATCCATCCGGAGGGTGGCTGTGATTTTTCCTCTTGTTAGTTGTCGTTTTAATGGATTTTAAATTAGCACTTGATTATTCAGTCAGCTTTGTAGGGCAATCTTAGATAAAATACCTGCTCACGAGTAAGACCCACTGAGTCCAGCAAGCCTTACCTCCCAGGTAAGTAAGTGGGTATAGCAACACAGCCTCAGAGAATTGGGGGGGGGGGGGTTGTTGTAATTCAAGGTGGGTTGTTGTCAGGGATAAGTCAGTGGAGATGCTAGGGTTGTGTCATTAGAAGTAAGTTCTCCTGATTTCATTGGGCCTTATTCTGACACTTGTAATTAATCTGAAATTTTGGGTGCCAGTTCAGGCCACAGAGAGTCCCTGCTGAGGCACCTCGGCTGAGTAGGTCCCATTGAATGCAACATTAAAGTGAAAATGTAAAGCAGGGGTGGGCAACTGGCAGCTCTCCAAATATTGTCGGCTGGCAACTCTTATGCTTTGCTGTTAGCTGTGCTGGGGAGAGCTGATGGTTGTTGCAGTAGGATATCTGGGAGAGCTGCAGGTTGTCCACTGTGATGGCACAATGTGTCTAGAGTGGTTTACGCAGTTACCTGTCCATAAATTGGGTGCATGTGGTGGGACTTACTCGAGACTAGATGTAGGCACCAGATTACCCTTTAACAGGTTCGACTGCACTGTAGTTTCAAAAAACAATTCTCTCTCCCACCCCCGGTATTTCAGGCAAGCTCCTGGCTGAAATAGGTGCTCTTACTTGTGTTCATGACTACAAGAAAGTACAGAATCAGGCAGCAGTACATGTGTTCCAACTGAACATGATTTTCAAGGGTGTAGATTTGTGTCTGATTTGTGCCAGGAAAGGTACAAAAGAAGTTGGTTTCTTGTAGTCATTTGGGATTTGGCCGGGCACCTGGTGCTAGAATTGCATACTGGTTGGGCCAGGTTCCTTTGCCTTAAAAAAACAAAACAAAAAACCTTCCGCTATTGCATTTAAAAAATAATTGGCATGGATTAGCTGAATGTCAACATTATTTCTTTCAAGATAGCACTCCCAGAATCCTGTACTCAGCATGACTAATAGATTCTGGGAGTTGAGATCCAGTAAAACAACTTTCCCTATCTCTGTAATATGGTGTTTGACTATTGCGGAATGGGACAGGTGTGTTCATTAAGATCCTCCCTCCCTCCCTTCTTCTGTCTCCATATAATTTAAACTGTAAGAGCCTGGCAGCTTGGCCCTGTGCAGGTCTATTCAGCAACAAGACCCACAGCGACCTGAGGGACATGGTCCTAAGTAAAAAACAACAACGAAGAAACACCTGCATGGTATTTAGCATAACCTTTCATGGACTGTAACTCACTTCTTCTGGTGAAAAAGTGAACTACAGTCTACAGAAGCATGTGTTGATCTTTTAAGGTGGTGAAAGGCATTAAAGCAACAATCTGGGAAATTCCCGAGCAAATATATGTAAGGTTGCAGGGCAAGTGTCATACAGTTCTAACAGCAAACACAAAGCTGCTGATATTATTCTCACTTTCTGATTTCATTTAATGAATGACAGTTTATTAAACAAATTATCCTTGAACTCAGATCTCCAGCACAGCTGCCAAATCCCAAATAAATTGTGTTTGCTACTGCAGTGACCGGCGGCACAAATCCTGCTTCTGATCTGCAGGAAGGTATTCTGTGTAAACCTAAGCATTCCTTACAGATTGAGTCTGCATCGTAAAATAATTGTGCCCATAATCCATTATAATATGCTGTAGACTAGAGAATGGGAGTAAGCAAAGCTGACTTGTCTTTCAAGTCAAAAAGTTTATACAGAGATCTAGAGCACACTTTGAGACTGGGTCTTGTGCTTTTTAAAATAGTGATGGGCCAAGAATCTTAAACCGTTGCTCGTTTTATAGTGGAACGTTTTGTCTTATTTTTGTATTTCCAAAGAGTGGGAGTTTAGCTATGCTTGTTCACTGCAGGAGAAACAAGAAAGAATATTGCATCATTTTAAAGGCTCATATGTTTTCTTTAGCACAGACTTTTGTGAAAGCTTATGCCAAATAGAACTTGTTAGTCTTTAAGGAGTCACAAGACTGTTGTTGTTGCTGCTGGTGTGGGTTTTTTGTTTGTTTGTTTGGCTGTAATGCTTCTGTTCCTCCACTAAAACTGATCATGTCTCCGTGTTCTAAAGCGGAGCAAGGGAACTTGTTATCTTCAGATGTTTTAGAGTTCACCTCCCAGAAACTCCAGCCAGCTTTTGGGTCAACGGTGGGAGATTCTGCCCAGTATCATCTAAAACCATTGGAGGGCCAGATTTTTCCCACCCTCTGTACTAAGAAATTTCCCGCAATCATGTACTGTTTTCTGGGACTAAGTCCCATTGCACCCAGCAAAACTACCTTCTGACCAAGTCTGGCTAATTTTGTCCTACACAGTGACCTCTATTGGTATTCTCCCTATGATCATGCTGGCACCTGCAACATTTGTGCCACCCTTTTAATGGTGGGAATAGGGAGCTGGTGATCTGCTGCTTTTTCTAGAGACCAAAGCTGTTCTGTAAACAACAGCAACAACAATAATACATATAATACAAAGTGCCTCTTTCTCCAAGGGCAAAAACTTTTAAAGACTGCAATCCTATAAAAATGTTTCTGGGAATGAGTCCCACAAACAGTCAATGCAGCATACGTTTTAATAAGATCATATAAGAACTGCTGGATAGCTCAGTGGTTTAAGTGTCTGGCTGCAGGGTCAGAGGTTGGGAGTTTAGTTCCCTGATGTGCCCCCTTGACCGGGTCTGGCCTCGATGATCTATAGGATCCCTTCCAGCTCGGCAGTTCTACGATTATTTTTATTGTCACTATTATAAGGCTGCACTGTTGTCTAGGACTGATGCCCATTGAACTCTGGGAATTCTGACTTAGGACTGAAGTGCAACACATGGAGTTGGAAACGGCAACACTATGTTTGATTGGAAATAAGTCCCAGTATATTTGGTGCAGAACTTAGAGAAGTTAGTTTTTGAAACCATTAGAACTCTCTGAAATTTCCCCAGCAGTGTGGCGAGTGGCCATACTGGCTGGATGATTCAAGGAATTAAAATCCAGTAAGGTTTTGCCAGGTATTGGTCCAACAGCAATTACTTCCCAGAAAGGAGTCAGAGAGGAATGTGGTCTTGGAGTGCAGTCCGTGTCTGCTCAGATGTATGTCCCATGTTGGTACTTAGTGGCGTGCGTTTCCAAGCTACTGGCACAGAATGTTAGCCTTGCAGCACAGTGCTCTCAGTGTCTGCTCAGACATTAATCCTACTGAGTTCCGTAGAGTAAATGGGCATAAGACTGCAGCCCCATTGAGTTCAGTGGGACTTACTGCCAGGTAAAGGGGGGTAGGATTGCAGCCTTATTTAGAAATAAACCCTATTGAAAATACTGGGATTTAGTACAGCGTAAAACACCGATGGGAATGGGTGAGAGACGAGTGTAATGTTGTTGTTTTTTCATAAATGCTGTACATCATGCTTAATGCTTTGTTCAACTGTTCCACCTTAAATCTCCCTTTGGTGGGGCCTATGCAGCTGAAGCCATCTGTGCATTATTGAAGCCATGGACTGCTGCATATCACACAGCCATTGTGTAACTCGTGCTGTGTGTTGCAGTAGACTCCCTTGCGCAACAATTTTCTGCAGGGAAGGAGGGAAGTGAGTGGATGCCAGACAATAGCTGTTCATTATTTATAGTTCCACTTTGACGAAGCTGCAAGTGGATCATTGCTGAGTGCGCCTGAAAAGCCAGACTGATTTACAAAACTGATTTTATTAAGTATAGGCCATAAGTGTATCCCCAAAGAGGAAAACAGCTTCTTCATAGGCTTCTTTTTCAAACCTCTGTTCTGTTTCATTCATTGTAAATGTGGCGTAAGAAAGGGATGTAAAAGACATATTCTGAAATACACAGTTGCACCTGTTTCACATTTACCTATAGCAAGCTGCATCTGTCTATACAGTGCTAAAGCATTCTTTTGTATATACCAATCATTAAAACACACGTTATTTATAAAAATTTACATAAATTCCTTACCAAACAAGAGAGTAAAATGCAAAAATATAAATTCCTTTGTCTATACATTCTCTCTTTCTCTGGTGCAATAGTCCCTGGGTCTTTTCAATATTAGCAGGCATCATAAACTATTATCAGATGGCTGATTTTCTTGATCGTTATTGAAAATGTGGATGGATGGATGTACTAAAATAATGTCAAGAACAATAATAGGGAATGTGAAAATAGCCTTCGGATTTGGATTGGCTAGCTGTTTTTCATACTTTCTGATATATGGGGAGCAAGGAGTTAAAAAAAGTGGACTGTTGTCTTCCTTTAAAAACCTGCCTATGCACATATATTTAGAAATATATTGCACTGAGTCAAATTGGCCTTGACTGATTCATACATGCCAGCTGATTGCTTGACGATGGGCAACACCAATTCACTTGCATGGGTGTCTCTCATATTACTGCCAACATCGCACTTTTCAATTATTTCTGAGCAGACATGTTACAGTTAGTTATTGCTGCTCTGTTGTTTGTACATGTGTACACATCGCTGTAATTTTCTGCATGTGGTAATCATACATTTGGTAGCTGAGTGTTGGATTTGGTACATTTAATCACAGAGGGGACAATTTTGTATTTATTGTAACACCACAACCCAGCATTCTGGCTTGTTTTCCCCCAAACAAGACAGAGCCATATACCCTGGCTTATATTTAGCTTGTCCAATGGAAGGTCAGCTAGAGTAATGGATTCATGATAAATCCAAAGACAATGAATCGGTGGTTTACTTAGCTTTGGCTACTTTGCAGCAGCATGCTACCGTTTCCTCGATAAACCAACATTCAAAAGAAGTCTGATGTATTACTGCATCTGAAAATGGTTGTTATTTGTAAGATGATATTAACATTTTATTTTTGATATATCTATGATGACAGTGCCCTCATACTGGCTCAACCAAATTTTGGAGCTCCTCAGCATGAACATGCACTTGTGAACAAGGCCCCACTGACTAATAAGTAAGCATAAATGAACATAATGTGGGAGTAGACTCCCTGAACTATTTTTTTCCAGATTCTCCAGGAATTGCACGATCCCCTCAAAATGATCCTGGAGGTCACCAGAAGATCATTCTGAGCTTAAAAACCCCCTATCGTTTCCTAAAACACAGATTGTGTCAATAATATGATGTGGAACAGACACACCCCACTTTATTTTACAGGAGAATTGTACATAGATGCTCAGTTCTGGGAGTCACAAAGTGGGTGAGTAGGGCACCGTTCTTTAAAAAGTGTCCTACCATCTAGAGGGGTAAATCAGCTTTCTAGATAGGAAGCAGGGCTGCATCTGTAGCCAATATTTCTACACTCAGTTTGATCACAATCAGCCGTTGATTGCAGTGATTCTGTCGGAAATAAGCCGAAACTGTATATTGTGGTAGGTGCTCTTGGAACAGAGCTCCTGTAGTAATGAAGCCAGCCACCTGGTTTTCCTTCCCCATGAACAGTGACAAGAAGCACCCACGTGATTATCTGAGTTTTTTGCTGCAGCATACTGCTTTGTACAGCTTCCCCGCCGCCGCCGCAACAACAACAACAGACAAGAGATGGATTTAATGTTTTTTAAAAGAAATGTAGCTATCTTTTCTTCTTAGGATTTCATAGCCCTTGCAATTAAATTAGCTAAAAACAAACTTTAGAAGACTTTCAAATAATTATGAGGAAGCACATTTGCCTAAATGTGCTGAGGATCAGAAGTGCAAATTATCTGACGTTTCAGATATACTGGGTAGGATCTAGCCTCAGTTGTACCTAGAGTAAACCCACTGAAATCAACTAAAAGCGGGGGCGTGTCCTGGACCTTGATGGCCGCGGCTTGAAATTCCCAGAGCTCTCACTCTGAAATCTACACGAGGCAGCAAAAAAAGGGCTCATGGATCTGTAAGTGACTTTAAAATATTTACAATATCCTTGAGGCAACAGGAGTGGACTATAAAAGCAGTTTGTTTTTCTTAAAAACAAAAACAACAAGCGGCAGCTGGTGTGTGAGGAGGAAGAGCTACCTCCAGTGGGGATTCCTGCGGTAGGGGAGATTCCCACCACGGCTAGCCAAGAAAAACTTTTAAAAGTGCTTATTAATGGACTGACTGTGTTTTTAAAAGGACCAGTCGAAATTTTTTATCTCTTAGTTGCTGGGGAAAATATTTATCCATGAGCTGAAGCTGGATTTTGCTTTTAAAGAGCTGCTGGGAGTAAGAAAATAAGAAAGAACCTAACAATCTATGAAATAATTTAAGCATTTGGCATCCTGAATTAGAAACTGAGGGAGTGAAAAATAAATCTTCATTAGGTTTCACTTTAGGCTGCAACATATCCAGACACGGAGAAACGAAACTTAACATTCCTTAACCTTCGAACACATAGACGGTTACCATCTGCTGGTAATAGCTAAAATAACAGTTCAAGAAGAAAAAAAAGTCCAGGAAATTATTGAAATTTATGAGGAAAGCTCGGTCTGAACAGAAGGAGAATAAAGTTGTATGGAAAAGAGATTATTCAGCGCAATCAAGAATTAAACCACTTTGTCAAAAGTGGAAGTAGAAGCAGAAGTAGAAATGGCCCAAAAAGCTGATAAATCTGAGATGAAGTTAATGTTGAATGTGATTGCAAAGGTGAATGAAAACATTATGGAAATGAAACGAACAATGTCAAATATGGGTCAAAAAGTGGAAAATATGGATCAAAAATTGGAAAAGATGGGTAAAAAAGTGGGAAATATGGGTCAAGACTTACAAGAAATGGGGAAAGAATTACAAGATGTTGGAAAGGACGTTGAGACCAATCAAGAGAATTATAAAAAATTAAATCAAAAAATTGATTCTCATTTTAAAAAAATTGGATGAAAGCATTGAGGGATTGCAATCTCAAATTAAACAAAATTTTGTTAGATTATTGGACAATGAAATAGCTATTATGGATTTACAGCAGCAGATGATTTTATCACAGGATTACAATTGTCATAATAATATTAGATTGAAAGAAATTCCGGATTTGGGCTCCAAAGAGAAGGACTTAACTGAACTAGCCCTAGCCTGGCTGAAAAAGTCCGCACCAAAAATAGACTGGACTGTTTATGATTTGGATAAAATACATAGAGTCGGTTCAAGATGCAGAGGACAGCCTCGCCATATTCTGATTAGATTTTCAAGCCTTAGAAAAAAAGAGGAACTGATGAAAATTTTAAGAGAGAATCCAGGGAATTTGGTATTTGAGGGGAACCCAATTCAAGTGTTTAATGATTATTGTCATGAAACTATGGTATTTAGAAGACAAATGCGGGTTATTACTTCTATCCTTCAAAAACAAAAAATGTGTCAAATATAGTTGGGGTTACCCAGTGTTTTTAAAGGTGCATTACAATGGAAAATTTCATAAGGTTATATCAGTCTTTGAATCTTTTAAAGGACTCTGGAATTTTAACAGAAGAGTGGGAGGAGCAAATGAAGACGGTGGAGGGCCTAGGGCAAAGTCAGGAGTCAGATGAAGAGGAAGGGATGGAGCAAGACTCGATTGACAGCAATAAGGAAAAAGAACAAGAAAAACAAGGAGCAAAACCAAAACAACTGAGGAAGGACAAAGGAAGAGGAAAATCAAGAGAATAAGAGATAATAGCTTTAATGTAAAATTTCATTTGATGTAAAAGGAGATGTTCTGGTAATTGTATTGTATAATATAATGGGATAAAATAATAAGGGGTGTATCCAGAAAAAGGTGAAAATGGTATAGTAATATTGGAAGAAGATATCTAAGGAGGTATCTAAGGAGGTACCCAGTGATGGTTAATTATATATATATATATATATATTGGAGGAGGAATATATATAAAAAAAGAGGAAAATCGGGAAGAAAATGAGATAAAAGGATTATAAAATGGGGAGACCAGTAATAGAAGAATAAATAAGATTTCTACTGGAAAAAAAAGGGAGGATTCTGGGAAGAAAAAATTAAAAAACAAAAACATTATAGATACAGTGGTGCCTCGCTAGATGATGTTAATCCGTTCCGCGAAGATCGCTGTCTTGTGAAAACATCGTCTAGTGAAGCACGTTTCCCCATTGGAATGCATTGAAATCTCTTCAATGCGTTCCAAGGGAAAAGTCGTCGTCTTGCGAAGATCATCCATAGGGAAACCTCGTCTAGCGAGCGCGGGTCCCTGTTGGAATGCACTGACAGCTATTGACTGCTAGTCAATGCATTCCAATGGGGAAACCTCGTCGTCTAGTGAAAATCGCCCATAGGAGACCATCGTTTTGCGATCGCATTAGCGATCGCAAAAAGCCTTCGTCTAGCGATTTCCTCGTCCTGCGAGGCAATCGTCTAGCGAGGCACCACTGTACTTATATACCTGATATGAAGAAATTTATATATGAATATTTAAACACAGATATATGAAAAAAAGTAGTTATGGAAATGCTTGTGGTAAAATTGGGTTCATATAATATAATAGAGTGAGACAGGGAGAGAGTGGTGGCCGGTAGGACCAGACACATTCCCCCCCAGGGTCTGTAGAAGAGACCAGAAGAATCTGATAGAAGATGGGGGGAAGAAAAGTACTAGTGGGAAAGGGGGGTAGTAGAAGAATTCAATAGGAATTCAAGGGTTTTTTTAAAAAAAAATTATTGGGGGAGCACTATAGTTGGCAATCACAAATCAGGACTAGCATTCATTTAAAAAAAATAAACTAGAGAATGGTTAAACACTTAAGGTTTTCAACATGGAATGTGAAAGGCCTGGGTTCTAACATGAAGAGGGCTAGGATACAAAATGTATTGAATAAAAGTAATATGGATATTGTATTCTTGCAAGAAACTCATCAAAAAAAGGAGGGTTTTAATGAATTGAAGGGCAAATGGATTCAAATTTATGAAAAATCGTTTGGGACTTCAAAATCTCGGGGAGTAGCAATATTAATATCAAAAAATGTGAATTGAAAATTGAAAAAATGGAAAAGGATACTCAAGGCAGATATTTGATATTGCAAGTTAAAATAAAAGGAGAAGACATTACACTTGTAAATGTTTATGCACCCAATGAGAGACAGGATGAATTTTTTGAAAATATATTGAGAACGTTGGATAAATTGAGGAAAGGTTTCATGATATTAGCAGGAGATTTTAACATGGTAATGGATATGAAGAAGGATAAATCAAAGTTGTGAATTGGGGAAGGGAAAATTAAATGTACAATATTAAATAGATTAATTAATAAAACAGATTTGAAAGATGTTTGGAGAGAATTAAAGGGTGAAGAAAGAAAGTTCTCCTTCCACTCACAGGTGCATAATACATATTCAAGAATAGATTATATATTTGTCTCTAAAGATTTACTGCCGAGGGTAAATGATACAGCCATTGAAGTCATTCAAATATCGGATTATGCCAGAGTGAATATGGAATTGATGTTTAAATGTGATTATAAGGAAGCAGTAAGGTGGAAAATTGATATGAATATTTTTCGGTATCCAAACCTGATTGAAAAATTTCAAAAAGATTTAGAAGAGACATGGGAAATAAATGAGAAGGGAGGAGGTCAACCTAAGATAATCTGGGACACTATGAAGTCTGTGGCAAGAGGGTATGCATGTAAAGCGTCTTATATACTTTAAAAAAAGTGGGGGGAAAGAATACAGGACTTAGAAGATAATATAAAGGAATTAGAAAAAATAGTTATAAGAACTAGAGATAAGAAAGCTATAATAAAATTACAAGCAAAGAGGAAGGAACTGGAAGGGATTCATCTGAAAAAGGTACAAAGAAACTTAATTTATC
The DNA here is from genome assembly GCA_037013535.1 of Intellagama lesueurii. Lineage (NCBI taxonomy): Eukaryota > Metazoa > Chordata > Lepidosauria > Squamata > Agamidae > Intellagama > Intellagama lesueurii. Next base: position 216,864,702 of record JBAJHW010000001.1, on the reverse strand, counting down.
TAAAAAGAGATTTTTAAAAAATTTAGTAACAGGAACTCCAAGTTATTAGCTAAAGCGTCTTCTATAAAAAAGAATAAAAGTAATATAGTAATACAAGATTTGAATGGAAAAAGATGTAATAAAATGAAGGAGAAATTGGAAGCATTTCAAACATTTTATAAAACTTTATATACTAGTAAAAATCCTTCTATAATGAAAATTGAAGATTATATAAAAACAATTTTAATAAAAAACTGTTAGATGATGATAAAAATTAAAAGGAACAGTTAATTACTGATAAAGAAATAGAGGATATTATAAATAACTTAAAGACAGGAAAGACCCCCGGAACAGATGGATTATATTCATCCAGAATATTATAAAGTATTTAAAAAGATTCTTATACCAAAGTTAAAAGTGTTATTTAATAAGATATTAATGGGAGAAGAAATCCCACAATCATGGAAAGAGTCATTGATTGTTTTAATATTGAAACCAGATAAAAATCCAATAAATATGGAAGCATATAGACCCATATCACTGATAAATCAAGATGCTAAGATATTCACGGCAGTAATGGCAGAGATTAAATAACTTTATGGGGATTTATATTGAAAAAGACCAAAATGGATTTATACAAGGCAGACAAATGTCAGATTTAATGAGAAGGGTACTTAATTTAATGCATTTAGCTAAAGAAACTAACTCTAAAGCTGGAGTACTATCATTAGACATATTTAAAGCATTTGATTCAGTGGAATGGGATACGTTAAAGACATTAATTAAATATCTAGGGTTTGGACCTAATTTTAGGCAGATAATTCACCAATTATTTATTTATTTATTTACAAGATTTTTTAGCCGCGCCATTACCAGTGGTCTCTGCACGGCGTACAACAATATTAAAACTTTAAAAACATTAAAACCATTGAAAATTCCAATTATATTCACAGAATACAGCTAGAGTAATAGTTAATGATGGAATAACTGAGACAATACACCTAGGCCGAGGTACAAGAAAAGGTTGCCCCTTATCTCCAGTATTATTTAAAATGATAATAGAATTATTGGCACAGATAATTAGAGATAATAAACAGATTGTAGGGATAGAACATAAAGAAAATGGTAAGATAAACTTGTTTGCTGATGGCACATTACTAATAGTTTAAAATCCAATAGAAACAACAGAAAGGCTTAAATCACATTTGGAGGAATTCGAGGGTATAACGGGATTAAAAGTAAATTGGGGAAAGTCAGAATGTTTATTGTTAAACCACTCGGATGAGGAGAAAAGAAGAATGAAAACAATATTTGAAGGTAAAATGGGAAATGTTATTAAATATTTAGGGATTACTATTAATCTATAACTATTATTGGAATTTACAGGATATAATTAAAATAAATCTGGATGGATTGAAAAAGATAACTGGGAGGATAAAAGATTATCAGAAATTAAAGATTTCTTGGTTTGGTAGAGTGGCATTATGCAAAATGAAAATTATTTCTAAATTAAATTTTAATTTTATATTTTGGATGCTTCCTATAAAGATTACAGAAATACAACTGGAAGAATGGCAGATAATGATAAATTGTTATTGCAATGGAAATAAACGAGTGAGGATTAATAAGAAATTATGGTATGTAACACAAAAAAGGGAGGTATTGGATTACCCAATTTAAAATTATATTATACAGCAAATCAGCTCAGACATATTCCAGATATTATTAAAGGTAATAAAAATTTAATTTGGATAGAAATAGAAATGCAGGGTAAGGATGAAAGAATTGAAAGTATATTGTTTAAAGAAAAAATTGGAGAAGAGATTAAAAAGATTACTAACCCTTTCCTTAAAAATATGCTAGAAAATTGGAAAAAATTTAGAGGTATATTGAGCCCACCGATCTCTCCTTTATCCCAGGTGGTGGATTTAAAGAATTTTCCAGAAAATCTTTAAAAAACTCTTAAGAATATATTAAAAAATAAAGGGATAAATAGGATAAAAGACTGGATGGAGAAGATGAGAGATAAAGGAAATATAAAAGTGATTTTGGGAGGAGAGGGGATTTCTTGGTTTAATATGATTCAAATAGAAAGGTGGACAAGGGAATGGAATAGTAAGGAAGGGAAAAGTAGAAAAATGACAAAGTTTGAAGAGATTATTGAAAAAAGATTGAAATTAGAGGAAAAGACAGAAAGGGAACTGTAAGTCAAATATATAAATTATTAATTCAGGCCGAACAGGATACACAAGGATTAAAAACACAGTGGCAATATGATTTGGATAAAGAAGTAATAGGAGAAGAATGGGATAAAATGTGGGACCAAAGAATTATGAAGAACATGTCTGTAAGGATAAAAGAAAATTGTTATAAGGTAATATGGAGGTGGTATTTAACGCCGGTAAAACTAAATATAATAAATAAAAATGTATCATCACTATGCTGGAGGTGTAAAAAAGAGAAGGGGACGTATATACATATGTGGTGGTCATGTGAAGTAAGAAAGCAAGAATGGAAGCAAATTTTTAAAGAAATAAGGGAAATAACTGGATTAAATATTCAAATGTCCCCGTCAATGGCTTTATTGAATTTGGTTAAGAAGGATCAATTGTTGAAAGAAAATAAGGACTTAATAGTAATAATGGTTACGGCAGCAAGGTTTATTTTTGCAAGAAACTGGAAAAATGATAACCAACTCAATTTAGAGGAATGGTATAGAGAACTATGGGATATGGCAATTAATGATAAACTGACATGTGATATGAAAATAAGAAGAGGCCTATCAAAAAATAATGATTTTAAGAAAATACGGAGTGTATTCTTGGAATATGTATTTCGGAGAGGGAAGGGGTATACACCGAGGGAAGAAACAATGAAGTTTTGGAGAGAAAATGGACTGAATGAAATTTAAAATATTATTAATGCTAGCCCTCAGGGTGATGGTGGCACTAGTGTATTATCTAACTGTATTTTATTGTGGTGTTAGGTTTATGTTGTTTAAGTCGGATGTTTGTTTAATAAATTTATTAAAAAAGAAAAAGGAAAAAAAGAAATCAACTAAAAGCCATGATGACTAGATTAAATTTCATTGATTTCGCTGGGTATAATCTAAATTTGACTAAGTCAGAACTAATCCATAATATTGTATATGGATTATTGTCCAGCACTATTTTGGATCCACACTGGGGATTCCTTAGCTAATATGTTGTCCAAATGCACTGCAGGGAGTATCCTTTTGTTGAACCAAGTGATTAAACCTTTTTGCTATCTTTGCTTCTGGGGTTTCATATGCATCTGTGTAAGAAATGTTAATTGGGGGCCTTAGCGTTGTCCTGAGTGTCGTCCCCATTGGTGAAAATGGGTGAACAAGTATTCTTTGTATTGACAGTCAGGGACATCGTCTTGGATCATATTCCTAGGTTTTCTCATGGCCTTGACTGTTTGGAGCACACTCTCAGCTGAACATTGTAATGTGTGTTCTTGCACCTTCTTTAGTCGCATGTGAAAGCATAATATTAATACCTGCACTGAGTTTGATGGACTTAGAGAAACTCTTCTGCTCATCTTTGATGTTCAAGCACATAGATAACAACCAAGTTGCTTGAAACTTTAAAAGCTTCCACAATCCAACTTTTAAACTATGCTCGTTTATCTGGTTTGACCATTAAGATCATGTTGTCTCTAAATCAGTTTAAATGCTAGTGCTCTTATTTATTAGGCATTGGAATAGTCTTAGGGCAAGACCAGACGGGGAAGTTGCAGTGGTCAGGTTTGTGCTGAAAAGGTCCTTTAGTGCAATATATTTTATCGCTTACTTGAGTGATCCTTCCATTCTCACTGACTGATGTTTTTTCTCCTGTGAGAACAGTCCAGACAGGTCTTTCAGTTGTTCCAATTTGCCCTCCTTTCGATTAATGATAGTTCCTTTCCTGCCCTTTTCTGCGGCCATCATTCTGCAGGCTGTGGCAACTTTTCTTTTTTGTGTTTTGAATAAAGTAACTGACATAGCGCAACAGCAGTACGTGTACCTAACGTGGTACACATAATCACACGAGTTTAAATTTAATTATTTATCTAGAATAGTGCTGCATCAATAGGAAAATGTAAGAAAAAAATTAAAATGGTAGAGTAGATGAAAATAGAGGAGGTGGGAGGTTCTCCATTATCCCTTTCAATGCCACATCCCACCAAATATATCGCAGGGTTGTCACGCAAATAACACTGCCTACAGCTCTATTTGGATGTGAATTAATCTTCTGCACAAGGCTACAGAATGGGACAATTATGTGATCCAAATCATGCCAAGAAAACTTGTAGCCCTAGCGCTCTGCCAGAAAGGAGCAGGACAGCTCTAAAAAGAGACAGAATGGGCCACTCTTAAGTCAAAATACATGTGTATGCTATAATTTGATTTGAGCCAAACAGCACCAAAATTGAATCCAAATAGTGAGCTATATGCCCATCTGGACATGTCTTTCGACTTCCTTAGACATTAAACATGCATTTGAATATTTAGAACCCTTCCATTTGATCTCCTTTTTCTACTTCAGCTAATAAGGTAACTGAAAGATAACAGCCCCTTTTATGCTTCTGAACATGGAAGCTGAATATATATCTTCCTTGTGCTAAGGCCAGCACAGCTTGTGACACCATCAAGCCAAGCACAGCTTTCTAGTTAGTCCTTTGGGGGTTTGGTATAAGGAGAGGAGCTTTCAAGCAATTGGGTCTGCTTAGTGAGGGGATAGCTGTACAACCTTGATTTAGGAACCCCTTGAAACACATTTGTATATCTATATAGGTGCGTTACACGAATTCTCTCCCACATAATGTCACTGTTTGCCCTGCCGAAGAATTAGGCTGCAGACTTGGGTACCTGGGGAAGAACAGTGTTTTATGGACTTAACAAAAAAGTCAAAAGGCCTCACCTGAACAGTGTTCTTTCTGATATAATGAATTGCTGTAACTTACTCATTTACTGGGAAAGAATTACCTGCTATCACACCTTGCTGTGTTGTCCTGCCTCCGTGCAAGAGGGACATGTGGAGAGAGGTCGCTGTGTGTGTGTGTGTGTTTCCCCTAGGGTAGGTCCAGGGTTGTAGGAAAGGGCCACCTGCCCATCCAGTGTTATAGCACTTTGGAGGCGAGGCTGGTTTTTCTGGAAATGAATGGCCTTAGCACAAGGAAGATATATATTCAGCTTCCATGCTCAGGGGTGGCTTGTTCATCTCCCCTTCTGCTTAGCCATTTAGGAGAAAAAGAAATGAATGAGAATCATTTATTTATTTATTTATTTATTTATTTATTGCACTTATATGCCGCCCATCTAGACATAGTCTACTCTGGGCGGCTCACAACAATCATGTTGATGTCACCATATGATGTTAAACATTTTAAGTACTGGTACCATTTCAAATACATTTTAAATACTAGTATTTGTGACTTTAAGGTGCTTTAATTCTAATTTTGTTTTAAGACAGTAATGAATTTAATTCTGTTTTAATGTTTTTACTTTTACTGTATTTTACTTTCCTGTTTTTAGATGGTTCTGTAAACCACCTGGGTTACAAAGTCTGGGAGAATGGCAGCGTAATTGTTCTTGACTTAGTCTTTTCTCATTTATTTACCCAAAACTGTGGAACTGTGGTTCCAAATCTTTTTTGAGTTGTGACTTACTTTCATAATAGCCAACTAACCTGCACCATCATGTTTCCATAAAAAGGCATTTTTAATGGGATAAAATTATCCCTTTTCAGAAAGTAGAGGCCTCTTTCTCCCCAAAGGGCCTGTTTCGCATACTTACAAATACACACTAACTTTAATAGCCTGCTCTGAAAGGTCAAGGAAGAAATTATTTAACATGGGCTACAAAACATATAAGGAGACCCGCAACAACCCCCCCAGAAAATACTGGGGGTCGTGACACACTGGTCTAAAAGCAAGAAACAAAACGAGAGAGTGCTTATATCCTAAGTTGCCATCCGCACATACTATAACTTGGTATTTCTTGAAAGTGCTTTTCCTTTCACTTTAATTTTCGAGTTCTCAGTGCCACCCCAGAAACCTTTACAAGCCTTTTCCCCACTGAGATTTTTAGAAACATCCCTTGAGTTAAAATACTGGGATTAAAGCATTATGTGGCACTAAACTTAAATATTAAGAGTGGTTGCATGAAAATATTATGCTTTCTGATGGAGTCTTAAAAGTGACCCTAAATGTAGGTGTTTAAGCAATGATTTACTGAAGCAGTCCCTGCTCCTCCTTTAAATGCCCCATATGACTATTGCATTGTTTCCAGAGTCCACTCAGTGAATATAAGTCTGTGGTGATGCAGGCAGAAGAAGCCTGAGTCTGTCACTGTATATATAGGAATCAATAAGATTACGGCAGACTTGCCAAGCAATAACTGACACGAGTTTCTTTCCTGCTACAAAGATTTTTTTTTAATTTTAGCTGATGTTACTTGAAGTCTGACAACAAGCTGCTATTGGGAATACTGGCTCTCCTTCAGGATATTAGTCCCTTGGCCCACAAAGGTCCTATAGAATGTAAACTTTGGTTTTGCTTTGGTGGGGCTTGTTGCAGAGCTGGGGGGGGGGGGCATTGAGGGTGAGTACAGTTCTAGAACCTCCCAGCTGGTACGGCCAGCAGCCCATAAATTCATGGATGTTAAAGGCTCTTGTGGATTCCACTCTATTCAGGGGTGCGCTTTTTTTTTACATTTAAAACCTTTCTTATTGTTGCTTTCTCCTTAATCAAAGAATTCCTCTGAGCTGACACTATGGTGCTTTGGCACTATTAGAATTTTGGTTTGTGCACAAATGGCTTCTCAGAGTTCCTTCTTTCTGGGCAGAGACCTTGGGGAGTCCCTTTTTTCTAAATTTTTCTGTGGGACGGGAAATTTTCTAACACTTTTACTCATGAGGCCCACCTACAGATGAGCAGGACTTTCTTTTTCCATAATTCTTTATAATTTTTTTGGTGAACATTCTCAGATTTCAGAAATTTTTGTTGTTGTTGTTCAAAAACACCAGGCACAGTCAATCACGATTATAAAAACATTGACTACTATTATATAACAGATGCAATCAAAAATTGATTTTAACCAAAATAATATAACGGATTTTAACCAAAAACCTACATATCTGTTAAATATCGGTTGCAGTATGTATGCTGTTCCTAATATTGCTGTTTTTTGTAGCTCTGATGTAGTTATTTCTGAGATTTGCAACTGCTTATAGTACTGTGTGAAATTTCTTGATATTGTTCCCAAAGCTCCAATGACTACGGGGACCACTGAAGTGTGTTTCTTTCAGAGGCAAGATGTATTGATTGCCAGGTCTCTGTACTTTGTTAGTTTTTCCAATTCTTTATTTTCAACTCTGGCATCCCCTGGAATTGCAATGTCAAAGATCCAGACATTTCTTCATTCTATTACTACTATGTCTGGTGTGTTATGTTCAAGGTGTCTGTCAGTTTGGATCTGGAAATCCCACAAGATTTATTATTATTATTATTATTATTATTATTATTATTATTATTATTATTATTATTATTATTATTATTATTATTATCATCATCATCATCATCATCATCATCATCATCATCATCATCATCATTATCCTTATAAAGGTAGGGTAAGGTAAGGGGCAGTTGGGATAGGGGTACCCTTGGAGGGGGTGGATTTGAACGGATACATTACAAATCAATATTTTTCATAGTAATTCTATAAATTCTCTTCTAGTAATAGTTCCACATATCAGAAAGAAATATAAACAGTAAGCGAGAGGGAAAAATCAGGAAATCCCACAAGATCTTGACGTCGTCATTTTCTGGCACCTTCTCTATCTGATGTTCCCACTGGTTTTTGGAGGCTGGCAAGTTATATTTTTTGCATAATGACCAGTGCACTAACTTTGCCACTCTATCATGTCTAACTTTGTAATCTGTTTGTGCAATCTTTGGACTTTCACTGATAAGATATGACACAATTTCATCTTTTTCTTGGCAGAGTCAACATTTGCTGTTAGCACTAATTCTTGGATCTTAGCTTTCATCACATAGGTTTGGAGTGCTTGTTCTTATGTAGCACAAATCATCACCATCATTATTGAATACGGTGCTCTGAGAAATGTTGAGTCTGCTCTAATCAATGAACATGGTCTAATAGGTAGGATGTAGGACAAACCATTTTGCCTCAGAATGAAATAGTGAATGCATGCCTTGTACATACATACATCCCAGACAGTGGAATTCAAATTACTACTAATAATATCTGGCTCTAAAACATACACATACATTTCCTCAATTTCCTTTCCCTCCTCTTCACATGGCTTGGAAGGAGGACATGAGAGGCTATTAAGATTTTTCAGTTAAATACTTTTATTTCCCAAGGAAGAAGGCAGCCAACTTCCATCAGATGTAGAGAGCATGGCCTTATTTATTAGTCATATCTGTGGTTGGGAGGGTGTACCCATTGGGGTGACAAGACAGTTGTGTTGTGTGCCATCAAGTTGGAACCAACTGACAGTGATGATGATAGGGCTTATCAAGGTGAGATATTTAGGGGGTGGTTTTACCTGATATACCCCCTGTGAGTTTCCGTTGCCAAGCAGGGATTTGAAACTCTTGAGTCCTAGTTCATCACTTTAATCACTACACCACACTGGGTAACCACTAGGTAACAGGGTGGAAATCAAAAAGTAGAAATATTGATCATTACCTTAAATGTGGCCATTAACCAATAGTAGTTGAGTGGCAACCCATTCAGCATACATGAGCTGATTAATATATGGATTGGGATGAAAAGTCAAACCAGATGAACAAAGTGAGACTAGATTTTTTTTTCAATGATAAAATACTTGATCTCTGTTTCTAAACAATTTCTTGTGATTCTTACAGTTTGACTTCCTTTTCCCCTATATATTTTCCTGCAAGTTACATGGTAGTATGTTACTCATGGGGATTCATATGACATTCTTACAGATCTGCAGGGCTTTGTTTTGCCATCAGTAGCAACTGCTGGCAGAGAATCACAATAATCCAAAAGAATATCACAAGAAATCCCCTGGATATGAGAAAATGTTACTATTTGTTTACTGAAATGCACCAGCAACCTACAGTATATCACTGCTTTGTATGGTTCCTATCTCTCCCTTTATCCCCACAACAACCCTGCTTGGTTAAAAATACTGACCGGCTCAAAGAAACCAAGTAAGCTCTGTGACCAAGCAGAGATTTTAAATTTGATCTTCCAGCTCCACATTCAGGACTCCAATTCTTATGCTATATTGGCTCTCTGAGATCAGTGCTAACCATATAAACAGTGTGAAGGATGAAACATACTTGTGGAGGGGGGGGGAAGGCAACCATTAATGCACCTGATTTGTATTCTATATAAATTAGGCTGCCTGGATTTGGTGTACTGGAATAGGGTAACCCTAAATTCAGTCACTTCTGGGAGCCCAAATTTCTTCACCTGATGTAGGATTGTACTTTCATAGAATCACAGAATCATTGAATTGGAAGGGGCCTATAAGGCCATAGAATCAAATTCCTTGCTCAATGCAGGAATTTAATTCAAAGCAGATCTGGCAGGTGGTCGTCTAAATTTCTCTTGCATGCCTGTGGTGAGCACTCACCACCTCCATTGTTGTACTGCTCTAACAGTTAAGAAAATTTTCCTGATATTCAGTCTAAATCTGGCTTCCTGTATCTTGATCTTATCATCACATGTTGTGCACTCTGGGATGATTGAGAGCCGATCCTGCCCCTCCACCTCTGTATGACCAGTTTTTGAGAATTTGAAAAGGGCTATCCTATCTCTCCTCAATCTTCTTTTCTCAAAGCTAAACATGCCCACCCAGTTCTTTCAGTCTTTCCTCATAGGGCTTGGTTTCCAGTCCCCTGATCATTATTTTAGTGAGAGTGAAGTGTTATTTTTCATTCTTTTTGCCTCTGCAGTTAATCTGTCAGACTTGGCTTGCTGGGTGGGGCTTTTTTTTGGAGGTGAGAATCACAGGTGGCGTGCGTGCCTTTTATTTCAGCCACTGGGAGTCCATGCATGCTGTGGGAGCCTCTTTCTGCCTATCTAGCCCACTGGCTGAGGCAGGGCATCAGTGTAAACAGAGAAGTCGTTCCTATTCATCATCCTGCAGATGGGAAGCTGATCTGAGTCAATGACTTGCCTGTGGCCAAAATGGGGTATGAGCCCTTTATTGCTAGCATCCTGCTGCCAAGCCAGAGAAGCACATTGACTTTCAGTGCAATGGTATTATTAAAGCCATCTGCAGAAACAATATGTCGTGTTTTATACAGAGAAAAAGCAAGTGGCAAGCCTCAAAGGCACAAAAATATGAAATGATGCTTAATTATAATGTGCTGTGTCGAGCCTAAAAGGCTTTCTCTCATTTACTGTCCTCAGTTACATACTGTATATTCCTTTCCAGCGATGTCTCGCCTTCTGTTCCCCTTTTCCTTATACAACAGCCTTCAAAGGTAGGAAGCCAAGCGCGGGGGGGGGGGGGGGGATAGGGTCAAGGTTACCTATCAAGTTTTGTGACTCAGAGTGCGATCAGATGGAGAAATAGCTTGTATTTGGGCCAGCTTGTAGCACAGTGCAGTGTGAGCTATGTTCCAGCGATCACAGGACACAAACAGGAGATTGTGAACCAGCCCCACCCCAATCCATAACCAACTTGAATCTTTTTGCTCCAGTGGCAGGACTATTCTTTTTTGGGGCTGGGGCTGGTGTGATTCCTGTAGAGACAGAAGGGCTGCTCTAAAGGAAGATTACTCCCAGCGGAGCAACCCTTTCTAGGGTGGTCAGACACAATCCTTTCTCACCATCTGATCGCCCTCTCAGTGGAGACTGGAACCTGGATCTCCCAGGTCCCCAGACGACACCTTACCTATTACACCACACTGGCTCTCATTTTCTTCTAACACTTCCCTCCTAGGGGGCAAAAATGCACCCTACAGATAGCCTGTAATTAAAACAGAGAATTCACTGAGTGCTGGAAATATCTGATTGTAACATATATTTTCCTGCCTCACCTTCTGGAGTTTGCTAACTGGTTTGCTTTGTTTTGTGACCCATCACCTGGAGTTATGCACAGGTGCAAGTAATGATTGCTTAATCACCAAGGTCTGCCTAGCCGTCTCCTAAATTTGGGTAAGTCACAGCGAATGTATCTGTGATAGATGACCATCCATCCACCAAAGAAGGATCCTTCCCCTTCCAAAGGAATCCATCCTGTTGTTGAAAATCTCTTACCAATAGGATGCTCTTCCTAATGTTTAATGACATCAGTCTCAATCCAATTAGTAGTTCCAATCGGAGTAAATGTATTGAAATCAATAGATCTTACCTAAGTGTTGACTTATTGAGTGTCACTTCAATGGTTGGGGCCAACAGTTGGGTGTAGACCTTTATCTTTCATAGGATTCTCCTCAAAGTTGGGTTGGTTTGCCTGTACGTATGCGTATGTTGCACCACATTCCATTGAAATATGCTGCAAATCTGTTAACTTTACTAAATGTTGCGATTACAGTTGCGGGTAAATACCGCATCATACAATGTTTTTTTCTCCTTTTTTCTTTTCACACAACCTTGGGAGAGAGATCTCCTCCTTTTAGAATGGGCAAGAAACATACCAAATATGAGAAACCACCAAACAGTGATGTCGTTGGGAAGGCAGGATAGCCATCTGGGAAAATTCAGAGGGCCAGACTGGGATTCTAGAAGGATGGATTTGGCCCTCAGAGATTTCCCATCCCTGTACTAAGGCTTTTATTCTCACTAATTTAACAACCTTTAAAACGGATACCAGTGGAAAGTTCGGAGAGCTCTTAGCATAAACATAAAACACAGTATAGATGATAGGGTATATGATTATGCTGATTTCAAGTATGATGAATTTCTATGAGCCAAACGTGGCTTAAGAGCTGCACACCAATGAACATAAAACATCTGCTAGGAGCTTGGCTCTCGATAGTTTATATTGGTATGAAACACACTACCCGAAAGACCAAGGAATCAATAGCTCAGTGTTGAGCGCTTTTAAGGTTTCATTGATTTCAGGAAGTCAGTTAAGCACATTCTTAAACAGCTGAAATAAATAGGACTGAAAAGTGATCAGATCACTGGGACCTGTGCGCTAAATGTGCTGTGGTCTGCATCTGGGAGTAATCAGCTACTCCAGTGGAATGAATGTCAAGGCTTTGATATTTCGAAGTGGCAACTCCCCTGAAGGAAGCAGTCACTGCAGTGTTTTGTTCAGGTCTCTCTGTAAGGGCACTGTTTTCAATATTTAAGACTGACTAATAATGGTGTGGTTATTAAATTGTTGCCACAAATAAACAGGCTCTCTCTCCTGGCAAATCACTTTCTATTGATTTCCACAGAAGAACTAAGTATGTGGTGGCAGAGACTGAAAAAAGGAAAAGAAAAAAGGCAGAGGTTCCTTGTTTAAAATCCAAAACCAAGGAGGGTGGTTCCTTTATTAGACCCATAACATCATTAAAAAAGGCAGGCTTTCAAGTCTTGGGGGACTCTTCAGTCAGGGTTGGGCATTGTCAAGCTTGGGTGTTAGGGAGAAACAGAATATGCCCCCAAATTATCCTGGTCAAAATGTAAGCTTCAGGGTCCAAGTATGAAATGGGAGTCTCTAGATGGAGGCCACAAATTTGTAAGGTATCACACATTACCACAAGTGAATCAGTGGTCTTGCTCCATCTCTTAAAAAAAAAATCATTCTGTGTCTCCTCATTTGCCTTGTTTCGAAACATATACCTCTTGTTCAGCCAGGAGACTAGGGATCCAGAGATATGGCAGTTCTCATAACCAGGAAAGTTGGGGATTTAATTTATTTGGCACACTAGCCAAACAAACAGTCAGATGACACCAAATCAAGAGTATTGTCTTTGTTCATGTCAGGATCAATCCAATGATCCTTCTAGAGTGGAAGGATTGTGAACACATTCTTCAACGAAGCTCCCTCCCTGTCCCACAAGATTATTATCCACCAGTTAACATTACCTAGTGGTTAGAGGAAGATGGCATCTTCAGTGGACTGCGGTCCTTCTTGAATGATGGTAGAAGTTGCTTTGATAGCTGTGTACACCCAAGCACAAAACTGATGTCCAACTTATTTGATGTGCAAATGTTTTCCCACTCTTGTCCTGTTAGAATAGGCATTATCATGGCATTGCACCTTTCCCAGTCAGTGGGGTAATGTGTTTTAGTGCATGGGTGCACACTCCTTCATTTCATATCTGATACACTAGGTATCTGTTTTGCACTATCAAATCCTACAAATATTTCTTTCAACAGAGTACTTCAGTGAACAGGAGGAAATCTGTCAGTTTACAGAACAGCCTCTCTCTCCTCCTTTTTTGGTGGAAGGGGCTTTGACAGAGCAGAAATTTCCATGAACCTCTCCTCTGGAGGTTACCATCATCATTTCCCCTTCCCCCTTCAGCTGCTCCACCATCTCCCATACTTGGGAGCAGATGTGGACATAGCACAAGGGGATTGTGGGGATTTGAAAATAAGCAAAAACAACCCCCACCATTTGTGAAGACTTCTGTTTGTGGGAGCTGAAGGGGGTATAACTGCCTAATCAAACGAAGCTCAAAGGCTCTCTGGCCTGAATCTGATTGCTGGTCCTTCTTAGTATAGATCCCCCCCCCAAAAAAAAATCAGTTGTTGGATAGTAAATCAACATGGATGTAAATTCAGATGATTTAATGGGTCTACTCCAACTAGAACTAGAAATGGAATCTGGGCCTCTGGATGCAACCAGAACTTTGGAATATGAAAAAGTGCAGGCCGTGGTCTTGGTAAAACTAAACATGTTTTAGCCTTTTGTCAGTCAGAGAGGCTGAAGCAGGTAGCTGTCCCGTTGCAATGATTTATGCTGCATCAGTTGAAACCTGGATGGACTATATACCCTAGAATGGACGAGAACGCATGACAAAAAAGAGGAACTGTAGCATCAAAAATGAAAGAGAGAGGGAGAGAGAAGACAGAAAACAAGAATGAGGAAACAAGACAAGTTTGTATATTAGTTTATAGGTATAGAGAGGCAATTTTAGAAAATGCTTACTATAATGTAAATACTGTAGAAATATAATAATCAGTATCCTGTTGCTCATCCCAACCAAAGTAGACTCATTGACACAAGGGGGCTTAACTATGTGTTGGTAATGGGTCTGCTCTAGTTCGGATTAGCAATAAGATGCTAGCTGATATACCTCACCATGGGAGGGGGGGGGAAAAGCTAAGTGGCTTGTGGTTTGGTTTTGTCTGATGCTGAGGTGCTTGTCAGACAAACCTAAGACCCCTTCAGAGAGTGCAAAACCGTCCCTCCCTCACAGCAGCCCAGATGCCCAGGGCAGACACGGAGCCCCAAATACAGCAACTGTAAGTACTTTGCTCTGCCTAGTGGTAGGGGCAGCCTGTCAGTGGGGTCTCAGAAACAGAGGGCTGACAACTTTTTACAGATGTATTAATGGAACCTCCTGACTTCTTAGAGACCAAATTGCTAACATGCGCTGGATTATGGAGAAAGCCAGACAGTTCCAGAAAAACATCTACTTCTACTTAATTGACTACACAAAAGCCTTTGACTGTGTGGACCACAGCAAACTATGGCAATTTCTTAAAGAAATGGGAGTGCCTGACCACCTTATCTATCTTCTGAGAAATCTATATGTGGGACAGGAAGCAACAGTTAGAACTGGATATGGAACAACTGATTGGTTCAAAATTGGGAAAGGAGTATGGCAAGGCTGTATATTGTCCCCCTGCTTATTCAATTTATATGCAGAATACATCATGCGAAAGGCTGGACTGGAGGAATCCCAAGACGGAATAAGATTGCCAGAAGAAATATCAACAACCTCAGAAATGCAGATGATAGCACTCTGATGGCAGAAAGTGAGGAGGAATTAAAGAACCTCTTAATGAGGGTGAAAGAGGAGAGCGCAAAAAAATGGTCTGAAGCTCAACATCAAAAAAAACTAAGATCATGGCCACTGGTCCCATCACCTCCTGGCAAATAGAAGGGGAAGATATGGAGGCAGTGACAGATTTTACCTTCTTGGGCTCCATGATCACTGCAGATGGTGACAGCAGCCACGAAATTAAAAGACGCCTGCTTCTTGGGAGGAAAGCGATGACAAACCTAGACAGCATCTTAAAAAGCAGAGACATCACCTTGCCGACAAAGGTCCGCATAGTCAAAGCTATGGTTTTTCCAGTAGCGATGTATGGAAGTGAGAGCTGGACCATAAAGAAGGCTGACCGCCGAAGAATTGATGCTTTTGAATTGTGGTGCTGGAGGAGACTCTTGAGAGTCCCCTGGACTGCAAGGAGAACAAACCTATCCATTCTGAAGGAAATCAACCCTGAGTGCTCACTGGAAGGACAGATCCTGAAGCTGAGGCTCCAATACTTTGGCCATCTCATGAGAAGAGAAGACTCCCTGGAAAGACCCTGATGTTGGGAAAGTGTGAAGGCAAGAGGAGAAGGGGACGACAGAGGATGAGATGGTTGGACAGTGTCATCGAAGCTACCAACATGAATTTGACCAAACTCTGGGAGGCAGTGGAAGACAGGAGGGCCTGGCGTGCTCTGGTCCATGGAGTCACGAAGAGCCGGACACGACTAAACGACTAAACAACGACCTGACGTCTTATTCCAGATTGCTTTGAGGCAGATGCCAATTCAGACTGTAAATCAAATATATCCCTCTCTTTAAACAACTGACCACCATGGCCGGAGTGGGGCATATGCAATAACATCGTTCCTTTTGACAGTGGTGGGCTTTCGGGCTGTGTAGGACTGAAGGCCTTTTTTTTTTTTTTTTTTTTTTTTGCCAGCACCAGCCTACTCCCGACACCCTCTTTTCCAGAAAAACAGGTGCATCAAAGCTCATGGAAGCTTCCATGTATTGATATTCACCTTTTAGATAAGTCCCAGCTCCCTTATGTCATTTTGTTGTCCTTATGTGCCATCAAGTCATCTCCAATTTATGAATGAGTGATCTCCAGAATGTTCTGTCCTCAATAACACTGCTCAGTTCCTACAAACTCAGGCCTGTGGCTTCTTTTAGGGAATCAATCCACCTCATATTTGGTCTTCCTCTTTTCCTGCTGCCTTTTGCAGCATTAATATCTTTTTCAGAGAATCCTGTCTTCTCATGACGTGCCCAAAGTAGGACAGCCTCAGTTTCATCATTTTTGCTTGATCTGATCTTGGATCCACTTGTCTGTCTTTCTGGCACTCTAAGGTATCCACAAAGCTCTCCTCTAGCACCACAATTCAAATGAATAGATTTTTTTCCCTGTGAGCTTTCTTGACTGTCCAGCTTTCACACCCATATATGGTGATCAGAAATGTTGTTGTTGTTTAGTCGTTAAGTCATGTCCGACTCTTCGTGACCCCATGGACCAGAGCACGCCAGGCCCTCCTGTCTTCCACTGCCTCCCGGAGTTTGGTCAAATTCATGTTGGTAGCTTCGATGACACTGTCCAACCATCTCGTCCTCTGTCGTCCCCTTCTCCTCTTGCCTTCACACTTTCCCAACATCAGGGTCTTTTCCAGGGAGTCTTCTCTTCTCATGAGATGGCCAAAGTATTGGAGCCTCAGCTTCAGGATCTGTCCTTCCAGTGAGCACTCAGGGTTGATTTCCTTCAGAATGGATAGGTTTGTTCTCCTTGCAGTCCAGGGTACTCTCAAGAGTCTCCTCCAACACCACAATTCAAAAGCATCAATTCTTCGGCGGTCAGCCTTCTTTATGGTCCAGCTCTCACTTCCATACATCGCTACTGGAAAAACCATAGCTTTGACTATGCGGACCTTTGTCGGCAAGGAGATGTCTCTGCTTTTTAAGATGCTGTCTAGGTTTGTCATCGCTTTCCTCCCAAGAAGCAGGCGTCTTTGAATTTCGTGGCTGCTGTCACCATCTGCAGTGATCAGGGAGCCCAAGAAAGTAAAATCTGTCACTGCCTCCATATCTTCCCCTTCTATTTGCCAGGAGGTGATATGACCAGTGGCCATGATGTTAGTTTTTCAGAAATACAAAGATGTAATTTAACATCCTCAAATACTTATATATATATATATTTAAAAATGAATACTATACTCTTAGTATTCTCTTTTTTTCCCTTGGCGGGGAAATCTTGGGTGGTATGAGCCTCTTCTGGAAAGTCCATGGAGGCAGAAAGTTGTCCACCCCTTGTAATTATCCAAATAATAAGCATGTAGATGTGGGGGTGGAGTGAAAGACACAAAGGGAGGAAGGTGGATAAAGGAAAGGTTGAGCCAACTGAACCTGACTGGGGAAACATTTACCTTTAGAACCCTTTCTTAAATAATTGGTTACCTAGCAGGTCATAATTGCAAATGGTGGTAACTCACTAGCTAGAGACATCGCTGAGTTCCTGGTTGTTTCTTTGTTGTGATAGTATTTCATGCTGGAAGTAGAAGCTTGATTGTAATCTCTTTCACGTTGCAGTTCCAGACACCTCACAAATCCTATTCATTTCTATTTGCGTCCCCATAACTTATTTATCATTGTCATACCAGATTATGCCTCTAAATCCCACGGGAGTTAACTGTCAGCACTTCTACTGACTCATGTTCCTCCAGGATTAGGACAATGTAATTTTATGAACTGGAAGTAATTCACTTTCTGCCTGTAGTCATATAGGTGCTCGCCTTTGTTAATGGGGTTTAAATTGATCTTTGAGTTTAGAGTTACGAACAGGGCCATAATACAGAAGGCTTCTTTCTCCGCAGCTCACAAAATCTCTGAAACAGGAAAATGCAACAGTGAACGTTCTTCAGCTGAAGAGCTATTTAATACACAGGTTGTTGAAGTCCACGTGTAAACTGTAGCATTCGGTTAGCCCCCTGTGGCCTTACGCGTGTTAAATAATGCACTCTGAAGATATGTGAAAGGAACTGGCTGAAAATATTGAACCAGTTGTGTGGACATCCCCATTGTCACTTCATTTTATTTTATTTAAGTCACAGCGCCTATGAAGCACACTGTTGGCTTCCATACATATCCTCTGAATCACTCAAAAACATCAAGCAAAGTCATTGGGATTAACAGCACAATCTGTGTTTACTCAGAAGTAAGTCTGTTTGATTTCGACGAGTCTTGCTCCTTCAGAAGCAGGTATAGGAGTACAGCCTTGCTCTATGTCAGTTTGTGTTCCCAAGGGTATTACTCTTGACAAAAATAAGTTTTCTGAAAGAAAATGGACTGCTCTAACTTGCCTATTTTTAAACGTCAAAATCCCTACCTTCTGAATATACTAACATGTAGATCTCTTGCCTTGCCTCCCCCTGCCCCCATTTCTCTATTATCCGGATTTTTCTTACAGTCTAACACTCTGCTTAGTTCCTTGCCATTATTGGTGCATGTCACATCATCTGTATTGATCCTCTCCCTAACAGAATGTTCTGACTATATATCTATATACTGGTGGGATGCTCAAATTTAGATCTTCAATGCCCATCTTTTCTATTACTCTGCCCTGGCCAAGTTCACACCGATGAAAAATAGATATTTATTGCATAGGCCACTAAAGGTTAAACCAGATTTTCAGGGGAACGTGTATTCCCTACCAACAGAAAGTGACTGGCCCAAGGTCACCCGGGGAGGGAGTTTCATGGCTCAGTGGGGACTCAAATTAGGATCTCCCAAGTCCCTCTATGACACTGTAGCTCCTATATTTATTTATTTGATTTTTATACTGCCCATCTGGAGAAATTCACTCTGGGCGGTTTGCAATTAAACACAGATAGGATTAAAAAACACACAATAAAAATAAAACAAAAATAACATATGAAAATCCAAGATGGGAAACACTGGGCTCTACCTATACAGCATACTTAAACATCTTGTATCTGGTCAGAATGCAGACCACTAGAATCCTGCCAGTGACTTGGGAACTCGGCACTGTTCTTTTTTTGTTGCTTTTGTTTTGTTTTGTTTTTGTTTGTTTGTTTTTATCTTCTCTTTCTCTCTTTTTGTCAATCTGAAATATACAACATGAACCCGAACATTTTAGAGCCCTTGGTAGACAGGTGGATGAAACTGGAGCTAGCACCCAAAGAGCCTGGTTTCAGGTAGTTTTGGACAACCATTCCCATTATCCTCTGGGGAATTGCTGTAGTCCTCAAAACCCTGACGCATCTTAGCTAGTTGTATTTGGCAGAAGCTTTCATCGGGTGAGAGCCACTCCACTGGATGTGTCATACTGCAGTCCTACCAATGGCAATTCCAAAATATAAAGATTAAGGTGGGATGTTACACGATACAGCCTTTCAAGGAGAAAGGTGGGGTAAAAATATCTTAAATAAATAAAAATAAATATGTACACAAAGCATCAAAATGTTCATGAACACTGGAGGTGGATGATTTTAGCAGAAACTGTATTCATAGTTTTGCACTAATGAATTTGGGACTTTCCAAGAGCCTCGTGGCACCGTGGTTAAACTGCTGAACTGCAGCCAAAACTGTGCTCATGACCTGGGGTTCAATCCCAGGTAGCCGGCTCAAGGTTGACCCAGCCTTCCATCCTTCCGAGGTCGGTAAAAGGAGTACCCAGCTTGCTTGTGGGGGGGGGGGGGATGTGTAGCCTGCATAATTAACTTGTAAACCACCCAGAGAGTGCTTTAAGTGCTATGGGGCAGTATATAAGCAGAACGCTTTGCTTTTGCATTTCAAATGGATCCTGATTCAGTCTGGAGCGATTTATGACATCAGCAGTGCTCTATGTCCAAGTCAATATGTAAGCCTTTCAAAACCCAGTGATACCTTTTATGGTTTTGCACTGATGTACATGAAATTAAGAGGTATGGTAAATCCAAAAGAAGGGAGTGAATCTGCCAAAGATCTGACACCTGGTTTTAGGGATTTGCCCTACTAAGCACCAGAACCTTTGCCTCAAATGATATGTGCCCCTTCAGATTTGTGCTCCAGTCAAAAATTAATTTGTAAATTTATTTTACTTTGCCCCAGAGCCAAATCTGGCCATTCCATTTCAATCTAGACCTCATATAAATCCATCCAATTATCACGGTGATTCAGCGCAAATCAAAGCACCGTTCTAGTTTTATTATCCTGGTTGACCACCTCAGATGCCCTGTGGTGGGAGGTTTAGGCAGGTGGTTTACATTTTGAAAAAGCTTCGACCATGTCAACTGTCATGTAGAATAATATGCTGTTATTAAGTGTACTGGGGGGAAATGCATCACATAACTGAGCTGCCACAATATGGCTGAGGCAATCAGCAGCAGTTATTATCATTCACACTGCCTACTTAGCAACAGCTGTTGTTTAATAACAAACCATTCTAAAAGAATACAGAAGCAGCTTTGAAATGTTTCACAGTGTAAATGTAATATACCAGTGTATTAAAATGCTCCAATTACTGTGTGACAAATCCCTGCCGCATTTCTGAGTTCAAGAGTTGCTAATGGTTTATTTGTTCAAATTTTTGGAGTTATCCCAGGCAACACTGGCGCATCGGTTAGTCCACATCTTTTGCCAGGTAAATGATTAGGAATATTATTCATAAATACATGATTAAGACCGGAATGTGGGAAAAAAGCATTAAAATTAACTTGTTGACATGAAATTCATTGCTTTTTGGTCCAATACCAGAAAAAGGCCCTTGAAATCTAGTATTTAAAAATAACATTTTAAAAAGTAACATTAACGGTTGAAAATAATAGTTGTGTGTATCACTCTCTGGAGGTGAGAAATCATCCACTATTTCCCCTCTCTAAATGGTAAAGGGCTTATACTTTGATTTAAAAACCAGACTTGTAATGGAAAGCCCAACCTTATACCTATAAATGGACCTGGACATAGAAATGTTAGTTAAGACAACCCAATCCAGGACTTCTGGAAGGTACCGCTCCAGCCTTTTGGGAGTTTTCCAAGTTAGTAACCAACTGGCTACTCTCAACTACACTTCTTTACAACAGAACTATAAAAAGCTCTGTCTGAAAGTATACGCCTGTTAAAAGCTGCCTCAGAGAGTTGACCTGTTATTCCAGACCACTACTGCACCCAAATCAGGTCAACAGCAATGTTCCACAGAGGTAAAGATAAATAAATAAAATAAATTTTAAAATTAAGAAATCGTCTCAGTCTCCTATTACTTTCAAAAGCAGTGTTATTTGGATCAACACAACCCACCAATCTCTGTGTGAGATGAAGCTGGGATGATTTGGATGGCCCATTCCCTAGAGGTCCACGCACACTGCAAAAGAAAACCCAAAAGGCCTAGTTCAGTTGCCCATCCCACGAGTGCCTGAAAATCTGCCTGCTTGAATGCAACACAAAATGAAACAATTGACTAATGAATACGAACAAGAAAAAAAAACAAAATTTCTATTGGTGCAAAGAGGGGGCTCCCCCTCCCCTTATTGCTGAGGCTGTACAGACGGATAGCTGAGGGACTGCATTTTGAATCCTTTTTCTTTTCTTTTCAAATTTTCTGGTGGGAGCTCCCTGAAATGAAAGGATAAAAGGCTCCCAAGCTTACAGAGTTGCCCACCCTGTCTTTAACTGAAAAATAAATATAATGAAAAAGTCACTAGTGAGTTCTTTCAAAGTAGGGGAGGTGAACTGATCCGTTTGGGAAACAGGTACGCACCATATAAATACACACAAGCCAGGTGGAAGTTTAAACCCTAGTGGAAAAGATAGCTAGTCTTGCGAAATTCTCATGGGTGAGGTGCTGGATTCTTACTTAGAACTTGACTGAGGAGTGTGCAGACTTGTTTTGCTTCTCACTGTACAATCATCTCTGTACCAGCCAGCCATGTCTGGTACTTCCCGCACTTGAGGAAAGGAAAAAATGTCATCAGACAACTCCTTCCAACTCCTTCCACAGGAATTTCTCAAATCAGGGCACAGGCAGCCAGGGAATCTGCTGAGTGTAAGAGAGAGAAAAGAAACAAACACAGCTTTGTTCATTTTATTTTATTTTATTTTAAATAATTTTACCCTGCCTTTTTCCTAAAAGAGGACCCAAGGAACTTGCATCATTCAAAAACACAATATTAAAGGTTGAAAATGTATTCAAATATTAAAGAATCAATAACATTACATTAAATATGTTAGGGAAAAGATTACGAAAGACAGGTTTAGAAGAAACACATTATAAACCATCCTGTTTATTGTATCCTAGACAGCCAGTCATGGAGGGAAAGCCTGCCTGAAGAGAAAGGTCTTTGCCTGCTTGCAGAAGGACAGCAAAGATGGGGCCAGCCTGGCCTCCCGTGGGAGGCTTCTTTGGTCACAAGTGTTGTCTTAAGCCCATAATTATAACCAAAAAAACCTCTAAAGGGCACTAACAATTATGTAGGTTGAAAATGGAAGCCTTTTTCATGGGGAAATAAGACTTGGGGAAAACTGGATGAGAAAATGCAGCACTAGCTCCATCTTTTACCTGGAGCTGGATACAGCATTGTCCTCCCTGTCTATAGGGCTTACAAAGGCAGGGACTGTATTATAAGTATCTGCAATAGAGAAACTGGGTCAGTTACAATGACCCGTCAAAATGCTACATTTGCAAATCCAGGGGAAGACACTGATCCTTGAAGAACGACAAGTGGCTCATCTATATTTCTCGGAAGACATTTTTCTGAGAAACAATCTGTAGTTTTCTTTCTCTTGTTCTTGTAGAAACACAGGGCTACTTTGAAGAATGATCTCCAAAATATCTCCACCAGCTATTTGGTGACTTCCTCTACACTGCCACTACCACAGTACCCTAGAATGGCACTAGGTGGCAGGCATTGTGGGAAGAAGCAAAATGGTGGCTAGGTTGCCAACACAGGCATTGTTGTTGCCAGTTTCTGTGGTGGTGTGAAAACCAGAAATCCTTGGGGGAATATGAACAAGACTTATCTGTTACTGCTACTAATGTGAGTTCCACTTCTGAGTAACTGTTGGAGGATTTTCCCTTTTCCTGAGGAAATCTGAGTTTCCCTTCTCATAAACACAGTGGAGAATTTTGAAAAGCCAAGTGTGCACAACTGTAACGACAGATAATGCATACATCTTTCTCTGTGCAAGAGCACAGATGGAGAAAAGATGCTTTTGCAGGAGCCAAAATTCCCATAATACCGCAGCCAGCATGGTCGTCTTGAATATTTTGAGAATTATAGTGCAAAAACATTACCTTCTCACAACTCCTGTGCAAGAAGTATATGCAATTCTTCAAAAAAACACCCTCTGGTTTATGAATGTGGGATATTGTGCTTCTGTACCCATGATTCAAAAAGCCAGGAAATGACCTGATATCATGCACAATATCATGCCCGTGTTGCCAGCAGGAAAAAGGGGTTTGTTTGTTATTTGAAGAATTTTCTTGGCTTTTCAAAACAGGAGTTTAAATATACATACAATACATGCAAATTATAACAGAAACTTCCTTCGTGTAGAATTACCCAGTGCCTGAGGATCCCAGAAGATGAGCACACGATCTGTACTATGGTTCCTGGCAGACAACCGAAGCAAGAACAGCTTGGATGTCCCTGTAGCCTCTCTGTGCCAAAATATTTTGAAGGGCAGTTTTGGACTTAATGATACAAAAGACAGCTAGAAAAGCAGAAAATTGGGTCCTCAATCAAATCAAGCTTGAACTCTCACTATAGCAAAAGTAAGTAATCTGAGCCTATCCTACCATGCACATATCATGGAAATACAGAAGTCACCAGAAGAGACTGTTGGGAAAATTGAGGTGGAGCAGTAGAAAGAGGAAAACCTAACATGAGATGGGTTGACTCAGTAGAGGAAACCACCGCTGTTGGTTTGCAAAGCCTGAGCAGAGCTTACTGGAAAAAACAATATTGCTAGAAGGGGATGCCTAGGAAGAGAGAACAACCTAACACGAGATGTTGTTGGTGTGCAAGATTTGAGCAGAACTGTTAATGATAGAACATTTTGGAAGTCACGTAGTTAAGTCATGTAGTCCCCACACATCAGAAGTGACTTGATGTTACATAGCATCTTTGAAGTTTTTTTTCCTTCATTACCAAATAATGGTATAGTTACAAGATGGGTGAAATAGGCACCCAAGCTCTGTAAGACTATCTCCAGCCATAAAGCAAAAACCAGTAATTTCACAGTTTAAATGAGTAAGCGTCTGAATATTTATTCTCTATTTCTTTAAATAATTTTTTAAAAAATAGTTTTACACCAGAAATGTCTGTTTGGCCAGGGAAGAATTAAAAGGTTCTCCTCCTGAGATTCATTTAATTTGGTCCTGACTGGCAGGGTCAAAAGTTCAAACCTCCCCCCCAACCTTGCAGCAATATTTATGCTTAGAACGCTGCTAAATAGTTTATAAGAAAGCCAGAAATGCAGAAGTTTTTCCCATTTGAAAAGGGTTTTTTCATATTCAGTTTGAACCTCTCCCCCACCCCAGCTTGGATTCCTTAAAAAAAATAGGAGCTGGGACTAACCATTCTCTTTCAAGATAAGCAACTTTGGTCTTTACAGTGTATTTGATCTGTTTTAAATCTGCAGACAGAAAATGTCGCCGATGTCTGCATGGAGGGTAAATCAGTTTTACTTTAAAAAACTCATACTTTGAAATCCATTTGCCCAAACGTCTCCAAATTCAGCACAGAGTAAGAGTAGACTATCTGCTATATCTGTGCCACAATTGGTGCTGGTGTGAGGTCCAGTTTCAAAGTTATAATTTTTTGTTTGAGATGCCCCCATTTTTTGAAATGCCTTATGGAATGCTGATTTGCTTTGTTGCACAATATCTATTGCTGCACAGGAGTGCAGCAATAATAAAAGGCTATAGAGAGCAAACCCTTGAGGTAAAGGCAGATAAATGACAGCTGGAGAGGGGAAATGGACTTCATGAAATTCAAATGTGTCGTTTTTATGCTTTCTAAATATTTGCATATAGATATAGACTGCTATTAAGATTCAAATACGCACTGAAAAGAGAACAATAATTTTAAAGTCTACTCTTTGTAGCATGGCAACAATTCCTATTATTCCATGGCAACAGATAAGAGTCACTGTGAGGCTGTTTGTCGTGATAGTGGCTGATTTGCTACCAGAAGCAATTTAAAGTATTTTGAGAGTGTTGGGGATAGGATAATCAAACAAGATTTCCAAAGTTTCTTGGTCTTACGCTTGTTTGAGAGCCATGTTCTGAGACAAATCAAAACAACAAAATGTCAGAATTTTCTTCACTCTGATTTCTAGAAAGGCTGCAGCTCTATCGCAGTGCATGTGCTTTGCATGGAAAGAGCCCCAGGTTCGGTTCCTGGTAGAGACAGGAATTTTGATTTTGTATTTTTTTCTTTTCCTGGTTGTGAACATGCTGCCTGTGTACCGGGTCCATGCTTCTCCTCTGCCTTGAGCTCACCCATTGGGGCCAAGCTCCAGTGAGCTGCTTGCTGTTCCGTAGCTAACAGCTGCCCCTGTCACGGCGGCTGCCACCTCCTCCCCCTTCTCCTGCTGCTCCTTGGCTTCCTGCACCCTCCAACTGCCCATGTCCCTCTGAGCCTCTCCACCACCACCCTGCAGTCGCTGGCTGGGTTGGGCAGGGAGGCCAAGCAGAGTGTGCTCATGGCTCATGGCAGGGAGCGGCAGGCATCTTCCTTTGCCCTGCCACCAAGAGCATGTTGCTTTGCTTCCCTTCTCCCCACTTCCTGAGTTTCCCACCGGCTTGGTGGTGCAGCAGAACCAAATACCACCTCCCTCTCTTCAGAGCTCACTCGCCTGGTTCAACAGCCAAACAGAGTCACTTGAGATCCACATGCCATTTGGATGGGAGGATGGCACCAAATGGCATACTGGACCTCCTGGTGACCCTGTTTAGCCTGCTCCAGCCAAGCCATGTAGACAAGCCCAAGAGTATAAATGATTAGATTTCTTTTTATTTTGCATTTATTCTTCCCAAATTCCCATCTATACACAGAAACGAGCACACACACATTTTATCCAGATAGGCGTCTTCTCTTTTGATGATGTAGGTCTTCTTCTTATTCAGTTCAAGTGACCTTTTTTTTTTCATTTTGCCTGGTCTATGAGCTTCCCTGGGATAGCTGGCTGGCTAGAGACTTTAAAAGAAGAAGAAGAAGAAATTTTGGTTTGATCCACCTAACAGTTGTGTCTAGTTTGAAAACTAAATTTAGTCATACCATCCAGAAGTCATTCTTCTAAGGACGTGATGGCCATAACCCAATGCAAAGATAAGGCAACTTCAACCCCATTGAAATGAAATACAGCCAGTTCTCTGCTGGATTAACAGAAAATTGATCCTATGTTGGAATTATTTTGAACATTTCCAAATGTGTGTGGGTTTTTGGTTGTTTTTTTTTTTTTACCTGTGTCCCCTTTACTCTCCCACTGAAAGTGTAGTCTTCCCTGCTATTTGGAGAGGGAAGTTTTCATTAGAAAATAACCAAGTTGTTACACAGGTTAGTCAAATCAATGGAGTTGTGACTCTCCAATAATCAAAGCATGTGTGCATCAACCGTTGCATAACACTCATATAAAATGGTCTGATGGCCATTTTATATTCATTCACATTCATTCACACACAGACACAGACACACACATGCACACACACACACACACACACACACACACACATACACACTTGGAGAAATGACGCATGGGAGGGGATCAACAAATAATTAAAGGGCTGAATAAATCATGCATTTTCAGCAACAAATAAAATTGTAACTGTGCTGATAGGAGAAACCCAGTGTTTGTGTGTGTAGGATATACTGAACTGCTCTTAGGGTTTCTTGAGAGCTCTTTCTAGAGCATCTGGACACCTCACAGTATATGGAAAACAAATATTAATTACTGAACTGCCCATTGGGATGGCTCAGTATACACAAAGTGCCCTTATTTGTCTCACAAAAGACTGACATGTTGACATGCTTGTTAATTGAATGCCTGCCTGAACAAGTTGAGCCTCAGAACGTGCCCTGTGAGCTGCCAGATGTGCATTCTGCTGCTTTGCCAGGGCATCAAAGCATGAGAGCGCCCTCAGGCCTTGAAAGGTCTAACCACACCAGAGAGTCCCCTTGCTGTTTTTAATGGGACAATTTGCCATTCTCTCAGAGTGTGTTTGCATCAGCCATTTTTCCTGGGGAAAAAGTCAATGCAGTTGCCATCACTAGTCAGTACGTGGGGTGGGGGGGTTTGCTTTTGTTTTATTTCTTTGGGGAAAGTATTGGGTCTCTTTAAGGGAGAGCATCACTTGCCCACCAATGTTCATTGCCATAGCACAATAGAACAATGAATGAGAAACATTCCTTTACCATACAATAAGGATGGGAAAAATCTGTCAAGTTTTTTCTTTCTACGGTGAAATTTTGTAAACCTCAAGTTTATTCTGTTTCAGATATGTGATTTGCAAAGTTTAGTAAATTGTTGAAAAATGAATTGAAATGTGGGTTCTCTCCTGCACAAACTCTTCTTTGTTCTCTGGAGGGGCTCAGGTCCTAGACCTGAATGGATGGATGAATCTGCCAGTTTTGAATTTTTCCACATTTATTTGGGGGGGGGGGGGGGGAGACTCTCAAATTATTTCCATTCTAATCATGAAGATCTTTTGGAATTTTGGGAAACTATTCACTTGTCCTGTGTTAACAGAGTAAATCAGCGTTCTATAAGGCAATTATAAAAATGGGGGCAGCCCAAACAAAAAATTATAACTTTTGAACTGGACTTCAGATCAGCACCAATTGTGGCACAGGTCTAGCAGACCGCCTGCTCTTACTCTGTGCCAGATTTGGTGAAGTTTGGGCAAACGGTTTTTGAGTTATTGTTTTTTAAATAGTAAACTTGTTTTGTCCCCCCCCCCAATTCAGTAACAGGCAACCCAAAAGATCCCCATATTCAAAATAGCTCGTATAAATGGGGGTTGGGGGAGAGAGAATCTTGGTTATCTTGAAAGAGAATAGTTTTTTTTATTATTTGGAAAGAATCCAGACTGCAGGGACTGAAATATTTAATCCTCAAAAAAGGTCTTTCAAAATGGAAACACAGTCACTTTGTTATAAGACTGAGCCTCCAAGGTACAGACCTGAGAGCAGGAGCTTCACAAAATGAAACATTGTATACGTTTGTAAGCAGAGGAAGGAGATATTTCATTAAACATTCTCTCAGGATTTCTGAGACTAAATTGTCTCCTCACATAAGTTTTTGAAGGGGAAATCAGTTCCAGGTCTAGGGCAATTGGAACATTTGACCCTGTCAGTCAGGACATAATTAGCTGACTCTTAGCTAACTTTTTAACTTCTTCCTGACCAATCAGGCTTATCAGAATCATGCTTGCAAGGGGTTTCTGAGTCTGGTTGTAAGCATGGAGACACAGAAAGATTTTTTTAAAAAATAGAGATATTGAAAATATTTTTAAAAATATATTTAAAAAGAATACCAAACAAATGTTCAGAAGCTCATTTGTTCAAGCTGTGAAAATACTGTTTTTTGCTTTGTGGCTGGGGATGGTACCTATATCCTCTCATAGTCTTCTGTCATAGTCTCCATTCCATCCATCTTGTCACCATACAAATGTCTGGTAATTTTAAAAAGCCCTCCAAATATGTTATATGCCATCAAGTCACTTCTGATGTGTGTTGACTATATGAGTTAATGACCTCCTAATTATCCTATCATTAACAACTCTGCTCAGATCTTGCAAAAACAGCATCTCACAAAAAATTAATTCTCTATTCCTTCTGCCCTCATTGCTCCTAACAATATTGCCTTTTCCAATAAGGTCTGCTCAGGTCTTGCAAACGAACAGCTGTGGCTTCCTTTATTGAGACAATCTGTCTCATGTTAGGTCTTTTTCTCTTCCTACTAGCTCCCCCTTTTCCAGCAATATTGTTTCTTCTGGTTACTTCTGTGGATAAATGTTGCAATTGATACCTAGAGAACTTGTTGAAAAACAGCCATGACAATTGCTCTGTGTCCCTTTATGAATGGTAGCAAGCAGGAGTATTCTAGAGCATCTTGACTGCTTGCCATGGGTGTCGTCAACATTCAGGCTGCCCTTTGCTGTGTAAAGCCTGGCATCCTTTTTCTTGCTGTCAGTGCAAACATGATATTGGGCAGCAACATCAGGCCATTTCCTGTTGTTTTGAATCATGGATCTCTGCAACCTCTAAATTTCCCCCAAAATATGCTATCAAAAGTTGGTGGCAAGCTACTCAAATCCTTTCGAAACAAAAAGGGAATATATGTTTTAATGTGGGTTTCTTAGTTTGCCCCAAATGTTAGCAGCAAACTGGAATGTCTTGTTAACAGAGTTGTCTGCTTATTTTCAGTGCATGCGTGGGTGCCGACCATGGCAGGTAATGGGAGGGGAAAGCGTCTGGCTTTGCCTAAGTTGTCCACCTATGCAGATCAATTTGCACAGAGGAAGGCTTTCTGCTGCTTCCAGGCATCTCTGCACACCTACAAAGAGCACTGGGAAAACTTTGCCAAAGAAGGCGGCGGCACAGCTAATTGTTCCCAGAAAAGCAGATGAAGATGTGAAGAGGTCCTTCAGTTAAATCCAAGTCTATGGCATTTTGTAGGATCTGACAATGCCAATGGCATTAAAAAAAATTAGACTCAATGCAGGTTTTATTCTGCCCTTTTCCCAGCCATTGAGTCATTCCTTCTCCTTTATTAATTTCCTTCATTATAATTTTTCTCTTTGCTTTCCACTTGAATTTACATAATTGCACCCATGTGCCAATTCTCAGTAGATACCTGGGTGATTTATTTTGGCAATTTTAACTGAAGCAAAACCTGGTGGCTTCCCAATATCGTCCTACATTTCCTCTCTCTCCCCCTTTCTTTCCTGCTGCCTGCCTGCATCAAATACTTTGGGGCATATGTGGGGGCAAGGTAAGGGGGGGAGTGTTTCAAATCTCCAACGTATGTTTCTAGGAATAAAAGGTCTGTCTTTAGGAAACATACAAAATCTAGCAAAGGGAGGGAGGGAAAAAGAAGAAGAGTGACGTGGTGAGTTTCCAGCTGGAGGCACCGCTGCAGTTTGCATGGAGGCCCAAGAATGAGACCTAGTGGGGTGAGTAGCCCCCAGGGAGTATAGCATAAGGAATGCTGGAGCCATTTCTGGATAGCCTCCTACTGACTCATGCTTACTAACACTGATGGCTTCCTACCTACTTGCTCATCTTTGAGGGCACTTCGTTTCTTAGTTTCAGATCAGCAGAGAAGATCTGAAGAAAGCTGCAGCAAGCTGAGTCCAGTAGGAAGCCTACCGCTGCTAAGAGGATGGTACCGCAGGCAGCACATTGTACAGGGGCTCTCCACAAGTGGCTTGTTGCACATGGTAGAAAGCCTAGCTGGTATAATCGCTGTCAGGATTCTTGCCTCATTGAGCCTCATTCATGCCCAAGGCCAGGTCTTCTACCAGGCAGAACAAGGCTGTAACCTCGAGCTGCAGATAGATGCTTTTTGGATGACAACTCACAGAGTGGCTGTGGTGGCTGGAGAATTCTGGGAGTTGAGGTCCAAAAATGTTACTCTTCCAAAATCTGGGAAGGGGCAGCACCCCGGCCCTTCTCCTCTGTTAGGAGAAATAGTTGTTTCTAGGATGTCTGTCCTGCAACCCTCACCCCAAGCTGGACTGCATCCCTAAGGTGATGTGAAGGATGCTCTCCCATCACCTGTGTTGAAGTAAGATTCAACTGCCTGTTCTGTGAGCATCTGGACAGAGCACCATCTTCTCCTTTTGCGTCAGGGAACAAAATGCCTTCAGACAACACTGGCTACTTCATTCATCCTGGGTAGCCCTTTTGGTAGTCTTTCATGTGACCCAGACTACTCATATAGAGGTCATATCTGGCAGTAAAAGTCAGCCTTCAAATAGTTGATAGATGATTCAATTACTTCCGCTAAATGTCAACGTCTATGTTCCTCCTGTCTCCAGTTGTCCAACTCAAAATGGGTGAATTCACAGAGTTTGCATTTTTAATGGAAGATTATCCAATTCACACCTCCAAGAAAGCAAACATAGATCCACCCAACCACAATTTGTAATAAGAAACCCATGCATTTCGAAGTCTTCAGTATGATTGGCACAACAATAAAATAGGTGCTCAGAAAACATGGTTGAAAAAAGTAGACAAATGTACTTCAGTCAATGAGATGATGTGTTAAAAAGGCACACCTTTGAAAAAAGGTGCATGAGAAGTTTGGAAAACATGCACAGAATTATTGAGAAATTCCTATGTGGCCAGGTGAGAAAAAAGAGGCTTGCAATCAGATGTTGGCCTCAGAAGGAACAATTTAGCAGCTGAAAATGCAGAAACTGAATAAAACTGGGACTGACAGATTTACACATCCCAGTTCTCAAGGACTCAAGGGGAATAAGAAATCTTCAAAGCAACAAAATAACATTAAAATGTACTAGACAAGGGCCAGAATCTTATAAGTTATACTTACTGGCATAACTTTATTGGTAAAACTCTCAACTGCAAATTGCCACAAGTTAAGAAGGCAGCGTAGGCATTTGCTGTTGTACTTCAGTCATAAATGTCTACACTGACTTATTAACTTGTGGCACACTGCAGCTGAAATTTACACTGACAAAGTTATGTTGGTGTCACTTTTCAGTTGGATTCTGGCCAACATATATTGCCAAAAGAGCATTTCATCCACCATTACAAGATAATTTAATAAATCCCAAGCATTTAAAAAAAAATACATTTTCAGCCATAGCATATAAGGCTATAAACATTTCTCAGGATATATGTTTTTCTGTGAAAATGTCTGAGATGTTAATTTTGCTCCATCTCCCTTACACCCTGAAAAAGAAGACCCTTTTACACACTTTTCTCCAAATGTCCTCCACCATTTTCTCAAGATGGGCATGGTTTTATCTTCACAATGCCTTAGAACAGCAGTTCCCAACCTTGGGTGACCCAAGTGTTCTTGGACTAAAACTCCCAGAAGCCTACACCACCAGCTGTGCTGGTCACGGTTTCTGGGAGTTTCAGTGCAAGGACACCTGGGTTACCCAAGGTTGGGACGCACTACCCTTGAACAATGCCAGATCTTTGGGACATGAGGAACAATCAAAATGGTGTCCAGACTGCCAGCAGAGTTGCTGCTCTTGACGCTTCTTGTGACAAGATAAAGGTCTCAGGTAAGAAGGAAGAGGAGGATACGGTGGTAGTTGCTCCAACCACTGATTCCCATACTTGAGAAGATGTCGCAGATTTTCTCCTAAATCTGAAGAATTTCTGTGCAATAGTCCCCCACCCCCATTTTGCTGCCCAGAAATGGTATAAAGAACTGAAAAGAGAGCATCTGCGCGCCATTCAAACAAGAGCGGAGAGAAAGAAATACTTTGAGAGGCTGTTCTCTGTCTGACGAACCCCCTTTTCTGGAAGGAGGAGGAGACCTTAACCTCTTCTGGAACAGATGTAAGATATTGCCATTTGGAGAAGCATTTGTTTAGCAACTGAGGAGGATGAACAGCAAAATGTATTTTGTCGAATCCCTGCAAAGATAGAATGATCTTTAATTCATTTCACACATTAACACTTAAATTGGTTTTTCATTTTTCAAAGCCGTGTTATCTTCCCTGCTAAGGGTAAGCTGTACAATCCTCATAGATAAATAAATAAATAAATAAATAAATAAATAGGCAAATGCATTGTGGTTACCGTGGTTACCGTAAAGGTACTACGGCATACTCCCTCACTGACACCTCAGGGTATAAAGGGTGGATTTTGAAGATAAGGCTGGCTCACAGTGGGTTGCATAGGAACAAAGCTTTGACCACAATCTGGAGGACATTTTCTGCAAGCAAGTTCTAGGATGGAATGTTTTCACTGCTGTCGCAAGAAATGAGCTATCCTGTAAAAAACCCCACAGAGAAGTGATTGCTTATTTGTTTAACCTTTGTTTTCCCTCTCAGTGTTGTTTCTTTCAATCCTGTAAGCCACCTTTGGTCATTTTAGGAGAAAGGTGGCATATAAATGTTTTAAATAAATAAATAATAAATTATAGAGTCACAACAGTGTATCTGGCATGTACCACTAACTTAACGGTCTCTTTCAATGAGAGAAAAAAATGCTTCATGGAAGTGTGTCTGAGTGAAAGGTGGGATACTTTCCCTTCCATGTCTGACACTGAGAAACATAAAAGCCACGCTTGAATTATTGCTGCACAAGAGTACAGCAATAGATATTGTGCAACAGAGCAAATAGCATTCCATAAGGCAATTCAATAAATGGGGGCACCCCAAAAATAAAATTATAACTTTGAAACTGGACCTGGGATCAGTACCAAATGCAGCACAAAATTAGCAGACAGTCTGCGCTTCCTCTGTGCCAAATTTGGGGATGTTTGGGCAAACAGTTTTAGAGTCATGATTTTTTAAAGTAAAACTGTTTTACACCCATCCATGCAGACATTGGCAACCTTTTCTGTCTTCTGCTAACTACCATTCACAGGATTCTCTCTTCTGCTCACTACCATTTACACTTATTGAAAAACAGCCCTGACAATTGCTTTGTGTTTGGATGATAGGTGGTTAACTGAGGAAAAAAAGGAGTCACCTTCTGGGATTTCACCTTGAGTGGAGTCACTGTGTGAATGGTATCTTGAAGACCATCTTGACTGCTGCCATTGGTGTTGTCAACATGCAGACTGCCCTTTGCTATGGAAAACTTGGCATCCTTTTTCCTGCCAGCAATGTAGGCATGATACTCTCTGCCTCCCTCTTGTGGCTAATTCTCATATTGCATCTTGGAAATTTTTATAAATAAAAAGCAAAGTGGTCATATACTACTGATAAAAAATTAAATAAGCCTGAACAGCTCCTGTCAAAATCTCTCTTAAAATGCCATAACACACCCTTTAAAAGTAACATTTGACTGTAATTAGATATTGCTTGTTACACATAAGTAATTTAGGTTTTATCTTTGAAAAGTAACTTTGTAATTGCCCATCATATTTGTTGGTACTCAAAATGTAACTAGTTACATGTATATAAATTGTTCTTAACTAGCTATTTCTAAGTTCCGAGTAAAGTCTTTGAGTAAATAAATGACTTATGAGTAGTTACTTCCAAGCCCTGAATAAAAGGTTAGGATACAAAACCAGCAGCATCCAGAGAGAGAGGGTACATTTGGGGACTAGTTCCATTCCTGGAGGCTGAGTGGAAAATTCTAACCAAATGGCACCAGCTCTCAACTCTCCACTCACCTTAAGCAACATGCCTGGTGGATCACCTCTGCCATGACCATCTTGGGATTTTCATTCATAATTTTTCTACTCTAAACCTGAGGAACTGGATTTTGTTCACAAAAGCTTGTGTTTAATGTTTTATTTATAGTGGTCTATACAAAGTATCACCTCTTCTGCTTTTGTAATTAAAAACTTTCACTTTCTCTCCTATAGATTTTCTGACTTGTGAATGCAGGGCAGGGTGTATATCAAAGAATGGGTGTGCCTGGGTAATATGATAAGAACATAATTCCATCAGCATCCAACACATGGCACATTGCCACAGCCTGGAGATTCAAAAGAATTTCCACAAATTATGTGGTGGCTCTAGCCACTATACAATTATGGTTGATGAGAGGTCCTGGTGTTATCTCCCCATACAAACAAATGTTGAGGACTGTGTTTTTTGTTTTCTTTTTGACATTTTTTTTTTTAAATTATAGCTGTTGTCCATCGATGGTGAAGTTTTACCTGCCCCTTCCTGAAATATCTACTTGTGGCTTTTACTCTTGTGCACAATTTACAGTGCTGTTATGGAGTGACAATTGCAATTTTCCACTTGGGTAGGACTAAGTTTAGGTGGAACATATCTGATCATGGAATGTGTTTCCCAGGAGGGAAACACTG
This sequence comes from Intellagama lesueurii, assembly GCA_037013535.1. NCBI lineage: Eukaryota > Metazoa > Chordata > Lepidosauria > Squamata > Agamidae > Intellagama > Intellagama lesueurii. The sequence continues at coordinate 216,829,819 of JBAJHW010000001.1, read as the reverse complement.
GACAACGCACCAACTGTAAGTAACATTTATTAGACCTGTCTCTTTATCAAAGAGGCTTAAATGGGAACTTCCTCTCTATTTTGAGTGAGTACAGTTTCCTTAAAGATCTGGACAGAACTAGTGCTTTGTATAGTTCACAATATTGTGTCAACTGTTTTGTTTCTTAAATCATAGATTTTAGTTTAAAACAAGAAGTTATGGTTGAAGCTATACCTCCAAACCAAGAAAATTCTAATCAACCCTGTGTCAATGACAATTAAGACTGCAATCATATATGTGCATACTCAAATGATAAAATCATAGAACCACAGAAGACAAAAGCAACCTTAAGGATGAACTAGTCCAATCCCAGCCAATGCAGGAAGCAAATGCTTAGGAGTAAAGTCCATCAAACCAAACAATGCTTGCTTCTAAGTAAGCATCACTAGGCTTAGTCTGTACAGTAGGACCCCCATATCTGCTGGGGATTGGTTCCAAGCCCCTGTGGATATTGAAAATCATGGATAATAGTAAACACATTTTATATTACACACATACATACATACATTATATATATATAAAATGTATGTATCTATGTGTGTGTATATTTGTGTGTGTGTGTGTATGTATGTATATAAATGTGTGTGTATGTGTGTGTGTGTAATGGCAAAAGGAAAAAAACAGAAAAAAATATTTTACATGCATTACTAGAACAGGCCAGTAGAGGGTGCCTGAGACCATGTTATGTGTTCTTCACTAAGAAGTACTCATAGCATGGTCTCTGGCTCCCTCTAGGAGCCCATTCTGGTAATACATATGAAAATACTTTTTTCTGGATTTTTTCTTTTAATATTTTCAAACCATGGATAAGTGAAACCATGGATACTGATCCCGCGGATACAGGGGTCCTACTGTAATTTACAAAAAGTCAGTGCAGAAGTTCATAGACCCTTCTACATTTTAGGGAACCAAACCTTCTCCTTCCTCAGTGAGCTCTGTACTGACATTGCCCCATGCTTGACGTCTTCTGAAATTCCAGTATCTTTCTGTTGTCATTGTTGTTGTCTTCATGTACCTTGCACTTTTTTAAAAAAAAATGTAAACCAGAGGTGGGAAGTGTGTAACCCTCTGGCTGTTTTTGAATTGCAGCTCCCAACAGGGCTAGCCAACATTTCCTGGACCACTCCAAGACCTGTTTGAAGGCCATGTCTTGCCCATTTCTGGTATAAAGAAGGCATTGGGGAATATGTGGTCACATTTCCTACCACACTGTAAGTGTGATAGCAGTTCAGTACATGTACATATGGAATCTGATCCAAATGAAGGCTCTAAGAGAACTGTGGTTGAATTCCTTTCAACCTGCAACATTTTTCCAATGAAAATGCCAGCCTCCCCCCTCTTTTCACAATTCTGTATGAATGATTTCTGCCATGATCAATTTGCAGCTTTGGGGGTATGGTGGTTGACTGGACTAATTCACTTCAGGAAAATAGTGCCTAGGAAAGGGCTAACTCCTCCTTCCACTTTGTTACTAAATTTGGAAGATTAAAAAAAAAATGCAAGATTAAAAATGCAGCAAACTGCTTAATTTCAATTTGTTTTGGACCAGGATGGGATAATAATTCTGGCCAATGTATTTAGTTTATAAGGCTCGTGTATATTTTCATGGCAGAAAAAACTCTCCTTTGTTTTATTATTTTCAGGAGATTATCTATTCTTCACTATTACAGACAGTCAGATCAATAAATAATTAAGCTGTCCTTAATTCAAGATTCACTGGCAAAATGTGCAGCTTGATGTAGCCTTGGATTCTCAATTTTTGGGAGTTTTAAAAGAAAATATCAGCAGGGAAGGAGCATGCCAAACAATGACGGCTGCTAAAAGAAGCCAACATGTGGTGTAAGAAATATAAGCAGCCTTTTCAATCCATTCCATCTATAGAATCCTTGTAAAAGTGTTTCTGAACTCTGCAGAGAACAAAAAATAAGAGAGCAGCATTAAGAATGGCTAAAAATCTGAGTCACAAGGAGCAATTGTTCATTACCCCCCCTACCCCGGAATAAAGACACAAGACAATAGCTATGGAATAAAACATGGGCCACACTTCATTAAATATTCATTAATGCCTTCAATAAAAAGGGGGGGACCTGCGGTAGTGCGGAATCAGGTTCTGCAGAGGGGTCTCAATGGACCCCTAACCAATATAATGGGCGAGTCCCGAGCCCCAAATTCCCGCGGTCATGAAGACAGCGAGAACCCGGCCAGCCCAAATTTGACCACCCCCAGACCTCAAGCCCCCTTCTCATTGTTGACTGTTGGTCCAGGAGCGGCCCCAGCGCATCTCCCCCCCCAAGCACTGTAATCGCACGATCGGCAGCGCTAGGAGATCAGATGAGCTAAACCCTACCTGTAGTTGCAAGGGGACTCACCGAAACCTGTTGTATCCGCACTACCCGCCAAAGCATAGGGACTAGCCAAGCTAAGTCCCATGCCTGCCACACAACCTTTCAAGCTCCAAAAGCAGGCCCCCCTTTAGGTTTGTTAAGAATATTTCCCAGCCCATGTCTGAAAGGTGCACACCATCACGCCGGAACAGCTCAGGCCTATCCACTTGGATCTCTGGGTGACCAATCACAGATCCAAGGCCATTGCGTACTGCTCTGCACACTTCCCTATTAACCCGTCTCCTTGCCGTGTTAATGCAGTGTGCCTGTCGTTCATCCCGCCAAACCAGCCGCGGGATGACGGCCGACCAAATAATACACATAGCAGGATAATCCGCTTTTAACCTTTTGAGGTCGCGAATGATGTCCAAAATCAGGGCCTTGCCGCCCAGCTCAGCCAGATCATTGCCACCCAAATGTATGACCAATACATCTGGGGGATGCGCCCCAAATGCCGCCGCTTGGCACAATTGGCACCATAGCATTCCACAAATACCTTTCCACACGATTTGTGCTCTAGCTCCTAGCCCCAAATTGTTGCCCCACACCGAATCAGCCACATACTTTGCCGCCCAAAACACAAAGCTCTGGCCGATAATCACGACCTGCTGCCTTCTCACAGTTTGCGCTGAACCTGTAAGACAAAATACCAGGCACCTGCCTAGATGTTAGGGAGTGCTCGGACATATCTGAGATAAGATGTTGACGACCACCTCCCCAAGCGCTTAATGTCTTCAGGCTCATATCCAAGAGTGGCTGCAGTTGAGGCAGCCCCAATTCTAAATGAGTGGGTCCCAAACTTCAAACCTTGTATCCCTACTTTACCTAACGCTAGATCCGTCAGTCTCCAAAACTGATATTTTGTAAGAGGAGACCCATCCCTGTGCATAAAGAAATAACCTTGTTCCTGCCCCCAAAGGCCTAAATAAACACGTATTGCCCTCACTGGACAGAGCTCTTCCAAAGAGCAAGATGCCAAACTAAGACTGGCACCCTTACCTTGTTGGTCCGCCTTGGATCAGCGAATACAAATCCTTACTAATTCTCCATCCAACCTTACATCATGCCATTGCAAGGCAACTTTCATCAAGTCGCCTTTACCTGAGGCTACCACCTCACTAATCCACAAAGCTCTGAAAAAGGTCAATAACGATGCAGCCCTAAACAACGCAGCCTCATACTCGTCACTACAAAGAACAATCCATTGCCGGCAAATTTGTTCCAACAATGCCGGGGATATGGGGGCCCTGGCATCCTTAACTCAACCTCTTTCCTTGCTCCAGCCTTCAATCATTTTTCTAATCCTATAGTCGGATGTATACCCTGTTTCCCCAAAAATAAGACCTAACCTGAAAATAAGCCCTAGTATGATTTTTCAGGATGCTCGTAATATAAGCCCTACCCCAAAAATAAGCCCTAGTTAAATGAAACCCCTCCCTCCACCATTGTGCAGCAACCAGAAGATGACATGACTGTATTTGAATAAATGTAGATTGTTGTACATGAACAAAAATAAAACATCCCCTGAAAATAAGCCTGTGGCGTTCACCCTCGTGCCTCTTGCTTGACCGTCAAGACTCAGAGCACGCGAAGGCAAACAATCCCCTCTGTTGACCACTGCTGCCACCAGGTGATCACTAAATCACCATTATGTCAGGAAGATGATGCAGGTCCACACTTCAAAGTATTTTTAAATATAACGTGTTTATTGATTACAGAAATTGATGGTAATTCATGAATATCTTCTTTAGGTAAATTTATTATTAATAACAATCTTCTATTTGATAATACACTCCTAACTCTAATCACTCCTCAGATTTCCCCAAACTCCACACTCTATCTCTACTCATCTCTCTCTACTCCTCTCTCTCTATCTGCCTCTCTGACCCCCTCACACACTCTCAGGCTCCACCTCTTATACCCTCTCTCTCAGCTCCGCCTCTCAGCAACATGAATATGCATGAACAATTAACATAACCAAACCTGAAACATTGACATAATAAAGGGGAACGCTACAAAGCCCTAATGCATTTTCTGGAGCAAAAATTAATATAAGACCTTGTCTTATTTTCGGGGAAACACGGTACTCTGCATAACCCCGAATCCTAGTGTGAAAGGCCAGAGCCGACATTCTACCTTGAATGGAACCTGGTGCTAAACCCTTCCTATTCAGATGAACTATGAACTGTTGAAGGTGTTCAACAGGGGCAGGCCATATCAACTCCAGACCAACTAGTTTCCTGAACTCCTGGAATTCTATACTCACTGCCATGTACCCTTTTCACGTCCTCGGGCCAAAGACAAACCTATTGCTCACTCCGCGTCATCCCGCCAATTAGCCAAACCTCTGCAGGCAGTGTCTCTGGAAACTCATTGGCTCGTGGATCTAACTCCTTGAACCGAGTGATCTGTTGGCGTGATAGGGCATCAGCTAAAGTATTATCCAAGCCTGGAATATGCCGTGCCTGGATCAAAATATTATACCTCACGACCCTCAATGTAAAGGCACGTACCAGTGCCATCATGCGTTCAGAGTGTGACATGAGGTTGTTTATTATACAAACAAACAACTGATTGTCACACCAAAAACGCACAGCTGAATTAGCCCACTCGTGGGCCCACAACCAAAGTGCACCTACTATTGGAAAAAATTCCAAAAATGTAAGATATCTGGTAATGCCTAGCTGATGCCACTCCTCCGGCCACCTCTCCACGTACCATCTTCCCCTGAAATAGATGCCAAAGCCTAAGGAGCCCGCTGCATCTGTTTGAACCTGAAACTCAGCCCTAAGTTTCATCTCAGACCTCCAGAAGGACACCCCATTGAAATCAGCCAGGAACTGTCTCAAAACCTGCAGATCCCACCGCATTCCCCTTGTCACATGGGTTCTGTGGAAGGGGCGACGCAAACCTTCCATTGCATCGCATAGTCGACGCAGGAATGCTCTGCCTGGTGCAATTACTTTACACGCAAAATTTAAATGACCTATCTCCTGCAGTTCCTTCAATGACACTTTCCTACTACCCATCAGCCTGTCAATACGATCCCGAAGGGCTTCCAGTTTATCATCTGGAAAACGAGAAGCCTGCTGCACGGTATCCATCTCTATTCCTAGAAATGTAATAGACGTGGCCGGTCCCTCTGTTTTTTCTTCAGTGAGGGGTAAACCCAGTTCACACGCCATTGACTGGAAAGTGTCCAAAATGAATTTACACTGTCCAGTATTTCTACCTCCACAAAAAAGGTAATCATCAAGATAATGGGCAGTGTTCCTGCATCACACTCTATGCCTGACCATCCACTCCAAAAAGGAGCTGAAGCGTTCAAATGCAGCGCACGATACAGAACAGCCCATGGGTAAAGCTCTATCAATATAGTACGAACCCAGAAAATAAAAACCCAACAGCTCGAAGTCCTGAGGGTGGACAGGAAGAATGCAGAATGCCGACTTAATGTCGCATTTTGCAAGCTCCGCCCCCACTCCACATCCATGAACCATGTGCACCGCCTCATTGAATGAGGTATACCGCACTGTACAAAGTTCCTGCAGAATGGCATCATTCACTGACCCCCTGTCGGGTATGACAGGTGGTGAATGAGCCTGTATTCTCCCTTACTTTTCTTAGGCACCACTCCCAACGGAGATACCCATAGGTTCTCCAAAGAGGGGTGCCAATAAGGCCCCACTACTCTACCCTCTGCAACTTCCTTCTGAATTTTTGCATTAACAATGCCCTCCATTCCTTGTACAGACTTTAAATTCCTTGCGAAAAATGCCTTAAGTTCGCCTAGCGCCAGAATTCTAAACCCATACTTGAAGCCATCTAGCAAATACTGGGCATCTACCTCGCTCGGGTAATCCCGTAATCATTCTTCCAATACCGATATCTTAATTGGACTGGGGCCCTTTATTAGCGGAACCCCCGCCTCCACCTGACTTCTTGTTCCCTCCAATGTCCTTATTGTTACCTCTCTGAGCCCTGGCTCTGAAACAGGATGTGCTGGGGTGCTGACCCCCACAAACTGAACACTCATGTTGAAAACAGCAGGGCTTGCGCGTGCATGTTCCCTTAGCGTTGTAATCCCAACATAGGAAGCGGGGTTGAACCGCTCGCCCCGTGCTAGCACGGAGATTCTGCAGCAAGTCAGGTTTCCGAATGAGGTGCCTGCTGTCAAACCGGTCACCCAGGTTTGGCCTAGCAGGTGTCATGAACTGCAGCCAGAGGCCGGGCTGCGGCTCATCCCAGCGTAAATTTGGATGAATCGTGCTGCGCATACAGAACGATTCATCATATAAAAGCCATGCCTGCCCAGCAAAGTCTGTATATGCTCTATAGATAATATCTAAGTATTGAAATAATGACTGAGCCCTCCATGGCTGGGCTTTCACCACTACACAGGCATAAATCAGAAACCCTGGCAACCAATTTGCCCAAGTTCTTTCGGGCCTACGTCTCCTTCGCCTCTCCTTCTCCCTTTCATCTTCCTTGTCTACCTCCTTCTTTTCCACCTTTCTATTGAGTAGTACAAATAAATCTGCATAGTTACCTTTCAGATCTTTTCTTTAGTTGCCGGAGTTAGGTGATCTAATGACATAGCGTGGTCCCCAAAAGACAGAGCCTTCAGAGGGACCGAATTATAGCCTGTATCCAGCACCAATGGATAAGGCCACACGCCAGCTCCGGGTGTTGATCCCAAAACTGGCTGATATGGAACCTGGCAGTAAGGGGCAACCCAGTTGCTTGTTGACGAACTCGGACCGGGCCATGCACCAAATGATGCTCTATATCCCTGCCTGTCGGTTGTTGCGCAGAAAGGCCAACTAGCCTGCCCAGTGCCCTGCCAAGGCCAAACTGGAACTGTGTTGGTAGTATCAGGTGTACTAATCAACTCACGTGCCAGTATTGGTGGTGGTGTTTCCTGTTCCTCGCCACCAAACCGGGCATCAGACGACTCTTCCTCCCTGCAAACCCGACGACCTTGCCATCTCGCCGTGGGCCTTTCCACTCTATCACACTCTCCCCATGCTCTTCCTCATCCTCTTGACATTGAGGAGTTACCATTGCAGCATCTGTCTCCCTTCTAGACATCAGCAGCTCCTGTCTTTCGTTCTCTAAGGCAGCAAAACGTGACATTAGGTTTTCAGCCATAGTTTTAAGCTAAGCCTCTTTTTTTGCTTTTAGACTCTCAGCTTGATCTACGCGGTTGGGATTCGCTATGCTGCGCCGCCCTTTCAGCTGCCCTTTCGGCTTCTAAGGCTGAAATCTTTTCTTGAAGCTGGTGCCATATTGGCCACGCCTCCTCATCCAAAGATGACTGAGGGGGTGAAAGCTGGGGAGCAGCTCACTTCCTGGCTAGCTACTTACCTTTTTTATTCCCTTGGCCTTTTGTGGGGGCCACTGCAACGGCTCAATATAAGTGCACTATGTAAATGCAAAACTTAAACCCTGTCTCACTACGAGACAGTGGAAGGTTGCAATGTCACCCCTTCTCTTTATTTATTTATTTATTATTTATTTCTAGATACTGATTATTAATTTGATTATCCAACTTAATTATCAATTGATACTAATAACAATCAAAATTTATTATCTATTAATTCTTATTATTATGTTTAATGAATTAATTAATATCAATATAATTGCTCAGAATAAGAACTAAAACTAAACAATAGATTAAAATTAATGATATAGAGAAAACCCCCAATTACTTATTTATTTATTTACTTTACTAATTTACCTATATTTAATTTAACTTAATTTAATATATATATCTTTTATTTTAGTTTTTAGTTTTTCCTTTGTTTTTTATTTTATTCTATTATTATTATTATTTAATTTATTTATTTATTTATTATTTATACAACTTTATCACCCCCCCAATGGAATTATCAACCCGCCAAAATCAATGCAAATAAATTTATTTCAAGCTTCTAAATTATTCACTCTAACTTTCAAACCGATCAAGAGTGGGGGTGAGTGGGGATGGGGGGTGAGCAAGACCACTCGATGCCTGAGTAACCCACATGCCCTTGCTTGAATTAATTAGTCTGCCCCCGCGCACAACTGCTGTATCAATTCAATGTAAAGAGGACTCCTTAAGCCATTGCGCGGCATCCAGCCCACAGCCACGCCCTGCCTGCGCTACCCTAGCCTCTCTTTTCCTTTCTTTTATTTAAATTTTTTTTTTAAGTTGAACGAGAGTTGCAAGGGTTGTCCGTCCCCTAAGGGATCCAGTGCACTTGATCCAAACTGTGACGCAGTTCGAACTCTGGGCAGACCGCGAGCTCCTTCATCCTCTGTAGCCAGAAGCAAAGAGGACGAGAAGAGGGAGGAGCCTCTCTTAAATATCCTGCTCCTCCCAACCCCACTCTGGTTGTTTACACGAGAGTCTCGTGCCATCCGGCAAGGAGGATAATGGCGGCCTGCGCCAGCGAAGGAGCTCGCCAGCGGACCGGACAGTATAAGTGAGAAGGAAGGCTTTTCCTTCCTTCCTTCCTTCCTTCCTTCCTTCCTTCCTTCCTTCCTTCCTTCCTTCCTTCCTTCCTTCCTTCCTTCCTTCCTTCCTTCCTTCCTTCCTTCCTTCCTTCCTTTCCATTAGCTGCTGGGTTCCAGAACACTGTTGGCGCTGCTAAAGATCTAATAGATTTCAAAAGAGTGGTAGAGGTGGTGATCCAGGCCCCAGAAACCTCTCAAGGCTGGCTTAAGATACTATATCGTGCTGCCTAAGGCAGAGCAGCAGTGGTTCCTCCCACTCTCTGACTCGAGGTGCACCGTATTCAAGGCTTGCCAAGTTGTTTTGGTACACGAGGCAGCAAATCCCATAAGGACTTCTCCCCATCTCTAATAGTTAGAAGTCAAGAATACTAAATCAACAACAGCGAGCTGGGCAGCTTAGTAAGTCAGGTATTTGGCTGCAGAGCCAAGGGAGCATGAATCAGCCCGGTTATAGCAAACTTCTACATGGAACATTTCGAAAAACAGGCCCTGGCTTCGGCATCCTTCGCACCCATAGTCTGGTTCCGATAAGTGGATGACACCTTCTCAATTTGAAACCATGGTGAAGAAAAACTGGAAGAATTTCTAAACCATCTCAATAGCATCCACCCAAATATACAATTCACCATGGGAAAAGAAACAGAGGGTCAACTCCCTTTCTTAGATGTCATGGTCATACGCAAACCTGACCTCCTATTGGGACACAAGGTCTACAGAAAACCCACCCACACAGACCGGTACCTACACAAAAAGTCCAACCACTACCCACGACAAAAAAGAGGCATAATCAAAACACTGGTAGACCGTGCAAATCGGAACTGTGGAGCTCAATTTCTCAGCACTGAACTCAACCATTTGAATTGGGCCCTACAGGCAAATGGCTATTCCAAGAATGAAATCACAAGAGCCATCAAACCAAGAAAACATCACCAAACTGAAGAGGAAAAACAGCCACCCACAAATAAAGTATTTCTGCCATACATCAAAGGGGTCACGGACCGCATGGGGAAGCTTTTGAAAAAACACAACCTACAAACAGTATCCAGGCCCACCACAAAAATACAACATATGTTACGGTCAGCAAAGGACAAAAGAGACCCCCTCACCACTGCAGGAGTATACCGGATACCCTGCAGTTGTGGCCAGGTATATATTGGAACCACAAAACGCAGCATCCACACCTGAACCAAAGAACATGAGAGACACTGCAGACTAAAACAACCAGAAAAATCGGCAGTAGCTGAACATGCCCTGAAACAAGCTGGACATGAATTCTATTTCAAAAGAGAGAAGTACTGGACAACACCAGCAATCATTATGTTAGACTGCACAGGGAAGCCATTGAAATCCACAAACACCAGGAAAGCTTCAACAAAAAAGAAGAAAGTCTAAAATTCAACAAAGCCTGGCTCCCAGCACTGAAAAATACAGCCTGCAAAAGGTCAACGAACTCTACCCAGCCACAAGGACCATTGATCACTGCACACAAAAGACCAGCTAATGACACCCATCAATCACAGTGACAGATCATCTCTCCCCCCTTATCACAACAATACACCCACAACAAAAAAACATGCTGATCACCATAATCACCCAATCTCCAAAAAAAGGACAAAAGCTGATCCCACAGGTATAAATACTCAACTATCCCACAAAACTGCACCAGAGCACAGACAGAGTTCTGACTCCTGTCCTCTGAAGATGCCGGCCACAGAGACTGGCGAAACGTTAGGAAGAACAACCTTCAGAACACGGCCAAAGAGCCCGAAAAACGTACAACAACCAACGATCATGAATCTTGTTCACCACTGTGCTTTCAAGGAGAAAAGCCAGCCTGTGTAGCCTTGGGCAAGCTGAACAGTCCCAGAGCACCCACCGTCCCCCGTCAAAGGGAATGGTAAACCACTCAGGAGTACTCTGTACCTAAAAACCCATGGGAAAAGGGTGGCTGTATGTTGGAATTCACTTGATGGCATGTTGTTGCTGTTGTTATTGTTAAAGCAATGGTATCCGTTATTATTATTAAAATAAGCAATTATTATTATTTAATAAGCAATTTGCTACTCATCTGTCACCTCCAGATCTGCTCCTTGTGGCAGCTTCCTTGTGCTACCTGATTTTAATGCCATAATAAAGACAGAGAGTGCAAGTATCTTATGCTTCCTATCTCTCTGGATCACTGCCTCACGAAAAACAGCACATTATTTCTCAAAAGGTCCTGAGGATGCAGGAACTGCTTGTGCCTCTTCTGGGTACAGATGGAACGTTTCCAAAATTTTGTTTCATGTGACACAAGCTGTGAAGAGACAGAAGTATGGACTCCTTGAAACTGATTTTTGCACCATATGAACAAAGAGAAGCCTTAAGTTGTATGGATCATGAGGGAAATACTAACAGCATCAGCAAAATACAACGAATCAGGTATATTATGGAGAACAAATGCTCCATTTGGAAGAGCCCTTCCTCTGTATGTTTCTTCAGGAGTTGTGTCTATTGGTCTCATTCTTATTTTAGTAGCCATTTTATGAGGCATGCCTATTCCCCCATTTCATTTTGTTCCCATTCAGATTTCTGAATTTCGAATTTGGACTCTGATCAAACCAAGGTGGATTAGGCCTGAATCAGCCCACAAAGAACTGGAGCTGAATCCAAATAATCAAAGTGGGCTCCAAACCAAAACTCACAGTTCTGTCTGGAGGAAAACTATGTGCACCACACCGGCATCCATATGAAGCATGTGCGCCATTCCTATATCTGTATTGGAAAACATAAATTCCTTTTGCACATTTGAAAATGCATGCGTTAGAAAACAATGTACAAAAATGCATGGGCTCAAAAAAAGGGCGTGTGTACATGAATGCACATTTTCTGCACAAGGTAATGGGAAGCGGCTGACTTAGCAACCCTCCTCTGGACACAAACGAGATGCTCTCTTTTTATGAAAGGTCCACTTTCTTTCAGGCATTTATTTGGCCTTGTTTTGTCCTTCTAACCTTAATTGACTCACAGGCTCCATGCATGAGTGTGAAAAGCAGCAGGCGGGAGCTTGAAATGCCACAGCATGATACCAGCTCTGCATGAGGTGCTGCTACAATATCTAAGAAATGTAGACTTTCTCAACTGGCACTAATTGTTAATTTGAACTCCTGTATATGTTTCTTAGCTGTTAGGCAAAAAGTCTATCCACACTCAGGATCCCATCTGTAGCTGATGTATTTTCCAATACATTCCGCCCACAAAGATAATATTCTGTGAGGCATATTTTCTTGCCCTCAAAGACCATTCTTGATTTGCGATTTAAAATAACAATAGAAGTTCCTGATAACGAACTTCTCGGTCTGGAGGGTGTATGCCTAATGGGAAAGAAACACCATGTGCTGTACAAAATTATAGCTTTTGGATTTGCATGAGGATTCGTCACTGAGCAAATGAGTCAGAAAATGCAAAGTAAAGTGTTGCTTAATCCTTTGTTCTTGCTGCCTGCTGGCTAGATCAAGTGCAGGCTTTAAAGTCAGGATTGGACAGAAAAGCCTATGCAACTGGATATTCAGGGTATTTAGATGTCTGACACCCTTAAATAAAAAGCCCTTGTCATCTGAATGGCAAAGATTGGGAAAGTTACTTTTTGGAGTTCAGCTTCCAGAGTGCCCAACAAATTATGCAGTTACATTTCCGAGACACAGAAGCCACACAAACATTTAGAATGGAAAAGATAAACTGCTTGAGAGATTCTGGGAATAGTAGTGCAAAAATATTACATTCCCAAAGTCTACTGAAAAAATATATGGAACCTATATTAATCTTGACAGAAATGGGGAAAAAATCCTACTCTTTTAAGGGATTGATTGGGCAAAACAAGACATGACAAACTTCATGCATTCTCTCTCAGTACTACTGTAACCAGGCCTGTTCGTCTAATCCAGTGTACGTGAATACATTTCACTAATACAGTATATTCTATTTTTCCACACATCGGCCTATCAGTGTCCCAGACCTTTCAAACTTTCCCTCTTATAATGTGTGTGTGTGTGTGCGTGCGCGCGTGCGTGCATGCGTGCACATACATATACACAGAGCTTCATCTAAAGTCATGGAGTTGGAGCTGAGCCAGCTGAAAGGGAAGCAATACAGAAGTTAAGCCAGAAAAGACAGCTGTGGCTTTGGTAGGTGTAATGAGGTAAATGACCTTACGGCAGTTGGGTGTAGAAATGAAATTTCCCATGCTTCTGCCTTCTTTCATCATGATGCATTTATGCATGGCCTCTTGAAAGAGGCAATATGCCTTCTTTCCCATCGTTAATTCTGCAGTAGCTATATAATTATGAATTTTGAGGTCAATTTTTTTTGTCTGTGCATTTGCAGATCTTTACCTTCCGCTGACATAACGGCAACAGTTAATTCTGTAATATTTATTACGGCTACTGTTATAATCTGAGAACTGCAGATCTGGAAGGGACCCTAGGGGCCATCGAGTCCAGCTCTTGTCAAGGAGGCACCGGGAGGAATCCAACGCCCAACCTTGTTGTTGCTAGTGGAAGTAGTGGCCTTTAGCTCTCCCACTTGCTTCTTGCTCTTTTGTCTCCTCTCACAAACGTTTTCTTTCCCACTGGTCTTTCTATCCACCCACCCACCCCTCTCTTCCTCACCCTTACCAGCCGCCAGCTCTTCTCCCTCCTCTCCCTCAAAAGCCCCGTTCAGCATGTGACGCTATCAGCATGTGACAAGGGGGTCGTGCCAGCCCTGCTCTCTCTCCTGCTGTCATTGCTTTCATCCTAGAAGCAAACTAGTCTGAAGAGGGGAACGGCGCTCTATCCAGGTAAGCTCTTCACATCAGCCGGATCCCCATCCACCTGGGTAAAGCAGCCTTTTTCTCTTCATACCGTTTGGGTCTCGTAATTAATGTGATGACAAAGTGAACAACAGTATAGGGCTTTAGTAATGTCCTCTCTTAGACCTCTAAATCCTGGCAGCCATGTTTTGTGCAAATTATTTGCTGACCAATCTGATGATGTCCTGAACTATGACCATCATTCACACTCCTGCCTGCCTGCGCCCGCCCACACACATTTCCCACTGATAAGCACTCCTTTCAAAGCTGCTGTACAGATCAAAAACATAAGGTTGTGTTTCCCTAGATTATTTTTACTTGTAATGCAGAGGCGCTCAACCTGTAGCTTATGGGGGTGCGCAAAACACCCTGATTCTATTTCCTTATCATGGTTTCACCAGCGTTGAATCAGCCATGTCGCAAAATATTTATTTTTATGAATGTTTATTTTTAAAAGTAGTCATTAACTTTACTTTTTGTTCATGGCTAACATTTAGGGCTGTCAGTCAGACAAAAACAGTGACAACATATCCTCTACTGTGTTGTCAACCCACATGTAATTTTTCCTCAGCAGCACCTATCACCTGGATTACTCTTATGAGGCATCAAATGCAATAATTCCTCTTTTCCTTCAGACATCTATCCATGCATCTATATGCAGGCCTTTGAATGTTGTTATTAATGCAAAGGTTAAACTAGATAATATACCACTAGCATCTGTGCCTATTTTTAAAAAAAACTATTCTAGAGCAGGGATGATGAATCTCCAACCCAGGCAATAGGTGTACCTAGAAGGCTGGGGTAGATTTATATAGAATAGCAAGTTTCTAAAGTTTATTCCAGCTGAACTGCTGGATTGCTCAGTGGTTTAGGTTATCTGACTGCAGAGCTGGAGGTTGGGAGTTCGATTTCCCACTGTACCTCCTATGAGTAGAGCCAGCCTGTGTGGCCTTGGGTAAGCTGCACAGTCCCCAAAGAGCCCCCTAGAAGAAGGGAATGGGAAACCACTTCTGAGTCATTTCTACCTAGAAAACTGTGAAAAGAATTGACTTGACAGCACTTGATTATTATTAATAAAAGTATCACCCACCCTTGCATTGGGATTGGGTACAAGGACCACACAGCTTTTTTATTTTTTCATAAAAACATGAAATTGAAAGAGGCCATTTACTTTTCCGAAAATGTGAAATAGACAATGACTAATGAGCTGATCTTCAGAAACTTTCAGATGCACCTCATAAGTAGTTTTATAGAAGAAAATTTCCAATGTCACATCAACTAAAACTGGAGAGCTAACCATTCCAGGTAGTACAGGATCAGCTAATAAGATTTCCGATTTTGTGGCCAATTTTACAATATTTTAATTTTGGGAGCAAACTTTTTAGGATGAAGACACTATTGACATATTCTGTTGGCAGACCATCTCACTGCACTTCAGTTTATCTAACAAGACAGTCTGTGACTGGCTCTTTAATTTCAGCTGTGCAGTAGATAAACTACAACGAGCAATGAGAGATTCAGTCTTAACAACCCATGAGTTATGCTAGAAGTCAGGGATTCTTAATTGTTCTGTTCTTCATACAACTGCAGAGAGGCTTAGATCCATGATTTCAACCTCAGTCATCACCTGTTTCTCTGCAACAAAGATACCAGGAGGCTGTTTTGCTTATACTTCTGCCCAAATGAATACGGCGGGTGGAAGATGGTAAAACCAGTAAGAAATATCTTTCTTACCTCCACTGTAGAGGTCTTCTCTCTTCTGTGTTCCTTCTGTGTTATACGTGCCTGTGAAAGTGTCCTTTCTAGAAAGTGGCCAGTAGTTCAAAGTCCTCAAAGCCCTTAGACATAGATACAGTGGAAGACACAAAGCCGACTTACACCAAGTCAAACGATTAGTCTGTCCATTCCAATAATGCTCATCTGATTGGCACCAGCCTTCTAGAATAATGGCGGGGGGGGGGGGGGAGGAAATCCTCACCCTTGCCTTTTTGTGATTAAGCAAACAGGGGATGTCCACCTAAGGGGACCTGCACCAACAATGTACTTCCTGCATTGTCAGGAGGCTGGGTTAGATCCTTTTTGAGGCACCTTCCAGCTCTGATGCTTCCCCACTGGAGAGCCTGGAGATTGAATCTGGGATGTTTAGGTTAAAGCCATGAAATTTTTGACTATAGGGAAACTACCTTATGTCAATGTGTGTGTTATGTGCCATTAGGTTGGAACTGACTATTGAAGGAATGGTTTTACCAGTTCCATTCCTCCTATGAGTTTCCATGTCTGAGCCAGGATTTGAACCCAGGTCTCCTGAATCCTAGTCCATCACCATTACACCACACTGGCTTCTTAAGTCAATTCACACATAAAAGTTATGTATGTAAAGCTTACACAGTATTTCTGGGTTATACTTCTTCCTTTTTCAGCACATATCAAGGGAGGTGCAAGTGGAGGCATGCAAAATTACACTCATGCAAGTTGGGGCTGTGTCAGATCCTGACTGATCAGTACTTGGAACATTCTTTTAAAAAGTCAGGATTTGGCCCATAGGAATACTAGTTCCCAAAGGACCCCCCCCCCCCCCGCCAAAAGGGTCTTATGACACCCAAGACTAAAGAAGATTAAAATGTTTATAACAAAGGAATAAATTACTACATTGAAATTAGCAAATGTATAGAAAAGGTTCTTCATTCCATGAGGACAAACCAGCCAGCTTATCTAGGAGCCTGTCAGATGGATTCACACAGAGAGAAACACCGGGCTTTGCCAAATGAAGTCCTGTGTGGCAAACATTTTATTAAAATAATAAGAAAGTGTTGATATTCTATTGTAGTTAACACTAGGGCAAACTCAGCAATGGAGCTCCAGAGCTTCTGAATGAGAACAGAATGAGCACACAGAAGCCCAGGACAAAGGGTCATCATTTAGGATCTAATCCAATTCTTATTAGAGTCATTTACTGCCTTTTCATTGACTTTAATGGGAATTGGACTGGCTCCTAAATTAGGAAGGTTATTATGAGGGAGGCCCATCAAAGGGATGGACCAATGCCAACCAAGTATTAGCTGCAGAAGCTTAAAGTGTCTGAGAGTGTTGGAACAATAATCACGGATGATTAATCAAGACTAATTCTGGGTAAATACACTATAAATCACAAGGCAGCCAAGCCCCAAGACTGACCCACAATACTCAAGGATCTATGACAGATTACACCAGGAGAATTTCTGAACACAAGACTGGATAAATAAAGTGGGATTTTTTGGTTTGACATCGTCAGTGGGGTTTGTGTTTCCAGATCACTCTCGTGGTGACTCCAAAGAGAGGTCCATGGGGAAACAGGCCAGTAAACTGAAAGAAAATTCCTCACATCAGGCTTCTCCTGAAATTAGGACTGAGCCCTAATGCTCTTCCATTTTTGCCAAAACCTTTTCAAGGAGATAAAGGGAAGAATCACTTGGCAGTTTTCAAGGCAGTCCCTCTTATACAGAGCTACCTCATTAGGTAGCATTGCATAAGAATGACTTTCGTGAGGGGACCAGTGATGCCCCAAACTGGCAGCGGCCAAGGGAAGCTATTGTCCAAGAAGAAACACCAATGGCAGCCAAAACAACAACAACAAGAGTTGTACACTCCCATTTGCCCCAGATCCCACCTTCTCAAAATCAGGGTTCTAGATTACAAGGAATAAGTTGGGTGCATTCTCATAAATGCAGTTAATGCAGCCACTAGAAAAGTGGAGTTGTCATGTGGAGGCACAATCAGCAGGCATTTCACATGGATCGTCTGTACCAGCAGGGGAATGGAAACAGCTGCCAACTCCCTTCGGGGAGGAAATGGGAAAGCAGTATCTCTTAGGTGGATTCTGAGGTGCTCCAGCCTTTCTTCAGAACAAGTCCATCCCCAGGCTTTTTGTTGCCTTGGGCAAAGGACAAGATGGTGTCCTCGCCCACTGCATGTGGAGGAGCCAACTGGAATGACTTGGATGGCTTCAAAACCAGGATATAAATGGGGTCTTCCACTATATTCGAAGGTGCCAGGCTAGTTCAGAGGTGCAGGCCAGGCTATGCTGCACACACAGCTTTGTCCTCCAAAAACAGAATGACTAAGAATGAAGGTGCAACTGGTGCCTCACAGCTTCTGACACTTGAGGTATTTGTCTCTCCCCGGCATAATGACAGGGCCAGCTCTGCTGATGTATTTATATGTTCCCAACACCAGAGGGACGTGCTCTAGCCTTCTTATAGCCCCAATGGTCTGACTGAAAATCTGCCAAGAAGAAGCAAAAAGGTGGGAATGCACACAAGGATGGGTGTGCAATGAATGCTAGGGAGGAAAATAGGGGTGGGGTGAGGGGTTATGCATGCATGCACAGATGCACTCACTCATGCACATGCGCACACACATGTATTTCCACCCTTCCAAGGAACAGTTCGCAGAGGGAGTAGAGGATGACTGATGGAATACCCAGACTCCAAAAGGAAGCTGAACAAATCAAACTATAGGGATTACTTAGCTGAAAGGATAAATATTGTTTCCTTTAATTCTTTATTGCTGCTCATTCATTGTGAGAAGGAAGTGACCCTGCCCGGGAACCTTTCCTGTGGCTTGCGACTTCAATAATTTGCTTTGTGCCTGAGGGCTAACGTCTCACTTCTTCAGCTACACATCTTGTAAATGGGAGGCATAATGCCCTCATACCTCAGCATGTTGCATTCATTAATACTGGTATGATGCCTTTAGAGGTATAAATTGCAGAACCTTATTATAATCGTTCTTTCACAAACTTTATCCATTTTGTTAAATTACAAACGTGCCACAGCCTTTTAATTAAGAGTAAATGCACCAAATGCGCCATCAGCACATAAAACATTTAACCATAGAAGAGCACTTAATAGTATCTTGCTTTTAGCTGGATATTAACATTTTTAAAACTTTTTTGGGGAGGGGGAGCATGTTTCCAGCCCTTATGATTACAAATTAAAACTGTAAAACACATTGTCCTTAGGTCATGCATAGATGGTACTGCAGTTTTTTAATGTGTCAGAGAATTCTCTTGGGAAAGGAAGTTACTTTTTACCTCTTGCCACACCCTCACTTCCACTGTGTTGTTCTGCAGTGGTCAAGGCTACCAAAAGGTTAACGCCTGTTGAAGAAGCTCCCTTTGTACAAGAGAGACTAAGTGTGCTGAAGTATTTACTCCCTCAAAGTGGATCTGTTTCGACAACTCCTGAACACAGTGTTCTGAGGTCATGATAGCTTGTTAAAGGAAGGGCAGGATCCCAGGTCTGTTCTGGTCGATAAAGTGAAGAGAATCTGTGCAGACCCAGTGAGCAAGCTTTTGGCTGTGTAAATATTAGGGATGTAATTCAAGTTTAAAAATATTTCAGGTTAAATGGCAAACATGACCCACAAGCATTTCCCCCTGGAGCAGCAAAGCTACTGAGTGGACATATTCCTTTCCTTTTCAACAGGTGTGAGTAAATTGCACAGTTCAAGGAAGGAAGGAAGGAGGATGGGATTGCACAGCCCGCAGCAGCAGTGGATCGGTGAGTGGACCGTCTGGCACCATGGGGCCGGACCCTCATTATCTCCATCTGTGCGGGGGTATTCATATCCGTATATTAATACGAATACCCCCATCTCTACAAATAACCACTGGGAAAGGTTCTGCAATAGTTAAGCTAGAACATTCAACCACATTTTAAAAGAAAGAGAAAGGGTCTCTGTCTTGAGTTATGCCCTGCCTTCATCAGACTCTGGACTTTGTAAGGCAAGAAGCCAGCTCTCTAACCAGCTGTTGTTGGTTGCTGAAAAGACAGAGTGAACCAGAGCTAAAATCACTGCCAATTGGGAACAGCTGACTAAATGGGCGAGTCTGGTTAGAACTTCCCCATTTCAAGCCTTGCTGAGGGAAAATCAGCATGGCTTCTGTGAGGGTAAGTCTTGCCTCACAAACCTTTTAGAATTCTTTGAAAAGGTCAACAGGCACGTGGATGTGGACGAACCAGTGGATATTGTCTATCTGGATTTTCAGAAGGCGTTTGACATGGTCCCTCACCAAAGGCTGCTGAGAAAACTCCACAGTCAGGGGATATGAGGGCAGGTCCTCTTATGGACTGAGAATTGGTTGAGAACCAGGAAACCAGGAGAGTAGGTATCAATGGGCAATTTTCACAATGGAGAGAGGTGAAGAGTGGTGTGCCCCAGGGATCTGTCCTGGGACCGGTGCTTTTCAACCTGTTCATAAATGACCTGGAGACAGGGATAAGCAGTGAGGTGGCCAAGTTTGCAGATGACACAAAACTTTTCCAGGTGCTGAAGACCAGAAGGGATTGTGAAGAGCTCCAGAAGGATCTCTCCAAACTGGAAGAATGGGCAGCAAAATGGCAAATGTGTTTCAATAGAGGAAAATGTAAAGTAATGCACATTGGGGCGAAAAATCAAAACTTTAGTTAACAGATAATGGGTTCTGAGCTATCCGTGACGGATCAGGAAAGAGATCTTGGTGTGCTGATGGACAACAGCTCGATGAAAGTGTCAACCCAGTGTGCGGCAGCAGTGAAGAAGGCCAATTCCATGCTAGGTATCTTTAAAAAGGGGACTGAAAATAAAACAGCCAACATTATAATGCCATTGTACAAAACGCTGGTAAGGCCGCACCTGGAGTACTGCGTACAGTTCTGGTGGCCGCACCTCAAAAAAGACATCGTGGAACTGGAAAAGGTGCAGAAAAGAGCAACTAAAATGATGAATTGGCTGGGGCACCTTCCTTATGAGGAAAGGCTACAGCGTTTGGGGCTCTTTAGTCTAGAGAAAAGGCACCTGAGGGGGGACATGATTGAAACATAAAATTATTTAGGGGATTGATAAAGTAGATAGAGGGAAGCTCTTTTCCCTCTCGTGCAATACCAGAACCAGGGGACATCCACTCCAATTGAGTGTTGGGAGAGTGAGAACAGACAAAAAAAAATTTCTTTACCCAGCCTGTTGTTAGTCTGTGGAACTCCTTGCCACAGGATGTGGTGATGGCCTCTGGCCTAGATGCCTTTAAAAGAGGATTGGACAGATTCCTGGAGGAAAAGTCAATCGCAGGTTACAAGCCATGATGGGGATGTACAATATCCAGGCTTAGAAGGAAGGTACCTCCAAATGCCAGATGCAGGGGAGGGGTATCAGGAGACAGGGGTCTAGTTGTCTTGTGTGCTCCCAGAGGCATCTCGTGGGGCCACTGTGAGCTACAGGAAGCTGGACTAGATGGGCCCTTGGCCTGATCCAGCAGGGCTCTTCTTATGTTCATCCAGGATGAGTTCCCTGAGAAACGGAGGTTGCTCCCAGGATGATATGCTGAGACTGAAGGTACCTCTTTCAGCCTTCACTGAGTGAAAATGTTTGCTTTGCACAGTGGATGTCAAGTGGTTGTGACTGTGTAAAAGATCCTGGGGCTAGACTTTAAGAAGGATGCCAACAAAGATGGAAAGAACTGGGCATGTTTATCTCTGAGAAAAGAAGACTGAGGGGAGTTATGATAGCACTTTTCAAATACTTGAAAGATTATCATACAAAAGAGGGGCAGGATCTGTTTTCAGCCATCCCAGAGTGCAGGACATGTAATAATGGGCTCAAGCTGCAGGAAGCGATATTTCGGCTGAATATCAAGAAAAACTCGTAACTGGTAGAGCAGTACAACAATGGAACCAATGACTTTGGGAGGTGGTGAGTGCTCCAATGCTGAAGGTATTCAAGGAAAAATTGGACAAGTATCTGTCAGGTTTGTTTTGATTTGGATTCCTGCATTCAGCAGGCAGTTCAACCCAAGAGCTTCATTTATTCTATGATTCTACAGAAGAACCAGCAGATTAGTGGCTTGCCTGAGGGGAACTTATGTGGGACCCGTTTTCTGGGACTTCAATCTCAGGTATTTGGAATCACTGCAGGAATCAGGTGGAAACTCAGTGCCCTCCTGACCATGTCAAAAAATAAAAACAAATCCCATGTTCCTGCCATGTGATGTCATGATCAACCGCCCCATGGCTAAGGGGGCAGTGTGTGTACCAGATTAAAACGAAGAAAAAAGTGTTGCAACTTGTGTGTGTGTTACACCTGTTTGCAGCTAACCCACAACAAAAAAATTTCCTCCAATTAGTTGCAAACGTGTCGCTCTAGTCCCGTTTTTCTCCATACTAGGGAAAAATTCATTTCTGGCAAAACTGTGTTTGTTTATGTGGGATAATTCCTACTGATCTAGATTTACCTTGATCTTCTTGGTATGAAGATTTCATCAGCTCAGAAAAATAGGCTAGGGCCGCATAGATTTTATGCAGTCATTTAAAACTATGCAGCAGTTCAAGTGTTTAAAAACGCATAGTTTATAATAACCACAGGTCCCTTCACCAAATACATTCTTAAAAGGACACAGCTAGTATCCTCCTGAGTTATGCAACTGTGGTTCAGCACGATCAATTTGGTGGGTCCCCTGCTCTGGCAGGCTTCCCTTCACATGCCCTGTCTTGCACTGGTTGCAGGAATAGTCATGCAAACAATGGCCTGAACTGTCATATGACTGAGGGCCTGTCAGAGCAAGACAAGGCTTATGTGGTTGCCTTCTCTGCCAACACGATGCTAACCCACTTCTTGTCTCATACTTGTGGGGAAGAGGCAAATAGACTCCGGGACAGAATCCTATTGCCCTCTGTGATTGCAGAAGGCCTATAGGGCGAGCAATCCCCCCCCCCACGCCAATTAGCAGACTGTCTGTTCTGCTCCTCCTCATTGGCCAGTAAGGCAAACAAGGGCATGTCCTGCAAGAAAAAGAGGAAACTGTCCTCATGCAATTGGCTTTCCCTAACAGGATTTTAGTCTTCTTGAATTGCAAAGAGGTACATTTTCTTATTATTACACCATCACTGGTTAGGAGAAGAAATGTTTTAATTTGTCTACGTTCATCCACAGTCACATGCAACATTTCTGAATATTTCCCATTTAAAACTTGCAGATGTTCCATGTTTGATCTCTGCTGGAAGACAGAATGTTTGAGAAACTTCAATAAAAACAGTTCAGCTATTTTTGAACAATCTTGGCTTGAGATGAAAACATACCCAAGCACATGTACCATTTTCTCTGTTTGAAAAAGAGAAGAATTATGGGCACATGCTCCTAATTCTTCCTTCAGTCGCCAATTTGGCGATTTCTGAACGTTGACCTGTGACAGACTACTGCTAGTTGCTGGGTAAAAACCTATTATCATATTTTGTTTCTGTGAGAAAACTCCCTTTATAGGTCTGTCTGTCTGTCTGAATGTAAGCTGTGAGTGCTTGAAATTGATGTATTTAATAGATTGTTCAAAGGAATATTCCCAGTGATGTGAATAGGAAACACCAGATAATACCACGAGTCCTGTATGTGCATGTGCATGCATATGTGTATGTTTTATAAGCACAGGGCCACACACAAAGCAAGATTTACCCGGTTTACTCATGAGTAAGGAGGCAGCAGCAGAAACAGCAGCCAAGGACAGCTGCAACTCAAGAGGAAATGTTGGAGTGAAGGCTGGGGAAACAGAAGGGAGGTAAACCCCCCTTTCCCTGCCTTGTGGGGGCAGAGCCCATAGAGTCAACATAGCCCCTCCTTGCTTTTTCTCTCGACAGTAATTCAAAGGGCTGGGGTGACTTTCCTTTTTTTTTTAATAAACTAAGTGGCATATTGAAATGGCAGTTCTAGCATGGTACTAGAATTTCACTGCATCAACTAGGGAAATATTTTTTTTTAAAAAAGAAGACAAAAATAGGGACGAGGGTTTCTTTGTCCTCCCTTTTAAGGTCACAACCCACCTAATATGGTTAAACTGCTGTACTGCAGCCAAAACTGTGCTCACGACCCAGGGTTCAATCCCAGGTAGCCAGCTCAAGGTTGACTCAGCCTTCTATCCTTCCGAGGTCTGGTAAAATGAGTACCCAGCTTGCTGGGGGGGCAATGTGTAGCCTGCATAATTAACTTGTAAACCACCCAGAGAGTGCTTGAAGCACTATGGGGCAGTGTATAAGCAGCACGCTTTTTAATATGTCACAGGGGTTTCACTGCAGTTAATTGCACCCACAGTGCCGCTTTGGTGCAAGTTAACTGTCTGCACAGGCTGAACGAAGAGCTATTTTGGTTTGAGCTGAATCATGCCAACAAGAATACATGCCCCAGTGATGTGCCAGAAAGGTGTGCAGTTGCTCTTAAAGGGGAAGAATGAGGCCATCCAAGTAGAAACACGTGTAGATGCTGTCATTTGGCTGGATCCAAACCGTGTCATCAGTGATTGATATATCGATCTATATGCCAGTGTGGACAGGCTTACTGTTGGAATTTAGAAATCCCTAGATGAAAGAAGGACAAAACTAGCTTTTCTATCTAGTATTTTCCTTTTCTGTATTCTACTACAGCTATGGAAACCTCAGCCTCACATAAATAACTGGTGCACAGCAGTGTGGAAGCTACAGAACTCTTTCTTCACTGGTGAATTTACTAGTTAAAATCACTCCTTCACTCTTTACCCACATCTTCTCACCTACATGAGAAAAGCCTCTAGGATGGTACTGGTGCAGCAACTTTAGAAGAAGAAAAAACAGTTAGAGATTAAAGGGTCAAAAACCTCCTTCCTTCCTTCCTTCCTAGCCTCATTCTCAATCTCTCCCCCCAACCCACTCTGCTTCTCCACACACCTTAAAAATAGAAAGGAAAGGAAGGGACTAGGAGGGCAGAGATATCTGACCTGAGTATCACATGTACCTCAGTCTTAAGTTTCTAAAATCAATATGGCAACAAGATTGCCATAATGAATGGGAGGTTTTTCCTCTCTTCCGTTGAGAGACAGAGAGATCTTCCAATACACACAGCAGGATTTCTTTATCTAAAGAAAAAACAAAGCATTTGCTCAAACACCCTCATGAGCTGTCTGCAAGATTGTCCGTGTGTGTTATCCGTCCTCAAGTCATTTCTAGGAGTTAAATAGCAAAGTTTTAATATTGGAGTAAAAAAGAATATTCTCCTAAAAAATCTAGTTCAAAAAGCTCATTTTCGCAGACTCTGTGTCTTGTAACCAGTGCACAATTTTTTCTCACACAAGTACCGTGTTTCCCCAAAAATAAGACAGGGTCTTATATTAATTTTTGCTCCAAAAAAACGCATTAGGGCTTATTTTCAGGGGATGTTTTATTTTTTTCATGTACAACAATCTACATTTATTCAAATACAGTCATGTCATCTTCTTCTGGTTGCTACACAATGGTGGAGGGCGGGGTTTCACTTAACAGGGGCTTATATTTGGGGTAGGGCTTATATTATGAGCATCCTGAAAAATCATACTAGTGCTTATTTTCAGGTTAGGTCTTATTTTTGGGGAAACAGGGTAGCTTCTGGCATAATCCCCCTTCCTGCTGTACCCCCTTGTCTCCCCAAAAACCCGCTGCAGAGTTTTTTTTTCGCACCAGAAGGTGTGGGGGTTTTTTGGCACCCAGAGATACTTTCAGGAGGATGAACCCTGAACCTCAATAATTCTGTAAATGTCTACTGGGATTTACGTCTCTATTTTTGCTTTGCTTTATAAACCAGATTTGATCTAGATTTTAAATGCTCACAAGTAGTCTCTCCATAAAAAGGAAATGCTGGGTATGTTTTTTGAGGGTGGGGAAAGAATAGGACATAGTAGCAGAAACCCAGTTGTTAAGTCACAGCTGTGGTAGGCTCATAGGATCAGTTAGGATTTGGAAGTTTTAGAAGAGGGTGCTAGCATATCAGGCAAAAACAAAACAAAAAAATAAAATAAAATAAAGAAGACCATAACGTTATGGCACCTTAAAAGACTAACTGCTATATATCATTGTGAGCATTCAGGGACAAGTCCCTGTCCTCAAATATAAGAGGAATGTCTGATGTCTTAGGTCTGAGGAAGTTGACTTGTCCCTGAAAGCTCTCTTTAAAATACAGCAGTTAGTCTTTAAGGTGCCACAATGTTATGGTCTTTTTCATTTTGTTGTGTTTTTGCTTTTTGCCTGACAAGTTGGGATTTGGTGAGTCAAGTCCTCCATAGGTTCGACTGGTTCAATGGGCCTACTCTAGTTGAGAGTAGAGATGGTGGTCATTTTCTACTATACAATCACAGTGCCAGGGCTCTCTTGTGCCTCAACAACAGGAATCTTAGACAGAACTATGGTGCTAAATTTGGAAGTGCAGGTACTCATCATGATAGCCTCTGTATCCAGTACTCTCTTATAAAGAAAGTAGAAAAACTCAGGGAGCGGGATTGGTCTATATCAACAAATAAGGAGCAAATACTTTATAGAGTTAATAACTCTTAATTTGCCCATTGAAAACCAAACCATCCACAAACACTTTGCATAGTCTGCTGTTCATAGGAAAATCTATGCCAGCTGTTATGAGGACTGCAGCAAAATTCAGAGGAAACAGAGAAGCCTGGGAAGGGGTGATGAGTGACATTGCAGTGCCTGCTACTCAGAAAATCCTGGGGTTTTGACCCTTGGGCCCTGGCCCTCACCACTCCACTGCTCTTGGGAGGGACGGCTTCTTAGACATTTCCCCAGTGTTTTTACTGCTTTTTGTGACTCTAGCTGTGACAACAGCAGCCGTGTTCAGGGACTGCAAGAATGGCTCACAAACTTCCAATGAATGGAAAATGCCTGGGCTTTAAATCAAGAGAGGAAATGCTGCTGCAGATGAAATTAGTGTGACAAGCAGGCTAGAGCAGGGCTGGGTAAAAGATGACCCGTAAATCCTGTGTCTCCCCTACAGTCATTTTAGCAGCCCTTGCTGTCTGCTTGCTGACCCTACCACATTGGCTATCATGCCACCAGACTGAATCAGCATTGAACTCCTCTCCCCAGCCATGTTCAACAAGGCACACAGGGAGTGTGCACTTTGTTTTCAAGGTCCGTTGTACTCCTGGAAGGCTTGCAGAAGCCTTACTCAGCTTGAAAACCTGTTCCCTGCACACGTCCCCCTCCCCCAAGGTAACTTACATTCCCGAATTACAGTGGAGTGGCACCAGATTCAAATTCAGCAGAGGAAGGTTGTGGCCCCTTGGATCCAGAGTGGTGCCTCCTTCCCTTTATTTTGCTCAACCTCATTTGAAGCCTTCTGCAGTGCTTTGTAATGGAGGGAAGGGAGGCTTGGAAATAAAGGTGTTACATATGTAACCCTTTCTTCATCTGTAAAGAGCTGAAGAGTACAATAGCCAGACATGAAAAGCCATCATCAAAATGTCATGCTTCACCATAAACAGCTCTGGGTTTTCCCTAGCTCCTTCCTCAAACTGCTGAGGACCAAAGCAACCAGACTTTCTCCTCGATTCCCATAAGCTCCACTTGGACCCCCTTGGTTTGACCCTGGCTCTGCCTATTCTGGCTCCTCATCTCGGTTCATTTACATGGGCTGATAATGTTTACATTAACACTTGGGCAACTCTAGGATGACTTTTGTGATTGTTCCTTATGCCTTGCCCATAAAGATGGCAGAAGAGGGAGCAGGCTTGCACAAAGTTCACAAATGCTGATTTATATGCAAAGAGGTAGATGTTCTCAAACGACAGGGCTTAAATGATATTTTCAACAGGTAGCTTTTTCATATGCATTGACTTTCTGCCCCAAGCTGCAGCATTGGTCAAGTTATTAAAAAGTGGAAGTATTGGACTTGAAAAGAAAGGAACATTTTAACTTCACTTGTTTGGGCATCTAGTTGATGCCAGAGTATATGACAAAAATACTGTCCAAAGGGAGGGGGGGGGAAGCTAAAAAGCTAGCCATGGACAATCCTCTCTTCTCTATGCTACCAGGCATTGCAGCAACCGGCCTATCTCAAGGACTGAAATCCGTCTTTTTCTATCAATCCTCCCTCCCACATTCCACCTTTGTTTCTCCAGCCAGATGATGTTGTGTTCTTCATTTTGCAATGACTCATCCTTTACTCTCAGCCTCTGCAAACCCCATCACGGCAAGGGATTTCCAAAGTAAAAGTATCTGGAATGAGTGTTTCTGTCTTCCTGAAAAGGTTATTAATAAAGCATCTCAAAAGGCTGCTATGGTAAATTATGTAAATCACAGCGGCCTTGAAGAAACAGCCTCTTTTTAGAAAAAAAACATATTTTTTCTTCCTCCAGATCTTTACACCTTCTCCTCTCTTCCCTTTTCATACAAACAACTCAACGTGCCATGCAAAACCTTTGACGGCAAAAGCCACTTAAGGCAGCTAGATTTTGTTCCTTGCTTCCGCTCAATGGATAACTTTGCAGAGAAAGCAGGGAGGGAGTGTGCAAGACACACACACACAGAGAGAGAGAATCAGAAAGGTTTATACAGTTCACAGCACAATACAGCCAACAAATGGTACATCAAATGGTACATTCCCTGGTAACAGATCACACTGTAAAACTTGCAACTACACTGCTCCTTAAGAGATTTTTTGGACCTAAAACTTTATTAATCATTCATGGACCCTTTCTGTGTGCTCCTGAAGGGAACAGCAGAGAGCAAATGCTGCTCTCCGTACAAGGCTGAAACAAAAGAGCACAGCATGAAATCTGCAGGGGAAATGGGTTGAGGGAGAAACCCAGTGGATGGAAGGTGGTTTATGGAAAGGAATTCAATCCCGTTATAGTTCCAAGGCATTACAAATAGTCACCATTATGGCTACAATTTTAAAAATAACCCTTTATTTTTGCTTCTTCTTTTTTTCAGAATTGAATTGAATGGATGCTTTTTAAAAACCAAGAAAAAACCAGTAGGAACTAGATAATGTGTTTATTGACTGGTATAACTGGACCACTAAAATATCACTAAAAGCACAAATATTTGAGTAATCAAGGACTCTTTGTCAGGCTGGGCATTACACAGATTAGGGATGGGCAGAGACACACAAACATCCAAAAATCATCCTGGCTGAGATAATGGATCCTGTATTACCTAAAGGGAAACCTGACGCAATCACACCTCAAGCTGATTCTTCAAGCTCACCATTTGCATCTTGGAAACTTAAGCCCTGGTCACAGGAGAGAAACATTTTCTAGTTCTTCTGATACTTTCCATACCTCTGTTGTACTGAATCGTGGTCATGTGGTTTATATCCCGGGATGAATGTCCCAAGAACTTTTAGTACCGATTTATTTCCTCCTATTTGAATCATTATGGCCGGCTACACCATGGTACCGGTTTATGTTCTCTCTTGCTTCAAGGGGCAATTTAGCCTCTTGATTTGTATATATATATGTATATTTATCAATACATCAAAATACCAGGAACAAGGTTCCCTCTAATGTGTGCGACTCCACCTCCCACCACACAGCTTTCCTCCTCCTCCACGCACCCACAGCAATTGTTTCCAGCCCCTTTCGTTCTGGTCACAACAGAACTCCACGCAGGGGGCGGACTCACGCCTGTGGTGTGGCAGACTCACACATGGGAGGTGGAGCCCCACCCAGTGGGCTGAACATTAGAGGGAATGTTAATCAGGAAGGGGTTTCTGTTTAGGAAAGTGTCTCTCTGTTACACTGGCTGCTCCTGCAGGAATGCATTGCACACAATGGACATGGGATATCCACGCGGCAGGACTGATAATCACACACACACACCGGGTGACACTGGCATACCAACGGTTCAATGTGTCTTCCCATAGAAGCAGCCCCCCAGTGACATACTTTTACCAACATATTGATGTTTAGGGCACCAAAAAATTTAAAAATTAATATGTGCACTGCAGTAATGGCGGCCATCTTCCTGGCTTCGATTCTGAAAAGAAGCGGGGCAGGTCATGCACACAGTCAATCCCAGTAAGGAATGCACTGGTTCAACAAAGATACAAAGTAACACAACCCTCCTGGAAATGGGGAAATGTTCCACCGTTACACCGCTGGCTGGGAAAATGTCTGTATCTTGACTGTGTGTCATGTGCCCAGAAAAAAGAAAAGCAACAAACTAAAGGGGGAAATAGCTAGCGAACATTTTCCTCGTATGACCAGGTCCTTACTTTAATTACAGGATGACATCTACCAAGATTTTTGGCTTTTGAGACTGTGTCCTTTTATGAACTGACTTGGAAACCATTCAGATGAAAGGCAGTATCTAAATGAATTAATTAAAAATGGAATAAAATGGTACACACATGTGTGTGCACATGCATACACAGGCTCCTGATATACAGTAAAAGAAACCGGGAAAAACACATTTTCATGGAAGGAATTACCAAGCAGCACCTTCTTGAAGGAAATATCCTTCAGTTCGTCCCCAGCAACTACACAAGTGCTTCCCCAAAGAAATCAGTTAATTCTGCCAACAGGAGGTATCAGATACCATCTAATGCATACGCTGATATGATTTCCCATTGTGTTTGACCGGACTCTTATACCCTCCTGGTTATTGAGCAAGTGACTCCTGCTTCTTTTAGCTCAGTGGTTTCCAGCTTTGGATCCGCAGATGTTTTTGGACTAAAACTCCAAGAAGCCTCTGGCACTAGTTGTGCTGCCTAGGATTTCTGGGAGTTGTAGTCCAAGAACATTTGAGAACATTTGTAGAACATCTGGGGACTCAAGGTTGGAAACCACATTTTAGCTGATTGGCTACATTTGTCTCTCTGACCAAATAAGGTGACTTCCCCAATTCTATAGGAGGCAATTTCAGTATTTTACAGTAGCCAATTTTGTTAGTCCCATCGACATGAACTGCTGGGATTTGGTGGCTAGTAGTGGAAAAATCCCATTACAGTTCAGTTTTCAGGAGATTTACAGGCAATAGGTGGCTTTTCAAAATATGTCAAAGCACTACTTAGCTCAAAGAGACCACAAGCAGGGACAACTCTGTCTAACGAGTCAAGGTATGTCCAGAAATAGGTTAAGAAATTAGGTTAAGAAATAGGTTTTTTTAATCACATCATGTTTGGCAGTGGAATCCTTTGCATTTTTGCCCAGAGGCAACTCCCATTAGTTTCAGTGAGACTTTGCTCTCAACAAGGATGAATACATCTGCAGTTTTTATGTACTTAATTTTGTCTGTGTTGTGCCCATATCTTTTAAAACTGTTGCAGTTTTCTAATTACAGGCCCTAATTCATTGGCTTTGAAGGCTGCAATTTCATCTTTCATTGCCTATGTTCTCACTTGGAAACTTGGCTCATCCTTTAGCGTTCTCTTTTCCACATAATAAATCACATGGTTTTTCTCCCATCATGCAGAAACATCCGCCCAATTACTTCCTTCCACTTCACATGTGAAGCTGTATCACTATATTCCTGCATACACAGGGTGCCCCAGATCAGGTAGCAACAATTTTAACAGCTAAACTGTGTGCCACCTTCAGTTTATGTATTTTTAGTTATGGCAATGACAAAGGAAAGAAAGGCATGTAAGAACAGCGCATGAGTGCTCAGGAGATGAAGACAATGGGATTTACTTCCAGGTACGTTATGAACGTTATGAGATACCATGTGGTGTGATGGACATTTACACTATGAGCAGATGGATCAAAATTTCATGACATAACCAGGGAACGTACTGTCACATTTCAGAAATTTCCATGGGGTGCGGGGGAGGGAAAGATAGTAACCCTTTTTGTCTGTTCAGCAAAAAGAAAAGAAAAATCTAGTCTTGTGAAACCCTAAAGAATAAGAAGTTTTATAAGCTTTTGTGGACTGTAGCTTCATGCATCCAAAGAAGCGGGCTAAAGACCAAAAAAGCTTAGGCCAAATAAAACTTGTTAGTCTTGAAGGTGCCACAAGACTTGCAGTTACATCACTTATTTTAGCTCAGTGCAGTTTTCCTTTGGTTTTCCTTATCAAGGTTTTCTAGTTTTAGCAAACATACATAGCCTGATCAGTTCAGGTTTTTGTTTTGCGTGCATGCTTTCACTCACACTCAAGAGTACCGATCCACCAGCAGAGGGCTTTTTCTTTTTCTTTTTTGGTCTCTTGGTGAAGTCTTAAGCTTCAAAGATGAGCACTGAAGCTGTGATCCTCTCCAGCAGCCATTCTCAACCTTTTTTTGGGGGGGGGGCACCATGACCCATTTTGGAGCTCTTCCAGGGCCCCCTGTCAAACAAGGATGCAAGACGAACTGGTGAATAGAAAATCCCTTTCTCACATTTTTTTTTCCAGTCTGTGGCCCCTTTCAAACATGCCAGGGGCCCCAGTGGGCCATATGGCCTCTCTTGAGAATGGCTGTTCTAGAGCAATGGTTTCCCACCTTGGATTCCCAGACATTCTTGGACTGTAGCTCCCAGAAGCCTTCACCACCAGCAGTGCCGG
This sequence comes from Intellagama lesueurii, assembly GCA_037013535.1. NCBI lineage: Eukaryota > Metazoa > Chordata > Lepidosauria > Squamata > Agamidae > Intellagama > Intellagama lesueurii. The sequence goes on along the minus strand of JBAJHW010000001.1, from coordinate 216,797,795 downwards.
CCAGGGTTTCTGGGAATTGCAGTCCAAGAACCTCTAAGGACCCAAGGCTGGGAACCACTGGTCTGGAGAGATGCTTGCTAAAACTGCATCACTGTTGTTGATCTAGCTCATCATAAAAATCCAGAATGACTGCCTTCCCTGAGAAGTTTCTTCAGTTATCAACAGAATTTGCTTGGAAATTTATCCTAGAGTGGTATTCCGAGATCTAACTTTCTTCATCAGCGTTTCCTCACCCCACCCAGCTGGTGCTCTCCAGATACATCTCATTAACCCGAACCATGAAGACTGACTGCAGGTAGAACTGAAAAGAATTCCATTGGATTCCTACTGTATTTCTCAATTAAAATGCCTTTTTTGAACCTCCCAGGGCGCTTTCCAAGACAAAATGCACCCTCTCTCCAAAATGTGCATATATGTGAGCCTTGTGGTGCCTTACAGGGAAATATAAATAGGCACAAATCAAGGTGTACGCTTTCAAAATGAGAATGGCTACAAATGTGTACATTTGGAGAGAGAGAAAAACACAAAAACACACTTCAGTCAATGGGAGAAAAGGCTACATGTATTGCTAACATTTAAAATGTGTACATGTGCATACATGTTTTTCAAAGTGCGGTGGAAATATGTTTCTTTGTGAAAAGACAAAAATGAAGTCTCAACAGATGATAAAACAAGGGTGGGGCAAAAACACAGGAGAGGTTTGGAGAAATGCATTGAAATTAAGAGTAAGAGTTTTTCACATCCCAGACTGGAGCTGAAGGGATGTGAACATCTCTGGTCTAACACATTTGGAGTGCCCCATACCAAGGCAGGCCACCATACTCAAGGAACTGTGAATTTTTGTGGTTCTCGTTGTGCAGACATTTGTGATGCTGAGAGCAATTTTACTTCTGTACATAACTCTGCCCATGTCCCGCTGTATTTTTAACCTTTCTTTTCTGTCTGATTTGCCCTGCTATTATCAAAAAACAATTTGGAAAATGCCTTCTAATTTTTCATTTAGCTTGTCATACAACAAAAAGGAAGGGGGTTCGCTCTTGTCAGGAATTAAAAGACCAGAGCCTTCTTCAGTAGTGTCACAGCTGGAGGTATGTCACTTGTGAGCCAGAGTTGTCTATCCCTCTTGGAAAGGGAGCCTGCGGGCTTGGGACCTGGCTTCTAGACATTGCAACTGTACTTGGCAAGGATTTATGTGATGCTGTAGCCACATCGCTGCACACGTAGCCCAGTTCTTCAGAACTGGAGGACCATAGTTTCCATTTCCCCTCTCTTTTTCTTTTTAGTTTGTAAAGATGTTGGCAGGATGGTGTGGCTATTGTCATAGCATTATGGATGTCTGAGAATTTTATTTGGTGTGTGTGTGTGTGTTTAAAACCTTTCTAAAACTCACAAGTGTCTTCATAAATTGATAAGAAATGGGGTGGGGGAAAGCCTTGGGATTAAAAATGTGCATGTGGGGAAAACAAAACTGACAGATTCATCCATCAGGGTTGAGTGCTTAGCTCTTAAATATATAGCTTTGGATCCCTCTTGCCTCAGCCAAGCATGTTGTGATAAACTAATGTTGCCCGAAAGACAGGATTGTTCCATGGTGATGGTGGGCAAAGCTATGTAGTGGAGTGTTAGCATAATTTTGTGCACATAATGCATGTCACTGCAACATACTGCATCACTAGTTTACAATCCAAGAAGAAAGAAATGTAGGAATCATCCTCCCTTGAGACACGGATTGCTAACAAATATTTTTTTCTCTGACAGACTGTTCAGGTGCAGTGGTCACAGTGTTGTGACAATTGTTTTGTGTTCTGGTAGGAAGTTGTTAATTAATGAAGGGGAAAAAAAGAGTCCAGTTCTGGAATTTTTCCTTGCTTAGTGTCTCTTTGTGAATGGTAGTGAGCACAAGAGGGGATCCGGTAGACCATCTTGGCTGTAGCCAGTGGTGTCATCAACATACAGGCTGGCATCCTTTTTCTTTCTCACAATGCACGCATACTATTGAGAGGCAATGTTGGGCCACTTCCTGGCACTCTGAATCATGTTTACAAAAAGCAATATCCCACATTCATAAACTGGAGATTTTGGGAAGGGTTGATTGGACAAGAAGTCCTGCTTCAGATCCCCCACTTGGCCATGAAACTGGGTCACAATCTCTCAATCTTACCTTCTTCACAGAGTTGTTGTGGAAATGAAGTGGGGACGAGGGAAGCTATGTAAACTGCCATGAGTTTAATGGAGGAAAGGTGGATATAAAAGGGGGAAAAACAAAACAAAGGGTCTGTCCATATTCCAGTCAACCATCACTTTGTTGAGTGTGGATAGCTGAGAATTTTCTTAATTCGTTTTTTTTTTTTTTAAATTAGAGCTTACAAACATTTGCAAATTTCTTAATAAATGGGATGGGGAAAAAATTCTCAGAAAATCACAGCAAGCCCTGCTGCTTTCAAGGTGAATGACCTACCCCTGGCTTTTGGATACAGACCAGTTTTGAGTCCAGCCCATTTATTCATATGCATGTTCTATAAAAGAAAGTTCAACAAATTATGTGGTAAACCTCCTGCCTCTTTTCTGCCCACAGACAAGAGAAACCAGAAGTACTACTAGTCCTGAGCCATTGATGTTACCACACCTAGATGAAGGGCTGTATGTGATTAACCTACTAACAAAATTAGATGAGACATTCTATAAAAGGACTGTAATAGGGAGAAAATGGGGGAGGGGAGTAAGGAGGAAGGACATTGTGGTTTCCTTGCTTCCTTTTTTAAAAAGATATATGTGTGAAAAACAATATCAGACTCCTCTTTTTAAAATTGAACTGCTAAAGTAAGTTATTTAGAATAGGGACTCATCACCCCAAGTGTGAAAAATATGACATTATGGTTCAGCTGCAAACAACCCCAATGAAGCATAAAGCACATCTGGAAAGTGCTGTTCAGCTTTTGGCAGGTTCCATCTCAATTCCACAATGGATGGTTCTTAATTACCACTAAATTTTCCAGACTGGATAGAAGGTCGTTATGGCTGCAATCTACGAAACATTTCCTTCAGCTCTGTCTCTCTCGCGTCCAATGGAAATCCAAGGGATAAGACCACCCCTGTCCCAGAATAAATGACTTGTGGTTGACAAATTAAAACGGCTTCCAGGTGGAACATTTAGAGTCAGGCCTGCTGATTCAACAAGCCGTGCAAGGGTCTGTGAGAATCCCCTTGCTGATTCTAAGTGGCTGGTCCAAATGATTGAACAACAGCCAGTCAGATCTCTTGTCGGTAACAATGTCCAGGATGTCAACGATGGTGTGAGAGAACATTAACTGGTACCTTATAGGTCTAACATCCCTCCTTTCCCTGCCCAGCTTCTGTTAAAGTTCTGTGAGACCAAACAAGAGGCAGAGTGAAAGCTGCGTGTGTGTGTTTGTGTTCATAACACTCTCAAGTTCCTTGTACTTTTAAGGACATTATTAGGACCAAAGATTCTTGGTTCATTAGAGGGTGCAGCCCACTCCACAAATGACACTGGTGGAACAACCAGAGGCTGGAGAACAGACTTGCCAGTTACTTTCATACTGCTGCCATGCTACAACTGTGCTAGCCATCATCTTATCAGTCAAGCCATTTGGCTTTCCTGCTGTGATGTCATGTGTTCTAAAGTTCTAAAGGTAACGGCCTAGGAGGAAAAAAAGAGACTGAAATCCTATTACTTACTGTACTAAGCTATGGTTAGAGTAGACTTAGGGAGGAGTTGACTCACTAAATCCCCACTGATTCACTGATGGGCCTACTCTAGTTCCAATTGATATCAGTCTCTCTGTATTTCAACTTCTGTACAGTGGTGCCTCGCTAGACGATTGCCTCGCAGGATGAGGAAATCGCTAGACGATGCCTTTTTGCGATCGCTACTGCGCTTCGCAAAACGATGGTCTCCTATGGGGAATTTTCGCTAGACGATGAGGTTTCCCCATAGGAATGCGCCGACTAGTGGTCAAAAGCTGTCAGTGCAGCTGTCAGTGCATTCCGACGGGGACCCGCGCTCGCTAGACGATGTTTCCCTATGGGAGATTTTCGCAAGACGACTGCGTTTTCCCTTGGAACGCATTGAAGAGATTTCAATGCATTCCAATGGGAAAACGTGTTTCGCTAGACGATGTTTTCGCAAGACAGCGATCTTCACGGAACGGATTAACATCGTCTAGCGAGGCACCACTGTATTACCCCATTAGTGCGAACATTCTCTGGGCTGTTCACAACCCATCAAAGGCATAATTGCAAATCATATAATAAAAACCACAATATACAATAAATACAATAAAAACTTTGTCACTAGCTAAAACAATAAAAACCTGCATTTAAATAAATAGAATTAAATTTAAAACAAATTTAAAACAAATCTGAACATCTCAGGTCAATAGCTAACACACTAGTAAAAGGCAGCTTTGGATAATTCCATTTTAACTAACTTCCTAAAAGTTGAGAGGGATGACACCTGGCAAACCTCTGTAAGAAGCTTTTTCCAGAGGAAAGAGGCCACAATCAAGGAAGCACAGTTCCTGGTGTTACTCTTTGGCCCTCCTTGGCTGTTACAATTTTTAGTATCAAGGACTGCAAGAAGTAGACAGAACAGGTAGCTGTTTTGTGAGAAGTACGTTCTGACAACTATTGAGGCCCTAAACCATTCAGGACTTTATAGGTCATGATCAGCACCTTGAATTGGGCATGGAAACTAACAGGGAGCCAATGAAGCTGTGCCAAGACTGAGGATATATGTTCATTTCTGCTGGTACCTGTAATCAATCTGGCAACTGCATTTTGGACCTGCTGAAGTTTCTATACTGACTTCAAGGGCAGCCCTACATAGAGAATGTTACAGTAGTCTGTTTTAGAGATTACCAATGCATGAACCACTCTTGTTAGGCATTTCTTATCCAGGTAGGGATGCAGCTGGCCAATCAGTCGAAGTTGATAAAAGGCAATCTTGACTATAACAGATATTTGCACCACCACAAAAAGACCTGGGTCTAATAGTACACCTAAGCTGTGGGCCCCATCCTTCCATGGGAGAGTAACCCCATTGAGGCCAGCTAATATATATTTCTAATAATTTATTCTGTTTACTCATAAACATATTGCACTCATCATAGTACGATGCAGGACACAGATTGCAACTTTTCCCCCTTTGCATTCTTTCTCTCTCTGCAATTAGCTCATCCATTTCATACCTCCTCAAGATAAAGACATCACTAATCCATCAATACAACCTGCTCCCCAGACCAGCAGCTGTTCCCTCATGGATACAGTGGCCCAGAGACCACAGCCTGGACACCAAAGATTTAGAGTTTTACACAGTGCAATATGGCATGTGTCTTCTCTGTAGGAAATACACTGAACATACTGCTAAGTGAGTGTGTACAAAATTGCAGCTCAAATGCATTAAACAGCATTTTGAACTACACCTGGAAACAAACTGGCAGCTCCTATAAAATCTGAGTGACATACTGCATAAAACTGGAATATGTCAAGCCTCACAACTGCATTTTGTACTGGCTGAACATTTTGAATGTTCTCCAGTAGTAGATGGTCCACCATGTAAATCATTCGGCAGTGGTCTTGCTATAGTATAGCTAACGTGTATAATATCAATTATACCACATTTTTGACTGCAGAATTTAATCCCATATTTTATTTAGGAGTCACTTTTCATATCAATACCATGCCAGTGGGCGAACATTTATTTAGCAGTGGTTGAACAGGTTCTTGTGAGTTATATTTATATCTGAAGACATATTTTATTTATTAGCTGTATAGTTGCTTTCAGTGTTCCCACTCTGAGGGTTTGAAATAGGGTAGGAACAGCTGAAAATACACCTAAAGTTCTCTGAGGTCTATTAGGTCTGCTGCTGGGACAAAATTAATGAGAAAAGAAAAGGTTTTCTTCCCCTTTTTTTGAACATTTCCTTGCTTTCAGCATGTCCTAAAATGCTGAACTGTTTCAGTTCTCCTACCTGAGAATATTTAGCCAAATTGCCTCCCTAGTTTCATCATTTGTGACTAGAATCATAGAATAATGGAGATGGAAGGGACCAAAAAGGTCATCAAGTCCAACCTCCTGCTCGATGCAGGACTAAGGTGAAAAATTTCAGATTATAGTGGCTTCCAATATCCCACAGATGGACATTTTTTCAGCATGAGGCAGAGAAGTAAGTCCCCACCCTCACAAGCCAAGGCACATGGTGCATAGCAACAAACAAGTTGTTTTGGCATGTGTGGCAGAAATTTCTACAAGCCCAGCTCCGCAGGCTTAGCAGTAAATATAAAGACTTGTGGTCCTTTCACGACACCCAAATTTGGACACAGGAAGTGACTGTTTCACTCTGCCTAAAGGCAGGGCCTTCCATGCATTGAGGGGGGCAATCCTGGTGCTTTAATGGAGGAAGAGAAACTCTGTTGATTCCCTCACCCTCCTGCCCAGGCACTTCGAGGACCTTCTAGAACAATCTATTTAAGATACTTCTGTTACATACCGCCTCTCAAATACTGCACTTCCCCTTAGGCTGTGTTACTGCAGCTGTCCCACCAGCCTCACTAGTCTATCCAAAGAATAACACACAGTGATTTTCTTATTTAGTTGTCTTATTCCACTGCTACTTGAGTTTGTGTGTTCTTGTTGCCTTTATTTTTAACTTCCTCTCAAAATAAATTCAAGTTCCTCAGGGAAGAGGAGGACTTTTAGAGGATTTTTTCAGAGCGTTCCCCCCACCCGCACACACACTGCAACCAAGTTCCCACCCAAAATGTTGGAGATCTATGCCCAGACCTTTAAATAAATAAATAAGAGAGGGAGGGAGGGAGGAACCATCCCCTTTTCTGCTTCCAGCAAATATAAAGGCCATTTTCATTCAGTTCCAGGCAAGGAAGGTATTCAATGGAAATACTAGTATGCTCCTAGTATTGCCAATGGAGCTGTAAACATGAATCAAAGGATGAATGTTTTGTAGGAAAGACAGTTATTGGTAAAGTGATTTATGTAAAATTAGAAGGGGCAAAAAAAGAAAAGAAGAGAAAAAGAGGCAGAGAGGGAAAGGGGGAGAAAAACCTAAACAGGATCACATTTTATAGACCTCCAAGGCTATGGGAATACATCTTTTTCTTGTTTTAGAACTGAAATACTCGCCTGTAGTAATTCCACTTTTTCCAGCTACACACACAGAGTTCTGTCGATTCCTACAAGGAACGGAAATTCCCGGCAGACGTATTGATCTAAGGTCCCGTCCAAATGGGTACATAGCAAACTGTTTGCCCACCCAATCCAGGAATAAAGACGCAAGACAACAGTATTGGTTCAAATACGGGCCACACTTTATTAATTATTCATCAAATTGTAATTGTCCTCCTTGGCCAAAGAAAAGGGGGGCCTGCTGTAGTGCTAAAACAGGTGAAAAGGTAGGGGTCTCCAAATGCCCCTTGCTTGATCAATGGGCGAGTCCCAGACCTCAGGTTCCAGCGGTCTAAAAGACTGCAGAAACCCGGCAGGCCGCTATTAAACACCCCCAGACCTCAAGACATCTTTATTTGATGACTGTTGGTCCGGAAGTGGCCCAGCGCATCTTTCCCGCACCGGCCCTGTAATCACACGATTCCCAAAGCCGGGAGGTCGGATGCGCTGTTGGCTTACCTGATCTTACAATTGGGACACACCAAAATACCTGTTTTCCACACTACCCGCCTGTGCGACCAAAAGTTACCACCACAATATCAACAGCCCTGTTCCAGTGTGGGATAGGCGAAAAATCCCCCCATCCAAACGCCAATCAGGATGAAGGTCAAAAATTCCTATCCGGCCCCTAAAACGGCAACCATAGAATCACACTAGTATTAGGGAGGGCGGGTGGGTGCCCAAAAGAAAAAGAGAGGGCGAACAAACGGAGAGCGCTCTTTTATACTCGCGCTCTCCTGACCACGCAACTAGCGTTCTCATCTAAATTTTGCGTCCTCCTGTCTGGTGGGCAAACGCCATCTGCATTGTGCCAGATCGGAAAACCGATCGTTCAACGGCTGGGATCTTGGAATGCTTTTGGTGCCGTTGGGTTTGAATCAAATTAGAGCATCCACACATGCTTTGACTTAGAGCACCCCATCACACCCCTCTTTAGAGCTGTCCCGCTCTTTTCAGGCACAGTGCTATGAGCTTCTGGGGTTTTTTGTTTTGTTTTTGGCACATTCCTAATTAACCCATTGTGCAGCCTGTGTAGACGATTAGTTCATGCCCAAATGGAACTGTGAGAGATGTTGTCTGAGGTGACAACCCTGTGATGTATTAGTTGAGTTGTGACATTTTAATGGATGATGGGAAACCCTCCTTTATTTTCATTTTCTCTACTGCTTTATTTTTTTAAAAAATTTCAAACTGATGCAGTGCTTCTCTAGATATTTGAGATACGTTGATGATATTATGTGTACCATGCTAGGTAGATGCATTGCTATTTCACTATGTCACTTACTTTATTTTTTTTTTAAGGAAATTCACTGTAGCCTGCTGAATGACAGCCACAGAAAAGGGCAGGGAAGGGGGCTGTCAGCCCCCACCCCCCAAATTCATCAACAGATGATAGCATCTCTCCCTCTCCACTCCCCCCATTATTTATGGCTCAGTGGTTGCTTGGTGGGGAGGAAATACATGGAAAGTAAATCAAAACAACCACTGGGAAAACCAGATGGATTGGAGACTGGTTTTCCTCAATAAACACACACACACACACACACACACTTCCTGAAGAATAAAGCACCTATCTTAAGGTCACCTGCACAGGTTTTTAGAGGGCAGCCCCAGTAGAGCCCCAGCTAAGGAGAAAGGCAGGAAAAGAGGGGTTACCTCCCTTCTGTATCCCCAACCTTCACCCCAACTTTTCCCCCTCCTGCAGGTACCACCGGTACCGCTGCTACAAGCTTGGTGCACTGCCACTGTCTTCTTCTGCTGTATCATTACTCACAAGTAACCCAGATAAACCTCACATGCATTCCGAAGGACCCTTCTCACAGGAGCATAAATATCTCCCATGTGAATGGAAGGCCTGTTCAAGTGGGAGATAAGATAGATTGTACTGATGATAAGAATCTTTTAAGCTCAATTCTCCCATCTGGACAGGCCCTCGGTAACATAAGGAAAAGGAAAGTGTAAAACTGGGCACCAGGGCCTTTCTAACTTACATTTAACTCAACAGAGGGAGATCATTGATTCTGATGGGAGCCAAATCTCCCTAGAAAATCTGCCTGTTAATTGGCAATTAATTACTTTGTTAAACTGCAACCGAGAAGACATTAATAATGTAAAACTAGAAGAAGAAATTGTTCCCCTATTTGCATATTTCCAGCACAGCAGCTTTCCTACCACTGAATTAAGAGGCAATTGCATCCTCTCTCCAAGGACCTTGGTGCAAGACAGATTTTAAGGCTGAGGCCGCCAGAGGCAATCAGCAACATTACCGCATATCAGATGATTTGGAGCCTGTTGTCAATGGAGCGGGAGAGGTATCTCACAGAGACGTCAGAGGAAAAGGCAGAACAACTGGCTCTCCTGCTCACCTCTGAAACTGGTGGCAGCCTCAGATCCTCCAAACTTATAGTTCTTCGTGCTGAGAAGATCTGGTGGCTTTGGTGTGCACTTGCTTATATTAATATGGGGCTCACTGTATGGAACTTGGTGATTCCCTGCCTGTGTCGGAGCAGCCCAAATCATTTTGCTTCCTCAGGGGATGGACAAAACGGCTCATCCTCTTCATACCATGTGCAGAGGTCACCTGGACTAACAGTGTGGTCATATTTCTCAACACTAAGAAGGGCATCTTCCTGTTGGCTGTGGGTCTCCGGTTGCCGCAGAGGCCCCTGGACACGTTTTCAAGCTGGAGGGAGACAAGAGCTGGAGGCCAGGAGACTGCCACAGCAGCTTCTCAGAGTCTTCTGTGTGAGCTGTTCGACTCACCCTGCCTAATGACAGGCCAGCCCAACTATCTGTGTGTGTCTATTGGTCCATTCTACATAAACACACGCAGACACACACTTGGGTATGCTGCTTCCAGCATCCTTATATATCTTCTTCTGACAATAAGTAACTTACATCGTTTCAGCAGCTCTGTAACCCAGTTGGAGAAGTGTGAAGGGAGTAAACTTTAGTCCCAATGACTAAATGGTACAGCATAGCAAAAGGGCTCCCATAATACAGTGACCTCCCCTCTCCTCATGCCCCTTCTGATGGAAAGATCTCTTCAGATTTCTTCTGCACTACAGTGCTTGGAGAGCAGGCTTTTAGAGTTTCTCCACATCCATTAATGTGTCACCAGACAGCCCTGGTAATTTCACTGAAAGTGCAATAATGTTAATTAAGCCACACTGAGGGAGGGGTACAGAATTATACTGGGTTTAGAAGGGAATCAGTTGGAGAGTTTCTTTAACAGGGGAAGCTTCAGATTTTGGTTTCTTGTGCTGGAGGGAACAATAACTATGCTGCTAATATAGTCCCTTAATATTACTATGGAACCTGAGGGGTGTTGCATCCCAACTGGACATGTCAAAAATGTTGCATCTGGTTTTGTGAGAAACAGAGACATTCCACTTGCAAACAACAAGTGGCATTCACTGAACTGACAAACACAAGCAGGAAAGTTTGCTGCCAATCATATTTTTTATTTTCTGACTGGCTTTCTTGTGGTGCAATGGTTAAGGTTCAGTACTGCAGCTAAGACTCTGCTTGTGACCTGAATTCGATCCCAGTGGGCTCAGATAGCCAGCTCAAGGTTGACTCAGCTTTCCATCCTTCTGAATTCTATAAATTGAGTACCCAGCTCCCGGGGTGAGGGATGTGTAGCCTGCATAATTAAATTTTAAACCACCCAGAGAGTGCTTTAAGCACTAAGGGGTGGTATATAAGCAACATGTTTTGTTTTCTATTTTGGTCACTAATCATTTGATTAGGTGATGAAACAAGTTAACCACCATTTGAAAGACTACTAAATAATTTGTTATTTGGTCTATACATAGCTAAAGATGGGAAAGCTCAGCATGTCCAGAGTTTTCAGCTGACCAGGGTGAATAAAATGTGGTGTAAAAAAATCACATAGCCAACAACATTCTTTAGTTGGGATTTTTGTTGTTGTTGTTGCATTCTGTTCCGTCTATTCTGACTTATGACAACTATTTCCAGAGTTTTCTAGCTATAGAGTACTGGGAAGTGGCTCACCATTCCCTTCTTCTAGGGGTGCTCTGGAGCTGTGCAGCTTGCCCAAGGCCACACAGGCTGGTTCTTCTCTCAGGAGGCACAGTGGGGAATTAAACTCCCAACCTCTGGCTCTGCAACCAGGTCTCCAACTCACTGAGCTGTCCAGCCATCTTTCATTGACTGAACAGTTCCATCAGTTGACTAAACTGTCCTGCTTAAAAACATGTGCCCTCCATCAAAGCTTTTTGTTTTCATTATACTTAACACCTGTGATAACTGCAATCCTGTTGATGACCTCACATCCTATTTGGCATATTCAACCAGAGCTTAAAAATCAGTTGCCTTCTTTTCTCTCAGCCAGGGAAATGCCCTGGGCCTCTGACTTACATCTAAATTGTGCTCAGCTGGAGAAAGGCTGAGCTGGAAGACATCACGGCCTAGGATAGGCTGAACTCCAGCCTCGCCACCTGTTCAAGAACGAAGTTGCCCTCATGCTTCTCGGGAACTTGTGGTGTCCCAGGGGCTGGACCCTTGTGACAGCATAGGGAGGAATCTCTTTTCAGCAGCAGTTGCAACATGGCAGGTGCGACGGAAAATGAAGAGACTCCAGGGTGAATTTTAAATCCAGGATGAGAGCTCCAGCAGCTACAACAGTTCTAGAGCATGCAATGTGATTTAAAAGCCAAGGTTGTTGATGAGCATGTCTAGATGGCGTGCCCTGAACTCATGAGGGTGAATGTAACAAGCTGCCAACATCCCATTCCCAGAGCCCTGAGGAATGGAGCTCAACACCTGAGTCTTGGGGCCATTCTAGCCTGAGATTTAGAGAGGGATAGCAAATACTTCATATCGTCTTCAACTTTTCAGGTGGCTAACAGGTCACAAGAAACACAAAGCACTTGGGTTAAAATCTCAGTGAGACTCATTGAGTAGCAGTGGACGAATCTCCCTCTCTCATCATCTCTGAGGGTTGTTGTATGGATGAAATGGTAGGAAGCTACATACGCTACCATTCTCCTTGGACACAAATGTAATAATTTATGCATCCTGTGATGTGGATTGATCTGGGACTTAATCTTGTCTTCTGGATGCAAGGAGAGGGAATGCTTTCATGCCCTTTGAATACATGTCATTTTTATTTCTGCTTCAAGTCTGTGATCCAAGGCATATGTGGGACAAAGGATTACAGCACAAGCTGCTTGAAGACTAAAAGCCAGCTTTTCCCGGTAACATGCCCTCCAGATGTTGTGGATTACAAAGCCCATCACTACAACAATTGGTAGTGCTGCCTGAGGCTGATAAAATCACAGAAGTCCCAGGTTTAGGGAGGCTGTTACCTTAAGTGGCTTGTGATCAGAGCATTCCCTCACCCACCCACCCATCAACAAGCTCCCCTTACTGCTGCAGCCTTTGACTACAAAGACCATACAGGTGGAACAGGCTCATTGGTGGCAGTCCCCTGGACACTTGCTAGGAATAAGAGCCACTGAAATCAGAGGCGCAAACCTCTAACTAAACATGCCTAGAACTGGACTGTTAGTGTCTCCAAGGGGAAAAATCATTATTTTTGCTACAAGCACAGATCATTGTTCACTTCCCAATAACAAAACATAATGATCTCTCTTCAAATAATGTCAGCATAAAGTACCAGCCCTTGATTTTTAAAATAATATTTTAGGTCTGAAGTTACATCACCTTCTTCTCCTGATGCGACAATGACCACACTGCTGATTTCTTGATCGAGGAGATTTTTATTTCCAGAAATGTCACCTCTAGCCCATTTTTAGTGTCACTTGTACCAACCATAAATACTTGTAAACAACTTAAGGACACATTTAATTAGAACCTTAGAATACTCTGCTGCATCCTATATATGAGCAGACAGGAGCAAAACAACAAATTATGTCTGGATTGGCCAAAGCCAATAAAGCCAAACAAATCTCTCCAGCAGGTCACCAAATGACCTTGTTAGTTATTTTCCTCAAATACACAGCACAAAATTGCCCTTGTGATACTAGGGCTGATGCATGTCTGAGTTGTGAAATCTTTAAGGGACAAATATCCCACTGACATTATGCTGCTGAAAACACAAGGAAATTACAGCATCCTCTTGATCTAGCTGTAAACCATCCTGAGCCAAAACGAATCAACGATTGTAGTGTCTTTATGTGTTGCTGTTCTGTCCTCAATAGCAAACTGAATAAATGTGGGTATTTGTGCTTAGATAGCCAAAACAGGACCACTCACAGATGTAAAAGAGAGATCTGAAGTACCAAAAAGAGAGAAAAACCTGGGGGGGGGGAACTCACCCTAAGGAAAATTCCCAAAGCAGCTCAATGAAGACTGAGAACCCAGTGACACAGGGACGTTGTCCCACGTTTGTTGGTTTGATTCAGAGTTTTCTACACCACACCCTGGTAGTTTCTTCTTCTGAAATCAGTGTTGTTGTTCTCATGGAAATGTTAAATTATTCCATTGCAAGAGTTCATATGGACTTTCCAATAACTCAAATCTTCACCTAGATTACAGTCTCCCACCCTATTAATGCCACGCTCTTCTCCACCCCTTCCCTTCATCCATTCCCTTCATCCATTGGGATTGTGGGAATGGGACAGCTTGTCCAGGTATGCCAAGATGTTTTTGTTTTCCTAATAGCTTGGTGGAAAGCGGTGGGATCTGGAGGAGAATGAAACACTTGGATTTGCAAACTCTGCCCATGTGTTAAACGAGGTGGGTGGGTACGAAAGCCTCTCCACTTCGATGTGGTCAAGTTAATTACAAGGAGAAGAACATGGTGTGGGGAGAGGGCGTAGATGTGACAGGTCAAAGAGAAGAAGATACGTCTGTATCCTTGCAAGTTCCCCCTCCCCCAATTATTCTTTCCTTTAAAAAATTATTATTATTATTATTATTGCTCTCATCATCATCATCTTCATAAAAAATATAAGACAAGGACCCAGGAAGATGACAATTAAAGAGGAGCCCTATACTGGTCTATTCTTCTCCCTCTCTAACCCAGCCAATTAGGAACGTCTCCCCATGATGACTTAAAAAGCAGTAGCAGCTACTCTGTATCCACAAATGATTTAAATTCTTTAAAAAAACCCAACAACAACAACAACACTGTTTATGAATGTGGGATATTGTGCTTCTGTACTCATGATTCAATAAGCCAGGAAATGGCCCAGTATTGCTCAGTGTGTTTCCTTTCTCCTTCCAGTTCAGTTTAAAGCCCTCCTGATGAAGTTCTTCAGGCTGTGGCCAAACACATTCTTCCCAGTTCTTGTGAGGTGCAACCCATCACCTGCCAGCAGTCTGTCCTCCAGGAAACATAGGCCATGGTCCCAAAATCCAGTTCCCTCATGTTGGCACCACCTTCGTAGCCAGCCATTCATCCAGAGTATTTTCATTTCCCTTTCTGTTCCTCTTCTGAGTACTGGTAAGATGGATGAGAAGACTATCTGGGCCCCAAAGTCCTTGAGTTTCCTTCCTGGCGCTTCAAAGTCTGACATGATTTCTTCATAGTTCCTCTTGGCTGAGTCATTTGTTCCCATGTGGATGAGAAGAAAGGGATATGTATCTGCAGGTTTTATGAGTGATAGCAATCTTTCTGTCACATCCCTAATATGTCCTCCAGGGAGACCTGCATATCTGGCAGGTCCATGGATCTTCCTGGCATATTTCAGTTTCAGTCCCTTTATTCGTCTGGCCCATGGGTAACAACAACAAAATACACTAACAATACAATGTAATAAGTTACTTCCACATTTAAACAATGATAATGGTAACCTGGCTGTCCAGACATAATGAGTAAAAACAATGAGTTCCTTTTTTAAAAGTAATGCCCCAAGATCTGATTATAGTTATAGCTGAAAGGTCCCCTCAAATTTTGTTACCAATATTTGCTATAGTTTTAAAAACTCTCTTCTTTCCCATCTGTCAAAGATGAGGTATTAAAATACTTGCATTTTATTATTTTAAAAATCATCTGAATGCTAGAGATCTGGTGGCCTGTTCATTTATTTATTTAGCAAGACTCAAGACTGACCTGCAACTACTTATGCTAGTCCAGTATTTCGCAGAGCCCCTCAATGGTGCTATAATACATCTCCTTGCTGCCATCAATTTATCCCTCAATGCATCAATATTCAGAGGCGTATCTGCTACCAGCAGCATATGCCACAGCCCTATTTCCTCCCCAGACAGAGAAGTGTAATTCCTTGCTGCTTCCGTGGACAGTGGGTTGAGCAAATGCCGGTCCAGGTCTTTGACCTCCTACTAGAATGGTCAGAGGTTACTGGAAAAACAGCCCATTCTGACTAAAACTTAAGAAGGCTTCACGTCTTGCCAAGAGGACTGTCTTCCATCATTATACAGTATAAGGTTCTGTTTTCCATCTGATGTTCGTTGTCAAAAGCTCCAAGGACAAAACACACCAAAATTGCTTATGATTATGTGAAAAATAAATGCACACAGAGGATAGTGTATTACAGGTATCCTGGAGCATTTCCTGACCCCAGTGGAATTTAAATACGCAATGGGCCAGGGGTTAAAGGGTGCAGGTGCATTTGCTGAGTCCTCTGAGAATTCCAGTGAATTTCCTCCTGAATGGAACCGACTTACTGACAACAAGAACATGTTATTTGTGCTTCTCAGCATCAAGATTCAGCCAAAAAAATGCCATGGGATTTTGTAAATCTCATATACATTACATTGGCTATGGGTTTTTTTATTAAAAAAAAAAGAACAACAGTGATAAAATGTAATAGTTTGTTGGGACAATTTTTACCTCAGCCATCTATCTCCTGTAAGAAAACATGCAGGGGAAGTGACTGAAATTTGGGCCATTGTTTACTTCAGGGGACAGTGTTATAGAATACTTGCATGGTACATCTAGTTCTGTGTGGGTTCAACAACAAGATGTGACTTTGGCGGTCCATAATATCCTATCCAGGAGCATAAGGATTATCTTGGCTGGCCCCTCTCCCAGGAGATACGGTGGAGTCTTCCAACCCACTGAGCTGTACCCAGCAAGAACACCCACAAATAATCCACACAGATGTTTTTAAAACGTCTTTTAAAAATACACTCCAAATGCTGTTTTTCATTTTTTTTTTCATTTATTTTAAATTTTTAATGTTATTTATTTATTCAGTCTCATTTATAAGCTGCCTTTCTCCCCATAAGAGGACTCAAGGCAGCTCACAAGGTTAAAACAAGTAAAATTGAAACAAAATAAATAATATAAATATATGCAAAATAATAATATTAAAAAACTATGATAAGAATGTTAAAGTGAAAAGTTAAAAGCTTGCCTCAAGAGGTGAGTCTTGAGCTGTTGGCCGAAGGATAAAAGGGAGGGGGCCAACCTGATCTCCCAAGGGAGAGCATTCCACAATCTGGGAGCTGCCACATGTCCCCATCAAGCATATCTGTTAAGGTTAGTGGAACCGAGAGGAGGGTCCTGTTCTTTTCATTAATTTGAATTAGAAGATTTGTCCTTGAGCCTCTTCTCCCCCACTCCCAACCCAATGGCTTCCATTTGATCTCCATTTTGCTCACATATTTCTGGATGCATTTTACTGACCAGTTTATAAGCAGCAATTCATCCCCCAGCCCCAAAAGACAGCCCCTTGCCCCTGCTTCCTCTTTGGGTTTTTTCCCCTTTTTTATAGTGCATACTTTATTTCCTCTGCCTTATTTCCTCTCTTTCTTTCTCAGGCTTACATCTCAGAAGAGTTTCGGTTTGCTAGCCAAGACAAATTACCCTTTTCTAACATGGCTGTGAGGCTACGACCATAAAGCAGTGCCTAAAGAGCTTGATGCTGTTAAATTTTTCACTAGTATTGGAGTGATTGATATGGTTGTTTGCTGCACCTATTATTTCTCAGCAGTGAAGTTAGAAGCAAGGGAAAGGAATAAGAACTGGCCACACACACACACACACACACAGAGAGAGAGAGAGAGAGAGACCCACAAACACACACTTTCCCTTCCCTTCAGGGAGGAGCTTGCTTCATTTCTTTTTAAAGAAGTTTAAACTGGAGAAGGTAAGTTTATCCTGTTAGCAGTGTAAAAAGAAAAGAAAACAAATACAGCCAAGCAGCTTTTCTCCATCTGAAAGCTTGACAGGAAAAAGGAATATAAAAAATGAAGGCCTCACCTTATTCTTTATGGGTGATGTGCTATTGTTTCACCTGTATAGTAAACAAATGTCAAGAACGCTGTAACAATGGTGCAGTTTGTATATGCAACAAAATCAACAATGGCCCACCTGCTCCCGAAATAAAGAGACAGACACAGGAATTGGATTTAACCAGGGCCACTTTTATTAACTATACATTTCCCACCCTCAACCTGCGGAGGGGCCTGAACATGGTGTGGATTCCTGGGACAGGCTCCAGGGGTACCTCTTACTCCTCTCCTGACCCCTAATGGGTGAGACCCATGCCCCTGGTTCAAGCAATCCCCAGACAGCTCATCCCCAGACGGCTAAAATTGGGGATCCCTCACCAGCCGCCCGCCGCCCAATCCTCCTTAACATAGATGGCCAGCAGCCAGGTCAGGCCCCAGAGACACCCTTCATCATGGCAAGCAAATCTCAGGATCCAGGTTGCTGCAACACTGTGTGAAAAGCACTCTGTGTGCCTATAGGGAACTCACCAAAGCTGACTTTCCATTTCACACTACCGCCATGTGACCTATTTAAAGGGGCTCCACCACCCAATCTGCCCAACACGTCCCATGGGTAACCAGTATGGGATAGGCAAAAACTCACGCAGATATCTATTAAATGCCAATCAGGTAATGCAGGCCAAAAATTCCTATCCGGCCCCGAAGCAACCACATAAGCCAAACTGGACCTGGGGGGGGGGGAGGGGTTTGCCAAGTTCGAAAGAGGACTGACGGAGGGTGGGCGAGCACAATACAAGGCTCAGCTAGTCCCGCCCCTAGCCAGTCACATGTGAGATTCTCTACCTGCCCTGCCCGTCTCTCAACAAAAGGGACAGGCAAAGAGTCCCCACTTGGCGCAGGGGTTCGCGCCGTGGAGACAGAGTAACACTACAAGCACCTCTGTAACTTGGAAACAATCCCCATTTCAGGTTCACATCAATTCTGCAAGAACTGCTCTAATACCTTGGACTTTATGACTTTATGTTATGTTATTGTTATTATATAGAAAAAATATAGAGATTTTCATTTTAAAAAAATGCTTTCAAAAGAGTGTACAATAAAACAGATTTAGTGCTTAAAATAACAGCACAGAGTCTGTGCCTTTGTGTCTGTCTTTTTTCGGCTATAGCTCCAAGGTAGTGTAATCTCTGTGTGTTCCATACATCAACTAAGTTTTGATTTCTATCAACCCTAGTAGGTTTTCTGAAGTGTGAGAGATATTTAAGGGGTGGTTTTACCATCGCCACATCACAGTAACTTTCCATGGCTAAGTGGGGCTTTGAACCTACATATCCTGAGGCCAGTCCTACATTCTGTCTCCTACACCACAGTGACTCTTATAATCTAGTTTTAGAAGTTAGTCCATGTTAGTCTGTGCAAGCACATCAGGCAAAATCAAAAAAAAAAAACAAAAAAAAAAAACCCCCAAACAAAATAATATATATTTTTAAAAAGGACAAAAACATGGCACCTGAAAGACTAACCATTATATTTTAATGTAAACTGTCATGGACACATCCACAAAATAATCTAGATGTCAGAAACTTAGTGTGCACATTAAGTGGGCACTGAGGCTCTGAATATACTTTATTGGGTGTCCAATATGCACATTTGCTTGTGTTAAGGGAGTATAAACTAGGGGGATCCTAAGATCCAGATGTGAGACCTTGCAATCCTGTGCCTTTATAGAAAAACTACATGGATGGAAAAATCCTACTAAAGTAACCTGTGATAGCACAACTGGCCTCTTTTTTCCTCATAATGTGGCTTTTACGTAGCATAAGCAGATTGAAAGGAACACAGTTTCCCTGTAATGAAAAGGAAGGAATATATATCTTTTATTCATGCATATGTGACACACACAAACACCCCAAGCAATTATAAGTGTAGGCAGTTAACTCTCCTTGATATCTAGTCAAAAGATGAGATAAAGTTCACTCAGTTTGGACCTGACAAGCATAGTGTCTGCTAGCTTCAGTCTATCCCAAACATATCACCATTAAAAATTGAACTTCATAAATTCAAAGCTTGCAACTCAACACATTAGAAATAACAAGTTACCAATAATTCCTTTTTTCCCACAAGGAAGGCATAGCTATGTTACAGTTGCGAATTGATCAGATAACATCATTCTTTTTGCTTTGTACCCATTAAATTTCAGTTACTTTAATAGTTGTGGGAATGTGGCCTTACTAAATGGTCATGGAGAAAAACCACATAGTTGAAGTGCTGGCTTCATTTGTCATCAGAAAGAGACCTGGTATGGGACACTAAAGAATGTGGAAATCACTTCTGGTACTTTTCCTGAAACCACAGGAAAATTAGCACAATTAACAAAATAAAAACTGCTTCAAATATATGTAGGAGAGGCTTTGAAGAATCAGTACCATTCTTTCTGTTTGGTAAGATTGTCCAGCTGTTCTGAATTTGGTCAAAGTTGCAAGGTAAAATATATTTAATTCCTATCCATTCCTTCCAGATAGAACCAGTATGAGCATTTTTAATCCTTTCTATTGGTGGCCATAGGTAACTCTTACCTTGCGAGTTATACTCCTATTGCAGGATGCAAGACAGGAAATAGAAAAATGATGGACAGGTAGTCTAGATCTTTCTGCAGAACACTGGTAGAGACATGGTTGGGTCTGGACAGCAACTGAGAAATGAACACAAGGAATCAGTAAAACAGGAGAGCACACTAAGGATAGTAATTTTGATACTGTACAGTTTCCCTTTATTTGTAGATCACTTCAACCTCCATGCGCATGCCAACAGGCATCAGAGTCACATGGCAAAGCCTAGACAAATCTATTTGAATAACCATGTTGACAGAATAATTTCCACCACAACTCAGTTGCCCATGTTTTCATACGCTATGCACTTTGTGATGTTGTTTAAATTGCTATTTTTTTAAAAAAACTGTTAGGAAAATACTAGCTTTTCCTTTAAAATTATTTTTAAAGCTGTCTTGTGCTTTGTAAGAGGTTTTCAGACAATACCAAGATAAATGGGAAAAGGGCGTTTTTTTTATTCCAAGCCAGTAACTTGTATCATTTAGACAAGTTTTTTTTAGCAACTAATAGGTATTATTTTAGTTATTGAAATAAAAGAAACAGGAAAGCGAAATGTTACTTTTAAATATTGTGGCTATAACAGAAAAAAACCTCTTTCTTTGCCCCATAATTATAATTAATTACTTTTAAAAGTAACTTTCCCAATGCCATGTAAATGTTGAAGTCATGTGTGGCCATTTCCCTCTTTTTTTTCCTTACAATATAATACGTAGATGTAGATTAATTGATAATGATCATTTTTATAAAGTAAAATAATCCTTCCTACACTCTTTTCTTCCCTTCCTCTGTATTTCCCTCAGACTTTATAAACTCCACCCCTATTTCCACTGGCTCCCCTGGAGAACAGACATCAAGACAACTGAACTGACTGTAGTGGCAGAACATGACCATAGCACCAAACAGAGCTTATGAGAACAAGAATAAAATTTAAAAAATTAGTGAAACCAATCCAGTAATTTGAGAATCAACGATTCCATAGAACCGGCTCCCTGATCTCACAACTTTGTTTTGCTGATTAATCTTGTTGTTTCCCCCAGTATGTTTACTTGGTAGTAAGTCTTAATGAACTCAATGGCTAAAATCCTGTTCTGTGATTTACGCCAAGTAAGACAAATGATGTCATCCACTGGGACAATTTTTCAGAAATTAAACATTTCCTACTTCTGTCCCAAGGTGCCCACACCTTCAGTGTCATCCCTTTCATCACTGGGAATTACAGAAAATCACCCTCAGCATTATAAAGCTACCCAAGCAGCAGTGACTTTTAATAGCTAAAGACTTCCTCCTTCTGTCCCACAGGAGCCCCAGTGGGTTCCTGGCAAGAGATTACACAGCAACTGAAGTAGAAAATGTTTCATTTTTGAAAAATTGCTGCTGCTGCTGCTATCATCAGCCTTACATGGCGTAATTTACAGAAAGAGGAATTTAGCCAATGGAGTTTATTTCTCGTTACTTGCCAATAGGATTGCACTGTTCCTCTCTAATCTCACCCCAAATTCCTACTCAAATGTAGCCCAGGATGTCCCATAAACATTGGGCCTGCTTTTGAATAAAGCAGACACAAGCCTGATTTTTTATCAGTTTCCAGCTCTGCCACTAATGATGTAGTAAAAATGGTGCAAAGTTATGAAAGCTTAAAATAAAGTCAATCAGCTTTCTTAATGGTGTAGAACATATCCACTTTCCATGGCGAGGGGGAAAGAACCATTTTTGCTGTGGCTGTTCTTTGTTCATTTAGTGAAGTGACAGTGCCAATTTGGTGCTACATGTCCTTTTTTAAAAAAAAATCTCCTGATAGGATAATACTGCAGCCCAAAGATAGCTGTGAGCCAGATTCTTTCCTATTTTTGAGGCTGCCAACTCAGTTAACATTGCTCAAGTAAGAATGGATCATTTTTACTTTTGTTGGAATTACTTGCTCTTGTTAAAATTGTGAAATAAAAACAGGTACCCAGGTGTTCATGTAAGGATTGCATAACTTCCTCCCCACCCGCCCAAAATCACAGCAGGGACTTTTTATTTGCTGACTAGGAATGGACTGAAAGTTACACATTTTCTTACACAAAACAACAAGATTTCAGCCAGTGTGTTACCAGAGAGAGAGCTGATCTTTGATCACATCGAAAGACATGCTCCCTCTTTCCTAGTGCTCGCATCTGAAAAGGTTCTACTTATGTTGTGACAAGGACTGCTGACCTTTTAAAAAAAAAAAGTAACAGATGTTTTCTCCCCTGAAGAAGGGGACACTTCTGTTGATATTTTGGCTGTCACAAATATTTTAAAGGCAAAGAAACTTTTTCCTTTTATCTCCTGTCTCTCAGTATATGCTTCTGTGATTGCATGTGTGTGTAAAGGTTCCCCTTGACATTTAGTCCAGTCATGTCCAACTCTAGGGCGCGGTGCTCATCCCCGTCTCCAAGCCGTAGAGCCAGCATTTGTCCATAGACAGTTTCCGTGGTCACGTGGCCAGCGCGACTAGACACAGAACACCATTACCTTCCCACTGTGGTGGTACCTATTTATCTATTTGCATTTACATGCTTTCGAACTGCTAGGTTGGCAGGAGCTGGGACAAGTGACGGGAGCTCACTCCGTCGTGTGGATTCGATCTTACGAGTGCTGGTCTTCTGACCTTGCAGCACAGAGGCTTCTGCTGTTTAACCCGCAGTGCCACCACATCCCCCTTGCATGTGTGTGTATGCACATACAAATGCTCATACAAAATATCTTTGGGGCAAGATATTAGAAACATCCTGTGCCAGAGAGCAGAAGTTACTTTTTAAAAGCAGTTGGTGGCCTTTATAGTTGTATTTCTGGCTACAGTTTTAAGAAGTCTGCCTGCTACAAGCTGCTGGCTTGTCTTCTGTGGTACAGAATGGACTCTGGTCCCGTCCACATCATAACCACCTCAACACCCACAAAAGAGTACAAAAGTAGCAGCATGCGGTACAGCATGAGCTAGCACTTGCATCATTATGTGATATTCCTCCTACACCGTTACACACTGTAACTATTTTGGAAACTCAAAAAAATCTCTAGTATTACCACAAAAAGGAGTGAAGCTATCCTTGGTTAAGTTATGACCATAATGTAAGAAACGCCCAAACAATGTTACTTGCTTATGCATGTGGAAGGGAAACAGTGCGTCTTTCAGTTGCTTCTGGCTGACAATTAAAAAAATCCTCCCTGGGATCCTTCAGCATGCACCAGGCTAGCAAATGTGCACACTCTTGAGAATCCCATTAGTGGCTTATTGATTGCCAGTGAGGAGCAACTAAATGTTAACACTGTTTGCCTCCCACATGCATAACTAAGCAATAGGATTCCAGCCATAATCTACTCAATAATAACTTCAGGTCCAGTTCAATTCCAACTTATAGTGACCCTTTCCAGGGTTTTTTAGGCATACAGCACTCAGTAGTGGTTTACCGTTCCCTTCTTCCGAGGGCACATCCTGGGACTGTGCAGCTGGCCCAAGGCCACACAGGCTGGCTCTTCTTCTGAGAGGCACAGTGGGCAATCAAACTCCTGACCTCTGGTTCTGTAGCCAATGCCCAATTCACTGAACTACCCAGGCAGGTTTATACCTTCATTATTTAGGGCAGTGTTTCCCAACCTGGGGGTCACAAAGTCAGCTTATATGTGTTGTAGCTCTTGTTAAATAACTTTTTCCTTGACCTTTCAGAGAGGGATATTAGCGTTAGCATATATGTGTATGTATAAGAAACAGGCCTTCTGGAGGAGAGCAAAGCCTCTATTTTTTGAGAAGGGATGACTTTACACCATTAAAAATGCCCTTTTATGCAAACATGGCAGGGGGGGTTGTGACTTGAAAAAGGTTGGGAACCACTGATTTAGGGGAACAAAAGTAACTCATTATTTGTAATTAATTTTTTATGAACATTATTCTTGGCTAGTCTAGAACGTGTGTGATAGAGGAGTGGGGATATAGCTTATCCTCTGCCATGCATCATATCTTAAGTTGAGGGTCCTCTAAATGGAGATGTGTGTAACGATCATTGTGCAGTATTTCCCCAGCATGTTCAAAAGGAGGGACACATTATTCAGCCATGTGGAATGACCTTGGTTGTGTGCCTATTATGTGATGGAAGAGCAGCTTGCCAATCCAGTCCTCCATCAGATACATGACAGTTCTCAAGCACAGGAAGTGTCTAAACCAGGCACCCACTTGACAAACTACAGAGTTTTGACTTGCAAAACACAGTGCAGTGAGAGCCTCCATTTTCCATGGCCCGGGTTCAACCTGAGCCAACTACCCACTTTTTATTCAAGATGGAGTTGAAATCTGTAAGCTAAAATCTGATTTGAAATCTATAAGTTATCACTTTGTCTTGAGAGACAAGAAATTTAAATAAAATTATAATCCATAGTGCCACTTGAACATGTATGGAGTGCAGAAACACAGCCTGTCTTCACATGCCTGAAAGTCGACAGGAAGTTAACCTCGTGGCTGAAGGATATAATTTCCAAGAAGAGTTTGGAAAAGTTATTTTTAAACTCCAAGAATTCTTCTAACTGCAGAAGCAGAGGGCAAGCTGACCAAGACATTTTGCAACTATAGCCCCTTCCCCCTGTCAAGTAACATCTCCTAGTTCTGTTTCCAAGCAAGCTTGTCCTCAGTGTCCCTCTTTCGAGAAATTAATTGAGTGCCAATCGCATTAAATGGAAAAAAAGCATTCCGCTGAATTAACACATTTCCCTGATGCTTTCTGTCACATCCCAGACTTGGTGGGCAAAGAGAAAGACTGTGTGGTATCTTTTAAAATTTGTTTTTCAGCAAAGCCAGGGGGAATCCAAAGAGCTACCGAAACCTACGAGGGTAGCTCTTTCATTACATGTTACGCGTGATTTCAGTATAAACAATTTTCTTAATTAATTAAGCACAGCCATTTAAGTGTCCAGGGATTGTAGCTGTTTATCAGGCTGCAGCAGCATCAATGCATCCCTATAGTACAGAACTAGATGGAGAGCAGACTAATTTAAAATCAAAGTGGGTTATTATATATGTTTGATCATTAGCTGACCACTAGAGTTGATGGGGGAAAGCTCTAATGACCACCAGTGGACGGTTCATTGGTTTTATGACTCTTGATTGCACATCAGTGCAATGAAGTAGGAAGCAGCATGGGGAAATTGCATTGAATCATTGACCATTTGCTTATACAGTCGCTCCTTCTCCTTGATCATCTCACGTTTTATCAAAACCCAGTGTTTCTCTTGGTACCATCTGAGTTGTAGTAATGAGGTTTTATAGATAGAACTCTCAAGAGTCTACAGGACGACTTGTTTCAAAGTCATTTTTTAAGGAGGTAGCCATGTTAGTCTCCCTTACAGCAAAAGCAACAAAGGGCCTTGGGACACCCTTTGAAAGGAAGCTGGGCAACCACGTTTGGGTACTTTTACTGGTATAACGTTCATCTATTTTATGCACCTATGAAAAAGAATCCAAGAAAGAATTATTTTGACCTGTATGATAATCAGGTGGGAAAGAGTTAAGCAGCTTCCCTGTCTCTCCCTCTCTCTCTGTCCCTCCCTTCCCCTCCCCTCCATATCCCCTCTACATCCTGCTAAGATCTGTCTTGATTTCTTCTTAAATGGTGTAGGCAGAATCTCCATACTGTTCTGCTACGCCCACCTTGAATAGAGACAGGACTGGCCTATCATTAGGCAGAGGGAGACGGCTGCCTCAGGCTGTGGATGCTGGAGGTGGAGCCTGTTGAGGTGTTTGAAAACAGAGCAAGCTGTATGTGCTGCACAGCCTGGCCTTCACCAACCTCAGCTAGGCTGCTGTTCTCAGGTTTGGCAGTAGATTCTCTGTTGTTCCCAGTGCTGGAGCGAGATTGAACTTCCCGTTTCATCAACTTCTGTACATACGAAGAATTGGAAGGAGGTACTAGCTGTGCCTTTACTTGGAACAACAAAACGTCTGGGCCCTTCCCTGAACATATACTGTGGTCAGATTGGTCCATGCCAGTTTTACAAGTGTTCACCAATAACTCCACTTCATCCCTCTTCTCGATTAATTTGCACTTTTAAAAAATCTGTGTCCAAATTCACATTTAAATATGCATTAAAGTACATATTTTCTGTCAAAAAACAAATGTTGACCAATTTCTTTTTTTTTCTTTTGAGCCAAAAACAGTGTCACAACATTTACCAAATGCTTAATCTGATGTATAGCTACTTTCCCATCAGCATATTGGTCCAGAACGTGCAAATCAACTCAGCTCATACCAGAATTCTGTCAATCAAGCTTCCTTGCTACAATGTGACATTTACGAATGCCTACTTCTCCTGCATTTTGGGCCTCACAAACACCCGTATTTGGCTACTTCATCATGAGTGAATAAGATCACAAATAGTGATCTGGTTTAGTCCGCTAGATCAGGAGTCCCCAACCCTCAATCCGCGGCCTGGTGCCAGTCTGTGGGCTTCGCAGGACCAGGCTGCAGAGACAGATCTCCCGCCCCCCGCACGCATGCATGGTGGGTGTGGCGCACTTGTGCACATGCACGGGACAGCGGCATGCTCACGGGCGGGCATGGTGCATGTGTGCACCCCACTCACCCGCAAGTGTGCCCCGCCATCCATGCATGCGCATGAGCGCACCACGCCCATCCGTGAGTGCGCCCCGCTCACCCGCACATGCACCTGAGCCCACCACTCCCATCCGTGAATGTGCCACGCCCACCAGTGAGTGCGGGGGTGCCCCCCCCACGCACGGACCCCCCCAACCGGTCCACAGTTCTGAAAAGGTTGGAGACTACTGCGCTAGCGCAGTGGTCCCCAACCTTTTCCCAACCTCAGACTGGTTGGGGATGTGTGGCATGCTCATGCGGGGGGCGTGTCGCGCTCGTGGGGGGTGTTGCACTCACACACATGTGCAGGGGGTGTGTCGCACTTGCAGGGGGCGGAGCACGCTTGCGGGTGGAGCGCTCGCAGGGGGCAGGAGATCTGTGTCTGTGGCCTGGTCCTGCCTTGGCCGCGGACTGCTGCCAGGTCACGGACCGGGGGTTGGGGACCCCTGTGCTAGATGATCATGAATAATGCACAACTCCATTTTCTTTCCTTTTAAGAGCTTGTGTGACAGTGGCCAGAATCCTGTTTGTGCTCACGTAAGGTTTCCATAACCTATTGTGGCTATTTGCAGCTAACTGATGAGGCTGTGAGGTGGTGTCTTCGTTGCATGCCTGGTCAACCACCTGATTGCACAACTGAGATGCATCCTGGCATCTCGCTGGTTAGCCACAATTAGCCATAACAAATTATGGCACTGAAATTAAATAATTATCGTGCACATTATGTATAGCCATCTTGCAATATGCCACAAATTATGCGTGGAGTCTGAACATTGCCAGTCATCTAATGGAAAATGGGCTTACTGCTCCCTTCTTGTCTCTGTGTTAAAACATAGGTGATGCCGAAAACGCATGTTTTCATGTTTCCAAATTATTTTCCTATCAGAAGCAAAGATTGAGAGGGCACAACTCTAGATACCCGACAGGCAGTTGAATGCTACTTTCAACACTGGCGAAGTAACATTGCCCTCTATTGCACATACCTACAAAGACGTAGAACAAATCATGTGGGATATGAGGATGTTTTCCTCTAGCAGAGGGGGATGAGAAGGGGACACAGGAGAACTGGCTGTTGCTGCTGCCAGCCGCTACTACCTAGCATCTGCCATTTGAGACTATTGCATCATTCCACCGAACGGTGGGGCCGGCCAACACAAAGAGAAGGCAAAAGGAAATCAAAGCCAATGGCAACAGTATAAGGAGATACATATTTTGAGGTATTCGATATTCAAAGAATCCAGAACCACAAATCATATATACATATAAAAATCAATGAAACACATTTCATAACATTTTATAACAACATATAAAACTTACTGGTCATTCCAGGACAATTTGAATCACCTTCTGTAAAACATTGACATTTTGTGTTTCTGGGGCAAATGAACAAGGACAACTATGTATTTGAGGGTGGGGAAACCTTTTCAAACACAGCAAAAAACAAAATGTGTTCCACCGCCACACATTGTGACACAGGAACAGAACTACAGCTAGTGACATTAAGAAATAAAGGGTTAAGCAGATCAACGGCCTGGAGTTGGTATAACATAGTTTCTCTATCTCCCTTCATGCCAGGCCAGTATCCTGCTCAATATTTATGAGCGCAAAACTCCAGCTGCAGAATCGGCTGTGATGATCTAATATGAGAGCAGTCATATGACTGGTTGCATGTGAGGATTACAAAAGGATTGACTAGCAATCCCCCTCTCTGTTTCTCAATCAAATGCACTCTTTTGAAATATGTTTTAGAGATAGGAAAGAGAAGGTTGGGCTTTATTACATTCTATCCCTGCCACACAGCGGGGGGGGGGGGGTACAACCTATCGCTCAAGATGTTTGCTGCATCCCATGATCTTTCTTTATGACTTTTCTTTTAATAACCTTTTCTCCATGCAGAGCTCCTGTGCTCCAGACAACTATTCAAGAGATGGGCCTTTCCTTTCTGAGCAGGTAATGTCATCAGACCCAGACTAGAGATGGGGGTATTCGTATTCGTATACAAATACGAATATCCCCGCACAGGTGGCGTTAATTTATTTATTTATTTATTTATTTATTGGATTTCTATCCTGCCCATCTAGACCAAAGGTCTACTCTTTACAAATTTAAAAACAATAAAACCAAAAACATATATTATAGATCCAAGGTGGCAAAAGTATAAGAAATTAAGATGCGGCAGAAGGGAAAGCCTGCCCAAATAGCCAGGTTTTAAGTTTATTCCTGAAAACACCCAGAGAGGGAGCCAGGCAGATCTCCACTGGCAAATTGTTCCAAAGGCGAGGGGCCACTGCCGAGAAGGCCCTGTTCCTCGTTCTTTCCTTCTGGACCTCCCTCGGCATTAGGCCCCTCAGCCACCCAGCCTGGCTGGAACGAGTGACTCTGGCAGAACTGGGTGGGAGAAGGCACTCTGCCAGATATTGAGGTCCTAAACCGTTTAGGGCTTTATATGTAATCGTAAGAACTTTGAAATCAACGCTGAAACGAATGGGCAGTCAATGCAAGGCGGCCAGAGTGGGGGAAATATGTTGGTACCTTTTCACCCCTGTAAGAAGTCTGGCCACCGCATTCTGTACCATCTGAAGTTTCCGCGTCAGTCTCAAAGGCAGCCCCACATAGAGCACTTTACAGTAGTCTAATCTTGAGACTACGAGCACATGGACCAAAGTGGTGAGCGCCCCCACATCAAGATAGGGATGCAGCTGGGGAATCTGCCGAAGGTAGAAATGTGCGGAACGGACCACTGACAACACCTGGGTCCCCATGGTGAGCACCAGGTCCAGATGTACACCCAAACTGCGAACCTCACTCTTAGTGGTAAGAGTCACCCCCCCTCCAAAGGAGAGGGAGTTTCCCAAACCACTGATGTCTGAGACACCCACCCGAAGGACCTCCGTCTTGCCTGGATTCAGCCTCAGCCCATTCTCCTGCATCCATTGCTGAACAGCCCCCAGGCAGCGCTCAAGGGATGAAACAGCATCCACTGTTGTTGGAAAAAAAGGAGATGTAGAGCTGGGTATCATCAGCGTACTGGTAACACGAAGCCCCACATCCCCGATGACCCGACCCAGCGGCCTCATATAGATGTTAAATAGCATTGGAGAGATAATCGAGCCCTGCAGAACCCCACAATTGAGGCTCCACAGGGCCGAGAAACTCTCTCCAATCTGCACTCTCTGGGGATGGTCCTCCAAGAAGGAACGGAGCCAGGCAAGAGCCAGGCCACCGATTCCCAACTCGAGCCTCCCCAGGAGAATACCGTGGTCGACGGTATCAAAGGCGGCTGGGATATCGAGGAGGACCACTTGCACCCTGTTAAAAAAAAAGCAATTATCATTATTCACTTGCTTACGAATTCTACAGTATAAAGACATGCTACAGTAGTCTGGGTTAGAGATGGAGTATTCGTATATGAATATCCCTGCACAGGTGGCGTTAACAAGGGTCCAGCCCCATGGGGCCGGACGGTCCACTCACTGATCCTCCGTAGACAGTGCAGTTCTACGAATGGCTCCACAGTGCGCGATCCACTCGCCACTCCTGGCAGGAGGCGGGAGGACAAGACTCGCTGCAAGGTTGAAGAGTGGCGAGTGGATCACGAGCTGCGGAGCCATTCGTAGAATCGCACCGTCCACGTCCACAGTGGATTGGTGAGTGGACCACCCGGCCCCATTTGGCTGGACCCTCGTTAACACCACCTGTGCGGGGATATTCATATACGAATACCCCCATCTCTAACCCAGACTACTGTAGCATGTCTTTATACTGTAGAATTCGTAAACAAGTGAATAATGATAATTGCTTTTTTTTTAAGGGTGCAAGTGCCTGTTTTAAACCTGGAAAACTTTTCCAAACTTTTAGCAACATGCCCATAGCATGCATAGACCATTCAAGAAACTGAACAACCACAAGAACTCTTGCAAACTCCTCTTTCAGAGCAAGGGAAGGTTGTAGGCCCAGAGACCCCCTGCATACACAGCATGTACAAGGAGATCAAACAAGAAAGCATTACAGAAATATATGCCATAGCCATTAGGTACAGTTCCTAAAGTAAGTTGTAGTTAGAATAAGCCAATTCGAATCAATGGAATTGATGAAGACGTTGACTCACAAATCCCTGTTGGTTCATTGGGTTTGCTATAGTGCCGTTTAGTACAGTAAACAACAGGATTTGGGCTGCTGTGTACAAGCCTTGGACAAAAACAAAGTCAAAGGCAGAAATTGGAAACTGAAGAATTACCAGGCAGAACCTAAATTAGAACTGTCCCTAATGTAATGGTGGACATACCAGTTTCCAATCCATGTCTTAGTTTTGTGCATTGATTTGTAACTGTATGTATCCAGTTTCTTCACCAGTCACAAACTGTTTTTTAAACACAAACATTCATACGAATTGTATATAGTCACTTGCATGATATATGGAAATTTGGATAGAATTTCCTCTAATTTATGCATTTTTCCTACATTTCTGAGCCAAGAACTGCACCACAAAGTTAGAAAAACTGCCAATCCAAAAGACAAGTGTGATCCAAAAGATTAAAGATCCAAGAGATTAGACCAGGAAGTAAAAAATGGGGAGGAAGCAAAATGCTCCTCCATTTTCCAGCCGGTCAATGGTCATCTAGATCCAAAGTTTTTCACAGCCGTGGTACCATAACAAGATGAAGCCGTCAGGCAGGCCTCTACTGAAACAGAGGTGAACTTAATTTTATAGAGTGAATCCTTTGCAGAGAGTTGGTGAGACTTTATGGAATCTGAAGGATCTTTGAATGTTCTTGGTATTTCTTTGACATCCTACTGGCACAGCTATCACATTTGTCTTTAACTCAATCATGCTGTGACATATTTTGTTTTGAATGTCTCTCATATGCTTGATATCCTAGAATAAAGAATTGATGAGGAAAAAGTAAATAAATAACTTTGAAATTAACTCTGGAAATCCATCATATATGGGAACCAGTGTTTGGGACTATCACAAAAGACAGTCTTCAGTGGAGAAAAACTTCCAATATTTTAAATATGGGAGAGAGAAAAGATGAGGCTTCTTATCTATGGGTACATGACGAACACTGTAATCCCATACCAAAGGCAAGCTAGTTATAAGAGATCTTTGACCAGCAGGAATCTCCTGTTGCTGGCAAAAATGCCCGTTCTAGCTTTCTTCCTGTGCTGGCAAAGGAATCTCTTTAAATGATGTCACATCTAAACCTCTTCTCTTCTGATGCAGCCACAATGCTAGCACAAAGGTAGCCCAAGGTAAAAGTAGTCTTCAGTCATTTCCAGCATCCCTGGGTTGAACGTTTTGGATTCAGCACAGCTTCAGCTAGTCTATTGTCAGCTAAGCTGGTCCTCAGCCAGCTTGGCTAATTAAGACTGCTCCTCAAGAGAGAGAGAGAGAGAGAAAGAGAGATGCGGAAGGAAGCAATGTTCAACATGAGAGCTAAAGAACACTTTCCTGGGAGAACCTGCTTTGGGTGAGGGGGCTTTAACTTGGACATCTCAAGTTTTTTTAAAGGATAAAATACTACACTGGGCAGGTGGGCAGGCAGGGAAGCAGGAAAACAAAAAGCAGCAGTGCTTGGCAGAGGTGGACAAGCAGAGACCGACTCCCAGATCAAAGGCAATCTTTCTAAGTAGACGGTCCTCTTACTGGAGGATGCTGTAAATATGTAAGTTGGAATATTGGGGAGATATAATGGATTGGAAATTAAATGCAGTTAAACTGAATGTAAAATGGAGACTGGACAATTGTCAGGTAGAATTTAATTTAGAACTGTCTCTAAACAAATGGTAGACAAGTCTGGGTTTTGTGTATTCAGTAATATCACTGTGCTGCTGAGTTTCCACATCCATCTGTGATTTTTTTTAAAATTGCATTACATTTACATTAAATGTATATGTACTCTTCCACTATATACAGAATTTTGGACATAGTGTTTCCTAATATATGCATTTTTCCTGCATTTTTGGAGCCAAGAACTGCACCACATAATTAGACTACATAGCAATTCAAAGGCTAATTAAATGCAGTTCTTTGCTCAAATAAATATAACTGAAATGGACAACAAAAGTTAAAAATAGTGGTGTTCATTGTGATTCAGATATGAAGAAAACACACAATACAATCAAGATATGTGTGTTACGGGAATAAAAGAAATATGTGTCCTGGCGGAATTCAGATGAATGTCCAATGGCACATACATATACAGCCATACAAACAATAGGGTTTTAAAAAAATCAACCACATGGAGAAAGCAAATCTGATATGCAACAACCAAGGACAATGGGATGAGAGGGGTAATTTTCACTACCTGAAATACAGATAGACTCACCCAAAATAAATAGATCTCACCACAGACCACAGTCAAAGCAACTACAGGCTTCTTGCCCTTCCTCCTGCTAACAGTGCTAAACCAGAGAGGACCTGTATCAGAGAAGTGACCTCACAAAATCCCTCCCTGCAAGCAGTATGATTGGAACCCACGGTGATATTCTTGCCTCAGGTTGCCTGTTAGAGCTGTCAGTGAGCAAAGCCAGCTCCTCTCCTGCTCAAACCACATTGTTGGGGACATACTGGCCCAAATGCTCTTACCTAGTCCTGCTGGTATAGCACCACTGGCATGACATTTGGAGATGAATTGCCCCAAGTTAAGAAACCACTATCAATGGGGGATTGGAAAACCAGTAAGTATTTATTTGTTAATACGGCCCATGGGGGGGGGGGGGAACAAGCATTTAACCCTTGCAGTGCAGGAGCAGTTGTTTTTTCTAAACTAAAACCTCGGCATACGGGTTTTAATTGCAGTATTGGCACTTATAAATAAATAAGTTGATTTTGTGTTGCAGTTTGGGCACTCGGGCTCAAAAAGGTTCACCATCACTGCACTAGGTGCTCAGAGGCAGCCACTGCCCTCAAGCAGCAGATTTTGCAGTACCAGTGTATTTTTGCCATCTATCCATGGCATGGATCCACATGAATTTTAATGTACGCTCATCTCCAAATCATTGCCCATCTCCATTTCCTCAGTTGTGGCACTGGCGTGAGAGGTTGGACTGTAAGCTTCTTTCAAGTGGCATATTTTCTCCCCACTTGTACTCTGCAAGGAGCTGTCCATGGAGTGCTCATGGTGTTGATGATGAAGATGAGGCTTGCCAGGTCTCAGAGAATCAGCTGCTGTGCCAGGAAATGGCTGGGCTCTCCTGAATCTCCAGGCCAGGCAAACAAATGTGAGGAGTAGTGGTGGAAGGGAAGGAGCGAGTCTCGTTTATTGTTACGGGGTGGCCATAGTGTTTGGGTACCCAACGCCAACCCTCTCCGAATGGCACCAGGGCTCACTGGCTTCCTGTGTCTGTCCAACACGACACATAATATACTTGCTTAGGAGCTCAGACAGGGAACCCACAATGCCTAGCTCACTCACACATGCATGGAGAAATATTATGTTCCCAATTCCTGTGACATCACAAGGCCCCACACCATGACTTCACAAAGACCCACCCCAGGCATTGGGCCCCAGATATAATGAGGGGATGGGGAAGATAATCCCGTGACAGCCCCTGACAAACAAGACAACACTTCAAAACCATTCCAGAAAAATTCTTTTATTGGTTTTGGAAAAGAGGCTAAACGGGTATCCTCAGCGGAGACAACGGCCTGGTTCAGCTCCAGCAGGACGCCTGCCTTCTGGTCCCTCGCATCCTCCTGGGGAAGAGGAAGCTTCGGGCCCTGCAAGAGAAAGAGAGAGAAAAAAACAACTAAGGGGCGAGCTTGTCCACTGCCGTCAACCGGCTTCAACCCAGGCGTATCCACTGACCAATGTTCTGGCAACTTCATCCCGAAGTTCCGCCTGCCAACATCTGCTGGCTTCCGCCAGGAATATCCACCCGTTCATCCCTTCCACTCTGCTTCTGAAGCCAGCCTCCGCCAGCTCCCGAATGCTTGGGTCACACTCACGCCCCGGCGACATCCCCACGGAACGCCAGCCAGCCCATTCACACACACATTCACACACACACCAGCCACCCCCCCCCGACACACACACACCTTCACTCCACCAGCCATTCACACACACGCCCGGGCTTCCATCCACCGATATCCACCAAGCTTCTGCCAGCTGGTTTCAGGAGGCTAACGTCCCCCGGCTTCATCCGCCAACCTCTGCCGGCCTCCCCCTTGCGGCCTCAGCCAGCTTCCGCAGGGAGATTCCACCAGCTTCTGTCTGCCAACGTCCACCGACTTCCCCCCGGTCCATTGCCGACATCAGCCAGCTTCAAGCCACGCATCTCCGCCAGCCTCGAGCTGTTAACTCGCAAGCCCACTTAGCAAGTTCAGCTGCTTTCGCGAGAGAACTTGCCTTGGGCAGAAGGGCTGGGTCCCCTGCAGCCGCTGCCGCTCTCTCTGCCGGACTGCCCTCTGGCCACTGGCCTCCCTTCTGGTCTCCTGCCCTGCCCAGCAAGCCCCTTTTATCTGCCAGCAGAGAGGTGGGGCCCCCGTGAGGTCACAAAGACCCAGGTGAATGGGGTTGGGTTCCCAAGGCGGCAGCAGCACCCTCGGGATTGGCTGAGTCCTGAAGATGATGTCAACAGTCCCTCTGATCATGTGATTCACCCACAAAAGCTTGCATTGTGCATGATTTTTTTTAAATATCTAATTTTTTATTAGTGGCTTATAAATGTATCCTCTGTCACCAATCCCTCTGATTGTTAAATCTCCCCATGTTGGCCTTCTGACAGGATTCTAGGCTGGTGCTCCAAAATGTTATCTTCCAGCATTTGCACCAAAAGGAACTTTCCTAAGCCCTGAGCTGGGGGGGGGGGGGGGAATGAAAGTAATAAATGGATAAGGATGGGCACAGTCACACAATGCAGCCTTTGACCCTTTTGGGTTGGTTTTTTTGTTTTATTTTTTATTTTTTGCCTCTTTTTCGACATTTTTTTCTTGCCCTTGCCATGAAAAAGATATTATAAGGAGCCCGTTAAGAAAAAAACCTAAGTGTTTGAAACACATACCAGTACTTTAACACCATCCCTGCACTATCAAAGATGCAGCAGTGTTTCAAAGACTCTCCCAGTCTTTGGAACTCCCTCCCACTGGAAGGCAGATTTGCCCCATCTTTGCTGTCGTTCCACAAGCTGGCGAAGACGTTCCTCTTCAGGCAAGCTTTCCCTTATGGACTGGCTGCCTGGGTTGGGATCTTGAATGGACTGTTCTGCCTTATTGCTTTGAACGCGTTTTTGGCGTTGCTTTTGTTTACTGTTTTTATTGGGGTATTTGTTCCTGTAAATTCCTTTTTCCAGAACCTTTTGAAGCATGGCTGTCAGGGACTGAACCTGCAACTTCCTGCATGCCAGACTTGCTGCCAGCCTCTGAACTAAGTTACTCCCGTCACATTCTCCATTGCTGGTGCCATCATTAGCCTTAGGTGGCCTTTGGTTATGGATGCCTGGCACCTATTATATGTAGGTGCTTGCATACTGGTGTTTGCATAAGGTTTGAGTAACGTGCCCTGGCTAATTGAAAGGTGCCAAGGAGTGTCTGGGTCACATACCTGGTCATGTGCCTGATTTGTGCAATCAGGATGTACCCCAGCACTTCATCAATCAGCTGCAGGTAGCCATGGCAAGTTACTCATATCTTATGCAAGGGCCAATAGGATTCCAATTAAAATGTCTATAAATAGAAAGTGCTTCCTTTCTGTCTCCCTTTCAGCATTGAGCACACTGCTGCAAAAGTACTGCAGACAGCTGGGTAGACATCCATTTCTCTCAGGCTGGACATACAGTAGGACCCCTGTATCCGCTGGATCAGTATCCACAGTTTCACTTATCCGTAGTCTGAAATTTTGAAAACGATTAAAAGAAAAAGAAAAAAACTAGAAATAGGTATTTTCACAATGTATTTACCCAAACTGGCCACTACAGGGAGCCCGAGACCATAGTAGGTATTGTTATTGTTGAAGAATAAATAGCATGGTCTCTGGCTCCCTTGGTTGGCCAGTTCTGGTGATATAGGTGAAAATACATATTCTTGGATTTTGCTCTTTTACCATGCTAATTATTATTATAGTGTTCACTATTATCCACAGTTTTCAGCATCCGTGGGGGGCTTGTAACCAATCCCCCACAGATATGGGGTTCCAACTGTGCTTTCTGATTCAGAAACTGTGTTTTCTAGTTCCAAAATTACTCCCCATGTCAACATTTGTACATACATAGTGTGTTATGCATACCCGTACAAATTGCTTCCTTACCAAAATGCTGAAATCAAGTCACAGCCAGCTGAACTCACACACCTGCTGACACAAGAAGGGGAATACACTATAAAATTATACAGAAGATGAATAAAGTGGATAGAGGGAAGCTCTTTTCCCTCTCACGCAATACCAGAACCAAGGGACATCCATTCCAATTGAGCGTTGGGAGAGTGAAAACAGACAAAAGAAAGTATTTCTTGACCCAGCGTGTTGTTAGTCTGTAGAACTCCTTGCCACAGGATGTAGTGATGGCATCTGGCCTAGATGCCTTTAAAAGGGGATTGGACAGATTCCTGGAGGAAAAGTCCATCGCAGGTTACAAGTCATGATGGGGATGTATAATTTCCAGGCTTCAAAGGGAAGTACCTCCAAATACCAGCTGCAGGGGATGGTATCAGGAGACAGGTATCTAGTTGTCTCGTGTGCTGCCAGAGGCATCTGGTGGGGCCACTGTGAGATACAGGGAGCTGGACTAGATGGGCCCTTGGCCTGATCCAGCAGGGCTCTTCTTATACGTTCTTATGTTCTTAAGGAGCTGAAATTCCCAAAGCTTCCCAATATAATATTAATAATATAAGCGTATTCAGTGTTAACACCTCTAGAATAAAACATTAATAATGTTGTACTTCCTGTCATTGCAAAATGTGATACATGTGATTGTGGAATTCATAGACTCAAAGTATCATAAAATAATTGAGTTGGAAGGAGCGTACAAGGCCATGGGGTCCAACCCCCTGCTCAATGCTGTAATCCAAGTCAAAGCAGATCTGACACAAGGTTGACCAATTTTCTCTTGAATGCCTCCAACATGGGTGCACTCACCACCTCCCAAGGTAACTGGTTCCAATGTCATACTGCTCTAACAGTTAAGAAGTTTTTCTCTATATTCAGCCTAAATCCGGCTTCCTGTAATTTGGGCCTTTTATCATGTGTCTTGCAGTCTGGGATGAGTGAGAACAGATCCTGCCTCTCCTCAGTACAACTGCCTTTCAAGTATTCGAAGAGTGCTATCATATCTGCCCTCAGTCCCCTTTTCTCAAGGCTAAACATTTTCAGCTCTTTCAGCATTTCCTCATAGGGCTTGGTTTCCAGTCCCCTGATCATCCTCAGGTGAGTAGAAACCATCATCCTGGACATGACTACAACAGAACTCTTCCAAATGTTGAAAAAGAGAAAACACCTTGCGGCCTGGTGGGAGACGAGTGAGCAGAGTGAAAATCTGAATTAGCCCCAGGATAGACCTGCAAGGAGAAAAAGTGAGGTGGGAGAGAAAAGAAAGAGAAGCGAGAAAAAGAAAGGGTGATGGTTGGGAAT
This sequence comes from Intellagama lesueurii, assembly GCA_037013535.1. Classification (NCBI taxonomy): domain Eukaryota; kingdom Metazoa; phylum Chordata; class Lepidosauria; order Squamata; family Agamidae; genus Intellagama; species Intellagama lesueurii. The sequence goes on along the minus strand of JBAJHW010000001.1, from coordinate 216,759,688 downwards.
CCGGGAGGAGGAAAAAAGAATCACGACAGCTGAGTGGAGAGGAAGACTGGGTCACGGGATGGGTCCATGGGAGGACGAGCCAAGAACAGGTATGCCTCGGTAGATGAGAAGGAAGAAGCAGCGGGAAGCACGAGAGATTTGAGGGCTCCTAAATCATGCCAGGAGGAGCACCGGTGCTAGTTTTGAATTAAAATGAAATACGCAGGCAACAACAACAAAAGAGAGCAGAATAGAAAATGACTGATAAAGGAGGAAAGCAAACTTAATTCTAAATATTTTAAAGATGACAAACGTGTGGGGGAGGAGGCATGGAGCCATTGGAAGCGTTGCAGGGGTGCTCCTGTTCTCCCCTCAATTTTAGCCTTCCAGTGGACAAGCTAAATCCCTACATAACACTACTCTTTATGACTCTTAATAGATCATGATTAAGTTTGGAAAGTAAGGAAAAACCTACCAATGATTAATAAGAGTCTGGACAATAAATTAATACCAGTGGCTGTGCTTTGCATGCCTGTATTTTCATTATAGCTGGTGTTGCAGGCAGGTGGCCCAACTGTCTTGTTCCTGGGGCCCTATATTTTAGGTCAATTCACATTGACCCATTTGCTGGAAGAACTTGCTTTGTAGCTAGACATTTGCAAACCTAAACATGTCTCCTCAGAGTCCAACTGAGCTGAATGGAACATACTGCTGGGTAAGCAGGCACAGGACTGCCTCCCCCCGCCGCCCCCAGAGTGTGCTTCTGGATCAGGCCTTTAGTACCATTGCAATCAACAGTCATGGAAAGATGTATTCTCAGTATAACAGTTATGAATGGTACACTAGAAAGAGGTCTTGTGAATGATAACACCACATGCAAATCTTAGCACAGGTCAGGCTTTTGCCCATCAAAGCAAGAATACAGGAAGCTTCTCTGCGTGTCTAGTAAGTCAGCAGCAAATTCAGTGCCTTAGGCCCCAATGAAAACGAAAGAACAGAACTATGTCTCTCTCTCAAACTGAGAGAAATCAAGGCTTGCATTCATAGACACATGAACCACTAGGCCAGTGATGGCGAACCTATTGCACGCGTGCCACAGCTGGCACACAGAGCCCTCTCTGTGGGCACACGAGCCATAAGTCGCCATAGAGAAATACTTAGCCGTCCTCCAATCCCGGATTTTGGCACTCCCCTCTGCTGGTGCAGTGGTCCAGCGGAGGGGTGCAATGGCGACCATTACCGGTCTAGCCCAATGGGGGATTGGAGGACCAGTATTTATTTGTTAATACCGCCCATAGGAAAAAACAACAACCAAGCATTTAACCCTTGCAGTGCAGGTGCAGTTGTTTTTTCTAAACTAAAACCTCAGCATTCGGGTTTTAATTGCAGTATTGGCACTTTGAAATAAATAAGTTGATTTTGTGTTGCAGTTTGGGCACTCGGGCTCAAAAAGGTTCACCATCACTGGTCTAGAACATACTGCATGGGATGACTCTGTGTGCAGCGGACAAGGTCTGTGGCGATTTCTTAACTTGGGGCAATTTGCCTCCAAACGTTACACCATGTGCCTTGCCGCACAAGAGGAATTTGGACATTGTTGGCCTTTTACCCATTCTTTTTAATTGTCTGAATCTCCAGGTTGCTCCAGAATGCCTTGGTATAGTTCATTCCAGGACCAAAGCTGGGCATTTTGACTTTGCGCAAATCAATCCAAATCAAGCCAGTCTGGTCTAATGTTCAGCAGAAGCAGGTGCTCAGCCCTCAAATGCCACATTGCTTCCTGCAGAGCAGTGTTCTTCGATGTAGCATGTAAGTGAAAGAGCCATGGGAGCTTTCACGTGTGTGTGAGGAACGTGTGCAAAGATAAACTGAGGGGAAATTGTGCTTCTCCTCTTTTTCTTGGTGTTTATTTCTATTATTTCATTGCTTTTTTTATATACTTCTTGACATGTACCTTCACTTCTATGGGTGGGTGGGTGGGTGCGTTACAGCATTTTCATTGGTTTTCTTTCTTCCTCTTTTCAACAAACAAATTGTCATTCTGATGCAAAAGCCAGATTCCCTCCTGTTTTTTGGCCCAGAGACAGCAGGGGCCCTATTTCTTTTCCTTTTTAATTACAGATAATTAACACTTTTTCCTGCATCACTTTAAAATGGTGATTTATCTCTTGAAACTATAACTCTTCCCTCCTCCTCCTCCTTCTTATTCTTGGATATGAAAAACCATACAGGAGCAAACCATTTCTAGAGGTGAAATAGTAGGTTTACCATACTCCAGTTCTCTAAAGCCGGGCACGCTAATTTGTATATTGTGCATATTAGACTACCAAATTTGCATAATATAGAACAACTGTGGATTTTTCTACAGTTACATAAATGTATTGTTGTATTGTTTTTCTACCTGTATATTTTGGCCTTGGCATCGTTTTTATAGTAACCACTGATATGAGGAAGGCAGTATAGTGTAATGGTTAGAGTGTTGGACTTAGCATAGGGAAACACAAATTCAAATCCCAGCTGAGTCAGAAAACTTACTCTGTATGCTTGGACCAGGCAGTACTTCTCAGCCAAACATACTTTACAACGTAATTTTTAGAATAAAACAGAGAGAAGGAAACCATGTAAAGTAGCACATATAATATTCTCATGAGAAGGATGGGGATGTTGTTTGATTTGCCATCTTTTTATTTTATTTTATTTTATTTTGCCTACAGATCCATAAGCATGCCACAAGAACCTCACACAATTGACACACTGTCAACTGATTTGCAGGGGGGAAAACACAGGGGAAAATGAGGACAAATTGCAGGTATCAGCAGAAGAAATAAGATGTTGTTTCCTTCAGAGATGCAAACTGAATATTCTGTCATAACTAACCTAGCTTAACTTTATTTGCCATATTTGAATTTCCTTGCACACACAGAGACATGTACACAATACAAACAAGGGACCATGTGCTTCACTGCTTTGAATGGGGCTTTGAAGGGACCATGTGCTTCACTGCTTTGAATGGGAAGTGAAGTGTTGCTTTCACTTCCTGTAACGTTTGCTTGAGCCTTTTAAGTATTTGTGTACTTACTGTTTTTAGCTTGAAATATTGTCTTTTAATGATCTAAGATGCCTTGGGTCCTTTTTGAGGAAAAAGGCAGGGCATGTATAAATAAATAAATAAATAAATAAATGTAGCATTAGCACCTGCTTCCTAAACACCCACCTCCCTTAGCGCTCTCTCTCTCTCTCTCTCTGTGATGTTTGTTTTTACTGCTATGCTATAGCAGTGTGGTGTAGTAGACAGAGTGAAAGACTAGGCCTCAGGAAACCTGGGTTCAAATTGCTGCTTGGCCTTAGAAAGGTAGCTGGCAATATTTTCAGCTCAATGCTTGCTAGAACCCAAGCATGTGAGATGGTAAAACTTTTTGAAGAGTCAATTTGCATTTTGTCCCTATCTGTGTTTTATAAGAACTTACCAGAAACCCCACATTGGCTGAAATCCTGTTGCTTAGCATAGTAAGTTACAACTAGATTAGGCCCATTTGAATCAATGGAACTTATGGAGAAATTAACTCACCAATCCTCCACTGATTCAATGGGCCTACTCTAGTGAGACTTACTATTCTAAGCAAGAGAACTTCAGCCTGTTGCTTCATGTTTGATATAGAAATTGCTTTGAGAGTTAAGAAATTCGGGGGGGATGGGACACAAAAAGTGACACACTTCCTCATTCTGGTCTTGGAATTTGATATTTAATTTATTGAAATCAGGGTCTTAATCTCTGTGCTGATCTAGGTTTGTCTCTTTTCTCTGAGAGGTTCCTTATCCACAACACATGTCTAGCAGGCAGGGGCAATTCTTTCCTCCTCATTGTGGGAACAACTATGCCTATTGAATATGGCTGATTTCAGTTCATTTTTGGGGGAAAATAAAGAAAATTTACACATTCAGGAAAGAAACAAATGGAGGTTTAAAAATGTAAATGTAGGAGAAGGGGAAAGAGAAATGTCCATGTCTATCTTTTGTCCTCTATTAACAGTGAACAGCATCATGGCCAAAATCTTCTTGGGTAGCTATGCAAATGGTGTAACTTTTGGAGGGAAATTGCTACAAGTTAAGAAATCTCTTAGAAATTATCAGTTGCATGCTGAGTCGTACAAGTCAGTATGCGACTGATAATGTCTATGCTGATTTCCTACACTGGATCAACTCACCTTCAAATGTTATGCCAGATGTACTATAACCAGGGCCAGAGCTACCACTACGCGAACTAGGCGACCACCTAGAGTGCAGACCTCAGACGAGGGTTGCAGAACTGACCTGAGGGGCGCAGAACTGACCTCAGAGGGTTGCAGAACTGACCTGAGAGAGGCACAGTTTTATACAGACTAGTTTCTTGAAAAAAATGCAACTGAAAATTTATATTTTAAAATTTTAAGATAAATACCACAACAGTGCTATGGAATACAATTATTTATACAGTCTTATAAAATTTGTCTATATAAAGCAACCCAGGGGTCATTTCATAGACAAAGGGCTGCTGGTACTCTCATTAGCATAACCCATTTGCATATATCACCCCTGGCATCAATGGAAGTAAGCAAAAAACCACTGGGCAAGTAAAAATAAATAAATAAGCACTTTCAGAGTTGCCAGTACTGCGTACCCTTGAGTCCCCCCCCCAGGTGACCCCTGCTGCAACCCCTATTTCTTACCAATGTCCCATTGACACCAGCCACTGTGATCCCCAGGATCTACTTCCTGGGGTTATAAGTCATCAAACTGGGCTAATGGACAGGCAGCAGTGGGGGAGAAAATTTTGGTGAAGATCCTGCAGCTTAGCTTTTGGTCTCTTTTAAGCTACATTCCCCCAGTTATAACTGGAGACAGACATCTAGTTTGGGAGGGGCTCCGCCAATGTTCCCTCTAAGCCAAGTCAGCTTGTGAGCAGAAATTCTACCTTGTGACCTCTGACCTGGAAGATCTACTAATATCTTGCTCATGCCTCTTCTTAAAAAACCCCAAGTTCTGTGTGCCAGACCAACACCCTCTAGTGCAAGTTAGAGGGAACTATGGTTTCACTTTCAATGTGGCAATTCTTACACTGCAACTGCAAGGCCTCTATTGAGCTGAACATACTCGCTTAGATGGTGTTCCCAATGACATTTGGGGAAAAGTGAGTTTCTATCTTATTTTACTCAATTTTTACTTTTCAGTTACTTATGTTATCATTACCTTGTATTTGGGAAATGGAACACTGGGGGAGAGTAAGGCCTTCCTTATTGAAATAGCTTTGTTTGCCTGCTTGCTGAAGTTGTTGCATTTTGCTGGGTAAAGGATGTATCTATATATCTATATAAGAGGGTATAGTTGTGTTCTACACCACTTTGTGGCCACTGTGTGACAGAAAGTGTTGGACTAGATGGGTCATTGGCCTAATCCAATATAGCTTTTTTCTTCTTCTTATAAGGACAGTTCCTACAATGGCGACCTGGTAGTCATTTCCCATAAATTTAATTATGTGATTTTTAATAATAATTTGTTCTGAATGTGTTTGTAAGTTAGAGTTTTTAAGCAGTCTTCTTTGGAGTCATGGCCATGGGCACTGTTCTGAATTGCCTGAAAATGTGCTTGTACTCACTTATAGAATATCATCCAGGTGGGATGCTACTCTGAAAGCTGTACATTGCTCAGAAATCAAGTGCTCCACCCTAAACCCAGCTTTCTCCTGGTCTTGCTTGGTTTGGACTAAGTGGGTATTGCTAACTACAATTCTGGCTTATCCCTGGATTGATCTGAAACATATAAAATATTGTCTTCATCCTAGAGAGAGCTATGGCTGATAAAAAAACGACCATCTGGAGCTCAGTTCCGCAAACAAAAGGCAAAAAGAGCCAAGGAGCAAGGAAAGCAAGAGGGGTTCTTCCAGAAATACCTTTGCACACAGAAAGCAACAAGAACATGACGATACCCTTGTTGAAACTACCACTGAGGAAGCTGTACACGGTGCTCCTTCTACAAGTGATGTAAACTCTAAGAATGAATTTTCACAATTTGTAAGCCTTTAAGTAAAACATAAAGAAGAAAAAGAGGATTTCAAGGAAAGTGAGAGTACTGCAATGACTGCAAAAGAAGATAATGTCGTGCCCAGCTTGGATTACACTGATCCTGCTAACTGGCCTAACTATTGCAGTGATAATTTGCGACAGCTTATAGTACAATATGGACCACAGCAGACACATGACTTTCCAAAAGACTCAAAAACAAGATTTTCTCCTATATACTACAAGAGGAGACTAGCAAATGGTGAAGAGGTGTGCCGTCAATGGCTGATATATTCCACCTCAAAAGATGTGGTTTTTTGTTTTTGTTGTAAGCTGTTCAACAAAGTAAATAGTTCATCAGTGCTACAAGGACAAGGTTCAAAAGACTGGAAGAACATTGGAACAATTCTGTCTTCACATGAGAGAAATCCTCTCCATTTAGAAAACTATCAGACCTGGAGAGAACTTGAATTGCGCTAATATAAAGGAAAAACAGTTGATGATATTAACCAGCAGAAAATCAGGCAAGAAGAACAATATTGGCAACAAATCTTGGAATGCTTGATTGCTTTGGTCAGACTTCTTGGCATGCAAAACTTGGCATTCCGTGGTACTACTCAAAAGTTGTATAGTGCTAACAATGGAATTTTTTTTAAGTTTGTAGAATATTTAGCCCTTTTTGATCCTATCATGAATGAACATTTGTGCATAGTTAAAAATGAAGAAACAATGGTTCACTACTTAGGAAAAGATATCCAAAATGAACTTATACAACTTCTAGCAGGTGCTATAAAGCAGAAAATTTTAGCAGCTATAAAGTCAGCCAAATACTATTCAGTTATTCTGGATTGCACACCTGATGTTAGTCATACTGAACAAATGACAATGATTGTACGTTTTGTCAATGTGATAAAACCATCAGATACTGAAATGTCCAAACCTGAGGTTATGATAAAAGAACATTTCTTGGGATTTGTTCTACTAAAGGACACTACAGGTGCCTTTATGACAAAAACTCTTATTGGACAGCTTGAGCAAATGGGATTACCAATTGAGGATCTGTGTGGTCAAGGTTATGATAATGGGAGTAACATGAAAGGCAAAGAAAATGGCATACAAAAGAGAGTCCTAGACATAAATCCACATTCCTTTTTTGTGCCCTGCTATGCATACTCTTTAAACTTGGTAGTCAATGATGCTGCTAAATGTTGTCTGGAAGCAACAAGTTTCTTCAGTTTGATTGGCAAATTCTAACTAGCCATGTATCAGGCATAACTGTTAAGCCACTGAGTCAAATGAGATGGGAGAGTCGGATTGATGCTTTAAAACCCCTGAGATATCATCTTGGTAGTATATATGATGCTTTAATAGAGATCTTTGATGACACAAGCCTAAAGAATTTATCTGGAAATACTTCTCAAATTTAAGCTAAGGCCCTTGCTGATGCAATTTGTAAATTCAAATTTGTGGTATCCCTTGTTACATGGTACGACATTCTTTTTGAAATTAATCTTACAAGCAAGCTGTTACAAAATAAGGAAAATGATTTAAATTCAGCTACAAGCCAATTGCAAGTGACTAAGAATTACCTTGTGGGCTGTAGGTTGTGATGATCTGAAGGACAGTGGGAATTGTAGTCAAAGAAAATGGAGATTGTTAGCTTCTGCGTAACATGATTTTAAAGCATTGGGATGTGTTAGGCCGTGAGACTGTTTTTCAGAATTACTGCCCGCCTGGTACAGAGGGAACTGAGATAAGAATGCAAGGACATGAAGAGGCCCAGTGAAGACCAAACACCCATACCGGCTAATTGGAAGTGAGATAACACACCTGTGGACTTCATGAGAATTCTGGGTGGAGAGTTGTGTTAAGCCTCTTTGAAGTTAATTGGTTTGCAGCTATTGGGCATAAAGGAGAAGGAGGTCTTAGACATGTAGAAAAGATGGATGATGGGATGTGTTTGTAGTATCAGTATCGGGATCCGTATCATCTTCGGATGGATCGAGTTAAGTGTTGGAATGCTTACAGAATGTAGCAAGGAAAATCGGTTTGTCTTTTTAAAACCAGAAGGAGGAGGGGGGAATAGCCCACCTTAGAAGCTACAATGATTACTTAGCTTAGTTTTTAGTGTTTCTTATTTTAATAAGAAATAGCAGCTTTATTTAACCATTGTAGTCTTTGGATATGTTTATGCTAATGCTTTTGCAAACAACTGTTTTCTATGAATCTATATTTTCTTAATAAAAACAAATATAACCTTAACTGAGGGCTAGTCTCTTGAACAGCAGGGTTACACCTAGATCCAGTAGATTGGAAGAAGGTCATTAACTTCCTACCACGAGAGGTCCTACCTTACAGAGCTGTTGTGTGTTCTGAGGAAACACAAAGCCCATGCTTAAGTGCTTTAAGAGTAAGCAAAGTTTTCTTTTAAGGTCAGGCTTGTCCATGGGGCATATGCTATGCACTTCTGAGGCCTAAGAGGACCAACCTCAGTGAAACAGATGGTAGATCTGCACCCACAGTGACTCCCTGTCCAACCTCATACTCTCTTTAGGGAGAGGTGAGTGTGACATAGGTGTGATGTGAGTTTTCAACAAGTTTTGATGGATGCTACTGAGATTAGAAAGGAGCTAGAAATACTACCAAACTTTGAGACAGAACAAGTTAGAAAAGGAGAACAAAAAAGCAGTTTGAGTATGAAGCACAAGAGGAGGCACCACAAGATCCAAAGCAGAAATTCAAAATAAGTTTCTATTATGCTGTCTTAGACATGGCCATACAATCTGTTGAAGAGAGATTCCAACAGCTACAACAATATAATTCCTTGTTTGGCTTCCTGTATGACATATACAAGATCAACAAAAAATTTACTGAAGATGTACTTAAGGTCTGCAAGCCAATGAAGATGGCTGCATAGAAGATCGGCTCTGCTCAAAGCCCTGAGAAAATAAACAAGTAAGCGTGAATGTTTATAATTTGAGAGTTAAAACATTCTAAGCTGCCTAGATATGGGAAAGGCAAAAAAGAAAACATCAAAAGAAGTCCCGGCTGAAGCCACAGTCCCTTCAGATAAAGACGAAAACCTGTCCAGATCATCAGGATCCAAGAGCGAGAGCGAGGCGACTGGTAAGGCAAAGGGACGAGGGAGAGAAAAAATTAATAAAGATAAGGATGAGATGAGGCAGCTAATAAAACAATTAAGAAAGAACTTACAAAGCGATATGAAGAGAGTAATTGCACCTCTAGAACGAACTTTAATGGAGGTGAAATCAAACATCAGTAAAATACAACAGACAGCAGACGCTGCATTTGACTTGGCACAGAATCTGCAAACAAAAAATGAAGAATTGGAAAGGCAGATGCAACAATTAAGAGACAAACTCACTGATCAAGAAAGTCGTTGGAGACGCTACAATATCCGTTTGAGACATTTTAAGGAATCTGAGACAGGAGAGGAGGATTTAAAACAAATAATCTTAAAATGGATACAAGAACTTTGCCCGGACCTCGAAATCACTCCCAAAGATCTGGACATAGTTCATTGGGTCGGGAGAAGATCAAAGAATTGGAGGAGAGACATACTGGTGAGATTTGTCTCATTTACAATAAAGACAGATGTTTCCCGTGCTTTGAATAAATTACAGGAGTTAACATATGAATGAGAAAATGTGGAACTTTTCCAGGATCTTGCCTCAGAGACAATATTTAAACATAAACAGTGGAGGACATATACACAAGTTCTTCAGGAAAGGAAAATAATCTACAAATGGCTTTATCCATTTGGACTATTGGTTATGAGGGGGGGAAAGCCGAGAGCAGCAGCAACTATAGAGGAATTGCAGCACCTCTTTGAAGATTTAAACATTCCCTTTCCAGGAGAACAGGCTATGAATGAGCAGAAAAACCAGGCAGAGCACACAGAGAGAATGCAGCTGTGGTGGACAAGAAAGGAGAAATGAGATAAAGAGCTGTACCTTCAAGGTCATAAATGGGAATCTATCTGTTACGGAAGATAATAGGTCGCTCCCAGTACTTAGTAAACTCTGGAAGGACTTTTTATATATATATAAAGTTCTAGCTATTTATTAAACTTTAACAACTCTTTTAATAACATAGAAGAAGTTAGTATATCGTACTTTTACAGTTCACGCTTATATGATGGTAAAATAATATAAAATACTATTTAAGATAAAATATTTGATAGAAAGGAACTCTAGAATCTTAGAAAAGAGGAACATATTTAAGAACATTTAGAATATACGTTTAGAGCAGCTTAATGTAATCATAAGCAAGAGATACAATATTTACAAACAAACATAGATAATTTGCAATTTGTTATATTAGTATATCTATAGATTAAAGAGGGTTAGAGCGGGCATGGGGAAATAACTGATCTTTGTTTCAGGGACTTTTAAGTTCCCTGGCTCCCTATAATTCCACAGGGCACAGCTCAAATATGAACTGGAGACTTGTTCTCACTGACCATTGCTGGAACAGGGCAAGGGAGAGGGAGGGGGGAAAGGGCACTGGGAACAGTAAATTGGGTGACACTGAAAAGAAAAATAGAAGTAATTAAATCTTGTTTAGTAAAATATGATTATAGACTGTACAGCACAATATATATAAAATCTGTTAGACAAATACTGGGAAAGAATATATTGGCAAAGACAGCTTACACAACGTATGACTGCAATGTTAGATAATCTCCAAATCCTCTCTTATAATGTGAATGGGCTGGGGTCTCCAGTGAAAAGATATAGAGTCATTAAGACTATTCAAAAATTGGGAGTAGATGTGTTGTTGCTACAGGAGACTCATCAAAATAAGAACAAGAAAGAGATTATTAAGCACCCAATGCTAGGTGAACAATATATCGCAAATTGGAACAAACAAGGCTAGAGGGGTGGCAATAATTTTCATGAAGAATTCAAAATTTGAAGTGATCGATTATATGGGAGACCCTGAAGGCAGATATATTTGCGGAGACACAAATTGTATTTTAAACAAAATCAATACAACATCAAAAAATAGAAAGGTGTCAAATTATGGTAATAAAATTAGGAAGCTAATAGAGAGATCAGGTTTAATTGATGGGTAGAGATATTTAATTCCTAGAGTGACACATATTTTTCTAAAAGATATTCTACCTATTCAAGAATTGATCATTTTCTTATTTCAGAGACTTTGGCCTCAAATATGGATAAAATACAGTTTGCCCCAGTGATAGCCTCTGATCATGCACGATTAAAACTCTCTTGGGTCAATGAAGTAAAGAGCAAATATAGAATTTGGAGATTGAGCTCTAACATATGTTTAAATATAGAAATTATTGGAAAAATAAAGGAAGAGATTAAAGATTTCTATGAAATAAATGATACTGCAGAAATAAAATCAGCATTGCTATGGGATACTCTAAAAGCTTTCTAAGAGGAATATTTATTATGGAAGCCTCTAGCATAAAGAAAGAACAAAATAATCTCCAAGAACAATTAGAAAATAAAATTAAAAAGCTATCAGAACGACATAAACAATTAGGATCAAAGAAGATACTTATTGAATTAACAAAAACTAGAGTGGAGTTAGAAGCATTGGATACAGCAAAGGTTCAGACTGCTATGAACTATTTAAAGAGAGAATATTATGAACACGGAAATAAAAACACTAAACTGCTATCATATGCAGTCAAAAAGATGGCAGCAAAAAGAACAATTGTGGCAGTAAAAACGAAGGAAGGAATAATGGTAAATTCACAGCAACAAATACTCTCTACATTTATGGAATACTATAAAGATTTATATAAATCAGAATTAACACCAGATATAAACACTAAGAAATTTATAAACACATTACCAATCAACCAAATTTTAGAGAAACATAAAGATTATTTGAACAGCCCAATAACAAAAACTGAGATAAATTCAGTTATTAAAAAACTTAAGAAAGGAAAAGCACCAGGCTGTGATGGATTTACAGCTGATTTCTATAAAGTTTGGGAAGAACTTTATGTCATAGAACATCTTATAAAGCTATTTAATTCAATTTTGGGCGGCGAAGAAATACCAGAGTCATGGCATATGGCCAGAATAATAACTATATTAAAACCAGAAAGAGATCCAATGTCTCCTTCATCTTATAAACCTATAACATTGCAAAATCAAGATCAAAATTTTTTCTCAACAATACTGGTACAAAGATTAAGTAGTTTTATTACTAAATATGTCCATACAGATCAATATGGCTTTATGCCAGGAAGACAAATGCGAGATGCTATCTGCAGAGTATTGAATATTATATATACAGCTAATAAAGAAAAAAAGAAGATAGCAATACTCTCATTGGATGCCCTTAAGGCCTTTGATCGGGTGGAATGGAAATTTATGTTTGATTTGTTGGAAAAGATGAATATGAGTTAAAAATTTATTAAAGTTCTAAAGGAATTATATATAGGGGTAGGTGTTACTGTACTTATTAATGGAGCAGAATCTAACAAATTTACTCTGTTTAGAGGAACAAGACAAGGTGATCCCTTGTCTCCAATTTTATTCGCACTAATAATAGAACCCCTTGCAGCAAAAATAAGAGAAAGTGAAAACATTAGAGGACTGATGGTGAAAAATAGACAACACAAATTAAATTTATATGCAGATGATATGCTCCTTTTTTTGGAGGACCCATCATGAAGAATAGAATATTTGAAAGAAATATTACAGAAATATAGTCAGTATACAGGTTTAAAAATTAATTTTCAAAAATCTAAGTTATTATGCCTAAATATACCTATTATAGAACAAAACGAAATTTAAAAAGTATCTCACTTAGAGTTATGCTATTCAAGTTTTAAATATTTAGGAATATGGGTAACAAAAAACCTTAAGCAATTAATTTACAGAAACTATAAAAATCTATTTAAATCGGCAAAAGAAAAAATGACAACGTGGGTCAATCTGAACCTATCAATGTTGTGGAGAATTGCTCTAATTAAATCATATATATTACCAAAATTTCAATTTCTATTCCAAAATATTCCACTACAGCCAGATATAAAAAAAGTAAAACTATGGCAAGGAAAGTTAGAAAAAATTATTGCAGGAAAGGGAAAGAAGATAAGGTTTATAAATAGTGTTAAATATGGACAGTGACTAAAAGGGGGATTAGGGATACCACAGCTTCAAAAATATGAAGCTCTACAAATAAACCAAATTATTAAATTTATACAAATGGACGAGACTCATAAGAATCCTGATTGGATGGAAATGGAAGGTGAAAGGAAAATGGACATAGTAAATAAATATCACCAAAATAATTAGAAAGGGAGAACAAATATAGAACCCGTTTATTTATGAAACATTAAGGATATGGCAAAAACACAGTAAAACTTTGGCCCCGCCAATATCCCCTTTATGCCCCCTGTTGGATCACACAGATTTTAAATCTCAAGAGAAATATGCACAATTTAAGGAGAAGAAACAAATTGGAATATATAGAATTATTGACTTATTTGGCTCAGGGGAACCAATCACTATTAGACAAATAGAAGAGAAAACAAAGCAAATAAAAACCAATTGGTTACAAATAAAACAAATAAGAAGTTTTGCGATTTACTTACAACAAAAACCCGGCTCTCTAAGAACATTAACCGAATTTGAACGATATTGTATCCAAAAAGATAAAAGTAAAAAGAGAGGCCGAACATCACTAATATATAAAAGTATTATTGAGAAAGAATATGGAAAAGGTGGAGGAGCTAAAACAGTGGGGAAAACAAATTTAAATATTAATATACCAGAGGAAGCCTGGACAGAAATATGGAATAAATACCCATATATATCAATATCAGCAAATGTGAAAGAAATGGTTCTGAAGGTAGTGCACCGGTGGCATTTATATCCTACAAAGTTACACAGAATTAATAAAAATATATAGAATAAATGCTGGAGGAACTGTGGACAAAAAGGAACTTTGGGACACATGTGGATATCTTGCCCCAAAATAGAAGCATTCTAATGTGAAGTAATTAGATGGATAGAGATGCTGATTAATCAAAAAATAGACATGAATGAAACATTTTTATTCTCAATATTTACAGGGGGAAATGAGAAACTTGAAAATAAAGAATTAGTAGCAAATCTTATACGGACAACAAGATCCGAGATTGCTAGAAATTGGAAAAATGCCCAAGATCTCTCATTGCACGCATTTATGAATAGGATGGACATGATAAAGGACAAAAATGGTAGGGACCTAAGAGAAGCAGAAGACATCAAGAAGAGGTGGCAAGAATACACAGAGGAATTATACCAGAATGATCTGGATGTCCCGGACAACCCAGATAGTGATGTCTGCTTGAGCCAGACATCCTGGAGAGTGAAGTCAAGTGGGCCTTAGAAAGCATGGCTAACAACAAGGCCAGTGGAGGTGATGGCATTCCAGTCGAACTATTTAAATCTTAAAAGATGATGCTGTTAAGGTGCTACACTCAATATGCCAGCAAGTTTGGAAAACTCAGCAGTGGCCAGAGGATTGGAAAAGATCAGTCTACATCCCAATCCCAAAGAAGGGCAGTGCCAAAGAATGCTCCAACTACCGTACAATTGCACTCATTTCACACGCTAGCAAGGTTATGCTCAAAATCCTACAAGGCAGGCTTCAGCAGTATGTGGACCAAGAACTCCCAGAAGTACAAGGTGGATTTTGAAGGAGCAGAGGAACTAGAGACCAAATTGCTAACATGCGCTGGATTATGGAGAAAGCCAGAGAGTTCCAGAAAAACATCTACTTCTGCTTCATTGACTACGCAAAAGCCTTTGACTGTGTGGACCACAGCAAACTATGGCAAGTCCTTAAAGAAATGGGAGTGCCTGACCACCTTATCTATCTTCTGAGAAATCTATACGTGGAACAGGAAGCAACAGTTAGAACTGGATATGGAACAACTGATTGGTTCAAAATCGGGAAAGGAATACGACAAGGCTGTATATTGTCCCCCTGCTTATTTAACTTATATGCAGAATACATCATGCGAAAGGCTAGACTGGAGGAATCCCAAGACGGAATTAAGATTGCCGGAAGAAATATCAACAACCTCAGATATGCAGATGATACCACTCTGATGGCAGAAAGTGAGGAGGAATTAAAGAACCTCTTAATGAGGGTGAAAGAGGAGAGTGCCAAAAATGGTCTGAAGCTCAACATCAAAAAAACTAAGATCATGGCCACTGGTCCCATCACCTCCTGGGAAATAGAAGGGGAAGATATGGAGGCAGTGACAGATTTTACTTTCTTGGGCTCCATGATCACTGCAGATGGGGACAGCAGCCACGAAATTAAAAGACGCCTGCTTCTAGGGAGGAAAGTGATGACAAACCTAGACAGTATCTTAAAAAGCAGAGACATCACCTTGCCGACAAAGGTCTGCATAGTCAAAGCTATGGTTTTTCCAGTAGCGATGTATGGAAGTGAGAGCTGGACCATAAAGAAGGCTGACCGCCGAAGAATTGATGCTTTTGAATTGTGGTGCTGGAGGAGACTCTTGAGAGTCCCCTGGACTGCAAGGAGAACAAACCTATCCATTCTAAAGGAAATCAACCCTGAGTGCTCACTGGAAGGACAGATCCTGAAGCTGAGGCTCCAATACTTTGGCCATCTCATGAGAAGAGAAGACTCCCTGGAAAAGACCCTGATGTTGGGAAAGTGTGAAGGCAGGAGGAGAAGGGGATGACAGAGGATGAGATGGTTGGACAGTGTCATTGAAGCTACCAACATGAATTTGACCAAACTCCGGGAGGCAGTGGAAGACAGGAGGACCTGGCGTGCTCTGGTCCATGGGGTCACGAAGAGTCGGACACGACTTAATGACTAAACAACAACAACAATGCTGATGGAAACAATGACTAATAATATTAGATTATATAGAGGAGAAATAAGGCATAGTCAATTCACTGAAAGCTGGAAGCCTTTATTAAAATATGCCAATAAAATAAATGTGGAAACACGTGGCTCAGAAAACAATTTGGAGCATTTAGATTGTTGGTCGATATTTCTCTAAGATGAAACGGGGAATGGTGTAAATGTGACTTTATGAAATGTCAGAATAGCAGGTGGTCAGCAGTTAAATTACATAGTAAGTAAGATGATAGATTACTATGTTAAGCCTTGTATGTATTACTTGCAACATGATGGATTGTCATGATTTATATAAATAAATAAAAAAGGTTTAAAAAAAAGACCTGCAAGAATTTGGAAAAATCATTGATGCACAATGGAAACAAAGATATTGATGCTGAAGATCTGTGCTGTGAACTTATAGCAATAGCTTGAAGACTTCCAAAGTCTATGCCACCACAAGGAGTACTTCTCTTCATAGTGCAACAAAAACTCCTGGATAGTGTGCCTAATGTTTCTGTTGCTCTAAGGATCCTTCTCACACTTCCAGTGTCAGTGGCTAGTGGTGAACACAGTTTCTCAAAGCTCAAGCTTTTAAAAACATATTGACGCTCAACAATGCTGCAAAGTAGACTTGTTGGTTTGGCAACTATATCAATTGAACATGCTGAAGCATCAGCCACTGACCTGAAGGAATCAGTGACAAAATTTGCAAAACAAAAGGCACACAAAATGAGATTTTGATGTGGCAAAAATAGAAACATTTAAGAGACATTACAGTTCATAGGATTATCCAAAATGATTTGTGTGCTAAAACTGTTTTGTATTTGAGAAAGAAAATTGAAGACTGTTCTATTACTTGTTCTCTCAGGGGGTTTTTAAATAAAATTTTTCACAATTTCAACTTTTGTACTTTCTGTTTTTCCTACAATTTGTCTGTTTTTGAAAATTGGTTGGGGGGGTCGCAAGTAGTTAGTCTTGCCTAGGGCACAAAAAAGCCTGGCACCGGCCCTGACTACACCAGCATAACAAGGTAAGAGGATTTGATCAACTCTGTCTTATTACACTATGCCAGACTATATATTGTGTACCACTTTAAAAACTAGAGCTTAAGGGTGTATGAACAGTGAAATTTAAGTACACCAAATCGCTGAAGAACATGAAGTCCCTTCAAATTAGGGCCAGATAGTGCGTTCATAGTCTACATTAAACACTAATACTCTGCACTGTATTAGGAAATTCCCACATATCATTTGTTCTTCCATTAGCCTGGACTTATGAAGGAAGAAGGGCTCATTAAAGCCCTCTCTCATTTTCATTTCCAGCCACAGCAGCAAATTGGACTCAGATGTAGTCATACCCAAGATGAGATACCCTTTCTAAATGGTATGCCAGAATACTAGATTGTTCATAGTCTTTCAAGTCAGAAGCCGTGTGTGTATTTACTAAAATTGCCAGCTGCAATTCTAATTGAGGCCTACAGCAAAGCAACATTTTAAAGTGAAAGATAACACTTCTCTTCATGTAGTATTACAGATAAATAGGAGGTACGGAATCTCTGAACCATGATCTGTATTTGAAATGAGAGCCAAGTGATATGTCCCCCATTCCATAAACAGATCACTGAACCATCCATTGCCCTCTGTGTTTCTCCATCAATATACATCTGAAAATAATCGCACACTGGACCCAAAGCCCAGTGAACCATAGTGCAACTTGCATTACTTGTAGGGATGTTGTAGATTTCCCTTATCACTTCATGGATGGCCAGCTCAAAGAATCTGAACCTGCTGCTCACACTTTGCTTGTCATTTTCTTATTAAGCAACCATATCCAACCTTGGAGCTATGCTGGAAGCCCTGTTATCATAAAACAAAGCAGTGAAGGGAAGCACAAAAATAATAATTACAGTAAGTCATACTGACCTTCATAGTGTTTGCACATTGGCTGTATCTCAGGGAATAAATTGCCCATTGACATTTCAATGCCTGTTTGATCCACCACCAATCAGCGATGTGCTATGCTGGCAAAATGGAAAAGTACTCACAAATTCTATTAGCAAACCATCTTTCCGGGTTACATTGGTATAACACAGAAAGCTCTAGGAGGAATTCATAGCTCATGGTAACTCCCTGCTCCTTTCCCCTTTCCTGGTGTCACCAGAGTTACGAAGGAGATCAGGACAGGCAAGTAACAAAGATGAGATAACATAGAAAGAAGGAAATAGAGTGCATCTTTTAATCCTAAAACATTGAGTGCTTTTACCAAGGGGGTGGTGTAGGCAGTCATTGCTGGAAAATGGAAATGTCACTTCAAAAGCTAAAGGGTTAGGCAACAGGACATTGTGTATGGGGTTGTCTTTTTAATGATGTTTGTGGAAAAGGGCATTCACTATCCACTCACACTCATGGGGGGGGGCATTGCTGTCAATGGGATGATCAATGGCTTGAGTAACTGCACGGCAGAGGTCACACAAACTGTTACACTCTATGTTTGTCAAGTAGATTTTGCCCTAAATGTTAACATTAATAATCCCCCATGGGAGAAAACACATTAGGTTACTAACTAGCAATTCATTACTTCATGTGTTTGGGGTCTGGGAACTGTGTTGCCTCTTATCTTATATACATATTGCCTGGGATTGTGCTCCCCCTTTTCTGTTTCCTCATTTTGAACAGAACTTGGAGGTTTAAAACAAATTTCATTTAGCTTTTCATATCAATAAAAACAAAGTCTTTATTACATAATATTCACATAAAAGGGCATGATGAAGGAGAAAAGGAGAATGTTTTTCACCCAATTGTAAGTTTGTTTTGTTGTTGTTGTTGTTTGTGAATCATTCCAAGTGTAGTCATAGAAAGATTCTCGGGGCAGCTGAAAGAGGTTTTCACAACACAATTAACATTTCAATAATTGTGGTTAACAAATTAAGAATGCTATGGGAAGTGGCCAAGCAAGACAGTTGGGGATTGCTTGAAATGTCAAATGGTAATATTTAAGTTTTGTATGAAGTTTATTTTTATTTTTTTTAATATCCAGAGGATACAGTACATATGATTTTATTTGATCATATTTGTATTTGAAACAATTGTGATGGCTTTTAGCTAATACAATAAACTTGAACTTGTACAGTACATATGCAGAGATAGGTGCTTATTTCATCCACTAAATGCTGGATATCTTAATATTTGATTTGTCATACATGAGCCAATACTCAAATTCTGCCTATCTTTCTGGTATGAAGTAGAAATGGGCTTGAAGCAAACCATGAAGCAAAACAACTCCATGACCTGGGCCATTTCGTGGTTCATTTCATGGTGGTTCAGGGAAACATGCCTGCCCAGAATGAAACAAAACACCAAACTATTGTCAGCATTGGTGATTTGTATGTGCTATAACTTCAACATCCCAAATCACCAAACCTGGACTGACTCTTAGGCTGACTCTCCTCCTGACCTCCTCCAAATCTGGCAAATAGTGGATCTGGATGTTCAACTTATACGTAGCCCCCCAAAACAGGTCCCCCCAGGAAACTCCTCTTTAGCCAACTGCTAAAGAGCACTTTCCTGATGGAACATGTTTTTTTTTGGGGGGCGGGGTGTTAACTAGAATGTCCCAATTCAAATTGTCACCAAACATGGAGGGGATTGGGAGGAGAGTCAGCTGAAGACTCTTTGCAAGCTTGTGGTCTCTAACTCACGTGGACGAGGCTGTTCTACAGCTCCTGGAAGTCCTGAATCACATGAACCACAAAATAGTTCATTTTCTCAGAAAGTTCATGAAACTTCATGGTTCGTAGTTTGTGAATAGCGACAAACCATGAACCACCACAAACCATTGTTTTCCTAGTTCATGCCCCTCTGAAGAAGCCTGATCAAAAAGTATCATCTTCTAGAGTGGGAAGTCCTGGCATTGACTGAGCCACACATGGAATAATAGAATGTCTTTTACTGGGACCTGCCCTGTCATTGGGCAGAGTGCTGCAGTCAACTCAGGCAGCAGATTCTCAATGTCCTGAAACAGCAGAATGATCATGTGTCATTATTGTATTTTTCCTGCTAGAGATGGGAAGGGGTGTTTGAGGGATTTTCTGCCTCCTATGGCAAGAGAACTTGACTGGCTTTAGTACTGCATGCCACAGCATGAATAGGAAAAGGTGCCGTTTTCTACTCCAGGGGTCCCCAACCTTTTTCACCCCGTGGACCGGCTGGGGAAGGCGGGGTGCGCGCACACTCGTGCACATGCGCAAATGGCGGCGTGGCACTTGCATGGGCGTGCTGGAGCATGCGCGCATGCTCAAATCAGCTATGCGGGGGTGAGTGTGTGCAGGGGTGGGGCAAGGGGTCTGTCTCCGCAGCCCGGTCTGGCTCAGGTCACGAACCGGCACCGGGCCGCAGACCGGGGGTTGGGGACCTCTGTTCTACTCTACCTGAAGTAGCAAAAGGGTTTGGCCTCTGAAAAAACAGCTTCTTAAGAACCCTTCTAGTCTCTTGTCCATTTGCTTTCATAGCCTTTAGATACCCAGTGAGTCACTTTTGGGATCAGAACAGAGAGTTCTAGAGAGCTGTTGTGTTGATTTCTGAGGACAAGACCTTGTAATTACCAAGCCACTGTAGGAATAGTCCTCAACAACTATTGCTGAATTCTCCCAGAATATCTCTTCCTGCAAAGTTGAAAGTAAATATTTTTCTTTAAAGGTTTGTAAAACCATTGTGTGTTGCTTAACATTTGAGGAAAGCATGGAGCTGGTAACACTGACAGTGCTCTTCCAAAGACATTGTATAACTTAATCAGTTGTAGCTATTTGCTAAGTAGCAGTCACTTACCTTACCAGTTCATTGATGCAGTCAGTTAAATCAGTGTTAGCTTCTGAATAAGCCACACTGAAGAAATAAATGTAACTGCCAGTGACTCAACCAAAGCATACAGTTTCACTGTCAAAAAACTCCCACAAAGATTCTACTTCTGTCTTAGCAAAGCCTGAAAGGTCAGGAAAGTTGACTTTAGCCACAGGCTCACTTCTGTGTGAACCAAAACGAAAACATTTCCTGCTCTTCACAGTGAACCACAATAGTGGGTTTAGTAGAGTTAAAGGTGTTCTGTCCCATTGTCTGCTTCAGACATTGATTTGGACACTTGATGCACATTACGGGAGAATTTTGTTTATTATCTCTGCTAGGAGGGATGGACTTAAGCTGAGGTTGGTTCCTGTGGGATCATACAAGATTGATAGCAGAGGTCTTTAATTACAGACAATCCCTGCTGGTAACGTCATCCAGTGGCAGAGATTTTCCATAATGAAAGACTTCCTGCTTCTGTTCTGTGGCTCCCATTTGATCAGACAGAATACTCATGAGACAGACAAGATGCAGGACACAAGGAAGAAGTCCTTAATTATAGAAAATTTCCACCTGCCAGTGGTGTCATTACCTTTCCACAGTCACAACTTATGCAATAGGATTTGGCCCAATAGGATCTTTTCCTCCATGTACCTATTTCTCCATTTATTTTTACCTTGAATTATCAGCTGGATCACTTTCTGTTTCTGCACATTAGCTGAATCACAATTTCTCTTTGGCTTCCCTAATTTTGTTTTGAATGTTCTTGTATGTCCTTTGTGTGATCTTCTGTAATTCTGTCTATTTGGTGTCATCTCCTCACCTCCATTTTCTTCTCCTTTCAGTTAGCTATAGGTCATCACATAACCTTTCCCTATATCCAGATAATATATGAACAAGTTAAAAATCACATGTTTTGGGAACTCCTACAATTTATACCTTTCTGTTGGGTTGTTGTTATATGCTGTCAAGTCACCCGCGACTTTTGATGAATAAGTGATCTCCACCAGGTCCTGACCTCAACAGCCCTGCTCAGCTCTTGCAAACTCAAACCTGTGGCTTTCTTTAGGATGTCAGTTCATCTTGTGTTTGGTCTTCCTCCTGCTCCCTTCAGCCTTCCCCAGCATTATGGTCTTTTCCAGAGAATCTTGCCATCTCATGGCATGCCCAAAGTAGGGCAGCCTCAGTTTCAACTATCTGTCTCCAAAAATAGTTCAAGCTTGATTTAATCAAGGAGACACTTACTTGTTTTTCTGACAGTCTAGGGTTCCTCCAGCACCACATTTCAAACAAATCAATTTTTTCCCCTGTCTGTACTGTCCGGCTTTCACACCCATACATGGTGATAGGAAATACAAGAGTGTGGATGATCTTGGTCATGGTCTCCAGTGATACATCCTTACCTTTGATAATATTTTCTAGTTCCTTCTTTGCTGCCCTTCCTAGTCTCAGTTTTCTTCTGATTTCTTGGCGGCAATCTCCATTTGGATTGATGAGGTATACAAAAATCTCTATTTCAGTTTCTTCATTGTCAAAGCTAAGGTGCAATTTTTCTATAGTCATTTCTTCTTCTTCTTAATTTTCATCTGTAGTCCTGCTTTGGCACTTTCTTTTTTCATGTTCTCTAAAAGTCATTTCAAGTGATTGCAGCTTACTGTCAGTAAGTTGATGTCATCTGCATATCTTAGATTATTGATGTTTCTTCCGCCAATTTTAACTCCTCCGTCATCTGAATCTAGCCTGGCTTTCTGTATGATGTGTTCTGCATACAGATTGAACAGATAAGAGGATAAAATGCAACCTTGCCTGACACCTTTGCCTTTCCATTGCCCTCCCAGCCCGGAAATAAAGAGGCGAGACACAGGTTGTTGGGTAAAAACTTGGGCCACAACTTTATTAACTATTTAAACTAATCCCCCAACTACAAGGGGGCCTGACCATAGTGTGATCTCCTTCACAGACCGGAGTAGCCTAGACCTCTGGATGATTCAATAGAGCAGGGCGAGCTCCTATTTCTGAATCGTGCTGTTCGTTGAACAGCATGCCTTCAGGTGCTCTATGCTAAGGGTAACCCACCTTCTTAGCCCACCGAGTGATCCTAAGTGGGCTGCTGTCCAGGAGGCTCCCCAATGTAAAACCACCTCTCCTCAGATGCCCGATTGGCTCCCCCTGACAGAGAGATGGCATAATTCTCACATCACATGCTAACCGTGAACTCACCCCAGTTCTTGTCTTCGCACTACCCACCACGGCCTGGGGCTATTTACATGCCCCAAGCCCGCCACCAGAACCGAAAATTTTGGCCTGAAGGCCCCCTTGTAAGTCCCTAAGAAAAAGACCCATACCCAATTCTGATAAGTGAACTCCGTCACCTCTATATAGCTCGCGCCGGAGTCCCCTTATGTCCGGATGCCAAATCATAGATCCCAAACCAGCCTTCATGGCTCAGCTAACTTCACAATTGGTGCCACGCCTTGCACAGTCAATACATCTAGGATCACATTCAGCCCTCCATACCAATCGAGGAATGATATTAGACCACATAATTCTCATCGTAGGAAATTTATCCTTCAATGCCTGCAGGTCTTGGATCACCTGCAATATCAATGACTTGCCCGTTCTCAGTGTCAAGTCATTTCCTCCCAAATGAACCACAAATATATCGGGGGGCACATCAGCAATACACAAGAGAGCTCGCTCTAGCAGCTCTGGCCATAACATACCTCTCTTTCCTTTCCAGTCTAATGAGGCTCTGGCCCCAAGACCCAAATTATGACCCCAACTGGTCCACAAGGTGTGGGTCACTGCCCAGTGAACATAACTGTGGCCAAATATAACCACTCGTAGTCGAGTGGAGGCTGCCTTGATTCCTGAAAAAGAAAACAAATTCACATCTAATGTGGGAGAGAACGAACATAAGACTTAAATCTGTGTGACGACCACCTCCCCACTTTCTTTATCTGTTCCTCACAATAACCCAGGGCTGCAGCAGTGGATGCTGCACCTATTCCAAAGGAATGAGTGCCAAATTTCCAACATACAATATCTGCTTCCTGAAGACCCCGAGACATAACCGTCCAAAATTGATATCTCATCAGGGGCGAGCCATCTTTATGGCAAAAAAAATCACCTCCTGCATCGCCCCTTACCTGCATAAACTCAGAAATGGCCCTAACCGGGCAAAGATCTTTGACCGAACAAATTCTCAAACTTATATTCTGGCCCTTCCCGTACTGATCAGTCTTGGATTGGCAAAGATGGAAAAAGACTGTCTTTGGAGACCAATAAGTCGTCCATCTGAAACGCCATCCTTGAATCATCCTCCTTGGATGTCTTTACTAATTCACTAACCCAAAAAGCCCCAAAGAAAGCACTCAGAGTGGCTGCCCTAAGTAATTTGACCTCATACAGGTCTGTGCACACTTTTTCCCAAGCTTTATTAAGCTGGAACAGAATTTTGGGTGACGCTGGCGTGCGCTTGTCCTCCAGCCTACCCCTTTCTTTGCTCCACCCCTCAATCATTTTTCTGACTCTGAAATCACTGGCAGGGTCAGGACAACCGTGCGCCTTAGCATAAAAAGCAAGGGCAGACATTTTTCCCTGAATGGTGCGGGGAGCCAAATCTTTCCAATGGAGATACACTCCATATTGCTGCAAATGATCAACAGTTATAGGCCATGGTCGTCCCATGCCTACCCCACTGCAAAAAGCAAAAAATTCCTCACATGCAGCTATGTAGCTGCGCCTGGTACTGAGAGCGATCGCTAAACTGATTGCCCTGTTGGCTTCAATCCTCCAATGTTCCAGACCTCCTGAGGCAATGTCTCTGGACGAGCTTGAGCTTCCGGGGCCAGTGCCCTGAACCGGTCGATCTGTTGACGGGACAGGGTGTCAGCCAGCTCATTCTTGACACCAGGCACATGGCAAACCTGAAACACAATATTATATTCCAAACATCGGAGCGTAAATGCTCTCACCAGTCGCATGACTCTCGTTGATTTAGACGAGAGGGTATTCGATACATGGACAACTGCCATATTGTCACACCAAAAGGTGACTGCTGAATTGGCCCAACAATCTGCCCAAAGCCATAGGACTCCAAGGAGTGGAAAAATTCCAAAAATGTGAGGTCATGGGTGACTTTGGAGTCACTACATTCTCTCGGCCAGAGGCCGGCACACCATCGGCCTCTAAAGTAAATTCCGTAGTCTGCAGACCCTGCAGCATCGGACTGAACCTGAAACTCAGCACCTAAGCACAACACATCTCTCCAGAATGAAATTCCATTGAATCCATCAAGAAAATGTAACCAGGTTCGTAGATCATCCCTCATGCCTGCTGAAATTCTCCTCCTATGATGTGGTTTGTTAAACCACTCATGGTTCCACAAAGCCATCTCAAAAAGGCCCTGCCAGAGGCAATGACTTTGCAAGCGAAATTTAGGTGGCCCACCACCTCCTGAAGCTCCTTCAATGAAATTTTAGCATGCTGCAGCAAGTTCCAAATTCGAATCCTAAGGTCAATCAATTTACTATCCGGCAGCCTACTAGATTGCTGGACAGTGTTCAATTCAATCCCTAAAAATGTAATTACTGTAGCTGTGCCCTCTGTCTTTTCTTCTGCTAATGTTGCTAGGGAGCTTCACCTAGCTCCCTAGCAACAATCTGAAAGGTATTCATGAGGGACATACATTGCCCAGATCCTGGCTTCCCACAAAATAAAAAATCGTCCAAATAATGAACGACTTGAGAAAGCCCCGCCCTACGCTTGAGGGCCCATTCCAAGAATGAGCTAAAACATTCAAAGGCAGCACAAGAGATCGAGCAGCCCATTGGCATTGCCCTATCCATTTAAAGGAAACCCCCAAATTGGAAACCCAACAACTCAAAATCATCAAGGTGAACTGGAAGCAGACGAAAAGCAGATTTAATATCTGCTTTTCCCATTTTGTCCCCGTGGCCACAAAATCTGACCATTCTTATGGCAGCATCAAAAGACATGTAATGAACTGTACAGAGCTCCGGTGGGATACTGTCATTTACAGACTCCCCAGACGGGTACGATAGGTGATGTATGAGGAGGTATTTTCCTGGCGCCTTCTTAGGTACAACCCCAAGGGGGGAAAACATGCAAATTAGGCACGGAAGATTCCTGGAAAGGTCTGGCCACCCTGCCTTCTGCCACTTCTTTCTCAATCTTTTTTCTCACGACATCTTCCATGCCTCTAACTGATTTTAGATTGTCAGCTGAAAAGGCCTGCCTAACGCACTGAATGGGAATTCGAAAACCAAACCTGAAACCATCTAACAAGTAACGGGCTGCCTCTCTATCCAGATAGGCACACAGCC
The DNA here is from genome assembly GCA_037013535.1 of Intellagama lesueurii. NCBI lineage: Eukaryota > Metazoa > Chordata > Lepidosauria > Squamata > Agamidae > Intellagama > Intellagama lesueurii. The sequence continues at coordinate 216,733,606 of JBAJHW010000001.1, read as the reverse complement.
ATTCTGCCAATACGGCTAACTTAATTGGAATGGGGCTCTTTTGCAGAGGCTGCTGCATCTGCTGCAGACTTCTTAGGCCCTCCCCCTTCTTTGTTACCTCTAGCGCCAGAGTGTGCTCTGAAGCAGGAAGCCGAACCGTGTGCTCCCCCACATATGGAGCACTGGTGTCAAAACCTGCAAGGTTTCCTATTGCAAAATCCTTTTGTGTTGAACTCCCAGCAAAACAGGCGGGGATGAACCACCTGTCCCACCAAAGCATGGGGAGCATTAACGGTAGTTGATTTCTGAATTAAGTGTCCACTATCAAATCAATTGCCCAAAGCAGGGCATGATGGGGTCATCAGCTGTAGCCAGAGACCATAATGATGCACATCCCAGTGCATCTCAGGTGTTTATCGTAGCCCTCATATGAAACCCCTCATCATAAAGCAGCCACGCGTGGCCCGGGAAATCTACATATGCTCTATAGATCAGATCCATGTATTGGATGAGCGCAAAAGACTTGGCCAGGTATGCTTTTACGACTGTGCCAACATAAATCAAAAAGCCTGGCAACCAGTTCGCCCAGCATCTTTCAGGCTTCCTTTTCCTAAACCTCTCCTTTTCCCTCTTCACTTTTAGAGCCTTTTATTCGATTTTTCTGTTTAAGAGTTCAGATACATCCACGTACTCGCCATGCCAAATCTTTTCTATAGTGGCCGGGAGAAGGTGGTCACCTAATGGGAGAGACTGATCACCATAAGGGAGTGCACTTCGAGGAACCGAATTATAGCCCGTATTAGGGATTGCAGGATAATTATGCTGTTGCAAACCTGGCATTTGACTGGGAGTAGACCACTGCAGGTATGGTGCCATCCAAGGCTTCAAAGCCGGTATGGGCCCAATTGGAAGTGTAGGACTACTGCCACAATTAGTGGGCATTAAACTAAGGGGAGGCGGAGAAAAAATCGGGGAAGTAACCTCACCCCACGGCCATGTCCCCTCCCTGTGCTGTGTATGTTGTGTGGGTGCAGCCTCACCTGTAGCCACTAGTGCCGGCAGTGCCGAGCTGGGGTGATGAATCTCAGCCACCTGTTGGCTGGTACCGGTAGAGATGAAGTCAGGGCATGCTTGCCTGCCAGCCAGCAAGCCTGGTCCCAGATGAGACGGTGGATGCTCCATCAGAATTCCTGCTTTGCCAGTTGGATTCCCCACAAGCTCTTGTAGTCCCTCACTCTCAACTTCGACAGGAATGGGCTGAGGGCACTCCTCAGCCATAGCAATGGATGCTGCCCCTGTTGCTGCAGTGCACTCCTTCTCTAAAAGAGTAATTTGGGACATCATTACATCACCAAGCTGTCTCAACTCAGCCATCCTACAAACTTTTGATTCTCTACTAGACCTTCTTGGAGTAACAGCATCAGAAGCCTGTCTAACCATGGCCTTTTCCCGCTCAAGTTCGCTTAACTTAGCCAGTATTGAGCTATAATTCGGCCACTCTTCCTCATCAGATGAGGAAATTGCAGGTTGAACCCTAGCTGGAGCCTTGCGCTTTGTAGGCTGCTTGCCCTTCTTAGCTCCCTGTCCCTTCTTGGGTCCCATAATAACAATGTTATCTGTCAAATTGTAATGAAACAGCTGTATTAATGTAGTTATAATCCCTAATAATTGGTCTGAAGAATTATTATTATTATTATTATTATTATTATTATTATTATTATTATTATTATTATTATTATTGGAATCCCAATCAAGCCCACAGGGGGGTGCTAATTCTGCCTACTATTCACGTTATATCTCAATATGTCTCACCTGTTATTCCCCCTTTTTTAAAAAAAAATCTAAATCTATTTAAGCAATTCTATATTTCCTAAATTTTTTGTAGTCCCCCAGCAGGGGGTGCTCAACGTTTTCCCTTGTTATATATCCCTTCCCTTTCTTTTTTTAAAATGAAACCTCAGTAACGGAGGGGAGGTTATTAGTGAGTGGGGGGTTAACCTCCACCACTATACGTCACTAACACAATTATCCCTATGTAGTTGTTGCACCCCCTTCCAATTAATTACAAAATATTATATTATAAGACATTTATTATTATTATTACCTTAATGGACACCCAATAAACAATAAACAACAATAAAAACCAACAATAACAACAACAAAATTAAGTGCTCTTATCCCCACCCCACCACCCATACCCAAATACAAGGCTGAGGGAGAGGGGAAGGGGGGGCTTAAACCTTCTCCCCCCTTAACTGCAAAAAACCTGTAATAAAACAAAGTTAACTGTAAATACAATTGAACAGGCAAAAAAACCCAGTAATAAATCTTAATTAGAACAAGGAAAACCAGCTGGGTAGCGCTGAAGCGCCACCCGATTCGGAGATCAGAGATAAGCCGCGGCGGGAAAAATGAAACCGCTCCTCGTCTGGCTGCACGGCTCGCTTCTTTGCAAGGCAAACAGCAAAGAGGCTGAGCCAGAGGGTCTGAGCCTTATTAAAGGCTCCGTCCCTCCTCCCCTCGGAAGCGGCATCATTCAACCATGACGCCGCTTTCCGGGCAGGAAAGCAAAGCCTCCCCGCCATGATGACGCAGCACAATGGTGGAGGGGGCATTGTTAGAGCTCTGTATTTATTTCTAATCTTTGTATCCTATTCTTTAATTACTTACTGGTCCAGAAAATATCCCATTTTCATATATCAGGACTGTTGTGTTTGTTCAGAAGCCTGTGATGAGGGACTTTCTAATAAACCTATTGAAAAGCCAAGTATTTTATTTATTTATTTATTTTATTAGATTTATACCCCTCCCATCTAGACAGATAGTCTACATAATGGCTTAAATCTAATTACTAATCTCAGCTACAGTAGGTACATTGAATCAATGGGATTTTCATAGTATCAAGTTTACCATTTAGGAGTTGATTCCGTGGCTGAAATCCAGCAGTAAGTCACAACTAGAGTAGGTATATTGATTCAATAGAACTTACAGAGGAGTTGATTCACCAATCCCCACTGATTCAGTGGGCCTGTTCTAGTTATGATTTACTGGATACTACCAATATGTCTACTCCAGTTGGAGCTAGTATTTAGACTTAGATGAATATTTATTGCATCATCTCTATCTACTCCATACTAATCTCTCTGAAAAAGGAAATCTTAGATTTATTTATTTGTTTGTTAGTTAGTTTGTTCCAACTTGTATACCGCCCCATAGTGCGCGCACACACTTGAAGGTTAACAGCATGTTAAATCACATATAACAAATAATACAAAATACTATATAATAAATACAAATAATAGATAAAACCTATCTTTAATAGAGTCAAACAAATTAAAACAGATTTTAACATCTCAAATAGTAAAAGCATTAATAAAAGGCAGCTTTAAATAATACTGTTTTTACTAATTTCTTAAAAACTGAGAGGGAAGGTGCCTGATGAACCTCTGTTGAAAGCTTGTTCCAAAGGGAAGGGGCCACAGCTGAAAAAGCACAGTTTCTGAGGTTAACCTTTTTGGCTTCCTTAGTGTCACCATTTTTAACATCATGGACTGCAAGGAGTGGGTGAGACAGGTAGCTGTTTTGTGGAAGAGACATTCCAAAAAATATAGAGGTCCTGAACCATTAAGGGCTTTATAGGTCATGACCAGCATCTTGAAATGGGCACAGAAACTAACCAATGAAAGTGTGCCAAGACTGAGGATATGTGTTCATATCTCCTGGTACCTGTGATCAGTCTGGCAGCCACCATATTTTGGACCCGCTGAATTCTCTGTATTAACTTCGAGGGCAGCCTTACATAAAAAGTGTTACAGTAGTTTATGTTAGTGATTACTTACACATGAACCACTGTTATTAGGCATTTTTTCTCCAGGTAGGTGTGCATCTGGGGAATCAATCAAAGTTAATGAAAGGCACTCTTGGCCACAGCAGATACTTGCGCCTCTATAGAGAGAGCTGGGTGCAACAGTACACTCAAGCTGCAAACCTGATCCTTCAGAGAGGACAGTAGCCCTATCGAGGTCAGGTAACTATCCCTCTAACCAGTCTGACAATCTTCCCAACAGTAGGATCTCTGTCTTTTCTGGATTCACTCTCACCTTATTGGGCCTCGTCCAGTCCATTATTGACGCTAGACAGAGCAAGGACCTGTATTGCCTCACCAGCGGATGAGGAAAAAGAGAGATAGACTTGTGTTTCATCCACATATTGATGTCAGCAAACTCCAAATCTCCATATGACTTCTCTCAGCAGCTTCATATAGATATTGAAAAGCACTGGGGAAATGACCAGTCCCTGAGGGATCCCATAGCATAAGTCCCAAGAGCTGAACATTGGCTCCCCAAGCTGTACCATCTGAGATCAGCCCTTGAGGAAAAACTGGAAGCACCAAAGAGCAGAACCTCTGTCCTAAACTCAGTAGTTATCTCAGAACGGTGCTGTGGTCAGCAGTATCAAAGACCACAGAAGGATCCAAGTTACTGAATCTGAAAGGCTACCAGGTCATGTGACATATCTTTGCAGGAGTCCTGTAACTCTTAGTCTTCTCATCTTACCTTTTCTCACATCCCACCATAGCACCTTACCGTTTCAAATGCAGAGTATCTACACTGAAAGTGTAAGGAGGAAGTAATGTCTTATCTTATGGTGTCCAAATACCTTAATATGGCCTGGCTCTTGGCGTTTTCTATATCCTTGGTTCATTTTAAATGGGTCAGACTGACTGCTTCCTGGGTTTCTGGACTAAGATTGCTTGAACTGACATGATTGCTAGTAATTTGATTTAAAAGCAATAGCAGCCAAACATGTGAAGCAGAAAACATTGCCCTACAGTGTCCAATATATGCATTTCTATTGTAGAATGCCATACCTGTGCCTAGCAGGCAGAAAATACAGTCCTTCCTTGCTCCACATAATTTACATAAATATTAACTATGCCTTCTGCGGACTTTCCTTTCCCCCAGGTGATGGGGACCTTTGAAGAAACAGTCATCTTATTCTGGTTGTGAATGGGAACCAATCTTTTTCTTCAAAAAATATTTCCAATGTATAAAAGTTGCTTCAGCTCTGTGTCACAGTATAAATCTTGGGTTCTGCAAAGATCTGCAGCTCCATTATAGTTATTTTGCCTGGCAGAACTTTTTAACATACTATTATTTAGTCATGCTGATGATTAATTATATATAATTGATACCATAATTATTGCCTAAGTGTATTTTCATGGCAGCATTCCTTGGAAGTGTTTGTCTAACTTGATGGCTTCCAAACATCTCGTAGCTGAGGTGTGTTGTGTTTTCTGTGTTTGAATTAGAGATGTAATCTAAATACCAATGGTGTGCTTTAAGGGGGATTGGTGGGAACTGCCACCTGCCCTTGTGTTTTTGCACTGATGTACCTAGGCATGAAAACAAGCTTATATGGAGAAGCAAAGGTCCGCATCTTTAGTGGGGTGTTATTGTGCTTTGGATCTTTGTCAGTCACAACTGAATATTCCAGCCTTTGGCAACAGAAACATGGTGCCTCTTCCCATTGTCTCATAACACTAGAATCTGACTCCCTCATGTACAAGGATGAGATTGCAGATTCCAAAGTAGCAGCAGACTAGGTCTGAGATGCAACATTATATTTAAGCATCCAGCACCAGTAGAATTTACTTTGTGTCACATCCCATGGATGCAACCCTGACCAGTGTAAAACCTTATGCCAGAAGGTTTCTGAGCCCACCACCAGATGATTTCAGGATGGATAGGGAGTTGCTAGAAGAGCAAGGGAGTCACTGATTCCAATAGAACTTTTGGGAACCAAAGGAAGGACACCTTGGTTCCTGACAAGTGAGAGGTAATTGTCTCAGAGCCAACCCCATTTTTCCCCACTACCTGAAAACATCCCATGCCAAAAAAAAGTCCATTTTGCCAGCATCTCTTCAGCCACAATGTAGCTTATGTTCCCAGCTGGTGCAGACGACTCAACAGAGTCATGATCTCCTTTGCCATATCATCTGATTCAGAGGCTACCAAGAATAATCTGCAGCTTTATTGATGACTCATTCTGGGATTGTCTGTGTTTCAAGCAAAATTTGAGATTAGCCCCTTGAGGCTACAGCTTGAGTTCCTCACGGATCTGTCCATGCAAGGTGGCATGCTAGATCGATGCACAGGTAGCAGCTAAGAGCCATAGAGGCAGAGACTAGAAAAAAATATTGACATAAAATAAATGTATACCCGCCCCATGTTCCCAGGTACTATTCTAGTACAGTGGTGCCTCGCTAGACGATTGCCTCGCAGGACAAGGAAATCGCTAGACGATGGCTTTTTGCGATCGCTACTGCGCTTCGCAAAACGATGTTTCCCTATGGCGATTTTCGCTAGACGACGAGGTTTCCCCATTGGAATGCATTGACTAGTGGTCAATAGCTGTCAGTGCATTCCAACGGGGACCCGTGCTCGCTAGACGATGTTTCCCTATGGGAGATTTTCGCTAGACGACGGGTTTTCCGTTGGAATGCATTGAAGAGATTTCAATGCATTCCAATGGGGAAACGTGCTTCGCTAGACGATGTTTTCGCAAGACAGCGATTTCCGTGGAACGGATTAACATCGTCTAGCGAGGCACCACTGTACGAGGAAAAGATAACTAGGATTATTTCTTAGTTTTACTGTACATAATTCTCATAATTATGAGCCATTTTGAAGGCCATTCCAAGAGACACCTAACGGAGCATGCTCAGAATGAAAGACTTTTGCTGTATGACTTCTAGCAGGCTCAGTGCAACATAAAACATATCTTTCAACTATGCTGCTGAGCCACTCAATCTGCTTATTAAATTTTTGTTTAGAGATATCTGTCACAAAGATTCTTAGTCTAGCATGTTTTTCACATCCTTCTGAATGTGCTTTGAATAAAAGTATATATATAGGGTGGATAGCACTATATTCACCAGGCCCTTCTGCATCAAAAGTTTAAGACCCTAAAGTTGAATGAATAACTGGTAATTCAGTTAGAGCACCTCTATTTCTGATTCATCTTTCAGAAAGAGCCATCATCTGGGACAAAAGGAAACAATGGGTATTGTTTTGTTTTGATAAAGCCATTTGTTCAATAGCCATTTATGGACCCGTTTGTTCCCAAATGTGCCACTTCCAGCCCACAGCAATGATCTCCAAAACTGATTCTCTTATTCATCTAAATAGATGAATGGCTTGCTTCAAGGTGAACTCAACGTGATTCAGAGGTAGAGTGTCAGCATTCATGAAAAGAATGGCAAGGGAGTCAGAGCACCAGGGATAATTGCTTGGCAATGGGTTGTGGAACTACCAAGCTCCAAGCTTGCTTTCAAGATTCAAAGGTAAAGATTAAGCCCCAAGGGGATAAGAAAGGAAAGTTGCTGCACACTTGTCAGATAGCATAAGCTTGTTTCCCCTCTGCAAGCTTCAAGAGTGACCTCTAAAATAACATGTGAACTTCTTTGGCTGAGAGCTCTCAGATCAAAAGCTACACTGGAGTAGAGTTGGAGATGATCTGCAAGTTAATTCAGTACAAAGAAAGAGAACCTTGCCAAAAATAGCAATTTGGAAAGAGAATCATATAAACCTGCTTCATTTTCTGTGTATTATTAAGTTGCACTCTGATTATATTCTAAATAGCTTGCTACTTAACCACTCGTTCCCTTTAAGCATTATATATGCGCACGCATATAATGCAATAAGAAAGACAATGTGAAAAGAAGAACAAAGTACTTGGTTAAGTCTTACCAATGTTACAATGATTCTGATAAAGGATTAAAATACAGCCAATTCTCTATATATTTGTTGGAGAGTCAACATATAGGCATCTATTCAACGTATGGAATAGAGAGCAGCACAATTTATTTACTCTATTACTTTTATAGCTTCCCTTGTTCCTCAAGGTGACACACATAACTGTCCTCATCTTGACTGTATCCTCATAGCAACACTGCACATTAGATCAGGGTTACAGTAAGTGACCGGCCCATGGTCAGCCAGCAAACGTCCTGGCCAAGCAAGGATCTGAACCTAGTTCTCCCCAGTCTCAGTCCAACATTCCATCCACTGCTGCAACCTGTCTTGTGATTCATGTTTATATTTTCTCCTTGGAGGGGCTGTCTGAGGAAAGATGTCTCTAAATGCCAAATTCTGGAATGTGCCTAGTTACTAAGGTGGCACAGGAGAAGAATATCAAGCATATTTCTCGGGGGGGGGGGGGAACCTGTAGGCCTTGTTTTCAGTGATGCTCAAACTATAGCATCCTTCTGATTAAGTGGTGTTGGTGGTGTTGATTGTAGTATTAGTAGGTCATCTTCACACATGTGTCTGTCTGAATAATGGAAAGAACTACACAGAAGTTGAAGAAGGTTGACAATGATTATATGAAACTATCCCAATTAGATCATTAAATAGGAAGCAGGGAAACCACCACATTGTCATTTGCTCTATTTTTTCTCCAAGAGCTCAAAAGAGCGGAGAAAACTTTTCTGCATCAAAGTAACAGGATAATTGTGGCAGTTCACTTCTCGGCATGAAGCTGCTTCTAAGAATAGAGTGGCTGTCTAGCTTCTAAGAACCTAGATAGCATCTTAAAAAGCAGAGACATCACCTTGCCGACAAAGGTCCCCATAGTCAAAGCTATGGTTTTTCCAGTAGCGATGTATGGAAGTGAGAACTGGACCATAAAGAAGGCTGACCACTGAAGAATTGATGCTTTTGAATTGTGGTGCTGGAGGAGACTCTTGAGTTCAGAGTGTGGATTGTCGGGATATTGAAGGGTGTCAGTCCACACCACTTCACTTTGCTGCAAGATACAATAGTGTCTGTGGTTGAATACCTTCTGCAGCATGGTGCTGATGTTCATGCAAAAGACAAAGATGGTCTTGTTCCTTTGCACAATGCTTGTTCTTATGGACACTATGAAGTGGCTGAAGTACTTGTTAAACATGGTGCAGTTGTCAATGTGGCTGATTTGTGGAAGTTTACTCCTTTACATGAAGTTGCCCCGTTGACAAACTTAACCCAAAAGAAGCAAGCTGAAAACATCCAGTGGACGTCAGAGTGCCAGGTAGCCTTCGATCATCTGAAGAAGGCGCTGACTTCTGGACCTGTCCTTATTGCACCAGACTTCAACTGTGAGTTCATCATCTACACGGATGCGTCGAATCTGGGAGTGGGAGTTGTGTTGAGCCAAGCCGATGACAGTGGAAATCTGCATCCGGTGATGTACATCAGCAAGAAACTTCAATTGGGTGAGAAACACTTGTCCACAATAGAAAAAGAGTGGCTAGCTATGATATGGACACTGCAAAAGCTGAAGCTGTACATTTGGGGGAGAAGATGTTTGAGAGGTTTTTTTTAAACAGATTGTTTTTCCTTACTGCATTAAATATGTTTTGATGTTGTTTATGTTTTTTGGTTTTGTATTCATTGATCCTTTCAGTTTTGTATAATTGTTACTAAGCTAAATACTTTCTTTTAATTATTGTAAGCCACCTTGGGTCCATTTTAAGGAGAAACATGGGTTAAAAATATTTCAAATAAATAAATTAAATAAAGGACACAAGTCAAAAGCAAAGGATTGTAATGACCACTCATCTAGAAAAACCAAGTGGCTTCTAATTTGTATTAGACCATTGCTGATATGCGTCTCACACTCAAAGCTCTTTTGAGAACATTCTAGAAACACCATATCACAGTGAGGTGCTATGTCCCGTAGGGGATTTCCCTCAGAAGAAAGCATTTCTGCTTGAACAAGGCGGGTATTTCATTAATCCTCCTAGCTTGATTGATAGATCTGGTCAATTGAGTTTGTATCTCACTTTGCCGCATAGGAGCTCAGGGTGGCTACAGAGTCTACATAAAATGTTTCAATATCAGATATTTGCAATCACTAATTACACATATTTGAAACCATATATTATAAATACCTTTTGAAAATTGTAGAGTCTTTGCTGGCAAATTGCTCTTGAGGGTAGGGACCCTCTAGAACAGTGGAATGTGGTTTGTAGTGCTGCAGTGGATACTAGGTGCGGAGCCAGGAATATGCCGCAGATTTAGACAAATCTCAAACAACAAGACAAATCAGGACCCTTCAGACTAGTTCTGGACTGAAGCTTCTCAAGGGGAGCAGGCTGAACCAAAGCTGGACCTCCATGAAATTTTATGTGGGATTTGGGATTCAGACAGCCAGGTGGAGAAAGAAAATAATTCCTTGTAAGATTTGCTTGAAATGGCCTGGTGGGTAAAACAAGGAAGCTGGGGGGGGGGGGGGGAGAGAGACAGAATTAGGTAGCCACGTGATTCCACCTCCTAATCCTAGGTCATCTTATACTAGTGGATCCCTGGTCACTGTGGCTTGGGAAAGGGGACATAGCTGATAAAACTTTTGCAAATTTTGTCAAATTCTGCCCAGATATTTATATATATATATTCCCATTTCCGTGCCAAATAATGAATAAAGGAGAATAAAAAGAATAATGTTGGTTTTGGGATAATAAATAAATGAAATAATATGGGAACAGTCTGAATAGAATCAGCTACATCTTGCAAATGCACACCATGTACCAAGTTGTAAGAAAAAGGTACATGTAAATAATTCAATCAGGAGAAATCACTTCCCACTCAGCTTCACCACTCCATCTCTCATCATCCTCAGCTACCGTTGGACTATCTGTATCTTGTTTCAGTCAGAGACACAACTGCATAGTACAGGTGAAACAGTCTGTTAGAATGGATATTTATTTTCATAGTCAATTAGCAGGAACATTGACATGATACATTCTAAAAATTAAGTTCTTTAGATCAGAGGTCGTCAACGTCCGGTCCGCAGCCTGGTACCGGTCCGTGGCCTGAGCCGGACCAGGCCGCGAAGACAGACCTCCCGCCCCCCCGCACGCACTCCCCTCCCCACAGCTGCTTTGCGCATGCACCCACGAGAGAGAGAGAGCGCCCATGCGCACCTGCGGGGGGGGGCGCCTTCCTTAGAGGCTCAGCCGGTCCGCGGTCCCAAAAAGGTTCGGGACCGCTGCTTTAGATAACCGCATATGAAGTTAACTGCAGCAGTCTAGAGCCAGTCTAGAGCCAATTAACTGTGGTGAAAGAGATGGTGGGTGCCCAGTTCTACCTAGTCTGGAAAAGGACAGACAAAACAGTAGAAGCGTTGCACAGTGAAATTGATAGATTCACCTACAGGTAGATTTCACCAACGGGGAAAATATTAGCAAACATGCCTTTCTACAACGTGGTTCAACTAACTTTATATGAGTTCTCTGATTCCCATAAACATAGATAGGAAGTACTGGCCAAAATCCTGTTGTGGAAGGCACAACAGGATTTGTGGCCCATGGCCGGTCCGTGGCCTTGGAAAGACCAGGCTGCAGAGACAGATCTCCCACCCACCCCACATGCACTCCCCCGACGCACACCCACCTGCACACACAGGTGCCCCGCCCATCCGCGCATGCGTGTGAGCATGTCCTGCCCACCCGCGAGTGCACCCCACCCACCTGCAAGTGCGGGGGTGCCCCGCCTCCCCTGCACACGGACCCCCCCAAAACCGGTCCGCGGTTCAGGAAAGGTTGGGGACCACTGGTATAAGGTAAAATATTACTATATTTTATTGCCCCTTCCTCACCAGTAAATAAAGAGCTCTCCTTACAACTCTCGGGGATGCATCAACATACCAAGCCAATGTGTGTCCCCATGGCCTCGCACTGTGTGTGTGGGGTGTCTCTTTATTTATTGAACAATGGACTGAAACTTACAATTTTGCATACATTGTGCAACAGTATTTTCACCACTAGCGCATTCTCTTTTATGCCTTTTTAGCTCTGTTAGACGACAATAACAAGAAGTTATATTAAGTTATATTAAGAAAAATACCAACAAGCATATCAAGTCATTAAATCCAGTTATGTTTTTCCAAGCATTTGTGTTAGCAAGAACAAGGTAATTGCTGAAATAAATGCAAAGAAAGATAAATTACTTTCACCTTTTGATTTTACACTTTGTCTTCCCCAAGGAGAAAATTCACAGCTATTGTTATTTTTTTAAAAAAAAATCAGATATGGTACACTTTCTGTTTGGCCACCCCTAAAGGCTAGAAGACTTTCTTCTTCTTTTCCAGAAGATGGTCTTTGGAAGAGCTGCCACTGAGAGACGTAGTGATTGCAATTTCCCCCAGCTTTCTAAGAAATGGCTGTGCCTTCTCATCTTGCACCACATGACAAAATAGCTTTACAGCTGTTGAGGGTCTGAGGTTGTAATCCCATGGACACTTACCAGGGAGTAATCCCCATCAAACTCAGTGCAGTTTTCTCATGAATAAATGTATATATATAGGATTGAGGTCTTACTTGCAAAGATGGAAGGGAGAAAAATGAAAGGAGGAGGTGATGGCCATGCATGTGTGAATCAGCAAGCTCGGTTTGATCTGGGGGCAAGGAGATAGAAAACTGGGCCTATTCTGCTTTTAAAAGGAAAAACTATGTCCAGTTTTCTCTCTTCCTGACCCCAGATGAAGCTAAGCTTGCTGATTCACACATTACTGTCCACCGCCTATATGCAGTGTAAACTGCCACATAGAAGGTCACAAGCAGGCAGAAACAACTTTTCTGTGGGCCAACGTGGCTATACCTGCCTTTTGAATATTTTTCATTTACTGCACATTCATATGCAGCTGCTGAGTAGAACTGATAAGGAAATGCAGCAAGTTAATTGACAGATTTGAACTTGGGTGAAATTCCTATGGAGGTCCAAATATGTTGATCATTCTGATCCTAACAAAATCACTCCTTTGAGAACCTTGCATTGTCTTCAGATCTGGCATCTACGTTTTTTGCCCACCAGTCATGATGCCTGGCCACGGACAAATACGGAGGTATTTGCAGCCATCATATTCTAAAGGCAGCATATTTTCTCTTCTACACTTCAAGCTGTGGTTATGACAGCTTGCTGAAATCCAAAATGAATTGAGTTTTGTGAGCAGTGGTGACAGCATCGATAAATGCCTTCTCCAAAGTGATGCCCTGCAGATGGGTTAGACTGCAGCTCCCATCATTCCTGAACAGAATGGCTGATGGTTGTCCTGCCTGTGGCTGATAGGAATCACAACTCAACACATCTCCAGAGCATCAGCTTGGGGGAGACAGACAGGCACCGTTTAGGGCCTCATTAAGCACTGGCTGAAATCTTTTCTGCAAAAAGTTGCCAAGTCTCCTTATTAAAAATTTTAAAAAACTCATGGACTTCTTCCTGTCTTTTTGCATTCCATGTAAGTTTAGAACAAAGGGAGTGGGTGGAAAGCCTTGAATAATTCACTTATAAAGATCGTCATCATCATACCTTTATTGACATAACAAAATAAAATAAAACACAATGGTAAATGGAGAACCAATAAACAAATAAAATCTAGCTAGTCAAAGTTTACCATAGAGGAACAAGTGTGGGACCAATGATCGAATAGGACCCAGTTAACTAGATTCGGATATCATTCTTCTCCTCTGGATAATCAATTTCAAGAAAACTGCCACTTTCTCTGAAATATAAACATTCACACCTGAAAGAATATATCTAATTTTTTCCAGATCAGCCCAGCCCTCCCTCTTCTTGAGTGAATAATTCACACATCTTATCATTATTCCATTGCCTTTCATTTTCCAACTCAGAGGCCTACTTGATGCCAAAGGCTACTCCTCAGATGTGGAGGGGTGATTATGAATGATGACCAAGGTCACTGAAGAAGTGCCTGAATCAGATCTGAAAGGTACCATGCTGTCATTTGTGGCTGCAGCTGATGTAACATCTATCCAGGCTGATAGGCCTAGGAGCATTCTGGTTATTGACTGTGAAACAGTGAACTTATGAGACTCTATACTTGAAATAAGTTTTTTGCTGTTCTCAGCATAACTAACAATATGATTCAAGACAGAGCACTCATCCTGTTATTTCTTGTTGATTTGGTTGCAAGCATGTAGTGTCAATCTTCTGAATTTTTCCCAAGGAGTTGCACTCAGAAATTCATGGAGCCGTATTCCAACAAATCCTTGGGATCCAAGCTGGAGAACCACTGGTATGTATTTGTGTTTTGTCATGTGCATATTCATGGATTTGTGGACCACACACAATACACAAGAAGTTCTGACCTTCTGTAGGTGTACTTCTGCACAGACAAATAGAACATGTGAAGGAAATAAATGTGAATCAATTAGTAATTACTATGGTTGTGGCAGAAATTTCTCCATGCACCTTAATCTGAAAGGGTCACTGATGACCTCTTCTATCACAGATTACAGCCAGTCGGTTAATTCCTAGGAAAGGCTGGGACTTCTCATAGGCAAAAACACTGGGATTTGTAGGCATTTTATTTCTTTGGAATGATTTACTGGGTCACCATAACTTTATAAATGAACAGAAACAACCATTTTAAGAATGAACAAAGAATATGATATATGAAAACCAGGTATCGTATATATGGGGAAAAACCTTGCTGTTATCTTCAACTTAATTCAGAAACATCCAGTTGAAACTTCTGGCATGGCACAGCAGGAAAAAAAAATTCTTTCAATGATATTTAATGCTTGAGAAGAGTTAGCTCCTAGCAGTAACATTTAAACAAGGATGAACATCTGGTCTGGAAAAGAACTGGACTGACAAGTAACTGGGCATCTCAGATGTAGAAAGACAAAGCCTGTGGGTCCCTATGTTATTTAACATGTACATGAAACAACTGGAAGAGGTTGCCCAGAGTTTTGGGTTTTGGTGTCACCAGTATGTTGATAACACTCAACTCTATCTGTCCTTTCCATCAAAATCCAAAAAAGCTGTTTTAGTTCTAGTTCAGTCTCTGATGTCAGTAGTGGACTGCATGAGGGTGAATAAGCTGAAACTTAGTCCAGACAAGACAGAGGTGCTCCTGGTCAATTGAAAGGCACATCAAGAAAAAGGGATTCAGCTTGTGCTGGATGAGGTTACTCTCTCTCTGCACAGGTGTGCAGCTTGCAGGTGCTCCTGGGGATTCATCTCTGAGCCTGGATGCTCAGAGATGGATCCCAACTGTGGTTGGGAATGTCTTTCCACAGTTAAAACTAATGCAACAGCTGCATCCATTCCTGGAGAGGTCTGACTTGGCCACAGCGACATATGCCTTAGTCACATCCCAGCTGAATTACTGTAATGCACTCTATGTGGGCCTGCCTTCGGCAACTGCTGATAAACTTTAGCAGGTCCAAAATGCTGTAGTCATACTGTTAATTGGGACTGGTTACAGGGATCACATAACCCCCATTACACCAGCTTCTCTGGCTGCTAATCTGTTTCCAGGCACAATTCAAAGTGCTGGTTTTAACCTATAAAGCTCTAAACAGCTTGGGTCCAAGCTATTTCAAAGACTGTGTCTCCCGTTATGAGCCTGCCCAAGCATTAAGATCATCAGGAGAGGCTTTTCTCTGGATCCCACCACCTTCACAGGTGCATCTGAGGGGGGCACAGGAGAGGGCCTCCTCTGTTGTTGCTTCCAGACTTTGGAACTCCCTCCCACTGGAGGCCAGCCTGGCCCCATCTTTGCTGTCCTTCCACAAGCAGGCAAAGACCTTTCTCTTCAGGCAGGCTTTTCCTTAGTGACTGTCTGGAAGACAATTAATGTTTTGTTGCTTCTAGATCTGTTTTTGTAATATTTTTACCTAACATTTAAATATAATGTTATTAATTTTTATTTAATATTTCATATTTACTGTTTTTATCTTTTAATATTGTGTTTTTAATTATGTAAGCCACTTTGGGTCCTTTTTTAAGGAAAAAGGTGGGGGAAAATGTTTTCAATAAATAAAATAAATACATACTTATGTGACAGAGAGAGGAGAGTGAAATTACTGCAAAATAATGTTGCTTGCTACATAAAGAACAAAAATCAGGAAGCATAGCGTTGCTGCTCTGTAAGAAAAGAATCCCAAATTCACAACTGGATAATAACTACAATAGGGAAAATTGGAACATAGCATTAATTTAGACTTAAGATTCTAGTAGCAAGTAGTATACATCAAAATGTCATGCTCTAAAACAATTTTAAAACATTATTCAGGCAGACTTGACAAATGCTATACTTCTCTCCTCCTCTCTGACTCCTCATGTGAAATTACAGCCAAGGTTGCAAAATTTATATGTAGCAGCATGTACAACAAGGGAACAGGTGACTAAATCAATGCACTAAATAGATTAGGAATTAACATACAGTTGTAATCTGAATTTCAGTTTGCTTTGCTTTGACTGTAAATACCATATGCTTTGTTGTTGTGTTTTATTGTGTATTTAAACATGGCTGGCCTTAATAAAGTTAAAGTTTTCAATCATTCAAAATAAATCAATCCATAATAAATAAATCAATGAAGCAATAAATAAGCTGTTATAAATTATATGTGTCAAGTCTCAACCAGTTGGTTTTAAAAATTCACTACAATTAAGAAGCATTCTCAGTCTTGTTTACCTTTCATGACAAGCTCTGCACCACTGAGCTGCTTCCAATATCATACTGTGCTTAAAGAATAGACAGCTCGTGACTACAGTGCAGTGGTTCCCAACCTTGGGTCCCCAGATGTTCTTGGACTGCAACTCCCAGAAATCCTGGCCAGCACAGCTAGTGGTGAAGGCTTCTGCGAGTTGCAGTCCAAGAAAATCTGGGGACCCTATGTTGGGAACCACCTCTATAGTTGGGGGGGGGGGATAGACCAGGTTCTGTTCACTTCTCCCATACCAAAACACATCAGCAACCTCAAAACGGTATGTATTTTCAAGCCAAGATCATTGTCATCCCACTACCAATCTCAGCAGCTCCAAAATGTGTGTTTCCATAAGGAAAAGTGGGCCTTTTAAATTTATTTTCTGCACTTTGCTTAAGAGGATGTTGGACAAAAGGGAGGGGTGTGTTTTGTTGCCTAAATGTCTCTTGCCCAGGCTAGAAGCTGGAAACAGCAGAGTTAGTACTAACCCATCAATGTTGACCTCTCATTAGTCAATTAATGTACGACCTTGTTGACTTTTAAAACATAATTGAAAATGATTAAAAATGGCAACAACACTTTGAAATTATTATGAAGGAAATAAATTGAAGTGAGCAGAAACATCACTAAAAAGAACAATGACTAAAAGAACATCTAAATCAATGTGGAAAAATTTAACGAATTTGGGACAATGAATTAATTTTTAATTAATTATTTCCAAGCTGTGGCCCAGGCCAGAATTTACTATTAACATCAGTTCTGTTTGATTGTGTTGTTTCTTCATTTAATTAGGGAACAATGACAGCTTTGATTCTTGAAGACTCCAGAAGGCATAGCCAAGAGCCTGAGTGATAAACCATAAAGAGGCAACAGGAGGTCTTATGTGGTGAAAGATACCATCTCGTAGGAATGCATTGAGAGCAACAGGCCATGATTATGCACCAAAGCATCCTTTTAAGCTAGCTGTTTTAAAATATTTAAAACACCAAGTGTTTTGCCATCAGCCTCCTGAAAAGAAACTTTAAAGAAAGGAATAGAAAGTGACTTGCTGAATTGTGATGAAAGAGAACCACACCTACCTAAAAGCAGTAGGATTTTTGTGAGATAGATAATACGGGTTTTTTTTTCCACCTCCATGTCACTAAGCTGACAGTCAGAAAACCAATTTGCTGTGGAACGGTATTTTCCCCAGGAACCAGAATTTCACACTCAATTGTAAGGTAAAAACAGGTATAAATATATTTTAATATTTATATTACAATATGTCGTGCAGAAGAAACACACATTTGCATTGGAAAGAACTTCTTTGCTGCTTGTTCAAATGGCATCCAGATGTTCTCAAAGGCAACCTTCTTTCCAAGCAGTTCTATTGGTAAGATGGCATGGAACTGAGCCTATGACAAATTTCCTGACACAAAGTAGCCCTGTTGCGGCTTTAAGGGAAGGTCTGAATGCTACATGCACGGAGTGGGGAACTTGAATCCCATCCCCCTCTGTTACCACTTTCCACATGCAGAACAGATGTGTCTGAAAAGAAGAGGCTGTTGTATGCATGGGGCCTCACCACTGAAGCCAGAATCCCTCTTTTAATGTGTTTTGGGTCACATATAAAATAGGCTCTTCTCTTCAGACATATAATATTGTGGGGCGGGGGGGGGAGAGACAATGGCATAGGGGCAGGACTAGCATGTTCTCTTCCTTGCATGTGGAGTTAACACACTTCTTTAATTAATTAATTAATTTTATTTCTAAACACTTAAATCCTGCCCAGCTTAGTGGGACCACTACTCTGGGTAAATTATCAAATAAACCCACCCCATTCCCAGACAATAAATAAAAACAATCCCCAAACCTATAGAACAAACTGAATAAATAAACCAAATAGAACAAAAAGATGGTGACAGCTCTCTGGTGACGGGATCAAAGGGTACATCAGCTGAAGGGGAGAATATCCCTAAAGACTTCCCTTAAAAGTCCTTTTTTAAATTTGTCTTTTAAAACTCTGCCTGCACAGGGCTAGAAAGAAGCTACTGAGAAGAGCTTCCTGGTTTTTGCTGGAATATACGTACATAACCATGACCTGCCTGTTAGCTGTGCAGGAGGCTCACAAATAAGAATTCATAAGCAAAATGGACCAAACTCTGAGTGGTACACAATGGTACACTGCCTGTTCTAACATTCAGCACAATTATTGCAGTAAACATTGCTTATTCATATACCGTGAACAATCCATGTCCTTTCTGACCCAACTCTTAGCACAGGATGAAGGGTTGGAGTAGGCATTAGAGTCATATGAAGTACAGTTATCATGAACACATGGTCAGTTATTCCTGCCTGTTCTAACATTCAGCATATTTATTGCACTAAACATGGCTACTTTACTGTGAATAATCCATGTCCTTCCTGCATAATCAGACACAAGAGAGGGTATAGAATTTCTTATCATGGCTACATTCTACTTTAGGACAACTGTCTTAAACTGTGGGTGTATTGCTCTCCCTTAGCAGTGCTACCACCATGGTAATCTGGTGGCTGCTGTCAAGGTCCCTCCCATTGCTGTAGTTGCTGCCCACATGTGAGGCAGTCCTGGAAGCTAACATGCAGGAGGGGGGCAGAGTGTCTTTGTATGTCATAGAATCCTACAGAATGTCACCTTCCCTTCAGAAATCAAAGGGAAAGAAGAAAAGGACACACACACACACATATCGCCAAATGTCAGTTCTATTAGTGGGGGCTAGTACTGCAGGAAAACAAGCTATCAGAATTCCATTGTAGTCCATTTCTGCTGTATGTGATAAATATATCAAATCATTATGGATCATGTGTTATAGGGACAGCCTATGTGGCAATTGTTGTATGTACTCTGGACCTGAACTGTTACTTACAAGATGCATAAGACAATACTTCTATAGCTAGTTAGCTCAACTGAAATATCCTCCCTAATTTCATGGTAGAAATGATGTCTTGAATATCAGAATACACTATCTCTTCATTTTCTAATTTCTCGTTAATTTCCTGAGCCATCTCCGAGTCATACAGTTCCACAGCATAATAGTTTCTCTAAGAACGGAAGGAAAATACTGCTCATCTGCCAAAGCACATTTTGGTGTTTTGATAAATAATGTGACAGTCATTAATGTAGTCATTTCCAAACAGGCTTAAGAAGAAAGTTCACTACAAACAACCAGGAGGCAAAAGCTGATGAAGGACTGATTCATTAGTTGCTTGTACAGTTGAACTTCGGCTACTACAGCTACAAAATAGGAGCAAAACCCCATAGCAAAACTCACCTTACTATTTCTTTACGTTTTTTCTGTACCAGGATTGCCCAATACAGTTTTGTTACCTGAAGCAAGATGGTATGTCCCTTCCTCACCCCATTCCTATCCATGTCCATCATAACAATATCTGGTTATTTGGTTGCCACTTGGGCAGAAAATGCCAAAAGCACATCTCCCAGGAAGTAAAAACTTCAATATTAATAAATAGGAATTTGCTGCTATTTCAGGGTACCCCCCCAAATCAGCCACCTGACAAAGATGTCTCACTCTCCCAGTTGGTCCGAAGAGCACCGTAAGATATGCTAGGAGACAGAATTGACATAATAGCTTATAGCACTGCCATGTATGAATTTGTTCCTGACAAAGTGAGATATTTTGGGGGAAGTGACAACAATATAGCACTGGACTTTAAATCGTCACCACTAATATCATAACCATATCATATCTATACAGAGTTTCAGCACCGTTGCTATGGGAATGTCATCGTTCTCTTAGCAACAGTATTCACCATCAATTGTGAACTGCACGTTTCTCCAACGTGGTTGTATTTAGACTTGTCTCTGCATATACAATTAATTCTCATCATGGTTTTCTTTCATTTTAAAAAACTATGATGAAGAATAGATTGTTACATTTTCAGCCACTTTGAACAATAAACCATCAGATGAAAATAATAGAAAAATAAGGAAAATACATGAAATAATACTGCAAGATAGAATTGGTCCTGTTATGATATAAAAAGTATCAGATAAAGAAATAGATCATGGAAACATTACTTAGATAAGATACTGTGATATTTTTTTAATCAGCAAAATATATTTATTTAACCCCAACACACCAGGATATTTTTTTAAACTGTATTCCATCAGTTGTGGAACATTTTCTCCTTCGTGTCCTCTGTGAATACACACTAATGGGTTAATCTGCGCCTGAGCAGAGCAGCCTCCGGAAACTTCCACAGCTTTAAGCACTTAGTGCTGGGACCTCCCCTACACCTGGCTATATAACTCCACCCCCAGCCCAGTGCTGCAGTTCTTTTTTTGACCGCCGCTGTAGCAGCAGCTTCGCTGTAGCAGCAGCTTCGTTTGGAACTTCGCATTGGAACTTCGCAAGTAGAAATGATTCTGTTCCTTTCTTTGACCTCCCTTTGTTCTTTCTTCTGTAACAAGTTGATTCTTTTGCCTGGGGATAAGGTATTAGCCGGCATTAGCTGTTCCTTGTAAAACTTTACAAAGCCTTTACAAAGCCGGCTTTGCAGCCCTCAGGGCTTTTCTCTTAAAGACATAAGGTCTCTTTTACCTTCTTTATAAAATTACCCCCAGGCTTAAGAGCAACAGTTTTTCTGTCTGTTTGCAATTTCCTCTTCCTAGCAGGTTTGAAGAGGATGGCTTCTGAGCTTTGCCCCGCCTGTCAATGATTCTCCTGACTGAGGTACAGCCTCTCCGGAGTTTGGCATAGAACAGCCCTCTTGTTTCAAGGGGCTCATTCTTACAGCTGTTTCGCAGTGAGCTGGGCTTCTGCACAGCCTAGGATTGCCCTTGGAAGAAGGGCCTCCGTAGCTCCTGCTCCCCACTCGTCAGTGGGGTACAGCCTCTTTGGAGGTTGGCGCAGGAACAGCCCTCTTGTTTCAAGGGGCTCGTTCATACAGCTGTTGACCCCGCAGCGAGTTAGGGCTCTGTCGCCCTGTCCCTTGGAGAAGAAAGGGCCTCCTGCAGCGCTGGTCACCTTCCCCGCATGTCAGTGATTCTCCTGACAGGGGAAGAGCCTCTCCGGAGTTTGGCATGGAACAGCCCTCTTGTTTCAAGGGGCTCGTTCTTACAGCTGTTTCGCAGTGAGCTGGGCTTCTGCGCGGCCTAGGATTGCCCTTGGAAGAAGAAAGGGCCTCCGTAGCTCCTGCTCCCCGCTTGTCAATGGGGTACAGCCTCTTCGGAGGTTGGCGCGGAACAGCCCTCTTGTTTCAAGGGGCTCGTTCATACAGCTGTTAACCTGCAGTGAGTTGGGCATCTGGAGCCCTGCCCTTGAAGAGGAAAGGGCCTCCTGCAGCGCCGGTCGCCTCCCCCACCTGTCAGTGATTCTCCTGACATGGGGCAAAGCCTCTGCGTGTGATTGGCGCACAACAGCCCTCCTTCGTGGGCGCGTTCATGCCGCTGCCGATTCCGGATAGAGCTGCACGCCGAGGCTGTAGATGTTCCGGCGACATGCGGTAAGCCTTGGGGGATGGTATGGGCCCCTTCAGCTCCTGCAGCTAGCCCTACGTGTCAGTGATATGCCTGACTGGGTTAACACCCTTGGGTGGTTTGGCATGAAACAGCCCTCATTTATCAAGGGGCTTGTTCACGCAGCTGCTATTTCCAAAATCAGTTAGGTGCCAAGGCAAGAGCTTTCTGGCAACATTAACAGCCCTAGCTTTGCCTCTGAAAAGGGGGGGGGGGCTGCAACTCCCACCGCTAGCCCTGCTAGTCGGTGATATCCCTGGCTGGGGTAGCACCTATTTGGTGGCTGATAATTTGGCACAAAACAGCCCTCTTTATCAATGGGCTGGTTTACGCAGTAGCCTGCGGCCCTGCCTCAGCTGCCGGTGCCAGTATAGGCTCATAGGTAAAGGACTCACAGGAGTCCACCCTAGAACCCTGCCGCTGGTGGGTAAATTTTCCTCAGGTAGGTCCTCTCACGCTGACAAGTTGTGTAGGACCAGTCCCTTTATCCAGTATAGGAGCTATGAGCTCTCTGCCACCGCCACCATCCCGCTCCGCCTGGCATCGTTCTGAGCCACGGACTATGGAGTGCTGTACGCCTCCACATACGCTTCACTGGTGTAGTGCTCCCTCGAACTCGGCTCCGGCAGCACAGTGTTCGCAGGTTCAACCGAACCTGCTGTTAACCCTTTCGGCTTCTCCGTTCTGGCAACTGTGTTGAGCCTGAGCTTGGTCGGGCTCGTGCTAGGGAAGTCTTCTCCCTTGTTCGTCAGAAGGGCTTACCTTATTCAAGATTGGGAGTCACAGGGGGAGGAAGTTTTCCCAACCAATCTTCCTACACCCCTCTCAGTTGTCACAAAGGGTCACCCTCCTTTCCTATTAACAGATGAGGAGTTTTTTGGCCGCCATGTAGCCACTTACTCCTCTGCCATGGGGGCTTATCTTCACCACTTATGGAGTTTGGTGCTGCCCATTCTGCAGGTAGCTCCTGTGCACCTTTACAGTTCACGCCTCCCACGTCATTAGGAGGCACTGTTGCTGGTGCCTCACGAGCGCACTGCTGCTCGTTACGCCTTTAAGCCAGCATCTAAACAACTGATGGGTCGGGACCTGCCGTTTGTTATTCTTGATAACCTGCTCAAGCTTTAGCTGGCGGCACAGTTATTTGCGGCGTAACAACCGCAAGAGCCTGACGATGGTCCTATCAGCCTAGGGCATCACGGGAATGTCTATGGCCTCAACCCCAAAGTTACCAGCCGCCGCCCCTAGACATGTGGGCAGGCAGTGCCCTAACCGGCAGGATTGCAGGCAGGACCGCAAGACTGAGCGGTCTCTTTACTTCTCTGTCATTGACCAGTTAGTCCGTTTGACTCCTTGTCTTCCCAGCTATGCCACTGAATTCGATGTGCCCCTGTCACAGGCCGTGTTATGGCCGCCTCCACCCCTAACCCCACCCCAAAAACAAAAAAAAAAAAAAACAAGGATGGAGGCCTGTGGCCCGTCCTTGGGGTTGGAAGCCTGAATTCTTTTATTACTCTGCATAGTTTCCATATGGCTTCCTTGGACTCTGTTATTCACTGGTTACGTCCAGGGGGTTGGTTTTTCGTAAGATGCTCCCTTTCATGCGGGCATCTGGTTAGACCGTCATCGCTTTCTCAGGGTTTCACTTGAGGGAATCACTGTTTACCCATGGTTGGATACCTGGCTCCCGGTCGCGGGGTCCAATTCACAGGCTGGTAAGCATACGTCCTTGGCACTGTCCCTTTCGTCAGCGTTAGGACTATAGGTCAACATAGTGAAGTTGACGTTACCACCTACACACTGTGTAAACTGTGTTAATGTGACTTTGGATGCTCTCTTGAAGCAGGCTTTTTCCTCTGCCATCAAGTCTGTGACAATGCATAATTTGTTATGCTCCCTTTTTATTCAGGCGCTTGGTTCCCTACCCTACAGGTCCAGCAACTCCTGGAGCTGATGACATCTACTGCAGATGTGGGACAGCTTGCTCGAACGAGGATGCGGTCCCTTTAAGCCTGGTTTCTCTCACTCTTTCAGATATCTTGCGACCGTCCATCCATGTTGCTCCAGGTGACTCCGGAACACGCTGCTCAACTGGATGGGTGGAACCCCCCTGCCCCCCACACCCTACGGACAGGGGGACCCTCTGGTCTCTTGACCCAGTTGGTTCGGTCACTGTTGGATACCAGCCCGCCACACTGCGGGGGGCTTGTCCACGCCACCACGTGGCCCTTCGCCGCTGGTTCATGGTAGTAGCCAGCCTGCATATCATTGTGCTGGAGCTCCTGGCACTCACCAATGCATTTTAGGCCTCTGAGTCCCTGCTCCGGGGTCGGGTGGTCCAGGTCGCATTAGGCAATGCCACTGCAGTTTATTATATAAACAAGCAGGGCGGCACTCACTCGTTACGCCTTCTTTTTCACACCATCTACCTTTCGAGATGGTGTTATGCTCGCCACATTTATCGAGTGGCTGTACATTTGGCAGGCGAGAACACTTCCATGGCACTCCATCTCGGCAGACCAGTCCTGCTCTCACGAGCGGGCTCTCGACGATACCATCTTTCGTTGCCTCTGTCGCTGGTGGGGGACTCCAGGCATGGATGCTTTCGCTTCTTGAATGGACAAGAAGTGTGCCATGTTCGGCTCCCGAGCCGGGTGTCGGCCGCGCCTCCCTAGGGGATGCCTTCCTGACCTATTGGTCATGGGGCCTCCTTTACAGATTCAACCTTTTCCCCTTCTTCAAAGGCCTGTTGTTCAAGTCCACCATGAGTGTGCGACCATCATGCTTGGTCGCCTCGCTAGCCATGGTTCTCGATCCTGCTCCCGGGACCTGCAGAATACATCACACTGCACCTGGTCCCTCACCTACTGCCTCGGGACAGGGGTCGGAGGTTTCATCCGGACCTCGGGTTCCCCTACCTGTCGGCTTGGAGTCTTCCCCGACAGTAATGGACGTGCTCCATCATGCTTGCACACCTTTTACCACCTTGACCTACTCCTTTCATGGGTAGGCGTTCTGTCCCTTTGCATCACAACAACATTGGCCTACTAGGCCAATGTCTCTGGACGCACTCCTTCGGTTTCTCCTTCACTTGTTTGCCTGGGACTGGCCCGTTCTACCTGCACGCTATTTCTCCGTGGCCCGGAGAATATGCGCCCTGCCTATAGACCACTGACACCTCAGTGGTCTTTCCAGTTAATTCTTTGGCAACCCTCCAGGCTGCCTTGCTCCTGGCACTATCCTTAGCTTGCAGGGCCGGCTACACTAAGAGCCGGTCCTCCTTTTCTGCAAAGCATCCTTACGGCCAGGCCTTACCTTCTTGCCTAAGGTATTTTCTGCCTTCCATTTCAACCAGCCAGCTGTCCTTCCTGGTCTCTTTCCCACACCATCTTCATTGCTTGAAACAGCTCTGCACGCTCTAGACGTGAAGCGTGCTCTGTCTCACAACGTCTGTCACCTTTGCTGGCTCTCCTTTGGAGTACCGGCTTCCTCTCAGACCACGTCTAGCTGGATGGTCCAGTCCATCCGCCTTCCTTATGATTTGGCAGAGACTCTTCTTCCAAAATCAGTGAGAGCTCACTCTACTGGAGCTGTGGCATCCTCAATGGCCTTTCTCTATCACGTGGACGTCGCAGATGTCTGCCGCGCTGCCACGTGTGCCACTCCGTCTCCCTTGATCTCGCCCTACCGCCTGGTAGTCTGGCCAAATGCTCAGGCTGCAGTAGGGCGAGCTGTCCTGGATCTGCACTTTCGTGACGTCCCTCCTCCTGGTTGGTCAGCTTGCCAGTCACCCATTAGTGTGTATTCACAGAGGACACGAAGGAGAAAAGAGGTTACCTACCTGTAACTCTGGTTCTTCGAGTAGTCCTCTGTGAATTCACACGTCCCGCCCTCCTCCCCGCTGTCCGTCACGTGTGCCATGGCATGTTGGGCAGCGGCGGTCGGTTCTTTAAGAACTGCAGCACTGGGCTGGGGGTGGAGTTATATAGCCAGGTGTAGGGGAGGTCCCAGCACTAAGTGCTTAAAGCTGTGGAAGTTTCCGGAGGCTGCTCTGCTCAGGCGCAGATTAACCCATTAGTGTGAATTCACAGAGGACTACTCGAAGAACCAGAGTTACAGGTAGGTAACCTCTTTTCTGAACTCATACTGGACTGAGGATTATGAGATAGAGAGGAATTGTGGTGGTGGTTCGGGTTAGGAGTGGGGTTGGGATAGGGCTATGGATGGAATGTGCATGAATTTGAAGTTTCAGCTAGGAGTAAGATTCAGTTTCTCTTAGTTTTATTATTTCAGTGATGGTTAAGGTTTGGGGTTTGGTATGGGTTTGGTATGGGTTTGGGTTCAGGATTAGGGTTGGCCAGTGCAACCAGACACGGAACGCCGTTACCTTCCCACCGTGGTATTTATCTACTCGCATTTGCATGCTTTCGAACTGCTAGGTTGGCAGGAGCTGGGACAAGCGATGGGAGCTCACTCCGTCGCGTGGATTCGATCCTAGGACTGCTGGTCTTCCGACCTTGCAGCACAGAGGTTTCTGCGGTTGAACCCGCAGTGCCACCACTTCCCCATTTTGGAGGCTTTTTTAAAAAGGAAACCTGAGGGCATCTAATCAGGGGCGGCATGAGTTGGCACCCCAAAGGATGCCTCGAATGGAAATAGAGGAAAATGCAGGCTTGCAGGAGCCAGAATCATTTTTTCTCCCCCCCCCCTTTTTAAATTATTATTAATTAAAGAAAAACAATAAGAACAATACTAACATAAAGTGTGATACATACATAACATGCACTAATACAAAAAATTTCCCCCTGTGCCACCATCACCCTTGGGACCAGATAAGAAAATATTTCCTTTTAATATCTTTTCACCCAAAAATACATTGATTCTTCTGCTGGCATTTGACCTTTCCCTTTTACAAGAACATAATTCAAATATGGATTCCATGTCTTTAAAATCATTATATTTTGTCATACCCCTTCTTACTTTTATTTCACATGTTAGCTTATCATTTATTGCTAAACTCCACATTTCTTTATACCAATATTCAAGGTTGACTTGTTTGTCATTTTTCCAATTTTTAGCAAATATTAATCTTGCTGCTGTTATAATGATTAACTCTTTCTGTTCTTTTTTAAGATGGCCATTCTTGATTATATTTAAAAGGATAATAGTTGGTGATATTCAAATATTATTTCTCTAATTTCTTTAAAAAAACAGTGTCCATTCTTTCTTTCTTACTTCACAAGTCCACCACATATGTAAATAACTTCCTTTTCCTTTTTGCGTCTCCAGCATTGGGATGGTACATTTTTATTTATAATATTCAATCCTGTTGGGATAAGGTACCATCTCCATGCAACCTTATAACAATTTTCTTTTACCCTTATGGACATATTCTTCATTATTCTTTGTGACCATATTTTGTTCCAATCCTCACTTTTAACCTCTTCCTCTAAGTCCCCTTGCCACTGATTTTTCATCATAGCTTTTTCATATCCAACATTTATTAAAATCTTATAAATCACACTTACTATGCCCTTTCTTTTATTTCCTTCCTCTTGATCTTGTCTTTGCTTTATAATCTCCTCAAGTTTAGACAGTTTTCAAATTTCTCCTGCTTTTCTGGTCCACTCCCTTGTCCAACTTTCCATTTGGAGTATATTTATCCAGGATATCCCCTCTTCCTCTCCCAAAATTTCCTTTATAGTATTTTTATCTTTCATCTTTATTCATCTAAGCCCTTATTGCATTTAACCCTTTCTCTACCAATACTTCTTTAAGTTTAGTTTTAAGGATTTGGGGGAAATTCCAAGCCTCCACTACTTGTTGTAATGGTGAGACTAAGTGGACTCAATATATATATCTATATTCTTTCCAGCATTCTAACATATTATTCAAAAAAGGATTAGTTACTGTATTCTCTTTATTTCTTCTGCTATTTTTCTTTAAAGAGGATATTCTCCAATCTGTTAAAATGTTCTGACATTTCCAGTTCCCTCCAAATTAAGTTTCTATTCCGTACAATAATATCTAGAATATGTCTTAACTGGTTTGCAATGTAATATGTTTTAACATTTGGTAATCGAAGCCGTCCTTTTTTTTGTGGAATATACCATAGTTTCTTATTAATTCTTATTCTTTTATTTCCATTACAATAACTATTTATCTGCCAATCTTTCAGATATATTTCTCCAATCTTTATTGGGAGCATCCAAAATATAAAATTAAGTTTAGGGATGATCTTCATTTTAGTTAATGCTATTCTTCCAAATCATGATAATTTTACTTTTTTATATTGATTTATGTGTTCATTAGTTTCTTTCTTCAATTTATCCATATTTACTTTGATCATTTCTTGTGTATTCCATATAATATAAATACCTAAGTATTTAATTATACTTTCAATTCTTCCCTTAAATTCTTCTTTCATTTCTTTCTCATCTACTTCTGAATGATTCAATAAAATACCTTCCAATTTCTCCCAATTTACTTTCAAACCCGTTATTTCTTCAGAATGATTCAAATGTGTTCTAATAATCTGTAATGTTTCTTTTGGATTTTTAATTATTAATAGTGTGTCATCTGCAAAAATATTTATTTTATCCTCCTCTCTATTGTCTGCACCTTTAATTAAACTATCATTTCTGATCACTTCTGCCAGCACTTCTATTATCAATATAAATAAAGTTGGAGATAAGGGGCAGCCTTGTCTTGTTCCTTGGCCTAAACATATTGATTCTGTTATGCCATCATTTATTACTATTTTTGCAGAGTTCTGTGAATATAATTGATGAATTATTTGTCTAAATTGGGTACCAAATCCTATCTGTTTAAGCAATATTTTTAATGCATCCCATTCAACCAAATCAAAAGCTTTGAAAATATCTAGGGATATTACGTCTGCCTTAAATTTTGATTCTTTTGCTAAATACATCAAGTTAAGCACCTTCCTCATTGTATCTGACATCTGTCTACCTTGTATAAAACCATTTTGATCTTTCTCAATATATTTCCCTATAAACTTGTTTAATCTTGCTGCCAAAATTGCTGTAAATATCTTAGCATCTTGATTTATCAATGAAATTGGTCTATAAGACTCCATATTTATAGGGGTTTTGTCTGGTTTTAAAATTAAAACTATTAATGGTTCTTTCCAAGACTGAGGGATTTCTTCTCCTTTTAATATGTTGTTGTTGTTTAGTCGTTAAGTCGTGTCCGACTCTTCGTGACCCCATGGACCAGAGCACACCAGGCCCTCCTGTCTTCCACTGCCTCCCGGAGTTGGGTCAAATTCATGTTGGTAGCTTCGATGACACTGTCCAACCATCTCATCCTCTGTCGTCCCCTTCTCCTCCTGCCTTCACACTTTCCCAACATCAGGGTCTTTTCCAGGGAGTCTTCTCTTCTCATGAGATGGCCAAAGTATTGGAGCCTCAGCTTCAGGATCTGTCCTTCCAGTGAGCACTCAGGGTTGATTTCCTTCAGAATGGATAGGTTTGACCTCCTTGCAGTCCAGGGGACTCTCAAGAGTCTCCTCCAGCACCACAATTCAAAAGCATCAATTCTTTGATGGTCAGCCTTCTTTATGGTCCAGCTCTCACTTCCATACATCACTACTGGAAAAACCATAGCTTTGACTATGTGGACCTTTGTCGGCAGGGTGATGTCTCTGCTTTTTAAGATGCTGTCTAGGTTTGTCATCACTTTCCTCCCAAGAAGCAGGTGTCTTTTAATTTCGTGGCGGCTGTCCCCATCTGTAGTGATCATGGAGCCCAAGAAAGTAAAATCTGTCACTGCCTCCATATCTTCCCCTTCTATTTGCCAGGAGGTGATGGGACCAGTGGCCATGATCTTAGTTTTTTTTATGTTGAGCTTCAGACCATTTTTTGCGCTCTCCTCTTTCACCCTCATTGAAAGAGGTTCCTTAATTCCTCCTCACTTTCTGCCATCAGAGTGGTATCATCTGCATATCTGAGGTTGTTGATATTTCTTCCGGCAATCTTAATTCCGGGTTGGGATTCCTCCAGTCCAGCCTTTCGCATGATGTATTCTGCATATAAGTTAAATAAGCAGGGAGACAATATACAGCCTTGTCGTATTCCTTTCCCAATTTTGAACCAATCAGTTGGTCCATATCCAGTTCTAACTGTTGCTTCCTGTCCCACATAGAGATCTCTCAGAAGATAGATAAGGTGGTCAGGCACTCCCATTTCTTTAAGAATTTGCCATAGTTTGCTGTGGTCCACACAGTCAAAGGCTTTTGCGTAGTCAATGAAGCAGAAGTAGATGTTTTTCTGGAACTCTCTGGCTTTCTCCATAATCCAGCACGTGTTAGCAATTTGGTCTCTAGTTCCTCTGCCCCTTCGAAATCCAGCTTGTACTTCTGGGAGATTTTTAATATACCTTTTAATATACCATTATATAATTCTTTTAATTTTGGAATAAGAATTTTTTTAAAAGTTTTATAATATTCTGGGCCCAATCCATCTGTACCAGGTGTCTTCCCTGTTTTTAATTTGTTTATAACAACTTCTATCTCGTCCTCTGTTATTGTTCTCTCCATTAACTTTCTATCCTCTTCAGTTATTACTTTTTAAAAATTCTTTTCTAAATACGTTTCAATTTTATCTAGGGAGGGATTCTTGCTTCTATATAGGTCCTTATAGAATTTTTGAAAAGCTTCTAGTTTTTCTTTCATTTTATTACATCTGTCCCCTTTTTGGTTTTTTATCACTCCTATATTACTCGAACTTTTTTTTGGGGGGGGGGGAAGCTTTAGCTAGAAGTTTTGAATTTTTTTTCACCAAATTCAAAGTATTCCCTGTTTAAATATATTAGATCCCTCTGGACCTTTTCCATATGTATCCCTTCTAATTCCTTCCTTTTAGCTTGTAACTCAACCATAATCTCCTTTTCTCTAGTTCTTATCACTTCTTTTTCTAACTTCTCAATATCTTCCTCTAAATCTTGAATTCTTTTCTTTTGTTGTGTCTTAATCGTGTATGCCGCTTTTATAACATATCCTCTGTCCATAAACTTCATGGCATCCCAGATTATCTTAGCCTTTCCCCCTCCTTTTGTATTTATTTCCCAGGTCTCTTCTAAATTCTTTTGAAACTCTTCTACAATATTTTGATGTTGGTAAATGTTTGTATCAATCTTCAATCTGTTCGCTTCTTTATAATCACTCTTTACTAATAGTTCCATATTTACCCTGGCGTGATCTGAGATTTGAATAATGTCTGTACTTGTATTATTTACCTTTGATAACAGTTCTTTCAATATTAATATGTAATCTATTCTTGTGTAAGTTTTATGCACCGATGAGTAATAGGAGTATCTTCTTTCTTCCCCTTTTAATTCTCTCCACACATCTTTTAAATCTGTATTTCTAATTAATTTATATAGTATAGTACTTTTGTTTTGTTTATCCGCGTTCTTTACTTTTGATTTATCTTTTAAAGTATCCATAGTTATATTAAAGTCCCCTGCAAGTATAACAAATCCTTTCCTTACTTTATCTAATCTGCTTAGTAAATTTACATAAAATTCATCCTGTTTCTCATTCGGTGCATATATATTCATCAAAGTACATTCTTCTCCTCTTAATTTACCTTGTATTATTAAATATATTCCTTGTGAGTCTTTCCCCACTTTTCCTATCCCAAAATCACATATTTTAGAAATCAAAATTGCTACACCTCTTGACTTTGATGAACCAAAAGATTTTTCATATATATCAGTTACATTTCAATTAATTCAAACCCTCTTTTTTCTGATGAGTTTCTTGTAAAAATACTATGTCCACATTAATCTTTTTCAATACAGTTTGTATCTTTGCCTTCTTCACAGTCGTTCCTAGGCCTTTCACATTCCAAGTAGTTAATTTTATCTGTTTAACCATTGTCCATTATACTTCTTTCTAGTTCCAAGTTTCTTGTGCACACCCTAATTTTTAACATTAGTACCTCTAACATAGCTACACTTATAAAACAGGAAAAAAATAACAGCAAATACAATAAACAATAGACAGAAAGAAATAGAAAAAACAAAACCCTTGCTTATCCACCCCCACCTACACTCATTGGTCTTTGACCCCCCCCTTCTTATGAATTTTATTCAATTGACCTCTTGGCCTCAGGGGGGGAAGTGTGGTCTGGAACGTTGGCTCGGCCCCCTCCGTTAGCTCTGTCATATCTCTATTATTTAGAAACCTATTCCCTTTCCTTTGAAAACTCTATGTTTAATTAAAAGCCTTAACAGAATAGTATCTATCTACATTCCCAGAGTTTCTATGTTACTACCGGAATTTCCCTTTAAAAAATTTCTTTTTCTTTTGCCAGTTCTCCCCTTTACTCTCTAAACCCCCTCTATTTACTCACTTCCCCCCCTTCTCTCTACCCCTTTTTCTGGTTTTCCCCTTACTAATCATTGTTCTAATATTTCCTAGACCTTTCCTTTAATCACCTATTTTCCCCTTTCTTCTGGGTTTCCCCCCGATATACATTTTTTATCCTTTCCCAGACCTCCCAATTTGATCGTGTTTTTTTATTTTGCCTTCTGTTTTTGCTTTGCCTCCACTCCGTGTTATCATTCTGACCACCTGTTCTTCCTTTGCAGACTCGTCTTCTTCCTCTTGCTTTTGGCTATCCAGTTTGGAAATTTGTTCTCCCCATTCTTCTTTAGTTATAAGTCCAGCGTTCATCAAAAAAATCTAAAGCTGATCTCTCAAATGTGACACTATAGTATTTCCCATTGTGATACATTTTCATGTGGACTGGATGACCCCATATGTATTTAATATCCTTTGCTATCAAGATGGATGCGATAACTCTCATTTTTCTTCTATATGCCATTGTTTCATGGCAATAGTCATTGAAAACCATGATGTCATCATTTTCAATTTTAAGATATTCTGACTTTTCTCTCAACACTTTCATAAATTCTTCTTTTTTCTTGTAGTTGGTGAACTTTACCAACAGGTGACGTGGTTGACCTCTGACTTTTCTTGATGCATGATGAGCGCGTTCAATATCAAACACTGTCCAGTTCAGCTGAGGAGTTATTTTATTTAACCAATCTAGTATTATTTTCGATAACTCCTTTTCCCGTTGAGCACCTTCTGCCAAGCCTTTAATTCTTATGTTTGATCTTCGTGACAAATCCTCTTGCATAATCATCTGAGTCTTTAGGTCAACAATATCTCTTTCTTGATCCAAGAGCCTGGAAGAGTTTCTTTTCGCCAATGCTTTCACTCCCACCAGTTGTTCATCCATGTTTTACATATGAGACTCCAGATTATCCCTTAATTTTTAAATATCTTTTTTATAATCCTCTTGCATTTTTTAAATAATCCTCTTGCATTTTTTAAATAGTCCTCTTGCATTTTTTTTGTAATCTTCTTGCATTGTGCCCATTTTCTTGTCAAGATTCTGTAGTCTTTGGTCCGTTGCTTTAACACCCTCATCAATACATGAAATAGTGTCCAATAGCACCCTGGTGTCAATAGATTCTGGTTCAGGCCTGGTCCTCCTTCTTGTGTTTTTTGCAATTTCTGTGCCATGTTTTTTTCTGTTGTAGCCTCAGATAGCCTCTTTAAATTATGGTCAGAAGGTTTATTTTTGGATCCCAATCTGGATGCTGAACCTGATTCAGAGTTTTCTCTTCTCCAAACCACTCTACTTTCTCTTATTTTTTTTGCAGTAAGTCTGCTTTCCTTTTGTCTTGACCTTCTTTTTCTCATTAATATCTTCTTTGATCCAAGCTTGTACACAATCCCATTCATTTTTAAAGGAGTCTCCAGCAGTAATTTAATCCAAAGAAAAAAGTAATTGCGATGAATCTGTACGTAATTATACAAATTCCCAGCAGGTGGAGCTTAAGAGCAGTTTAAAAGTCCTGCATAGCTTTATAACGCATGTCAAGAGAATTTAGTTTCGTTTCTCAGTCAGTTTCTTATCTTTATATTTATTTATTTATTTCTTAATATTTTAAACTCTGAGAATAGGCAGCAATCCGTTATTACAGGCAGTTCATCTAAACATCTGGTCAGTACTTTAGTCCGAGACTATTTTTTTCTTCTTCCCCTGGGCGTCAGTTGGAGGTTTTTAAAGTAATTAATTACATTCCTTTGAGCTTCATGAGCTTATACAGTTCTTATCGGCAAATGGAATGTTTCTCTTTCAACTTCACAGCCAGTAATCAGGGGACAGGAGTGTGTTTTTCTCTCCTCTTTCTTCTCCTTCCACTTCGTTACCAAAGCTCCCCCCTTCCCCTTCTTCTGAACACTGCTCTGGGCTTTCAGCATTCTTGATTACACTTTTGCTTCTCTCCCACTGACCCTGGGTAATTATGCTTCATATCACATAAAGTTTTACTTATCTATGAGTCATCAGACTGTCCTTTTTTCTGCCTTCTTTTTCATCAATGCAGCAGCTCTCGGGAGTTTAACCTTTCACCATTTTGATCCAGGCAACGCCCCCCAGGTTTGGTGGGTGTGTTGAAATATTGCATTGAAAAATGAGATGAGCATTGTGGTGTCCGCCCAGGTCATAAATATTAATGTGATATCTGCATAGACCAATGGGAGTGATGGAGGGGTGGAGTCATGAGATATAAGAGACTCAGCAGGAGGAGAGGGAGTTTGGTGAGGGAGACAGAGTTTGGAGGGAGTTGAAGAGTTTTGGGAGTTTGAGTGAGAGAGTGGTGGTTGAGAGTGGATGAAGGAGGATGTTTGTTTAAGAGTTAACAACATTGCTTGAACTATCATCATCTGTAACAATAAACAATTTCTATTTGGTTCTTTTAAAAATGACACATTGCCTGGACCTCTATTATTAATATTAAACAATGGTGATGTAATCAACTGGTGGCAGCTGAAAGACACGTAGCATGAGCTCTTAGTTTGGTGAAACAAGCAGGGGCCACATGGGGATCGTGACAAATTGGTGGCACAGCGCTGGGATACGAAACAATCCAGTGAAAAATTGAATTTGCTTGAGTTTAAAGGTATTCCTAGCTAGAAGGGGTTAGGATCTATGGTAAGAAGTGATTACCCATTAGAGTCTTGGTGAAGAATTAGTTTCGGGGCTTCTGGACCCAGATCTGGGGAATCCTAAGAAAAGGAAAATACCTACTCAAGAGAAACCATTTTTACCTCAGGATTTACAAGACCTAGTGGCTAGCTCAAAATCTGGAGCTCTGAGGGTAAAGAGCAGTGGTGGATAGAGTGGAAGCGTAGGTCAGGATAGATCTGAGGTGATAAGAAAAGATAAGCAGAAAGTTGTTCTGGTGTCTGGAGACAAGATTCGCCCAGACAGGGAAATATTGTGGCAAGGGTTGTGAGCTTGGCAGTAGCTGAGGAGAGCTGCTTGGAAAAGCGCAACCTAGTTACCAGGAAAGCCACTGAAAGAGAGGAAAAGGGCTTGTACTTTCGGCTTTTGTGAGGGAAAAGAACCAGTCCAAATTAATAAGAAATTGTATTGTTTATGCCACCCAAATGAAGTAAAAAGTTAGTTATGGAGGCACAAGTTGAGCCCCAGAGTCTGAGGAAAATGGGAACCCTCAAATTTGAAGGGATAAAGAAACTGAGAGACCTGTATTGATTGCCTCAGAGGGAGAAAATAATCAAAGCTCCCAAGATTTTGAAAAATGGAAACTAGAACAAGAATTTAAACTGAAGGAGAAGGAGCTAGCTATGAAAAACCAATTAGAATTGGAAAAAATTAAAGAGAAAGGGAACTAGAAATTAAAGAGAGAGAATTTGAGCAAGAAAACAGAAGGGAATTTGAACAAGAAAACAGGCATAGAGAAATGCAATTTCAAATAGAGATGAAGAAACTGGAATTTGCTGCTCATAATAATAATAATAATAATAATAATAATAATAATAATAATAATAATAATAATAATAATAATAATTCCAGTATGGGAAATCTCTCAAAAATCAACCTAAAGAAATTTCCCCAATATCAGAAGGGGGGTTGTCCTGAATCTTTCCTGATTTCAATTGAAAGAATATATATGCTAATACCTTATGCTAATACCTGTGCACTAGAGGATTGTGGGAGGAACACCTAGCCCCTGATGGGGGTCCCGCGGGGCACCCCAAAACACTGAGGAGCTCTCTTGGCCTCTGGTGGGACTGGGGCTGTGCAGCCCTGTTCTGAGCGGGAGGTGCAGCCAGGGGGTCACCATGCCTTGGGGGGGCAGGGCACAGAAGGGGGCAGGAGGTGCAAGGGCCCCTCCAATTCATACCTTGCAGGGGAAATACCATGGTCATGAAAGTGGTTTTCCCAGGGTGAGGCTCATCCATTGCACTTTGCGTGTGCTGATCCCTGTGATTTCCCCAAATGTGGGGATCTCAACTGCATAATTTGTGGTAATGGGGGATTGCATTTATGCTTTCCCTGATCTTTTTTCCCACCTCAGGACCTATTGCCAAGGCAGCAAGTCCTGGTGATGTCTTGTACTGTATTGCATTCTCCCTCTTTTTCTCCCCACTGGCAAAGGATCAGGGCAAAAGGAGTCATCAGGGGGCTGCTTTGACTCCTTTCACCCTCTTTCTTTGCTGCTGGAGAGAAAGAGGGGGAAGGCCATCTCAGACCCACTGCATTTCCAAGGGCAGGGCAGGTGTGGGGATTGCTTTTCCCCAATACGGTAGATTTCAAGGCGTTCCTATGGGGAACCGCGTTTTGCAAGACGATGTTTTTTCTATGGATGATTTTCGCAAGACAGCGATTTCCCCCCCCCCCATTGGAACGCATTAAATAGATTTCAGTGCATTCCAATGGGGAACCGTGTTTCGCAAGACAATGTTTTCGCAAGACAGCGATTTCCACGGAACGAATTAAAATCGTCTTGCGAGGCACCACTGTAAGTGGAGTGTTATCGGAAATCTATTCACAGATGCCTCTGGAGCAAGCTAGAGATTTTGAGGCTTATAGAACGATGGTGTATTCCAGATTTGGGATTAATTCAGAGCATCTCAGGAGGAAATTTAGATCAATTTCAAAGAAACCTGAAGAGTCTTTTGCCCAGCTTGGAGCAACGTTAACCCAGTATCTTAATAAATGGCTGGAACAGGAACATGTTACCTTAGACCAAATGAAAAATGTGTTTGGACTAGAACAATTTTATTCAATTTTACCAGGGGAGTTACGTTATCTTGTCAAGGATAAGGATCCTAAAAATGTGCTACAAGCATCTGAATATGCTGATTCTATTAGTGAGATCAGAGACCCTCGATTCTCTGAGGTAAAAATTGACAGAAAAGGATGGGACAACAGTAGGAGTACATCCCAATCCAGTGGAAATTACTTCAGTCAGGCTCAAGCTAAAGGAAGCCATTTTAAAGCGAAACCCTCATTCCCAGAGCAAAGCAACCGCGATCACCGCTTTCAGAGGTCCCTCGGCATTCCTCCGATGGTGCTGGGCAAGCTTCCCAAGGCTTCCCCTGCACCATCGGAGGACTGGCGGGGGACCTCTGAAAGCGGCGATCGCCGCGTGGGGGGACCCCCGCCAGTCCTCCGATGGTGCTGGGCAAGCCTTGGGAAGCTTGCCGAGCACCATCGGAGGACTGGCGGGGGTCCCCTGCAACCGCGATCGCCGCTTTCAGAGGTCCCCCGGCAGTCCTTTGCTGGTGCTGGGCAAGCTTCCCAAGGCTTCCCCTGCACCATCGGAGGACTGGCAGGGGACCTCTGAAAGCGGCGATTGCCGCGTGGGGGGACCCCCGCCAGTCCCCCGATTGTGCTGGGCAAGCCTTGGGAAGCTTGACCAGCACCATCGGAGGACTGGCGGGGGTCCCCCGCAACCATGATCGCTGCTTTCAGAGGCTTCCGAAGGCTTGCCCAGCACCATCGGAGGACTGGCGGGGGACCTCTGAAAGCGGCGATCGCCGCGTGGGGGGACCCCCGCCAGTCCTCCGATGGTGCTGGGCAAGCCTCCGAACGGAAAAAGGCAGGGAGAAAGGGCGGGAAATTCAAAAATGGTGCTGGGCAAGCCCTGGGAGGCTGAGTTTTGAATTTCCCGCCCTTTCCCCCTGCTTTTTTCCATTTGTAAGTCGAGGCTCCGTTTGCAAGTCGATATAAATTTTTGCGATCGGAGCCGTTCGTAAGTCGAAATGTTCATAGGTAGGGCCGTTCGTAGGTCAAGGTTTGACTGTACAACCTATCCTGTACCTGTGTATCTGGTTTCTCCTGCCTAAGTGCAGGACCTTACTTTTCCCACCACTGAACTGCATCTTATTGGATAGGGCCTAGTGTTCAAGTCTGTCTAGATCCTTCTGAATGTTGAGTCTATCTTCCAAAGTATTAGCACTTCTATTTGCATGAATTTGACAGACTCCAACCCAGTCATACAATGTGATCTAGTGTATCTCTGTATTTGAGGTAGCTGTGAGACTTGGAACACTATGTTTCAACCCAATATTTATTGCTGTCCCCTAGTGATGGTAAGAAGAGTTGCTAAATTCCTTATTCTTACATATTTAGGTTGTTTCAATGTGATGAGGCAAACATGGATTTGTCAAGAACAAATCCTGCCACATTACTCTTATCACATTTTTTTAAATTGCGGGAATGCTGTGGAAGTAATATATCTTGACTTCAGCAAAGCCTTTGATAAAGTGCCTCATGATATTCTGATTAGCAAACTAACTAGGTGTGGGCTGGATAGAACAACTGTCAGGGGATATATAGTTGGTTACAGAATCATATTCAGAGAGTGCTCATCAATGGCTCTTTCTAAAACTGGGAGGAGGTAACAAGTGAGGTATCACAACTCTTGGGCCTGATGCTGTTGAATATTTTTATTAATGACTTGGATGATGGGGTGCAGGGAATGCTTAACAGATTTGCAGATCACACACAATTGGGTAGAATAGCTAATAAACGGGAGAAAATTCAAAAAGATGTAGATAGGCTTGCGTACTGGGATGAAAACAACTGAATGAAATTTAACAGGGATAAGTGCAAAGTTCTAAACCTAGGGGGGGGGGGAGATCAAATGCAGTTACAAGATGTGGGATACTTGGCTCAGTAATACTATGAGTGAGAATGATCTAGGAAATGTTACAGATCACAAGCTGAATATGAGCCAACATTGTGATGTGGCTGCAAAAAAGGCAAATGCAGTTTTAGAATGAATTAAGGGAAGCATAGTCTCCAAATCCTGTGAGGTAGTAGTTCCTCTCTATTTTGCTGGTTAGGCCTCACCTTGAGTATTGTGTTCAGTTCTGGACACCACACTTTAAGAAGGATGCTGACAAACTGGAGCAAGTTCAGAGGAGGGCAACAATCAGAAGTGGAAACCAAGCCCTATGAGGAAAGACTGAAAGAACTGGGCATGTCTAGCCTTGAAAAAAGAAGACAGAAGGGAGATATGATAGCACTTTTCAAACATTTGTAAGACTGTCATACAGAGGAAGGGCAGGATCTGTTCTCGAACATCCCATAGTGCAGGACATGTAATAATGGGCTCAAGTTACAGGAATACAGATTTCAGCTGAATATTAGGAAAAACTTCTTAACTGTTAGAGCAGTATGACAATGGAACCCGTTACCTTGGGAGGTGGTGAGCACTCCAATGGTAGAGGCATTCAAGAGAAAACTGGACAACTATCTGTCAGATCTGCTTTGATCTGGATTCCTGCATTGAACAGGAAGTTGGACTCAGTGGCCTTATAAGCTGCTTACAACTCAACTATTCTATGATTCTACGAGACACAAAGCACATACATACACAGCAAGCACAGAAGGACTGGCTTACTGCTAAGCAAAAAGGCAAACAACCCATCCAGGGCTTTGAAGTCATTTAAAAAGCACTAGACACATAGATTTCGGGCAATTCTCACAATTCTGCACACAGACAATTTGCTATAAAAATAGTCTTTTTTTCTGTGTGTGCAAAATGATACTCTTGGCAATGTGAGACCTCTACAAAATCTCCCACACAAAAAAATCTTTGCCTCCTTGCTGACAAGGAGAAGAATGATACAATTTCCTATCCTAGCCTCTGGCAATGAGACAAGCAAGATTTACATTCCCATTTGTTATAGCATCCTGTCTTACATCCCTGTTTATATGGTTTCCCTCCTGCCTTCTGCTGGTATAGGCACAACACACAACCTAAATGGCATCCTATACTGCAGATCACTCAATGTGTTCCTATCTCTGGTATTTTTGTTGTTGTTTAGTCATTAAGTTGTGTCCGACTCTTTGTGACCCCATGGACCAGAGCACACCAGGCCCTCCTGTCTTCCACTGCCTCCTCTCTGGTATTAGAGCTGAGCATAACCCTCAAGGTCTGGGTCTCCTCTTCCTTGCTTATCAGCTTCTACAATTAAGTTTGCCAGTGGCATATTGTAGTGTTCATCAGGCATGCCAGGTGCAGTGACATGGTCAGATATATGCTTAGGGTATCTGTTAGAGCAGATGCAGGCAACTCTGCTGGGTCTGATGCCATTTTTCTATTACCAGGACTCACCAGTAGCCACACAGTTTCCAATATTCTACTTCCAGTTTTGATTTTTGAAGGCTTGGTGGGTGGATTGAAGGGTGCCACACCCCATTTTATAACAAAATGAATGATCTTGGAGGCTTTCTGAAGAACAAAATATAATTTCTTTTCACCATTTCTTTTCATCAACAGGATTTTGTGTTTTGGTGGGGGCTGGAGACCACAGAGAGAGAGAGAGACACACAAACACACCAGGGGCTGCCAAAAATTAGCTTTAGGAGGCCACGTGTAGCCCACTTTCTCAGCTCATCTGTAAGTCTGACTGGTGTGCAGTTCTGGAATCACGCCACTGGACTCCCTGCTACCTCCTTACTGTAGTTTATGGCCAATAACTGTGTTGATATTCAGCTTCCTTCCAAATGCAATGTTACATCTATCACCTGTAAAAGGACTTCTTGATATAAATAGCTTTCTTTAAAAAAAATGGTGTGTATATTATACCCAGCTTTCTAAACATTTCAGAACATAATTTGCTGTTTTACAGTAAGAAAACCACACCTTTAAAAACATCCCTCATATGGTATGCACCGAGATAGACTTTTGAGGACCTTTTCTTGTGGTGAGCTTGCTTGGAGAGCTCCCTTTCCTAATATTTTTCAGCAGAGCCATAATCTTGTCACTGCCTCATTTGTCTCTTTCTTTCCCAGAGGCATTCCACTTCTAAATGATTTGAATGCAGTTTTTCACACATTAATATTAATATTTGACTGTGTGAACATCAAACTCTTTAATTGCTTTCGTAGTAGGTGCTTGATGTGGTTGAGTAAACATTCTTTGCTTAGACTGAAGTTGTATTTCCATTAGTACTGATAATTATAGTACACTCAACAAATAAATTCTTCAATTTAGCAGCACTTGGAAGGCTAGAGATATGCATAACAAAATTCTTTATGGAAGCAGGTGAACAACCAAGAGGAAAGATGCAAACAAGGCAAACACAAAAACTGAACCTAAAAAACAGAAAAGGGAAGGAAGGAAATCTTTACATAAAGTTCAAATATGTGTCTTTCTATGTCTTTTGCCTCCTCACATATTTGTTGCCTCTAATCCTGACAATATTATATCCATAGAAATGTCCTCACAGTTTTCTGTCAGAAAGATGTTATTGGAGCATTGATGGACTTTGGAGGAAGGTATCACCCTCTCCAAATTTCTCTGAGCTATTGATTTGTGACCAAAATGTTCTTGTTGCTGTAAGAAAATCTGCTAAACACACCATTTCCACTTTGTTCATTAGCAAAATCCCAGTCTACAATACATACAGGGAACCTCCAAATGGTTTTTCACCAGAAGCTCTGATCCCCTCAAAACCATTTTTTCTCAGTTGTCTTTTCAAAATATAAATGATGTCATAAGAGCGTACATATGATGTGTATAATGAGCATTAGCCACATTAATGCAGCATGGGGCATTAAAATGGAGGGTTCTCACCTTCAGTGGGAGCCAGGCACCTGCTTGGTTCCCTTCCTCCAACCGACTGTGCTGCTATCACAAGAGCCAGAAAAAGAAGAGGGAGAGACTAGCACCAACTACCTGAAGCCCACAGCCAAGAATGGCACTGAATCTGCATGTGATTATTTCTCAGGTACACTTACACCTCTCCCTATTGTTAAGCTATAAAAAAGTAATGGTTGCAGGTGCTTTGGAAATACATAGGTAACAGCCTGTTCAGAATTTACGCAAAGCTCCAACTGCAGAAGCTGCCAAAGCAATCTGACAAGAGGCTGTTGTGGGCCAACAGGCACACGACTGGCATCTTGTCAAATTATCACAGTCGCTTCTCCAGGTTGAGTTCCTTATGTGTAACTATTGAATAGGATTCTGATCATTGTTCGTGTATATGTAGGGAGAGGGGAGGAATTAAAATTCCTTGGAGAAACTTATTTGCCTGGATGGGGACCCAGTGTGGTGTAGTGGATAGAATGATGGACTAGGACTCTGGAGACCAGGGTTCAAATCCCCATTTGGCCATGGAAATTCACTGGGAGAGTGGAACTGATAAAACCACTCCTTAGATATCTCACTTACCTTGAAAGTCCTATTAGGGTCACTATAAGTCAGTTCCAATTTGATGGCACAGAGCTAACTAAATTAGGTATATTATGGTATGTAGTGCAAATGCTTTCTTGGATTTATTTTATTTTATTTTGCAATTGAATCTTTTATACATTCCAAATTACATCCCAAAGTTTCTATGAATCTCAGTCTGCTCACATTGAAACATGAATTGTGTCTCTCTCAGTTTGAATGATCTAAAAAAAAAAAAACAACAACCCAAACCCACACCCTCTTCCTACAGTGTGCAACATGTAGATTTCCTGTAACTTAGCACTGAGGGATGGGATTTGCAGTGCAACAAATTCAAGAGGGTCACACATTCCTTGTCCCTATCCTGCATCAGGTAGGTGGATGAATTATTTGGTGAGTTGGAGGACCCGACTGCTGAGCCAGAGGTCAGGAGTTCAATTCCCCCATGCCTTTTGGGAGAATAGCCAGCCTATGTAGCCTTGGGCAAGCTCTACAGTTCCTGAATGCCCCCAGAAGGAGGGAATGGTCAACCATTACATTTAGCAACCCTGGAAAGATTCCCTGTAAGTCAGAATCAGATGGCACATTATTATTTATTACTAGTATTCTACAGCATAAATATGTGCAAATATGTGAAGTAATGACCTCGTGCAAGTATGGCATGTACAATGTATTCATCCTATGAAATGAGGGAGAAAGCAGAATGGCAACAGTAACTGAATGAGTCATTATTCTGAGTCAGTAT
The DNA here is from genome assembly GCA_037013535.1 of Intellagama lesueurii. Lineage (NCBI taxonomy): Eukaryota > Metazoa > Chordata > Lepidosauria > Squamata > Agamidae > Intellagama > Intellagama lesueurii. Next base: position 216,690,346 of record JBAJHW010000001.1, on the reverse strand, counting down.
CTATCTCCCACTCAAGATATTTGGGGGAACTCAGTATCAGCAGCTTCTTGCATAGGACAAACCTTTTACGAGGTTTACGTATGTGCCCAAACAATCTGCTATTCAATTAGCACCCAGAGCTCTGTGAAACATAATAGGGTTGTGTCTCATTTAACTCATATCACTTCTAAATTGCAGCATGTGTTTTCACTCTTAGTGACACTGTTGGTGACTCTCATTACATTGAACGTCAGGATGGGGTGTATCCGTTTTAACTGACACAATAGTATGGCTAAGCAATGCAAAGAATATTTCCATGTACACACTTCTGGGAGATTAATTTTCACATTCAAAATTCTGAATGTGGTACAAGGAAGTCAGAAAACCTGCCCTGACATTACAACTTTGACTGATGTTCAAATTAAGTGGCTATTTGGTGTGCAGGCATGATATAAATTGGGAAGCTAACACTGGCTGTCAATGAGATATATGCCTTTTATTCAGGAAAACATCAATAAAATATAGTCTTCTGTCCCTTTAGTCCTTTTAAATGTTAGCATTTGTAAAAACGAGACTTTCCAGCTCATTAAATTGCAGCTTGCAGGGCAATCCACCAAACTAGTTAATCTCTATAAAGGGTTGTTCTGTTTCAGCTTTTTCTCACAGGCCTTTACCGTATCAATGTCAAACACAGAGTTAGATTTTTCAGTGTAAGCAAGCTGCACAGTTTGTAGTGGCAAATGTCTCTGACAATGTAGAGAAAAGAAGAAGAAGAAGAAGAAGGCAGGAAACCAAGTGCTAAAATATACACCGGTGTTTTAGAAAACCACAAAAGGACTGGACTGCTACATTTGGCAGATGAAGGAAGAAATGGGAGAAACGCCACTGAACTACAGAGATTCCCTATAAATCCCAACAACTAAAACAAGAATGTGCTGCTTCATTTCCTTCTCTTTTCTGGCTTGCATTATGACTCTAGAAGTGTGACCTGCAAGGTTATGCTGCAGTATACCCACCCCCATCCCCTATAAAGGCCTCATAGGTCACTTCAGTCCTTCCCCTTCTAGGCTATATAGAAGGTGGTTACTGCCAGCCCCAAGCCTAAGTATTTCATATGCAGGGAGACCTCTCATTTTAGAAAGTGGAAAAATGAAAGGGGCACTCCTGTCCATGTTCTGTATAGGGAAACATCCCTGTAAAAACTGGAGGGATAGGTTTAAAACAACGCACACTGACTTGTAGTACCCTAGCTGAGCCAGGATACATACCATAAGCAGTGAAAGGATTGAACGGTAGATCAGTTCCTGCCATGAACTTGACTCTTTTTTGTTTTTTGTTTTGTTGATGTGACCCTCAAAAGGTCCTACGTCTCTGGGCCAAACCAGATGGTACAGACAGCATGTGGTTAGAATAGTGGTTCCCAACCTTGGGTCCCCAGATGTTCTTGGACTAAAACCCCAAGAAGCCTGCACCACTACCTGTGCTGACCAGGATTTCTGGGAATTTTAGTGTAATAACATCAGGAGACCCAAGGTTGGGAACCACTGGGTTAGGAGCTCAAAGCTTCTGAGCATTTCAGTGATGCGATTCCAAGTTTCATGTCTGAGCAATTAAATTTACAAATGAAGCCTGTGTTTACATCCCAATAACAGATATACTCATTCCAGCCTGCCCTGGAAGTTTATAGACTCTTCTCAAGCTATATTTTTTGTGCATGTGTCTAAGATGTTTAAAGTTCTATGGCTACAAAGTTACGTATTTATTTTATTTTCGTGTGACATCCATACGAGGTAAATACCTGAGTTTTCTATTAGACAGAAAGACAGGAATGGGCAGAACTCTTTATTTTTAAAATTCTGTCTCACCTTCACACATGTTCATTTAAAAATCTGGTGTACCCCATTTCCACATTAATCGGCTGAAAAATAAAATATAACAATAACTCCATTTTAAAAAAATAACATTTCATATGCATTTTCATGTTTCTAAGTGTCTTGAAATACATATTTACAGTTTGTTTGAACCAAGGACTGTTTTTCAGCAACAAAGAAAGAGAACCATCAAATGGGTATTTGGTAGCCCTTTTCAGGTGTTCAGAATAGGGTTAACTCGAACATATTCGAACATTAAGCACTGCAGCCAGGGCCGTCACTAGAGTAGGACAACCACGACTTTGACTTAGGGCACCAAATTTAGAGGGCACACCCAGAATTGGCCCAACAGCTTGTTCTACCACAGTAGAAAAACACCATGGTAGACTGAGCCTCCGGGGTTCAGTGGACCAAATATCTGTCTGGCTACTACAGAAAGTCAGCTTATTAATATATATAATATGCTAAACAAGATAGGCATAGATATAGATACATAGAGACAGAAAAAGATGTAGATCCACATACATGTTTATATACACATAAACACGCTTTCAATTTGTTTATGTTGTGTAGCTCTGACAGTGTTGCTCATCTTGTGGAGGAGGGGGATCCTAGCAAAAGTTTATTCGGGGGGTGCATTTTGCACTGCCTGCCCTGGGTGCCAGTGTTTACATTAAAAATGGCTAGCTATGACTCTGAACGAAGCCCTACCCCTTCCGCATTGCTCTCTTCAGATTGAGAGTGGCAGTGATGTGGACATCTCCCTCTAGATGGTCAGCCTCTCCACTCTGATTTCACAGGGTTTGGAACTGTGTGGAGAGTCTCCATGTGTGGCAGCAGTTTTCCTTTTCAGAGTTTTGGTCTCCCTGTGAAAGAGAGTGAGGATGGTGGTGAGCAGGGCTAACATCCTCAGACATCCATACCTCTGAATGATACCATATTGTTCCTGATGGTGTGCATCAGGTCAGTTTCTATGAGTAGTCACACAGATTAAATTCTTTGTTCACCGTGAGACAGAACTCACAATGGTGAGCTTGGAAATAATGCAACACATTCTCACCCCTGAACTGGGAATAGTCCATTGAGCAGTGACCTCTCTTCCTGCCTCCGGGACTGACCCACAGAAAGCCAGTCTGTCTATATCCCAATGGCTGGGCCATATAGATTGGCTATCTCTCATCACTCTGCATTACTTCACTTTACCTTTTGACTGTACCTTGGGAACAGACAGATTATTTTTAAAAAGAGGATGCTGTGGATTGTAAGGGAAAAAGAACAACAAACAACCCTGCACTTGTTGAAAGCTATTGAGGTTGCCATCTTAGTAAGCCCACTGAAGTAAACTGCCACAACTTAAACAAAGACATCTTGCTTCCCAGGTCAGAAGTTCAGCTTCACAGCTCTTTAGAGGTAGGTCTGCTGGTAGTGATAGTTCCGCTAAGTGGTGCCATGAGGGTAGAGAACAAAGTACAATGCTCAGTAGGCTGGAACTGTTCTGAACAAAAATGCAATGTCCTTCTCCCCCCCCCCCTTTTTTTTTTTTTTTTTTTTTTAATGTTCTGACAGTGACTCTGGCTGCCCTGTACAGCAAAGCTCTATACCATGCTGCCTACTATCTTCATTTCTCAGTTCCCGGAATTGAGAAATCAAGTGCTTCTTAACATCTTCACACTTTAGTTTCTCATGAATAATGAAACTGGGCTCTATAGCCAGAACACTTTTTGTTCTCCGTGAGCACAATGGTGCGGATCTTTGCTCCACGGCATGCCTAACCTGACTGTAACAGGGGAAAAAGAAAACGGTAGAGGAGCTCCACAATCTTCCACTATCCCGTCACTGCTGCCATGATAAGAGATAGGGCAGAAAGTAACCAGGTCCTGGGAAGAGGGAAAGAGATCCCACCTTTTCTATTCCTTCCTTCCTTCCTTCCTTCCTTCCTTCCTTCCTTCCTTCCTTCCTTCCTTCCTTCCTTCCTTCCTTCCTTCCTTCCTTCCTTCCTTCCTTCCTTCCTACCTACCTACCTACCTACCTACCTACCTACGTACGAAGGTGTTGCAGGACCTTGCGCTGGGCACAGTGGACTAGCAACAGTGGAGCCATCTTTGTAAAAATGATGGGATGTTATAGAAACCATAGAAGAGATGTGATTCCTGACTGCAGAGCTCACAGTACTTCAGATCTCTGTATGATCTCACTCAGAGCCTCAGAACCACATCAAAGAACAGAGAATATGGGGTCAAATCCGGTGTGTCCATCAGAAGGAAGGTTCTGGCAGTATTGTGAACAGAGCCACTCATTCTCACAGTTAAGGAGCTCCCTGATTTGTACGGTTTTTTAAAAAAAATCTTTTAAGCATAGAGATAAGGCTTGTAATAATGGCAAATTGAAAATCTCAATGCCTAAAAAGAGTTTGAAAATAAAAAAGATTCCCATGAAATGTGATATAAACAAGATCAACCATAACAAATTAGAACATTTGCCTAAAATCCAGTGGTGTCCTTCTGCTGGACTCCTCTGCTCCTGCCACAATTGCTATCTCTTCCTCCTGCAAACCCCCCCCACACACACACACACATACGCGCACGCACACACACACACACACACACACACACACACACACAAGCAGCCTTACTCAAGAAGGGTGTGAAACCTCTAGAGCAGTTTGTTTTGTTCCCCCTAAATAAGTGGTTCCCAACCCTGGGTCCCCAGAGGTTCTTGGACTAGAACTCCCAGAAATTCTGGCCAGCGCAGCTAGTGGTGAAGGCTTCTGGGAAGTCCAAGATGTTCTTAGTCCAAGAACATCTGGCGACCCAAAGTTGGAAACCACTGAGCTAAATAGGGCTGCAGGAGGAGAGAGAGAGGAAAGAAATTCCCGGTTCTGGTGTTGTTGGATGGCAAAATATAGTGGTGGATCTTGGCCCATATTACAGCTTATCTAAGAGGTCATCATTCTACTGACTAAAGATGGGGTACAATGTTAAAGACTCAGCTCCTCTGTGACGTCTTAGTCATGCAGTGAAGGTACACAGCAGAAGGCTCTTAAAAGCCTTCTTAACAGATGGGGAGGGAGGATGTAGAGGGGAGCCAGTCACAAGTCCTTGTTGACTTGAGCCAATATATTTAAAAAATGCACACATGTTCCAGATTTCTTTACTACTGGGAATGAGTTACACAAGAAAAGTCTAGGTAACAAAATATACAAGCAATCAGGTAGCAGTCCAGTGGGTGCATGACCCTAAAGATAAATTATTCATTCTTTGGACTTCTCAGAGGTGAACTTGATGTCCTTCAATAAATTGAAATACCAGATGTCTGCTGAGAATTTCATATTCTTCAGCAGTATGGAGAAACCCTACAGCTACACAGCACATGAACTGTCCAGCTGGATAAGATCATTTGAGTCAAGGTCAGGCACACAGCAGAGTGGGCTCTGCCAGGACAAGCTGCCTAGGCTAACAACAGCAGAATGCTCTCTAAGGGGACATTGGCTTTGTAGCTTCCCATTGGTAAGCTATTCTGCTGAGAGCTCTCAACTGGCCTCAGATGAGCCACATGTGTGAATGCCTCCACAGCAAAAGCAATTACAATGCAGATGTGGCAATGGCATACAAAGTACAGGGTGAACCAAGAGGTAATCACCACTTTCAAACAATACAAGAACAAGGCTTTTGTGTTTCGCCTCTCACATTTTGCCTGTCTCTCAGAATGCCTTCCTCCCACCTGTGAAAGAACAACAGATGCCATCTTGAGGTGGGAGGAGAGACTAATTGCCACAAAGGGCTAAGTGTATTGTATAAGGCTTCAATTACACTACCCGTGAGGTAATCAGGCCATTGAGAGAGCTGGGTGAAAGTCACACAAGCAGGTATTCAAAAGATAGCTTCTATTCGGGGTGTGGGTGTTCTCCTGGCACCAGCTGCCAGTGCATGTGACTTGGCAGATGGATCTACATTCACAAATTCTTCTTTGACCTGAGGTTAGAAGGTTTCCTTTAAAACAACAACAGCAACCCAGTTCATGTCCCCCTCAAGTCATAAGTTACCATTGTACAGAGTATTTCTAAAATCTAACACTCTACACAGCAAAAAGAAAGAAGCATTACAGTTTGTTAAAGTACAATCACATCGTAATGCCATAAGACTTTATTTACTGGACAAAGGACTTTATTATAAGTCCTTTGACATAAATATAGGAGCTAATTTTCACAAGTTATGGTCAGCCTCCTTTACCCCAAAGTGGACTATTTCTGAAAATTAGCATAGTGTTCATTATTGTAGATTGTGTTCTGCAAAATTCTTTCTGGGCTGGAGAATGGGGAATAACATGTATTGTTTAATCTGTATAAGGCAAATGAACATGATCATTTTTATTTATTTGTTTATATGTTTATATATTTATTTATTTATTTATTTATTTACTTACTTATTTAATTAAAATGTTTGGATACTGTCCAGCTGCCAATGCCCTTGGAGTTGTTCACAATTTTTAAATGATGATAGTTTGTGCTGCATCATAGTACTGCACAATTTTGGCTTATATTGGTTTAGTTCCCCTCACTATAGCAATACTCATTTTTGCTTCATTTCTCTTTGTAAGTCACACCAGACTACCCTTTGCAATAGGGAGCAACATATAAATTTAAGAAATTAAAAAAGAACCAGCAATTGATAGATTTGGGCATCTTTTTCTCCAAGTCCTGTAGAGTTAGGAATTGTATCTCAGGCTCAGCAAAAATAACATGGATGGATATAACAGCAAAAAGAAATAAGATAAACTTCTTGGAAAAATGAAAACAACCTACAGACATGGCAAATTATGCACCTGAGAAAGACAACAGGACTAGCAAAAGACAGGGTTTGAGGGACCTTATACTCGTGAGAACAGGTGAAAAAATCAAGATGGAGTTTGTACTGGAATGTAGGGCATCGCCTTGAATAGCCACACTGAATTTCATCATGGTGTCTTAATGTCGAAGGGAGATATTGCAATTTGTGGTCTATTGCATCTCCCTGGTCTCCTTTAAAATGCCTTGGGAAAGAGTTCGAGTTGAGGAGGTAGCTTTGTAGTCACTCTGTCAATGCAGTGGTCATTTTGTGTATGGTACAAGTACTAGTGGAATGACTAACACAACTAATACAAGTCAAAGCAGGCTCTTAATGAGCTAGGCAATGCTTGCAGAAATGACTAATGTGTTCAGTAGTATAAAAAGGAATCAAAATATTTCATCTGGTGCACTTGTAAGGATGACTGTGGAGTTTGCACAAAGACATAAATGGAGATTTCACAAGCAGGAGAAGCTTTGTGCTTAGAGATGGGCACAAATCCAGATTGTCGGATCATGCTGGATCATTGTACTGGCACCACAGGTGCTGCATGATCCCGGCCTCCACCCCCTCGGCTGGATTCCCCCACTCACCAGTTAGCACGTGGTTTGCTCCTCCTCCACTTCAGTCATGGCAGGGGCATGGACTTCCCTTCTCTGCCTCCTCCATCAGCTGCCCACTCAGATGAAGAAGCAGGGCAGGGATTGCTGCAGCACTTCCTTTGAATGGGCAGCTGCTGGAGGAGGTAGAGGAGGGAAGTCCATGCCCCTGCCACGACTGGTGAAATGACTGAAGAGAAGGAGCAGAGCACATGCCAGCTGGTGAGTGGGGGAATCAGGCTGGGGTGGGGTGGGGTATGGGATTGCACGGTGTCTGTGGTGCTGGTATGACAATCCAGCACAGTCCGATGATCCGGATTTGTACCCATATCTACTCATGCTAGCAGAGTACTGAGTACAACCTGTGTAGCAGATGTTAGGTCAGGAACCCATGACTTTTTTTCCAGTAAAACTAAAAACCCTAGGTTGTTATCTTTAGAACAAATAACATATTTTCTATGATGATCAGTACCTGAGCTAATGTCCCTACAGAGATTTCTTCAGACAACAATCAGGGAATCACGCCAAAATCTGGCCTATCATTTTAACAATTTGACAAGGAACATGAAACAATTTTTGAAGTTTTAAATCTAAATCTGAACTACTCTGAAACAAGAACTCCTCCCCCATACAGTTTTCATGTTAATAAAATCATATTCCATCAAATTCAGGGTTGACCTATATGGCTCGCTGTTTTCTCAGTATCAATTACCAGAAACCACACTTGGTAATGAAGCAAATGATGTAATATTAATATCCAATTACTTTTTGTTAAATAGAATGGATTATAAGTAGAATAGTGTAAAGCAGAATATCTCGGTTGTATCCCTCATGGGAAGCAGAACCCATACAGAATGGATACTGCTAGTGGAACAGATCACAACTCCTTCACAACTCTTCCCTTTGTACCTTCAAATCTGTTCTAGGTGGTCTGGAGATCTTCCCAACCAGATTTTGGGATGTGCAGGTGACTGGGGGGGTGGGCAAGTAGAGCAAAGGAGAATTCCCATTTTGCACGCAGTACTCTACATGGCACTGATTTAACCCTTTGTGAGGAAGGAATAGAAGTGAAACGCAGCTGGTGTGTGTCAAGATTGGGTTGCCTAGCAACATAGGAATCCCTTATGGGGAGCTGTCCTGTGACTGCAACTATCTGAAACCAGGAGAAGGAAGAAGTTCTCTGTTAAAGATCCTGGAAAACAGCTGCCAGTTAGAGGAAACAATACAGAGCTGTAGACGCAAACAGTCCAAAGAGATAAGGCCTTTGTGTGGGAAAGGTAGTGTTGGAGTCAGCAATAGATTTTCATAAGGACAGAGAAACATTCCTTAACTGTTGTCCTCACATGGATCACTTCTTCACACCTTCATGAGATTTTCACCATGTTATATTTTCCATGCCACCATCTGAAATGAGGAGGTAAAAGAGAAAACAAGATGTCGCCAGTTGGCCAGCGCTGGGATGCTTCCTGGCTACTGACAGGGATGGAGTGAGGGCCGAGGTGAGCGTCTTCATGCACTCGACGTGTGGTGAAAATGGAGCTTTACTGGAGCTGTCCCTGCCCCCCCCTCCCCCGGCAAGAACCACACCACCAGCTGGCCAGTGCCAAAGGAGCTAAGAAGCCTCTCTGCACTGGCTGAATGGTAACCCTGTTCTTGCCCCAGGGATCACTCCAGCCCCTCCGTTGTCTCTGCATGTCGAGAGGACAAGGACTCTGCTGCCCAACTCTGGTGCTGTCACTAGCCAGGATGCCTCCTGGCACAGGCCAGCCACTGACATCGGCTGGAACAGAAACCCTTCTATGTTTTCTTAAACTGCTGACTAGGCACCACCCGCGAATTCTACCTCATTTCCCTCCCAGTGCACAGTTTTGGCTTAGGTCTGCCATAAGTGGACCTCTGTATTTTTATGTCAATTATACAGATTAATAATCAGGAATAACTATACTTTTAAAAACATCTGCGAAACAGAAAAAAATAAATCTGAATAGATGTATTGAAGCTGCAGCAAAGGAATGACTAATTTTCTCACACTAGTGGGTGGAGAAATCTTAGAACAGCTGTCATTGGAAAAAGGGGATGGGGCCAATTTTAAGGTAAACTAAATTTGTACCCTATAAGCTTTTCTACACTATGGTCTATAGTAACATTTTAAAGTAACTCTTTACAACATAGTATTTATGCCTACTTAATGCAGTCATTTCTTCCTTAATATGAAGAATTCACAATAAAATTATTTTTCTCTCTGTTTCTTTCTGTGGAGTGGTCTAGTGGATTTAGTTTAAATGGTAAGTAACAATTTTATTGAATGGAAGTGTATTTCTAAGCCCACTTAACCACAAAGAATAGTCACTTTTCATACTCCTGCTTCCGTGCTTAAACACAGTATATTTCAGATCCCAGTTCTGCCCAATGAACACAGTGACAGTGAAGTCTGATAGACAGAAAACAGATTGACAAATAGAGATATAGATATAGATATTCAAAAGTTAAGCTGAGTGTAGTTCAGTGGGACTCCCCAATACTGGACTGCAATCCATTTACATAATGATGATGTAGCATTATTCAAAAATAGAAGTTTCAGTGAAATTTAATCACCATGTATCTGGAAAAAGAAAATATAATCTTAGGATCTTGTAGTTCCTTAGGCAGGAAATGAGATGCAATATGTGTGTAACACTCACACCTTTTTAATAAATTCCTCAGCCAACAGAATAAATTTGCAAGATCCAGCTACCATTTAATGATTTAATACACAACTTTACTAATTAGTTTCAAGAATGATTTATTTCTCTTTCAAAGCCAAAATCTTAAATCCAGGGTGGATTGATTTTAACCATGACTTAAACAAACAAGAAAAAAAATACTGATCTGAATAATCAATTCATATATTACCTAAACAGAGGCGCAAATTTGGCCATTAAATCATGTTAATTTACAACGATACTGAATATTCACACCGGTGTTTCATTCTTTCAGCCAGGCCTTCGATCTATTTGCACTGTCTGCCCACGTTATAGTTTTTAGGGGCATCAAGTCACTTCTCACCTATGGAGACCAATGGATGATTGACTTCCACAAAGTCCTGTCATTAACAGCCCTGCTCAGACCTTGCAAAATAAACACAATGGCTTCCATTATTGAATCAAGCATCTCCTCTTTGGTCTTCCTCTTTTTTGGGCCGTCTTCAATTTTTCCCAACGTTATTGTCATTTCCAGTGAGTGTTGTCTTCTTGTGATAATTTTTGCCCATAGAGTCAAGTATTTAAAGTAGGGATGCTCACTGTCTTCAGACAAATGGGTTAAAAGGAATTAAAGCAGAGATATTTGTGCATTTCTGTGGCAATCCTTATGTAAGCATGGTAGGCTTCTAGGATTCCCCACAGACTGGCAGACACCCCGATGGGCCTTGTCTCTTTCCCTTGCACCCAGCCACTCACAGTTGGGTTGGAAGGAAGACGCACTGAATAGCAGACAGGGCATGATGATGGAACCTTGTCCAATGCTACACCTCAGTATCTGACAGATGTTCCTTTTCATCACTGCTTCTGTTTCGTGTCCTTCCTCCTCCTGTCCCTGGCCTCAGTGAGGGCAAACTTTGCCTTGACTCGTCCCTACATTTACAAAAACAACATACCCAACATAAACAAAAAGCCCATGACTAATATGAGGTAGGAGGTGAAAATAAAATCCCTGTGAGTTGAATCCAAAGAAAAGCACATATAATGAAACTGGCAAAAGGTGGCTTTAGCTAGACTTGTTACATAGATTTTTTTAATGGATCCAACCACGGTTTGATAGGCAGAGCATGAGAAATTATCAATATGCTTATTTATAAAGAAAAGCCCTTTTTTAATATATCAAGGTATCCAGTAAAAGGCACTGATTCAAATTCAGAGATTAACTGAGGGTTCATAACACTATGTTCACACTATTTAACATGAAGTTATTCTCTAAGAGAAATTTAGCATTTACATTAAAGTACAAATCTTTCCCCCTCGTTTTTTCTATATGAAAGCAAGCAAGCAAGTGGTCAACTGAACTTGGATAAGTTCATCATCAAGGATAAAACTTCAAGCTAATGCTATTAACCAGAATTATACATAATTGCAAAATCACACCTTTCCCACGCATATACATGCCCCACCCAAAACTTGTTCAGCAGGATATCAAATGGGAAACTGATGAGTGGAAAACACTGACAAATATTATTTCACGAGAGGTTAAGTCTTGCTTCAAACTGGAAGGGATGGCAAGTGTGCCTTGAAATAATGGGGAGGTGACTTTAGAAAATTTAATCTATAATGATAATTAACTAGCCTTGGATCATCATGGGAAAGCAATGCCCTTGACCAAACTGAAAGGTAACTCTTTGCAGCTAATATTATCTCATTTAAGGTGCTGTTACATTATGAAAATTAATTGGGAATTGGGGTTTTTGAAGCCTGTTTAAAGTCATGTGGTTTTTTGGTCGATGTGTGCATACTCTTGGGAAACTTTTAATCTATTTTAAAACTGTATTGTATATTGGTTGAGGGACTACACGGGCTTTTAGAATCATTGCATTTGAGGCTTTGTCCTGTGCCTGCTTGCCCTTTGCATTGACTGCCCCTCTCAGCCACTAGGCATTGCTACGGTGGTGTTATTTTTAATATTTTTAATATTTTTGTTTTAAATTTCTTGCAATCTGGCATAGTGCTAGTTCAGTATGATAGATAACAAATAAAATAAGATAAAATAAAACAGAGGTTTCCCTGCAGCCCGACAAACCCACAGGGAGACAGACAGAGATGCACATACAGGGGTGGAAAAGGAGAGGGAGTGACAGAACCAGCAGCTGAGGCTGACAAGAGATAAGGCAAACCAGTGAGTGGCAAAAAGAAACTGACCACAGAAATTGACAAGATCGGCAGCTTCCATGCTTGTAAAGGAGGAGTACTTTCCCCCATCCAACCTTTCTCTCTCTCTCCTGCTCTCTTTTCAGATCACATTTTCCTACAGCCCAAAACCTGTGATCCTGGCATCCACAGACACGATTTACACCAACAGAGGCATTCACATATGCCAGAATGATTCAAAATAAATTGATTTCCCAAGTGACTGAAAATAAACAACCCTCTTGCAGCTGAGTAAAATACTCACTTTCCAATTTAAAAAAAAACACATGTCCCAAGCAAAAAAATCCCATGCTTCCCAGTTCGTAGTTGGAATTTTTAAAATCGATTTCAAACATGCTATACCCAGTTGAAAAGGAGAGGGTTTTTTTTCCACATGTAACTGAGCCCTTAGTTTCTTTTGTGCACTGATTGCAATCTAGTTATAGATGGCTGCATTCCAGAAGAAGGGTCATGGCAGAGCATCCCAGTCCACAAGATCAGCCTTCCTCACCTGGGGATAGAAAATCAAAATGGGTAGGATGACAACTTCCATCATCCCCAGACAACATGATGGGAGTTGCATTCCAACCACACCTTCAGGGTGCTGGATTGGAAATGCTAGGCTAGAGGACGCATGGATTTAGCCACATACTTTGTTCCATGTAGAGAAAGTGAAAGATAGCTGTGGAGCTTCCAGCCTCATATCGATAATTTAATGTGGGGGGGGGGGGGCTGTGAGGAAGAGGCTTAGCTCCAGGTTGTGACCTTGCATGTCATGAACTTCTGAAGAGACACTTGTCCTTGGAACTGCATGAGGCATCTTTCTTGTCCTGTGGATTATTTTCTCCGGCTGTATAAGAGCCTAGGTATTTGTTGGCGATTGGCAGGCATTTGTAGATAGCTGTTTAGGGCTTCATAATTTTGAATGAGCACTTTGAATTGTGCCTGGAAACAGATTGGCAACAATGGAGCAGATATAAAAGGGTGTGTGTGTGTGTTATGTGATCCTTGTGACCAGCCCCAGTTAGCAATCTGGTTACCGTGTTTTGGATCCACTGAACACTTTCCAAAGGCAGCCCCCAGGTAGATTCTGTTACAGTAATCCAGTCCAGATGTAATTAATGCATGTGTCACTGTGGCCAGATCAGACCTCTCCAGGAATGGGCACACCTGGTACGCTAGTATTAACTTTGCGAACCCAGCCTTACCCTCACCGATGTGACAAACAACATTGAAAGACTTGTGACTGGATTGGTCAGAGCAAAATTTGATAGTTACTGGCAGACTCAAGCCGTTTCTATGCAGGAAGTTATATATCGAACACCGACATTCAGGGGTGGTTGTGTGTCATCAAGTTGATCCCAATTTAAGGCAACCCTATAAATTAGGGTGTGATTATTCATATTTGAAAAAAGAGAGAGATGAAATATCAACTTTTAACATTGGTTAGTATCCTTCAACTGCATGCAGAATGTCCTCTTCTGTGCACAGTTCCTCTCCTTCAGCTGCTTGTGAAAGGGGGCATTCAGCAACCCCTTGCGCAAGGGAAGGTCCCACTGTTTTCGAGGGAGTGATTATTCCCTTGCATAAATGTAAGCCAGAAGGTAAAACTGAGCAGTCTGCTGGAACCATTTTTTTGCTTTGCTTATTCGTTTAGTCGTGTCCGACTCTTCGTGACCCCATGGACCAGAGCACGCCAGGCCCTCCTGTCTTCCACTGCCTCCCGGAGTTGGGTCAAATTCATGTTGGTAGCTTCAATGACACTGTCCAACCATCTCATCCTCTGTCGTCCCCTTCTCCTCTTGCCTTCACACTTTCCTAACATCAGGGTCTTTTCCAGGGAGTCTTCTCTTCTCATGAGATGGCCAAAGTATTGGAGCCTCAGCTTCAGGATCTGTCCTTCCAGTGAGCACTCAGGGTTGATTTCCTTTAGAATGGATAGGTTTGTTCTCCTTGCAGTCCAGGGGACTCTCAAGAGCCTCCTCCAGCACCAAAATTCAAAAGCATCAATTCTTCGGCGGTCAGCTTTCTTTATGGTCCAGCTCTCACTTCCATACATCACTACAGGAAAAACCATCGCTTTGACTATGCGGACTTTTGTCGGCAAGGTGATGTCTCTGCTTTTTAAGATGCTGTCTAGGTTTGTCATCGCTTTCCTCCCAAGAAGCAGGCGTCTTTTAATTTCGTGGCTGCTGTCACCATCTGCAGTGATCATGGAGCCCAAGAAAGTAAAATCTGTCACTGCCTCCATATCTTCCCCTTCTATTTGCCAGGAGGTGATGGGACCAGTGGCCATGATCTTGGTTTTTTTGATGTTGAGCTTCAGACCATTTTTTGCACTCTCCTCTTTCACCCTCATTAAGAGATTCTTTAATTCCTCCTCACTTTCTGCCATCAGAGTGGTATTATCTGCATATCTGAGGTTGTTGATATTTCTTCCGGCAATCTTCATTCCGGTTTGGGATTCCTCCAGTCCGGCCTTTCGCATGATGTATTCTGTATATAAGTTAAATAAGCAGGGGGACAATATACAGCCTTGTCGTACTCCTTTCTCATTTTTGAACCAATCAGTTGTTCCATATCCAGTTCTAACTGTTGCTTCCTGTCCCACGTATAGGTTTCTCAGGAGATAGATAAGGTGGTCAGGCACTCCCATTTCTTTAAGGACTTGCCATAGTTTGCTGTGGTCCACACAGTCAAAGGCTTTTGCATAGTCAATGAAGCAGAAGTAGATGTTTTTCTGGAACTCTCTGGCTTTCTCCATAATCCAGCGCATGTTAGCAATTTGGTCTCTAGTTCCTCTGCCCCTTCGAAATCCAGCTTGTACTTCTGGGAGTTCTCGGTCCACATACTGCTGAAGCCTGCCTTGGAGGATTTTGAGCATAACTTTGCTAGCGTGTGAAATCAGTGCAATTGTACGGTAGTTGGAGCATTCTTTGGCACTGCCCTTCTTTGGGATTGGGATGTAGACTGATCTTTTCCAATCCTCTGGCCACTGTTGAGTTTTCCAAACTTGCTGGCATATTGAATGTAGCACCTTAACAGCATCATCTTTTAAGATTTTAAATAGTTCAACTGGAATGCCATCACCTCCACTGGCCCTTGTTGTTAGCCACGCTTTCTAAGGCCCACTTGACTTCACTCTCCAGGATGTCTGGCTCATGGTCAGCAACCACACTATCTGGGTTGTCCGGGTTATCCAAATCTTTCTGGTATAATTCCTCTGTGTATTCTTGCCACCTCTTCTTGATATCTTCTGCTTCTGTTAGGTCCCTCCCATTTTTGTCCTTTATCATGTCCATCTTTGCACAAAATGTTCCTTTAATATCTCCAATTTTCCTGAACAGATCTCTGGTTTTTCCTTTTCTATTATTTTCCTCTATTTCTTTGCATTGTTCATTTAAGAAGGCCCTCTTGTCTCTCCTTGCTATTCTTTGGAAGTCTGCATTCAATTTTCTGTAACTTTCTCTATCTCCCTTGCATTTTGTTTCCCTTCTCTTCTCTGCTATTTGTAAGGCCTCGTTGGACAGCCACTTTGCTTTCTTGCATTTCCTTTTCTTTGGGATGATTTTTGTTGCTGCCTCCTGTACAATGTTACGAGCCTCTATCCAAAGTTCTTCAGGCACTCTGTCCACCAAATCGAGTTCCTTAAATCTGTTCTTCACTTCCACTGTGTATTCATAAGGGATTTGGTTTAGATTATACCTGACTAGTCCCGTGGTTTTTCCTACTCTCTTCAGTTTAAGCTTGAATTTTGCTATGAGAAGCTTATGATCAGAGCCACAATCAGCTCCAGGTCTTGTTTTTGCTGACTGTATAGAGCTTCTCCATCTTTGGCTGCAAAGAATATAATCAATCTGATTTCGGTATTGCCCATCTGGTGATTTCCATGTGTAGAGTCGCCTCTTGTGTTGTTGGAAAAGAGTGTTTGTGATGACCAGCTTGTTCTCTTGACAAAACTCTATTAGCCTTTGCCCTGCTTTGTTTTGAACTCCAAGGCCAAACTTACCTGTTGTTCCTTTTATCTCTTGACTCCCTACTTTAGCATTCCAATCCCCTATAATGAGAAGAACATCTTTGTTTGGTGTCAGTTCTAGAAGGTGTTGTAAGTCTTCATAAAATTGGTCAATTTCAGTCTCCTCAGCATTGGTGGTTGGTGCATAAACTTGGATGACTGTGATGTTGAAAGGTCTGCCTTGGATTCATATTGAAATCATTCTATCATTTTTGAGATTATATCCCATTACAGCTTTTCCCACTCTTTTGTTGACTATGAGGGCTACTCCATTCCTTCTACGGGATTCTTGCCCACAATAGTAGATATGATAATCATCTGAATTGAATTCACCCATTCCTGTCCATTTTAGTTCACTGACGCCCAGGATGTCAATGTTTATTCTTGTCATCTCCTGTTTGACCACATCCAGCTTCCCAAGGTTCATAGATCTTACATTCCAGGTTCCTATGTAGTATTTTTCTTTGCAGCATCAGACTTTCCTTTCACTTCCAGGCACGTCCACAGCTGAGCGTCCTTTCGGCTTTGGCCCAACCACTTCATTAGCTCTGGAGCTACTTGTACTTGTCCTCCGCTCTTCCTCAGTAACATGTTGGACGCCTTCCGACCTGAGGGGCTCATCTTCCAGCATCATATCTTTTAGCCTTTTGTTTATGTTCATGGGGTATTCTTGGCAAAGATACTGGAGTGGCTTGCCAATTCCAGGTGGGTTGCGTTTAGTCAGAACTCTCCACTATGACCTGTCCGTCTTGGGTGTCCCTGCACGGCATAGCCCATAGCTTCTCTGAGTTACTCAAGCCCCTTCGCCACGACAAGGCAGCAATCCATGAAGGGGCTGGAACCATTACCCTCTGCATTTGCAAACAAGATTTCTGCTTCATGGATGTAGGTAAAGACAATTAGTCAGTTATGAGATTAAGGCTGAAATCCTATTGTCCTAACTTTACC
Organism: Intellagama lesueurii; assembly: GCA_037013535.1. Lineage (NCBI taxonomy): Eukaryota > Metazoa > Chordata > Lepidosauria > Squamata > Agamidae > Intellagama > Intellagama lesueurii. The sequence continues at coordinate 216,673,237 of JBAJHW010000001.1, read as the reverse complement.
CCATGCAACTTGATGACACCAGTCTGCGATGATAATATCCAAGTTAATTTGATTGGACACTTCCCATTCCCCCAGTTTAGGTTCCAAGGCTCCCTTTTGCACCAGGGAAGCCTTTGGGAGCCTCAGAATGATGGAGGGGGAGACTTCAATAGCCAAAAATCACCACCCCTTGTTTCACCACCACTGATCCAGGGAGGTATCTTTTTGGCTACTTAAAGGGAGCCATGGATATCATCCAAGTTGCATAGCATAAAGCAATAGGCTTTCTGCCTAAGACTAATATGCATAAATACAGCTTATTAATTTTAACACAGTCATTATTTAAGAAAAACTAAGCAGTTATAAGGGACGTGGTAGCGCTGCGGGTTAAACCGCAGAAGCCTCTGTGCTGCAAGGTCAGAAGACCAGCAGTCATAAGATCGAATCCACGCGACGGAGTGAGCTCCCGTCGCTTGTCCCAGCTCCCGCCAACCTAGCAGTTTGAAAGCATGTAAAAATGCGAGTAGATAAATAGGTACCACCACGGTGGGAAGGTAACGGCGTTCCGTGTCTAGTCGCGCTGGCCACGTGACCACGGAAACTGTCTTCGGACAAAAACGCTGGCTCTATGGCTTGGAAACGGGGATGAGCACCGCGCCCTAGAGTCAGACACGACTGGACTAAATGTCAAGGGGAACCTTTACCTTTACCTTAAGCAGTTATAGCTATATGTGCAGCTTTTTTTTTTTTAAAAAAAAAAACAGGCTTAAAAAGATTTTTAAAAAATGACAGCTCTCCAAATATAACTTCTTGTTTGACCTCTCACAAACATGGCACATTCACATGCATCAGAAGATTATAAAACCATATGAAGAATTAGAATCATAGAATCATTGAGTTGGAAGGGGCCTATAAGGCCAGTGAGTCCAATTCCTTGCTCAAGGCAGGAATCCAAATAAAAGCAGATCTGACAGATGGTTGTCCAGTTTTCTTGTGAATGCCTCCATTGTTGGAGCACTCACCATCTCCCAAGGTAAGGGTTTCCATTCTCATACTGCTCTAACAATTAAGAAGTTTTTCCTGATATTCAGCCTAAATCTGGCTTCCTGTAGCTTGAGCTCATTATTACTTGTCCTGCATTGAGAACAGGTCCTACCCCTCCTCTGTATGACTACCTTTGAAATATTTGAAAAATGCTATCATATCTCAGTCTTTTCTCAAGGCTAAACATGCCCGATTCTTTCAGTTTTTCCTCACAGGGCTTGATTTCCAATCCCCTGACCATCCTTGTTGCCCTCCTCTGACCTTGCTCCAGTTGGTTGGCATCCTTCTTAAATTATTTAATAAGGGATGAACTACACAGTACTTTAAAGATATAGCTACCAACTATGATTTTAAAATAAAAACCTTAAGTAAGCAAAAGTGCAGATGAACCAACATGGATGACAGATACAGTGCAGACAAAAGGTTAACCCCTACACATTAAGATCCTGCTCTAGATTAAGTCCCCTATGTTTACTTCAGGATGAAAAAGGTAAAAACAACATCACTACTAGCTTTCTCTCTAAAATAATATGTAGCTTGGCCCTTTAGGTATAGGGTTTTTTCTCCATATTCTATATCAATTTTCCACTTAGATTAATTGGTGTAGTTTATATCATTGTCTATATTACCCTGCCTGCTAGAATGAAGAAATGGTTTCTGAAAGGAGCCTCTGGGTTATTCCTGCTATGAAAAAAATCTATGCTGGTATCTCGATAATTACTTTTCCTGTAATTTTAACCAAATGAAACCAAACATAACACATGTAAAATATACTTACTCCCTTGGAGAAAGTGGCTCAGGGAGAGAAAGGGTGGGGGCCCCTGTTGCATGAGGCATGCAACGGCTTTGGGGGTTTTTTTGCACACTTTTTCTAATAACTTAGAATCTTAAAGAATTTGATGCAGAGTATAAAACTGCATTACTACTATTTTTTTCTAAATCACAGATTAAAGGAAAATGAATTCATGTGAAATAAGTGTCACAATAAGACTCACAATACATCTCCAGAACAGCAGAGATCCTTGACTTGTTGATAATGTTAGAACCTGAGCAAGGCTGATCTGGCTCTGTGCATCCAAGATCAAAAACCTGCAGGCAACTGTAAAATATTAACAGCGAATCCTAAAATATACAGAGTGCCTCTCAATGAGATGAGCTAATTCCTGGACAAAGTGAAGTACATTCTCTTCTCTTTCTCGGCCCAAAAAGTCCTATCACCCTGCAAGGCATTTTGTGAATTTTATCAGTCTCTCTGGATCAACTTCCTACAAGGTGTAAAAGATCGGAAGATAAGAAATTTACCATTTCATGTTCCTTGGTGCACTGCTGCATAAAAAGACACGACCTGTTATTAAGTGTTCCTATAAGACATTTTGTGATCTTGCTCTGACTTCTGTATTTGAAAGAGACTCTTCATTTGGATGTGGCACAAACAATACCAGCATTTCTCCAAATTAGACATTGATTGATTAATGACACCTCTTGCACATACGCACACGTGTGTGGTGTGTGTGTGTGTGTTTCTGCACAAATGCAAACACACAGAGCAACCTCCTTTGAATATTTTTAAGACGTTCAAAGCGCTAAATCAGCCCTAAATCAGATCTGACATTTATGACACTTCTAAGCTCTCAGCAGGTGTTGAATCAATATGGAGTGGACTGCCTGCCCCCACTGCTTCTGACCCCTGGATGTCCATACACTACACACCTATTTGCAAAGGAGAGCACGGTGTTTACATGCTCCCTGCCCCAATTTTGCAGACACTCATGTCAATGTGCTGATATTAAGAATTAGGGCCCACACGGCACACAGTACTAGGGGCAAGTCTAGCCAGGGTGCTCCATGGGCACACTGCTTCAATGTGCAAATAGCAATGACTTGCAAAAATCTAGATATTTGCTAACTAAAAAGACTGAGATTGCTTCTGTAGCCCTTTCAAAAGGGAGCTTCACACACAAAAACACTGCACTGTCAAAAAAGAAAAAAAGGCACCCTTGCCGTGGAGACATGCTCTAACCACAACCTGCTGCACAAATGTTTCCTCTTAATCTACACATTCTGCCTGAATGGAAAAGGCATGAAGTCCTTGCATGGAAGAGCAGAACATGCGTAAATTGCTTGCCCGTGTATCAACCAATTGTGTGGACAGAGGAGAACAATGAATGTGGTGGGCACTGGGAGAATGGGATGAATGGGATGAAGCTCCTCTGAGACAGGAATAGGGTCAGGGGGCCCCTATATCACCCTGGGTCTCCTCTCTTACTTCTACATTGTGGGGGCCCCCATGGCCCGGTCTAATATCAACCAGGCACACCCTGTGGTTGCTACTTATTTCTAGTATCCAGGAGGCATTCTGTGGTTTAACTTTCTGCCTTCTAAAATTCTATAATGTTTGCAAAGCTTTCAGATAATGTTGCTCCCCGATCATAATTTTTCTTGACTGGCAAATATTTATGGTTTAGACTAGAGATACAGATTGTAGTAGGTTAAAAGTTGTAAATGTTAAATTATCTTTGTTAAGATATGTGGTAGTACATATTTAAAAAAGCAATCTACATCTCCAACAAGCACTCACAGTATTAGCCCTAGTAACAATTCCCTTCGAACATTTCCTGTGCTCATGTAACACATACGTTCCTTAATGACCATTACACTGGTGTGGAGGGGGAGGAGGTCGACATCAAATCTGAACCTTTGCCCTCCCAACCCCAGAATAAAAACGCGAGACAGTGATATGGGTTAAATACGGGCCACACTATATTAATATACATTCAGATTCAAAATTTTACCATTCTTTGCCAAAGGAGGGGGCCTGCTGTAGTGTGGAAACAGTTAAATGACGGGAGTATCTAAATACCCCTTGATCAATGAAGGGGCAAGTCCCCAGCCCTAGGTTCCAGCGATCTTAAGGACAGCAGGAACCTGGCCGGCCGCTCATAAACACCCCCAGACCTCAAGCCATCTTTATTCGAAGACTGTTGGTCTGGAAGTGGCCCAGCGCATCTTCCCGCCACAGGCACTGTAATCGCACGATCCGCAGTGCCGGGCTATCGGATGCGCTGTTGGCTTACTTGAAATTACAGCGGGACCCACCGGAAATACCTGTTGTTTCCGCACTACCCGCCAGTGTGACCAAAATGTATTCCACCAAAATGCCAACAACCCTCTTCCAGTGTGGGATAGGCAAAAACTCCCCCCATCCAAAGGCCAATCCAGATGAAGGTCAAAAATTCCTATCCGGCCCCTTAAAGGCGACCAGAAGAACTCACACTAGAAATAGGAAGGGCGGGTGGGTGCCCGAAAAGCAGATGGCAGTCCTCAAGGGGAAAGCCCCTTAAGTAACCTGGCTTTCCCCTCCTACTCGTGAGTCACGAGGGACTAATCCATCTCGTGATATCCCGGGTGGAGGGCAAAAGCCAGCCTCGCTGTTTGAGGTCTGAGGACCCTCCAGCGGCTGGAGCCTTTGCTCACCCTTTCATCCTCATCTTTAGTTCAGAGTTGTAATTAAAGGGTTCCAACAGATTTTTCTCTTACGTAGGAGCAAACATTCATCAATAATCTCCATAGATTCTTTCTGTGTCCTCAGCTAGGATAACCGTGGGCAACTTGTGGTCCTCCAGATGTTTATTTATATATTTATTTATTGCACTTTTATGCCACCTTTCTCCTGGGATTGAGACTCCAGGCAGCTCACGAATAATTTTTAAAAGACAAGAATTTTTAAGAAGCAAACAAAAAAGCAATTAAAATGATTAAACAAGGAAATATTACAATCATCATATAAAAACAAATTAAGAAATATAAAAACATGCAAAATGTTATTGGGCTGCCATTCCCATCAGACCTAGCCATCATCGTCAAAGGTAAGGGAACTGTAGTTCCACAACATTTAGAAACCCAGCAGCTGTTCATCCCTGATGTACTGTAGGGCATCACCACCTCAGCAGGGACTGTTAGAATAATCTGAGAACAGCTGGATTGTGTGATAAATACTATGATTATATTTACCACACAAAACTCTTTTCCAAATTAAGTGTTTACATTCTTTTAGAAAGGAGAAATCTGATGAGCTATAAAGCTCTTCAGTTTGTACTAGTCTATATTTTAACCTCTGAGAAATGTTATATTTATGTGTCTGCTAATATGAACGAGTGCTCCTCCATAATGCGTGCACCTGCAACTCAGACTTTATGCTGAGATACATCTGTGTTTACATTCTAAGGTGCAGATGTATGGAAAATGGGCAGAGCAGCACTGGAATACATGGAAGATCTTTCCTACTTAGATCTGCAAAGACAACCTGTATGGCAAAAAAAATCGATATTGTGATTATAGTCCATGTGAATGCAGTTCTAAACTTGAAAGGGAACACACGGTCAGTTTATTACAAAACTCTGCAGAGATACAATATGCTCGCAGAGATACAATATGCTCACAGAAATCCATATAATGAAAATTTGACTTTTTTGTGTCTTCTCTCATGTTTCAGTAGGTTAGAATGCTATTGGCATTTAAGATTTTTGTAACTTGCCACCACTAATTATGGCTAAGTGACAAGGTGAATATTGCTTCTCTAATTAGAAAGTTCAACTATCCATCACTGTTATCTAGAACAGTGTTTCAGCAGCTGTATTCTAGAGAACTTTTACGATTCTTGAAAGTTTATCTGAAGTTCTTCAGTGAGCGGATCCATCATGATGCACAACTTTCTGAAAAGTGGACTGACCCTACCAATGTCTTCTGTGATGTCCCCACACAGGGCGGCATTAAGGGTGTTCTTGGGCAGTAGCTCCCAACTGTGGGTAACCCAGGTGTTCTTGGACTGCAACTCCCAGAAATTTCCACCACCAGCTGTGTTACCTGGTGTTTCTGGGATTTGCAGTCAGTTCATGGAATACAGCAGCTAAAGACAGTGAGCTTGTTTAGGACTATGTGCAAGGATCAATCCTCAGCATGCTCTGCAACACTTAGGAGTTTCTTAACAGATGAGCCAGACGTTAGAAAGTTTGAGATTCACAGAGCGCCAGTGACTATGATTCACAATGCCTATATGCCATATCTAGGTTGAGCGGTAGCATGTCATTGAAAGCTGGGGGCCAATGATGGGGCAGTATTATTGATCTCTACTTCTGCTTGAGGGCTTCCAGATCACTGTAGCAAAGAGGATGTGGGACTAAGGAGGCCTTCTCCCCCCAACCCAATCCACCAGCACTCTTCTTAGGTTTCTGTGAAAACCACTACAGTTTGATCCACCATTGACTGATGGGACTCAATGAAGGATTGTGTGGAAAATACTTTGATCCACATCACAGTGAATTGATAGCATCATATTTTAAAATCTTTCACCATGGGGTCGGGGCAAAATAAAAGCAGCACCCCATCCTATAGCAAGGACATATGGAAAAATAGTGTCGGATGAACTGAACCTGTTATAATCCATACTATTGTTGCTCAGTTGTCAGTGCCATGTTATAAACCTGGACAAAAGTTCTCCAAGACTGTGAGACTTCCAAGTATCCCTATTTTTTTGCTCATCTGTGTCAACAAAGTGCATTTTACGAACATGGTTTGTGTTAATATAACATTCCCCTTCCACCGTGTTCATCATAGAATTGTCAATGAGGACAATTGACTGGCTGTTACCAAATGTAATATTTTAATTAAAACACATTTATTTATTGCAATAGTGGATTGACATGGAGCCATTCTGGTGGGAGGCAGTGGCTGCAAGAAGCAGAGCAAAAGGACTAAGTGATGAACCAACTGAACCAAGAACCCCCCCTTCAAACACATTCTGTCTTAACAACATATTACACACCAAACTGGTATGAATATGGCACAGTCTTGCTAAGAATGCAGAATATGCAGGCATGTTATTATTATTATTACTGTTATGTATGTAGTCAATTGGGGAATGAACTGCAGAAGTATAGGGGGTGTTTAATTGAAGTTAGGGCTTGTTACATAGTTAGGAATTACAAACCTATTAGATTCAACAAAACTCATTTTAAGTTTTTCTGGCATCATGAAAGAAATGAGCTAAACAAAAGTTGCTAAGCAGATCTGATCAATCTATACATACTTTTCTATTGTGGATTGCCCTGGAAATGGGGGGGGGGGGAGGGGGAATGATCCTTAGTTCAACAGGAAGCCAGAGGAAAATGAGAGAATGAAATTGCTGGACTCAGATATGAACCAGGAACAAACAACAAATCAAAGTGATCCCATAAAGCGAAACAACCTCATCTGTTAAGCACCCTCAACTTCATTTAAATGCATGCCAAACAATTCTGTACGGCTTATGAGCCACCAAGAAAAAAGAAGAAAGTAAACAGAATAAATTGCAAAATCTTAAGACAGACCAAAGCTGCCATCAAGTAAATGAAACATGGTGATACACTGTTAAATGCCATTTACAAATTCATCAGTGTCATAAAACCTGTGTAGCTGGCAGCAGCCCAAGTGTAAGCAAAATAGGCAATCTGCCAGAAAGTCTTCCTTCACAATACTTCTGGGCACGCTGAAGGCAATCTCTTCATTTGTACCACAAAGGCCACAACCCTGAAAATCAGTTACTGACAAGCCGCCCCGTTAATGCCAGTGACACTGGTGACAAAGGAGGACGATCGGCAAGCTTTCCCCAGCTTGATTTGGCTGGTCTTCCTTTTCTTTTTTGGTTTGGGTGACTATTCGTTGTTACCATTAAAAATATTTTTAAATTTAAGACATTTTAAAGCATTTGGAGAAAACCTGGCCCTCCTCCACGCCTCTTAGGGTGCCCCCTAAATTTATACTGCTGGCACATGTACACTGTCAGCACCTCCTGCCTCGAGTCAGTCTGTATTCATAGAACACAGGTGTCATGTCCTGGTATTAAGTATCTCTGTGCATGGTAAATGGGTGGCCGTTGAGTACAAGCTAGCCCCACTCCTTCTCAGAGCTTGGGCGATTACTGTCTACAAAGAATCTGATGTGATCCAAGGCACATGCTCTGGGGCCCAGCAGCTGCTCTCTTTGATGAAACGACACAGCATGCCAGTCTATTTGAAATGATTTGGCCGCAATGTTGCTGGTTACAGCTGCACAGCCTTGGTGCAACACAAGAACTGGCTCACACATTAGCCGACCTGCCTGCTGACCGATACATTCTCCCTGACTGTGGGCTGTAAACCACAGAATGACAAAGAAAAAGGGGTTCCATGGGGTGCCAGACCACTGTGTGGACCTTTGTTGTTCCTAGTGGTGAAGGCAGATATAGTTGTTCTGAAGCTGGGCACACTTTTGTTACCTTTTACTCCCCAGGAACCCTCAACCTAGGAATTTGGGTACACAGGCTCAATTCCCCAAAACTGGATTTGCCCCCATTGGCCAACTTCTAACAAGATAAAGTCATGACAAAAAAAAAAAAAAAGAACATCTCCTAGAAACAAACCAAAACAGCCCCAGTTCCCTTAGGCACAGCACAAATTGCTGGCATGCCAAAGCCTCCCCCAGTGCCTAAGTGAAAGAGGCAGAGGGTGGGGGGATAAGTCCCAGCAATAACTCATATTGAGGAGAGCTGGGGAAGTGTTTATAGGCTTCCTAGGAAACTGAAGTGACAGCTCCTCCACTGTGATCTATGCTGGAGGCCCTTAGGCAGCCACTTTGAAATCTGATAGGCTCCCCAAGTTGCAGAAACCACACAGAGATTTCTGGGAACTGCAGAGGCTCTCATGATAATCAGTCACAGGAAGATGGTGATGTTGTCCGCACCAATAAGCTCCCAGCCACTGGGATGCAAATCAGATACCTATTGAGAGAGAGAGAGAGAGAGAGAGAGAGAAACCCAGGTTTCTGTTACTATTCTGGATCAATGTTATCAAAGCCTCTGTCCATCCACAAATGTAACTCATTATGTTGCTCATTATTAGTGTCCTACAGTTGCCATTGCTTCACAGCTACTGGAAAATATATGAAATTGCTCACCATTTCCATCATGTTGCCAACGATGCTTATTGCACATTAAAAATACAACGGGGCTCCCTTATCTGTGGGATCAGTATCCACTGATTCACTTATCCATGGTCTGAAAATATAAATATATAAAATATTTTTTAAAAATCCTAGAAATCTATATTTCTAAAGATGAAGTTACCAGAACTGGCCACTACAGGGAGTCAGAAACCAGGTATGTATAGTGTTTGCTATTAAAATAGCATTCGCTATAATCCGTGTTTTTCAGAATCTGTGGGGGGGGGGGGGTACTTGGAACCTATCCATTGCAGATAGGGGGGTCCTACTGTACTGTGGGGAAACTCATTAGAAAGGAAAGCTCTCCTTGGCATTTTCTTCCCAGATACTTTCAGTTACAACTTGCATACACCAAATCCAATTAGAGATGAGATGAGATTTGTAATCCAACAGATTGAGAAAGTCGCAGATTATCTGGAAATATACAGACAGGCATTTCTCATAGTATCTGGTGAACAAATCAAACTTTCATAACAAATGCTTTTCCATAGAACTCCACCCCACCCCACCCCTGGACATTTCTTCCAGCATGTCCCATAAAATTAAAATTACATTCATACTGGATTAGGTGCCAAATTGACTGGAAGAATTACAGGAGGTCCTCCTAAAAAAAGTCCATCTTCAGAGGCAATACACCTCCGAATATCAGACACTTTGAATACTCCGCGTAGAAGGCCTTTGGTTACAGAGCTTCCCCGTGTACTACAAAGCCACTGCCTACCAGTCATAGATGCTAGATATGGAAAATGTATTCATAGTCTCCGTGGCTTCCACATACCCTAAAGGTGACTTCCGAAATTCAACCCCTCCATCTTGGCCTTTTATATGAGAAATCTTAAGATGGACACATTTCTGCAAAGTATTCAGGCTAGTTTGAATTTATGTCACAAGTGAGGACTTCCTCCATCCTGCCCTAACCAGATTCATAGAAGTCATTTTGAGTTAGATCAAAAAAATTTTAAAAAAAAAACACACACACAAATTGGAGAGTTAAAGAAAGATGACTTCAAATAGGCAAACAACACCATTTAGAAACTTTTTGTTTGCTCTTGTTGTCAAGAGTCGTACTGTTGAAAAGTTGGCTAAAACCGAAGAAAAGGATTATGGCTAGGAGGACCCAAATGGGGACTGCATGAGCCCATTGGGCTTTCCTTTTCCTTTCAGAAGCCACGTCAAACTGGATTTCAGCACCCTGATTAAATAATAGTTTATGTTTCAAAACCTTAATTATCAAATAATTGCATGCTGTCAAGTCAATTCTGACTTCTGGTGACTCTTTTCAGGATTTTCTAGGTATAAAGTACTCGGTAGTGGGTTACCCTTCCCTTCTTCTTCTGGGGCCACTTTGGGACTGTGCAGCTTGCCCAGGGCTACACAGGCTGGCTTTTCTCCCAAGAGGCACAGTGGGGAATCCAGCTCCCAACCCCTAGCCAGGTATTGTAACACAATGAGGTAGAGACAAGGTCACATACGTGAATCACAGGGGACTCTTCCAGAATTATTGTGCAGAAGGAAAGATGGCTGGAACACCATATGCCTTGGAATTATATTGTAGTCAGACTCCACAACCCTAATCTGACTACTAATCTGACTATTCTCTGGTTCCAGAATGAGCTGCGCGTGGCATTTGCTGCTTCTTCCTCCCTCTCTCTCCACAGAGCTGGCTCTGTCACAAGGGAGAATGAGGCAATTGCCTCAGACAATAGATGATGGGGAGGGGCAGATGTTGCAGACTACTGACAGTTCCTTCTAAACCCTCAATCTGCTTTATTTCTATTAAAAGATCCAGCTGAGCATGCCACGCCACCTGTTCCTAAACTGCCTGTGGCCTAGGTTGTGGTGAAGAATACATTTCGTTTCTCTGTATAACTAGGGGATGCCTCAGGCAGCAAAATATCTGGGCCAGCCATGCCCCAACATCTCTGAAGACCTGAACAATCACCGCAGGAAGACAGCTAAAAGGACAACTATTGGTGGAGAAGAACGTATGCACCTCAAGCCCAAGACAAGTGGTTCCCCTCCCTCTTCCCAAATACTTTTTAATGTGCACAGACATGGACCCCAGAATCAGTCCATGTGAAAAGCTCTCTTTCCATACATTAAACATCCATGTTATTCTGGGGCTGTGTGTGAGTTACAGGGTTTCCTGCCATTGATCTAAACTCAAATGGGAGTAAAAAAATGATTTCATGCCATCCGTACTTTTTCCTTTGCCTTCCTCAGGCACATTTCCCCAGGAAACATCTCCTCAGATAGTGATCTTAATTCTACTGGTCTTTCAGTAATGCTGTTAGAAGATGATAATGATGAGGCACTGAATCATCATGAACAAGAGAGTTTAAATTAAAACGGACTGATACACTTTTCACAGTGTTCTCCAGATCTTTTGATTTACAGAAAACACAGAAGTGACATAGTAATATCCTCTTCTCAGCTGTTTCTTCTTATGCGGCTTCTTCTGATGTGATATGATCTCATATCAATAAGACGAATCACACCCACACATTATTGTCAATAGTTTGCAGAGAATATTGCCCAGCTTCTCTAGCCACTCACCCACACTACCCTGTTTGCCCTGGGGTGGGTGAACCCAGGAGAGTGAATTTTGGTTACGACAGCCTGCCACAGGTACCTCCCAACATCCCAGTCTTCTAGGGAGTCCAAAAGTCCCCAAGGCTGGGCGCTTAGGACCAGTACGCTCACCTTGCAAGGCAGAGCTGCCCACCACACCTCCAGAAGAGCCAGAATTCCTGATAGAAGGTCAAGGGCAAGACCTGGAATTAGTACCACAAACCCTCTGAGCCAAAATCCCAGAAAGGTGGTTGATGAAGTTTTTATGTTTTATTAATAGGAATCCAAGACAAAAAAAATATTTCAAAAAGCACTTGGGGCACAAATATAACTGAGATACAGCTACAGCAATTAAGAAGATTCACTAGAAAATAAGAAAGCCAAACTGTTACATATTCACAGACCAGTGCAGACATTAGCATGGTTCTGAGTCATGCACAGAGTGCATCCTCAACAGCAGGACCACAACACGGTATAGCAACTTCTGGGCCTTAAACTAAGCCAGCTAAAGTATCTTCAATCTGAACCCTTTTGTATACATTAAACTGCCTATTCTAGAGCCGTCAAGATGATCCACCAAACCAGGCTTTCAGTTCCCTTGAATGTTCAAGAAGGCCAGGGCACTTTCTGCCTCCCTCCCTTTCTCACTGCTGAACTCAGCTCCCCAGGAGCACAGCACTCTTAGGAAACAAGCTGCAGGTGTTACCTCGACAAGCACTCACTGCCACCACTCCCCAACACAGACAGAGAAGCCTCGTTTTGCAAGATGGATTCCCACGTTCCCCCAATTTCTTAGTTTTTTCACATGAACAACTTATTTATTCTATTAACAGTGCCACATTTGGGAGTCTAGGAGGGATGGAGGGTGAGGACATAATGATGGAAGAAGATTCGGCCTCTCCTTGAATACTTGATAAGCCTGGCTGTTAATGGCTGAACTTTTAGATATATTAAGGAAGATGTTGGTTGGCACATTCTGAGATAAAAAGCAAAGCCCTCTGTATGGTAGCTATTGATGATTTGCATACTGAGCAAAGGCTCATGGGAAAAGACACCACTGTGACTTGGAAAGGTGCTGCAGCTGTCCTAAAAATCTGAGACTCGTCTTTTTTTTTTTTTTTTAAATGAGAAAGTGTGTTAGATGTTCTTTTTGTGTTTTTTGTGCTTTTGTAGCCATCTAAGGCTCTGGGAAATGCTGCCACTTGCTTTCTATTGCTGGCTACTGTTGATTGATGGAGGAAAACAATGAATCGCAGTTGCATTAGCTTAAGGTCTGTTCAGAAAGAGGAAATTGGAGTGGTTTGGTTTGCCCTTCAAATGTTCTTACCCTCAGTGTGATCTATTTTATGTTTCACTTGAATGATCCTTCTGTTCATCTTGTAGATGTTTGTTCACTGGTAAGAAGGGTTCATGCAAGTCCTTGGATTGCTGGTTTACTTATGAGTAAAGAGGCGGCAGCAGTACAAGCACTTGGCAGTGGTACTGGCATGAGGGGAAAATGTTGAGGTGAAGTTTGGAAGGTGAAGGGAAATGGAATGGAGGCAACACCCCATTTTCCTGCCTTTCTCCTCAGGTGGTGCTCTGCTAGGGCTGCTCTTTCTTGTGGGACAGAGCCCATAGAGTCAACATGCCTTTTCTCACATCTGTCATTCAGCCAACTGCAATGGCTCTCTTTTAAATTAAAGTAAGAGGCATATTGAAAGAGCAATGCATCCACCTAGCATGGTATTAGTGTTGCATTGTGTGTGGGCGCTGTCATTTGGTTCAAACCAAACCACATCAACAGCAATCCATATATCGATCTCTATGCCAGGCTAAACAGGCCCTTAGTCAGGCAAAGCTGAGTAATGATTTTGTAAAAACTGAACTCAGTGGTAGTATTGAAACTTTATCCAGGCTAGAGCTTCCCCGTCTCATTTTCTTGCTGTCCTAGCTGAGTTCAGTAGCAGTGGGGATTGCTACCCAGGGTCAGAGTTGCTGAGGTGGAAGACACCTTGTTCAGCTTCTATCCAGAGGGTGTACTCGCTTGAATCTTGGACCATGCAAAAGACCCAATCACATAAAAAGAACCAGCAGATCTGTTCCTTGTCTGAAGTGGACTGGGGCTGGGACTTTTCCTTTTTTTTCTGCAATTACAACACCTGCTCAGGCCTTTGAGGGTTTGGCTCTGCAACATTCTTTTTATTGTATTTTACTTCCTTGCTTCCTTTGTTTAACTGATACTCACATAAATGGTATTACACTTACATTGCTGAAATCCTGGGTGGGCGCCTTTGATCCTAGACATCTAAACTTGTATCTATGCATCTCTGTAAAATTAGATATATTTACTATAGCAAAAAATATATATGTTCTGTTTCCTTACAGCAAGGAGAGCTGTGACCAGAAAACCTTGTGTGTCTACTTCATCTGGTGTCTAGGTGCTGTTAGTGGGAACCACAAAGACCCTTACTCTCTGTTCTCCCTTCTCATGTGCCTTGGATGAGGGCCAGATGTTCCTTCAAGCAGAGGTCCATATTCTCTCATGTAGGACCCATAGCCACCCTCCTTTAGGACACTTTAGAGATGTTGAAAATAAACAGGAAGTAGTCTTTTAACATACAGAAAAGAAGATGGAAATCAGATGAAGCTATCATAGGTCAGAGATTTCCATATTTATTTTATTTACACGCTGCCTTTCTCTTCATAGGGAACTCAAGATGGCTCATTGTCAGCAAAAACAATAGTCACAATTTTAAAAGTCTGTAACATATCACGTTAAAACAGAATTTAATGCATAACCACATTAAAAATCACCATTAAAACATTTTAAGATACCCCCTGAATTCAATAAACACGGCATTCCCAATATAACCCCCTCGCTTGTCCAGATCACTTAAAAAACCTAAAAAAGAAAGTCTTTGCCTGCCAACAGAAGGATATGAGGGGGGGCTCCTCAAAGGAGTACATTCCACAACCGGGGAGCAGTTACTGGAGAGGTCTTCTCTTGCGTGTGTACTCCATCTCCCCGTGAGTGCAGTTGGATCAAGAGAAGGTCCTCCCTAGAAGATTTTAAGATCTGGGCAGGCTCATAGGGGGTGATACAATTCTTCAGATAGCCTGGACCCAAGCCATATAGGTATTTATAGGTCATAACCAGTAATTTGATTTGGGCCTGGAAATGGATGAAAAGCCAGTATAGTGTATTCTCGAAGGCTTTCACGGCCGGGATGCAATGGTTGTTGTAGGTTTTTCGGACTGTTTGGCCGTGTTCTTGAGGTTTTTCTTCCTAACTTTTTGCCAGTCTCTGTGGCCTGAAGATGCTGGCCACAGAGACTGGTGAAACGTTAGGAAGAAAAACCTCAAGAACACGGCCAAACAGCCTGAAAAACCTACAACAACCAGCCAGTATAGTCTTTGTAAAAAAAAAAAAAAAAAAAAAGGCGGGGAAGAGTTGTATGCACTGTGTAAGAAGCACCAGTCAGCAGTCTTACTGCAGGATTTTGAAGCACCTGAAGTTTCAAAACACACTTTAAAGGCAGCCCCACGTGGAGTTTTGTTGCAGTAACATAGATAGGAAGTAACTAAGGCATGTGCCAGATCAGATATCTCTAGTATCAGGCACAGCTAGTACTTCTCACCACAGCTGAAACCTGTTAAGTGTTGAATGAGAACACCCAGGCTGTAGACCTGACTTTTCAGGGGGAGTGCAACCCCGTCTAGTACAGGCAAAATCTCTATTCCTGATCTGCCTTTTGAATGTGGAGGAGCACCTCTGGCCTTTCTGGATTAAGTGTCAACTTGTTTGCCCACATTGAATCCATTACTGGCATCAGACACTAGACTAGGCCCCAAAACAGATGGAATCAGATGGAAAAGAGAGATGAGGTGGGTGTCATCAGCATACTGGTTGCACTGAACTTCAAAACTCTGGACGGCCTCTCTTCAAGGTCTCATGTAGATGTTGAATAGCATGGGGAAAAGAACTGAGCCCTGAGGACTCCTCCAAGCCAATGGACTGGGTGTTGAGTGGGAGTCCCCCAGCACACATTTCTGAGCTTGTCCCTCCACAAAGGATTAGAACTATCCACAACCCATAAAATGTCACGTCCAAGTCCCATCCCAGAGACATGGCCAGAAGGATACCATGGTTGATGTTACTGAAAGCCACCAAGAGGTCCAGCAAACCCAACAGTGCCACACACAAACACTAGTCAAAGTTGTCTGTGCCCCATAACCAGGCCTGAAGGTGGACTGAATGTTGAGAATTTGTTAACATTTCTGGATGTAAGCAGAGTTAGGAGATATCAGGTTACAAAGACACTATAACGCTGAGAGAGTAAAATTCAACATAGTCTATTTACAAATATACAGAGAGCACAGATTTCAGACATTCAACTGGCAGCATGAAATAACATGATACAATACGTAGCATAGAAATAAATGATCTGACTTACAGCAGATAACATGTCCCCTTTACACATGCCTTTTATACATCTAGGGACCAATCAGAATGTACATTACATCATTTGACATTACATAAGATTACATCATTTTCTCCAGCTGCACAACATCAAGTCTTCAACCTTGGTACACACCTGAATCCACTTTGTACATGACTCAGGTTATTTCAGCCATTTTACATACAACATTATATTTAATACATTTTTAGATCAAAAATCTCAACATTGAAATGGATCTAGCGGATCTAATAGAAGCTAGATCCACATGCTCCAATACCTTGCCCAAAAGTGGGCACTACTGGAAACTGGCTGATAATTATCCAATACAATGGGATTCAACAAGGGCTTTTTAAAAACAGTGATCTTAATACTACCCCCTTTGAGTACTCTGCCTTTTCGCAAGGAGGCATTCGCCAATCCTGTTACCCACTCTGCTAATCCCCAACCCTTAACTGTTTTTATACACCAGGCGGCATAAAGGACCAGCACTCACGTGGTGGCTTTTAATTCTTCAAGGTTCCTCTAGTTGCACAGACATATCCATTCTCATCTGACAAACAGGAGCTGAAGTTAAATCCACAGGATCTGTGTCGGCTACAGCATCTAAGTCAGGGAAGATCTGAGCTGCTTTGTCTCCAAAATGCCATGAAAACTCTTCAGGGTGGGCTGTTGCATGATCAGTGTCCCTTTCTTAGGGGTATATGTGGCCACATGGAACAGCTCTGAAGGATGCTTCTGTGCTGATGCAATGGTGGCAAAGATGAATAATTGATTCATGGCCACCAGTGCCACAAAACAGGCTTTCCAACGAGCTATAGCCCACCTGTGGTTGGATCTGCTCTGAGTTCTCCACCGTAGTAACTCTAGTCTCTCTACTACCCAGTTCATCACCCCCAGCTCCACTCCATGGCAGGGAATGCTTAGGGCCAATTGTCTCCACTGGCCTGGATATCTCCCTATTCCAGAGATCAATCAGGGCTTTGACAGGATCACCTTCTAAGGGGTGTGTGTGTTTGTATACATAAATAGATATATACATACATAAACCTTTTAATCTTCTTCCTTCCAAAACTGGATTCTCCCACACAATCCAAAAAAGCAAAACATAAAGAAAATCATCATGGTGTGCCATTTTCCCATGGACTGAAGGCAACCTTTCTGAACTCTTATTTCAGTTCTGAGGAAGAGCTTTTTTTTTCTTGCTGGTTATGGGTGGGAAAGGTAACCACAAGACAATTACCTCTCCATCCATAAAAGATTTCAGGAGGTGAGAACATGAATAGTTTTCAGTGACTCTGCAGTGCCACCTACAGGTTCTTGAATAAAACAGGACAGACGTTCACCTAAAACCCATTCTGCACAGGGTCTTTCAGAAACAAATTGACAAGTCTTTCATTTCATTCGTTACACATTTTCCACATATTTGGAAACGGGGGGGGGGGGGGGGAACAGCTACTATTTTATCTGAGAGAGAACTCCCCTCCCCATCTCTGCGTTATTCAACATGTAATTACTTCGCACAAAACATATGCTAGAAGTGCCTTAGTAAAAATGGGCAAATATTGTTACCTGATACGGTTTTGAAATTGTCCTCTTTCTGTAATAAATATGCCTTGGAAGATACAGAGACAAATTGTTGACCCTTCACTTCTTCTCATTCCCCTGTGTCTCCATCTGACATGTTGCCTATTTTTATTGTCATGACAAACTATTCCAACAATTATTGGGTGGGCAAATGTTAAAATAGTAATAAGGAAAGACACAAATTAAATATAGAAAGGAGAAATGAGAACTAATATTATTCAGGCTAAAAATAGGGCTTGGGTGGATTTCTTAACACTTTTTTAAAGATTAAAAAAGCTTAAAGTGGGAGATAAAAAGAAAAACGTTGGCACATTCAGGGATAACCCGGAATCTGATTATCAGAGAGGTAAGGTCCCTCTGCTAGACCCACATAATACTCTCTATGGTATTAATACTACTCCCTCACATGTGAGGCTAGGCTGATACACACACCCTTTCTTATAGTCCTTCTGCCAGCAGGTGAAAACTTTCATTTTTAAACTGGCTTTTCATCTATGAATGCCCTGGAGTTTTTTAGAAGGGGATGTAACATCTTTTCATCATGTGCTTCAAATCTGTTCGGTTTTAAACTAATGGTTTTAAAAACATGAATTAGGTTTAATTAGATATTAATATTAATATCTTATCCTGTTCCTCGTTCTTTCCTTCTGGACCTCCCTCGGCATTAGGCCCCTCAGCCGCCCGGCCTGGCTGGAACGAGTGACTCTGGCAGAACTGGGTGGGAGAAGGCGCTCTGCCAGATATCGAGGTCCTAAACCTTTTAGGGCTTTATATGTAATCGTAAGAACTTTGAAATCAACGCAGAAATGAATGGGCAGCCAATGCAAGGCGGCCAGTGTCGGGGAAATATGTTGGTACCTTTTCACCCCTGTAAGAAGTCTGGCCGCCGCATTTTGTACCATCTGAAGTTTCCGCATCAGTCTCAAAGGCAGCCCCACGTAGAGCGCATTACAGTAGTCTAATCTTGAGACTACGAGCGCATGGACCAAAGTGGTGAGCGCCCCCACATCAAGATAGGGACGCAGCTGGGCAATCCGCCGAAGGTGGAAATGTGCGGAACGGACCACTGGCGACACCTGGGTCTCCATGGTGAGCGCCGGGTCCAGATGTATACCCAAACTGCGAACCTCACTCTTGGTGGTAAGAGTCACCCCCCCCAAAGGAAAGGGAGTTTCCCAGACCACTGATGTCTGGGACACCCACCCGAAGGACCTCCATCTTGCCCGGATTCAGCCTCAGTCCGTTCACCTGCATCCATTGCTGAACAGCCCCCAGGCAGTGCTCAAGGGATGAAACAGCATCCACTGTTGTTGGAAAAAAGGAGATGTAGAGCTGAATATCATCAGCGTACTGATGACACGAAGCCCCACATCCCCTGATGACCCCTCCCAGCGGCCTCATATAGATGTTAAATAGCATTGGAGAGATAATCGAGCCCTGCGGAACCCCACAATTGAGGCTCCACGGGGCCGAGAAACTCTCCCCAAACTGCACTCTCTGAGGACGGTCCTCCAAGAAGGAACGGAGCCAGGCAAGAGTCAGGCCACCGATTCCCAACTCGGAGAGCCTCCCCAGGAGAATCCTGTGGTCGATGGTATCAAAGGCGGCTGAGATATCGAGGAGGACCAGCAGAGACATTTTGCCCGTCGGCCTCCCTCAGTAGGTCATCAAACAGGGCGACCAATGCTGTTTCCGTGCTGTGGCACGGCCTGAAGCCCGACTGGAATGGATCCAGGGCATTGGTTTCATCCAGAAGAGCCTGCAGCTGATCGGCCACCACCCTCTCAACTACCTTGCTGAGGAAAGAAACATTGGTGACGGGCCTATAATTACCAATATTGTCCGCCGCCAAGCTCGGTTTCTTCCTAATGGGCCTAATGAGTGTCTCCTTGAGGGCAAGGGGAACAGTTAAAACATTAGGGCAGTTGGAGCAGTATCCCACTGCAGGCTCAATCTACTCTTGTCTGTCTGCTTGACCCATGAGGAAGGTCAGGGTCCTGCCTGTGTTCCCCTCCTGCTATGTAAATATCTGTGAAGGATGGCCCACTTTCTTCTTCCTGTCCATTCCTGTGTATATATATATATGAACACCCATTACTGTCCCTAGACCTTCTTGTGACCTCTAGTTCCACCCATCCTTTGATGTTATGCCTTCTACCCCACCAACCATAATTGGAAGACCAAGCAGGCATCTTGAAGTTGTCCATCAGCACCTGGCAACAGATAGCACGGGCCATCTACTCAGATCATCTGGTCAGTCTCCTCACTATGGTTGAGAAGCATCACATTTCTATTTTAATTGCAGTAAATTATTTCTAAAATTGGAGCTAAACATGGTATTAGCATGTGCAAACGTTGTGCAAATTTTTATGCTCTCTCTTGTCTTTGTGGTCTATTTCCTCTCTTTTTTTGGTCAGATGTTTCTGAGTAGTACAAAAAAGTTGGCACAGAGCCAGGAGCCACAAGATGTCAGTAGGTAGCAGGTCACCAGACTGGGGTGGGGGCAGAGGAGGGACAAAAATAAAATTACACCTATATAAAGCATTTGAATGTTTTATTTGGTTCTTAATATTACCGTTTTGTTTAATGAAAAAAGAAACATAAAACAGAAAGCCTATGTATTTGCGAAATAAAACAGAACAAATTACATAATTTTATTATCAAAACAGATTTATAAAAAACAGTTTGATAATATAAAATAATTGTGTTTGATGATTTATGGTGAAAGTATACTTCAGTTTAAAAGTGCCAAGTGATTTGTAGATCGTTTTGTTTAACATCCCTGGTCTTGTGAAAAACATGCAAAATACTGGAGGTAAATTTTAAATGTTGTATCTAACACCATTTTAAAGAAATGATCACTTATTTTATTTGCATTCCAAATGTGTCCATATTTCTAAATACCTTCTTTTTCTTAAGAGCTGGCTTTCAAAAATATCAGTGTGCCCACAATGCTAATTTTAACAGAAACACCAACACCTCCCATAGGTATAGCAGCATGAAGCCAAATTGTAAACTAGTGGGTGATGTCCAATATCTGTTATATCTGTTACAGAATATTTTAAAAGCTTCCTTTTACTCTGTTGATCCACAATGCTATTTTTGCAGATCAGAGCTCTGCAGAATACTTTCCTTTACCAGTGCTATTAAAAACAAGGCTGAGGTTTATGATACGTCAGTTATCACATGCTATTAATTTTCAACAATTTATCACAGGAGATTAATTAACACAATATTCATAGTTCCTTGGATGCACACTGCTTGGGTCAGCAACACTGGCATTTGCCAAGATTTCCTAAAGGGTACATTGAAACTTTGAGATTTTATGAACCAAACGAACAATAAATAAGGAATTAGTCCTCAATGAATTATAGAACTGCAGGCCAGTGAAGGACTTGACTATGTTATCCTCCTCTATATCCGTGGATAAAAATAATAATTGTGTGCTGTCAAGTCAATTCGGAGTTATAGCAATCCTGTTGAGGGTTTTCTAGGTAGAAAATGCATAGAGGTAGTTTACTATTCCCTTCTTCTGGGGGTGCCCTAGGAAGTGGGGGTTTATTATATCTTATTTGGTACTTGGGTTTTCTATGATTTGCTTTTTGCTGTAATAGATTCAGAAGCATCCCCTAGTTTCTGCCAGGGCCATATGCAGATTTTAACAAAATATACCCCAAATTACAGTTCACATAAAAGTAACCCTTAGGTCTGCACCAGGACTGTCTAGAGCAGCGATGGCGAACCTATGGCACGCATGCCACAGCTGGCACGCAGAGCCCTTTCTGCGGGCACGCGAGCCATAAATTGCCAGATCGCTACTCCCCCCCCCCCCCCGCAGCCAAACCTCAGGAGGCGGCTGGAGCCACGGTGCTGGTGCTTCGACAGGCGGCAGGCCAGGATCTGCAGCAGCTCGCACAGGTGGCGGATCCAGAGTGGGGTCTCGAGGCACCTCCCTGCCTGGGATTCCCCCTTCCACTGCCACTTCCGGTTCCGCCGCGGCGGCCCGCTGCCCACTGTCCCCCCCCCCCCCCCGTTTGGGCACTCTGGCCCAAAAAGGTTCGCTGCCACTGGTCTAGAGGGAAGCTGTTACTCAGTCTTGACTCGAGCTTTGGTGTCTGAGTAGCCATCTTCTCTCAACACACGCAGCAAAAGCCCAATACACAGCACTGCTTCTCAAAATCTAGGTGGGGTGAGAAAGTTCTGTGTCCTTAGTTCTTGCTCAGAATTATCTCAGGGATATAGCAGGCTCATATCTCAGTAAGCAATAGAAAGGATATTCAAGCATGCACAACTGTCCTAGAAACCTCAACTAATATCGTGCAAGAGGATTTCAGCAGGTACCCTGTTAAGGATGCAACAGCCAGGGTGTGCCTCAGACAAGAATCTCCAGCAGATTTTTTTTAAACTTTGAGCAAATTAGGATTAGAAAGCCAGATATTACTTCACGCCTGAGATCTCAACACTGCAAATTCACCTAAAATCAAGATATCTCTGCCTTAATTTATCTACTACCCCTTTCAAGTACAGGGGGGAAAATGTAACTTTTTAAAGCACACTACTTATACATCACCCTCTGGAGCTTAAAGCACTCTCTAGCCACTTTACAATTTAATTATGAAGGTTACACATCACAAACCCCAGAAATATGCACACGTAATTCACCCACCTGAGAATGATGAAAGGCTGGGTAAAAATACACTCAGTGAATCACAAGTCACCTAACTACCATGAAAAGATTACCAGAAAAAAAAATCCAGTTATAAACACTATGATTTAACCAATATGTACTGTTTCCAACTAGGTAAACCTTGTGTTTTGGAGGACATAAAAGTCGTGGTGAACCCAGACTTATTCTTACAGGATGAGGATGCTGACACAGAGCTACGAGTGATCTAGCCCTCTCTTGATCTGTACTTATTCCCAGCAGTTACAATGAAACATTATACCTCTGTAAAATATGCAAATACACTATGCAAATGAGCAGGGTATGCTGGGTCCAAACGCTGTGTTCTCCCTGTACTACCGTATCTGCTCCCATCCCCGTAGTCTGTGTTTTTCTACACTTTGACACAAGCCTCCATCTTAACAAGGGTACCAATTAGGTGCTTCTTCCCCCCCCCCCCCGCTCCAAGACACCAGTAGGTCCTCACCCGAAAGTGAATTCTTCATTCTGGACGTTATTATCTATGCTGCTTGCTCCTCGTTTCTATGGATATGAAGGGAACACAGGAGATTTCCTTATCCTGAGTCAGGCTGATCCTCTGAACCACCTGCTCCAGTATCGCCAGTTCTCTTAGCCCACGGGGAGGCAACTGGTATTCTCTGGTGGTCTAACCACGACCCACTTTGCTCAGCTTCCAAAAATCAGATCAAAAAAGCAAAAAGCAAAAAGAGAGAGAGAGAGAGAGCAAAGTTCTCCTGAGCAGTTTACAGTTTAATTATGCAGCTTACGCATTGCCCCCAGAGCAAGCTTGGTACTGATCAGACAAGATCATGAACATTCAAAGGCTGTAAATGCATATATAGATGATGATGATGATGATGATGATATATGCCGATTGTAGGCATATCAATAAATGCTATAGTAACTGATCATAAATGTGGATGTTTAAAAACTTTAACTTATGACTTACGTATTTTAATAAATTTATTTATTATTTTATATATTTTAGGTAAAGGTAAAGGTTCCCCTTGACAATTTGTCCAGTTGTGTCCGACTCTAGGGGGCGGTGCTCATCCCCGTTTCCAAGCCATAGAGCCAGCGTTTGTCCGTAGACAGTTTCCGTGGTCACGTGGCCAGCACGACTAGACACGGAACGCCGTGACCTTCCCATCGAAGTGGTACCTATTTATCTACTCGCATTTTTACATGCTTTCGAACTGCTAGGTTGGCAGGAGCTGGGACAAGCGACGGGAGCTCACTCCGCCGCGTGGATTCGATCTTCCGACTGCTGGTCTTCCGACCTTGCAGCACAGAGGCTTCTGCGGTTTAACCCGCAGTGCCACCACGTCCCATTATATATTTTAAAGGCTGTTTAAAACTTGCATTGTCCTCAGAGATAAAAACCTTTTCAGGGCAGTTTGCCAAATGGGAACATGAAATAGTTATGTATCTGTCTGCAAAACTCAAGCTAGCAGCTGGTATTTTGGCCGCCAAGGATAGTATAATTGAAGGAGTGAAAGCTGAAGAGAACTTGTCCAGGGGTGGAGCTCCTGTTTTGCTTGTGAAGGTTTTATTTACAACCTTGCATGCTGTCTGAAATTTGAGTGACTAGGAGGGACATTTCTGGGCTGGGGTGATTATCTATCCAGCACTAACTAATCATTCCTTCCAACCTTTGAAATTCAAACAGAGCCCCAGGTAAGTAAAGAAATGTTTTTTATTCTCCTACAAATGTCTCAGGATGAGTTATTGAGATTTTAAATGCCAGTTAATGAAAAAGAGGTGAACTCAGAACTTGAAGCTATTCCCCTCTGTGGATCTCTGTACTTCTACTATGTAGCAAAAAGAAAATTTTACCAGAAATTCAACTCTGTAAGAGGATTTGTAGTCTAAAATTCTAAAATGGGGTGAGGAAACTTTGGCCCTCCAGATGGTTACATCTTCAAATCCAACAATCTCCACCAATGGCAAAGAATTATGGGACCCATGGTGCAGACCACCTGGAGCACCAAAAGTTCCCCATCACATTTAAAAATATTTGCAGCTTTAATCAGTGGAGTTAGAAACAACAGGTTTCTGTTTCTAATTTGCTGGGCCTTTAAAGAAATTTTGTGGTGTGCTTTTATATCTTTGCTGGGGGGGGGGGGTCCCCACGTCGTTGTCATTAAATAGATCAAATTAGACATCCACTAAGACTGAAGCCTCTCTGTCAAGTCCCGTGAAGGCTTCAGTTGCTTTTGCCAGCTCTGTTCTTCTTTCTGAGGACCTCAGTTATGTAAAGTGTGTTGTTTTGATCAAAGTCTGTCTGGTGCTTGATGCAGATTTCAAAAACAAAACAAAACAAAACTGCTGTTACGTATGAATGTTATCAGAGGGCCCAATGCACCACTGCAGAAAGATAGCACAGCGTTGCAACTGGGAGCACAGTATTCTGTTCCAGTCTTCTAAAAAACTTTATGCCATGGGCAAATATGAACCATTATTTCTCTCTGTGTGTGTTTCTACTGTAGAAGAGCATGCTGTACCAGTGCCTTACTTGTTGCAGCTGGTTGTACATGTTTCTTCCGGGGGGGGGGGGGGGAGTGAAGAGATCTAAAGCAAAAAGCAAAGCGTGCTGCTTATATACCGCCCCATTGCACTTCAAGCACTCTCTGGGCGGTTTACAAGTTAATTATGCAGGCTACAAATCCCCCCCCCCCCCCGCAAGCTGGGTACTCCTTTTACCGACCTCGGAAGGATGGAAGGCTGGGTCAACCTTGAGCCGGCTACCTGGGATTGAACCCCAGGGCCGTGAGCACAGTTTTGGCTGCAGTACAGCAGTTTAACCACAGCGCCACGAGGCTCTTCATCTAGATCTAGATCTAGTCCTTGAGGAGCTTGGAACCAGCCACCCTCAGAGCATGTGCATTTGTGCATTAGCAAAACACGCCACACACAGTACTGTGAATTGAGACTGCTTTGTGGTTGTCTATGTTTTCCACTATTATAGGCTTGGAAAAGAGGTAGACACACATTTTGCCTGGGGGGGAATTGAAACTAGCTAGCCTCTGAGCATATGTGTTTGTATGCTTCTGCTTTCACACCACATCTTTTTGCTTTAGTGGATGCCTCTACCTGGTTCTACTCATTGTGTGTATGTGTGTGTGTGTGTGTTGGAGGTGATGGCACTACGGTGAACACAGCTTCAGCTCAGTCTGTATAGGCTGGCTCCTTCTGTATTCCCAAGGCAAATGGACATCTCATCCTCAGATGGACGGCGGGTTGTGTTTCCACCGATGCTGAAAGTGCTGCTTCCATTGCTATGCCATTTTAAAGCATTCTCCATCTTGATTTTCTCCTTTCCAACCTGAGCATGTATTCAGTGACAGAGCCGTAGAATATCTCCAGGAGTCTGTTGTGCCTGCAACTCATCACCCAGGTGAAAGAAAACAGAAGGCACAACTGGAGTTTTGCTCGGCTGTGTACCGGGCCTCCTCTGTCTGAAAGGTGTGCTTTAAAGAAGAGAAATAAGGTGTCCCCACTTAGCACAGGCAGCCAATCAGGAGACATGGGGTGTCTCCCTGGTAAATTTTGGAGTGAGGTGCCTCTCCTGCTCAGTTTATGGACTGCCTTGTTTGCTTAACTTCACCTTTGAGCTTTTCCAGGACCTGACCCAATGGTATGGCAATGCAGGCACCACTTGTTGAAATACGCATATTTTCTCTGGCTCTTTGCTTAAAGCCTATAGAGAACTGCCTCTATATCTAATTCCAAGGTCACATTATCCCGTGTACATATTTAAATGGCTTTTTTGTATTTAATTTGCCAACCCATTTGCCAAGTAAAAGTTAGCAAAAGTACAAATGCAAAGCCCCTCCGCATAAAGCCTTCAAACACATCTGCCCCTCCCTTCTGTTCAACAGATGCAAGATTCCCTCTCCATACAATTTTATCAGATCCTTTCACAAATCTACATACTATGATTACAGGCAAAGCACCTGCATTCCTCAGTAATACGGTGCTCACCAAACAAGCTGATATACACCCAGAATAAACACTTAGAAACTGCTAGTAATTCTATTTGCTAAATATGTTTTTGATCATATTTGCTAGGGGTGCTCTGCATGTTTCCCCTTCCAAGGCAATTGAAGGGCAGACCTACAGGCCAAATCACAGAAGCATATGGCTCGTCATACCTGACCTTATCCCAGTAAAGGGTTATTCCCAGAATGATATCAGACCATCACTGACAAGCATGTAAAAATTAATCTAGGTATCTCAGTATAGGTATTTTCGTTCTTGCAATAATTCCAGTCAACTCCAAACTTGTCCAGTTCTACAATTCTTGGTTCCAGTTTTCAAAAACAGCAAGTAAAAAAAAAATTGTAAAGACTGTCATACAGTTGTTAAGAAACTGTAGGCACAAATACTTAAAATCCAAAAGTCTTACAAAACTCTTAAACAGACAATGTACCAACAGGGTGTCACAGATGCCATTGTGGAAGGAAGGAAGGAAGGAAGGAAGGAAGGAAGGAAGGAAGGAAGGAAGGAAGGAAGGAAGGAAGGAAGGAAGGAAGGAAGGAAGGAAGGAAGGAAGGAAGGGCTTGCATGAGAATATTCCATGGAATGATTCAGTTGACCAACTACTGGATTATTTTATTCAGTAGCATTTGTAGGTGGCAATAGATTGGCAAATTCTGCTGATTTAGGGTATGGAGCCTAGATCAATCCCCTCTCACATTAAGCCTGCCTTGGGGTCTCTCAGTCCTTGTAGGAGTTGATGGCATCATGAGTATAGGACTTTCCAATGGGCTTTTTAACCCTAATTCAAACAGATGGAACAATTTAATATCCCAGGAGTCAGGTTTCATTACAGAATTCATACCAGGTTAGATCAGAAGTACAAGGTACACATTTTATAATTTTTAGATGACAGACAGAATGTGCCTGAGAAAAAATGTCCCGAAAAATCTATGATCTTTTGCCATTAGATTTTTTTTGTCCCAGACAATTTGATGTATCAGGACAACAAAATTTTCCTGTGCCATTTTGGCAATGAATGGAACAAAGAATTTTGTATTTTTGTTTTTCTTGACCAATGTCCATAGCTTCCATCAGTATCCATGGAGCTTGTGCTGTGAGATATTCAGCAAAAAGTCATGTTGACAAAGTACTGGAAACCACAACACCTTTTCAATAAAGACCTAAGTGAATATTCTGACTATTGGCATTGATGCTCATTTGATAAGTCTCTTAAGCATGTATTCTAATCATGTCCTGTTATAGGTTCTTGAGAGGGGAGCTATTACTCGTATTTTGTGCTGGCTCATTCTCTGACTTATGTCAATACTAATGTGTTTTTAAATTATATGCACATTTCCTGGAGGTTAACCACTGATCAGAAAAAAAAAAATGATTCTCTAAGCTGTTACCTTGGCTAAAAGACATATTACAATATTGGAAAGATATATGCCCACCTCTTGTCATTCAGTGGATCAAAGACTCTGCAGCTCTATCAACATATGGATACATAGCACGTAGAGGACAATTTTGAATGCATTTAATTTTACACATTTAGAAGCCTTTTATAAAAGCTTATGCATAGATCTAGCATTATCATTACTGGCTGAAACCCTGTTGGACGGTTACACTGGCAGAAGGAAAATAATATACTCATAGTGGCAAATTGCTACTAATTAAAGAGTCCTAAGCTTGGATCCTTTATTGTGAACCTGTCAGGTGAGTTGGCCTACAAGCAGGAATCCAATCACAGGCTTATAAATTAACAACAATTTGTCCTTCCACTACATAACAGGATTTTGGTAAATGTAGCTTTTTGTATTGTGTCATAGGTCCCCTTGATCCACTGGATCAGCATCCACAGATTCACTTATCCACTGTTTGAAAATATTAAATTAAAAAAATATTCACTGTGTATTTACCAGAACCAGCCAGCAGAGGGAGCTAGAGAGAATACTATTTATAGTGTTTGCTACTTCGGTGTTTTCTGGCATCTGTGGGGGGGGGGGGTTGGAACCAATCCCCCGTGGATACTGTGGTCCTCCTACACTTATGTCCTTTTCAGCAATTTGTTTTGTTCTGTTCTTTCTTATGTTTAAAGCATAATAACATTTAATTTAAATATAGTCCCAGAGCATTCTGTAGTCAAATTGTGCTGGTGTGAATGCTCAGATGAGAAATGCTGTAAACATTTCCCCAGGTCAAACAGAGAGAATACGGTTGTACCATCAACTTGCACCATCAACAAATTATATATTTGTACATATTGCCAAATGATTTTGTTGCAGTCCGGACTGGGTAGGTGAGGATGGGAAATATTTCCTACATTACTGTTGCTTCATAGTGGTATGGTGAAAAAATCAGCTCCCACTGTAGAAGGAGGGATGCAAACAATGTTAGAAACGGATGAACTGCTCCTCACAGAAAACATTATTTGCCACATGGTCAATGAAACCAATAAAGAGGCACAGCATGTATTCAAGGCACAGAACAAGAGGAATCCCAGTTTTGTCAAAGTGTGGAAGCACTTTGATATCATTACGTTTGAAAGCATATAGTGTTATACTGTTCCTGGCAGTAGTCTATCATGGACAATATGAAGTCTTGATGGAACTGGGACATCTAAAAGCCATACATCCAAACTCCTCTTCACTGGCTGTTTCTTCTGTTGCAGAGTTTTGAAGTTTTGTTTTAATTCCTTGTGCTGCCCAACAGAAGTGCAAGGATTCACAGAGCAGAATAGCTTCAAGTTCCCCAGATTAGTCCACCCCTTTTTCTCACCAACTGACACAGTCTCAATAACTCACTCTGAGACATTAGTAGGAAAAGAATAAAAACTTTCATTTTCTTTACTTACAGTTGTGAAAAGATCAAACAGCAAACTGACAAATATGACTGCTTTCAGCAAAGGGCTTTGACAGACTCTAGAGATGGGAAAAAAGCACTGACAGAGAGGTGGGGCTCTCTTTGAATTTAGAAGCAGGGAAGAAATGTTTGGTTAGTGCTGGATAGATGGACAATCACTCCAGTCCAGAAAGGTGCCTACCAGCCAAACCTACTAAAGGGAGCATGCAAAGTTGCTAAAACTCCCAACATCTTCTGTGCTGCGGCAGCCTCATATGTGCAAAATTTGATTGCAGAAACCACTACAGCATTAAAGTGGCATGCTCTGATTTTTTTTACTGTGTGGCTCTCTCAAAGGATGGCCCTTCATTGGGGAAACATCTCCCTCGGCAGAGACTATTTCGTTATTCAGATAGAAAAAATGTCCCATGTTAATGCTAGGCCTGCCTAAAAATAGATAAAAACAGCCGTTTTCTCTCAGAGTTTATGTTGGCTTCCTTTTGTTGTTGTTGTTGTTCAAACCAAGGATTTTATTGTTTTAGATTCCACAACAATATTTTTAAGATACAGAAATGATGTTGGCTAGAACTTTTTGCAAACAAAAGAGGGGGGGCTGACAGTGACACAAAACAAATGTTCCAGCGCATATGAACATCTCTTTTCTGGCTCTAGGTGCTTGGGTATTGTGGAATACACTTGACTCTTCACCCATTAACACTCGGGATGTGGACCATTTTTATACCTGCAACACAGTGAAATTCCAATGAAAGTCCGAAATAAATGCTCAGGAATAACTGAAGTCAAGTTTTTTATTTTAATCTACCTGGATGAAGGTTAAAAAGTCTGTCTGCATGCTTAGTACAGGTGGATAAATCATTATTGTTCTTTCCCTTACAAGATTAACTTGTTTACATTCCTTGTTACTAATTATTGGAAATTGAAGATTTTGATTTTAGAAATCTCGAAGGCTTTCTCTGAGATGTCATGATCATTTTTCCCCCCAGAAGGAATGACAAGCTGCGCAGGATTTTATGATAGAATTTCTGTACAGAAGGGAATCATTCCTGTGTAGGATTAACCGGAAAGAGCATCAAGCTGTTCAGGATTTGGCAGTTTGATGTACAGAGCAATGAATAACAACAACAAAAATTCTAAAGAGAGGAGAAATTAGATTGGGGTCTTGTTTTCATGGGAAGCCAGGAAATCTTGCAGTTGCAGTAGGAAGACTCATCAGGGAGTCTTGGCATGGGGAGAGTCAGAAAATCACTGAGAATGGGATTATTTGGTCGGGGCAGGGTTGTGGTTTTATTTCTTTGTGTGTGTGTTGAGTACTCACCACATCCTAGTGAGGGTACACTTTGAAAACATTAAATATATTACAGTATATATCTCACCAACCAATTCCCCCAAAACTAAAAGTGCAACTGAAACTAGTAAATGCACTAAAAGGAAGGGGTGATAGTTTTACCAGTCATTATGTAAAAATAACCATCACCATCATCATCATTTAAATAACATGATTGCTTCAGAGTAATATGTCACATTTGGTTGCCCTCCTCCTTTTTATTGTTTTTCCCACAGTTAAAGACCTGCCTCTTCAGGCAGGTTTTTAATCCTAGTTATTAAAAAGCAGCACACTTTTTAATAACTAGGATTAAGTACCTCCTGGATGCTGGGTTTTTGCTCTGTTAACTGTGTTTTTAAAGTTTTTAAACACTTTTAAATTATTATTGTATAATTAATTAATTAATTGCTTTTTAATTATTAGTGCAAGTTTAATTATATTTTAACCTTGTAATTTATTGTGCGACTTCTTTTAATCATTGTGACCTGCCCTGAGTCCCCTCACTGGGAGAGAGGTGGCCTAGAAATAAACCAAATAGACAAATAAATAAAATAAATAAAACATGTAATGTCATCACCTGAAATGTGTCATTTCAGGGCTTTGATTCTACTCTCTAGTACAGCAGTTAATCCAATGGTTCACAATGTTCTTGTCAAATAGCAGTGGGTGCTTCAGTCGTTCTTGATAAGGATTTACCTAAATTTGTGGGGGAGTTTGTTCATATTCAGGGCGGCCACAATTTGAGATTTAAAAAATCTGAATTTGTGACAAACCAACAGTGCTGGATTTATCCAGATTTTGTCTGCTTAAAATCCATTTTTCAATCATATTTGTGAATTAGGGTTGTCATCTCTTTTTCTCTGAGAGGATCATCTTTAACACCTGTTATCACAGATACAATATGGCCTTTTCCGTGTTGAGTGTAGCTTTACCTATATAACTTTTCTGGTGCAAAACAGGAAGAGTTTCACAATTGCACAGTTGTTTCCATTTCAGAGTAGAAAGACCTTCACCCTCAAAACCTCTGAATGAAGGAACAGATTTTCCCGTCCTTATTGTCAAGCAAAGCTAAAGTTGAAATGAATGCATTCATTGTATAACAATGCCTAAACCATGTATACATTGTCTGTTATCTGTGAGGCAGCAATGAAGAAGAAATAACAAGTGTTATGGGCTCCTGCATGCAGATCTGGCCATGCTGGCTTGCAGTGCTTGTTCCTGGTAGCTTAGAGTATATTTCACCTTAATATCAGTCACAAGCAAGAAGATGGGGATACATTGTAGAGTAATGTGAGGACATACACTTAGAAGCCCTCCAGAATCTATTGCCAGACAAGGACATTATGTTCAGCACAAGAAGTGCAGCATTAAAATAAATTCTTTGTATACCCATGGAAACAGAGCACCGGGCTCGAAGAAGCTCTCAGATGTCTTCCTTACCTAAGTCAAGGGAAGGTCTCATGCTGGGCTTTTTATCTGAGAAAGCTGCAATCCGACAAAAGTTTGTTCTGACCTATTATAGGATGATATTTAGTGTACTCCAGGAGAGAGGCAAACACAATGTTAATTTCTTCAGTGTGATGTATCTACACTACCTCATCATAGAGTATTCTATCCGCTGGGCTTTCTGTTCTATCGTCTTAAATCACCTGACTCCATTTCCACCGTCACAGGGGTCAAGGGACATGAGAACAAACACTTCTGGAAAATCGTTCCTAACTTAAATGGGCCAGCAAGATAAAGCAGGTGGAACAGGTGCATCTGAGCTCCTGCTGTTCATACCGGTGGTTGTCCAGTTTTGTTCCTTCACCTCTAAGCCTTGGTTTGTTTTGATACGAGTAAAATTACAGTCTACATAGAGGTATGGCCAATAAATGTGCACTCTTTAAACATATGCTACAACCAGAGGAGTTCACTTACACTAACTAGAAAGTATAACATTTTAATTACTCCTAGGCAATACATAACCTGTGGAAAAGTATTTTCTGAAATGTACTCTTTAAAAAAAAAAAAAAGCCCAGCAGAAAAGATAAGAAAAGAAATGAGAAAACATAAGGGATGCAGTGAATGGCAGCGAGGACATGATGAAAAGAAATTGAAAATGTTTCTCTGACACAGCTTCATCGGCAATTGCATGATAGATCTTGGCACCACATTAAGGGAGGAAATTGGGAAGTTCAGAAGAAATTCAGAAAAATGCAACACATTATTCTGGAGGCTAGACAGACTGACAGAGCAGGAAAACCAAGACGAGTTTAAGATGAATATCATCACTAAGAGACGACGAAGCGAGCACATCAGGTAAACGAGGACAACCATCGTTCATTTCCTATTTCCTCCTGGATTCATCTGCAGAGAGATAGGTATTCTGAACAAAATGTTGCATTGCAAATTATTCTCACAAGACATGACTTTTATTCACAGGCACAAGGAACTGAGCCTGCCATCAAAATATAGCCAAAATGGCTGCAATACATATTGGATGTCTGCCATTCCCAGAATCCAAGGCCACGTGTTTTCATATATTGGTTGCTGGGAAACAAAGAGGGGACTACTGGTTTCATGTTGTGGATTTTTCAGAAGCTGTCTGGTTGTCTACTTTGAGAAACAAGATGGTGGACCAGATAAACCTTAGTTCTGATGAAGCAACAATCTTCTTATCACCAATATTCTGAACTACTGCAAGGCAGTTTTCTATAACCAGCATTCACCGAAGTTTTGCAACTGCTCATTTTAAGACCCTTATGTTTCCAGGTGTCATGGTCTACTGAGTCTGGCCAGCCACTTCCATATCTTCTGGCAAGCTGAAGTTTTGTGACACATAATCCAAGATAGATGGATTGCTAGAAGTATATGGGTAGTGATGCATTTGCAAAATTGTTGTTACGTGCCATCAAGTCAGTTGGTTTCCAAGGTATGTGGGATGTTGAAGGAGTGTTTTACCATTGCCAACCTCAGTGAGTTTCCATGGTTAAGTAAGGATTTGAAGCCAGGTTTTCTGAATCTTTCTCAATCTACTGCAACATACTGGCTTTTTTCTTTGCAAAATTTGATATCTAAATTGTACACCATGACAAATGATTACAGTGATCCAACACCAAAACAAACAAACCATACATTTCTTCATCTGTCCTTCAAAAGGAAAAGTTAGAAACATACCCCCAAACCATTAAGGAAGATTGCCACTGAAGTTTTGTATCAAGGTAACCCAAGAGACACACTAGTTACTAAAAAGTCTGAAATAAAACACTTTTTCATCAAACATTTTAAATCCAGGGCAAGAGTCTTATTGCACAACAGAAATTAAGGTTCTAAGGTAGAACCAGGACAACTGCAGATGTGATAAAATGATGGCCTATAGGTGCTTCACTGCTTTTTCAGAGAGTCGCATTCACCTTGTTCACTGAACACTCAGAGGATCTATAAATGCTAGCTATACGGTGTTGCAGTTTTCAATTTCTGGTTAAATTCCTCTAGCTGTGCAGCAGAAGTGAAGGAAGTTACAGAGCAGAATAGCCCAGAGCAGTCCACCTCTTTCTCAGTAACTGGCACTTACAGTCTCAGTAACTCAATCTGAGACATTTGTAAGAAGAAAGAATATAAAATGTTTTGTTACTCACAGATCAATAGCAAACTGACAAATATGACTGCTTTCAACAACAGACTTCAACAGACTAAAGAGAAAGGAAAGAGAAACAGAGCAGGAAGGAAGGCTCTCTTTGAATTCAGAGCCAGGGAAGGAATAATTGGTTAGTGCTGGATAGACTAACAACGCCCCCCCTTTTTTTTACATAGTGTGTATATCATTGATTGCACACCAGTTCTAAAAGATGTCTGCTCTCATTACATGCCATAGTTTCATGCGTTTCTACAAGGAATGTGTATGTGGTTTGTGTCTGACTTATATGACATGTCCGCGTGGATCCTCCTGGCACGCCTCCAGTCCCCGTGCCGATAATTAACGAGAACGTGTTCATTGAGTTTTGCTGGGCAAGCCATGTTACATAATGCATGGATACACAATAGATTTTGGCAATTTCAAGGTTAAATAATTGGAGGTTAAATAATGGAGTTGACAAAATTTAAATACAGGACAACAATGAAAAAGAAGTGCTTTGTTCACTTCTAGAAATCATCATGGATTTTTTTTTATGTAAGGGTGAAAGTGCCACCCATTAGAAACAGATATATATGGTATTCCATTTGACTCTGTTCTGTCTCATTACCCTGAAGAGTGCAGGCCCTATATGCTCAAATCTATGAAAAATATATCTTCTGCCATATGAAGTGCAGAATTTCTAAAAACCCTATTAACTTTCCATAAGGGTGTCTCTCAACACAGGACTCTTGGGTGACTCACTTGATGTGTCAGAGCTGAGGACTGGACCGTTAGAATGGAAGCCTGAAAGAGAGTAAGCAGTAACCATCTTCTGGGAAGACGAATCTGGAATGGCTCCCCAAGTGACAGATAACAATTTCTAGCTGTTTCAGACCCCCTTCCAGTCAGCAGGGCAATGAGAGATGGGGCTTTCTAGACTTTGCAGACTCCCCTTCTCACAAGTGCATTTCCTGACACTTTCCCTGGCCGTTCTACACAGAATGAGATTCTGTCCTAAGAGGAGCTATTTAAAATAAGAAAGACTTCCAAGCTCCACATTCATCTGGCATGGGGCTGTTTAAGCTGTCAAGGAAAACAACAAATCACTCCCTCTAGTAGCAGGCGCAGGCAATGAGTGCTGACAGGGTTGAAGCCAAACCAGGGGCATGGAGAAGAAGAAGACAGAAGCATCAGGATGTTTTGGGAAATGCCAAGTGACCAAAACTGGTGGAAATACTGAGAGAAGTGTCTTCTTAACCTCTCCCCTTCTAAAGCTCTGGTGAGGGCTGATCATGCTTTGTTGCCACAGAGCATTTGGGAAAGAGGATGGTGTTGGAATACTTTGCCTGAGCCTCTTCCAGCTTATAGTATGTTGGAAGTAGAGCATTGCTTCCCAATCTCGGGTCCCCAGATGTTCTTGGACTACAACTCCCAGAAGTCTTGTCCAGCACAGCTAGTGGCGAAGGCTTCTGGGACTTTTAGTCCAAGAACATCTGAGGACCCAAGGCTGGGAATCACTAGAGTAGGGCATAGCAGTCTCTCTGGCACCCCCAAACAAGAGCACTCCTGCTTCAGCTTCTGGATATTAGAATCATAAAATCACAGAATAATTGAGTTGGAAGGGACCTATAAGGCCACAGAGTCCAACCCCCTGCTCAGTGCATAAGGGACTGCAACTCCTAGTACTCCTTAGCACTGAGTATGTGAACTACAACTGAATGGAGTTGTAATACAAAACAAAACAGAACCGTTTGGAGGATCACAAATTCTCCTGGGAAGGAAATGTACCCTGCAGAAATCTGTTGCGTGTACTGCTCGGTATAATTCAAGACAAATGCAGACTCCTTAACTCACCAACTCAGTTCAGCCATCATAGCAAATCATATGTGAGCAAGCTTCCTTGTGGATTGACATGATAACTGAAGCAACAAATCGTGACACTCAATTAACAGGGGAGGAAACAAGAATGAAAAGGCATGGCTTGGACTCTGAAATGGTTTTGTGAACCATGGTTTCTGCCACTATGGTCTGACAGATTTGAACTGACACCCTGCGTGGTCATCACTCTCCCACTAGAATTATTACATCGTTGGAGAGAGAAGTAAATTTATGAATTTGGGTTCTTCTTTTAATGTTTTCTTTGTTGTCTTTTGTAAATAAAAAGATGGAACAAGGCAGTCTTTTGGAAAATACATATAGTTCATATATCCGTTCGAAGTATAATAGTATATCCGCTGAATTCTTTTATATCAACAAATTATACATTCATATATCTGTTTAGCATAGTTCTCTTCAGAGTCTTCCGTGAGACGGCAGAGGTTGGTTGTATTAAATCATTATTACGATCAGTATAGGTAATGAAAGTGTACCGTGTGTCAAAAAAATAATTCACCTCAGATTGTTTTCTTGAATCATGTTCTGGCTTTGTTAATTTTTCTGGGAGTTCTGAAAGGATGGAAAATAGAAGCAGCAGGGAGCTCTGACCCACGGTATCTCCACTATACATTTATTTAAAACATTTCTATCCCACCTTTCGATATAAAAAATCCAAGGGCGCTGATGTCATCATGTAAAAACAACTAATGTATGCAATAAGCAATAACACCAAGCAGCATGGCAGCCATTAAAAGCAGCAGTAGAGCTATCCACTGCCATTACAAACAATAAAAGCCACTAAAAGCTTAGGAAAACAATTTTTTTTTTCTTTTGGCAGAAAATTCAAGTAGTCCAATGGAAACAAATTAGGAGGAGAGGGGGTCCCCCACCATAAGGAACAATTCCCTCATAGCTAGTCAGCCTCAGAATCACACAGAGCCTAGAAAAATTTCTCTTTTAGGCTGCAGCTTCTAGAATCCCCCTCGGCCATCATGGCTGAGAGAAAGGTCTAGGACTGTGTCGCTCCAATGCTTGATTTACACATAGGGCTGCCAAATCAGCATCACACCATTCCTTGAGATTTCTGGGACTAGTGGGTGGGCATGAGGCAGGGCAGACTGAGTTGGGAAGGTCCCTGGAACCGCTTCTGGGGTAGCTGATCATGGAAATGGGTACAAAGGGAATCCAGATTAATAGCTCCAGAATCAGGACAAAGCATGGCTAATCAGATAATATGGCTACCCAAGACCAGAGGGAAAAATCCTCCCCCTTTACCGGCACCTCAGCCAGGCAAGTGGCAAAATGCAACCCAACGGGAGCTTGAAAAAAGTCAAAATGGGTGCCCGGGCATTAAAGCTAATAACTGGGAGATGCATTTCTTCCAGCAAGAGTTCATAAGCTACATTAATAGTTAGACAAAGAATCCTGAACATAGATAGGCAGATGGAAACAAATTGTGTTTGCTCACCATTGGGTCTTAAATTACCACTCTGTGCTATTCTACAAAGTGCCCATTATCTACAGAGTCTAACCATCCCAAAGTGCTGTTTAGCTTTTACAGAGTCTCACCTGATACTGGTAGCTTTTCTGCTGGCTACTTTTAATACATATCAAAGGACAGAAAAACATTTAAATTGTGCAGAAGAGTGCCGCTCTTTTTAAACACCCTTTTGTAAACTAGACCAAATATGCTTGTAACGTGTTAATTGGAATTATACAAAGTTGATCCCTACCAGAGCACAGACAGAGTTCTGACTCCTGTCCTCTGAAGATGCCAGCCACAGAGACGGGCGAAACGTTAGGAAGAAAAACCTCAAGAACACGGCCAGACAGCCCGAAAAACCTACAACAACCATCGGATCCCGGCCATGAAAGCCTTCGAGAATACATTGATCTCTACTGTTGCTACATTTTGCATTGTCACACTATG
The DNA here is from genome assembly GCA_037013535.1 of Intellagama lesueurii. Classification (NCBI taxonomy): domain Eukaryota; kingdom Metazoa; phylum Chordata; class Lepidosauria; order Squamata; family Agamidae; genus Intellagama; species Intellagama lesueurii. Next base: position 216,635,350 of record JBAJHW010000001.1, on the reverse strand, counting down.
ATTGGCTAAAATCATGTGGTTTCTCCTTCCTTTCCCCCCTTTTTTGTAAATGGCATATTGTAAATTGGACTAAATAAATGACTTGTGCCACACACACACAAAAAAGCAAACGCCCTCCTCTTCTAGCACTGCTCGCCCTAAGATTTGTTTCCCTGTCTGGAAACTCAAGGAAGCATAGCAGGTCTCTAATACTTCAGCCATCAACCTGAGAATTGACGACTCTACACATACAGAAGCAGAAAATGCTTTTGCTGTCCTTTTCTGTGCTGTTAACAACAGCACTACGTTCTATCAAGTCAATTAAAACTCATGCTGGCCCTTTCCAGGGTTTCCTAGGTATAGAGCACTCAGAGGTAGTCTTCCTTTCCCATCTTCTGGGAGTGCTCTGAAGCTCTGCAGTCTTGCCCAAGGCCACACAGCTTGGTTTTTGTCCAGAGGGGAACAGTGGGGAATCTTCCAACCCCTCGCCAGATACCTAACTTACTGAGCTATCTAACCGTCTCCCTTTCTGCCAGACTCTAGCGATGAACAGCCTTTGGGGGGGGGGGGGAAGCGCTGAGAAATCTAACTCAGCACCACCATAGTTGTACACAGAGGTGTACATCCTTTGGAAGGATACATACTCAAAGCCCTAGATCTGGATGGGAGTCTGCCCAGAGAGCTAGGGACTGAAGGGCACCCTCCAGATTTTGGCCTGAAATCCCACTGCTTGGTCGAGAAGCTACCTCTGCACATCTGTCAGTTTTGCTCCATTTTTATTTCTCCCCATCTGCTTTTCTTAAAATCACATGTTGTTTTCTCAGTCAATGAAGGAATTGGTGAACTCTGGCAAAGTCTCCCCAAAAATGATCTGAAATAAAATTATTACCCATTACTCTACCAGAATAAGCATAACAGTGGGGCAGCCCATATTTCAGGCCAAGGATCACAAGCTGGCACTGCACCTGAGCTAATTGATGCCTATATGGTATTTACACATTGATCGATAAAGGTGCATCTAAGCATGCTTGCTGGCAGCAGGCTGGACCCCTTTAAGGTTCACTGCAACCTATTGACTTCCATTTGGCAGTGATTAAAATGGGGTACAAATCTAAGAAACAAACAAAACACTGAAACCCCATTTTCTGGTCGCTAACCTGAAGTACCTTGGCCTCTGTCACGACAGAGCTCCAGTTCGGTGCCCAATTACAGACTCCAGACACCAGTCCAGAATGTCTGCCTTGATCCAATGTAAAGAAGAGAAAGCTTTACTCTGAATCCCCCAAAGAACTCTTAGTTTCATGTAGATGTTAAACAGCAGAATGGAATGCAGCAACATAAATACTGTGGGGCCCAGCAGCTGTCTTCCAGCATGATTGTGGCAGCCGCTAAGGAGAATTTTACCACACAAAATCAGAATTCAGAGTGGAGTGGGGATCACTGGCAGGGCCAAGGAGACAGTTCTCATCAGAACTTTGCATCTCAAAGACCAGCTGTCCAGGTTCTTAGGCAAAGTTGCACAGAAACTGAATGCATTAGGTAAAATGTACACAAAAAGCATATGAACGTTTGGGCGGACTTTTGAAACAAATACTAATCATGCAAAAATAGGATGAAACCATCCCTTCCATGTTTTGAACATGAGAAATTGAGAGGAGCTGAAATTCAAACATTTACTCATCTCCAACCATGCAGTCTTTCCCCAGGGCTTTTTCCAAAGAATTATTTCTCCTCCTACCTGTGAAAATCATACAACTTTCTCAGGAGCTATGCTTGATTGTATAATGTTACCTGTACAAGCTATTCAGACTTCAGCAGTGTACATGAAGGGCAAAGCTGAACGTGAGGGCAGGACTGTATGATCTACAGAATTTATTACCAACTGTGCCATCGTACATACTTGAAAGACTAAGGCCCCCCATTCCCTTTCTTTCTAAAGTCATGATTAGACTTTGAAAATGCCAGGCCTGAAGGATTCGGTTCCCAACGCAAAACAACCCCACTGTTACCTTGTACAAAGGCTCCAACAGATATTTCAAGAGGGATAGAATGGAAATTTTTCTCTGCAGTTTCTATAGCTACTTCTCTCTGCCTATATGGGCTATATTCTGAAATGGCTGTCCAAAGAAGAGGAATGTGCCATACAATGTCCCTAAGAACCGTCAGGGAGCAGGTCAAGATCATGCATTAATAAAATCCTGTTTCTGAAAAGCACCCATATTGCAGGAACACCACCTATACGATGTCAAGCAAGCGTGCCATTAATTTCTGCATACCCTGTTGTTAGGGATGTAGGCAGAGCAGAACGATTTTAGAATGTGCTACATTCACAAAAGTGAGAAATTAGCTGCGCTTTCTGTTAAAGGGGGAGGATCCCATGATATTTACTCCCTCAACAAATGAAAAGCAAAGTAAAGAAGACTGCTGGGAGATGATAATATGTATTTTGTTGTTTGCGGTGGAGGTGGGGGGCCCCTCTAAAAGCAGAAGCACTCCTTTGATACCACATGGATCTTCTTTTATCCAAAGCACATATGACCGGAAAGGAAAGAAATGAAAACTCTGTGACTTGAATCATGGGATAAATTACCAGAAGGAGGTCCATGGCAGGAATGTTTTCCATTCCTTCCTTCTGCTTGCATCAGTTTGAGCACACACACCTCCAAAAGATCAAGGCTGAGGGACGCTCCCTAACAATATAATGGGAGCAAATTGCTATTGGCAGAGGAGGGAACTCATTCAAAATTGGGTGAAGATCTATTGCAGTTGATTCTAAAGCAGTGTACAAATCCAGGGCAAAAGTCTTATTGCACAACAGAAATCAAGGTTCTAAGGTAGAACCAGGACAACTGCAGATGTGATAAAATGATGGCCTATAGGTGCTTCACTGCTTTTTCAGAGAGTTGCATTCACCTTGTTCACTGAACACTCAGAGGATCTATAAATGCTAGCTATACGGTGTTGCAGTTTTCAATTTCTGGTTAAATTCCTCTAGCTGTGCAGCAGAAGTGAAGGAAGTTACAGAGCAGAATAGCCCAGAGCAGTCCACCTCTTTCTCAGTAACTGGCACTTACAGTCTCAGTAACTCAATCTGAGACATTTGTAAGAAGAAAGAATATAAAATGTTTTATTTACAGATCAATAGCAAACTGACAAGTATGATTACTTTCAGCAACTCAGTCAAAATTGGGTGAAGATCTATTGCAGTTTATTCTAGAGCGGTGTACAAATGACCTTTCGAAAATGTCCACCCAATCTGTGGAAAAAGAAATCAGGTGATCATGCTCACCCAGTTTCTCCAGGAGAAGAAAGTGTCTTACAATTTCTCCCGGAGAAGGACAAATTCTTCAAGAGTCTCCTGGAGCTGATCCTCACTGTTAGTCGTGGCTGCAGCACAATTTTGTTTTTTCCCCCACAGAAAGTGACAGCAGGAGCAACTATACAGGCAGCCCGGAAGCCATTTTGCTTCCTCCACCATGCCTCCTACTTAGCATCGCGCCAGGGTGTGGCAGGAGAGGAGGTGCCACCACCAAAACTACAACAAGACCAACAATAAACAACAGCAAGCCACAGTGGTGGGCAAATGTTAGAAATAATTCCCTATTTCTAGGGAAGTAATTAAAATGAAGAACTCAGAATACTTCTCAGGAAAGGGGGGAAAAACCTTATGAGAATTATTTGAGGCACATTTATAGATAAATTTAGTTGGTGGCTGGCAAGAATTGCCACAGAGAGGATTATACAGTAAAAGATAAGACATGGACCCACCGTCCTCCTCAGCTATCTTGCAAGTAAGGTAACCACAAGAATGAGAAAGTTCTGCCACTGAGAAATGCGTTGATTTTTTTTTCATCTTTTGAAATTCTTTTCAAAGGAGATTTATTCTTCTTCTTCTTCTTCTTCTTCTTCTTCTTCTACTACTACTACTACTACTACTACTACTATTACTTAACTGAATGAGAATGGTTGAAATTCACTTGGGAGAAATTTTCAGCTCAGCACCAGTTGATTCTTCCCTCTCTTGGTAATCTCTTCTCCACCGTCCCACATTATTTAGGAGAATCCCCTGACATGTGAAGGGTACAAAGACCTTCAAAACTTACTTATCTTATAAAAAATAACATTGTAATAAAATTGAAGGCAATAAAGATGGCTACATTTAGACTTTCAGGAGCTAAATTCTGAGAAGCTTTACTGTTACTACACTGCTATATTCTGCTAGTTCTCAGTTCAAGTGTGGAAAAAAGTTAACCTGATTCATTCTTCCCCCTTCAATTACACACACACACACACACACACACACACACGAGTTGTGCACTTAGCACATTTGTTTCAGCCCCAATTACGTTGTTCAGAATATAGTCCAATTTGGATGGAACATGAGCCATGCAATGCTAAAGGTGTCCTTCGGAGAAGGAGGAGGAGGAGGAGAGTGGTCTCTGCCTTGTGCTTTAATAACATTGCTTTAGTAATGTGGGGCCAGGCTAACAACCTCCCATTTTCTCAGATTTGGGGCCAAAACATCCGATTAGGGACAGGCCCTTGTGATGTCACAGAAACAGGGGAAGCAAAAGTTAGGGACAACAACATGGTTTGGGGTTGGATGAAATCTGGTAAAAGGCCTCAGAATTGGGATCAAAATTCAGCTAACCAGGTAATATGGCACCCAACAGTTGGAAATAACTCTTTAGTGCCTTTTGCTCTCAGGTATGTTTCCTCACCTGGAGATCCAACGACACATGATTGTTCCTGGCACCTTGACCTCTGGCATCCTGACTGACGGGTCTAAAGGCTACATCGTGTTGAAATAGAAAATATTTCCAAAACGACTACTGGGGTGGGGATGTTTCCCTAGCCCTCTGCCACAGAGATAACTCTGTGCACAATATCACGTTAGTTATTTATTTTTTGTACAGAAGTGATTCCTGGGGTTAAATTCATGTGAGTACTATAGTACAGGGACTAGCCTCTCACATACTACTTCTGTAGTATGAGGAACCCATGTCTTGTGAGTAGTGCTTGATAGTCAGCATACATCATTGCCTGCTTAAAACAAAACAAAACACCAAATAGGTTTTAAACATTATTCCGTGTCTAATTCAACATTCTCTAAGAATTGCTTCTTTCTGTGTTATGTATTTTCCATATCTATATTCTTTCTGCTGACCACATTTTCTTTTAACAGGAATTATTTTTGTCACCTTCATCTGGTGCTGCCAGATCACTTTCAGTTATGGCTTTATCCTGATGTTCAGGGCTCTGTTTCCTTTACTAATTCATAATTTTCATAGTGATTACAGTTCCAATTACCATTTAAGGTTCTAGCAGGGCAGAGGAATTTCCATGTTCAATTTCTTTTTATTGGTCTTCTGCAGCTGAGGCTTTCTTTTACAGTGCCCGGATCTGCTGTAGCAAGAGAAGGCCAAAAATGCCAGGAAGTAGACAATTATCTCAACACCAAATAGGAGCGGAAAAGAGAACTGCAAAAGCTCCCACCATCTGAAGAGATGCCTTAATAGTACTGAAAGAGCTATGGTATTAATAATCCTGGCCTCCCATCTCAGGTGTTTCAGAAGAATACCAATTGTTTGGGGAAGTTTCTTCATTATGTGCCTTTTGAGGTCAGGGCACTTGCCTATGAGGAACTGGATCGAAATCACCAGTCTGATTTATATGGCCACGAAATAGACATTCATCATCGCTTTATGTCCTGCAGCCAATTCCAGGGCTTGTTCATTTCGTTAGTCCTAAATTGCAGGAAAAACACTTTCTCTTCCCAATTGCTTTCCGCCCTGTACAATAACTTAGGCCATATAATGGTATCAATGTCTCTACAGCAGGGGAGGTTAACTGTGGTTTTCCAGATCTTCTTGGCCTCTGGTCCCCAATAGCCCTAGCCATCATAGCCAACGGAGATGGATTAGGAGAGATCAAAAATATCTGGGGGGCAACGATTGCTCTAAAGCAACCTCCCACATACAGGCATCCTCCTAGCCCAAATAGTAAGGAACTTGACAACTATATAAACATGAGAGGTAAAAGCTTAAGAGAGAAGTCTCACTTGAATTTTTCATCCAGATGCTCTTGAAAAAAGAAAGAGGAACTGCTTAGTGACTACCGGCGGCGGCAGCAGCAACAACAGACTGCTAACTAAGGAAGGCTTTACTGCTTTGCATGCTTATTTGGAAGTAACTGAATTTAGCAGGGATGGTGGCATATGTTTGTATCCGAGTCCCAAGTCTGAGTCTTTGGTTCCAAGTCCCAAGCCCCAAGTCTAAGACCCTATTAAAAACAAGCTTTTTTCCCCAGAAAAAAAGGAGGGAGGGTTCCGAGTTGTGATCTGAGTCAGAGTTATTGAAGAAGAAGAAAAGCCATGTCCAATCCGAGTCGAGTCACTGGTGCGACTTAAGTCTAACTTGACTACAAGTCCTATGACTCGTCTCCCCATCCCTGGAAATTAGTGGGATTTACTTCTACATGCCCATGCCTAAAAACCATTTAGACCGTGGTAAACAGCTGTGGATCATTTTGGGGTAAAGTGCTTTAATGGTTAAGAAATACAAGGTATTCCTTAACCATTAAAACAAACATGACATTTCTACAGAAAAATAAAATGTTTGAATAGCTATATTATCATGTCTCCAGATTTCCCGTATATTGTTCAGTGGAAGATGAATCTATATCAGAGAAGGCATTGAAAGCCCTTCAGTGGATGTGCTCCAAAGCTGTAATTTATAAACAACCTAAAAGGCGTCGGCCTCAGGATCGACTCTCGGGATTCTTCGCCAACATACTTCAAAGATGGTGCTTGGAATCTTTATGAAATGCAGGTAAGAAAGTGGGGAAAATCTCTACTCAATTCTCTTCTGGGATGCTCTGGAAGGTGTCAAACTATCCCAAGAATGGAAGAAACCCTCCTATTTAGGAAGAGAGGCTGGATTTAATCCAGCAAATGATTATGCATTGAAATGGATGACCAGAACTTTTTCCCTGTAAACTCTAATTAGCAAACCTCTTGTTATTAGCATTTGAAGGGTATGCTCATCTTTCCTATTTGATCAGGAGATTACCACAGCAGAGAGGTGGGAAGGTGAGTTATGTTTAACTTTCATGGAATTCCCTCCCTCAGGAGGTGCACTTGGCCCCTTCCCTCCCTTCCTTCTGCCAGCAATTGAAGACCTACTTCTTTAGAGAATTTTTTGGGGAATCAGCAGGCAACTGAAATGGGAAGGTCTAGCGAGCTTTAAAAATCAATTGTATATGTTTTAAATAATATTCAAAAAAAATGTGTATGCTATTTGTATGATATACAGTAGTTTTAAAGCTGGATAGCTCAGTGAGATAGGTACCTGGTTGCAGGATCAGAAACTGGGAGTTCAATTCCTCACTGTGTCTGCTGGGAGAAGCGCCAGCCTGTATAGCCTTGGGCAAGTTACACGGTCCCCAAAAGTGCCCTCAGAAGAAGGGAATGTTAAACTACTTCTGAGTACGCTATACCTAGAAAGCCCTGGAAAAAGTCACCGTAAATCAGAACTGACTTGAGAATTATTATTATAATTTTAAAATTCTAATTAGTGTGTTCTAAATTATTGGTGGACTTTTAAATGTTTTCTAGTAAGCCGCTTTGGCTTCCTGTAAGGGGAGAAAGGCATTTCTCTTATTTGTCTTTCCATGTGCCAGGGCAATGATCACAGCAAGCAAGGGGCTTGATATGTAGGTGAAACCTAAAAGTCTGAGGCCTTAGGATTAACTCCTGGGATCCCTTTTTTGTATGAAGATAAAGATCAAGATAAAGCCAGGAGAAAGCGTTTTAGGCTCTCTTAACTATTGCAAAATAAAATCAAAGCCAGCGGAGAATAGTTAGACTTTTTAATGGTAGTGTCCTTTTGGGGACAATAGTGAAAAAATCCCCAAATTTGGGGACAAATCAGAAATATCAAAAGAAAGTCCTATACAGTGGTACCTCGGTTTATGAATTTAATGCGTTCTCTGGGACGTTTCGTATTGCGAAAAATTCACAAGCTGAAATGCGGTTTCCCATAGGAACGCATGCACGGGGGCGGCGCTATAAACCTCCCAGGTGTAATGCATCCTGGGGAAACTTGCTTCGTATTGCGAAAAAAATTCGTAAACCAAGGCATTATTTTCAATGGATTTTCATTCATAAACCGAAAATTAGGTAAACCGAGGTACCACTGTATTTTACCTAGGGGAGCTGCCTCTGCAAGATAACAGTCATCACACTCTCCTTAATAGCTGGCACTCAGAGTCAATCTTTCACAGTTGAACTGAGAGAGGTTTAATGTACATAGAATTGCCTACAGAATGTTCTCAAGACTACATAAGCGGTCTTGGATTCCTGACACAGAAAAACACAAATCTTTGCAATGGACCAGAGTAACAGCCTCAGGTTGAGAAGGTTCCAAAATCCTATGGAAGATCAGGCTGAGGAGGTACAAGCAGGATACAACGCTGTGTGGGCCAACTGACCCTCCTGTGCAGGAAATCATCCAGAAGGGGAGGCAAAAGCGACCCAACATTTCATACTGCTGCTAATGCAGGAAGTTTCATGGGGACTGTAGAGGTCCCAAAGGGAATCCCCACCAAGCAAAATGGTCAAAAATTGTGAGGATTTTTTTAAAAAAAAGTTTTTAAAAATTGCATCCCTATTCCAATGCATAGAAGAAAGTTCCAGAAGGAAAAGCACAGTCCTGCTTGTGTGTAGGAACCTCTTGCATGGAGTAGACAAACAGCGGCCATCCGATGCTTCTGAACTATAACTCTTATCAGCCCTATCTGTAAGGTGAGCATTTACATGTCACCACAAAAGAGGACAAAAAAAGGATAATAGAGGAGCCTCATATGCATAAAACTACATATTTAATTGGGGGCCATGCCATGTAAGGCTGATGATGTCATCTGCAGCTGTGATTTTTCAGAAATTAAACATTTCCTCCTACTGTCCCAGTGGTCATAGGGCTCCCACGTGATCCTATTTGTCCTTGGAAAGTCGTGGGGGATGCTGGTCAAGTCACCCTGGAGACAGCAATTTTCAGTAAGTAAAGATTTCCTTTCCCTATCCCATGGCTTTCATGGCTTCCCAGTCAGGAAAGGGTTTACCTGCGAGCCCTGGGACCCTCAGACTAGAGGTAGGAAATGTTTAATTTCCGAAAAATCACAGCTGCTGCTGCTGCTGTCATCGGCTTTATGCAGCATAGTAGCACAAACAGAATTTCATTTTATATGTAGACATACGAAATTCAGTTTCTTTTTTTTTTAAAGATGGAAACAGAATTACAATGTATCTCTTGCAGACAAGGACCAGACAACTTGTTGTGTCTGCAGAGCCCACTGTCCAGGTGATTCTTTTGGATCGGCAACTACAAGCTCTCTGAATTTCTGGTTCATTCTCTTTAAATCAGACTTCGACCGTGCAGCTTTTCAAACAGGGGACACCTTCGAAAGAAGGATTGTCCTCTGACAGCCCTCCAGAGGGGCATGTGGTCACCCTCCCTAGCCCACATGGCCAACCATGAGGATTCAGGGGAGCTGCAGTCCAACAATACATGCACCTTCCCCACACCTAAAGATTTAAATAAATATTCCTTTCCAAAGATAGCACCCTTTTTCTTTGAATTCTGACGTGCTTGGGTTATGTTCATCTCAAAGTTACAGTTCTTAATAGCACACAAATACTGGCTGGAATGATTATCTTTAAAAGCCACATAACTATCGCTGAAACTATACAGTGATTAAAATTATATGGCATGCAGTTCATATAATTAAGGGAAAAAGTTTCCTCTAATTGTTTTATAACTCAGAGTACAATCCATCAGTGCTAAGAATTACAGTCTTAAATGGCATCTTCAACATTCACTAGCAGAAAAATGACAGGAGATAATTACACCATGCTGTCCAGGTATACTAGCCCATGGACTTTATTCTCTCCCCTCCCCCTGGCATGCTATTTCAAAAGAGCAAGCTTGGGTGCTTATTGTCTCCCCAGGGTGTCATACGTACCTGATCAGTTCACTAGCTCTACCAGCTGAGTATACCTAATGAAAATGATGGGGTTTGGATACAAAACTCCACAGTGTTCTTTGCCGCAAAAAGAAAGTGATGGAGACTGTATTGGCAACTTATTTGTTTATTTTGATGTTTAAGAAATTAACAAATGGTCCTAATTAAAATACTAGTTTTTGATTGCATACTTTTGCCATTTAACCTCTAGCGACACAACCGTAGCCAGGACGAAACCTGGATCCCACCTATTACATGTGTGTTTACGTATGTGTTGGGCATGCTCCAATGTGTATATATGAAACTGTAAGAATACTGGGCCCACACCTGGTAGAAGATGGAGCCACAAAAAGATTCAGCAACAATCACAACGAGCAAAGCCAGAGAAAGCAATGAAATAAGAAGCAAGGAGAGACACCAAAGCTGGATTATAAAAGATGCAGGTCATGGACTTGAAGGAGAAAGAACAAGAGGAGAACACCATTCCTATCAGTAAAAGTTTCTTTAGAAAGCATGCCGTACAGAAAGGCACCTTTTTGTTTCCTTCTCCTTTTCTCCTCCGCAAGGACCACCTTGAGGGCTGCTCATTTGCCGCATGTGAGTGACTCAAGGGAAGGGACATCAGGTCAAGCAAAAAGGGAGCACGGTGGGGATGGAATTTAGGTACCTGCCAGCTCGATAGATGTGATCTAGACATCCACAACAGATATATAAAGGAGACATTTTAAGGACATCAAAAAAGCCAGCGTCCTCACTGTGTCGGGGTTGTGGGCTGGGGGTAATCTCTTTACTGAGTAGAGCAGAAAGTTGAGTGTGGAATATAGCTAATGGAGATGGCCATTCCACTGGGCAGTCTTCCCTTGTTAAAAAGAAACTCTTTGAGTTGCAAAAAGGCAGAAAGGGGGAAGGGGGGGCAGACCGCCTGTGACTGTCCTCTCTTTTAAGAGATGGGCTGTAAATTCCAAATTGCTAGCTGAAGAAGAGCTTTAAACCATCATGCATGCTGCAGCTGCTTCCATCGAACAAGCTGACCTGGCCTCTACACCACCAGTCATGTGAATCTGGGACATTAAAAACAGCCCATGAGCTTGGGACTGCCCACAAAAACTTGGTGCACAGCCTTGAAGAAGATGATTTGTCATCAAAAGCTCGCTGTTTGTTTTTTGCTTTTTTGTTTTATATTCTTAATGGTCGATTAAAGGTATCACCTACTCCTGCATTTGTATCATTATAATTTAAATATTAGTGTGTATAAATGTTGTGCTTATTGGTAGGGAAAGAGGAAACAAATTAGAAGACTCATAACATAAGTGTGTCAAATCCACTAGTTTATAAGAAAGGCTGTGATGATTATGCGAAAGGTTGAGCCAGCTCATAGAGTTCTTTTTTGTTACTATTGGGGTGACTTATATGTGTCATAAGCAATGAAAAGGCTTTTTTAGAAGGCAGCTTATTCAAGGATATGGAATTGAATCTGTAACATCTCTAAGATGACAGATTTCAAATGGAGAAAGACTTCCAGTATTCCAAGTACTAACTGATTGCTGGTATAAAATAGGAATGAAACACCTAACTGATGTGCCGGCCTCTTCTCAGTTCAAAAAAGAAAGCAAAACATAACCTTTCAGGAGTCATAGCAGCTGTATAAATCAGAGTGTCGCACATACATGGAGCTGTATCTCCAGGGTGCCTCCCCTGTTGAGCTAAAGGAAAACAACTTCATTTCTTTGTAGATGGGTCTCTCTGGTTCAGCCACTAAAGGGCACCCTAACTTTATCACTCACACACAAAGGGAGCCGACCTATTATACAGAGAGAATGGCACAATTCATCATGCTCTGTAAACAATAGGAAAAGTAGATTATTGCTTTCCTATTTCTGTGAAGAAAGTAGAGATGACCCACATCCATCCGATGAAGTCTGTTCAGGCCCATGGAAGTTCATTGCCTCTGAAGACCCATCTGTCTTTTAGATGGCACAATACTATTCATCTTTGCTGAAAGACACAAACAAGGCGACTCTCCCCCAAACTTTCCACCATGAAACTATTTCTGTATGAAAGATTGTACACATCATGCAGTGGTGTGCAAATGTTTATTTGACCAAAAGGGTAAGGAATGGTGCTACTGCACTTGCCTCACATTCTGCATGTCCCGTAAGACAGCCTTCATGTGTATTAAATAACTATTGGTCAAAATGTGTGGTTTTCCTGGCCACTCCCTCTTTTTAGTTAACGTTTTGAGGTAGTTTCTGGAAAGCAAAGCAAGATATATCGTTCTACTCTAACACAGGTAAACAGCTTAGTCTTCATCCTCTAATACAAACAGCAGTTTTTGGAATATGGTCTCACAGCATGTTACAAGTAACACAAGGACTTAGAACTGGATATAGAATTTTCTTCAAAGCAATTAACTTAGGGGACTACTGCATATGGAATGCTCCAGCACAGGGACAGTCAGATACACATTATTTTCAGTTGACTACACAATGTACAAGTCTATGTGAATCACCCTGAGTTTTTTTCTCCCAATCTGAATTTTTTGCCTCTGTCCCTGAGACTTCCCATTGGTTGGTTGGTTGGTTGGTTGGTTGGTTGGTTGGTTGGTTGGTTGGTTGGTTGGTTGGTTGGTTGGTTGGTTGGTTGGTTGGTTGGTTGGTTGCAAATGTATTTCCACTGGTTCAGGTCACGTGATCCCTTGTGCTTATGTTGTGAGATTTGTAGCCATTGTATTTCAAGCCATTCCACCTGGCTACAATAGCAATGAGTGAGGCAGGGCAGCTGGGAAACTGGCTGCCATTTGAATCCTCTCCTTCCCAAACCTCATGCCTAGGTCTTTTTGTTCTCCTCTGTTCTCTTTTCTTTTCTTTTGGCTTGGCGCCATTGCACTAGGGCACCCAGAAGACCAAAAAAGCAAGGAAGCAGCAGAGCATGAGAAAGAAACTGCTAATGAGCACTTCTTTGCAGCTTGTTAATCATCATCATCTTAGAACTACAGAGCTGGAAGGGACCCTATCAGGGAGGCACCGTGGGGAATTGAACTCCCAACCTCTGGCTCTGCAGCCAGATATCAAAACCACTGAGCTATCAGGTAGCTCTAATGTGGCCATGCCTCTTGTAAATCTGGACGAAGCTACCTTATCAAGCTGCAAACAAGGTCAATTGCCAATTTCCTTCTCTCTCTCTCTCTCTCTCTCTCTCTCTTCCAACTCCTGTGTGATCAGCTAAAGCGAAATCACCTGGGGAAACCCAACATCCTGAGTGTGACTTTACAGCAGTTCAATTCACATTTCCCCCACTGTGTAGTCTCATCTTTAGACTACAATCCTATAAACACTCATTTAGAAGGAAGATGTATTAAACTCAATGAGTATTCACTTTTGAATAGACATATGCAGCACTGCACTAACAGTATGCTTGCGGTTCAGAACAAAGTTCTAAGTGCTTAAAGAAATGTACTGTATATCCCAATTGACATATTTGTCATAGAACAGGTTTTGCTGTGACAATTCCTTCTCTGCAGGGATCCATGTCCAGGAAGAGTCACCTGATAACTTTCATAGGATTGATGTCAGCAAGCGAACATGTTTATTTCAAAACCTGTCCCTGGGTACTGATAGACTATTATTGACTATCCATTTTATGTGTAGAATTTCAATTATGCTGTTGCTGTTTTAATACATTTAGGGATTTGACTTTATCTTAATTGCACTGTTTTTATTGATTGCATTTTAATGCGATTTTTACTCTTGTACCTTAGTACGAGTGCATTTATACAGAGGAATGACTAAAAAATATAGATAACAACAATAACAACTTTATATTGGTCTCACCCTAAAGTAATCCCACAAACCCTAAGGACTCTATAATTGCATTAGTAATTAATACACAAAATATGCTACTTCAGTTCCCCCTCCTCTTCCTTCTTCTTGCTCTCTCTCATTCTCTTCCCCCCCCCCCCCCCCCCAATGTAAGAAGACTGGGCAAAGTGTAATCAGTTACAGTTGTCCCCCCATCAAAGTTATAACTATAATGTATTTCAACCTGCCCATTTCTCAAAAGTAACTAAAATAATTATTAATGATTACAGTTACAGAGTAAAGTTTTCCACTTCTGAACCTATATCTTGATTGTAGTTTATAAATTAACTTATGCTTTGGCTGTTGAGGAAAGGAATTAACTGCAACTAATAACTAGTTAGAAATAATAGGTGTACCCAGCAATACTGTGAGTCAATAGGAAGAAGGGCAATGTTTGGTGATTGCACCTCCCCATGCACTTCCCCCAAAATTGCTCCAGAGTATCCCCAGCTCTGAGGCTCTTCCGCTCTTTGCAGCTAAAGGAGGAGAGTCCCACAGAGCTCTTTGGGAAGACCTCTGAACATTTCCTTATTTTTGTCACTGATGGATTATTTCCATATGTTCCATCAGTTGAAGGACATGGGTTAGATATTGTTTGTTTGTTTGTTTGTTTGTTTGCTTGTTTGTTTCCTTCCGTCCATCTGTCTGTCTGTCTCCCTGTGTGTATGTCAGGCTGCCAGGAAACCTCTGTTTTAATTTCTTTCCTATCTGGCATTCTGTTCTTCCACTATACCAGATGAAGAAATTTTTAAAAATATTTGAAATAGTATCACAGCAGGAGCCAGTGGCTGTGCGAGGCAGCCAGTGCGAGGGTGAGTGGGGACAGGACAAAGCCTCAAATGCAGCGATCCTAAAAGCCCACATAGCTCCTTCTGCTGATGTACAACACACACAGCTTAAAAACAGATTAAATGTTTTCCCAAGAGGACGCAAACACCAACCCCAAATCATGTGACTACCACGTGACTTCAAACCAAATTCAAAAGCCCCGATCCAGCGCTTGATTTATTTCATTAATGTAACCAAGCGCACAGACTGATGGTGTGAAAGGTTCACTCAATCACTTTTGCACCTATGAGAACTGAAGCAAATAAGCAGGATCGTCAAGCTGATTTCCTGACAGGCACCGTGGTTTTGACTGTGTGAATACTAATATTGAACATGGGCAGCTGATCTCCAGCACAGCGAGAGTGTGATCGCACAGGGAAATAGATTTGGCCTGCTTACCCAAAGTGACCTATTTCCCAGCAATCACACAATGCATTTTGGTCCAGCTGTAGGGTTTCTACGTTTGGGGACCACACTGGAGAAAATCTCTGGTAGAGGGAAGGGACACTTCAAGGGAGATTGCTCCCATTAAAGAGACCCCTTCTGGTGCGATCAGGCAGGCACCTTTGCAGCCATCTGAGAGCACCCTTACTCTCCTTTCAACAACTTCATTGTCCACAGATGTGCACAATATATGCTTCACTGACATAGGCCAGCATCCAGCTAGATGCTGGCTTGCATTATTGGAGGGCAGACCCAGGGAGATGACATTCCTCCATTCTCAAGATGCTCCACATGCCCCCAATATCTTTTCTAGAAGACTGGGACACTCTCCAAAGAAGAGTTAGGGGCAGTGTGAGGTGGGATGAAAGAGAGAAACAAACCATATTGTTGTGGATCTTTTTCTAGACTGGTTCCTAACAGTACCAGTATCCAGTTGAATCCTTATCATATGTGTAATTCAATGTTAGGGATGGGATTTTCATAATGCCAAGACTCCCAGTTTCTGAAGTCACCTAGAATCCCCCAGGCAGACGTCTGAGACTGGGAGAGGAGGAAAAAAGAAAGCAAAAGAGAGGTCTTCTTACTGCCACCATTTGTGTCACTACACGTGATTTGGCTGGAAGGCAGAAGGGGAAAACTGCCCCCTCAGTCACATGGCTTGCTGGGAATCACCCCACTGCTCCATGGGAAGGGTAGTCTTGCTACCCAATAGATTCTAGAGGGGGAGCCGCTCAATAAACTACTCTTCCTGTGGAGGAACGTGGTGACTCCCAGCAAGCCGTGTGACTGAGGGGGCAGTTTTTCCCTTCTGCTTCCCCACCGAAGCACCTGTCATGGCACAGATCATGGAAAACCTGCCTCCTTCCTTCACCTCTCCCATTCCCAGAGCGTAAGAGGTGCTCTCACCAATGGCTGCCACGGGAGGTGTGGACAGCGACAAGAACACTCATTTTCCAACAGGCAAACCTGAGAGGTTGAAATAGAATTAGCTTGCCCAAGAGCCTAATAAAAGGCCCTGGGGGGGAGATGAGCTCCAAAACAGAAAAAAATACTCCCTTGAGACCCTCTCCCCTTTTTTACTCCAGTATCTGTTTCATAGAAGGCAAATGGATGCAGCTGAAAGATAAGTGACGTGGCAAAGAAGGAGAGTAACAAGACAAGTGTCGTGGAAGTTGGCATGCCACTTCGCAGCACTCCCGCTGCTAAATAAAAAGCTTACTTCCACAAAGCACACAGTTCGCAAAAGACAAAGGCCTCTCCCCCCCCCACCCCCACCCCCACACAAGTAAAATAGGTACCACTACTACACACCTGCAGGAAGAGCCTGGGACATTAGGTAAAAGAATTAATTAAAGTTAAATGTTATAAATTGAGGGGGGAACCCTCACTGCTATTAACATACACTTTGGGATCGTTTAACTCAATGCATTAAATTGACGTCACAAATATATTGACTTGAACTGCAGCATATTCTCCACAGACAGTATTTATGTCAATTCATTATTCTCCTTCCTCCAAATGAAAGACACCCATATTTCCCTTAAACTTACACTTGGCAATTTCTTTTTCTGGGCAGCTTAGTAAACTTCAGAACAAGCTGCTAGACTGGCAATTTTGCACTGTATGTCTGTTTTCAGCACCGGTTTTTATTTGCTTGCATGGTAAGTGACTGGGGCTGATTGACAGTTCTATGTGGAGCATGTGCCAGGAGCTACGGTGCCAACAGTCAAGAAGTGTAAAATAATTCAATTCTTCAAAAACAACACCTCCGGTTTATGAATGTGAGATATTGTGCTTCTGTATCCAGGACTCAAAATGCCAGGAAATGGCCAATAATATGCCCACATTGCCAGCAGGAGAAAGGATGCTAAGCTTTACATAGCAAAGGACAGCCTGAATGTTGACAACACCCATGGCAGAGGTCAGGATGGTCTACAGGATACCTTTTTGTGCTCACTACTATTCACAAAGTGATGCCAAGCAAGGGGAAGTCCCAGAAAGTGGCTCCTTTTTTCATCAGTTAACTACTTCTCACCCAAACGGCATTCTCATGGCTGGACCATCCCAGAGTGTGCCTCAAATCTCACGGATGCCTCCCAAGAAGTTCCTCACTTGCAGCTCACTTGCAGCTCACCAGCCAGCCAAAGGGGGACAGATAGCCACAGGGCAGAAGGGCATTTGTCATGATTCCACGTGGTCCCTGCTTGTTTCACCAAACCAAGAGCTCATGCTACGTGCCCCTCAGCTGCCACCAGTTGATTACATCAACATTACTGTGGCAATCACTCTCCTCTGGCTCATGTAGGAGATTATTTGCATGTACCAATGGGAGCTGTTGGGAGGCGGAGCCAGAGAAACCAGAAGGGAGGGGTGAGTCAGAGAGAGAAGTTAGTCTGTGGTAGTTAGAGAGGGTGGCAGAGTTAGGAGTTAAGAGTGTGGAAATTATAAAGAGCTAAGAGAGTTAAGAGTGAAACAAGTTATTAATAATCTAATGAATACATTAAAGTCTGTGAAGAACCTGTTTAAGCAAACTTAAATCAATAAACCTGGGTTGTCCAACTTTATACTCAGCTTGGACCTCAATCTTTCTAATTAAAGGGTGTTGACAGAGGTCAACTGGTGGCAGCAGAAAGGAGAGAATGTGTCGTGGGCCTCAGGCTAGTGAAACAAGCAGGGGCTACGTGAGGGATGTGTCACAATTATCTATTATTAATGATAGATGTCCAGGCCATATGTCATTTTAAAAGAACCAAATAGAAATTGTTTATTGATACAGGTGTTGACAGAACAAGCAATGTTGTTAACTCTTAAACAAACATTCTCCTTTATCCACTCTCAACCACCACTCTCCCACCCAAACTCCAAATCTCTCCATCTCCAAACCCTATCTAAACTCCTCCTGCTGCTGCTGAGTCTCTTATACCTCGTGACTCCACCCCTCCAGCACTCCCATTGGTCTATGCAAATAACATATGAATATTCATGACCTGGGGAAACACCACAGGCACCCTAGTTGAGGAGAATAAAAGGGAAGGGCAGGAGGTAAGGGGGCAGAACTCAGGGAGGAGGTTTCAGAGTCAGTGGTCTGAGAAGCTTGCCAGGCAGAAACACCGGAGGATGCAGAACCAGATCCTTGAGCTAGCTTGGAAGTTGTAGAACGATGGGATCCTTGGACCTGCAAATGGGTCCTACTAACTGTGCCACTGGAGGATGTTCAGAGGGTACAGTGTGCCCAATGGAACCAGAGGCCCTTGTATTGGGGAGAATGGGACTGTCACTACCGAAGACATTGCAGATGCAGGAAGGCCATCTGCAGCTGAATCTCAGGATCCTGCCACCCAGCAAAAGTGTGCACCACCTCCTCTCACCACAGCTGCCCAAGAGGACACACCCTTAACCTCCCAGTGGGATGTTTGCCCCAGGGCCTTGTCTGCTGCACTGGGAGTCCCACGTACCCTGGAGGCAGCAGAACTCAATGAGACTGAGGTGGTGGAGACCACCAAGAGAGATAAGATGATTGTGGCTATATTTCACCCCTGCTGCCACACCTCTTGTCTGGCCCACTTCCATGGAGTCCTCAACCTTCTGGAAGAGAAGGATCCTGTTCATCCTCCCTCCATGTTCTGGAGAGAAAGATCAACAAGATTCCTGCCTCTGTATACCTAGAGGTAGTGTAGGGCAATCAGTAGTTTCTCTTTATTTATTTATTTTATTTATTTATTTGATTTATATCCCGCCCATCTGGTATATTCTACCACTCTGGGCGGCTACCAACATACATATATAACACAGACATAATCAATAATAAAAACAGTGAAAAAATATAATAAATAATAAATAGCAAAAGAAAAAGAGTTAAGTGCTGATAGGAGGGAAGGCCTGGATGTACATCCATGTTTTTAGTTGGATTTTAAATGTACCCAGCGTAGGGGCCTCGCGAATCTCCGGAGGAAGGTTATTCCAGAGGCGAGGAGCCACCGCCGAGAAGGCCCGGTTTCGTGTCTTTTCCCTCCGGGCCTCCCTTGGCGTTAGGCTCCTCAACCTCACCTCCTGACTCGCACGGGTGATCCGGGTAGATCTCGGTGGGAGCAGGCGTTCCGCCAAGTATCGAGGTCCCAAACCGTTTAAGGCCTTATAGGTAAGCATCAGAACTTTGAAGTCAATGCGGTAACGAATGGGCAGCCAGTGCAGCATGGCCAGAATAGGAGAAATATGCTGGTGTTTTCTCACTCCAGTAAGGAGTCTGGCCGCTGCATTCTGCACCATCTGAAGTTTCCGCATCAGCCTCAAAGGCAGCCCCACGTAGAGCGCGTTACAATGGTCTAATCTTGAGATTACGAGCGCATGCACCAAGGTAGTGAGCGCCCCCGTGTCAAGGTAGGGCTGCAGCCGGGCTATCCGCCAAAGGTGGAAAAAGGTGGTGCGGACTACCGACGCCTCTTTGTTTGTAGTTCTACTCTGTTTATTGGTTTATTGTCCCAGAGATGAATAAACCCCCATTAGTTGTGCAACTCTGTGTCTGAGTCACAGAGGGGACCTCTGGGGCTGCTTACAAAAAGTTATAATTTTTGTCGAGGGTGTCCCCATTTTTAGAATTGCCTTGTAGAATGTTGATGTGCTCTGCCAGAACAACATCATTTCGGCATTCTCATGCAGCAATAATGTTTGTGAATGGAACTGTGAGCTGACTGGTGTGTGTGACTCCTAACTGAAGAAGTTCTGTGTAAGAAAGTGTGTGTGTGAGAGAGAGAGAGAGAGAAAGTGAGTGAGTGAGAGACAGAGAGAGAGAGAGAGAGAGAGAGAGTTTTGGAGCTAATGTGAGGATTAAGAACCTGTCAGGGAAGGAGAGGGAGGTATAATGAACATGGTCTGTTTTGAGAAGAGCTTGTAAATAAAAATGTGGTGTGGCTACTACTTGTGTTAAAGCAAATATGTGGCGGTGGAAGGGGACAGAAAGAAATAAAGGTAAAGGTTCCCCTTGACAATTGTCCAGTCGTGTCCGACTCTAGGGTGCGGTGCTCGTTCCCGTTTCCAAGCCGCAGAGCCAGCTTTTGTCCATAGACAGTTTCCGTGGTCACGTGGCCAGCACGACTAGACACAGAATGTCGTTACCTTCCCACCGTGGTGGTACCTATTTATCTACTCGCATTTTACATGCTTTCGGACTGCTAGGTTGGCAGGAGCTGGGAAAAGCGACGGGAGCTCACTCCATCGCGTGGATTCAAACTGCTGGTCTTTTGACCTTGCAGCCCAGAGGCTTTGCGGTTTAACCCGCAGCGCCACCATGTCCTTCACAGAAAGAAATACCAGCCTTTAAAAAGCTGCTATTTTTTAAAACAACTTTGAAAAATCTAAATGATATCAGGTCGTGAGGTGCAGGTTGGCTGGCACAAGCCAAGGGAGGTGTCTCTGACACAATGGTGCCCATAGGCATCAAGCTTTTTGTTCTTTAGTCGTTAAGTCGTGTCCGACTCTTCATGACCCCATGGACCAGAGCACGCCAGGCCCTCCTGTCTTCCACTGCCTCCCGGAGTTGGGTCAAATTCATGTTGGTAGCTTCGATGACACTGTCCAACCATCTCATCCTCTGTCGTCCCCTTCTCCTCTTGCCTTCACACTTTCCCAACATCAGGGTCTTTTCCAGGGAGTCTTCTCTTCTCATCAGATGGCCAAAGTATTGGAGACTCAGCTTCAGGATCTGTCCACCTTGCTAGCGTGTGAAATGTGGAATTGTACGGTAGTTGGAGCATTCTTTCGCACTGCCCTTCTTTGGGATTGGGATGTAGACTGATCTTTTCCAATCCTCTGGCCACTGCTGAGTTTTCCAAACTCGCTGGCATATTGAATGTAGCACCTTAACAGCATAATCTTTTAAGTATAATTCCTCTGTGTATTCTTGCCACCTCTTCTTGATGTCTTCTGCTTCTGTGAGGTCCCTACCATTTTTGTCCTTTATCAAGTCCATCTTTGCACAAAATGTTCCTTTAATAGCTCCAATTTTCTTGAACAGATCTCTGGTTTTTCCCTTTCTATTATTTTCCTCTATATCTTTGCACTGTTCATTTAAGAAGGCTCTCTTGTCTCTCCTTGCTATTCTTTGGAAGTCTGCATTCCATTTTCTGTAACTTTCCCTATCGCCCTTGCATTTTGTTTCCCTTCTCTTCTCTGCTATTTGTAAGGCCTCGTTCGACAGCCATTTTGCTTTCTTGTATTTCCTTTTCTTTGGGATGGTTTTTGTTGCTGCCTCTTGTACAATGTTACGAGCCTCCATCCATAGTTCTTCAGGCACTCTGTCCACCAAATCTAGTTCCTTAAATCTGTTCTTCACTTCCACTGTGTATTTATAAGGGATTTGGTCTAGATTATACCTGACTAGCCCAGTGGTTTTTCCTACTTTCTTCAGTTTAAGCTTGTGTTTTGCTATAAAAAGCTGATGATCAGAGCCACAATCAGCTCCAGGTGTTGATTTTGCTGACTGTATAGAGCTTCTCCATCTTTGGCTGCAGAGAACATAATCAATCTGATTTCGGTATTGCCCATCTGGTGATGTCCATGTGTAGAGTTGCCTCTTGTGTTGTTGGAAAAGAGTGTTTGTGATGACCAGCTTGTTCTCTTGACAGAACTCTATTAGCCTTTGCCCTGCTTCGTTTTGAACTCCAAGGCCAAACTTACCTGTTGTTCCTTTTATCTCTTGACTCCCTACTTTAGCATTCCAGTCCTCTATAATGAGAAGAACATCTTTCTTTGGTGTCAGTTCTAGAAGGTGTTGTAAGTCTTCGTAGAACTGGTCAATTTCAGCCTCTTCAGCATCAGTGGTTGGTGCGTAAACTTGGATTACTGTGATGTTGAAAGGTCTGCTTTGGATTCGTATTGAAATAATTCTATCATTTTTGAGATTGTATCCCAGTACAGTTTTTCCCACTCTTTTGTTGACTATGAGGGCTACTCCATTTCTTCTACTATTGCCCACAATAGTAGATATGATAATTGTCTGAATTGAATTCACCCATTCCTGTCCATTTTAGTTCACTGACGCCCAGGATGTCAATGTTTATTCTTGCCATCTCCTGTTTGACCACATCCAACTTACCAAGGTTCATAGATCTTACATTCCAGGTTCCTATGCAGTATTCTTCTTTGCAGCATCGGACTTTCCTTCCACTTCCAGGTGCGTCCGCAGCTGAGCGTCCTTTCGGCTTTGGTCCAACCACTTCATTAGCTCTGGAGCTACTTGTACTTGTCCTCCGCTCTTCCTCAGTAGCATGTTGGACGCCTTCCGACCTGAGGGGCTCATCTTCCAGCGTCATATCTTTTACCCTTTTGTTTCTGTCCATGGAGTTTTCTTGGCAAAGATACTGGAGTGGCTTGCCAGTTTCTGCTCCAGGTGGATCACGTTTAGTCAGAACTCTCCACTATGACCTGTCCGTCTTGGGTGTCCCTGCACGGCATAGCCCATAGCTTCTCTGAATTACTCAAGCCCCTTCGCCATGACAAGGCAGCAATCCATGAAGGGGAGGCATCAAGCTGGAGACCCCAAATTTGGACTTTTCCTGGTCAACATAGTGTTCCTAGGCTCCAGAGCAACCCTAGTGTACCATCCGCCGAGGCTACCCATTGGCTCTCCTTGTCAGGAAGGATGATAAGAATGTCCTGTACAGGTTGATCAATTGCTTGGATGACCTGACCATGTTCCTGGCAGACATTGGCTTGTGAGTGACAAGCCAATGTAGCTGCTGCTACAGCTGTGCTCAAAATAAATATTTCCCCTCTGCTGCCAATGGATTGTTTCTCCTTTCTGTGCCTTTGGGTCCTTTCCTCGCCGCTCATCATCTTGACTCGCAACATCTATTTACAGCAAGAGCCCTCCAGAGCTGACACATTACACATATGTCTGTATAGATTGTGATTGGACCCCTGTTCTCACCTGAGCCCTCTAGGCATCCCTGTAATATAAATCATACTGTCTCTTTTTCCTCATATGCCTTATCTCGATACCGGGAGAGTCATCTTGAAGGTGAAAATGGTGCATCCTGATGTTCCTCACCAATATTAATTTTTCCTTTGGTGCTCCTTACCCTAAAGGCACCAATCATTTAAAGTCTTGTATCAAAATGGAAATAGCAGAAAGCTTCTGCAAAGGTCTCTTCTCTGGCCACTGAGCATCCCTGGGAAAGTTACAGTTTAAAAGGCCTTTCTAGACAGAATTGAAACATCACACAAGATGATGATCTGAATTGAACTACCTGGACCCCAGGTGACCCTCTCAAAAGCCATTAATATGCTACAGTGAACATTTCCTCCCTCTTTTCTGAAGCTGAAAGAGGATCACAAACAACACTTTGTGTTTGCCTCAAAAACAGAATCTTGCTTCTTTCTAGAGTTAAGGATCCCACATGACATCTGAAGAAGCTCATGTTGTTTCCTTATGCTTTACAAAGGGGGAAAATGCAACAAGCCAACCCCAAGAAATCATATTTGGTTATTTGCCAAGATGTTTCCAGGTTAGAGAAATCTAACGGGGGGGGGGGGACCTGTTTCAATGCCTAGGAGGTGCAGCAATGTAGCTGTGAGGAACGTACATAACCTGTTCCTGTTTAGATTGGAGTCATCAAGGTGTCATACTTTTCCCCGGTAAATTCTTATTGATTTTTCATACATACATATAGTGACATAATTGCCCATATATATGTATGTTCACACATCTATCCATTTATTGGTATCTGTATTTCATTACTTCTCTCTCCCACCCTCTTTGTTCCAACCCCATTAATATTGTTAGGGCCTTTCAAGCTTATTACACAAACCATAACATCTATAGCTTCTAAGGGTGGGGGGGACCCCTTCTCAGTCATTTATAGTATTATACGGAACAATGGCATCTATATGCTTCATTGACCAAGACACTATACTGAAGGGGTGATGTACAATGCTGTCTCTATATTCACTCCTCATTGGAATAGCCCAAGCAAGACTGGCTATGCTTTGAGACTCCAAATCCTTTAAGCCTAGCAAGTGTTGTCAGTGGTGTGGGATGGTCAGAACTGCAGGCCTGTGACGTATGAGGTAGAAAATGCCAGAAGTCTTTTCGCCTGGCACTAAAAATACAATGCTAATCAATTAGGAGATTGAGCACTTCCTATTCTTGCCTGATATCTACTATCAGCTGTCTCTGACCTCACTCTGCCTAACAGCCAGTAACAACCGTATTTTCTCAGCAGAAGATAATGAAGACTCTTTATCTATTTCGAATGGCAATCTATTTTCTGTCAATTCCTTCTAAATCTTCAGGACTCCAGTCTGTCCTTTGTGTACAAATATTGGATGAATTGCATCAGAGAATCTTCTCATATCAATGCAAGTAGAACAATAAAAATAGAAAAGGAATCACACTGTAATCACAGGACTGTCAAGCTGTCAACATCCAAAAGAAACTAAATGGCTAATTTTCAGTGAACAGCAAACGTTTTCCTCACAACAACACTTTGGGTAGTAATGGAGGATTATCTGAGATAAGACAATTTGTACTTTTTGGAGTAATTGATGGTTTTCTTCAAAATCTAGATTTTCTGCAATTTTTGTGAAGTTGGCAGTTACAAAGTAATGCACTGCAGGACAAAAATGATACCTTTGCGGAAGTCGAAATTCAGTGCTGCTACAATTGTACAAAAATCCTTACCTCAGCTGAAAATATGGGGATTGGAAGAGTCCATTATCATGCTTCTACTAATATATATTCTCTGCAACATTATATATTAGCGTTCTGATAAATGGAACTCTTTGCTTTAGAAGAGTCTGTGTATAATATGATATAAAATATATACCTACCTCCAAGAACCATACATCAAAGATATGAAAGGAAAATGAACTTTCTTAAAGATGAGATGCCTTCTATAGTACTTTTGACTTTTGCACTGTTATATTTTCTGAGTTGTGTGGCATTTTATTGCCTTGGGCAAACACTGAGTTTCCATTGTTTATGCTAGAAAACCAGGTCCATTCCATCTCCAAAAGGCAGCTTTTTGTCTGCACTGTCCGTCAGAATTTATTGTGTTCCTTCTGAACATACCCAAGCTTTAGAAAATGCCCTGAAAGAAATCTTCAGGTTTTTACCATTCTTCACACTGAGTTCTTGGAAGCACTATTGTCTCTATATTAAAAACAAAACTTTTCAGATACAGGTCCAAAGGAGTTCATAAATGTAACACATTTTTAGAAGAAATGCTCCCTCAGCTAGTGGAAGATGGTTGTTTGTCACAGCATACAATTTTCCTTACCTACTGATTTTACATTTCACATGCTTCATTTTTTTATTAGTCACTGAAAGGTAAATGTGGGCTTAAGTTCCAATGGGGGAGGGGCAATTTATGGGCAGGACTAAGCAAACATTAAAGTAAAGCTGATGAAGAGCACTAAAAAGAATCCTAGTGCCAAAATAGAACTTAAACAACATTCCTGAGCAATTTCAAGGTCACAGAAAGAACAGATTTGCATTACAAAACTCAGTTGGCCATGACACTGTTCAATTAATTTAACTTTAATTAATTGGTCAGTGAAAAAAGCTCACCGGGGAAAAATTATTCATTTGAAATGTGGTGCTGGAAGAGAGCTTTGCGGGTACCTTGGATTGCCAGAAAGACAAACAAGTGGGTCCTAGACCAAATCCAGCCTGAACTGTCTCTGGAGGCAAAAATGTTGAAATGGAGGCTGTCCTGCTTTGGGCACATCATAAGGCAAAATTCTCTGGAAAAGAGAATAATGTGGAAAGGTGAAAGGCAGCAAGAGAAGAGAAAGACCAACTATGAGATGGGATGACTCCCTAAAAGAAGCCATAGGCTTGGGTCTACAAGAGCTGAGCAAGGCTGTTGAGGACAGGACATTTTGGAGAGTACACATTATGCCTGAGGTTGGACATGACTTGACCACACGCAACAACAGTAGGCATTTCCTTAACTCTAATTTGATCCCATGCTGCACTGACATGACACAAAGAATAGGAAGACTGACTTGTTATATCTGAGCAGCTGACTAGTACACCTTGCTTGAAATCACACAGCTTCAGTCCCTGATTAGTTAATTGTTATCATCTGGCAGGGAAAGCTCCCCTTCTCTGATTTGATCACTATTGACACCTAGAGATGGGCACGAACTGCTGCTTCAGAGGTTCATGCTGGCTTGTTTCTTGGTCAAACAGGTTTCGGCAGTTCCCAGCCCCGCCTCCTCCGGCAGACGCCCATTCAGAAGCAGTGTCAGGCAGAGCCATGGCAAGGAAGCTGGAGTGCTGCCTCTGAGTGGGCACCTGCTGGAAGAGGCGGGGCTGTGAACCAACAAACAGCTGTTTGGCTGAGAAATGAACTGGCACGAACCACTAGTTTGGTGGCTTGTACCGATTTCTACTGACACCCAAAACATAGAAGCAAAGAAAAACCATGGAGACTTTCTCTGATTTGTTGCAAGGGGACAAACCAGAGAAGGGGAGCTGTGTGCTGCCAAGTGACACAGTCAAACAATCATGGAGACAAAGCTCTTTATGACAAAACAGAGTTGCAAACAATCTTAGGCTTGTCATGTCACATAAACGCAACCATACACAGTCTATATATGGCCAAATTATCCCAAAGCAACTTCTCTGCATTACTGCATTTTGGTCATTTATCAACCCACTGAGGGAACGAAAGGTTTTACTATTTTTCTGATGTGGACACGCGGTAATTGTGTCACAATATAAGAGGGAAAATGGTTGTCCAAGATTGACAGAAAGCAAGGATGAAATCAGTTTTCAGTTCTATAAAATGTTTGGTAGGTACATTCATGGTTAGTCTCAGTGGAACTTAACTTTCTCTGCCTGCCTCTGTTGTAACATAACCTTTGGGCCTACTTAAATGAATACAGACTCTAATCAACATGCAAACGACAACACTGCTGTAAAACTTGTGGCCATTTGTATGAGCATACAGGCGCATGCACAGTGAAGCGCAATCAAACATTCGGTTCAAAAGGCAGATGATAAACCCCCAATCCAGAAAAGAGTATAAACAATTATAAAATTTGGCAACAACTCCCATGGGAATAATCAATAAAAATAATATCCATCACACTTTTGAGCTGCTACACATTATCCCCCGACCCCGGAATAAGACACGAGACAACTGCTATGGAATAAAACATGGGCCACACTTTATTTAAATTCCATATTCATCATCAAGGAAAAAAGGGGGGGTCCTGCAGTAGTGCGGATTGAGGTTCTGCAGAGGGGTCTCAACGGACCCCTACCAAACTATGGGTGAGTCCCGAGCCCCAAGATCTCGCAGTCGTGAAGACAGCAAGAACCCGGCCGGCCCAAATTTGACCACCCCTGGACCTCAAGTCCCCTTCTTCTTGTTGACTGTTGGTCCGGGAGTGGCCCCAGCGGATCTTCTCCCCCAAGCACTGTAATCACACGATCCGCAGCGCCGGGAAATCAGATGAGCTATACCTTACCTGTATTTGTGATGGGACTCACCGAAACCTGTTTTATCCGCACTACCCGCCCGTGTGACCGATTGACCACCTTATTATGCCAACGCACCCTAGCCAGTGTGGGATAGGCGAAAAATCCCCGCTTCCAAAGGCCAATCAGGATGCGGGTCAAAAATTCCTATCCGGCCCCAAAACTGGCGACCAGTAGAACTCACACTAGCAATCAGGGCGGGTGGGTGGGCTGTTGAAGAGGAAGAGGTTGAAGGTAGGAGGACCTCTTCCTTAAATATACTCCTTACCAGATGCCCGGATGTCTCGCGCTATCCCGGGCGGGGGACAATGGCATCCTGCGCCGGCGCATTACACGCCAGCGGACCGGGCAGTTTTCTGCATTCTGTGAAACTGTACAGCCCATAGCAAATATTGAGTTCAAACTATTTATTTTATAAAACCCATCCTATTCTGTTCAGAATGGCAACTCTTATTATGAGATCATTAAAATATATCTTCTTTTTTTCCCAATTTCTTGCTGTATGGAGTGTCTGCGGACCAATTTTGTAGCTTGTGCATTAGCTACTTACTAAGGAAAGACTGGGTTTAAACATGACTCCATCAAGACTGACAACTAAAATATTAAATAATGGGGTATAATTTACAGAGACAATTCATATTTTATAGGCTTCTTGAATGGGAAACCCCTCCACCTGCCACATGCCCAATTCTGTTCTAGGCATATAAATTACTAGATACGTAACATACATAGAACTGAATTATAATAAAGGGCCTGTTATTTGCCAATATATTTTTTCTTTGTCCAAATGAATTACGTTTCCTCCAGTGAGCATTTAGCTTTGCACTATTAAATGTGATATTGTTCATCTACGCCTTCATAAAATTCCACAAAAAGTAATAAGCCTTGCCAAAGTTGAAAGGCCTATGTAATAAAGTAACACTGACAGTTAGGAATCTAGTTTTTCAATTTAAATGTTTCAATTATGATTTATATTCAATTCAAAGGTCCTATCTTCCTTGAAGCAGGGGGAAGTAATGTTTGGAAGCAAAATAACAGTTCTTATTCATCAGTTCCATTCTATTCCCACCCTGTGTCACTCAGCTCCGTCTTCCAGTCTTTGCATTCAAAGAAAGCCCTGCAGAGCTGAGTCTTCTCCCCCCCCCCCCTTTCCTCAGTTGGAATCAGTTGTTGTTGTTTTTTGCTTGGTCTCTTCAGTTGGTTGCTCAGTATGTGTGCAGTAAAGAAAGCAGCATACACAAGTCTGTAATTTCAAGCAACTGTAAGTGAAGATTTTTTTAAAAAATTCTTTCTCCTACGAATGTCTTTGACTTTAAGTGTCAGTTAATAAGAAAGGAGTGGACTCTGGGGAACTTATAGCGATTGTCCTCTGTGAATCTCTGTACTTCTACTGCATAGCCTAACCAAAACCAGCAAGCAGAAAATTAATTAGATAAATTGGACAAATATGAGTGAATATGCATTTCCTTTAAATGACAGGTTCTGCTCGTCTTCCTTTATCTGCAAAGCCTAATTTGTGAGTTGTTGAGCTAAAATGTCCAGATAATCAACAGTATTATGAAACATTTGAAGGAATAAAACAGAGAATTAATATCCAATATATTTCTTATAAATGAAGAAAATAAACATAGTTCCTGTCTTGCTGCTTCATGTCGTCGATGACCAGAGCTTCAAAATAACCAATTACTGCTAATTAATTCCTTTTCCAAATAACAAAAGTGTAACTTTATTACTTTATATTGGCAACTTAACAAGTGATAACTTCACTTTTTTTGTGATCTAACAGTAAATTTTAGTTACTCCAATAGTTGATCTACTGATGACCTGATTGATCTTGGTCCTCCACTTACCACTGCTATGACTACTCCTTGCTTGGACTGACAACTCCGTAGGCCTCGGATTTATGGCACATTCTTCGCTACCCTGTTTATCCAAAAATAAGACCTAACCTGAAAATAACCCCTAGTATGATTTTTCAGGATGCTCATCATATAAGCCCTACCCCAAAAATAAGCCCTAGTTAAGTGAAACCCTGCCCTCCACCCTTGTGCAGCAACCAGAAGAAGATGACATGACTGTATTTGAATAAATGTAGATTGTTGTACATGAAAAAAATAAAACATCCCCTGAAAATAAGCCCTAATGCGTTTTTTGGAGCAAAAATTAATATAAGACCCTGTCTTATTTTCGGGGAAACAGGGTAGTACTTTGACTACATTTTTCACCTGATCTCTTGAACGACCTCCTATTCTCTCCCTTGCGTACCACCAGCGCCAGCTTTCAGACATCCTTTTGACATGCCTAGAACAAATGCACTCTTGTCCAATATGTCACACTTTAACCTTTGGTGGGTATGACGTGTTAAAATAACAAAGAGTGGTAAGGAGGAATCAGCCCTGAATGTCAGAGTACTTCTATACCTGAGGCTTGAATAATAGTTTAGTATAGTTTAGTACAGTATAGTATAGCGATTAGCCAGCCCAGCAAGGTGACTGAACCTGACAGCTAAACTGTTTTATGTTATGATGAACTTGTTTATGTTGTGATGAGGTTATGTTACACTATGTAAGCATGAAGCGGAGTTTGTGCCCCCTTTGGTAATCGTATTTTGAGTTCATAAATGTCTACGGTGTTTCAGGGTTTTATGGGGACAATATTCAGGCAATCTCCGTAGAATCTTGGAACTATAAGGTCCCGCTGTTATAAAGGCTTTATGCTACTCTAAGCTCTGCAAAAAATGTTAGTCAAAACAATAACATTATCAGTATAGTGGCAACTTGGCACATATTAATTTACAAAACTCTGGAGTTGCAGTAGGTGCGACAATAATTAAGAGTCCCATAAAAAAAAAAGTTCTTGGAGCTCAAGATCCCTGGATCTCCAGGCCCTGGAGAAAGAGATTGTTTATATGTTGGGGGTGGGAGGTTTGGACCAATGAAAGAATTATAAATATAGGGAGATAAGACTCACATATGGGCATTCAACTCATCAACATAGCAAGGCTTCACACTACACCACACACACTGGATTCCAACAACAATCATGTAGCAGTGCAGCAGCTGGTGATCAACATGGATTTTCCTCCACAGATTGATATTAGCCTGGCTGGGGTGAGCACTAAAAATAATTGTGTGTGTCTGTATTTTTAATAAACTTAAAGGATAAAGATTACTTGAAGTTACAATGCTTTTTACTTTTTAACAATGTGTTTTCGGGAAGTATTCTTTGTTGGTTCAATGTGCCCACGTCACTCCTGTCTATCATAGCCGAAGCTCAATGTCAGGAGCCTATGAAAAGACAGGAGGGGTGGAGTCAATGAGACAGTTAGAGAAAGGGAGACAGTTAGAGACAGGGGGGACGGTTAGAGAGGAGAATTAGAGAGTTAAGGTAGAGAATTGGAAAGTTGGAGAGCTAGAGAGAATGAGAAGGAGATAAAGGGAATAGTATAGTTAATTAGATAGTCAGAGAGTATTAATGAGATAGTTAATGTGAATAAGTAAATACAACACCTGAATAATCAAACGTGTAATCATATATAAGAAGTTTAATGAGTGCTCCTAATCAATAATAAAAGAACATTTGTGACTTATAAACCAAAAGATAAATAAACAAGTTATATTGGCAGCACGTGTCTGAAGCATATATGGGGCAGTGTGGATGAGAGATCCACTGGTGGTAGAGGAAAAGAGAATAAACGTATCCAGAGAGTGAACCTGTGTTTGGGGGAAACAAACAGGGGACACTGGGTGGATCGTCACAGTGCCCCTTTTAGGTGATAAGTTTTTTTTATTTTTGGATTCAGATATGATTTAATGTCTGCCTACAAATTAAGTTTTATTTTTGCCTTATTTCTTATTTGCAACATTTCATAGTTGTAAGACTTTGAGATGGCATTTTATTTTTAAACATTTGTGCCTACTGTTGCATAACTGTAAGAATGTTTTCAGTACATGTTAATACTATATGAAGTATTTTGAGCAGATGGAACATAGAAGCTATGTAGAGAAATAAAGGTGGTAGAATTAGACAAGCTGGTGTTGACTCGAATTATTGCAACAGTGAAAAAACATACTTCGATACTCAGATGAATTCTGATATTATTATCAGTGATTGTTTTGTTTAATTCTGGAGTTATCCTTTTTTGGGGATAATGCCAGCTATGACAAACATAGGCTTCTGACCCTGGAAGGTCTATAAAGTTTTGTAGGACTCTTAGGGAGCGTTCAGGCATCAGTTTAACAATGTGACAGATATGCTTCTCAGCTAGTAGAGGACTTATAATCAGAGACCAGGAAAATCTCAGGCTGTTGCACACATGGATATGACCAAAAGTTATAGATAGGTGAAGGAAGGAGGGAAAAGTTCCTCTGGTCATCTCTAGATCATTAGCAAAAACTACCACTGTTGACTAAATTCCAATTAATATGAGTCCAAAAACTCAGGTAGTGCAAGAATTTCTGATGTTGCCCCAGCAATGCCTTGCTCCTAAATGGAAAATTTGAAACCAACCAATGATTATTCTGTTCAGTTAGACCCCAGGGGACCTTTTCTAGAAACAATTGCATCATTTTCTCAGTTGTCCAACAATAAGGTAGCTCTTCCTCAGATCGGTTTGCCCTGGATGCTGGGAGTACATTTTGACCTAGGTTTAGAAGAACAATGGTTCCGTCAACAACTGGTGGACCTGAGAGTCTGCACAACTTTAGTCTGCTTCCTCAGAAAGCTGCAGTTGAAAAAGTCATCCATCAAAACCTGATAATAGGAACGACCATGAATGTCATTCCCATTTCACATGGCAACGGTGTGCGATTGTGCTAGACTGTTTCAGCATTCTGATGTGCAATGTAACTAATCTTCCCAATTCCTGACTTTGGAGCTGGAATCTAATAGTCTCATCATTCAAGCTCTGATTTCATTATACCTGAGCACTGTTTCAATTTGTTTGGAATATCACTTGACTTAAGATTTGTCTGATTTTCGTGCAGAGGCATAATACAGTTGCCGCTTTCAACAAAGAGTTTTCACCTTCTAAATGCCTGGGGATTTATTTCTTTTCATTTACAAAAACTTTTTATCCACTGCTGGTAAAAGAAATCATTTATTCACTTTAGCTTCATCTCCTGATGATTCTGTTCTAATTGGGGATAAAGGACTAAAGTGAGAAAGGAAGATTAACCTCCTGGATTAATAACAGTAGTTTCAAAAATGCTGTAGTTTAATTTAAACCATTGGTAATAAAGACCGGAAGGCCTGTCTTTTCCCAAAATAGTACCAGTATCATTTCGCTTGGAATCAAGAATATTCGTTTATGAACATATTTTACTCTAGTACTTGTGGTCGTAATAGTAATGATGCCCTCTTGAAAAGCTGTGATTTCCTCAGTGTGGGCAGTCCCTCCACTACCCTGAAAGAATGAATTTGATTTTTCAGAGAATAAGTGATGTTGTATAAATTGAGAAAAATGTTTTCAAAAATTGAAGTTCCTGTATTTATCATCTCATAAGTATGCATGCTTATGTTTGGCATGGGAAGTTCCTGATTTTTGTTTTATGCAAGGAAATAAATTATTTCACCATGTAATTCTCAAACAATTTATTCTAGTACTTAGTGACATTTTTTAATAAATAGACAGATTAATATTTTAAAAAGATAATTAGCCTCTCTAAGTAAACAACTGTCTAATTGGTAAGCCCAAGTATAGTAGACCCATTGAATCAGTGAGAACCTGAAAAGACACTGTGTGTGTGTGTTTTTAACAATTATTGATCTAACTGAGATAATCTAGTTGGGACCAAAATTGCATTTCAGTTTAATATAGAATCATTTTTGTACCATTTGTATTTTATACCTGGTTACTATCTTGGTGTTCAGCATGGAATTTGCAATGCTGAATGGACAGCGAGAGATAATACACAGCAAAGCATATTAAAATCTGGAGTAAACAAAACATCCTATATTATTCCAGTGAAAAGCTTTTTAAAAAACCCCAATTACAGGGAACAAACAAAATAGTTTCAAAATATGCAGAAATTAACTACGGTATTTATCTAGAGAAAGAGTTACACTACTGTAGAGCAACCAAACCTGGTGAGGCAATGAAGTTTTTCACCATTCAGACATTGTGCAACGTTCTGTATATTTATTCAGGAGTAATTCAGTGAAGTGGACTCACCTTTTCATGTACATTGGATTGCAGCTTAGTCTACATACCTGATACGACACCCCGTTACACTGCAGGGGACTTGCTTCTGAGTAGATACGATCAGAGTGCACTGTCAGCCATTCTTAACAGGGTTCAGTATGGTAGGTGGCTCTCCAACCTCATAGTTTAAAAGGAGGACCTTGATGCTGCCTAGAAAATAATACGGAACCAATGTAGTTTGGGTGAGGCTTTCTGTCCAGATGGCCTGTGCTTTTAGAACCCCAAAAGAGACGGGTTCCCATGAAGTGTCATAGCATAACAGATGACTTCCAAGCAATTCCCACCAAGGCCCAAGCACCTGATAAAAATTTCCAGGCTTTTAAAAAAGTTGTTTGAGCTGGTTTTATCTCTGCCGCTGCCATGTACTTGTATTACATGTGTTGCTTTTCTTATGTTTTATTTTTCAAATACTGTATTATCATAAACCATCCAGGATCTATTCTGAAGGCGAGAGATAGTCCAGAAATTCCAGAAACAACAAAAATTGCTCTTCCGTGAGGCAGAATTTAGCCTACGATTTTGAAAGGATTCGGAATCTGTGAATACATCTTTAAATTCCATAATTTTTTCACCCCAGAGGATCAGCCTAACCTTGTGTGTGCATGCATGCACGCACGCACACACACACGCACACACACACACACACGCGCCTCAAATTCGTCTGGAAACTCAGGAAGAGTACAGACTGATTAATGTGTTTCATAAAAGTGGCCTCTGAGGGAAAAAGCAATGTGCTTCATATTTTGTGAGAAAGCTCCTGCAATATGGCCCCAAAAGAAGGACAGGTGAGGTATGAAGACAGGAGAAGAGTCAGTTCCATCTACTGTGGGAAGGCCATCATTTTCAAGTACAATCTGCCTACTTAATCACACCCGTAGTGTTAATTTTCAGAGCACTTTAAAATCACTCTATCTTATGTCTGCATCACAAAAGCACCCCTCTCTGTTTTATCCCTAATTGTTCCTGAGGTTTTTGAAATCGTGTTTTATGGGTCAAAAAGACAGTGTCCAGTTTTGTTTTGTTTTATTTTTTAAAATTCTGTCCTTGGCTATGTATGCGTCATGATCCATAAATAATAGCAATAGGTTTCTCTGAATATCAGTGCCTTTTTTTCTTCCAGCAGTCTGCATCACAAGTATTGACTATACCTGTAGGTGCTTTCCATCCTTATAGTTTTTCTTACTCTGGCATATTGATTATGTGCCCACTTAGATAAAGTATTGATTGGTATATCCCAGAACTCAGAGAAGATCCAGGTTCTGACTGTTCTCTTAGTTTTCCAGGAGAAAAAAATCATGATTACAGCAATAGTGTCATTCACTCTTTAAAATTCACTGTGCAATCCCTATACATATACTCATTTTGTTTAATAAGGTTTGAGCGTATGAATGCTTAAGATTTCAAGGAGGGGCAGGAAATCTTTTTTGGCCCAAAGTCACAGTTGATTACAGGGTATATTAGGAATGCTCAGGGCCCGACCCCAATGAAAACAGGCCATCCTGCTGGTGGAATGTGGTTTCACATGATTGCTCCAAATGCATTCACTAAACTAAACTCTCACATGCACACACTTCCTCAAGCATATTCTTTCAGTCACCCACATAGTCATGCACATACATATATTCCCCTTCCTACTGCGCCTTCCATATTGCAATCAGGCTTATAAAAAGATTCCACTAATGCCTCTGAGTGGTGTTTTTTTAAAGCATGATTATAGCAGGTGAGGCATAATTTTTAAAGGAGGTGTTTAAAGTTCATGGGAAATGATTCAGCCTTGCTGAATCAGCTTCAGATGAGGAGGAAAAGCTCATGCAATCTGGGGAGGCCGATATGGAAGGCAGGGGAACTCTGCTTCCAGAAGTAGTAGAGTTGACAGGGAGGGATTAGAGCAGTGGTCCCCAACCTTGGGCCTCCAGATGTTCTTGGACTCCAACTCTCAGAAATCCTGGCCAGCAGAGGTGGTGGTGAAGGCTTCTGGGACTTGAAGTCCAAGAACACCTGGAGGCCTAAGGTTGAGGACCACTGGATTAGAGGATGAAAACAGTGCAGCAAACATGAGGCCCATTTGTTCCAGGGATAGGTGCAGGTTGAAGAGATAAGGGCAAAAGCACAGCCAGCATTTCAAGGCTCTCTGGGTTCTAACTGGAAGCAACTGGAGAGCATGGAGAGGCTGGCTAGGAGCTAGAAATGTTGTATATGCGCTGCCAGCAAAGACAGCAGTAGACCACGTAGAGGTTCACCTCTTGCCTGCCCAAATTCCTAAGAACCTTTGACAAATGGACCAGCAACAGCCTTGTGTGCACTCCTGTTGTGAAGACAACTGATCTACTTGGAGCAGACTAACAGTTTGACCCAGGGTCAGTACCAACCTCCTATTTTGTGATTAAGCACTAACATAAGATGATGCAACCCCAGTGCTTGTTGCTTGACACATAACAGGAGCTGAGGGTTAGTGTTCTCTTCACAGCACTAACCTATTCCCCTAAATTCATGTTTTCTTAAGATCTCATTGTAGCTCATTCTAAGCACAGTCGTTCGCTACTTTAGTGGACAAGCTGTTTTCTTCACCATCCTGAAGGCCTCCAGGATCCTTAATGATGTCTTAATCAGCTGCTCAGTCTCCCCATCACTACCTGTGTTTATCCATAATAGGTTTCCAAGTGTTTGTGGCCAAGTAGAGACTGAAGTTCTTTGCTTAAAACTCACTTAAATTCTTCTCCTTCCTCTTTCATCCACAACTGAAGGTCAAACTGCATGAGATGTTGGATCTGTGTTTAGAAGCTAGTAATGTGTTTCCTTGGCCACTGAGGCTTGTAAATAAAGCCCTTCTTTACCAACTGCAAAACAAGGTAAAGGTAAAGGTAAAGGTAAAAGTTCCCCTTGACAATTTGTCCAGTCGTGTCCGACTCTAGGCGGCGGTGCTCATCTCCGTTTCCAACCCATAGAGCTAGTGTTTGTCCGCAGACAATCCTCCGTGGTCACGTGGCCAGCGTGACTAGACACGGAACGCCGTTTACCTTCCCACCGAGGTGGTACCTATTTATCTACTCGCATTTTTGCATTTTGCATGCTTTCGAACCGCTAGATTGGCGGGACTGCAAAACAAAGCAAGCTTAATTTGTAAGATATGGGGAGCTGAGGAAAGCTCATGCTAAGACAAGTAGGTGGCATGCAGCCCTTAAGGAAGAACAGTTACTAACAACATTCTGGCTGTACCATCAAATCTGACTCTGAAGAAATGGAGGAGACAACGTCTCTTCATTCTGTATCTTGCATAAACCCATTACTTACTACTCAGAGGGTCCTCGATTGTGTGTAGGCTCCTAAGCTACTATTTGGAGAATGAGAACTCTCCACCCCCTCCTATGCTTGCTTTCTCTCTGTCTGGTTAGGAATAGTCTGCTGGCTTGTTGTATAAATTTATCAGGGAACAAGGTAGGTAAAACAAAGCATTTGTATTTCAACTAGCAATATTCTCAAGAACCTTTTGTACATTTTTTCTATATACAACACAAATGCTACTTTATGCTCATTATAATTCTGTAAAGGGTGATTTTGTTTCCAGATTTGTCAGGTATGCATGTATGTATGTGAATCTGGATATTCAGTAACATAGCTCTGCATTACTATTCCCTCTCTTGCAGCCAAACTATTTCCCCTATATTATGGGTTGCATCAAATTTCAATAGACAGAGTACAGACTACAGAATGGGTGCTCATGATGAATCTTGGCTTCTCCTTCTATCTGCAATTCTTGGAAATCTGCCTTGGAAAACTGCTGTAGGACTGGTTGCACAGTAACATAAAGGAAAAGGAGAATGGGTGAAAATTGCCTTCACTTCTGGTTGTGGAATGCTTCACCTTTCCATGAAAGAAAGGATTCCTTCTTCTCACCCATGGATACTGTTGGGTCTAATCACCTTGCTCGTAAGAGAAAGATCAATCCTCCCTGACGTTTTAGAGAACGAACACCAAAAGTTTCTGCAGTTCTTTACTGCTTATCAGTCTGTCAGCCAGTTCACAAGTTACTACTTCCTGCATTCCAATCAGCTGAAAATAATACTGTATTTAGAAAACCAGCATGGTAATGAAGTTGTTAATATATCAGTCCATGATTAAATTCAAATTGGAGTAATTTGCGGCAATTTGCAATTGAACGAGAAATAGCGGCCAACTCATAGACACTGTTGGTAAAAGCTGAAATGAAGTAGCTATGTTTTGTGTTTTTTTAAAAAATAGAGACTTAATTGTAAAAGTAATTGAAGTGTATTGACTAATGAAAACAATTAATTAATGCACAAGAAAGAAACACTAAGCTCCCAATGGCATTCAAATGCAACTACACACTAAAAATAAGTAAATCTTAGGAAAAACACGTATGACACAACTGCTTAACTTCGCAAATTTTGCTCTGGTGCTACTTAAACCCACTGTGCATCAAGTACTGGATTAAGAACCCGTAATCAGATTTATCATGGAAGTGGTGTGCAGACAAAGAGGAACTGCTATGTGACATACTGTTGCACTATTAATGCTACCAAGAAATGAATAATGTTGATTGAATATACCATAGTAGTGGACGCCACCAGATGGAGATATTACACAATCTTCCATACCCCTTCTTACGTACTCTTTCTATTTATCTTTGCCATTGATTGATTGATTGATTGAGTGAGTGAGTGAGTGAGTGAGTGAGTGAGTGAGTGAGTGAGTGAGTGAGTGAGTGATTACTGATTACATTTCTTTACCAACCACCAGCTGAAGCTCTCTGGATAGTACACAAAATAGATGGCTTTTGGGTTTTTTTAAAAGGAAAAACCACGAAGTACAAGAATATTCAAATGCAGAAATAATAATAATAATAATAATAATAATAATAATAATAATAATAATA
The DNA here is from genome assembly GCA_037013535.1 of Intellagama lesueurii. NCBI lineage: Eukaryota > Metazoa > Chordata > Lepidosauria > Squamata > Agamidae > Intellagama > Intellagama lesueurii. The sequence goes on along the minus strand of JBAJHW010000001.1, from coordinate 216,596,639 downwards.
ATAATAATAATAATAATAATAATAATAATAATAATAATAATAAATGCCAATAGCTGAGGACAACAACAATCCTAGGTTCTAGAAAGCACTTATCTTGGAAGAGGGTTTGCCTTTGAGCCACCAGAAAGACCACAATGCCAGTGCCATGCATGCTTGTTCATGGAGGGCATTCCACAGGTGTGGTTTTATTGCTAGTAAGCTTTTCTACCTAACAGCCACCCATGTCACCTCATTCAAGTGCCTCCAGGGGCAATGCAGGATGCTTGTCCATGCTGTTGAGGTAATATTCAACTACTTTATTCAGCCTGTGCTGCCTGGTTATTTTTAAATGTATTGTTTATATTGTGATGGTAAATGTATTGTTTGGAAATGCTTTGCTTTGGTAAATATGTGATGGGAGGGGTTGGATGAGGATTGTGGAATAATCCTAAAAACAGTGCTGATTGGCTGGGAGAGAAATTAGAGAAGGAGAGAGAGAGAGAGCCCTCTGGGGAGAGAACAGTCCAGGTTCTGTATCAGATCAGTCTGGGGAGTTGAGAACTGAGAGCTGAGTGTGGGTTAGTGCGAAAGAGCAGTCTGAGAGAGGTGATCGAGACAGTGAAGAGTTGTGCTGAATGAACTAAAAGCCTAGGAATAAGAAACATCCTTTTGACATTCTTATTGTAACAAAACCTATTGCAGCTGAGTGGTGCTGAGTTCAATGCCAGTGGGATGGCTATGTAGAGCGTGCTATAAGGGCCTGAGTGAAGGGGCAAATGCACACACATAGGGACAACTATAGGTTCATGGTGGAAAAAAAGAGAGGAAATAAGTGAAGATTATTACAGAAAACACATTTACTCGTGGTTGATTTCAAAAGACCATTACATACATAGTCAAGTGGCAAGACAAAGAGAGTTTTGACAGCAGTATATGAGAGAGGGATATGACAGGGCCCTACTCCAATGGTGTCTTCCAGACCTCTTCTGCCTAGGCTGCAGTGTGTGACAGACGCATTCCAAGCAAAATTGTGGAAGACACCAACTGAAGATGGACTCTGCTTTCAGCCCTGGTTCTGCTCGATGAAACTCAGCTATGATATTCAACTCTGAAGCCCTTTATGAGACACCTGTCTTACCATCCCTTACCTGAAGGTCTTCTCACCAGCCAAGGCCACATCTGCTGTTGTTTAGCTAAAAAGAAAAGCACTTGAATAAGGAAGCATGTCAACGCATGTATGTCCAGTGCTGTCTTTAGACATGTGGAAGACTGTCAATGTGGTGTCTTGTTCAGCCCCAACTTTTGATTTCAGCAAGCACTGTTTCATGCGGAAACACTTCTGACAATGCACCCATTAATGCGAACCAGGAATCACCAACCATTTTCATCTTGAAGGCCAAACTCCTTTGGGAGTAAAGGGGAACATGCAGGCAGTGGGCAGGGATGAAAGCAGCAATGAGTAGGCCAGAACCAAAAGGTCACATGGCCATCTTCTTTTTCCCTTTTTGGCATCTTCTCCCCACCCACCTCCTTTCCCCCCATGTGTCTCTCCTTTCTCCCCACCCAGTGAGCTGCTGAAGAAGAGACAGCTTGCTTTTGCAGAGGCTGGAACTAATCACTCACAAGGTAGAGTTTAAGTTAGACCATGAGCTACATGACATATTGAGAAGGGTCACAACGGCACCGTTGGCGCTCATCCAAAAGACTGCACAGTACCCTAAACTACCCTAGAAGCACATCTAATATTGAGACCGCCATTAGTTATAGGAAGGTGGAGAAATCTTCCCATCAAGATTCTAGGAGACTGATCATGTCAGCAGGGCAAGGAACTCCTCCATTTCCTCAGTCCTCTGATTTCCTCAAGAGGGTTTAGCTCCAATATGAGACCACGGTTATACATATATTTTGTCCCCCTGTCTGGTTTTCATAATTTGTGCAAAATAAAATTGGCATTAAACACCTATTTTCACCACATAACTAATGCCTGTTCCCTTTGTAGAGCTGAGCCCACTGCAGACACAACAGGACAGGCTGATTGATCAGAAGACAACGAAAGTATGTCACAAAAGGCACCAATCCTGTGCCACTTCTTTGCTCAATGCTCCGCTGCCATATACATTATGTGTTGTTCTTCTGTGCCGTCAAGCTGGAACTGACTTATAGCCACCCTAACAAGGCTTTCAAAGTAAGTGAAATATTTAAGGAGTGGTTTTACCAGTTCCACTCCTCCAGTGAGTTTCCATGACCGAGTGGGGATTCAAACCCTGTTGTCCAGAGTCCTGGAGACATTACATACCCTATCTAATTTTTCACCCTTACTTATGTCTATATCCGCTCATATCTCTGTTTCATCACCTTCAGCCTAAGGCGATTACACCTGTAGCACTGCAATAATGAATTTAGGAGCCACTTTCAACCAGTTATCCAATCATATCATCTCACAATCTAAACATAAGGAACATCCACTCACCCCCCCCACACACACACCCCCCCCGTGTGTGTGATTTTTATCTTTTACCAATAAGATCAGAGTTTAGGAAAAAAATTCCAGATACCTGGGAAAGGAGCAGTTCAAAGAAGCAACTTTTGCAAGATTTGAATAAAATTGTGTTTGTTTATCCCTACCTTCATTGTTCTATGTTCTTTGAGAAAAGAAGACAGAGGGGAGATATGACAGCACTTTTCAAATACTTGAAAGGCTGTCACACAGAGGAGGGGCAGGATCTGTTCTCAATCATCCCAGAGTGCAGGACATGCAACAATGGGCTCAAGTTACAGGAAGTCAGATTTTGGTTGAATAGCAGGAAAAACTTCCCAACTGTTAGAGCAGTAAGACAGTGGAACCAGTTACCTCGGGAGTTGGTGAGTGCATCAACACTGGAGGCATTCAAGAGAAACTTAGACAACCACCTGGCAGATATCCTTCGATTTGTATCCCTGCCTTGAGCAGGGGTTGGACTTGATGGCCTTATGGGCCCCTTCCAATTTCACTGTTCTATGATTCTATCTACATGAATATCTACAGCATTTTTCTCCCTCCATTCAAGAAACAGGTCATCTGAAGCACTTTTTTTTTCTTTTGCATTGTTCCTCTAGTACTTAGCTGAGAAGAAAAAGCTGATCTTAATTAACCTCAAAATATCATATTTGTTAAGCTTCAATTACCGTAACTTTAACCAGTCAATTAAGCAATTAATTTGATAAAAGGGGAACAGCTAATGGGGTAAAAATACCCTTGAATCAGGCAGTGCAATGAATTAAACTATTTTTCTGCAGCAGCGTTGAAGAGTGTGGCTTTGGCCTGTTGACGGCACCTGCAGTTCCAGTCTTCGTTCCATTTCTTGGAGTGTGTGCGTGGGCATGGCCATGACCAAGCAAAAACCAAAGAACAATTGTATTTACATTTCATTTCTTCGTTCTGCATAGACCACAAAAGGAACAGCCCTCATGGTGGGATTTTGCAGCTCTTTTTTCCAGATCCAAACCTAATCTTTCACATGTTGACTTAGTCTGTTTCTTTCTTTCACTTGAATCACCACAGAAGTTATATGTTTGACCAAGCTATGAAGAAGAATCATGCGACCAAAGGCAAGTATGGGTTTCCTTTCCATGTGATCTCAACCTAAGAATACAACAGAAGGCTACCAATTAATGTTTGCTCTTGTCCTCTCATGTGAGTCTAGGGAAATTCCCTGCACACACAAACACATACAGAGTACTGAAAGAACAACAAAGCTACTGTTGCACCAATTTCACTATAGGTTCTGGGCCATATTGTCTCCCAGAATATTGTTTGCAATATTGCATATTGTTTGCAGGTGTAGCTATGCAGCAAAACAGGATACTGATAAAGCCCCATGAGGCCACCATACAGTTTTTATGACATTTTTCTCTCAAGTATATCAAAATAAAGAGCAGAACATCGTATTTTTAATGAAATATCAGTCTAGGACTAGAGATGGGAAGGCCAGGAAACCCCCCCCCCTTTTTTTTCCCCAAAGCTGTTTTTTTTTCCAGAAAAAATGAAAAAAATATATGAGTGTGGAATATGTTCCTATACAACGATAAATAATCTGTCTATGACATGGCATTCAAACTATATAACTTGAAGAGCTTAATTCTGCGACTTTGTGTATTATGTATTTCCAGTTTTGCCCCTTCTACGAGTACTAAGGTGTCAGGGTGCAGGTTGCAATCTCACAGAACTGTTGTGCTTCACCGGGTCTCCAAGTAGGTAAGAGAAGTATCAGGGTGAGTTATCATCCAATGTGAAAGTGAGGTGTCTTCAAAGCCTGGACACCTTTTGTCATCTGTACTCAGCAGATGCCAGAGCTCAATGCAAATGTAAAACTATTTGCACATGTATTACACTTGTTTCTCTCTCAACACTTGCCTGCCTTATCTCTGTGAAACCACAAAGACCCAGCCCTCTGATTTTTATAAAGTGCCGCACTGTGGTCTTACGTTTTGGCCTTGAAATCTCAATGGGATGCTGCTGATTTAGCCACACTGCTAATAACACACAAAGTGTGTAAACTCTGACATGATGTAATCACAATCTTGAAATATCTAGCCTAAGGAATGCCAGATGACAAAAAAAGTGTCATGGCTGAGTGGGGGTTTGAATCCAGGTCTCTTAAGTCCTCAACTTTTGGAGACAAACTGCCCCAAGTTAAGAAGTAACGTTGCCTCCAATGCTTTGTGCTATGCTAGTGTAACTAGGCAAGAGGATTTGGGCCATAGTGTTATATGGCCTGTGCCACAGGAATCCTCTCCACTCCACCTAAGAATCTTTCTCTCTAGGTGTTGTACACCTACCCTTAATCACTCTTCAGTACTGAGTACTCATAAAGAGGCACACTCACACTGGTGAAAAATGGCTTTGCTTTTCCCAGCCCCCGCCCCCCTCTGCTGGTCATCTTTTATCCAGCAGGGGCTGCTGGTTGTCCCATTCAGGAAGCCGGCCTAAAAAAGCACATACTGGCTGAAATCCTGTTGCACAACTTTACACCTTTTAAGGCTGATGACTGTGTTTTAAAATGGCAATTCAAGTGTGTTGGTTTCACAAGTTTGCTGGTTCACTATTCACTGTTTTCACCAATTGCTTTGTATTTCACTTAATTGCTGAGCCCCACAGAAATGTACAAAATGAAAAAAATACGGATTCCTGGGTTTCTTTCTCTTATCTCTCTACTCAATATGGGGAAAGTTCTGCCCGGAGTAAATTTATTAATAAAGTTCATATCCCAGTGAAAGCAGAACTAAGCTTTAAGATTCTTCAAATAAGTCTATTTGGAAATAGATCTTGGACCATCCAGGAATAGTTTTCAGCATAGCAGGAAGCCAAAAAGATATAGAAGAAAGTCATGTTTTCATTTTCGCAAAACTGTATTTCCTTCCCTGTTGGCATTAAAATTTAATAAAGCAGCAAGACAGAGCCCATAACTCAGGCTTAAATAATAGCTTCAAAATGGCTTTTCTTAATACTACAAAGTAAAATATTGGTAGGTATAATCAAATAGCGCTCACGGATCCCACTGGTATAATAACTAGAACAACCAAAATGATACTGCTCTAATCTTTTTATATTATCCATTCCATTTTCTAACTTAAAAGTAATTGTGTCAGGCACAGAGCAACTTCGCTTGACCAAATGCCAAAGGGAAAAGCACCTAAATCAAGACAATCAGAATTCCAGATATATAAGAAAGAAGTGTCTTTTCAATTGCTCTGGGATGGATGGGGCCCAAATGGTGTCTATTTGTTCCTCTTTCCATTTTAGAATTTTTTTTTCCTTTTTGTATCTCTGTGTGTAACATAAATTGGTTTAGGCATATTAATTAACACACAGTCCCACCCTGTGCATATTTCTTTTTTAATGCCCTTATGTGCCTTACACAGGGTTGCTGCAGGAATTCCTTCTTAATATGAACCAATGTGATCTGCATCTCCTGGACCAAAGATTGGAAAGTTGTTCTCAGAAAAAGAATCAATATTCTATGCATTGTTTTTCGTCGCTAGAATGTCATTATTGCAACCACGGCCTTCTCTCCCAGCAAGTAATTGGTTGCATTTGGCATTACCACCCCACTGTATTTATTTCTCTTGGATGTCACATTAGAAGAATGAAGGTAAATGCTCTCTAATGGCCAGTTCTGATGTTACACCTTCAAAATGCAAAAATATAAAAGCAATATTTTCCTTCCCACTTTCTTCCCAGATGCTACAAGCCCCCAATAATCCAATCGCTAGCTGAGGATAGGATTTGTAGTTCAACATGTTTGGAACTGCCAGATTGGCCGGAGTTCTAGGGACATGTATTTGGGAGGCATCTGAGCAAAATGTCTGTCAGCAGAGATCCATCCAGTTGGCACTGTTCTGAATATTGTCAACAATCACACCAACCAGGCAATGTTTAGTATCATGCCACCAGTTTCTGCTCTGCTTGGCTTTTTGATTCAGTTAAAAGCTCAAGTCCAGATGGTAGGTTATTGCTCCCAGTTTTATCTGTTCTTCTCAACCCCCTGCCAACCCAACACCATCTCTCTCTCTCTCTCTCTCTCTCTCTCTCTCTCATCTCATGAGCCTATCACGTGCTCCATCAGCACTGCATCATAATGTCTCATCTCAGTCTTTCATCTCCTTAGCCCCCACCATACCCAACAAGTCCAACTCATTGTGTGTCTCTTGGGATCTTCTTCGCCTCCACTGTATGCTCTGCCACTGTGTACTGCCTACTTTCCCCCTAATTTATCTTGCTCTCCTATCTCCTCAATCACTCCACCTCCCTCTGTTGCACACAACAATATCATAGCTGTTGGCAGAGCAAGCAGAAACAAGAGGCAGCGAAGCTAACTGCTGGATTCAGCCCCTGAAAATTGGAATGGTTAGCAGAGCCCTCTTCTCCCTTTGGAATTGCATCCCATCCAAACTTCTTATTTGAGAAAAATGCAAACATTGATGTTTTTACAGTAATGCATTGAAAAAAGACGGATCATAGGAATCCTTGTTGTTATGTGCCATCACATCAGAACCAACTTATAGCAACCCTAATGGGGCTTTCAAGGTGGGATATTCCAGCCAATTATGTTGCAAGTGCAAGAAGCCGTATCTGCTCCCTCTCCTCCTGAGAATACACACAAGATGTCTCCTCTGTCTTCTTCCAGAGAGGGTGAAGAAGAAAATGTGTGAAGGAAACAAAGTGACATCAGCAATGCTAAGAGTATTAGTCTAAGTTGAATGAAGGTCAGCATAGATCGGAGCAGGAAAGGGGAAGTCTAGGAAACCTGAGGAGAGACTTCTCCCTCGGTCCAAACTTTCTTCTACAAAGACATGCATCTTGTTCAGTGAAAGCTGTGTTGCACCCGGTCACCTCCAACAACAGCATCATGGTGCTGTGACCAAAAAAAAGATGCTTGTACTGTTTCCTGTAGTTCCTGACCTGTTCCCTTTTTCCCCTCCAATCACAATTCAGGTTACAGACACATAGCTCTACCGAAGGAAAAAAACACATTCATTTCAGTGACAAAAGTAATGAATTACAGCCTCTGTTGTCCTAACCTTGTTATACCTCAAAATAACTTATGGTAGTTATAACTTCTTACTTCCAAGGCCTGTCTTGGACTAAAGTGTGGGTTGGTGTGCAATGATTTCACCTTTCTCAAAACTTTGTTATAGAACTCTCAGCTCCAAAAACGTTGCAAAACATTTTTTACAATATGTATTTTCAGATGACAAATTTTTAGAATTGTATACTTTAAAAGAAAATACCTTCTCTCTGGATAGCTGGATAGAGTGGCCTGGCTGCCAGATGGTGCAGGGTATAAATCTAATAAATAAATATATAAATAGCTCAGTGGTATTGGCATCTGGCTGAGGAGCCAGAGGTCAGGAGTTCAAGTCCCCACTGGGCTTCCTTGACAGGGGCTAGACTCAATAATCCACAGGGTCCCTTCCAGCTCTGCAGTTCTAAGATTCTAAGGCTCTCTGCTTCTCATGTTTGTATTGAGATGATGTGCATTGGAATGGAGATACTCTCCAAAAGACACATCTAAAAAACAGTTAAATATTTCCAGGTAATGTTTCAGTACCTGTGACTTGACTCACCTGCATTGCTTCATCTTCATGAAATCTGCTCTGGATGCCTTTGATTTTTTTTAAAAAAAATCCAAAGTTAGGAAGGAAGGAAGGAAGGAAGGAAGGAAGGAAGGAAGGAAGGAAGGAAGGAAGGAAGGAAGGAAGGAAGGAAGGAAGGAAGGAAGGAAGGAAGGAAGGAAGGAAGGAAGGAAGGCCAGAATGTGTTCTTGAAGGCTTTCACAGCTGGGATCCAATGGTTGTTCTGGGGTTTTCGGGCTGTTTGGCCGTGTTCTGGAGGTTTTTCTGTGAAATTGATGAAACGTTAGGAAGAAAAACCTCCAGAACACGGCCAAACAGCTGGAAAACCCCACAACAACCATCAAAGGCCAGAATCTTATTGGGGATTAATGCCCGCATAAGTGTAAATGCATAAATCATGGCAGGGAATTGCTCCGAAATAAGAAGTTGAGAATCACATTCCTTATCATGCACCAGGTCATGCAACTGGAAAGTGATATGGAATATGAGCAGTGACTAATTAGTGGAAATCTGCACTGCGATTTACACAACTACAACTCTGCCATCAAAAATCCCTGCCAGGATTCTGTGTCACTTATTTTTTAATAAACTACACCCCTCTCTGAGAACAACTAATCATGAGGAATAGTCAATTGGTTGGCATAATCCAGCATACCACCCGCTATACATCCAATCTTGTTCACTTCAGAAGCTAAACTGGGTCAGGCCACATTCATACTTGGATGGGAGATGAACTGAAAATACCAGGGATCTCCAGGACCAGCTAGGAAAGGATCCTCCTGAACCCCTAGAGAGCCACTGCTGCCAGTCAGAGTTCAAGATACTGGATTAAATGGGCCGAGGCAGTTTCTTATGTTCCAGCTGCTTAGAAATTGGCCAACCACATCCTGTAGAATGTCTGGACAGATAGACTGTCTTAACCTGGTATCCAGAAAAATACAAGATCAAAGCCAGGCAGATTCTGATGGGAAGAATCTTTCACAGACCAGTGCTTGGGGTGACAAACAATAAGGAGGAATATCAGTGAGGAGTTGCTTCGGTTCTTGTAGGTTTCTGATTATAGGACACCACTAAAGTCCAGGCTGTGTGGTGATCTCTAAAGAAGTATTTCTTAATGGAAGGAGCTTGTACGTGATATGCGTCTAATGCGTTTTGGATGCAGATGTGATATGCATCTAATGCACACATACTTAAATTATCTCTGGGACATTCTCCCTACTCTTCTGCTCATCAAAAGAGTGGGGAGAATTACACACATATCCCAGAGATAATTCAAGTATGTGTGTATTTTGTCTTAATAAATTGAAGCAACTATCTGTACTGGAGGGAAGGGTTCGTGGTATCAATCTGTTCCATGGGACAATGCTATTGGGAGCCTTTATAAATGTTGGAATGACAAAACAAACCAAGAATTTGAACAATACATTTAATACACATATGTTGCATATGCTGTACAACCCTGCTAAGAGGAACATTCATTTTATTGTGTTTTTTTCATCAGCTTGGAGGAGTTAAGATTTTTGTCTATAAGAATAATTTAAAAGGGAGGAAAAGGAAGTGGAGTGCGGGGAAGTTCCATTGGCAAATATCCTTCATGCACAATTTGGCCAAGTTACTTTTTTTGGAATGAAACTCCAAGGATATGAGAGGGGTAGTCCATAACTTTTCCAAGCTTTGCTTCACCACATTCAGGGCATTTTCATGTCCTCAGATCCAGAAAATATCCGATAATTTCAGCTGTTTACAAAAACTATACAAGCAGAATCAATAGGTTCTGCTCAGAGCAGAAATTGACAAGATTGCGGTAAAGAATCACACACACAGAGAGAGAGAGAGTCCTTCAAGAGAGAGAAGAAAGATCAGGACATTCAGAACATGATGCTTGTGCTACCTCTCTGCATCTGCCCACTAGGCTGCCTCACTCTGGCTAATGGCAGAGCTGTCCCTGTTTTTATGCCAGATGCTGGTTGACTAGGTATGGAAAGGCTATTGCCTTCCCAGTGTGATGTAGCGGATGTGTGATGGACCAGAACTCTGGAGAACAGGGTTCAATTCCTGGCTTGGCCGTGGAAACTGATCGGTGTGTGTGTGGAACTGGTAAATATCTCACTTGAAAACCCTGTTAGGGTCACTATAAGTTGACAGCATAGAGCAGTGATGGCCAACTTTTTTGAGCCCGAGTGCCCAAACTGCCAAAAGAACACCAATGTGGCAGGCGGCGGCAGAAGCAGAAGTGGTGGCGGAAGGGGGAATCCCAGGCACGGAGGTGCCTCCAGACCCCACTCCGGATCCACCTCCAGTCGTGCCCAACCTCGCCACTACCTATAGCTCGGCAGGCACACCGCCACAAGCTCCAGCTGCTCCGGATCCTGGCCTGCCGCCTGTCAGGGCGCTAGCACCACGGCTGCAGCCACATCCTCAGGTTTGGCTGCCGGGGGTAGCAATCCAGCGACTTATGGCTTGCATGCCCACGGAGAGGGCTCTGCGTGCCAGCTGTCAGACGCGTGCCATAGATTTGCCATTGCTGGCATATAGCAACCAGCCATTGCCTTCAAGCCACCCTTGAAATCTTCTGCTGACTCCTGTAGAAAGTAGAATGTTGGACTAGATGGATCTAGCAGGCTCCTTCTTAAGGTATGTTCACTGAAATCCTCTTTGTGGCAGAGCAGCTAGCCTGCAGAACTGGTTCAACAGAGAGAGCCAAGGGAGTGCAGTCAATTGCCACTACCCCCCCCTCCCCCAATTCCTATTAGCTGGTACATTGATCCTTGTACAGTGGCAGTTTTATAACAAACCTTTGAAATGTAGCAGGATGACATTTCAGCTCCATCTCGGTTCCCTAAGGACTCCAGGGACTATGCGAGTCTTAATGCAGAGCAAATTAAATGATCGTTTACATCACAGGAGTGGGCGGATGTGTGGCGATATGAATGATTCGTGCTTGCTGCAAGGATCCATCTTATCTGTCTCCAGAGGGGAAACTGTGGAAATTACATCACATATTGTGTTTCCAAACAGAGGTATGATTGATCTCTTCTCCATATTTAGCAGGAGAGGCCCTGAGGTTTGCAATTCTCCCTGCCCCCAGATAGTCATGTATCATTAAGGAAGAATTCACCCCATAGTTTTGAATGAATGGCCAGTAATATTTTCTTGCAGTGTTCTTCTCGTCCATCTTCTCGTATGCTCTCAAGACATATCCTCCAGCATTGTCAGTACTAAAGACTGTGAGAAGAGCACTATTATTGATGCTAGAGTTGTATTGCATGTGATGGTGACAGCAGCCACGAAATTAAAAGACGCCTGCTTCTTGGGAGGAAAGCGATGACAAATCTAGACAGCATCTTAAAAAGCAGAGACATCACCTTGCCGACAAAGGTCTGCATAGTCAAAGCTATGGTTTTTCCAGTAGCGATGTATGGAAGTGAGAGCTGGACCATAAAGAAGGCTGACCGCCGAAGAATTGATGCTTTTGAATTGTGGTGCTGGAGGCGACTCTTGAGAGTCCCCTGGACTGCAAGGAGAACAAACCTATCCATTCTGAAGGAAATCAACCCTGAGTGCTCACTGGAAGGACAGATCCTGAAGCTGAGGCTCCAATACTTTGGCCATCTCATGAGAAGAGAAGACTCCCTGGAAAAGACCCTGATGTTGGGAAAGTGTGAAGGCAAGAGGAGAAGGGGACGACAGAGGACGAGATGGATGGACAGTGTCATTGAAACTACCAACATGAATTTGACCAAACTCCAGGAGGCAGTGGAAGACAGGAGGGCCTGGCGTGCTCTGGTCCATGGGGTCACGAAGAGTCGGACACGACTTAACGACTAAACAACAACATGGAGTCCCCAGACAACTGGGGTGGTTGCTGGCATTATGCTTGCACTATTTGATTTGGTTGTAGGGCAGTTTCAGACAAGACCGCTGTGAGGGCATCACCCTGCCTCACTCACCAAGCTTTACTAGGGGTTTTGATTATGGTGTCCTCCACTTCTGTTCCAACATTCTTTTTCTGCCGTGTAATGTTTGTGGCAGATCTACAGTATTTCTGAATTCAGACCAAGCTTGTTAGAATATCTTCGATCAAAGACAGGCAATCCATCCCAGATTTGCTCTTTGGGTCTGAGAAGACAAAGCCAACTGGCCAGTTGCTTCATTCAGGGAAGCAAGAAACTGGAACAACCAAGTCTGCATCTTTTGAGTTTGGTGCGAAATCTGAACTATTTTATTGCCTAAGCCTCTAAACTCAGCACACGGCTTCATCTGTCTCCTCTCTTGCGTTGGAAAATCTGTTAAGGACAAAAGATGGAGCAGCTGCAAAGTGCCTTCTAACCACTGTGAAACCATTTGGAACCTAATTCTCAGAGAGAAATATATCCAGGCCTGGTAACCCCATTAGGAACACACTTAGGCTTGGAACCCATCTAACGTTTGCATGGTGCAACTATCCACCCATGAAGTTATGTTGGAGAGCACTGCTGCCCAACCAGTCACACAATAGAAACCCCAATCTAGCAACCATGTTGTTTGCAGCCTATCCAATTTTGGGAAGGAGTGGATCAAAAAGAGCCTTGCAGTCAGGCAGCTGCAATGTGAGTCATGATGCAAAATTAGAGCTTGGAAACCTACTTTTTGGAAAGGAATTATTTATCATTATAGCACAAAGGTCCCCAAAAGGAGTTAGCTTATCATTATCATTGAAATGTTTAATGTACCTTTCAGTTCTCCATCTCTCAAAAGTAACTAAAACAGTAACTTGTCGTGACTTTGGACAAAAATGACCTGAATGCTACATGTTGCTAGCTAGTAGTACAAACCATGTTCTTCCCCCATTTACAGTATCTTGTCATCAGCCTGCCCAACCACAGTAGAGCACAAAACACAGTGCAAGCCAGCCATTTAACCATGTGATATTCTTCCACTGCCGTTTAGTGATGCCATATACCCATAACCTAAAGGTAACCAAGGAGTTGCAGTTATATTACAAAAGGAGTGATCCCTCATTAAGTTACTGTTGTGATCAGGATGTAACATGAAACCTACACTCCTGACTTGGGTTTGCATCCCCATTTTGAAACCCGCTCTTGACAAACAGACCTGGCATCAGCATCTAGGCATGATGCTTGGAGCTATTATATATATTTTTTTCTACACCATCCACAGCCCTGTGGTGCCCAGCCTGATGAAGATACGTATGGGTCAAAAGCTAGTTTCTCTTTGTTATTTTTAGTAATCTAATAAAGGTATCACCTACCCTACCTTTGAGTTATGCCTTAGTTATTGCTTGAAAAGGGGAAGTATTGCAGGTAATTCGTTATTTATAAGGCACTACTTCTGAGCTGAAGGTGTAATGGTAACATATAAATGAAATTGATCACAGTGAATTGTACAATACTATTATTGGAAGAAAGAGGCCTGGGAACAAAGATTTGCCTTGTCATTTCAAATGATGGAGCTGGCTGGATAGCTCAGTGAGTTACGTATTTGAGTTGGGAGCTCAATTCCTTACTGTGCTTCCCAGAAGAAGAGCCAGCCTGGGTGGGCCTTGGGCAACCTGCACAGTCCCAGGATGTGCCCTCAGAAGAAGAGAATGGGAAACCACTTCTGAGTGCTCTCGAACTAGATAAGCACGGGAAAAATTGCCATAAGTCAGAATAGACTTGCCAGTAGATTATTTATGTATTTATTTATTTATACATCCCATAATGACCATTTGGGAATAACACTTTGAGCCTCCTTTCCAGCAAGGAAGAAGAATGCAAGGGTTTGGTTATCTGGAGGGAATCCTCTTCTACAGTCTCTTATTTCTTCACCAAGGTACACCTTTTCCACCCCTCTGGTGGTATGGACATTGGCAGGGAAAGCTGCCTAGCAGCAGGTGCAAAGTCTGGTGTGACCTGGGTCCACCTGAAAAGCAGAAGGTTTAATTCGAAGTGGGGAACAGACTTGGGTGAGATGTGTTTTGTTTTCAGACTCGCCCCACTGCACACGCGAAAGCCTTGCATGATTTACTTTGCTTGAACATTCAAGATTAAATGTTTTCAAATGCATTCTTAAGAAAGCAAATTACTGTTCTTAGGTTCCATGGAGAGAACCCTTCCCAAATTTTTATCCATTGCTGACTGATTTGCTTTTTCCTGAGCATCATCATTGCCTGGATGGCATTCATTCTGCTTCAAAGTCCTGTTCGTGCTCAAACAAAGTGAGCTATCTTACCAGCTGGGAAAGATCATGTCCCGCACCGTTGTGCCTGGATAGATAGCACACTCTAATGACCGTAGATCAAACCTGGCACACAGATGCTCGGGAGTAAGATCAGATTCATTAGCGTTCTTAGGAACCTCTCTTCAGTAACAGAAGGCTTGTGCCTTATTAGCAAGTGGAAAGCTGTGATACTGCATCCTTCCAACGAGCCCTCTTTTCGCCTTGTGAATTAGCACTCTCCTTTTTTCCATTATCCCTTTCCTTTTATGCCTCCACAAAGGGTTTCAGCAGATTGTTTCATATTAAAGACCTGAAACAGTTGTTTCTAATAAGTGATTTTTTAAAAAGTGATTAATTTATAGCACGTTTCTCCCTTATGAAAAGTCTTGCCCTTGGCAGTGATGGAAAGATGGGGAGGGGGAAGAGGATGTTTTCAGCATTTTTTGAAGTCACCTGTGCAAGAAATATCCAAAGACCTAATTCAGATTCCTTTCCTCCCACACATTCGGGCAGATTTGCTCCCTCACCTTAGTCTTTAGGCATCAACTGCACTCTGAACCTTTTTCCTTCCGAAAAGAACATTTTCTTCCACACATTGTCCTTCCCAGTAATGCTGGCATAGTCACAGAGCAAAACTCAGTTAAATGATAAAATCACTGAAGCCAATTGGGGGTGGGGGTGGGATTCTAGGTGAAGCCAATGCATCCTGAGCAGGCATTGCCCACCTTCGTAATTAATCTTAATAATAGTGGGTTTTCATTATTTTTCTCCAGATGTTATCCTGAATGTGTTGGGACTAGGCTGTTATCTTTAATTAATTCATTCTCTTACATCTTTTATAGTCTTCTCTGCATTGCAAGAAAGTGGCATCATACAACGGATGTTCTGAATTCTGCTTGCAAATCTCAGACGTGTCTTTTCAGAGGCCTGACTTATTGAGTTCAGGAGGGTTTGTTCCCATGAAACCGTGTTGTAGAAAAACAGCATACTCAAAGGTAACAATTATTAAAACATGGCATATAAACGTACGGTGTTACGCAGTGTGTTTTAGCAATTATAAAAGCTGTTTGGGAGAACTGGAACACTTACTTTTGTCTCAGTCTTAACTGTGACTGAGGCCTACCGTGCTTTCCTGACAAATGACATGGAGATGTTCGTGTTCTTGCCAACCAGTGATGTGTGAGTGCCATTCCGTCCAATCTGTATCCAAATATTGGATGCAAAGATTGGGACACACCTGACCCACACTAGTCTGGAAGTATCCTGAACTGATTCACTCTCGGGTTCTTGCAGATATTTGCAATTTTCTGGACTGGGGGAGGGCTGCTTATGGGGAAATCAAATAGCTGTTACCCGAAATGGGGGATGCTATGCAATGCTATCCCTGTGGTAAACCTTCAGTGTGTACAAAAAACTCCCACAAGCTCCCTTCCCTTCCCTCCCCCCCCCCTCCGGGGGCCATGGATGCTACCCATGCACTGTTGCTCTGCTGATACTTGTTCATGGATCATCGGGGGGGGGGGGGCTGAGGGGAAGCTTTCCTTATTCACATAGGAAAGACTGTTTCATGCCATATAGAAGGGATTAAAAGCTGCAGGAAAAAGAGTGAGGCGTTCAATGGGTGAGTTTTGCTTGGTTGGTTCTAGGGCACTCTTGCCATGCAACAGACAGTAAAAGGCAAGTGTGGAAGAGAACTCCAGAGAGGAATCAAAAGGAGGATTGAAGAAAAAATGTGTTCAGGATACGTACAACCAATGTCCCCTTAAAGTCCTCAGTTAGTAGCCTGGCTTGCCCAGGTGTACCCACCACAGAGTGCTGCAAATTTGGCCCCCACTGTGGAACATGCACAGGCACCCAAAGATGTGGAAAGAAATGGATCTGCAAATAAAGACCAGCAGTATGCCCTGAAAAATAAAAAGAAAGTAGGGAACAATGAGCAGCTGCTGGCAGGGGTGAGGTGTGGAGGGATAGTCCCTCCTGCTACTCTGACCGAGCCAATTAAAGCCCTCTCAAGAGGGTCAATGGCCCATCCCATATTCATATGCGCGCGCACATGCACATAACTGTAAACTATCTAAAAGAAAAAAAAGGAAGAACATTCTAAAGGATGGGTGTTCTAGGAAACGATGTGGCACCCTCCCTTTGCTCTGCTTGGATGTGAAATGGCTCTCCATAGTCTGGTGGAGAGGAATATATACGAGCCTTGTGAGGCCAGCCTAAGAGGCCTCCCAAAGGCTCAAAGACTAGAGTTTTCAGGGGAGGTCTGGGTTTCTTTGGGGCTTCAGAGGTCAATCTCTACTCCGACACTTCTTCTTCTCCCCCCCCCCCTACAGTATTAATTTCATTTCCCTCTGGTTCACAACGAACACTACTTTTTGTAAGTCAGCGTTGTAACCTCGAAAACACCAGAGCAATCCCCACTGGGCACAAATATCCAAGGATGACTGGAGTCTTCTTGAAACAACTTTTGGTTTATTTGCAAATGCATAAATATCCCTGTTCCTTTTCCTTTGGACACTTTAAAAAAAAAGCCAGCACACGTCCTTGCAGGGATGAACCTTGGGTTCACCATTATTCTGTCAATTTCTATGTTGGACAGGAGGATCAAAGAGCTTGTGGTAGGCCACTTAATCAATGTTCTATTGTCTCTCGTTGGTTGATAGATATAGAGGCCCATCGACTGGCATTTGCCAACAATTTCTAAAAGAAAAATCTGAAGAACTTCCTGCAGAAAGTTGGGTTATTTTGCGGTGGCAACCCAGGAGTACAAAACTAGGTGACGTCACCCTTGCTGTGTCCTTGTCTTTTAAAATACTTCCTTATTGGATGAATATGGAAGCAACAACAACAGCAAAGTAATAGTACAGTTCTTTCGCACCATGGCAATCGGCACCGGATTAGAATATGCTAATTCTTATTCAAAATAATTAATTCCACCCACTCTCAAATTGGGGTGTCTCCCTTTGTTTTCCAGCAACTCAATTTGGGCCTGCAGCTCTGCCCTGCGGCTTGTCAGAGTTTGTATAGACCAGTGATGGTGAACCTATGGCACGCGTGCCACAGCTGGCACACAGAGCCCTCTCTGTGGGCACGTGAGCCATCAGGCTAGTGGCTAACCTAGTCTCTATGAATAAATGATCTCCAAAATGACCTGTTGTCAATTGCCCTGCTCAGCTCTTGTAAACCTAAGCCTGTGACTTTCTTTAGGGAGTCCGTCCATCTCGTGTTTGATCTTTCTCTTTTCCTGTTGCCTTCCACCTTTCCCAGCATTAATGTCTTTTCCAGAGGATCCTGTCTTTTCAAGATGTGCCCAAGTAGGACAACCTCAGTTTCATCATTTTTGCCTCAGAGATAGTGATAGTGCCCCAGTATTCAGATTTTATTGCAGTGTTGACACTTTGAAATAAATAAGTTGGTTTTGTGTTGTAGTTTGGGCATTCAGGCTCAAAAAGGTTCGCCATCACTGGTATAGACTGTGGGTGCTGAACCCCCAACTCCAAGGCTTGATGAGCAGGTTTTTTTTTTCAAGCCTTGATAGTTTCTCCACCAGATCTCTAACCTCTCTTTGAAGAGGATTAATAGCAGCAGCCCATTCTTGTCGGAATCATTTTATTTGTCCAGTCAACTCATACGATGGATCCAAGTCGCCTTGAGGTCTTTTCATGGATTTGTTCCCCATGACAGGGCAGTCAGCCCCACCCACTAGGCCTCTCTTTTGCAAGCAGGTTTTTACTAATATATATAAACAAATAAATAAAAGAGAATCAGAAATCCACAGGAAGCTGCGTTGCTTCCTGTGGGATTTCTGACTCATATCTTAAAATAGTTACTGGATATTAGAGGTTTCAAACCCTTTCTGAGTTTAATTATAAGGTTTTTGGTGTCGAGTCACAGGAAATCAAGCAAAAGCAGCCATTTTCCCCCCCTGTGTCGTTACAGTGCCCACTGCAGCCTGCTGATGCTGTGTCCTTGTCATCCAGGTCCCAAGCAGAAGGACAACATCAGAGGAAGCTGAGTCAGGCATGGCGGTTATAAGACTAGTCTCAGTTTGGAAAGTCTCCAGTACAATAGCCGAGGGATTTATTCCACCCTCTGTCCTGCCCCTAAAGTTCCTAACCAAAGGAAGAATTTCTGGTCTAGAGCTTTCAACCATTTATAGAAAGCTAACTGAGATGGAGGTGGGAGAAAAGTGCAATTGGCAATTAGCTTAACAAAGCAGTAAACGAGGACAAGGCAATAGCTGCTTTGTTAAAGATAGGGTACCATCCAAAGCTTGTCTCCATTTCTGTCTAAAATAATATCCTAATTTGTAAATCGATTTTCAACCAACAGGACCAGGCTAACCATTATATAAATCAACCTGAGAGGGTAATTGATCCTGACAGCCAATTTTAAGATTGACTAAATTAATAAAGTTTAGCCTTTTAAGTAAGCTTCCTTTTTGTTGGGCTTGTTCATCACATGCTTATAGCTGAGGATGGGCTTATGTATGCATAACTCTGAACTCTATTTATAGTCTCTGGCTGTAAACAGAAACTTTTTCTATCATTGGCTTTTACATTAAGCATTAGTTTTGCATTTTCAGCTGTCTTGCCCTTCTGGCAAAAAAACAGTAATAAAATAAATGGTACTCAAGGTGGGTAACAGCAGTACAGTTCAGAGAAAAACAAGTGCAGGTAAAAGCATCAGAAGAGATTTTGAAATATACTGTAATAGAAACCTGCAATAGCAGCCCATTATAGAATTTGTCTACTGGCAGAAGGATAACAGAGAGGAAGCCAGCCTAGCTTCCCTTGGCAGGGATGGTCCAGAGCTGGGGTGCAACCACAGAAAAAGTCCTGTCCCATATCCCTGCTAGGGTTGTGCTCTTTTATGTTCCTGGACTGCAAGCCCCAGAATGCTCAAAGAATTCTGGGAGTGCTTTCGGGTTAAATGGCTCTAACGCTGACTTCATTTCCTCTCACTCCCCCTCTCCTGCGACAGTGCTTCCGAGAAGTTGTGCTTCTTCAGGAGGCACTGACTACAAAGCCCAATGGGCAGTGAGACTACAATTCTCAGTGTCCTTTGTACCTGGGAGGGCCTGACCCTCCAAGGCAGGTCACATCGGGGTAGGTTGGCCAACCAGGCACAGAGGACTTTGACCAGTTACAGGAAGCACTTGATGCTTTTGTTATAAAAGTTTTCTAAACACTTTTCAAAGGCAGCCCCATGTAGATTATGTTAGAGTAGTCCAGGTGGGATGTGACTAAAGCATTCATCACTGCAACCAGAAAAGATATGCTCCAAAATGGGCGGAACTGGCATACTTGCTTCCGCAATGCATAATCACTTCTGGCCATCACCAAAACCCGGGCTTTCTTGTTCAGAGCCAAATGCAGGAGTATATCCAAGCTGTAAACCTGAGTCTTGAAGGGGAATGTGAGCCTCTTCAATGCAGGTTGAATCCCAGTTCAGTGATTGTCCTTTTGAATGACCAGGAGGCATCCCTCTGTAATATGGGATTATGCTTCAGGTAGTTCACCGTCCCACAGTCCGTTTCCCCCATTAGACATTGATCTTGAACCAGAACAGAAAAGAGAGACAGACTTGAGTATCATCAGCATACTATTAGAACGGAACTCCAAAACTCCAGGCAACCTCTATATGCTGAATAGGTTTTTAATCCTTATGTCAATCATCGAAGGTCATTATTCCAATGCAGATGCTGTTTCTTCAGTATAGCAATGGTTATATCATTGTCTTTAAGCTCTCTAAGTACATAAATGTTGTTTTTAACTCCCAATAAAATACTATTGGTTTTCTAAATTGTGTTGGAGGCTACTTTTTAATGTGGACAAGTAAACTGTCCTCCATGATTGAAATTACTGTAAGGACTAACTATTTTCATAGAAATTATTTGGGGATTCATATGGTTTCCTTTCAAGGACTATTGTCAGCCAAACATGAACATGTTGTCTTTAATCTCTCACTAAGTAGGCATGACGTTTTGCCTTCTGTACATGAATTGTGTCTTCTTGAACTAAAGAATAAATTTTCTCTAGAGGTGGCAATATGAACTACTCACATTGTGAGGGCGATCTGGCTGCGACATCTGTCACCCCATTGATCGCCAGGGTTCATTCGGCTGATCTGGCTGGCTAGGCGGGTGTCCCCTTCCTCCCTCACCGCTCCATGTGCGTCCCTCCTGAAGCTGCGCGCTCGGTGGAAGAGGACGACCATCCCAGATAGAAGGAGTGTACCGTTCTTCGGTCAAGGGTATACGATAGCTGCGCTCCCTTGCTAGAACCTCCAAACAAGCTGAATAGGTTGGGAGGAAAGCCATCGCCCTAAGAGACGCCACTGCATTGAACAAATGTTTTCTAGCACCACCTACCAAGCTTGTTCTTCCAGGAAGAACCAGAGGCACTGGAAAACCATCAATTATCTTGCTTTGCTAGTTATTTCTTTATTGTTTATGAGTTTATTTTAAACATATTACCCCGCTATTGAGCTGATAAGACTTCCAGGGTAAGACAGATCAGAACCATGACTGCCACGAAACAGTGAGGAAGCCAAGGCTGAGAATGCCTGGATTCAGACCTAGCACTCTGTCTCCAACAAACCGTGGTCAATTGGTGCGAGAATGAATCCATAGCATAGATGCAATACAAAATGGCCTTCCATTCTGCAGCTTGGTTTCCCACACGATGCTGTGCCATATGTTAATACAATTTAAACCCCACATTTTCCATGCAACTTGCTTCCAGGTCGGTGTGGTCACGTGTCATCTTTTAGGAAGCAAAGTCTTTCCTTTGAAGGGCTTCCAGAAGAGATGCCTTCTGTTTTGAAGGTGTGATTTAAAGACAAATAATCATTAAGATCAGGGACGTTGACTTTCCCATCTGCAGTGACCCTTTGCACAGTATACTACCCAGGCCGAGAGATCATCTGGTCATAGGTTTTCCCACTTGGGGAAGATGCCTTGTAACTCCATTTAAATTACAAACATAATTTCTAAGTTTGCACCTATGCATATAAGTAATGATACACAATTTTATATAAATCAGCATAATTTGTCCTACCTTTATAATAATAATAATAACCTTTGAACTGCAAGGGACCCTCTGGATCATGGAGTCCAGCCCCTCTCGGGGAAGCCCAGTGGGGAACTGAACTCCCAACCTCAGACTTTGCAGCTAGAGACCTAAGCCACTAAGCTATCCAGCAGTTTATGATCCATGGCCTTCTTTTTGATGATATATAGGTGACCACCCTATCCCAGATGTGACTATGGCCTTGCATCCTTAGTCATTGTGATATACCACTTCCTTAAAACCTTAACAGTGTTTATTATCTGGAACATTAGAGCTAGCATATTTTCTTTTGGTCATGTAATACAGGAAAGATTATCATAAATATATTTTATTTAAAATATTTTCACCCCTTTTTTCTCCTTAAAAAGACCCATGGTGGCTTACATGATTAAAAAGACAATATTTGAAAGCAAAAACAGTAAGTGTAAAAATATTTTAAAAGAATTAAACAAAAACAATAACTAAAATCATTCCTAAAAACTCATTTAAAAACAACAGATCACAACAATCCATTAAAAAAAAAACCCTTCTCAGATAGCCAGTCCAGATATATACCAAGTATCTGGAGGTTTGTGCCTTTCTACTCCTTGAGCACCAAAGTTTTGTAAGTTTACTTTCAAGCTAGATAATTGGAATCCAGTATGGACTGCTGAGGACATCTGTGATGTTTGTATACTTGTTCTGTGGGGAAGAACAGAAGGATGATGCCTTCATAACTTCACCTTTTTAAACCGAAATGGCATACAGGGCAAAAGCACCTGACACCAGTCATTCTGGTTAAATAAGAACAAAGACAACTTGGAATTGAGGAGAATGACCTGCTCTCTCTACTTATGTATTCTTGACCTCTCAAAAGAACAGAAATGAAATCTAATATGTGGGTAGAAGAAACAACTTCAAATAGTAAGTTCAGTTACTTAGCTCACTCTCTTTGGAACAACCATTTGTTTTAGCACTTTCTGCCTATTCGCCTTTTTATTTGGCAGTAAAGGATAGGGTTGTTTCTGTCGGATCCTTTTTCCCCTCCAGAATAAAGACTAAATTCATCAAGGGGTGCCCTCTAATTGAACCAACATACTTCCCAACCTCAGACCCAATTACAGGGAGGCTTCTACTAGACAAAGGCAGCTGCACACTAACGAGGCTTCACAATTGTATCTAATTAAATGATAGCTCCGTATTTAACTCTAAGTAGGCGATGATGCCAAGACGGAGTGCCTGGAGTATCGGATTAGGAGACTGTGGAGGAGACTGAGGGTCAAATTCTTCTCTGGGATTTCTACCTCACTGAATGACCTTAGGACTCTCTCTAGTCAGATAAGGTTATTGTTAGCACCCAAGGGACAAAATGAGAAGCTGGCCTTACAGAAAAGAAGGTTGTGATACATCTTCAGAGAAGGTGGGCATCCTGAGTTCCTCCAAAACTGGTCCATCCCTTTCAGATGACATTTGGCAAAATAGCTTCCTCATTGTCACTCCCTACAGACTGGAGAATTTTTGAGGGCAAATAAAAAAATACGAAAATAAGCGCAAAGCCCCGGCAATGTTATTTTAAATATCATTTGAATGTAATACAGTTGCAATGGAACAGACTCCTAAAGGCATCTCGGCCCATCTTATCATGGCCAAGTAGTAGCCCATGAGGTTAGGGAAGGTGATGCAGAAGGCAGGGGTTGACCATCTAATTGCAGGGTGTGGTTAGCAAAGCAGTCAGATTAGGATTCAGTCGAGGGAGGTTGTCCTTCAGGATGAGGATATGCCTAGGACGGGTTGGTGGGGCTTTTTTATTCGTATCAGAAATACCATGATACAATTAACAGAATGCAATATACTGTGAAGCTTAGAGAAGTACAGGTATGTCAGATAATTTTTGCTCAGTAATGGACAACATCAAAAGCATTTGGGGCAGCTAACATCAGGTCTTCCTGAGTACATGTTCAGGAGCACAGATTACACTAACTTAAGTGTGAGGTGGCCTGTTCTTCTCTGCAATCTCAGAGAACTGTGTCAGTGTGAAAATTACTTAGGTTCACTTTGGTTTTGCCAACTCCAGTATTGCAGCCTGTGAAGCGACTTCCAAGTAGCCTACTTGGCTGGACTTTCCTGATTTTCCCTCCATTTTAAGAGGTGGGTGGTTCTTTCTTTCCACATTATAGTCTTGGCATTCTCTAATGCCTCTTCAGGATTCCCAGGTGTTCTAAAAAACCGTTTTCTTTGATTTTAATCTGGGAAGGATGGGATGGCAGCCCAAGAGGAGATGCACAATTGATGTAGATGCTTCGAGTCTTTCACTGTTAGCTGCTTCATCTCTCTGTATGTCACTGGGTGCAATGCCTGCTAAGTAATTGATTTTACCAATTGAGGTTGGCTTCAAACATCCAGTAATCATCCTGTAGCTTTCACTGGGTGCCACATCTACTTGTTTTACATGGACTGAACTATACCACTCCAATATTATGTATTCAGCAGTGGAGTAGCATGTGGGCAAGGCTGTAGTTCTTAGTGTTTGTGTGCCTACAACTGGTTCACACATAGCTTTGGAAGAACATTGTTTCTTGCAGACACCTTTTGCTTTGTATTTTGGCAGTGTATCTTATAGGTCAGCCCATGATCCAAAGGAACACCCAGGTATCTGGGAATAAAATGATGACATAGCTGGACACCTTTTCCAGGTAACCTGACATTTCTGAGATGCCTGCTTGTTTCTCAGAAAACAGGCACACATCTAAGTCTTAGCAAGATTGGATTTACATTGGTTTCTATCATAATATGTGCCACCTTCTTCCAATGCAGCTGCTGTCTGAAAACTGTACAACTGAAGAGCAAGCAAGAGATCATTGGCATAAATAAAATTTTGGGTGCCTTGAGGAAGTGGTTGATCAATGGTGTAGGTGGTAAACAAAAGAGAAGCCTGCAGGATCCCTTCTCACCTTTCCCCCTGCGCTGTCCCCAAAAACCTCCTGAGAGGATTTTTGAACATTGTGGGCTTGTGGGGCAGCAGTGGGAGGGGACGTTGCCCAGAATGGAAGTCGGGTCCATTCATGAGCAGTACAGGACTGCTCTGCTTGATGCCAAGTGAGCTCCACTGCACCCTCCTACCCATTACACAAGCTTGTTTTTTCGCTTATACACACTGGGCAATCAATCTTGGGAGTTTTAATTTATTTGTTCAGCAAAACCAAAAACACATGAGAGAGGAGAGCATTGCTTGAAGACCACTGTGAGTGCTGCCTTCGCCTTGCCCTGCCCTAGGGAATCTCTTGACACATTTCCGAGGGAGGGCAGAGGAGAGTAAGGTGAGGCAATGGGTGAGAGCAGGACCCTTTCTAACAGGTATGGGACTTGGTTCCCAGCCCCCAATGGGAAAGTAACACCCTCTGCCTAATATCCATTCAAGAGAGAGCCTTCTACATATTTATTTATTTTTTCAAAGTGTTTTTTTCTTATTATAGAAGCCTGTAAAGTCCACAGCCTGATTACATGAAAAGGAAAGTTACAGGGAGCTATTTGGGTCATTTGGCAGCTTTCGATGTTATCAGCGGCTTTTCTGAGGGAACATTAATCACTTCAGAGAAGCTGAAAGTTCAGATAAATAAGCGTGCTATTTACAAAGAGTTGAACTGGCATGGGGCCACATCAGAAGCATGCACACAGTCTGGTGAATCAAAATCAACATGATGAGGGCCGCTGTGCAAAAAAAGGATGCTCCAATAAGGAATGGCATTACTGCACCTGATGTATAGCAAACCATCATATTACAGTATGTGCAATTAGTTCTAGTCGTTCCCAGTAAATATACGTATTTGGCATTTGCGTAGCTTTCAAAAGAACGACTTGCCATCATGCTTTTTGTAATATTAGATGATGCTGGTTTATGGGGATGCAGTCGGAATGGGGTCAACATCAAGAGGAAGCATTTGTTCCTAGTTTTCTTCCGGAAACAATTGTGCCATCTCACTGATGGAACAGGGAATGTTAGATATTGAAGGTGGATGACACAGAATATCTATGACATTTCTAATGGAATTCATATAAACAGGACAAGCAGTGAGCAGAACCTGGTGTGAAGAACAACAAAAGCAGGGGCAACTGTGTGGTCTTTGTATGCACTCCAAAGGTAGGTGATGCCTCTGTCAGCCTACTAACAGGCCACAAACAAATGTTAGCTTTTAGACTGTATGGGCTGTAATCAGACTAGGCACCATTTGCTTTTTCTGTAGGATCCACAAATAAGTGGAGGCTGAAGGCCTGTACAAGCCAAAAACTAGCATTTTGTTTGTGATTTTTAGTAGTCTAAAAGAGGTACCTAACTGGCTGGATAGCTCAGTGGTTGCAGAGCCAGAGGGGATTTGGATTCTCCATTGTAGTTCTCAGTAGAAGAGCCACCCGGTACCATCTTGGGCCAGCTGCACGGTCCCAAGGCACCTCCAGAAGAAGAGAATAGAAAACCACTTCTGAGTATTCACTCTACCTAGGAAACCTTGAAAAGGGTCACCATGAGTCAGAATTGACTTGACAGCAGCTGATAAAGGTACCTAGTGTTGTCTTTGGTACAAAGAATGTTGATATGATCTCCTTTTTAATAATCCAAACATTGAAGTCAATTATCATCAAATGTGAGATCCCATTCAGTAATCACTAATGTTCTTTTAACGTCTGAATAATCAAGCAGACAGTGGGACAATATCCCACAATTAATGGAAGATCGTTTGGAGGAAAATATTTGTTCCAGCTTGTGTAGAGGATATCCGGATTACATGTGGAATGGAGAGCTGCTAGTCATACCTTGGCTCCATCTGCTTTGTGCACATAAGCATTTTATATATTTCCAAAAAGAAAAAGAAAAAGTCTACGCTAAAGTAGTCTGGACATAGATAGATAGATAGATAGATAGATAGATAGATAGATAGATAGATAGATAGATAGATAGATAGATAGATAGATAGATAGATAGATAGATAGATAGATGTGTGTGTGTGTACACACACACACACACACACACACAGATATATAGATATATAGATATATATATACTCCTCTCAGCAATGTAGTATCCTTATGAGGCATGCTAGTCTCAGACTTCCCTCCCTACTGCATACTTTTAAAATTTATTTTTAAATACATATATTTATATTTGTTTTTGTTTTTTATTTTAGCAACACTTCATCCTTACAGATACCAGGGCTATAAACAAACATGGTACGAGAATGAAATATCAGTAAAACACTAGAACCAATACAAATACATCTTTATCACTGTAAATAAGGAAAGAAGAAATATGAGCACATGGAGGTCACCTCAAAAGAAGCAAGCTGGATGTTCCTTCATACCCAACAAGAAGTATCAAAACTAGGCCTGTCCGAAGTAGAAAGATCAAGTTAAACACTGTTTAACCCAAACCTCATCTTTCAAGCTTTGACGGCGTGGAACCTGCTTCCCAGGACTTCTGCATCTGTGAAGTATAGATGGTGGTGGTGGCAACAGCAGTCAAATGTGGCCAATCAGCATTTCCAACCTCAATAGCCTTCACCCAATCAGTGTGATATAAACCATTAAAACAAACATTCAATCAAACCAGGTTTAGAAGAGCTGAATTTCAGGTGGGGATACATGTACTCATGCCACCATCATCAAGAGGCAAGATGGAGGTTTGGTGGTTTTCATTTTTTAAAAAATCACTTGAGTCATAATAAGCAAGCAATAGTGGCACTTAGTTCTGAGTTGTTGTGCATAAGACTTCACTCTGAAAAAGCTTTTGCAGCAGGTAGTATTTTACTTGATGAGGATGATGATTTGAAAACAGAAGCCTTCCGATGAGTAGCCCTTCTTGCAACAGCCTAACTAGCAAAGAAACTCAAGGAACGATGAGCAAATGAATATGTTTTTCTTTCCCCCTTTGAATTTTCTCTCCAGCCGACTTCTTGTTAGAAGGTGATGCCCTGAGCAGAATGTACCACACATGAAAGTCAGCAGCATCGCTCTACAGCTCCCTGCGTTCCCAGCAAAGGCCCGTCATGCCAGCTTTCATTTTAATCCTCTTCTTCTACCTCAGTGGTGCAGCTACAGTTTAGTTCTCCCTTCCCTCCAGGCACGGGGCGCAGAACAAACTGCCCCCTTGTTCGGTCAGGATGAGAGAGCAAGCAAATCAGGCACGTTAACTTTCCAGCAGCTAAATCGGTTAGGGTTGTGTTATGTGAATTCAGGAACATGCTAATGCAGTCTTGAAAC
The DNA here is from genome assembly GCA_037013535.1 of Intellagama lesueurii. Lineage (NCBI taxonomy): Eukaryota > Metazoa > Chordata > Lepidosauria > Squamata > Agamidae > Intellagama > Intellagama lesueurii. The sequence goes on along the minus strand of JBAJHW010000001.1, from coordinate 216,569,043 downwards.
TTTGTTTTCAATAGCTGCTACAAGATTGCACAACACCAGTCTTCTTATTAAAAAGAAAAATAACAGATTTGAGAGGACCTTCTTCATCTGGGGAGACAAGGCAGTCATGTGTTGGTACCAAATCAAAGGAATCATGAGTCAGAACGAGAAATTAACAACACTGGCCAGAATCCTATTCATTCATTGCCCTCCAGCAAACTCTGTCAGCATAAATCTCAGATGTGAATTGCTGCAGGCAAGGAAGTCAGCATGGGAACATGTTGTCCTGGGACCTGGACCACAACAGGCAATGCCTGCACTGACTTAACAACACACAGCCATAGTAGCTGAAATTTATGCCAGCAGAGTAAGTGCCAGTGTAATTTCTCAGTTCAATTCCAGCTGTTAGAAAACACCACAGAGATAAACAGCTATAGTTCAATAACTACAGTCAACCCTCGACTTACGAACTTAATCCGTTCCGGAAGGACGTTCTTAAGTCGAAAAGTTCGTAAGTCGAATCAGCATTTCCCATAGGAATGTATTGAAAACCAATTAATCCGTTCCGGCTGTTTTTGGTCCTTAGGTCGAGGGGCGGTTTGTAAGTCGAAGCATTAGTTCCCATAGGAACTAATGCAAAGCCGGTTAATCCATTCCTACCACTAGGGGCAGAATTTTTTTCTTTTTTTTTCCTTTTAACCTAAGATGACTTAGGTTAAAAAAAAGGAAAGAAAAGAGGGAGGGAAGGAGGGAACAGACACCTTTTCAACAGAACACCTTGAAAGTTCAAATTTCGCGCTTTCCCCGCCTCCCGCGCGTTTTTTTTCGGTTCGTAACTCGAAGCAAAGTTCGCAAGTCGAGGCTATTTTTTTTATCAGAGTGGTTCGTAAGTCGAAATGTTCGTAACTAGGGCCGTTCGTAAGTCGAGGGTTGACTGTACATTAGAATGAAGACAATTTCAGTAAACTCAATTTAAGCAGAAGAAATTCTAGAATTTCACATTGCAGGGCTCCAAATTCATGAGTGACTATCTGCTCATACATTCTTCCCTTGTCCTTCCTCCTACATTGCTCCATGTTCTCCCCAAATATTATCCAGATAATCCCTCAAACATGAGGAACAGATTTGGGAGTGTGGAAGGCCTGCAGGGAGAGGACAAACCTATTCTATCAGCACTGTCCATTCTAATTCTAATGGACAGTCATCATTACGTACAGGATTGGCTGTAACACTAGGAAGAACGAACAAGGCAGCCACCTCAGACAGCAGATTTTGTGTGTGTGGGAGGTGATGACAAGGTGGAGAACAGAGCTTAAGTGCACTATGTATGGCCTGCTCTGTGCCTCCTAAATTATCTTGCTGCCCTCAGGTACAGATGAGACTGTGGTCCACTCGTCAATCCTGACGAGTGGACCACATTTCAGTCAGATTCTGTGTGTGGAATGGGGGCTGAGGCATCTCTTCCTTTGGTTCAGCCGGTCGACTAACCTTGACTGGATTGAAAGAACAATTAGAAATGCAGTTACAGTTTTGTGTACAGTGAGCAAAAATGCAGTTAATTAGCCACAGTCTGAAGGCCAAAACCTGATGATATAGCAGCTTCACAATGAGAAGATGATAGAGCATTACTACTTCAGGGACGCATTATGCACAGCTGCTGTGTTTGTACAATCAGCATGTCAATGAAGCTCAGTGTTTATCTCCCTATGACCAACTACTGAACAAAAGTAATCTAATTTTTAACTTGCAAAGCTATGAAACAAGTCTGGAAAGTAATAAGACCTCCTTTATTTCTTTAGGCAGCTCCACATCTAGTTGTGAAGCTGCAGTCTTAGCTTTTTCTGCCCTAAAGTGAAGCAGAGTGCATTCAACTCTTACATCTTCCAGCCCTCTATTTGCAGATTATTCATTATTTCCTCCTCCTCCTCTTCCTCCAAAGGAGCACAGAGCAGCTGGCAGCCTGCATATATATTTGCACTTAAAACCACAAATTACAAATATCTAAAATCAGAAATTGTGCACATACCTAAAAATACTAGATTCAAGTCCATAAAGCCAACCATGCAAACGGAGGAGGAGGAGGAGGAGGCAAGACAGAAAAAAATACTTATTTGTGAAAGCTTGTTGACATATGCTTGTGTCTGGCTCCTGATTAACAAAGGCATGGGAAACTATGCAAAAGTCCCAAACTTCTACTTGCTGGTGAAGCTCTTGAAGGCAGGCTCCTTAGCAGCTCTGAAAATTAGGTAAATACAACCTCAGATGAACAACACATGGCATGTAACACCGTGTCATTATTTATTCTGCAAAAATAAAGCCAAAATGGAGAAGCTATGTATGAAAAACTAAACACACCTTATGATTCAATAGCTTGTAGAACCACCTTTAGCAGCAATAACTTGAAGTAATCATTTTCTGTATGTCTTTATCAGTCTCTCACATCATTGTGGAGGAATTCTGGCCCACGCTTCTTTACAATGTTGCTTCAGTTCATTGAGGTTTGCGGGCATTTGCTTATGCACAGCTCTCTTAAGGTCCCACCACAGCATTTCAATTGGGTTGAGGTCCGGATTTTGACTGGGCCATTGCAACACTTTGATTCATTTCTTTTCCAGCCATTCTGTGGTAGATTTGCTGGTATGCTTGGGATTATTATTGTCCTGTTGCATGAGCCAATTTTGGCCAAGCTTTAGCTGTTGGACAGATGGCCTCACATTTGACACTAGAATACTTTGGTATACAGAGGAGTTCATGGGGGACTCAGTGACTGCAAGGTGCCCAGGTCCTGGGGCTGCAAAACAAGCCCAAATCATCGCCCCTCCACCACCATGCTTGACATTTGATATGAGGTGTTTGTGCTGATATGTTGTGTTTGGTTTTCACCAAACATGGCACTGTGCATTATGGCTAAACATCTCTACTTTGGTCTCATCTGTCCAAAGGACATTGTTCCAGAAGTCTTGTGGTTTGTGTAAATGCAACTTTGCAAACCTAAGCCTGCTGCCATCTTCTTTTTATAGAGAAGAGGCTTTCTCCTGGCAACCCTTCCAAGGCATATTTGTTCAGTCTTTTTTAAATTGTACTATCATGAACTTTAACATTTCACACGCTAACTGAGACCTGTAGAGTCTGAGATGTAACTCTTGGGTTGTTTTGTTTGTTTGTTTGTTTTTTGTTTGTTTGTTTTGTTTTTTTGCAATTTCTCTGAGCATTGCACGGTCTGACCTTGGGGTGAATTTGCTTGGATGTCCATTCCTGGAAAGACTGGCAATTGTCTTGAATGTTTTCCACTTGTGAATAATCTTCCTCACTGTAGAATGATGGACTTTAAATTGTTTGGAAATAGCCTTATAATCCTTCTCAGATTGATGGGCAGTAACAATTGCTTCTCTCTGATTGCTACTCTTTTAAGCTATTGTTAAAAACATGGCTTTTTAGACACGCCTTTCCGGACCTTTAACACCTTAATACAGTGGTGTTCTTAACACTCATATTATCAATCCTGCTGCCTTGCTTTTTTATTATTTTAGTTATTATTAGTTGAATTCTGTTGGTATGTTTATATTTAATTTTGATTTATATTATTGTGTTTTTTGTTTTATTGCTGCTTATATATGGTTTTAACTGTGTAAACCACCCAGTGTGGCTTTGGTAGCCAAATTGGTGATATAAAAATCAAATAAATAAATAAATACGATCATTGCTGACATGTTTCTTCCTTGGCATTGTGTTAGTACACACCTGAATGCTCCAGCAAACTGCTAAAACTTTGGCTTTCACAGAGGTGGTCACACTTGCTGATGATCAATTACTTAAGAGCATTTGGTTAGGAGCATCTAGCTGCTACTTAGCCTTTTAATTCCTAGGGAAGCAGTAAGGGTGTGCTCAGTTTTTCACACATGGCTTCTCCATTTTGGCTTTATTTTTTGTAAAATAAATAATGATATGGTGTAATATGTCATCTGTTGTTTTTCATCTGGGGTTGTATCTACCTAATTTTCAGACCTGCTAAGTACCAGATGATTTTTATTATGTCCTGATATGTAAAACCATAGAACTCAAAGAGGGTGTGCTTTCTTTTTCACATGACTGTAAGATAAACTGTGTAACTCACAGCAGCAAATTGCCACTAACAAGATGTCTACTGCATTACCTGATTGTGCAACAGGTGCACACCTAGTGATGCAACAGCACCTTGTTAGCTGGTGTGCTACACAGTTTAATTTAGGCATGTGTTAATCATGAACAGGATTCTGATCACTGTCATGCATCTGAAACCCATGGTGGTTCTAGAATGCCCCCCATTCAATGAACCACATGTGCAGTAAACTATTGCCCCCTGTATAATTGTTTATCTTATTCTACATTACCATGCGACATAATAACTAAGGTAGGGGAAATTAAAGAGAAAAGGAGGCACCCCCACAATGGAAAGCATCGAGCAACATCTTTCTGTGTCTAAAACAGATTTCTTTGAAGGGTTTAGAGCATCAAAATGTAACTTTTACACAGGTAAAAGAATAGCATAGCAGAGAAGGAGTGAAAAAATTGTGGAAGACAGAAGCCAACCAGATTGGGAGGGGAGATGTAGAATTTAAAGGGAGGGAGAAAGACCAACTTAGAGATGAGTCAAACATTGAAACAGAAATTATATGAATCACAACCACTGCAATCAAAGTGTCCAAATAAGGCATCCCATAAATATAGCCAAGGCAACACCTGCCATGTTCTGAACCAAGAAGGCGGCTCAGGAGGAAGCAGTTCACTGTGCATAGAAAACTAGAGCTGCAATGGCTCATTAGTGAAACTGTGTGAAACATTTTAGTTTGATGCGCACACACGGTGCCACCCGTAAATCCAGCTGTAGGTTGGAGGGGGAAGTTCTTTAGAACAACGACAACAATATCAAATAGCAAACACAGTCTTAGTAGAAACATTCCTCACACACACACACACACACACACACACACCTACACCTACGCAGAGCTGACCCAATGCATTTTGTTCAGTTGAGGAACAAAATGGCTCATCTTTCCACCCCATATAAAAAAGGCTGACTACACCAGCAGTTGAGTCTTGCTTCAGCACTAGCCACGGGACAGCCTCCATCAGCAAACTGGAAAGTGGCAGTGTGCAAGGCAGGCCCTTTTGCAAAAGTTCTCTCTCACACACATACACACATGCACGTTTCTCCATCACCTTGCTGCCTTTTCCCCAGTTTCCGCTGCCTGAGGCAACCCACCTAATGGTAGGACTGGCACAGCAAATGGGAGAAGGTACCTCTTCAAAGCAAATGCCTGTAATATAGGCATGTGTGGTTTCTTGATACAGGAAGTGGAAGTTTTGCTTCAGAATGCTTGCTTTTAATTGTATATTGGGTTCACCACTGAACCTGGATAAAGGCCAAATGTGATGCTCTTGGTGCAGAAAGTCTAAGGGCCATGGACAAGGAGATCCATTGGTTGAATGGCACTTAGGCTGGGAAAGCCACACTTGAGAAAGCTCAAAGGTCAAGCTCTCATCTGTGTTCCACCCAAAGTGGGGTGGGATATTTGGAGGTCATCCTTTGAACCCTAAGCCCCCTTATTACCCTACAGTGGGAACAACTATACCTGTCATGGAACTAGTGTAACTAACTCCTGCCTCTCCCTCTCTACCCACACACACACCCATGACTTTGGTTAATTAGCAGAGCTTTAGAAGTGCCAGAAGCTCCACCATGAAATATCTCCACTACCACCAGATCCTTCTGCTACATTACAATCCCATTTCCACTTCCTTTGAACTCTGATTAAAAACAACAGGATTTCCTTCTGAAAGGATAGGACACTCAGCATTGCACTGTTAATCAATTAATTTCTCTGTTAAGCAGCAAAAAACTGACCTGATTACCGGACAGAGATTTCTGTAATCTAGCAAAAGGCATAAGCATGTTCACCTCCTTGTATCGCAGAACCTTCTTTCCTTCCTATGATAAGACCTTACATGTGTGGAGTTGCCGACCAGACTTCCTCCTGCCACCAAGGCTCCTGATGACCTGGCTCCTTGCTATCTGTGCACAAGGCAGAACATGAAGGATACAGGACAGCCTTCTGTACACACACACAGGCCAAAAATCATACTGAGGTTTACTTAAGATTTGTGTCACTTGCTACGGCTAATTGCAGCTGTTTGACAAGGTGCAATTGACAGCTCTATCAGACTCATGACCAAGACATGCCTTGGCATCTCATCAGTTGGCTGCAATTAGCCATGACAAGTTATGCAAATCTTCCATTAATGCCAGAAAGGCTCTTGCCATAGATCCTTCCCATTGTTAGGGATGTGAAAATCTTTCAAGTCCTACCCAGGCATCATGATGACTTAAACTATAAAGAACTCTAACTGTGAGGGGGGATAGAGGCATGCACATAAGTCCCCCCCATTCCCACCCCACCTGGAAGTAAGGCAGACGTCTGCATGTTCAGCATGATGGTCTACAGAGGTATTGGTAAGCACCTTTAGCTGGATGTGCTGACAGTGCTCCTCTGATCCAGAGCCCTGAATTGCCAGGGCCTTCAATCACAAGGGCCCTGTAAGGCACATTTCTGCACCTATCAGACTGAGGTAACCAAAAGCTGGCTAAATCTGTGAGTAGAGCAGGAAAGTGTGGGCCGAGCTTATGTGTCTCATTTCCACTGTGTGTCTCAGAATCTGATCAGCATTCTTGCCCTATTCCAGTTCTGGATCAGGTTATGAGGCTTCACTCCGCCTCTTCCAGCACTGAAAATTTCAGTGCACATTTTGGTATGTCATTTCCTCTCAATGTGCCTTTTTTGTACACCTTTTTCTAGCATGTGCAGTTCTGCACATTTTTCTACAGTCTGTATTTCTGCCCATTCTACACATCCCCATCAAATATAATACATATTAACAAATATATTTTTAATATTTTCCCATTGCTTAATGCAGTAGCACCTACAACTTAACTGGTTTCCCAAAATGGTCTGTAAAGCAAGGAGTTGCAAATCAATCCACCCTTGGTCAATGTTAAAATAGGGGGTTGCTTCCCACAGGATTTTCCAAGCCTCAGTTGCGCCCTCCTCTCTTCACCCCTCCCCCTCCTCTGCCATTTTGTTTGCTCTTTCTGGCCTCTCTGCCACCCTCTCTTATCCCATTTGGATTCTGACCCCTTGCTTGGCCCTTCTGGCCTCCTCAGCTGCCTTCCCTCTTGCCACCTCCATACTACATGGTCTATCTTGCTCTTTCTGTACCATTCTGTTCCCCCTTCCTTCCTTCTTCTCTTGTTTTCCCGACATCTGTGTACCAGCCTCAAAACTCATGCACAACTGGGTGGGCATTGGGTAACAGAAATGTCCGCAACGGGGGTGGGTGGGCAGAGAGCAAGATTTGCAAGTTGGGGGATCTAGCATATACACGTTTTAGTCGATGAGAGATGCATGGTTTTGTTCATAAACTTTGGGGGCCTAAAATAGCACATATCTCAGAAATGTATGGATTTTTAAGACGAGAGGCATTTCATCTCATTGCCAGTCTTGGGAGATGAGGTATAGACATATGTTGCTACCTGCAAGGTGGCTGAGGTGGGTGGGAGCTTGGGGAAATTTCCACCCAAAAAGGATATGTCTTCCAGCTATGATTAGGGGTCACCGTTCAAATACTGACCCGACAGAGCTACAGAAAGAAGAGCTCCATCTTCACATGTGCTAAAAGCAAATCTTTTCTGTGAGGAAAGAATGAGCAGGGTGTCCTATATAAATTATTAAAGAAAAAGATTTGTCCTTTAGCCATCGGTATTCTGGAAAAGCAACATCACAGATCAGAAGCAAATCTTACAAACACTTTTAACTAAACTATTCCTTGTTTGCCTTCTTCGGGAGTGACTTTCTGCTTGTCCCATGAAAGGTTATTCACTCTGGCATTTATCTAAGTATCTACCAACATCACTAACAACTGAAGAATGACTGATCTGCAGAGCGAAAATATCAAGTCTCCCATATCAGAGAAGGAAAAGGACAATTTGTCATGGGTAACTGCGTGATTGGTTCACAAATACAAAGTCTGCAAGGTTAATACTTCTGTTCATAGCTTTCTTAGGCAAACATTCTCTTCAAAAGGTTGAGACAGCTGCCTACCATCATAACATACTAGAAAGCACAACAGAAGTGATTCAGGGTGCAACTACTCTGGAATAGGTACACCATTCCCTCCCAATATGCCTTCCTGTCCACATTTGACTTGATTGGCAGCCTGCATTATATTTGAAATCACCATAAGTGCTCACACAGGAGCTGTGGATTCCTTGGGAAGTTCACCATTCATACTGAATGTGATGCAAGTTGCATTCTAGCCCATAACCACCCTTCCTTCCTTCCTTCCTTCCTTCCTTCCTTCCTTCCTTCCTTCCTTCCTTCCTTCCTTCCTTCCTTCCTTCCTTCCTTCCTTCCTTCCTTCCTTCCTTCCTTCCTTCCTCTGGTCTCAACTCTGTTGACCCTTTTATGACTCACTGTGAAGCCACTATCTGATTTAAAGCTTCAGACTACAACATGTCTCAAAAATATTTCTGTAGAAAAATAACATTGAAAGGTACTTCACAGTCTAAGCATACAGAACATCAAAAGTCTGAACAATAATTTTGTAAAATACATCACAATTCACACGTCAGTATGATTCCATAACAGGGATCATCACCTTCCCCTTCCCATCCGGTATTCTTTCCCCTTACTTTCAAATAACACATGCAGGAATTCTCTTACCTCTGGTCACAATTTATTATGCAATTAGTTTAAAACCATATGCAACCAGTAGTCACCTAAACCGAATGCAGTTGCAAAAGAGACAGAACTGCATGTTGTTTATGTTCACAATGTCATCAAAAGCCAACATTAAACTTTAATTTAAAGTTTCCTATCCTCCCCACCAGTGGCATAGCGTGGGTTGCCAGCACCCGAAGCAAGGCAAGTATTGCACCCCCTAACCCAGAGAGCCAGACCAAAGGGCATGGCTAAATTCATTCATTCCCCCGACCTGCCCAGCTAATCCCCCTGTCTCATCCCTCCTGAGATCTTCATCCCCCTCCTGGTTTGCCCCATGGCAGGATATGGGGTACAGTGTGTGCACACAGGTGCACTCCCTCCCATCACGAGCTGGCCAGCCGACTTGACAGTTAGAAAGAACTGGCTGTCATCACCGCTGTGTCATGCTTGAGGAGTTCCTCCCGGCAAGTCTTGACGTGAGATGAGAGAGCCTGTGAGGAGAGGATTGTCTCTTCTCAAGGCTGCTCGGCCTGGACTCGGTGCCAGGACTGGCTGGAATTTGAATCCTGACCAGTGACTGAGGAGAAGGAGGGGGAGGACAGAGCTGGTGGCCGGGAGTGGGGTTTCCTTCCTCTTTGCCCTCTTCCTTCGTTCATCAGTCTTGGAGTGGGGTGCTGAGAGACTACCATGCACACTGGTAAGGAAGGAAAAAAGAGCCCTGTGCTTTTTTGGTGGCGGTGGGAACTACAACTCTCGTATTTATTATTAACACTTTATTTTATTTTTCTTTTGAAATTTTGCACCCCTAAGAATTTTGTGCCCAGGGCAACCAATCCTATGGGGGGCCCCACACTACAGCACTGCTCCTCACTTAAGTTCTGAAGCTCCCTAGAGATGCACTTTGACCTGAAGCAGCCTTTGGGAGTCTCAGGCTGTGGGGAGTGCCTCTTCAATATCTGAAAATAGGCAGCAGTGGTCCTGATCCTGGCATGGGGACCACCACCAGCAATTCTCTATGCTTTCCGGTCAGGGAGAAATATCTCAGGGTGAGCAGAAGCAGAAGACAGTTTGATTTTTGAGTGTATGGTAACCTTAAAAGCTAGGCTTAAATGGAACAGTGAAATTATCTCAGTAAGTCCAGCATCCTAAAGGTAACCAAATGTGGAACACCACCAGGAACATTGAAGGTTCAGGAATCCATCTTTCTTCATGTGGATCTGGTGGCTTGCTTGGCAAAATGGCTGTTGTGCCATTGTCTCCATTTAAGCTGTTACAGAATTGGCTGAGAGGAACTCTGAAGATTATGACTGCAGGCAGGAGTTACAGACTTCTTACAATATAACCACTGGCTATCTCAAGGAGAATATGTAGGCTTCTATACAGCACGTTTCTCTCTTGTGTAAAGAGTGCATTAAATCATACCATGGCATTCCTTCCATCTAAGGCATGGGTTCCCAACCTGTAGGTCATGACCGCAAGGGGGAGTGTCACAAACTAGTTCTTTGTGGGGGAGGTGCCTCTGTTGCTCTGGCCGTGTAATCCAAAATGGCAGAGTGTGAGGTGCAAGACAAAACCAGTGTCACTCTGGAGGGAGGGCATGGGGCTTGAGCCTTATGAGCCATATTAAGGAAAAGTGGCCATCGTTCCACCAAAGGGCCTGACTGCACCACTGCCTTTTCTGCTTTCTCACTCAACTCTTCCTTTCCAGTTTCCTTAAATACCGCCCAAGTTGGTAAAGTCTGATTCTTTGAGCTGTCATCAAAGAGGAGGGGGCAACAGCAGCAGCATCAGTTGTTGTCTGGGAAATATTGGACAGTTTGCTCTGGGAGGGAGGAATACCGGCTACTGGAAAAGTCAGACCTGCAGGTATACGTAGTCCCAAATTATTTTTATAGCTAGACATGCCAAATCTACCAGCAAAAAACAACTGATGGTGGGAGTGGTTGGGAGGGGGTTCAAATTACATAGGTAAAGGTAAAGGTTAAGGTTCCCCTTGACATTTAGTCCAGTTGTGTCCGACTCTAGGGGGCAGTGCTCATCCCCGTCTCCAAGCCATAGAGCCAGCGTTTGTCCATAGACAGTTTCCGTGGTCACGTGGCCAGCGCGACTAGACACGGAACACCGTTACCTTCCCACCGTGGTGGTACCTATTTATCTACTTGCATTTGCATGCTTTCGAACTGCTAGGTTGGCAGGAAATTACATGGCTGTTAATAAAAGGGGACACAACTGGAAAAAGGTTGGGAAACACTGGTCTAGGGAAGAAATTGCAGCAGTACCTCCTTTATGGTTGAAACAAGCCGCCTGGACAACATAAGGCTGCCTATCAAGGACAGCCTTTCAAGCTTCTACCTTGAGGATCTTGCTTTCAGCACAAGAGCAAGACACCAAGCGCCTTCTCTCCTCAATTATGGGTTGCCATAAGCACAATGAAGAACGGCAAAGAATCTTGTGGTGCCTTACGGACTAACAAATTCTATTTGGCAAACACTTTCACAAACTGAAGCTCAGTTCACCACATCCATGCACCTGATGAATTGGTCTGTAGACCATGAAAGCTTATGCCAAATAAAGCTTGTTAGTCCTTAAGGCACCACAAGATTCTCTGCTGCTTTTGATGCAATAGATGCCTACCTCTCGCAACCTATCTCATGCTTTCATTTTTAAAAAATATGCAACAAGAAGACAAAAATTATCATAGTTCTAGGTTTTGCACAATTGCACAAATGTAGAAAAAAACAGTCTTGCAAATGCAGAAATTCTTTCTGAGATAGACCCAAAAAAAACCCCAACAAAACCCTCTGTTTCACCATGAGTCCCCCCCTCCCCTTTTTTTCCCCTTTCTCATTTATTGTGCAGTGAAGAATCAGGTCGCAATTGATGTCCATCACTTTGGGTTGATGGATGTCTTCCATGCAGAACTGCTGAGGGAGTTTCCTTAGCACTGTGATTGGTGAGCGGTAAACCCATGTGTCTAGAAAGCTGGAGAGACTTCTTACCAAATGCATTCTTCTTACCCAGTGTAGAAGAGGCGTGGAGAAAATCCAACTCTCTAGATGTTCTGGATGACAATGCCCATAATCTCATACTATTGGCCATGTGGGATAGGGATGATGGGAATCATGGGCCAAAATACCTGGGGTAAAATGTTCTGTATTCAGACACCTTTAGTGACAGTCAAGGAAATAAAATTATGATTCTTGCTGGACCATCAAAAAGTTCTATCAGGTATCACAAAATAAGTTGTGTTCATCAATACAAGCAAGGATTGTACAAGTGGGAAACACTCCTTGCAAAGATTCAATCTATCCATGAAATTAATTGGGTATAAGAGACTTCCACTTACCACCTTGTGCTAGGACACCAACTATCTGGAATGTGCAGGGGGAAACGGCTGGATTAGGGAGAGAGCAGCCACATATAATCCTTAAACATGACACAGGGAAATTAACAATAACAACAAAATACAACAACATATTGTTGACCTCACCATTTCAATCTAAGATAAGGTTGCAGATTTCATAAAGCTAACAAAGGGAAAGCAGAAAAGCCTGTAGTTTTAAAATGGCTAAAAAAGCATTTCAGGACTATGGAGGTTGTAAAAATTGGCGTGGGAGGAGAGGAGTCTTAACGACAGATTACCGGATTGGGGGAAAACTCATTATGGTCCTTTTCTTTATTCAGGTTTTGCTTTTATAGGACAGAAAACAAATCCACTTGTCGATGGGATAGGCTTGGCATGATGTCCTGGCAAAAGGAAACAGGCAGCAGGAGAAGTAAAATGAGATTATTGCGTTCATAGGGGCATCCTGTTTTCAAACGTTGTGTTTCAAGTGCTTTGGATGAAAAGTGTCCTGGAGCAATTACCTCACTACATTTCCAACCGTGTTCCATCTATAGAACTGTGAGCAGAAGTTGGATAGATTTCTGTCCACTACGTTCCATGGAGAAAGACCACCTCCTAGAACAATCTGAACACCATATGGACAATCTGTGAGTCATTTGAAAGCTACAAATAAGCATTTATCATCATTCCAGTCCATTGCCACCCCAACTCCGCTGGTCTATCAGTCAGAATTCCAAAGATTTGTACACCTTTCCTGCTGTAATCGAACAAGTGCTTTCCTCTCCTCTATTATAATGCACCTCTTTGGCCTCCAGCCTGCCGGAGGACTCCAGGCTGTTTATGACAAATACATTAAGACAAAATGAAATGTGGCTAAATGAATGCATTTTAAAGTTCCATTCCCAATGTAAAATGTAAGAGCAAAAGCCCAGGCCATAGGATATGCTACTTACTTCCGGCACAGGGCAAGGGGAAGTAGGTTGGCTTCAACTCCCTCAGCAGTGAAAGGTTACCATTAGCTTCTGTCAGTCCCATTAGCTCCACATAAAGCATTCAGAGGGGTGATCAGTGCACTCTGGATTTTAGTCTGAACTTTACAGAGCCTATGTAAGGTGTGGAACCCCATTGCTAAATAGGTTCAATGCCTTGGATAGCTGCTTTACGCTTCCCACTAAAAGCTGAACCAGATCCACACACCCCAAATATGTCCACCAAATCACAGGGCCATTTCTGCTGTTAGCCAGAGTGAGGCAGTTACCTCAGGCAGCAGAGACCAGGAGATAGCAGCAACATATTGTGGGACAGACACGAAGATTGTGTGGCCTATCCTGTATCCTGTAGCCTAACCTGCTCCCTTCGATTGTAATGATGGATGCTGTCCTGTCTCCAGTGCTGAAGAAAGATTAAACTGGCAGTCAAGTAGGGCTTTGTACATAGATTGGGAAGGGTACCCTTCCGTTCTTTGCCAAAATATCGTGGACCACTCCCATCAACATACATGCCTCTCTCTGTGTCCAAAGCCTGTTTTTACATGTTCGGGAAACAGTGGCACTTGTTGTGTATTAATCATTTAATGGTTATCATATCTGTTATTTAAAAACTCCCTCTCCCTCCCCCCCTCTGTGTGTGTGTGTTTGTGTGTGTGTACATGTGTATCAATGGGATGTAAAATGTGTTTCGCTTTGGTTGCATCCTACCCCATACAGTTTAAGAGCATTACAATATAAATGGTGTGCCATTAGAAAAGCAGGCATCTGCGTGGTGTAAGTTCATAAAGTGTGACAAATCTTAAATGCGCCGTACTTTGACCAAAGACAGAAACATTTGTATCCTTCAAAGCCAAAATGGCTCATCATTTACTCAGGACAACAGTTAATCCATTTTCATTTCCTCCAGCAATTTTGCTTTTCTGTTTGGCTATTCTGCTCTGAAGTACCAACTTTGGAGGCTTAGGGTTTTCATTTCTGTGTGTTAACCCCCTTTTTATGGTTACGTTTCTCAACTCCAAAACTGCAGCCTCACTTCACAGGTGAATCTAAGCTCCTAGCTAATTATCCCTGCTGCTGAACAACCTAGTTGACAATGATATATAATTGCTTCTTGCACTTAAAGAGACAGGAGGTGTGATGCACCATTTTGCCTGGAGAATATTGTGGAGTCTCTTGAGGATTCCGTGTCTGCCTTAAATTTTCAAGTGGTAATTTACTAATTTCCAGCCTATTCCAGCTTTCTTTCCCTCTTGAACAAAAAGAATCCTCATGATCATTACCATCACCATGAAAAGCACTGTGCTCCTTTCCTTTGATCGTTTGGGTCGTTTTAAGGAACAGGAGGGTAGAGGACAACTAAGGCAAGGGAGGGAAGGAAGACGTTGTTCTCCAGGCTGGACATTCGGACTGCTCCGAATGAAGTAGAATCCAGACAGCAGACCTAGGAATCACCAAAACATTCAGCTGCTTATACCAGATATATGAGGTACGATATAAGCATTTGGATAACTAGTCTTAATAAATTAAAATAATCTATATGATTTATAATAAATTAATGTAGCAATTTTAATAAAGTGAAGTAAAAGTTTTTAAATTTTAGTTCTTTTAATTTTACAGTGGATTACACTGTATTTCAGTATTTATAACTTATTAGCCAGAACCCTGCTCCCATTAAATTAAATTTTGCAACTCACCGGGTCAAATTGCCACCAACTAACGAGGCTCTGGCCACGTTACAAGGCACTCCACCGACAGTGCAGCAGGCATACAGCTAGCATTGTGACTTCTGCCTCATTAGTCAGTGGCTGTTTCCTATGGTGAGTTATGCAGTTTAATTGATGCACAAATAAATCACCAATACAATGATCCTAAGCTACCTCCTGGGGAAAGGATTGTATATAATTTATATATATAGTTTTTTTTACGGTGTTTTAAAAACTGTGATTATTGTATTATTTTAGTTGTTGTGAGCTGCCTTGGTCCCCTATGGAGTGAAAGGCAGGATATAAATAAAATAAAATAGAAACCATGAAACAAAATCTACTCAGAGCAGAACAATGCCCTTGAGTCTGAATATAGAGCGTCAGCATGGTCAACAACTTGGACTTTAGAGGCACTTAACTGAGCAAGCAAGAAGGTGCAGGAACAGTGCCAAGAATGGATGGAAAAACCCTGGAACTCACTGTCCTTCCTACCATGTTTGGTCTGTACACCATTGACTTTATTCTGTAAACCATTGGTCCATGAGGGTTGATTGAGTGATGTTTCCTCATTAGGAGAGAGGTGGAAATCTCTGTGTGAGTAACATAGTCATCAGAGGTTGAGGAAGGAGGCCACAGACACATTCCCAGCTAAGCAGAAATGGTAAAAGAATGGGCATTGGAAAGAAAGTGAGTGAGTGAGAGGGCTGGAGGAGACAGAAGGAACACAGGGACAGTCCAAGGCATTTTGTTACCTGAAATGGAGAACAAGAGGGCATACAGGCCCACTGCAGAAAAAGAAGTCAACAGGACTGTCAGCTGAAGCTTTCCTCAGCATTGGTGATGGAATCGCATGCACCACTGCAGTTCAGGCAGCTAGCTACTGCTCCACACACAGCTTTTTTTTCCTCCAGCAAAGGGGAGTGGACCAGTTATTTAGGAGGAACACCTGAGGAGCTATTCCCACCACCCTCCAGCATGTGTTCCCTGAGATGGTTGTCTAGAGGTAGGACTGGCCCTGTGGCAACAGCTCCTTCTCATGTGGAAGAAGCGTATCAAAGTGGGTAGGAGAGAGAGGTGTGCATTACTTGAAGACTAGAAGCACTTCCCATTGGGACGGTTAAAAAATATAAAAGACAGAATATTGGGAAAGGAAAACAGAAATTAAAGGGACAAACAGACAGGAAGACACTGAGGTGGGTTTAGATTATGGAGGGCAACAAGGATTGGGATTTGAGTCACAGGCCTCGCTGTCAAGTCGGACTTGAGTCACACCGGGGACTCGACTCAGACTCAACTCAGGTATCTGTTTTCAGTGACTCAGACTTGACTCGCAACTCAGAAACCACCCACCTCTGCCTTTCATCTGGGGGGAAAAAGCTTGTTTTTAATAGGGACTCAGACTTGGGACTTGGACCCAAAGACTTGCCAACATCCCTGGAGGGCATACTGATTGGTGCCTGCCCTGCCCTGTGTCCTCCAGTATAGACCTAACATGAGAAACCTTTGCATGTCATATCACAAGAATGAATAGAGAAGCTGGCTTTAAAGTAATTTAATTTGTCCTGAAAGGAGAGGATGTGTTCCATTCAAGCTTGATGTTCACTGAGTGCTACGGATGATTCTGAAAGGTTTAATGTGAGCTGAGAAATGCATGCAAGACATACTGGAACCTAAGTTATTAACTAGCTTCTCTGAATAAACAGATCTGTCTGGTTTCATCTAGCTTCTGCTCAATCCTCTTCAGTTTCTTAATTTCGTATAGTATTTCTCCCTTCCTCCATTTTTTCAGTATCTTAATTTTATGCTCTCACTGCTCCAGTGAAGCAATAAAAACTTTACATCAGGAGATAAAAGCAGCTGTACTAAATTCATGTGCACTCTCCAAGTGGCAGGGAAATTTGCCATCACTTTCCCTTCCCAGATAACATTAAAACAATATTATTTCCACTGCACAAAGACTCTGTGGGGTTGGACTCCGAAAGATAGAGGGTGTTAGGCCAAGTTTTCCATCTGGTTTGTGGGGGGGGGGGGGGGAAGAGAGAAGATGACAAACCAGTGAAGTAGAAATACCTGCTAATTGACTTCTTGAGAAAGATACTTCAAAAAGTGGAGGAAGTACAGAGTAAGACAGAGTTCCTCAGTGAGTGAGAAATATAAGGCTTTAGAGTAAAAATTGGACCCCAGGAGCTTGTCCCTCCATGCTGTACAAGACAGAAGACCTGA
Organism: Intellagama lesueurii; assembly: GCA_037013535.1. NCBI lineage: Eukaryota > Metazoa > Chordata > Lepidosauria > Squamata > Agamidae > Intellagama > Intellagama lesueurii. Next base: position 216,552,047 of record JBAJHW010000001.1, on the reverse strand, counting down.
AATTGGAAAATAACATCCCTTGAACAAGATTTATGATCTGCCCCAGCATTTTCCAGCCAGAGTGTGAAACCGAAAGACAAAGAGACCGAGATGCTACACTACAGTTTCTAAACATTTGTAATTGAGTTCTCTTGAATCCACTCCTATTGTGACCACGGCCGCACCGATAGCTGCGCATCGGTTATCATCGTAGGTCTGTCTGAAGTGTTGTCTCTTGGGGCACAGGGATTTCATAAAAGAATAGCATTGATCCTCAGAGCTCAGGATCTCTCTCAAGCCTGGCCCACAGTAACCCTCAGAATCCGTAAACGTCGTGCTCTTCGGCTGGGTAGGGGCAGGAGGAGTGTTTGCTGAGCCTAGACTTCCACTGAGATTAGAAAGGGAAGCCAGAGAGAGGCAGTGAAAGAGTTGAGATGGTAGGAGTTTTTTTCATGTTCATTTTGCTTTATGTTTTTGCTTTTGGTGTTCTGCAGTTAGGAATTTATGCTAATAATTCTCATTACATCTGTATCAGATGAGGACTGCATTTAGTATTCCACGTGCGAAATGGCCCATGTTTATAAAATTACAGTAAACTCTGTCCTTTATAACTTGGAAGACACTAAATCAACAATCATGCCTCAAAAAGCAGCACAACTACATTTCCACAGCTTCGGATTTGATTTCAAGCCTTTCGGTGTCCCCTATTTAATTATTTCAAGGTGTGGCTAGAAGGGACGCTTCTACTTCTTAAACATTCTCATTTATTTATTTATTTACAAGAATGCCACAAGAACTGCTCAGTGGTTTAGATCTCTGGCTGCAGAGCCAGAGGTTGGGAGTTCAACTCCCCCACTGGGCCTCCTCAACAGGGGCTGGACTCAATGATCCAAAGGTTGTCTTCCCGTTCTACGGTTCTAAGATGATGATGACCATTATTATCATGATCATTATTATTGTTATTTAATTTTCCCAGAAAAATGTGAGAATGCAGAATACTGAAAGACATGAGTCAGTTAAGGAGTTTTGTGTTTGTCACAATACAATGGATAACAGGTTTGCTGTGTGAGTTGCGTGATTCAATTCACACATGCAATTTATCCCTTAATATTCCAGAAAATCAGGTTGTAGTACAATCTGGGTGAGAAAAATGTTAGAATATGGCACGACTGACAATTGTTCGGCAGTGAAGAAAGAAACTGTTCTCTTATATTGCATAGATACCTCGTATCTGTCATCTAAGTGAAGCTTTAGTAAATTAACTTTTAAAAAAACGTCATCGCACTGGTAGAGAAAGTATGTAGGGTATTCAGGCATTCTGAGGCACACATTAAGGAAGTATGAAATTCCCTACAGGCTTTTCATGTAAAATATTCACAGATATTAGAAACGAGAGATCCAGTGCCATAATCCATCATATGGATCAACATTACTTTCCACCACACTCTATTCTTCCACAAATACTAGCAAAAACCATTGGAGTTGGCTTTGTTTGAGCAGCCTCCATTTTGTTTCCTTTCTTCACCTCTCACTTGCGTTCTTGTTCTGTCCTGGGAAGGCATCAGCTTATAAGACGTTGTCTACAATCCTCCTGTGCCATTCTGCCAGGCACAAACGGTGACGATGCCATGACCCAGCAATGTTAACCTTTTACTTTCATTTGACTGAACGCTTCCCGTTTGCCTGAGGGAAGCCTTTGGGAGCCTAGGGACTGGGGTAGGGACGGAGCCTTTATTAATTAATGGTTTATTTACTTAAAATACAGTATTTATAACCCACCTTTCTCCTCAGGAGGACCCAAGGAGGCTAATACCATGCCATGAAAATAACTTTTATTTATGCACTTGTTGCAAAGTAACTGGCAGGGGTAGCAGCTGTGTCAGTCAGCAAGCCGCCATGTCAAAGGCAGGGCTGAGGGTCTTGAAGAAGAAGGATCTTCTTCACTCACCTGGGATCATGGTTCCACCGAGGTGAGATTCATCATTCAGTCGGCCAATGGTTCCTGAACTGAGGGCCCCAGTTGTTCCCGGACTGCAATTTTCAGAAGCCTTGATCGTTAGTTATGCTGACGGGGAATTCTTGGAATTGTCTTTCAAGAACCAGCAGCAGCCCAAGTTTGGGAATCACTGCAAGCAGGCCTTCCTGCTGTTACGCCCCGTCACTGTGGTCCAAGGTATTCTACATAGAAAGCAACGTAGGGGACTTAAGACAGGACAGGAGGACTGGAGAGCCAAGGAAGTATACCAGAAAGAGATGGACAAGCACAGAGCAAAACTGAATTTATACTCCTATTCAGCCACAAAGTTGCTGAAATTCAGCAGTGTAACATACACTGTGTAAGACTGACAACTTCATCAGCCATGGTGGGGGTGTTGGCTTGAAATTAATATTTGGAATTAAACATTACTGAGCATCCTCCCCCTGCAGATCCGGAGGCTTCCTTGTGATCCCTTTCATCCTGTGGAGACCACTAGGGACTGCTGGATGCGGGGCGGGGTGTGTGCCTTTAATTTCCAAAAATTGCTGCCACCAGTTAAAATCATTCTGAGGACAGCGATTTTTTGAAATTAAAGACCCAACAGGTTTCCCATGACAAAAGGAATCCCAAAGGAACTCAGGGAGCTTTGGGGGGGGGGGGGGGAATCAGAAATGTTTAATTTCCAAAAAAGTGCCACAGCTGATTACGCCACCAGTCTTACATGGAGTAAGCTATGCTCCTGCATTTCAACCTTCCGGATGGATCCATCAGTCTGTTTCTGGACTGTGTCACTTTTACGGATAATTCTTTCCTACGTATCCTTCATTTCTATGGAATGGATAGAATCACTGTGAGGAGGGAAATACCTTAACAGCAGTATCTGAAATCCAAAATTTAAGTAATGTTCTCTTTAGATTTTTTTTTTTTAAAGGAGGAGAATGTAATTTAACGGGAAAGGAACAAAACACATACATTGCTTCTCGCTCACTCACTTATCATTTAGAAAGTGCCATCAAGGTGACAAAGATGATGACAAGAATGTCCCTCAGAAGCTTCAATTTCAACACAAGGGAGAGAAAAATACTGTTGCATTTTCCTTCCTGCTAATGAATCTCCCTGTGCGGTGCAAAAACCCAGAAATGTGGCACAGGAATTAAAGTCCCACCGTAACCAGGGCCAGACTGATTTCTCTGTGACGTCTCTTACCCTCTTTTTCTCAGGAAGCTCAATGTGAGGCACAGAGCGCTCCTCTTTTCCCTTTGTCCCCACAATACTGTGAAGGACCTATGACTGGAAAAGAAAGACAGAGCCAAGATCACCTACGGAATTTATGATTCGGTGGCCATTTGAACTTGCCCCATCCAGGTCTCAGTCCAGCACACTAACCACGACACCACACTAGCCCTCCAGAAGGTGGTTATGGAGGGAAGACCAGCAACGCAAAGCCTGAGCTGCCAAAGTTAGCTTACTTTTGTTGTTGTTGTTTAGTCGTTTAGTCGTGTCCGACTCTTCGTGACCCCATGGACCAGAGCACGCCAGGCCCTCCTGTCTTCCACTGCCTCCTGAAGTTGGGTCAAATTCATGTTGGTAGCTTCGATGACACTGTCCAACCATCTCATCCTCTGTCGTCCCCTTCTCCTCTTGCCTTCACACTTTCCCAACATCAGGGTCTTTTCCAGGGAGTCTTCTCTTCTCATGAGATGGCCAAAGTATTGGAGCCTCAGCTTCAGGATCTGTCCTTCCAGTGAACACTCGGGGTTGATTTCCTTCAAAATGGATAGGTTTGTTCTCCTTGCAGTCCAGGGGACTCTCAAGAGTCTCCTCCAGCACCACAATTCAAAAGCATCAATTCTTCGGCGGTCAGCCTTCTTTATGGTCCAGCTCTCACTTCCATACATCACTACTGGAAAAACCATAGCTTTGACTATGCGGACCTTTGTCGGCAAGGTGATGTCTCTGCTTTTTAAGATGCTGTCTAGGTTTGTCATCGCTTTCCTCCCAAGAAGCAGGTGTCTTTTAATTTCGTGGCTCCTGTCGCCATCTGCAGTGATCGTGGAGCCCAGGAAGGTAAACTCTGTCACTGCCTCCATATCTTCCCCTTCTATTTGCCAGGAGGTGATGGGACCAGTGGCCATGATCTTCGTTTTTTTGATGTTGAGCTTCAGACCATTTTTTGCGCTCTCCTCTTTCACCCTCATTAAGAGGTTCTTTAATTCCTCACTTTCTGCCATCAGAGTGGTATCATCTGCATATCGGAGGTTGTTGATATTTCTTCCGGCAATCTTAATTCCGGTTTGGGATTCCTCCAGTCCACCCTTTCGCATGATGTATTCTGCATATAAGTTAAATAAGCAGGGGGACAATATACATCCTTGTCGTACTCCTTTCCCAATTTTGAACCAATCAGTTGTTCCATATCCCGTTCTAACTGTTGCTTCCTGTCCCCCATTTCTCAGGAGATAGATAAGGTGGTCAGGCACTCCCATTTCTTTAAGGACTTGCCATAGTTTGCTGTGGTCCACACAGTCAAAGGCTTTTGCATAGTCAATGAAGCAGAAGTAGATGTTTTTCTGGAACTCTCTAGCTTTCTCCATAATCCAGCGCATGTTAGCAATTTGGTCTCTAGTTCCTCTGCCCCTTCGAAATCCAGCTTGTACTTGGGGGAGTTCTCGGTCCACATACTGCTGAAGCCTGCCTTGGAGGATTTTGAGCATAACCTTGCTAGCGTGTGGAACGAGTGCAATTGTACGGTAGTTGGAGCATTCTTTAGCACTTCCCTTCTTTGGGATTGGGATGTAGACTGATCTTTTCCAATCCTCTGGCCACTGCTGAGTTTTCCAAACTCGCTGGCATATTGAGTGTAGCACCTTAACAGCGTCATCTTTTAAGATTTTAAATAGTTCAACAGGAATGCCATCACCTCCACTGGCCTTGTTGTTAGCCATGCTTTCTAAGGCCCACTTGACTTCACTCTCCAGGATGTCCGGCTCAAGGTCAGCAACGACACTATCTGGGTTGTCCGGGACATCCAGATCTTTCTGGTATAATTCCTCTGTGTATTCTTGCCACCTCTTCTTGATGTCTTCTGCTTCTGTAAGGTCCCTACCATTTTTGTCCTTTATCATGTCCATCTTTGCACAAAATGTTCCTTTAATATCTCCAATTTTCTTGAACAGATCTCTGGTTTTTCCCTTTCTATTGTTTTCCTCTATATCTTTGCATTGTTCATTTAAGAAGGCCCTCTTGTCTCTCCTTGCTATTCTTTGGAAGTCCGCATTCAATTTTCTGTAACTTTCCCTATCTCCCTTGCATTTTGTTTCCCTTCTCTTCTCTGCTGTTTGTAAGGCCTCGTTGGACAGCCACTTTGCTTTCTTGCATTTCCTTTTCTTTGGGATGGTTTTTGTTGCTGCCTTCTCTACAATGTTACGAGCCTCCATCCATAGTTCTTCAGGCACTCTGTCCACCAAATCTAGTTCCTTAAATCTGTTCTTCATTTCCACTGTGTACTCATAAGGGATTTGGTTTAGATTATACCTGGCTAGCCCAGTGGTTTTTCCTACTTTCTTCAGTTTAAGCTTGAATTTTGCTATAAGAAGCTGATGGTCAGAGCCACAATCAGCTCCAGGTCTTGTTTTTGCTGACTGTATAGAGCTTCTCCATCTTTGGCTGCAGAGAATATAATCAATCTGATTTCGGTATTGCCCATCTGGTGATGTCCATGTGTAGAGTCGCCTCTTGTGTTGTTGGAAAAGAGTGTTTGTGATGACCAGCTTGTTCTCTTGACAAAACTCTATTAGCCTTTGCCCTGCTTCGTTTTGAACTCCAAGGCCAAACTTACCTGTTGTTCCTTTTATCTCTTGACTACCTACTTTAGCATTCCAGTCCCCTAGAATGAGAAGAACATCTTTCTTTGGTGTCAGTTCTAGAAGGTGTTGTAGGTCTTCATAGAATTGGTCAATTTCAGCCTCTTCAGCATGGGTGGTTGGTGCATAAACTTGGATTACTGTGATGTTGAAAGGTCTGCCTTGGATTCGTATTTAAATCATTCTATCATTTTTGAGATTGTATCCCAGTACAGCTTTCCCCACTCTTTTGTTGACTATGAGGGCTACTCCATTTCTTCTATGGGATTCTTGCCCACAATAGTAGATATGGTAATCGTCTGAATTGAATTCGCCCATTCCCGTCCATTTTAGTTCACTGACGCCCAGGATGTCAATGTTGATTCTTGCCATCTCCTGTTTGACCACATCCAACTTACCAAGGTTCATAGATCTTACATTCCAGGTTCCTATGCAGTATTCTTCTTTGCAGCATCGGACTTTCCTTTCACTTCCAGGCATGTCCACAGCTGAGCGTCCTTTTGGCTTTGGCCCAACCACTTCATTAGCTCTGGAGCTACTTGTACTTGTCCTCCGCTCTTCCTCAGTAGCATGTTGGACGCCTTCCGACCTGAGGGGCCCATCTTCCAGCATCATATCTTTAGCCTTTTGTTTCTGTTCATGGGGTTTTCTTGGCAAAGATACTGGAGTGGCTTGCCAGTTCCTGCTCCAGGTGGATCGTGTTTAGTCAGAACTCTCCACTATGACCTGTCCGTCTTGGGTGTCCCTGCACAGCATAGCCCATAGCTTCTCTGAATTACTCAAGCCCCTTCGCCACGACAAGGCAGCAATCCGTGAAGGGGATTAGCTTACTAGAGCTGACAAATCTAAGGGCACCCGCTGGGGCCTCAGGAATTGCTATGTTGCTCCAGTTCTACAGATCTGGTGACCAAGGTGTGTAGCACTGGAGGAATAAGAGGGTCTCTAGGCATTCCCAGCTGGCACTGGGAAGGATGATGGTCTTACCAGTTCTGCACAAAGTTGTTTTTCTATTTGTTGTGTCTGGTGCAACGTCTGTGCAGCAAAATGCTCATGACAATGGGAGGGGACTGGGGCACAAACCAGTGGGGTGCCTGCACTCGGACTCATCTAACATTGCCCCTGAAAGCGCAAGGGCCCCAACTCAGTGGTATCACTAAAGCCTGCTCTATGAGTGCACAAGCCTCCCGTTTGGGTCCTGGTGCTGACATTTCAGGCAGCAAGAAGTTCCTGACCTGGCAACCCCAGCTCTCACATATGTGTTGAGATCTTCTTTATTGTACCATGCTCAACGTTTTCCTAGGCTTCTCCACTACAACTCACTTTGTCCCCCGAAAAAGGTATATAGCAGGGGTCCCCAACCCCCGGTCCGTGGCCCGGTGCCGGTCCATGGGCTTCCTGGAACTGGGCAGCGCATATGGATCTCCGTCCCCCCCCCCCGCACACACAGTGGGCGTGTTGCGCTTGTGGAGGGGTGTGTCACGCTCGCGCGCATGTGCGCAAGCGTGACATGCCCACCTGCAAGCGTGACACGCCCCTCCACAAGCTCAACACGCCCCCGCGCGTGTAATGATTGTAATGATTGCACGGGTCCATCGTGTAATATCAAAAAAGATATGCAGAAGCATATAGATACCCTGTTTCCCCGAAAATAAGACCTAACCTGAAAATAAGCCCTAGTAGGATTTTTCAGGATGCTCGTAATATAAGCCCTACCCCAAAAATAAGCCCTGGTTAAGTGAAACCCCGCCCTCCACCATTGTGCAGCAACCCGAAGAAGATGACATGACTGTATTTGAATAAACGTAGATTGTTGTACATGAAAAAAATAAAACATCCCCTGAAAATAAGCCCTAATGCGTTTTTTGGAGCAAAAATTGATATAAGACCCTGTCTTATTTTCGGGGGAAACAGGGTACTCAAGAAATAGAGCAAATTCTATCAGCCTACTTAACAGAATATGTTTCTTTAATAGCATATAAGCCACATGCCACAATGTAAAACCAATTAAAACCATGATAGACATACTTTTGTTGTTTTTGTTACATGCTGCCAAGTTACCTTCAACTGATGGCAACCCTACGAATGAGAAATCTCCAAAATGTCTTGTCCTCGGCAGCCTTGCTCAGGTGTTGTAAACTCAAGCCTGTGGCTTCCTTTAGAGTGTCAATCCATCCCATATTTGGTCTTCCTCTTTTCCTGCTATCTTCAACCTTTCCTAGCATTATTGCCTTTTCCAGAGAATCTTGCCTTCTCATGCTGTGCCCACAGTAAGACAACCTCAGTTTCAAAATGTTTGCCTCCAGAGATAGTTCAGGCTTGATTTGTTGTAGGATCAACTTGTTTGTCTTTCTAGTAGTCCCCAGTATCTGCAAGGCTCTCGTACAGCGCCATATTTCAAATGAACCATTTTTCCCCCTTTTTCTTATCAGCCTTCTTCACTGTCCAGCTTTCAAACCTATACATAGTGATTGGGAATACAAGAGTACAAATGATCTTGGCCTTGGTCTCCAGTGCACTTTGCACTTGATCTTTTCTAATTTCTTCATTGCTGTCTGAGTCTCATCTTCTTGAGACTGTAGATCAATGATTGAACCAAGGTATACTAAATCTTTAACAACTTCAGTTTCTTCACTGTTGGCATTAAAGCTGTGTTGTTCTTCAGTAGTCATGATCTTTGTCTTCTTGATGTTCAGCTGCAGTCCTTCCTTTTCCACTTTCCCCAGAGGTGGTTTCCCATCATTGCTGCTTTCTGTCAGTATGATGGTGTCATCTGCATATTTTAAATTACTGATGTTTCTTTCACCATCGCTCACTCCTTCATCTGAATCTAGTCCAGCTTTCCATACTTTTACAGGAAGATAATTATTGGAAACACAGAGAACACTGAACTATCATTGTGAATTTCCTCTCATCGTGTTTACATTCAGGAAGATATGAAAAAGGAAACAGGACATTAAATTAATGAGTTGTTCTTTTATATTGTATTAAACACAGCATTAGACAGAAAAATAAATAGGGATTAATTTATTGTCAAGGTTTTAACTAGCATAGGTTGGTGAGAAAGAAGATGGAAGCCACTGAAGTTTCTTGAATTAATCTAAAACTTACCAAAACTGCATGGGAATAAACCTTATTGAAGTCAACAGGGCTTGATGCTGAGTGGACCTCTAGAGTTTTGCTATATTGGAGAACACGTGGGAAATATAAACGTGGGAATTATAAACTGGAATTTAATTAACCTTCTGGAACAAAGGATTTGGACAAAACATATCCAGATGCTGATAAATGTGCACGGGTTGATTTATGCGGGGGAGGGATTTGGGAAGGTTCCAATGCTATTTGTTTGGAGGGAAGTCCCACTGCACTCACAGGGATTTAATTTCTGAATAAACATGAATGGATTTGCACTACAAGGCTTCACATTTTTGTTCTGATTATTCATGTGTGTATGGAAAATGTTAAATATTGTTGTGATCCCTCATGTATTTTTCACACTATCAGCGAGGATACAAACATATTGCCAAGCTTATCTGAGTGTCTAATGTGTTTGTTTTTTTCTTAGTCTTTTATTGATGATATGATACAAACGCTGCATTTAGTCTACAGCCTGGACCTGTTTTATGTTTACGCCGGATGAGAGGCAAGACCCACGAAAAATGTAATTTCTGCCCAACTCAGCCACACTGAATCAGGTCTTCTGTGCTCCTGACTTGAAAATGACTACATCAGTCTAAATCAACTTTGTAGAAGATTTGCATTAGATCCATATAATATATTCATGCACTGAATAATGTATTGCAGCCTTTAATAGTCTCTTCCTCGTTTTAAGGGTAATCGTATAAACTAGTGGTGTTCCTTTTAATGGCAGATTGAAAGCTATTTCCTTGATGCTTACTTTACATAGTTTCCTAATTAAGGTATACTAAAATGCATTTTTGGACCTGAAGAAAGCCGTTTCTTTCCAGCAATCTGCGTTTATAAAATGGATTAGCTCATTTCAATCAAACACAACCCCTAATTTAAAAACGTTGTTGGCCCAGAATATAATCATAAAAAGATCTCACAATGAGGAGTGTGATGCAAACAAATCCTTAAGGTGATATTTTGGAATTAAGAAACTTCAATCCTCATTTTCTCTCCCCCCCCCCCCACTTTCTTTTCCTTTCCTTTTTTGGCCTGTGAAAGAAGCAGCATGGTTCAGCAGAATGAGCAACGTTTTCAGACAGAATTCCAGTGATTGGTGTTAAAACATCATTTTCATTTGAAAATTGTGTACGGAAGCACCGATAATGGGAAAACAAAGTGGGGCATCTCTGTGTTCTGTCTCTGGAAAACATCTACAAGCAGAGACTGCCCCAGAAAAAAAAAAATCAGGCAGACGTTATTCACATGAGAAGAGCCCTATAGATTAAGACCAGAAGTCCATCTAGTCGAAGAACCATGCTCCAGAAATCAAAAGTGGGGGAAGAAGATTATAACCTTCTCTTGCTATGGCTTCTCAGCAACTAGCATTCTGTAGCCTACTCTTATTGACCAGGGTGCTCCCACATATAGGATGAGGCAGAATTTGGAAAAGTTCCTTTTTTTGGACTAGAAGACGGTGAGAGCAACACCTCTGTTGTCCCCAGCAGGCCATCGACCTCATCCCTGCAATGCCTGGAGGACGACTCAAGGGCCTTGGCAGCGGGGCAGCTTGGGGACCCCGAAAGTGGGGCAAAAGACCTAGGTGGGAGCAAGGAGGAAGATGAACCCCAGCTGGGGCAGAATGGTGGTGGGAGCCATGCTTAAAGAGAGAGGAAGAGGTATGAGGGAGGGGGAGTGTTATTGCCATGGTCTGAGACGGGTCGGAAGGTTGGTCACAGGCTTGGGAAGAGCCACCCCTCCATCTTCTGTGCTCTGAGAGAGAGCTGGCCTCTACTGCTTCAAGACCCCTGGATCTGGGGGTGGGTCAGCTTTGCCTTGGACAGGGGCTGGGGAGGAGGGGAGGGGAGCACCCATTTCCCCCCTGCCTGGAGGTTTATGACGGCTGTCAGACTGTCTTGATGAGCTCTGACCACGGAGGCCCACACTCTACGTGATCCAAGCACAATGTCCAGGCACTGGATACAGAAGCCGCAACCTCAGCTGCTGCTCCTGGGATGGCCTGGGCATAGGGGATGAGCAGCTTTAGGGGGAGGATCCTCGTCAGCCTGGCACTACTGGCCTTTACTGAGGGGTGTTGGGTGGCTGGGGCCAAGGCTTAAAACTTGACCCCAGCTCTGTACTTGGGACAATAGAGGGCTAGTGACTGTGACTAAACCTCAGGCACAGACACTGGGCAATGCAGGACTAGTAAGGGAATCGAAGCCCCTCTAGGAACTTGGGAGGGGGGGCAGGAATCAACTTGATGCCATAACCCACTTCTTCTCTGTTCAAATAAAGGCAAGTTACAATCAGCCTGAATGTCCAGAGTCTATGGTTGAGGACACCCGTCTGGCTACCCAGTTAGGGGGTAGCAGTGCTCACAGAAACCCCAAATTTTCCAGCCAGAACGGCCCCCTGCTCAGCATGGCCACCAGATGTTTTAGTCCAAAAAAGGTAACTTTTCAAAGTTCTGCTTTTTCCTAGATGGTAGGTGGATTTGGGGAACTGCAGTCCACAAAAGTAACTTTTCCTAGTTCTAGGACAAGATAGAGGGCTGTATTGATTACAAACCCCAGATCTTGGGACACTTTGCTTTGCAACAACATATGGTTCCTTCTGATCATTTCTCACTTGTTGTTGAAGTCTTTTATTCCAGCAGCTTTTGGTTCTGTGGTACAGACTGTGGGTTGGGTCCATGGGCACTCCTACATTGAGAGCATTCACGGAAGTCAGTGAGATCTACATTACCCTTGGCTAATCTAAACCCCACTGATTTCAGTGGGCCTGTGCTCCCTACGACCAAGTAAGAACCCATACACCCACCGAAAATATTTGGTATCTTTCATTGTTTTTATAAGACTGCACATTTTTAAAATTATAAATGGGCAGAACTGAGCATCTCCTCAGAAAGGGTGTGATCTTGTGTGTAATCAATTATATTATCTGTAATGAGATAAAGCAAGAATGACTGATCGCCTTGGCTTCCACCTTAACAATAGAATCTCGTTTTTGTAAGCTGCATTGTAGTACAGTATGTGAGTTTGCAGTAATGGTTTTATATTTTCTTTGGGTCTGTAGCACTCAATTAAGTTGCTCAGGAGCAAGAGAGCCAAGTTATTTTGTCACCTGAGGTGATAAACATTTCTGGTTTCCTGCTATCTCAAACTGTTACCCCCCTTGGGTTATGGCAGACCAGGGCCCCCATTACTATAACAAGAGTGGTGGGTAACTGGTGACTCTCTAGCTATTATTGGATTGCAGCTCCCATCATCCCTTACCACTGGCTATCACATCCACCATAAAGGAGAATGGGGCTAGCCCTGCCTTGAACTCATGTGTTTGGTCAATAGGAATATGGCTTCCTTTTTCTCCATAAGGTGAATTTGATTTGCACCCTTTGGAACTGGAGCAGTACTTCTTCTGAGCAAGTGGTGAAGCCCCCAGACACTTGCAGTCACACATTACTAGCTGCCCAAGTCTGTGAAATACTCAGAATGAGAGTGTTTTGCAGCTGATCATTTTGAAGAAAGATGACATTCATGTGTTGTAAAGTTTTCTCACTTCTTTGCTTGCCATGTTTTCCAGTTTTGTTAGGAAAGAAGCTAGAAGGATAAGAAACTTGTTTATTATATTACAAGGCCTGTGCACTGAACTAGATTAAGGAGTGGATTACTTTGGAGGATCTAAGACTCTTAAAATTGGAAGGGCATGAATTAAGATTAGGCTGGCATGCATATATATGGCACAACAAGGTCAAAGATCAAACTCACTTTTCTGATCACATTGTAAGGAGAGCTCTATACCAGGTTTGGCAAAAATTTCAGGGGCAAGTATTCAAAAAAATCCCGATATGGGTAGCGCCTCTGGAAGCTTTTACACAACCTTCTTTGATCTAAAAAGAAATCAGATATATGTATAAAGAGCTTTTAACAAAAGATCAACAATTAAAAATATACATGAGTTGAAGGAAATGGGTCTACCAACGGACTGGTGGTCAATGTTGAAATTAGAATCAAGGTTTAAGAAAGATAAAATAATGGGTTTTTATGAGGGGAAGGTACAGGTGGATGATTTAGGGATTTATACCAGTGAAAAAATTATACAAAAAATGTATACTTTTTTGTTAGAGTATACCTTAGAATACGACAGGGTGAAAGCAGCGATGATCAAATGGGCACAAAATTTTGGCTATACTATAGATATAGATGATTGGACACGAATGTGGAATGACAACTATAAATGGATTAAGCCAGTAAACTTGAGAGAAAATGTCTTAAATATGTTTTATAGATGGCATCTCACACCTGTAAAATTGGCAAAAATGGCGTCGGGGGCTAGCAACTCCTGTTGGAAGTGTGTTAAGCAACCTGGGACTTTTTTTTCATATGTGGTGGACATGTGATAAAGTAAAAAGATTCTGGAGACAGGTAAAAGATATTACGCAAGGAATTATACAACAGAAAATAGCCTTTAAACCAGAAATGTTTTTACTCAACGTAATGCCAGAAATTGTTGAAAAAAAATTAAATATATGCTGATACACATATTTACAGCTGCAAGGCTGATTTGGGCTCAAAAATGGAAAAATCAGGAGAACCCGAAGGTTGAGGAACTGATTTAAAAATTACTGGATAATGCAGAAATGGATAGCCTTTCAGAAGCGTTACGTGAGAACCTGAGAACATATGTTAAAGAAAGCCGGAAAATGTTCTATGACTGGGCCCAGAAACAAGTATGAGCAGAAAATATAGCATTTGTTATGGATTTTAATACTGTGACACAGCCATAGAGTCAAGATTATACTGTATTATTGTAACCACTAGGTTATATATTGTATTATATATTGTAACCACTAGGTTCTTTTGTCTTGTTTCTCTCTCTTTTTTTCCTTCTTTTCCCCTATGTTTGTTTTTTATGAGTGTTGTTTATGATTGTTATGTGATGTTAAAAAAAAAGCAAAAAAAAAAAAAAGAAACTATAAGAGGAAGATACTGATTTATACTATGCTATGCCCATCCATGTCATACTTTGGGAATATCATGAGAAGATAGAACTTCATGGAAAAGACAATAATGCTAGGAAAAGCTGAAGGCAGCAGAAAAAGAGGAAGACTAAATACAAGATGGACTGACTCCATAAAGGAACCACAGCCTTGAGTATGGAAGCACTGAGCAGGGATCTTAATGACAGGGCATTTCCGTGGGGGGGGGGGGGTTACTCATAGGATTGCCATAGGTTGGAGGCAAATTAATGGCACGTAACAACAAATAACCACCAATTTGTAATATGTGTGTTTCTGTGCTTATTTTTGAATGATTCAACACATACTACTAGTAAGTCTGGAAAGACATTCAGAAGCTTCAGCCATAAGAACAGCCACTAAATTATCATTAAGTGCAACTTGCAATAAAATGTTGCAGTGTTAGTGCTCCTGTTCGCGTCTAGCTGGCTGGCTGGTAGGAACATTTCTGTTCCTATCTCTCCCACCATGCTTTTCCTATTTTTGTTTTCCCCTTTTTACAGCCAGTCCACACTCTGTGGCCATTGGGCATGTTCATTCCTCACGGAATTGCTTCCTTGTTGTTTCCAGGCTCTTCTGTATTTCTGCAAAACTCAGACAAGAGCCTGAAGTCAGCCAGAGGCCATTGAGATTTCTATTATAGACGATCAAGATTTTGAAATACACCTATTTTTAAAGGAGCAATAGAAAAGAGGGGGCAAGAACATGAAAGAATGCAGGGTTTCACTGCTAGCTCAGGGTTTCCTGACTTGATCACCATGCCAAAGGGAAATTCTGAAAGCGCTGTGATGGATGCCACTGGAAGGAACCATTAGGAGAAGCCATGCTGAGCACATGTATTTGTTAAGCAAGGCAAAGAGAAAAGAACTCCAAGTTCACCTAAATATAGTACCTCGCAAAGTTACATGGCAAGGGCTCTTGCTTCAGCACCGAAAATAATTCCCACTCTAAAAGTAAAGACTGAGATGTTTTCTGAAGTGCAGAATTAGTGACTCCTCTCTTTAAGCCATGACTTTTCAGCCGGAAAATCTCCTATAACCCCATATAACACACCCAGTATTCATCTAGCCAGATTTCAGGCAAAGGACTTGTGACTTTCAACTCAGCCCCACTCCAGAAGGATAGAGGATTCCTACTGCAGAGTAACATTCAGAGAACATGTGGCCCTCCAGATGTTGCTAGAGTGCAACTTCTGTTCCTATTAGCCAGAACAGCCAATAGTGTTCTGTTTTGGGAGCTGTAGGTGGACATCTGGAAGGTCACAGATAAAGAATAAACAATGAAAGTACAGGGCAAGACCCTGACTGCTCTTCTTATCCTGGAGCCTTGGAGAGGGCAAGAGTGATGAGCACGTTCTAGTGTATGGAGCCATGCATATGAAGGATTTTTCTATTATGCCTGTGTAGTTTGAGAACCACCAGTCTCAATGGTATCATATTTATATTGTAGCTGGCACAGCTTCCCAGCCCTGCCTCCTCCACCAGGTGCCCACTCAGAGACAGAACAGTGGGTCATGCCCATCTCTAGGTGATAGCCTTCTTCCCTCTCTGACCAAGCAAGGAGGGTCTCTTCCACATGGTGGAGACTCATTTTTTCCTATTTTTATCCTTCTGAATGTAACTACAAATTGTAACTGTGAGTAAAGATACCTTTTCTACTCAAAATGCTTTTGAGTGATTTCATCCTGCAAAGTGCTAGTTTGTACGGAGAAGAAGAGGAGTGGCTGCTCATTCCTGGCTGATCTCTCCACGTTTTTCTGTGTGTTCTTCTTCTTCTGCATCATACTCTGGTAACGAAGAGGAATAACCACAATTTCCCAATAGGGGTCAAGGTACTGGAGCACGTGGTAACTTCTCAGCTTCGGGAGATCTTGGATGAGACGGATTACCAGGATCCATTTCAATCTGGCTTCAAGCCAAGTTATGGGATGGAGATTGCTTGGGTTGCCTTGGTGAATTATCCATGCCAGGAACCGGAAGGGGGAGTCCTTTTTAAAATTTTACTGTGTTTCAACTCTTGTGAGCCACCTCAAGCCCCTTGATGAGAGAAAAGAGGCATTGAAATGAAATGAAATGAAATGGATGGGGCAAGCAGGCAGCAAAAATGCCTTGAGCCTCTTCTGCAACAATAGGAGAACCTATCGCTCTCAACCCTGGATCCAGCCCACTTTCTTCTTACCTATTTTTGCTACAGAAAAATTTAACTGAGAGGGAGGGAGGCACTGAGGCAACTAGACGGTTGCTTTATAAAAACATCCACGTGCCACAAAATAAAAATGATGCATGACTTTCCCCATAATTTTTATGAATGTGGCTTTAAAACAGAAAATGGGCATTTTGCTTAATTAGCTCCAGGTTCTGACAAACATTTCACTTAATTAGGCACACACAATGTAGAAGCACCATCCCTACAGCCAAACATGAAACTATTACAGAACCCACGATCTTAATGGGCTTTTCCTGTTAATGGTGTTTTAAAATACTTTAGGTCTTTTAAAACTAACTGTGAATTGTATGGTCTGAGTAATCGTCATCTATTATTGATATGTTGCCTATCGTGGAATTGAGTTAATGAAACACAAATACAACAGCAAAACATTTCTAATAGCATAACTTTAAACCTGTGTGAGCAGAAAAGAGAACTGGGGAAGAAGGGGTCTAAATCTATGATTAGGCTATTTACACAACCCTGACAGGGAAGACAATGCTCCCCAAACAGTTTTCGGCAAAGGAATCCTGCCTTGGTCACTATCCTCTGCTTCTAGTGTTCCTGGTCTTCCTACTCAACAAATTTCTCACTGACCTGAACCAGACTGCTTACTTGTCCCACTTCTGCCAGCTCTGTAATAAGGCTCTCAAGCTAAGTGAGATGTTTAAGGAGTGGTTTGACCATTGTCATCCCCCACTGAGTTTCCATGGCTGAGCAGGGACTTAAACCCACATTATTCCATGATACCACACTGGGTATCATCAGCATTTAAAAGGAGCTCCTAAGCTAACACCACTTGGTAGAGTGAATGATCCAGTGTGAATATGTGGGAGAAATACACTTGTCAACTCTTGACTGACATCAGCTAACCTTTTGTTGAAAGCCTGTTTATATGTTGAGCCTGGTGGACATGGAAGGAACCTTCCCAAAGGATGAGAGAGCTGTAAGCACATTCGGGCATCTCCTGGGCAACGGCAGCACCCTGGTGGTTCATCTTTCCACTCTGGAGTCACCACTGGATTGCTTGTGACATTAACAACAAAGATGTTGAGTCCTGTGTTTCCCAGAGAGGCTGTTCTCGCTTGGAAAGGTGGCGATGGGCCAGCTCAAACATCCTTTTTCCTGATCTAAACCCACTCTGCCTAGAGACCATGGGAACAAATAATGGTCGCTACCCAAGGCAAGGCTAGGCACCAGGTAAAGGACAGGCAAGGTTGGCAAGTCCAGGACCAGTTTTGTCTCTCCAGGGCTAATAAAGACACACACACGCATGCATGCATGCACACACACATGCCAAAACAACAAAACCATCATCAGCCAGAAGCCCCTGTCATTTAAAAAAAGAACTATTTTTTTAAAAAAACAATACAAGGGGGGACACCTTAATTTAAAGATGCCGGAGGCCTCTTTCTCTCTGTTTTATTAGATAGATATATTTATATATTTCCAGGAGGGGGACTTCCTGGTATTTCACGAGCTGCAAAATTCAGTGTGGTTCAGCCAGGAATCATGGCTATGTGATTAATATTACACTTTGATTTGACATCAAATTATTATTATTATTTTCTCTTCAAACTGCACTGCATGAGTGAGTTAAGGTCCTGGCAGCACTTGCCAATATAATTACTTTCTGATAGATTAAAGCGAACTGTTCAGAAGATTTAGCTTCTTTTCCTGCCCTCTTCTGACTATTCAAATCTTGCCATATATTTAAGTTTCACTGGCCAGATGGCACGCACCAAACACTTCCCCCCACCCCAACAGCTAAAACTACAACGATGTGCAGTGCCAAAAATTACAGAAGGGCTTTTACAGCCCTGTGGAAAGGTAAATTGTTGCATTTTGAATAGTAAAAGCTTGTTTTATTTTATCCATTTTCACAATGACAATCTTTACTGAATTCCAAAGCGCTTGGCAGGAAATCAAAAGAGATGCACTTCTTGCCAAATCAGCAGTTCCAGTACTTTTGTTTCAACTAAATTTGCTCGCTTTGGAGGAACGTGTGGGACCCATTCTGAGCCTCTGAAGACAGTTGAGCAATTAGAGCAACCGAAGGCAGATCATAGCTGGATGGATTTAAAAGCTGAGAAACTTGTGAAGGAAGTGTGTGCATGTTTTAATAAAGGAGCCAGTACATTTCCCTTACATAACGCACGGCACTCAGCTTTGTGTGGGAATCTCCATTTCCCCTGTAAATGCTGAAATGCCACTGAGCACAAACCTCAGCATCCTCAGGACTTCAACATCCATTGGGAAAAATAGATAGGTAGTCTGAGGACTCCACAGAAAAGCTAGAATGTTCTGGATGGTGCCTTGTAAAGACCTCAGAGAATATAGAAATGTGCCCGTTTTGTCTTTCTGGGTAGCAAACCAGAAGCTGGTTACACTTACTGTTGCACATGACTGACTGTGCAGGCTACAGAGAGAAAGAGCGAAGCAGGGACAGCTGAATGGCATGTGATGGGAAGTGAGGATTTCCCCTTCAGCAGTGTCCTCATTTGCAAATGGTAACACTCTCTTAAAAAAAAAACCCACAAAAAAACCCCACAATCCTTCCTTTTCCCAAATCCAATTTCTGGTGTCTCTTTACAAGCCCTTCCTAAGTGATCTGCTTGCCCGTATAAGAGGACTCGAGAAGTGATACCGCTGGGGGAGGTATCCCTTATCCATGTAAGCATTCAGAGAGGCGCACTGAGGTGGACGTAACCGGGGGGGGGGGGGGCTGGCCCATTTGTAGAACATGGCTTTGTTTTTTCTTGCTGTCGGGGGATTCTGGGAGTTCACCATGATTTGTTGATCTCAAAAAGAACTTCCTGAAGCCCTGAAGTAATGTTACCTTGCACCCCCACTCGAGCCACTGAAAACTGGCATGCTAACATTAAGACACAAGGGACCCTGCGAACGTGGTAAGACTATTAAATGTGACCAGGTGTTCTTAGGACATTTGTACAGGCTTTGTGTATAAATATCCCTCAGGTGTACACCTTGCAAGTGTACACTGCAGATCAGATCTAAATCATTTCTCTGCCCAGTCTAATCAACCCCTACTGTTACCACTTAATGTTTCTTACTGCAGGCGCATAAAGGCAAATTCTGTTCGAGTCTTGTGTGTTTTGTGGAGCAGCTGATGATTAATATTACCATCTCAACCATGGATCTGCAGCTTCCTATTCAAGCTACTGCAACCAGCTATCAAATATTTAACTATTTTTATTGCAGCAAAAACTGCTGGGGGGGGGGGGAACGACACACTGTGCTAGCGCCTTAATAAAAATAAGACAGTGTGATGTGGTGGTTTAAGTGTGTGACTGGGAGAGCCAGATTCTCTTTCCTAGGGAGCCCTGAAAGTCATGGAGTGACCTTGAGCCACTCACTTTCCTTCAGCCTATTTTACTTCACAGGGCTTTTGTGAGGACAAAATTTGTGTGTCTGCTGGTGGCGGGAGAACCGTATACATGCCACCTTGAGGAAAGAGAAGAGAAATTGGCAGGCAGGCAGGCAGACCTATAAAGAAGGACACAATATATAAAAATACAAGAACCATGGTAAAAATTCCTGGAGAAAATGGAGAGAAAAACATCTTTTCCCTCAGAATTGGTAAGCAGCAGTAGAAATAACAACTTGCAGGGGGTCCAAAGCAAAAGGCGGGAGGGAGAAAGGAAACACAGTGGCCTCATTTGACCCAAGTTGTCCTACCACTGATTAGACTTCAGAAGGACTTGATAATGCTGTCCTTGAAGAGCTGCAGCCTTTCCACCCCCTCATCCTCCCACATCGGCCACGCAAAAAGCAGCCAAAGTACTAGCAGACAGAAATCTGCCACTGATTAGTGCCAGCATGCCAGGGGAGAAGAGGACATGTATGGTACCTCTTAGAAGCAGAAAACATCTTTAAAAGAATAAATACTGAGCACTCAGCTCTAGCCACCCACCCACCGTGATGCACAGCTACAGTCTCCACCTCCTCTCTCATCAAAAAGGGAAGAAAATAACACAGAAAGACTCTTGTCTCACATCCCAACATCTCGGCGCTAACAACCGCTGATCTCTTTCTTTCTTCTACACTTGATAGTGGGTTGCCACCTGCCATTAGCAAATCCCACTGGCCCAGCTGTGCCCTTTGGATGGGTACAGGCCGCAGACTTGCAGAGTCTGAGATAATAGCAGGAAGGGTGCCTCTGAGCTCTTTGCAAGGGACGATAATAGTTACTTCACAAATACAACCTGAAATAACTATTATCGAGGTGCATTATCTAGAATGGCACTGCTCTGAAGACACACCCACACACACACCAGGCATATCTTATAATGCTGCCTGTTTTGTATGCTAATATTCAGAAGGGACATGTAAAAAAGCAGAACCTGACTCATGCAGGGTCCATATACGCTATTCCAGAATGTCTCAAGAAAACCTCTGCTTCAGATTAGACACTCAGGGCTTGGCTAGACAGCCAAATTGGAACAAATTGAGCCACTTAATGATACTGGGAACTTGAAAGCTTAAGCCATGCACTTTGGTTCAATCCCAGTGATCATATGTGTTGGAATCAAGTCAAAATGAAGCAATATTACCCGCACCTTCAAAAAAAAAAAAAAAGAAAGGGGGGGGAACCCCTGGCAGGGAGCCAAAAAGGTTCAAATAGGAATGCTCTGAAGACAGGCTAGTTTGTGCTGGAATTTGTGTTGTGTAGTTGCTGGGGAAAGGAACAAACCGGTGCATCCCCAGAGCAGGCCAAACAGCCGAACAAATCCCTGTGTAGTTGCACCCTCTCTCTCTATGGCAGTTGAAAAGGACATCGTATTATGGGACTTGTGAAGTGTTTGGATACTGCAAGAGCAAACACTGGGAAAGTTTTGGACCGGAACTCCCAGAGTCTCCCAGCCAACATGGCCGCCGACAACCGCGACTGGAGGATTCTTCGACAAAACAATAGTTTTCCAAGCTCTGGTGGTAGAAAGGGTCACGGAGAACAGAGTGAGCGACTCAGACGGTATGATGAGAAAAGAAGTGATTCATATGGACATGACACAGAAAGTGAGCGGTTGAAGGCATTATCACTATCATCTGTAAATAAAATGGAATAAAACAAACCCAGGCTCCAGAAGACAAGATAAAAGTTTTATCAGGCACTCTATAGAGCTCATGCATAATGCAATGTGATGTTATTATACAGTGCTGGGACATATCGTTTTACAACCAGGGATCTGGGCTGTGAATAGACAGCGCTCGGAAGAAGGATTAGAAAGTGTCTGTGTTATGTGCGTACTCACAGGCGCACAGATACAAATGCACATGAGAAAGTTGGAGAACATGAGAGAGCCAGGAGTGGTGGGGATGCGCAATGTAGCTAACCTTCCTGCCTCTTCTCTCTTTCTCTCTCATTATTTCTCTTTCTACCTCTTTTCTCTCATTCAACACCACATCTAAATCCGCTCAGATTTAAAGGCTTGTGGGGAGTTATGGGGTATTGTGGGGCACATGGGTAGTCCAGCATTGTATCCCTAATACCCCTAGAGGACTGGTACCCACAGGAGCGAAAAGTGAACATTCAAAAAAGAGATTCATGCACAGTGTGACTGCACAGCAAAGGTCAAGTCTGAGTGTTTCCATCTGGATGGGCAAAGATGAAGAGCTCATGGCCTGGAGTCCTTCTCTGATGCCTTCTCTCCTTGCTGGAGTTTGCCTGTGTATGCACTGAATAAATGTCACAGTCGCACATCATAACTGGTTTTACATTTGCTGGCTGGGGGATTTCAGAAGCTGTCATCCAAATGAGTAACTCTACTCAGCTCCTGTGGTATTCCTGTTCGGCTGTTCTTTGAACAGCGGGACCCAAAAAGTTTGTTCTGGCGAGAAATCCTGTTGCCATTAGCTCCTCCCCTTTACTCACGAAACTCTAGTTTAAGTTCTCATTGTACTTAAGAACAGTTTGGAAAAGTTGTTGTTGTTGTTGTTGAACTACTGCTTCCAGAGTCTTCAAGGACTTCCCCTGAGTTCTGCTGAGAGAAAGCATCCTTCTTTAAACTAAAGGTTAGGGACTTTGGTAATATTGGCTGAATGGAGGGCTGCGGAAGAATTTTGTTGATCTACATTTCAAGCAGACATCTGCACCATATTTGTCCGGAACTGAGTTTTTCAAAGAGATCCAGGAACACACAAATGCCAGTGTAGACATAGCCATGAAACGAGTCAGTGTTTCCAAAAGGACAGGGAGCAAGTCCAACTGTGGGTCCTTATTTAGACACAGACCAAATGCAGGGAGTCAAGGCACATCCTATTTTAAAGCAAAACAACATTTTACATTTCCTAGCCTAACACATGGATTGGAACACAGGGCTTGTCTACACACCCATTTTGGAACAAGCTGAAGAGGGCAAAATAGAGTCACTAGGAAGTCCAGGATGCTATCTGGTGCAATCTTCGCATCCAAGTAGCATATGGAGCTGTAGCAACCCTATTTGGTTCCCCCCAACCCACTGTCAGAGGAGACAGGAGGGAGATTTCTGTTTGCTTTTCTGTTTCAGAGCCAGTTGAGAAAGGCAAACACCTGTCTCCTCCTGCCATGGTTGCCACTCTGCTTGCCCCTTCTAAAAAGCCAAGCCAGGCCAAACCACACACCCTACAGGGCACACACAAACGTGCACAGGCGAGGCTCAGCTTTCGAGAGGCAGCCTCCTTGTGCTACCTTATAAATATATCATGAAGCATCTCTCTTATTAAGCCACTTCACAATATTGGCAAATTGAAAGAGAATGGCTTCCTTTGGTCCATTTCCAGTGATCACACATGCTGGAGACAAACCAAAGTAGACTGATCATACACCCACCAAAAACGTAGAAGCCCCTTGACAGGAGCCAGAAAAGTGTGGGTAGGAATGCTTTGTGGGTTTCGCTCCAGCAAAGACATCATCTGGTTGCCATCTTTAAAAGTGTGCCAGCCCATCCCTGCAGCGGCCCAAACAGTGGGCGAAACACCTGTCTGATTGCACTCACAGTTACCTTTGGCACGCTGAACTTCTCCAAACATTGAAATGAAGGTTTCGACACCCAAACTGCTTGTCTTCAAGCCACACAGAAATGTGAATATTGGATATAACTGCACACAAAAAATAAAATTGTAGACTGATTCAGAAATTGCACACAACAGATCTGTGACTGAACACATGAGAAAATGACATGGAGCAGTATTTCTGTTTTCTGCTCCTCTGGTAGTATTTGAACCTGCCAAGTGATTTAAAAACTCCTAAAGCCACCTGAAAAGTTGCCTTTCCCAGCTAATTGTATTTTTACAGTCAGCTAGTGATTTGTTAATAAGAACCGAGAGGAAAACAGATGGGGGCTACAAAATTCTGTCACCATGGAAACAACTGCAGGTGTGTGGTTCAAAGAACAATAAAGTTAGATTTGTGGTGTTTATGCATGTTTAAAGAGGTCATGGTGACACCAATTTTGCAGTGTGGAAAAAAATCCCCAAACACTTCTGGCACTGAATAGTAAGCCTAGATGTGATGTGATCGCCAACAGATATAAGTACAGAAGTCTACTGCAAATTAGTTGGAAGGGGGGGGGAATCTATTTTTTCATGCAACCTCTTGTGAAGTTTTCAGTTTTCTCACAAAAACTTTAAAATCCTAATGTGGGTGCTATAGGTCATCAAGTTGCTTCCGACTTATAGTAAACCTATGAATATTCAGTTCTTCAAAAAAACAAAAAAACAAAAACACCTCTGGTTTATGAATGTGGGATATTATGCTTCTGTACCCATGATTCAAAAAGCCAGGAAATGACCCAATATTACTGCACACTATTGTGCCAGCATTACCAGCAGGAGAAAGGATGCCAAACTTTACATAGTAAAGAGCAGCCTGAATGTTGACAACACCCATGGCAACAATCAAGATTAGAGATGGGGATATTTGTATTCATATCCCCGTGCAGCTGGTCCTCACAAGGGTCCAGCCCCTGGGACCGGACTGTCCATTCACACATTTCGCTGCGGTGCCGGTCCTGCTCATCCTGGCAATGGCATCTGGAGTTCTGCTCTCTTTCTGTTCCCCTGGCCACTCAGCAACCTTGTGGGGAGACTCATTCTCCTGCACCCTGACTAGAGCGGCCAGCCAAGCAGGAATAGAGTGGAGCCACTTAATGTGTTTTAGGACCAGCTGGTATGGAGGGAAGTCTAGAACAAGATGAAACTGTTGCGATTTGACCCTTTTTAGATCCCACACCTCTGGCACCTATGTGGCGTTGGACCCACTCGTGCCTTGGTCTGTCCACCTAGACTCAGACCTCAGAGCACACCAGGGCAAAACTGAACTCTTTCCTTTCTTCCACTGCTGCCACCAGGAGATCCCTAGATCCCCATAACTCCTTTAGAAAGAATCAGGTCCACTCTTTAATGAAATAGAAAGATCTTTAGTTTATTTGCTTATTTGTTTCAGCACTTCAACATTCAGTTCTATTCCTTCTCCCTTCCAGTCACTGGTCAATCACTTCTCAGATCTCCTACTATATTTTCATTAGTCTAATCACAATCACATAAATCTCTGAACTCTCTAATCAAACTCCTTCCAAAACTCTGATCTGATCTCCTCTCCCCCTCAGGCTCTGCCTCTTATACTCTGCCTCTTGGCTCCGCCTCTCAGCAACATAAATATGCATGACTCACTCTAACTAAACCTGAGCCATGACCACATTTAAAGGAGAACGCTACAGACTTCCCCCCTTACTTAGGTTTGTTTGGGAGGGGAAACACATTTTTCCTCCTGAACAAACAGGTGCAATTGCTTAAACTTTTTTTTTTCTCATAACATTTTAACTTTCACATTTTTACTAAATATCAACCAAATACCTTACCTTATCATTTAATAATCAATACAATACTTTACCTTCTCATCTACTAATCAATAATATACATTACCTTATCATTTTACTGAATTTACAACCATACAGAAATCACGATCCTGAACTTTTACATAAATAATTAACTGTGAATTATAGTCCATTTCAGTTTATAATAAAAGTCCTGGTATCATTCATCTAGCCTCCTGGAAAGCACATCTGCGACAACGTTGTGGGTTTTCGAGGCAAGAACTGAGTTTCTGTTGCAAAGGCAAAATTTGCAAAGTCCAAGTCTCTCACTTTTCCGTAGTAGTCTGGTGCACCATGGACTGGTCCGGTTGTGGTCATCTCCTTCAGCTGGACACACCTCTGCTGGTACTCAGGAGTCCCTCTGTTGACCACTGGCTCCTTCCTCCGCACCCTTTTCCGTCGACTGGCGGTCATCGGCCACTCGGTTGTCCACAGGATGTCATCTGCTGGTCGTTTTAGTGTGACGTCATCTTTAAGTCTTGCTCGGGGCTTCACTTGCTCAGCTAGGGGAAGGGTAGGCAGTTCCCTCATCTCCTCCCGAACATCTTTAGATGCATCCCTCTTTAAGGCATCAGGGCCTTCCTCCTTCTGCATCACATAATTGACATTGTTCAATTTTGTCACTACTTTATAGGGATCCTCCCAAGCTAATTGTAGCTTGTGACCTTTGACTGGCCTAAGCAAAAGAACTTCATCTTCAGGCCCAAAAGTTCTTTCACGGGCTTTCTTGTCATACCAGGTCTTCTGCTTGGTCTGGGCAGCCCTTAAGTTCTTTCCGGCTATCTCTAGAGACCGTTGCAGAGTGTTTTGCAACCTATATACATATTCGACTACTGACTCAGGGTCACTTTCTCTATGGTCTTCCCAGTTCATGCGGAGCAAATCTAAAGGTCCGCGTGCCTCTCGTCCTAACAGTAACTCAAAAGGACTAAATCCCGTGCTCTCTTGAGGGATGCTCCTATAAGCATATAGTAAGGGTTGTATTTTGCAGTCCCAATCATTTGGGTTCTCTGCTACATACGCCTTAATCATGCGCACCAAAGTGCCATTGAATTTCTCAACTAGCCCGTTGGTCTCGGGATGATATGGAGTTGAATTGATTTGGGTAATTCCACAAGCCTTCCATAACCTTTTGATCAGTTTGGATGTGAAACTCATTCCCAAATCGCTGACTATCTCGCTGGCAAATCCCAATCGGCTTATGTAATTGATTAGGGCATCTGCCACGGTGTCAGTTTCCATGTTGCACAAAGGAATTGCCTCGGGATATCTAGTGGCAAAATCCATTATGGTCAAGATGTATTTATTTCCCCTACGGGTGGCATTAGGTAAGGGACCCACTAGATTGATTCCCAGCCTTTGGAACGGTGTAGAGATGACTGGCAGAGGACATAATTTGGCTTTGGTCCTGTCCTGCCCAGTCCCTCGTCTCTGACAGACATCACACGTTTTACAGAAACTAGTAATCTGTTTGCCCATACCTGGCCAAAAGAAGTTCTGGCCAACCCGTCTTTTGGTTCTGGTGATCCCCATGTGAGCTCCAAATAAACTGCTGTGAGCTTGATTAATGATTTTCTCCCTGTATTTACTAGGGACCACTAATTGCTTTCGGGGTTCCCCTTTTCCTCGGTATGGAGTAGCTAACGTTTCCCTGTACAGAAGGTCTTTGGTTAAGCTAAAGCTCTCAGGGCACTCAGGAGACAGTACAGTGGGAGTCCTGGCAGCTTCAAAGCAAACTCCCAAGCTAATGTCCTCCTTCTGCTCCTGGGCAAAATTGTTATTTGTTTTGGGATTCTGTAGTAGCATGAGTTCTGCCTCAGCTCTATCATCAAGCTGGGTTGCCACGGTAACCGCTTCTAGGCCTCTCTCTGCTACAGTATCGGTTTGAGCTGCAGAGGGTGAGTTTTGACCCCCCTTTGAGCGGGTAAGCACTAACGCACTCTTGACATGCTCTATTAAATCCCAACCAAGGAGAAAAGCTGCTGGTATTTCATCTGACACAGCTACTTGCCACTTTCCAGACCAATTCTGGTATTCTACTGGTATCTCAGCCACTTTTAAAACCACGGTTTCCTTCCCAATTCCCTTTAAAGACATTTCTTTGCCAGGAATAATGTCCTCCTGGGCTACTAAATCGGAATGGACAATGGAGATTTGAGATCCTGTATCTCTTATTGCAATGTACTTCTTTCCTTTCACAACTATCTCTTCACCTGCGTTTCTGAGAAGGGTCTGGTCATTGCTGATATAGAAACAATGGACTACTTGGGCTATAGGAATATCTTCCTCCTCATGGTCAGTAGAAGTGGTGGTGGTTATGGGATCAGGTCTCTGTCTACTATTTTCCTCCCCTGATTCCACTTGCTTGACACAATACACCTTTTTGGTTAGAGAATCATTTCTCTGCAAGTTGGGGTATGGTTGCCTACACTGGAATTGTAAGTGGCCTGGTTGCCCACAGTTAAAACATTTAAAATTCCTTTTGTCATTCTGAGGTACTTTGGCGAACCGTGCCTCAGGGTTTGATGTTTTTGGCGGGCTAGCCCTTGGCAACTTTGGGGAAGTCCCGCCCTGACCTTCTCTCTCAGGATTCCTGCTGAGGTAATTTTTATTAAAAGGCTTTTTATAGTTATTGTCCCAGTTTGGTTTATTTACTCTCAGCTCTGAAAATCTAGGGTTCCTGTAAGCATTAATCAAATCAGTTTGTTCTCCCGCTTCCCATAAATTTTTAGGATTCTTGTCCCTTACTAAATACCGTAGTTCTCCAGGTAATAGGGAGTAAAACTGTTCTAGCCCAATTAAATCCTTCAACTGTTCTAAAGAAGTGATCTCCTCTCTTTCAATCCACTTTTCCAGAGTCTGCGCCAATCTAGCTCCCAACTGAGAGTACGATTCATCCTGCTTTTTAGAGAGAGAGCGAAATTTCCGCCTCAGGTGTTCAGAGTTCAGACAAAATCTTGAATAAACCATCTTTTTATATGCCTCAAAATCTCTTGCCTTCTCGGGATTCATCTGGGCATATATTTCTGCCAGATCTCCGCTAACCTGCGCTCTTAAAACCATCATTCTATCCTCATTTCTGATTTCAAAGTCATTGCAGGTGTGTTCAAAAGCAATGAGGAAGGATTCAGGACAGTCCCCTCTTTTGTACTGGGGAAACTTCTTCAAATCTATCTTTGACAGGATTCCACCTCCCCCACTGTTGTTATTATTAAGATTATTGTTTAGAGCAGAAATCTCTAGCTGTCTCATCTGTAGTTGAAAATCCATTTCCCTTTTTCTCTCTTCCTGTTCAAATTGTCTGGCCTCCTTCTCAGCTCTTTCTTTGCTTTCTTGTTCCCTCCTTCTCTCCTCCTGCTCAAATTGTCTGGCCTCCTGCTCAGCTCTTTCTTTGCTTTCCTGTTCCCTCCTTCTCTCCTCCTGCTCAAATTGTCTGGCCTCCTGCTCAGCTCTGAGCTGTAGTTCCTTAAATTTAAATCCCCTTTCCAGTTTCCATTTCTCAAATTCTTGAGGGCTTAATTCCTTATTTCCCTCCAATTCCTGAGGTAACTCTTCAGACTCAGGACTCCCCCTTGTGGCGTGTTTGGGAGGCATCTTTTCTTTCTGGGGTGATTAGAGCAGCGTTCACAAATTTTTAAAAGGACCTGTTTTTCTTATTTTACTTCCAGTTACTGATATAAATTTTTCAAGCCTTTTCTTTTAGTTCTTTCCCTCAGATCTGCTATGACCTGGCTTCTGCCTTGTCCACAGCGCTCTCCTATCTCAGAGCCTGGGATTTTACAGTAAGCCCTCTGATCCTCAGATCCTGAGGTAAACTCAGAAATTCCCTCTCAGAGAATTCAAGTCTTTTCCTTAGGGTCTCTCCCTCAGATCTGCTATGACCTGGCTTCTGCCTTATCCACAGCGCTCTCCTCTCTCAGAGCCTGGGATTTCACAGCAAGCCCTCTGATCCTCAGATCCTGAGGTAAAACTCAGAAATTTCCTCACAGAGTCGTTCCCTATCTTAGACCCCCCTGATCTGGGTTCTGAGGCCCCGCTACTAAGCTTTTCCCAAAAGCTCTAGCAGGAACCAAACCTCATTGCCGCAGATCCTGTCTAAAAGGTACCCTTGACTCAATAAACTCTTTTATAAAGGCTTCACTGGATTTTTTCAATAGGCTTCACTGGATTATTTCAATAGGCTTCACTGGATTACTTCGTTTCCCGCCGCTGGACACCAATGTCGCGATTTGACCCTTTTTAGATCCCACACCTCTGGCACCTATGTGGCGTTGGACCCACTCGTGCCTTGGTCTGTCCACCTAGACTCAGACCTCAGAGCACACCAGGGCAAAACTGAACTCTTTCCTTTCTTCCACTGCTGCCACCAGGAGATCCCTAGATCCCCATAACTCCTTTAGAAAGAATCAGGTCCACTCTTTAATGAAATAGAAAGATCTTTAGTTTATTTGCTTATTTGTTTCAGCACTTCAACATTCAGTTCTATTCCTTCTCCCTTCCAGTCACTGGTCAATCACTTCTCAGATCTCCTACTATATTTTCATTAGTCTAATCACAATCACATAAATCTCTGAACTCTCTAATCAAACTCCTTCCAAAACTCTGATCTGATCTCCTCTCCCCCTCAGGCTCTGCCTCTTATACTCTGCCTCTTGGCTCCGCCTCTCAGCAACATAAATATGCATGACTCACTCTAACTAAACCTGAGCCATGACCACATTTAAAGGAGAACGCTACAGAAACCAAGGGTCAAATTACATGTTAAGACAGAGGTGTATTTCCTGCAGATGGAAGGGTCCCTTTAAGGGAGATTGCTCCTGTTAAAGTGAATCTTTTTGGTGCAATCAAGTGCAGGCCTTTGTAGCTATCTGATCATACCCTTTGCTTCCTCTAATTAAAAAAAAAAAGTGTGCCCTGAGAATGCAGTCTTATTTATGTGCTGCATTTACATCGCTCTACCTATGAGTCCTTAGCCAGGTCACTGGTTCTCCTCTCCCCTTTATCTTCACAATAACCCTGTAAGGTAGGTCATGCTGAGAGAGTGACAGGCTGCCTTCCACCCCAGCCCCCAGCTGGGAGCCAAGCTGTTTAGTAAGTTGTCTGGTGCAGTTCCTAATGCTTTGATGACCCACCCAACTCCATCTCTTATGATGGCACAAATTTCACGTATCCAGGCACTCAATCAGTTGCTTTGAGATCTGCAACCTTAGAAGAAAAATGCTTTCAAATCTCCGCATCTTCTGAAAGTGAAAGCAATGCAATTCTCCCACCATTCTGAAGCCATCGCCCTTGCAAAGTGGCCACTGATCACGTGGAGAGAGGCATTCCCGCCCCGGGACTCTCAGACTGGGGTTCTAGGTGAGCTTGGGCTTTTCACCGGCACTTGTGCTGTCCATCTCCTTCTGCTTTGGGCTTCCTGTTTCTTGTACCACATTCGTTTTGTTTTCCAAAGAGGAGTATTGTTGCTGTTTTTAATCATCAGCTTTTTAAAGTCCTAAAGTGCTTCAGAGAGGTCTTCTTCCATTTGAGCACCGCTTCAGGCTCCCTCACTTTGCTTGGGATCACTTCAGAAGTGGATAAATACCTTCGCTGCACTTCAGAATCCAAATAACTCCTGAAGCCGAAGCGCATTCCCAGCTTCTACCATAACTTTAAGCTTAAGGGTTTTCTCTTTTCCTTCCTCTGGAGCATTTCTTTGCTTTTTGAACTGTGGGAAGCCATAGATGTGGATGAAAATGAAAAGTGTATGCTGAACAACATGCAGAAGATATTTTTTAAAGTAACTGTATAAATGAACAAAGCAAAGAGTGGCCTAAAATCTAGGTCTTGCTGCACAAAACAACTTCTCCTAACAAGTTGTAGCTCGGTTTCTAAGGAAACCACACCACTGACAAAGGACAGGGTGTTGCTATTTCAGTTATCTCTTTAAAGGGCGAGTCTTGCATGCTGATGTTGCCATGCTCCACAGAAATTACCCTTGGGCAACGCATTTGAGGATCAGATGTACTCCACCAAAACTTAGCCCCCACAAGAGAGGTTGGGTTGGGGGTAAAAAACAAGGCAATCTTCACTCAGAATTTCTTGGGACAGAGGGTGTGAGGAAACTGAGTGTGGCTTTAAATTTAAAAAAGTAACTTGCTCTAATTATGCAGTGGATAAAATGGGACCTGCAGAGACGATTGAGCTACAAGTCTCCCTCAGTAGACCACCCCTTGTTTGTTAGCTTACCTCAACTGTCACTTACTGTGTCAATACACTCACTCAGAGACTCTGGCAATGAGAAAGAATAAAATGTTCCCATTTACTTACAGTTCTTCATAGATAAAAACAAAAATAATGTGTAAAAATGTTAACTTCATCACAAAGCATAACTGGTTAACTAGCGTCATTACTGAATAACTGACTGGTTACACAGCTGAAAGAACACTTCACTCTATCAACCTCTGACAAATTCCATTGTTAACATTGACAGAACCCTGACTGGAAAAGGTGGGGAAAAGAATCTGAAGTAAAGAGGAAATTTGTTAACGCGGAATCCTGCAAGCCGCTAGCTGAGAGTTGATTCCGGTCCTGATGGTAAGAATAACTCACACAGACACGTTCTCTTCCAGCCCGACACGTGTATTTACAGCGGCAGCGTGACAGCATGGAATCAACATTTGTAGAAGTGGTGATGGTGTTCTGTACAACTCAACTATATACACATAAGCATCTGCCCTTGCCCAATCAGGGCAGATGTTGCATCATCCAGTCTTCACCCAGATGTTGCATCATCCTTTCCATAGTCTCTGTGACTCAGCACTTTTATACTTACACACCTGCGTGACATGGCAGTTCATTAGTACTTCTGCTCTGCTCTGTTCAGGCCTGTAAATTTTTTAATACTTTGACACCCCTCCTAATTTACGCCTGAACAAGATTAAAACCCAACTCTTTGATTATTTCACTGTGTCTTTGAACACTCAAAGGTTTTGTAAAAATATCAGCAACATTTTTATCCGTTTTGCAGTATTGTAACTCTATTAATTTTTCTTTTATGGCTTCTCTTACGTTATGATATTTGATGTCAACATGTTTACTCCTATTTCGCATTTTTTCTGTTACAGCCATTTGTAAGCAGGTTGTATTATCTTCTAAGACCTTTATTGGTTTATGTGTTTCTATCTTTAAATCCTTAATTAATTGTCTATACCAGATTAATTCTGAGCATACTTCCGACAAAGCTGTGAATTCAGCTTCTGCTGTCGAAGTAGCCACAGAACTCTGTTTTCTGGACTTCCACCCTACTAAAACATTTGCAAACGTTACAACGAATCCGGACATTGACTTCCTGTCACTTTCATCATTTGCCCAATCACTGTCAACGTAGGCCTGTAAATTTAACCCTTTTGAAGGATTTATGATCAAACACTTGTCACTTGTTCCTTTTAAGTATCTAAAAACTCTTTTTACACCCTGCCAGTGTTTCACAGTGGGCTTCGACACATGTCTACTAAGAATGTTCACTGCTGCTGAAATGTCAGGCCTAGTCCAATTTGCTAAATACATTAAACTGCCAATTGCAGAATGATAAATTTATTGACTCTCAAACTCTTTGTTTTCTTCATCACACTTTTGAAAATCTATTACCATGGGGGTTTGTACATCTTTACAATCTTGCATATTGTATCTCTCCAACATTTGTTCAATTTTTAACTTTTGGTTTAATACAAAACCTTCATTTTTTCTCTGTATTTGCACCCCTAAATAATTTTGTATTGGACCCAAATTTTTCAGTTTAAATTCCTTTTTTCAGCTGTTTTTCAAATAAATTCATCTGGCTCTGATTTTTTGTCATAAAACAAATGTCATCCACATATGCCAACAAAATATTTAGCTCACTTCCACATTCTTGTATATATAAGCATGGATCAGCCAGACTATTCTTAAAATTCATTTTTTCTAACACTGTATGTAAACATTGGTTCCAGTTTCGGGCTGATTGTCGCAGCCCGTAAATGGCCTTATTTAACCTGTAAACCATTCCTGGTCTTGACCCTTCAAAGCCAGGTGCTTTTGCCATGTATAATTCTTCCTTTAAGTCAGCATTTAAGTATGCAGTCATTATATCATAATGATTTATCAAATACCCTCTAGATGCCGCTAGAGTCAAAGCTACCCTCATAGTTTCTGCTTTCACTGTAGGGGAAAATACTTCATCATAGTGCAAATGTTTCTTTTGAGTAAATCCCTGAGCCACCAACCTCGCTTTATACCTAAAGTCCCCATTGTTTTGTAACTTTCTTTTGAAAACCCACTTACTGCCAATCACTTTATGCTCCTGTGGCAGCCTAGTCTCTGTGAAGATTTTGTGGTCGTCCATAGACTTCATTTCCTCAATCATGGCTTCCTGCCATCTTTTCTTTTCTACTTCAGGAAGTAACATGACCTCTTCATAACATTTTGGTTCCTGATACACATGGCACACCCTTATTTCTCCTACACCAAACCTTGCAGGCGGAACCCCTTTGTTAACTCTCTCTGACCTCCTGGGGATTTGTGGCTCATCTTCAATTTTTGGTTCTTGCTTAATTCCTATCTCACTTTCTTGATCACTACACTGCCCATCGTCTTCTTCATCTTTTGTCTTGGACTGGCTCTCTTCTGTTTCTTCTTCTTTTGTCTCTAACTGGCTATTCTCACACTCTCTTGTGTTTGTGAATGGTATGAAAACTTGGGAATTAGCATGAACCCTATGCCAATTCTCATGCTCACAAAAATTGGCAGACCTTGAAATCACTACATTGCTGTTTCCATCAAGGAAGCGGTATGCCTTTGAACCTCTTTCATAACCTATGAATTTCATTTTCTTTGCCTTTGGTTGTCCCTTCCTTCTTGTCTCTTTTGGGATGTGCACCCACGCACTGCACCCAAACACCCTCATGTGTTTTAAAGATGGCTCTCTCCCATATAACATAAAATAAGGAGTCTGCCCTATTGCAGAAGATAACAATCTGTTATTTATATAGTTCGATGTAAGCAGGGCTTCCCCCCACAGGCCATGACTCATGTTAGCGTCAGCTAACAATGCGTCTTTCATTGTCTGCAACACCCCGTTTCTTCTTTCTGCCACGCCATTTTGGAAGGGTGAATATGGACTAGTTTTTCTATGATATATCCCATTTTCCTTCAACCAGCTTTGAAATTTGTTAGATAGGAACTCAGACCCTCTGTCCGTCTGGATTTGCGCCACCTTGTGGCCATAACGTCTCTCAATGAAGCTTAGCCAATTTCTGAAGTTGCTAAACACCTCTGCCTTTGTTTTCAATAAGTAGCAAAAAGAATACCTTGAATAATCATCTACAATTACCAGGACATATTTTGCTCCACCCAAAGATGATGCAAAAGGGCCAATCAAATCTGCATGTACCAGTTGAAAGGGCCTTTCTGTTTGACTGGTTCGTTCCTTGTTTCTGGGGCTTACTTTAGATTTTGCCATTTTACACATGTTGCAATCTAAATAATTTTTACACTCTTTCAACTGTACATCTTTTGCCACTGCTTGCATTCTCTGAATTGTTCTACAATTTGCATGACCCAACCTCCTGTGTAACAGGTGTGCACATTTATCATGCTGAGGTGCGTTTTTCACTGTTACATGTGTGTCACTTTGTATTTTACACCTCAAAATGTACAAATTATTTTCTTGTTTTGCCCTTGCGCAAACACATTTTCCTTTCTTAATTTTACATTCATCATTTTCAAATATGACTACAAAGCCCTGTTTTACTAAAGCAGACACACTTAAGATGCTACAGTCCAACTGTGGTACATGAAGAACACCTTTGAGTTCTTGTTCCAAACCTGACACAAAAACTGTCCCTTCTGCAGCAACAGGCAACTTCTGTCCGTTCGCCAGGCTCACGCTGCTTTGTTCCGAAGCACCTAGAGAAAGAAACAAATCTATTTCATTAGTTAAATGTGTAACGGCCCCACTGTCAATTATCCAGCAAGCTTGCTGAACGACCTTGGATTTATCTCTTGCTGCCTGGACAAGAGAAATCCTCCCTTTTCTCTTTTCGGTGCTTCTTTCACTTTTGCAGCCAGCTTTTCTGTCGTCTCTGCTACAGTCTCTCAGAAGATGATTCACAGACCCACAGCCAAAACAGCGTCTCACGGTCATAGCATGACCACTCTCTTCTCCCCTCCTAGGAGTTGTTTCTCTGTGTAGGCTGTAATCTGTCTTTTTCCTCCAGCCGTCTTGATTCCTTCGACGCTGGATGTTTTGTTTCTCTCCGTCACCAGACATTTCACTCTTACGTCGTTCCTGTTCCAGCAATCTGCCCGTCAGGTATTCCAGGGTCAAATTCGCCTCAGGCATAGACTCTAAACTGGTGACCAGAGTGTCGTATTCATCAGATAAACTGCTTAGAATGAGGTACACTTTCTGGATTTCTGGAAACTGCACATTCCTTTGCTCCAGCTCATTAAAGAGACCTTTTATCTCTTGCAAATGTTTAGACACGCTCTCACCGGGCTGTAATCTGCACCTGCAGAGCTTTCTGGTTAAGGATACTTTAGATCCTACTGAATCTCTCACGTAAATTCTCTTGAGACAGTCCCAAACTTCTTTTGCCGTAGCCAAGCCACGTACATGGATTAATTGGCTGTCTTCCAAGCAAAGTATCAAAGTACTCAGAGCTTTTTCATTTTTACGTTCCTCCTCTTCATCAAGCTGTGCTGGGAGGTTGATTACAATCTGCCACAGATCTTCCCTCCTTAATAGCATCTCAGCTTTGACGGACCACGTCTGGTAATTACAGTCATTTAACTTCGTTAAGGGAAAACCTCCCAGGCTTGTTCCCCCAAATGCCATGCTGCCTGCTCTTCTCTCAGTCCTCTGTTTTCCTTCCCCTCCTGGGCATACAACAGCAGAACTGCTTTCTTTCAGGACCTCTATTTCTTCCTCCTTCTATTATAGTGGCACCCACTGGTACTCACCAACATTCTCAGCAGTAGACGGTCTGCGCAGGGTGCGTCTCTGGGCCCATAACCTTTGTTAACGCGGAATCCTGCAAGCCGCTAGCTGAGAGTTGATTCCGGTCCTGATGGTAAGAATAACTCACACAGACACGTTCTCTTCCAGCCCGACACGTGTATTTACAGCAAATATACAAAGCGGCAGCGTGACAGCATGAAATCAACATTTGTAGAAGTGGTGATGGTGTTCTGTACAACTCAACTATATACACATAAGCATCTGCCCTTGCCCAATCAGGGCAGATGTTGCATCATCCAGTCTTCACCCAGATGTTGCATCATCCTTTCCATAGTCTCTGTGACTCAGCACTTTTATACTTACACACCTGTGTGACATGGCAGTTCATTAGTACTTCTGCTCTGCTCTGTTCAGGCCTGTAAATTTTCTAATACTTTGACAAAATTATTGGCTGCTACTGAGTTGACTAACACTCATACCAGTCCATAAAAGTCCCTCTGAGCCAAAACCTCTTAAAGGCATCATACATAGGTTGCAATATATCCAACAGAATTGCCACACTACATTACCCACCCACCCTGGCTCAAAGGCACAAATAATAGTATTCCAGCTCTGTGGAGACAACAGGATTATGAGGGAAAACTGTAGCATCTGTGAATGACAGCCATAGTAAAAACATTTTCCAAAAAGGAGAGGGGGGGGGAAGCACAGATTTCACAATTTGTATTTGTGGGAGAAATAACAAAGAAGCCAGTCATCAACTATAACTATTACAGTGCGTAGAGCCACCATATAATTAATAGTGTTTAAGCATATGGGTTGAATTGTTTTGGTCCATTTAAACTGTCCTTTTCTGTTGATGAGATTTCAGTTTTAAACAGCAGGTTTCATTGTTTTAAGCTGCTGTTTAAGTAATCAGGGTTGTTCAGTGTTTGTTGAAAGCTGGAGAGAGGGGCCACTGAAAATGCTAGGATAGAAATGCCATAAATATATGAGTCACTGATTCCACCTGTGGCTGCCAGATATTGTTGGACTAAATGCTCATTCTCCCTGACCATGCACAATGCTAGCTAAGGACAGTGGGAAACAGTCTCTTAGCTTCTTTTGGCAACTTCAGAACACATACTGTAAATCTTTGCCTCATGTCTGGTTTGGTTCACTTCTGTTTTAGAGGCAGTAACTTTCTGTGGGCTTCAGACTCCACTGGGAGAATTGAAGTATAGAACACTAACAAAATAAAAGCGGCAATATCTTCAGTATCTGCAATAAAACACTAAGTAGAACCTCTGCTGGACGGGAAAGCAAGTTAAAATGCAATACAGACATAAACATACACACAATTTTATAAATAAATGATTACAATGGCTGAAATCCTGTTGCTTAGCACACTAGAGTAGATCCATTGAATCAGTGGGGATTTTGTGAGTCAACTCCTCTGTAGGATACATTTATACAAATGAGACTTCTCTAGTTCAGACTTTAGTATAGAAAAGATTGAGACCATGCATTTTATTTGTCACAACTAGAGTAGGGCATTTAAATCAATGGAACTTACAGAGAAATTGACTTACCAAATCCCCACTGATCCAATGGTCCTACTCTAGTGCAACTTACTACTCTAAGCAACAGGATTTCAGTCAATATG
The DNA here is from genome assembly GCA_037013535.1 of Intellagama lesueurii. Taxonomy (NCBI): domain Eukaryota; kingdom Metazoa; phylum Chordata; class Lepidosauria; order Squamata; family Agamidae; genus Intellagama; species Intellagama lesueurii. The sequence continues at coordinate 216,514,383 of JBAJHW010000001.1, read as the reverse complement.
CACTGGAATATATGTAATAAGAAGGAAATGTATAATAGGAATTACAATGTAGAAATAACATTAAATAAATAAATAAATAATGCCACTTACTGCACATTCTTAATCCTTTCTCTGTAGGTAAAGGTAAAGGTTCCCCTTGACATTTAGTCCAGTCGTGTCCGACTCTAGGGGGTGGTGCTCATCCCCGTCTCCAAGCCGTAGAGCCAGTGTTTGTCCGTAGACAGTTTCCGTGGTCACGTGGCCAGCGCGACTAGACACGGAAAGCCGTTACCTTCCCACCGTGGTGGTACCTATTTATCTACTCGCATTTTTACATGCTTTCGAACTGCTAGGTTGGCAGGAGCTGGGACAAGCGTCAGATTCGATCTGACGACTGCTGGTCTTCTGACCTTGCAGCACAGAGGCTTCTGCGGTTTAACCCGCAGCGCCACCACATCCCTTTCTCTGTACAGAAACATTAATTTATGAGGAAGAACAGGATCTATAACCAACCAGATTTTAGATAAATTACAAATATTCAGAGGAAGGGAAAGAAAGAATTTTAGTAAATTTAGTAATAGAAAGTACATCAAATGGAGCAGTTAGCACAAGAAAAATGTTACACATTCGTATTTGCAGCCCATTTCAGAAGCAAACACACTAGGAGAGCTTGCATAGCGTAACAAGAGGAGCTTGCACCAAAATTGCTTTGAAGATGTTCTTGAAAGGATATTCAGGCTCATTTCTGCCATACTAGTCTCTACAGAGATTATATGATGCATTCCATGTAGTCTTTGATTACCTACTTGTCATAAGATCATTCAAATCCGTAGAGTTACTGTAAGAAAGCAGAAGCAGGCACAACCTGTCGGAATAACTACTGGGATTTTTCAGCTCAGTTTTGAAAGCTAATACTGACACAAAACCACAGGGTTGTACTGAACAACAGTGGATAGAGTGGAGAATGTCTTTGAATGCTTCAGTGAAGTGGAAAGACAGGACGTCTGAGCTATTTTCACTTCTTTTCCATGTAATTTCATTGTGTGTGTGTGTGTTTTTAAAATCAGGTTCAAGTCGCATGGTACTTAAACCGGTGACCACATTCACAGACACTGAATGGAAATCGATTTATTTCTGATGATTTTGGCATCTACACTGCTGAAATTGACTCATTTCCTTTCTGTTTTAGAAGCACGCTGTTCTTTAAAGGTTTTTATTTTATTATTTTTTTCAAAACAGGTGATACATTGATAAATCGAGTGTCCTGGAGGTGCTACCTGGTGTCATAATAGTCACTAGAAACTAAAGGGAAAACACTGGAGAGATGACCCCAGCCAGTTAATGATGGAAAAATGAGAATGAGGAAGGCGGGGGGGGGAGGCTTCCAGCTGCTTTCCGGGGTGATGCTCCTCACACGTGGACCATCCTGTGTCTAGGAACGCCTGCGCTGCACCTGCTGGTCTTCTGATGCTCCTTCATCAGCTGAATGGAGAGAACAGGAGAGGTGGTTGCCATGCCAAATGTGTTGATGAAGTGATGCAGCGATCACTTTTTAAGATTTCTTTTTTTAAAAAAAATTAACAGGAAAAGCAGTGGTGCCCCCTGCCACCCAAAATCCATGTCGGATCAAATTAAAATGACAGCAGAGTTCACCTCCACAAAACTACATTGAATAGAATTGATCTTTGTTGTGGCGAAGGTGCTTGAGTAATTCAGAGAAGCTATGGGCTATGCCGTGCAGGGACACCCAAGACGCACAGGTCGTAGTGGAGAGTTCTGACTAAACACGATCCACCTGGAGCAGGAACTGACAAGCCACTCCAGTATCTTTGCCAAGAAAACTCCATGAACAGAAACAAAAGGCTAAAAGACATGACACTGGAAGATGAGCCCCTCAGGTCGGAAGGCGTCCAACATGCTACTGAGGAAGAGCGGAGGACAAGTACAAGTAGCTCCAGAGCTAATGAAGAGGTTGGACCAAAGCCGAAAGGACGCTCAGCTGCGGACGCGCCTGGAAGTGGAAGGAAAGTCTGATGCTGCAAAGAAAAATACTGCATAGGAACCTGGAATGTAAGATCTATGAACCTTGGGAAGCTGGATGTGGTCAAACAAGAGATGGCAAGAATAAACATTGACATCCTGGGCGTCAGTGAACTAAAATGGACGGGAATGGGCGAATTCAATTCAGACCATTATCATATCTACTATTGTGGGCAAGAATCCCATAGAAGAAATGGAGTAGCCCTCATAGTCAACAAAAGAGTGGGAAAAGCTGTACTGGGATATAATCTCAAAAATGATAGAATGATTTAAATACGAATCCAAGGCAGACCTTTCAACATCACAGTAATCCAGGTTTATGCACCAACCACCAATGCTGAAGAGTCTGAAATTGACCAATTCTATGAAGACTTACAACACCTTCTAGAACTGACACCAAAGAAAGATGTTCTTCTCATTCTAGGGGACTGGAATGCTAAAGTAGGGAGTCAAGAGATAAAAGGAACAACAGGTAAGTTTGGCCTTGGAGTTCAAAACGAAGCAGGGCAAAGGCTAATAGAGTTTTGTCAAGAGAACAAGCTGGTCATCACAAACACTCTTTTCCAACAACACAAGAGGCGACTCTACACATGGACATCACCAGATGGGCAATACCGAAATCAGATTGATTATGTTCTCTGCAGCCAAAGATGGAGAAGCTCTATACAGTCAGCAAAAACAAGACCTGGAGCTGATTGTGGCTCTGATCATCAGCTTCTTATAACAAAGCTCAAGCTTAAACTGAAGAAAGTAGGAAAAACCACTGGGCTGGTCAGGTATAATCTAAACCAAATCCCTTATGAATATACAGTGGAAGTGAAGAAAAGATTTAAGGAACTAGATTTGGTGGACAGAGTGCCTGAAGAACTTTGGATAGAGGCTCGTAACATTGTACAGGAGGCAGCAACAAAAACCATCCCAAAGAAAAGGAAATGCAAGAAAGCAAAGTGGCTGTCCAACGAGGCCTTACAAATAGCAGAGAAGAGAAGGGAAACAAAATGCAAGGGAGATAGAGAAAGTTACAGAAAATTGAATGCAGACTTCCAAAGAACAGCAAGGAGAGACAAGAGGGCCTTCTTAAATGGACAATGCAAAGAAATAGAGGAAAATAATCGAAAGGGAAAAACCAGAGATCTGTTCAGGAAAATTGGAGATATTAAAGGAACATTTTGTGCAAAGATGGACATGATAAAGGATAAAAATGGGAGGGATCTAACAGAAGCAGAAGATATCAAGAAGAAGTGGCAAGAACACACAGAGGAATTATACCAGAAAGATTTGGATATCCCGGACAACCCAGATAGTGTGGTTGCTGACCTTGAGCCAGACATCCTGGAGAGTGAAGTCAAGTGGGCCTTAGAAAGCATGGCTAACAACAAGGCCAGTGGAGGTGATGGCATTCCAGTTGAACTATTTAAAATCTTAAAAGATGACGCTGTTAAGGTGCTACATTCAATATGCCAGCAAGTTTTGAAAACTCAACAGTGGCCAGAGGACTGGAAAAGATCAGTCTACATCCCAATCCCAAAGAAGGGCAGTGCCAAAGAATGCTCCAACTACCGTACAATTGCACTCATTTCACACGCTAGCAAGGTTATGCTCAAAATCCTCCAAGGCCGGCTTCAGCAGTATGTGGACCGAGAACTTCCAGAAGTACAAGCTGGATTTCGAAGGGGCAGAGGAACTAGAGACCAAATTGCTAACATGTGCTGGATTATGGAGAAAGCCAGAGAGTTCCAGAAAAACATCTACTTCTGCTTCATTGACTATGCAAAAGCCTTTGACTGTGTGGACCACAGCAAACTATGGCAAGTCCTTAAAGAAATGGAAGTGCCTGACCACCTTATCTATCTCCTGAGAAATGGGGGACAGGAAGCAACAGTTAGAACTGGATATGGAACAACTGATTGGTTCAAAATTGGGAAAGGAGTACGACAAGGCTGTATATTGTCTCCCTGCTTATTTAACTTCTATGCAGAATACATCATGCGAAAGGCTGGACTGGAGGAACCCCAAGGCGGAATTAAGATTGCCAGAAGAAATATCAACAACCTCAGATATGCAGACGATATCACTCTGATGGCAGAAAGTGAGGAGGAATTAAAGAACCTCTTACTGAGGGTGAAAGAGGAGAGCGCAAAAAATGGTCTGAAGTTCAACATCAAAAAAACTAAGATCATGGCCACTGGTCCCATCACCTCCTGGCAAATAGAAGGGGAAGATATGGAGGCAGTGACAGATTTTACTTTCTTGGGCTCCATGATCACTGCAGATGGGGACAGCAGCCACGAAATTAAAAGACGTCTGCTTCTTGGGAGGAAAGCGATGACAAACCTAGACAGCATCTTAAAAAGCAGAGACATCACCTTGCCGACAAAGGTCCGCATAGTCAAAGCTATGGTTTTTCCAGTAGCGATGTATGGAAGTGAGAGCTGGACCATAAAGAAGGCTGACCGCCGAAGAATTGATGCTTTTGAATTGTGGTGCTGGAGGAGACTCTTGAGAGTCCCCTGGACTGCAAGGAGAACAAACCTATCCATTCTAAAGGAAATCAACCCTGAGTGCTCACTGGAAGGACAGATCCTGAAGCTGAGGCTCCAATACTTTGGCCATCTCATGAGAAGAGAAGACTCCCTGGAAAAGACCCTGATGTTGGGAAAGTGTGAAGGCAAGAGGAGAAGGGGACGACAGAGGACGAGATGGTTGGACAGTGTCACCGAAGCTACCAACATGAATTTGACCAAACTCTGGGAGGCAGTGGAAGACAGGAGGGCCTGGCGTGCTCTGGTCCATGGGGTCACAAAGAGTCGGACACGACTTAACGACTAAACAGCAACAAAAATTAAAAAAACACACACACAACCCTACCTGCCAGTTGAAAAAAACTCACTTTGCAGCCCATATAAATCGATTTCACCCTTGCATCGTTTGAACAATAACATTTCGATCAATTTGAATGATGCTTGAATTTGGTTCTGATTGCGTGACCTCAGCCTCAGTGGTCTCCTCACTGTGCCCCTTCTACCCAACTATACTCCCGGTCCGCACCTCCTAACTTACCAAAATTTATGCTGAAAGGTTGTATGAAAAAATAGTAGAACAATGCCAACATATAAACAAGCATTCTCAAAAGTATCTGGATAGACAGACAGATTGATAACAGTCAGACATACAGACAACTCTTCTGGACAATTTCTCCTAGGCTCAGCTTCTGTTGCTTCCACTGAGCTGCTCACTTGGTCAGGTAGGTTCTGTTTTCGCAAGGAAAATGAAGCAGCTCTCATACTCTGCAGTTTTGCCCACAATAGCTGAGTAGTGTTGTACTGACTGCAGAAGGAAGTGTGCCCAAATTAAACTAGGTTGCTTCCAAGTTTTAAAAACCACTGACCGCTGCTGAAATAGCTGTTGCTATTCACACTAACCAGGACAATTAAAGATTATTAAAAGGCAAAGGCAGTTCTTGAATTGTCCAAAGAAGGGTTGCCTCCTCTTTCTCTCACTCAGCCTCAGCCTCCCCATCCAAATATCCAAATGACCGATTCCTTGTTAAACTCAGTTATTGTCCTCCCCTATCCCACTGAGGCTTAGCCCTCCCCCGAACATCCCAACCAAGAAACAGAGGGAAACGTTTAAATATCTTGTTGCAAGAAGCCTCATGGCACCTATAATCTTCGTGATTATCACCTGGAGCAAAGCCTCCCATCCTATTAACACTGCCCTCTTCCCCCTCCCTCTCCCTTCCATCCATCCTCTTGAACTTCCATCTCTCCCCCTTTTTAAAAAAGTTTCATGAGTTATACAGTGCTGAATTGAAATAGCAAATGATCAGACTAGTACAGTCCCTCCCATGTGTTTTAAAAAAAGAAACAGAGGTGGGTATGAAAAGTCTTTTTCCATAGCAATCACATGGCATAATCCAAAAGAAATAAATGTGGGCAGAACCGGCACAAATTACTAAGAGCGCCTGGTAGTAGATAAAAATACACTGAACCCCCATTGAAAAAGATTGGGCTTCCACATGATCAGCTTTACACGATGTGGTTGTCAGAAAATGCATCAAATCCAACTATGCAGTGCTAGAACATTGATACTCACCACCACGCCCAGCTCAGAGCTAGTTGGAGGGGGAGGGCAAGGAAAAGCGGAAAGGGCTCCCCAGAAAGTTCCAAAGAAGTTGTTGTACAGAGGGTTGGAGTGAAGATGTAAGGCTACAGTCATACTGTGCTGGTCCAATTATCACCCCACTTCTCAGATGCAGGACTCGGGTTTTCTGTGTCATCCCACCCTCCTCGGTCAATCAGAAACATATCTATTTCAAACAAAGGCAAAATGGGGAGATGTGTGTACACACATCCCTGTGCTTCTTTGTTTGTAGAACTGGCTGCCTAAATTGCAACCATAAAACAGAAATCAGACTCCTCACCTCCATCTCAGAGAAGAAAAGCCTGGTGAATGGCCAAGTACTGTTGGACTTGATATCGAAGAGCAACTTTCCTGGCAAAAGATCATCTTTCCATGTACTTTTGGATTTTCAGTTTTGGATTTTAAGTTCTTCACACTGGTGAAATCCTGATGAAGTGGTGTTTAATCCACAAAAGCTCGTTTATGGTGCGATGACAGGAAGCAACAGTTAGAACTGGATATGGAACAACTGATTGGTTCAAAATTGGGAAAGGAGTACGACAAGGCTGTATATTGTCTCCCTGCTTATTTAACTTATATGCAGAATACATCATGTGAAAGGCAGGACTGGATGAATCCCAAACCGGAATTAAGATTGCCAGAAGAAATATCAACAACCTCAGATATGCAGATGATACCACTCTGATGGCAGAAAGTGAGGAGGAATTAAAGAACCTCTTACTGGGGGTGAAAGAGGAGAGCGCAAAAAATGGTCTGAAGCTCAACATCAGCCACTGGCCCCATCACCTCCTGGCAAATAGAAGGGGAAGATATGGAGGCAGTGACAGATTTTACTTTCTTGGGCTCCATGATCACTGCAGATGGGGACAGCAGCCACGAAATTAAAAGACGTCTGCTTCTTGGGAGGAAAGCGATGACAAACCTAGACAGCATCTTAAAAAGCAGAGACATCACCTTGCCGACAAAGGTCCGCATAGTCAAAGCTATGGTTTTTCCAGTAGTGATGTATGGAAGTGAGAGCTGGACCATAAAGAAGGCTGACCGCCGAAGAATTGATGCTTTTGAATTGTGGTACTGCAGGAGACTCTTGAGAGTCCCCTGGACTGCAAGGAGAACAAACCTATCCATTTTGAAGGAAATCAACCCGGAGTGCTCACTGGAAGGACAGAACCTGAAGCTGAGGCTCCAATACTTTGGCCATCTCATGAGAAGAGAAGACTCCCTGGAAAAGACCCTGATGTTGGGAAAGTGTGAGGGCAAGAGGAGAAAGGGACGACAGAGGACGAGATGGTTGGACAGTGTCACTGAAGCTACCAACATGAATTTGACCCAACTCCGGGAGGCAGTGGAAGACAGGAGGGCCTGGCGTGCTCTGGTCCATGGGGCCACGAAGAGTCGGACACAACTTAATGACTAAACAATAACAACATATCTCTTCATCACTATGTAACTTCCCTGACAGCCCATACTTCCCAGTTTGAAAAAGCCCTGTGTGAGGAATTACCTTATGATGTCTTCCCCTGGGTTTTAACTGTAGTGTGGGAAGCCGGGGGGGGGGGTATGGGCTGCCACTTGCCACAGAAGTCACTGTATAATGAAAACCAAGAGTTGAACACACTCCTCGGCGACCTCACAAGTAAGCTAAGTAGAGGAATACTGAACCTCGCCCATAACAATTTCTCCAAAATGTCTCATCCTTTGAGATGCTTTTTGAAAGGGACATTCTTCTTTATTGGAACAAATAATGGTTGGAATTCTCAAGGGAGGGATCGTGAGCACAGCATAGGTTTATTCATGCCGATCTACAGACTGTTACATGGAAATAGATTAATTGCAGTTTCCCACACCACATTCCTCAGAGCCCAGTAAGTAGAGAATCTTGTGAGGAGATTGCATGGAATTACACTTGTTGAGTCTTCCCAGAGAAAGGGGAACATATATACACCTCAACCTGTGAGGAAGGGATGGTGAACCGTAACAAAAAAGATGAAAAAAGTTCATAGAAAAGAGCTTATCATATCAACTACAGAAAAATTGCTGGATGGTAATGACATGTTCTGCATAAGCTGTGCAATAGGATTCTGGCTGTGGTGAAACTGAGAAATTGGAGAATGTGGAATCCATCTTGGAAAATCAGGCTTCCTGTGAGTGCCTGGGAAAAGGAGGAAGAGAAACTGGAGGTCAATGTCTGCCCAGGATAAGCCTGCGGCTTATCTATTGGGAGAGAGGTCTTCAAGGCCAAGCCAGCTGCCCCCCCCCCCCCCTCCTTGCTAAATGGGAGATGACTTCAGCTGCATGAAGTGAAGGAGGCACAAAATGCTCTGGGCTTTAGAAACATTCTTGGAAACTCAAGACTGCTTGGTGAGCCATCTGGAAAGGTCTAAAGCAGACTTTAATGTACAAAAAGGGGTTCAGAAGTTGCTTTAGTTGGCTTAGCTTACCTCTCAGGAGATGTTATGTTCAGTTGCAGTCCTGCTATGACTTGCCTGGAAGGATGTACTCTGTGTATGCTGACTCTATGCTAATGCGTGAGTATTAGACAGATTAGTTTAGCTTTATTATTTTGTGGTGCATTCTCCTGATTTCCTTAGCTTTATCTCAGCTGTATTTTTGCTCCAAATGCTTTTTAAACTTTTTGAAATGTTTTTGCCTTTTTACTGTCTTTAATAAAATATAAAAATCTCCCCAGCCAACTGTCTGGGTTTTTGACACAGATGGGTCTGTGGTATTGAAACCAGGTCTTGCCCTGATCAGCTAGTGGGAATTTTGGTATTTGTGCGAGTGTGTTGGCAGCTCTGTAGCAAGGTGGGCGTATTGGGCCTAGGTGCCTAGCCTTGTGGATTTTAGGATTACCTGGAAGCTGTTCCAGGTCTGGGAAGACTGAGGTGTTGGGAGGTACTGGTGCTAAGCTGGATCCATAGTCCTACCCACAACTGACTCTCCTGGGTTCACCCATCCCATTAAAAAAAAGGGTAGTGTGGATCACTGGTTAGAGAGGGACCTCCTGAACCGAGTAATCTGACACTGGCAATAAACATCCTTTCATTTTAGGGCAAACAAGCAGAAGCCCCAATTTATTCATTTTGACACACCTTACCAAAATATGCTCAAAGTATTATAACTCTAATCATAACACCATATAACGATGATGCACACATGCATTCAGTTGTGTGTTAAGGGAAGCCAAGTGTGTGTGTGGGGCTGTGCTTCAAGTTTCCTGGTGCCACCAGTGGCTGCCATGCAATCCTTTGTTTCGCTGGATTGCAGCTGTGTGTAGAAAAATGCCTCTTAAAAGCATGAGAGTCCTCATTTGGAGCAAGACAGACTATACATATGTTTTCCTCCAATTTATATCCTACTTTTCTGCCAATAAATGACACTCCAGGTAGCTAATGGTGCTAAAAGCAAATTAAAACAACAATTAAAACATAAAAACAAACATGCAATTAAAGGGTATCATTTAAAAACAAAACAAACCACCACCACCCCAATCAGTTGAAGCCCCTCCCCTAGCAACAACCAAGCTGATACGCCACAGGTCTGTTACAAAGTGGCTGCCACACTGCAATGAATATGTCCTCGGCTTCCCTGTGTACTACTGGGCTGCGTATGGAGATAATGGGTTAAATTCTACTGTTGATTTCAACTCAATGAATCAATGGGCCTCCCAGAAGTTTTGACTTTAAAAGTCCCATCGATCCCGTGAATCATTTAGCTCCCCATGCTTTAAGTCTTCCTTTCAACCTACCTGTAAAACAAGGCCTATTATTGCTCTCACAGAAAACGAAGAACAGTATTCTTCATAAAGAGGAAATGCTTGAAAGAGGTGAGCAGGCAGAACCCTGATGACCAAGTCTTCTCAGAATGTGCAGGACATGGTACTAGAATCCTTTTATGAAAATGTAAAGAAATCTTGGCTCAAATCCACCTGCTAATCCCACTGATTTAATTGTGGAAAGGTGGATCAACAAATCCCATAGATTCTGTGGCTCTACTCTAGCTCGGATTACCAGCTAGATTCAGAGGCCCTTGTACTTTCAGGGCAAAAAAGCCACATAAGAAAAGAAACGCAAAGTGGAGGAAAAGACTTTAATTAAAGCAAAGAAACTGAAGGTCTAAAGTAACTTCCAAAGAGCATGATACAAGAATTGTTCAGAATCTTTCAACATCCTTCTCAGTCATTTCTCTTTGAAATGGGGTTATTACACATCAATACACCTGTGCTTTCCATCATCGATATGCTTCTACACTGGACACAAAGAGATGTAGTATCATCGTCTCTTATGATATAAACCTCAAATTGTTTCTTTGTTAGAGTACCCTTCATAAGTTACACTGAATGTGACTTTCTGAAGTCAGGTATTTCCTATTCATATGACATGAGTTACTGATAGCACGGGAAACACTACAAGAATGTATGTTATGCACATTCTTAGGAATTTAAGCAATACAAAGCAGCAGTGATTAACTTGAAGCACATATTTTCATCATCTCTAAAGAGAACATTTCCATCTGAAATCAGGATTAGCTGGAACAACAGATAGTTCTGGTACAAAGTGTAATTTGAAAGGCTTAGCTATTTAAATCCAGTGCTTAACAGCCTTGAGGGCCGCACCAAAAGTTTGAAGAGCCGGATTAGTTCCTTTATAGGCCATCAGGAGGGAGCCTGCCTCAGCAAGGAAGCCGGCTCCTTCTAGCTGTTTTGCGGTGTCTTCAACATCCCATTGTCCTTCCTCCTGCTTGGTCAGCAGATGGTTAACCAGGTGGGGATAGAAGGCTGTGGGAACACACTTCACCACCAACTTCTCATCCAGGAGCAACGAAAGAAGCTCAGCATCGCAGTTGGAATTATCAGCCTATGGAGGGGGGGGGAAAGGAAAAAGAGAACATCACAATTATTTATTTATTTATTTATTTATTTATTTATTTATTTATTTCTTATTGAAATACAATAGTACAATTTTACAGTACAGTACACTTTTAATTTTGAAACAAGGATGGACTGATGTTCTCTTCTGCTTCATGAGACCTTTAAAAAGAAGGTCAGCACCTAGCAAGTTTCATACAAATGTGGCACCATTTCATAGCAGCACTTTTCAAAAACTGCAAACATTTCTGATCCAAGATGTGATAAAACCTGTGTCTGTGGGCTGCTATGTCACAAACAAGAGAACAAATGCACAAGAATTTATTGTGACAAATGAAATGCTATCTTTGTGTTGGCCATTGGGGTGGAGACTTAACATTTGCCCCTCCTTCCCTGAAGTTCTTTGCTATGGGGAAAAACTCAACAAAAGCAAGGGTTAGAATGCTCAGGCAGCCTCCCCTGCTCCCATGAATTGTCTGGACTTAGTTCTTCCTAGAAAATGCTATAGAGCAGGGGTCCCCAACCCCTGGTCCGTGGCCCGGTGCCGGTCCGTGGCCTTGGCAGGACTGGGCTGCGGAGACAGATCTCCCCCCCGCACACACTCCCCCGATGCACGCCCACTTGCATGCACGGCCTGCCAACCCGCACGGGTGCCCCGCCTACGCACGCGGGCACGCACGTATGCCCTGCCCCCCCGCGAGTGCGCCCCGCCCATCCGTGCATGTGAACGAGCGCCCTCTGCTCACCCACGAGCGTGGGGGTGGCCCCCCGCACACGGACCCCCCCCAACCAGTCCACGGTTCGGAAAAGGTTGGGGATCACTGCTATAGAGAATACTTTTGCAGATGGTGGCAAGATATGCCTATGAATACAAGGGCAACACTGGGATCAGATCTGAACACAAATGCAGTAGAGAATGGCCATAAATGCAGGCGATTGTGCACATTTATCTGAAGGCGCAGCGAACGCACACAAAGTGAGAAAGACTAGATTCAGCCAATTTTTACTACTTACTACTGGATTTCAGCCAGTATTTGCCATTCCTTGCACAAAATTGGATCCAGAGTTTGTGTACGTGGAACCCCATCACAAAATACTCTTGAAGGAAGGGGGAGGTGATCCAGAAACCTACTTTGCAGAGTTAGGGGAACTTCTGAAGCAGTATGAGTAATTGTATAGGTGGCTGTTGGGTGAAGGTGTAATCAGAAACTTTTTTTTACCTCCCCACTTGTTCCAGCAGGCACCTCTACTTATCTTACTCCCCTTTGTTAATGGAAAAAAAAAATCCTCCTGGATGCAACCATTTCACATTCTCTGGCATCCACTGGTTCCCAGGGCACAGCTTTTGATGTCCCTGCTCATTTATCTGTCAAGAAGCCTAAAGACACCATTTATTCATGCTCTTCCACCAGAAACAAGACCTTGAAGGTTCAATCCCACAAGCTCTTGTGCCACCTGAGCAGCTCACTGGGTTTTCAACTTACAACTGCTTGTTCCCTCCAGTGGATGCCGTTCTGTCCCTTCAGCGCTGTCTGGGGGCTGTACTGCAATGGATGCAGGAAAATGGGCTGAGGCTGAACCCGGACAGGACGGAGGTCCTGAGGGTGAGTGGCCCCACCATTGGCGGTTTGGGAAACTCCCTCTCTTTTTGGGGGGTGACTCTCACCGCGAAGAGTGAGGTTCGCAGCTTGGGGATCCATCTGGACCCGGCGCTCACCATGGAAACCCAGGTGGCGTCAGTGGTCCGCTCCGCCTATTTCCATCTTTGGCGGATTGCCCAGCTGCGTCCCTATCTTGATGTTGGGGTGCTCACCACTTTGGTCCATGCACTCGTAATCTCGAGATTAGACCACTGTAATGCGCTCTACGTGGGGCTACCTTTGAGATTGGTGCGGAAGCTTCAAATGGTGCAGAATGCAGCGGCCAGACTTCTCAGTGGGGTGAGAAAACATCAACATATCTCTCCGACCCTGGCCGCCTTGCATTGGCTGCCCGTTCGTTTCCGCATTGATTTCAAAGTCTTAATGATTACATATAAAGCCCTAAATGGTTTAGGACCTCGATACCTGGCAGAACGCCTCGTCCCACCTAGATCTACTCATATCACTCGTTCTAGCCAGGAGGGGCGGCTGAGAAGCCTAACACCGAGGGAGGCCCGGAAGGAAAAAACGAGAAACCGGGCCTTCTCGGCAGTGGCTCCCCGTAAAACCTGGCTATTTAGGCAGGCCTTCCCTCCGGGCACCACTTGATTTATCTTTTATCTCCATCTTGAATGATTGTTCACTGTTGTGAAACTGTTGTTATATGTTAACTGTTTTTATTCTATTTGATGTGAGCTGCCCAGAGTAGACACTGTCTAGATGTGCGGGATACAAGTTCAATAAATAAATAAAATAAATAAATAAGATATTTAAAGAATGGCCCAATTTTGTTTCAAGGCGACACAGCCAGAAAGAGATGTCAGAAATAGCCCGTGATCAGAAGGAAATTCTTAATGCAGGTGAGTATCGGAACATCACAATACAAGCTTCTCTCACATTTGGGATTATGCAAACTGACTTGCTCTGTTTGGTAGCTAGTCTTCAGGATTTATACATGGATTCCTTTGAAGTCTGATTTCATAAATCCAGAAAGACTGCCTCACCTCTTTCCAACATTAATGTGCTTTCAGTGGTAATTGTGAGTTATTTCTAACATCTACTTCTGGCCTGAGTACAAGTACAGAAAGCAGCAGTGATATGTGAACGGCAGCCTTTATTCCTATTGCTAGAATTTTCCCAGAATTTAGTGGTAAACTGAAAACAAGGCAGGCATGTTCCCGAATGTGCATTGTGTAGATCTCATTTAAGTGTAAGCTGATTTTGCCAGGCACTTCAGCAGATTGCCATGCTGCTTTAATAGCACAGAACACTTCATGCTTTCAATCTCCAGATAAAAACTAATAAATAGGCGATTAAAAATACCCGTAAAAGCCAACCCACACTGTAAGTGCTGTACAAAACTTGACTCTTCCACAGTGCAGCTCTAGCACATTAAATGCTAATTACAGGACTGTGTTTAGCAAGATGAATGACTGTTCACCTACTATATCAATGGCATTTGGGGGGGGGGGAAGATAATAGTGTTGCTGCTCAGCATGAGGCCACATTCTGTACTCTGACGGCTGCTAGAGTAGGATGAATTATTCATGTGACAGCAGCCAAAATGTCCCGTCCCCTCCCACAGTGATCAGAAATGCTTTAACTGAGCATGATGACTCAACAATAAAAATTACTCATTTCAGAACGGTGCCCTATCCCTATCACACTGTGTGTAGATCAAGGGCAAACAAACTTCCTCCTTGTCAAGGGCAACATCTCCTCCAGGGTAATGTGTCAGGGGCTGCATGTCTTTGGGAGCAGGTCTGAAGACAGAGGTGGGCAGAGCCATTTGCAGGCATGCTCACCCATTTTCTCCTTCTTTCTGCCATCCTCCTTTCCTTCTCCCTTCTGATCTAGAGACTTCTGGGGAAGAGATGGAGACTTTTGCAGAAGCCTAAGCTAAGCTCTTGTGTGGAGCTTTGGGAATGAGACCAAAGGGCTGTATAAGACCAGGTCAAGATCCACTTGTGGGCCATCGCTTACCAGTCCTTGTATAGCAGCGGTTCCCAACCCTGGGTCCCCAGATATTCTCAGACTAAAACTCCCAGAAGCCTTCATCACGAGCTGTGCTAGCCAGGATTTCTGGGAGTTGCAGTCCAAGAATATCTGGGGACCCAAAGTTGGGAAGCAGTGCTCTATAGAAGAAAAAAAAGCAATGGCACTGAATGGATTCCTGGGGGGGGGGGCAAATCCACATTCATGCAGCAGGGGGAGCAGGCTCTGAAGTAGCTGTTAGCCCCTTGTGAGATGATGAAGTGGTGTGATTTCCAGTATTGCGGTCAGAGCAGTGACAGGTGAGTGGGATCTTGTGTAGAGGGGGAATGGACCTTCCAATCCCCAGATGTTTTCCAAGAAATTTCACCCTACGTATATAGTACCAACTTTAACCTGGTGGCACTGAAGTCTAGCCACCTCTGTGGATGGCTGCAAACGGACACAGGAGAGCAGGGAATAGTATGTTTCCAAACCTCGTTGCCAGATCTGAGACCTAGAAAGCAGGACAGGATGGTTCCTTCCTGGGGTGAGGTAGCAGAGTGATTCAGAATGGGTGGATCACAACAGTGATAACCATCTGGATCATATAGGGAATGGGAAGGGAAAACCCAGACCTGATTAAACAGCCCCTTTTAAAGATAGATCCACATGCATCTGAAAGGGTTTTTTCATCAGATGATGGGCAGCTGCTCAGTCAAAAGCAGTCCTTACACATGGTAGACCTAGACAGCGTATTAATAATCATCATGTGCCATCAAGTCAATTCTGAATTATGGTGACCCTTTTCAAGGTCTGTGCCGCTTGAACAAGGCCACACAAACTGGCTCTTCTCCCAGGAGGCCCAGTGGGGAATCAAACTCCCAAACTTTGGCTCTGCAGTCAGATGCCTAAACCACTGAGGTATGCCATTAATATAAGTGACATCAAATAATACAGGTTATCTTCTTTTCAGTTCAGCTACATAAATAAACAATTGTTACACAGTCACTAGATGAGAGGGCTTAAGAACTAGACCAAAGGCTTTACAGGAAAGATGGATTTCGAGAGAACCAAAAGGAGAGGAAAGAATGGATTTAATAGGAGGCTTCATACTTTAAAGGCTCTCAGGGTGCTGAAAGTTTTTTTCCCCCTTTCTGATGTGTGCTAATGGCAATTATTTGACAAGAGATCCACTATTTCTGCCATTGCAGCAGCATGGGGTGTGGAAGTGTAACAGAAACAGGTGACAAGACTTGGGGCTGGACTACAGGGTGTGTATTCTTTTCCTCTACTGGACTTGGTGTTACATTTCATACAAGATTAAAACAAAGCAAGGTACGGTTCTTATCTGATTTTAAATACCTATGTTAAATCCATTTAATGTTAATCCTGTTTGGTGATCTGAGAAGAGGAGAATCACAATCCCATGGCCCATTTGAGATTCTAAAAACCTAGTTCTGCCATAGATCTGAACCATGCAAGCTACAGATTATTGTGGAAGTGAAAATGAATGTTTATTTGCCAGTACGTTGTGCAAAACAACCATGCGGACTCCGCTTCCAAACATGACATGGTAGAATGTATAATATCCCTCTTTTTTCAGCCTGCAGAGAAGCTGCATATGCTCATTCCCTTCATTATTTCCACTTTTTTTCTTTCGAGTCAAAGCTGCTGCCAAGATCATTATATTCTTGGTAAGAAGCATAAACGAGAAGGTGAGCTGAACAAGATGAATGCCACTGTTTTCAAATCATAGAACTATAAAATTTGAAGGGCTAGCCTGGGAGTCATCTAGTCCAACGCCTTGTCAATTCAGGAATCCACAGCAAAGGACCACAGAGATTTAGTGTTTGAAAGGACCCCAAGGGGCTATGGAAGCCTGTACTCACATTACACTCATCACAGAAGGCATCCAGGGAGGAGAAAGGATTGGCGAGCTCATTGTCAATCTCTATTTGTCCCTCCCCCCAGCCCCCTTTCTTTGAGGACAATTGTCCCTACTCACCCTTTTCTCAACTGCTAGGGGAAAATTAACTGTCAAGACTAGCTAGGCAAGAGCGAAGCAGTTGCAGGCTGACCATAATCTCCTCTCCTTTCCTGTGTGTGACTGCAGTCATTTCCAGGCGTCGCTCTGCTTGCTGGCAGGGGAAACTGAAGGATGCCTGGCAGGCAGAGCCACGTCTGCTCTCCTGTGGCGAACGGCCTGTGTAGCCTGGCTCCTCTTTGATAAATCCCTGGCTGAGGAAACTAAACAACCCTTCAAGAAGAGAGCTTCAAGAAAGCCATGTCATACAATGCATTGCTCAACAGCTTTGTGCACCCTTAAGACATGAAAACAGTGATACCCAAAGGGTATTAGGACAATTGTTTGGGGTGGGTTGGCTCCACAGACAAGGTTTTGAAGGCTGAAGAGCACAGCTGGCCTAGCTAGGGGATCCCAGAAGTGGGGCAAGGGCAATGCAGAGTCAAGCCAGACCAGGTGTATCAGAACACACAAGCAGAGGGAGTCCAAAATCATACAGAGTGAGAGGTCAGGAGCGAGGGTTAGGCTACCTGGCAGGCAGGGCCTGGCCCAGGAAAAGCCATTGTCTGCAACGCAGCCCCAGCCCCAATCCCAGGCGAAGACTGAGCTGCTGGAGAGCCACCCAGAGCTCACCTGCAGCCACTTGGCCAGCCTGGAGTGGAATTCACTGGTGGAATTTGGCCTCCTGGTGGCCCTGGAAAGAAGAGCCTTCCCTCAAACAGACACCCCCCACTCTCACCTCTTTTCCTGAAGAATCCTTTTCTGCAGCTAAGCCGTTTGCCTGGGGACTCGTGCCTTTATCTGGCTGCATTCCCATGGGATGGGAGGTGTTCCCCTCTCCTTCACTGACTCAGGTCCAGAGCTGCCTTCTTCTGGGCATTCGACATCCTGAGCCCCCATGATCCCAAGGCCTGCGGGATCCAGCATTCCCTCTCTTAGTCAGATCTGGGAAGTTTCACCTCACCCTTGCTAGAGGACCCATCAGCAGGGCCACAACGTTCACACACTCCAGCTTTTTTATGATAAATGCCTTTATTTTATTTCTTTTAACACTCAACTTTTACCTTTCTCTAGTAAGAAAAATGACATTCACCTCAGGTTTGATTTTATTGATTTACACAAAGCAAACAGTAATTACTGTAATGTGCTGAACAAAAGATAATCCAGTTAAACAATGGAAGCAGAAAATTGTTTTCAATGAGATTTTAAACCCATCATTCAGGTCTTAAGAGACCATCCTTGCAGTTAAAACTGTGCTTACCCCAAAACAAGAGAAACACAGTCCAATTAAAGCCTAACAATATGAACAAAACCCGTGTTAACTTAATAAGCGCAATACCCTACAAGAATTTACCTATATGCTCTTAGATTTTAACAGCATACAAGTATATTTTTGCAGGGTTAAAACTATGCTGCCTAAACACAGATTGTACTTACTGGCATTGAAAATAGAAGGCAAGCAGCCTGCTTCTTCCAGAAGGCTATGATTACCTGTATAGCCAAGTTTTGGCTCAGATGAAAACAACCTACATGTAGGCATGGCAATGTTCAATAAGAGTATTCTACTTTGCTCATAGGATTCATCTATTGTACCGATAGGCCTACAAGACAAAGATGCTGGATATAACATTTGACTTACTGAGTTTCTGATTGCAACCCAATACATGCTGCTTTGGGTGTCATACTGAACCCCTGTTTTACAGTCTGTGGCATGTTTTGGCTCATGTACTTCCTCTCCTGAGGCACAGCTGTGTTGTCTATCGCCTCTTCCTCCCCCTCAAAAAACCTATAGGGAGCTGAAAAAAGCCAACATCAGACAGTCAATTAAAGAGTCTTAAGCTCAACCACAGAACAGGGATCAAGTGGCATTCAAAGCTCCAGTTCACCCAAAACTGAAGAGGAAGTGTCCCATCTCATTCTCTCGCCTGTGCCCTGGTAGGGGAAGGGGAGTGCTTATATCGGAGACGCTGAACTAGCACCACAAGCACCACAATAGTTCCTTGAGTTTTTCAAGGGCTGAAAATGATATGGTGCCAGGCAAACAGAATGGATAAAAATCAACGATTGAAAAAAAGTTTTAAAAATTTTATTTATTTTATTTATTTATTTAACTTATATGCCGCCCACACTACCCAGAGGTCTTGAAATCATTAATTTTGTATTGGTATATGCTTTTTGTCTAAACTGACGCAATTCAAAGGGAAGGATTGTAAATTTTGGTTCTGTATTATGAGAAGAAGAAGAAGATCATATCTATTTTCCAACTCATACTCTGTTTTTTTCAGTCTTGGGCCTTTCCCCTTCCCTCCAGACTTGATACAATGTTGGAAATTCTTGAAAGACCTCTTAAAATCTCAGGGATTGCTTCCTTTGTGTGATGCTGATTTTTTAGAGTGGCACTATTTTTCCTCTACAACTTTGTATAAACAAAATCATGCTCCTATTTCTCTCTAAGTGCACATTTTCTGAATCATTTTTCCAGGGCCCTCAGAAACACCTGTTTCAATGAGTTTTGGTAATTAAATTGAAGTAATTTGGATTTTTTTCAAAATGAATCACTGGCTGAAATCCTTTGGCTTGTGTGCAGAAACCAAACAGCATAACATTCAGCCACTTCTAGCTGACAATTACTGAGTTGCTGCTGGGATTCTCAGGGGTAACGCACATGCAGGCTTGGCACATGCATGAGAATCCCAGCAACTCATTAATTGCCAGCTAGAAGCGGCAGGAAGGGTGGGTAGCTTAGTCATCTGACTGTAGGGCTAGAGGCTGGGAGTTCAATTCTCTATTATGCCTCCTGTGAGAAGAGCCAGTCTGTGTAGCACTGGGCAAGCTGCACAGCCTTTATGGCACAGCAATTAAGCAACATTGTTTCTTAATATGGGCCTTATAAAAATAAAATATGCATTTCTGAGTTATGAACAATATGTCTTAAAGTTATAGCAATCAAGAGTGTGCTTTGTTGGGTGGTGGTATCACGTGATTAAACTGGGTCTTTCTGAATAGTAACTCCAATCAAAATTTAAACCATGACTTAAACTTGTCTGATCAAACCCACTCTGCTGGCAACTCTATATCTAGGGCAGCGGTGCTACTTAGATGAACTACAAAGACATAATCTAATGTGTACACCTTACCCTGCTGTGTAGGCTTGTGCTTAAGAAATTATCTCCACAGAATGTGAAACCATACTCGAGAAATTATAGAGAGAAAAAAGTGCATATGTGAAAAAGAACTGTGGAAAATGCACAATTAGCTCCAGCTGCAGCACACTCTGCAGAGAAGTAAAATGATTTGGGTTACATAACCATTATTTTTGACAGCTATAGGGACAATACTGCCCCCTACCAGTGGTGCCCAGAAAGCTAGCTATGAAGACTGTTGTGCATGCAAGAACCACAAATCAGACCACAATCCCCCAAAGAGCATAGATGCGCTGCGCACACGGAATGGCCACCACTTCTTCAAGTAAGGCATGCTTCTCAACCGCTATCCACAGCAAGAGGGACATGTTTTGGGATATAACCGACGCTCATTTATTTAACCGGTTTAATGTTAAAGACTCACACAGAGATAAATCTGTCCCTGGCGTGAAAAAGCAAGGCTTTAGAAGAACGGCATTATTGAAAAAATCACAGATAATTTCCCTAAAGAAAGAAATGGCATAAAGCAGCTTGCTCAGGAAACATCATTCATGTAGGAGAAAACGAATTAAGTTTGAGGACTGTGTAATTGTTATTTTAGCTTATTAACAAAGGAACAGTATAACAAATCCATACAGCCAAACTAATTTTCATTTCCGAAATGCTCTCCTTTAGTGTTTTATATACCTAAATTTGATTGGAAAACAAGCCAACTGTGTCGAACATACCCTTCAAATATTCCGACAATAAATATAAAATACTAGGTGGGCTATAGCTGGCAATGATTTTTCATGTTAGGTTGACAAGAAAATGGTCTTTAAAAAAAACCTCTGTTCAGTGCTCATGTGTAGACATGACATTTTATGGAAGACATAAAAGATGAGGTCCCTGAGAGATAGCTTAATTTAAAAAAGGGGGGGGGCATGATCCAGTCTTCCTTCACAGTAACCTGCACTCTGCCTGCATCCATTAATCCTGTGCACATAGGTTTCTGCTGCTGATACTTCTTCCCCACTGGCAGCTGAGTCACAAGCAGACTGCTGTGTTCACACAATAGTTGTGTTTGTGTCACAGCATGTGAAAAAGTCAAACTCAATTTATTTTTATTTTTACACATAGGATGAAGACATGAGAATGGGTTCAGCCATCTGAGTTCACTTAAAGGTAACTAAGTGACTAAGCTACCCATTTCTTGGGTCCTGGCACAGCAACAGTTGTGTTGGCATGATATAAAGAGGGCACAACTTTAACACCGTACCAGGGTCTGTCTGTCAGCACAACAAGGCTTCCCCCCCCCTTTTCTGCTCCAGAGGGACTCCTCAGCTTTATGGGGAACAGGTTTTGAGGGAACACAAGAGGGTTGCAGAGGGGGAGAATCATCCCTTCCTTGTTGGGCTGATGGAAAAATTTCCATCGATGGAACAACCCCTTTGGATCCCAGTCAAGAGTTCTGGAATCGTATTATCATCTGCTCTCTTCTAAAGAGATATACCATCTGCTCTTATTGGATGGGCACAGAATACGTACTACCGCAGGAGTATAAACACAATTATGGAGCATGGCATTCTAATTTACATGATCCGCGCATTAGGCACTCCTAAGACAGCAAAGTCTTCAAGTCCTACTGCAGTGTTCATATTTGACAATCATGGGATACGGTAGTTCAGACAATGAAATCATCTGAAAACTTCCGTGCAATTCATTTTTGTCCTGGACAAACTGGACATGAAAAAAATGTTTGCTTGAGTGAATCCAAACATTTTACCTCCTGGCTTCTTTATCTGCAACCCTTGCAACCCCAGTTTTCAGCCCTTCTAGTCCATTCCCTCCTTATCCAAAGGTTTAACTAATGTTCCCTCTCTTCTGCAAACTGTTGTCATTCTTTCATGCGGTCAAGTCACCTGCAACTTATGGCAACCCTATGAACGAGAGATCTCCAAAATGTCCTGTTGTCAACAGCCCTGCTCAGCTCTTGTAAACTCAAGCCTGTGGCTTCCTTTAGAGCGTCAATCCATCTCGTATTTGATCTTCCTCTTTTCCTGCTGCCTTCAACCTTTCCCAGCATCATTGTTTTTTCCAGAGAATCTTGCCTTCTCATGATGAGCTCTCCGTTTCAACATTTTTGCCTCCAGAGATAGTTCAGACTTGATTTGATCTAGGACCCACTTGTTTGTCTTGCTGGCCATCCAGGGTATCTGCAAAGCATTCCTCTGGCACCACATTTCAAATGAATTTTTTTTCCCCTGTCAGCTTTTTCTCTACTGTCCAGCTCTCACACCCCATACATGGCAATTAGAAATACAAGAGTGTGGATGATCTTGGTATTAGTCTCCAGTGAGATACCCTTCCACTTGATGGTCTTTTCTAATTCCTTCATTGCTGCCCTTCCGAGTCTCAGTCTTCTTCTGATTTCTTGGCTGCAGTCTCCTGTTGGACTGATGATTGAACCAAAATATATAAAACCTTTTAACTATTTCAGTTTCTTCATTGTCAACATTAACATGGTGTAGTTCTTCTGTAGTCATGATTTTCATCTTCTTAATGTTCATCTGCAGTCCTGCTTTAGCACTTACTTTGTTCACTTCCACCAAAAGTCATTTCAAGACATTGCCGCTTTCTACCAGTAAGACGGTGTCATCTGTGCATCTTACATTATTGATATTTCTTCCATCAATGTTCACTCCTCCTAGTCTAGTCTGGCTTTCCGTATTATATGTTCTGCGTACAGATTGAACAGGTGAGGGGGGTAACACATTTGCCTATAGGAAACCATTGTGTCTCTCTATTTTGTGTTCTACCAGTAGCTTCTTGTCCACAATACAGATTATGCATATAAAAGAGACTTGAGCCATGATTAGGAAAAGAATTTCATATGGCCATCTCTCTTCTGAATAAACTAGGAGTGAGCAACTACAGTGGATCTGCAGGCTAATTCTCCTTCCCAGGGCCTGCTATGGGCTGTACCTCTACTGAAAATACACTTTCCTTCATTTTTAAAAAAATCCAGAAGTGAATGGTGTCTCACTTTCAGTTTAGAAAAGAAAACACCGGTTTAGAAAAGAAAACAACGGAAAGGTGGGAGGAGGGGACGCTTCGGCCTTAAGGCCGGAGCGTATCTTTTGAAAATAATAAGGATAATAATAATGAATAAAGTTCAATAAGTTTTCTTCTTTCATTTTCAGATTTCTCACAGAAGCAACGATCGAGGCTCTCAACGCGGCGGTTGAAAGAAACTGAAGGGAGAGCCTTGGCGCCAAGGTACATATACGAGGGGGGAGGGGTCTATGCTAATGTATTTTCCTTTGCTACCGCAGAAGCTCTAGAATATTCCGACAAAGCTCCGCGCATGCGCGGATTACCCATAGTGTGATTCACAGAGGCCACGAAGAAGAACTATAGCATACAGACTTTAGTATGCTTTATTGTGTCACCACACACACAATTTTAATATCTACAGAAGAAGTAACATAAACTAGATAATGAAAAAAACACATATACTTTGATGAGTAAAATTTATCTGAAGATAATAAAATCCATGTCTGGTTATAATAGTCTATGAGTTGTTATTATTTAACAGCTTGCTACTATTCTGATGTATTCTTGTTATTTTAGTGGTGTGTGAATCTCTCTCACACATGCACACAGACAAACACACATGCATGGATACACACACCGATGCTTACATACAGTTTGGGGAGAAGGAGAGTTTAAGCCTTATTTGATATACTTGTGTTTTTGATGGAAAATTAGAATTAAAATGTTTTAATAAAATAGACTTTTTGGCAGCAGAAACTCTGGCCTGATTCCATAGAGATTAGGCAAGTATTATTTGCTTGCATGGTTAAATAGATGATTTGGAAAACCATAGCAGTATTCAAAGAAATATGAATCTTAAACATGTAGCTAGTACTGAAACCTCCCACTCCTTCTGGTCTCCTTTCCTGAAACAAGCAATTTTAAAGACAAATACTGTAACTTGCTACAGCAGATAAACCAGTTAAAGAGGCAACACTAACTTCACTTCAATTATTCATACACAACATTCATTATCAGAGGAGGCCTTGTTATTTCTGATGAGGGACAAAAGATGGGGTTGGCAGCTGGCTGCGGTTTATCGAAAGCCAACACAAAGTTCCGCAACTGCAGAGAAGCTGGCAAAAGGAGGCTGTTCCTTTTATTGCAGGCAAACACAGTTGAATGCCTCGTATCAGCACTTCCCACCACCATCTTTTGAAAGCTAAACATCCATAAAGCTGTCAGCGCTGTACAACAAATGGCCAGCAATACCTTGGGACAGTGAGCAGGCCCTGCCTTTTCCCTTGCACAGCCATGGTGCTGAGCAGTGCCAGCTCTGTGTCAAGGAAATCAAGGGGCTCTGGTTTTGT
This sequence comes from Intellagama lesueurii, assembly GCA_037013535.1. Taxonomy (NCBI): domain Eukaryota; kingdom Metazoa; phylum Chordata; class Lepidosauria; order Squamata; family Agamidae; genus Intellagama; species Intellagama lesueurii. The sequence continues at coordinate 216,490,189 of JBAJHW010000001.1, read as the reverse complement.
TTTCCAGGAATACCGCCTGGTGACCTGGGTTTTAACAGGAGCACCAACCAGGTCGGTTGGGAACCCCCCCACCCCCAGCCTCCTAGGACCAAACTGTGTCCAATAGCCTTCGGGGCAGACGCTCTTAATGAGTCCAACCTCCCCACAAATGGGAGCCGTCATCGTCAACTCAGACTTTAGCAGATGATGGTTCAGCCAGGACGAGGCAGAAGTTGTTATATCCGTAACCCTCAGATCATCCTCATCTCTGACAGCTGTAAACACTGGACCAAGAATATGTCCAGCCATATGGGTGGGACTACTCTAGGACTACTTAGAGTAGTCCTAGAACGAGCTGGAATTTTTAGCATGTATACATTACTGAAACAGCGATGTCTACGTTGGCTTGGGCATGTCGTGAGAATGGCTGATGGTCGGATTCCAAAAGATCTCCTGTATGGAGAATTAGTGCAGGGAAATTGCCCCAGAGGGAGACCACAGCTGCGATACAAGGATATCTGCAAGTGGGATCTGAAGGCCTTAGGAATGGACCTCAACAGATGGGAAACCTTGACATCTGAGCGTTCAGCCTGGAGGCAGGCGGTGCATCATGGTCTCTCCCAATTTGAAGAGACCCTTGTTCAGCAGGCCGAGGCAAAGAGGCAGTCCCGAAAGCAGCCAAATCAGGGAGCTGGACAGGGGACAGATTGTATTTGCCTTCAGTGTGGAAGGGATTGTCACTCTCGAATTGGCCTTCTCAGCCACACTAGACGCTGTTCCAAGTCCTCCATACAGAGCACGTTACCATAGTCTCTCGAGACTGAAGGATGCCTACGATGGGTGGGACCTTTCACAAAGTGGGATACGTGTACGGATGTCATGGCCTCCATGGACTCCAGGGCCGCACCACAGAGATTCACCTGCACAAGGATGCTGAAGTCCCCCAGGCATACCATTGGTCACAGGGAAAGCTACAGAGGGACTGGGGGTGGGGGGGGGGGGAACAGACCGGACCTGTGGTTGTTTCAATTAAATGCATCTAGGCTTTGTTACAAGCTAGGACACAGCAGTCTTTCATACAATGATCCTTGACTGGGTAGGATCACTGATGTAGTCAAGGAAACAGGAGCCACAGCAGCTTAAAAAAAGAAGTCTGAAACAATGACTTTGGGTGGGTGGGGGAATAAGGGACTGCCAGCTTGTCCCAAACAACTATTTCCCACTTGAAAACACAAACAGAGCAAATATTCAGCTCAGTTTCAATATGTATGTGTACATTTTTGCATATGTGTGTGTGTGTGTGTGAGAGAGAGATTTTTTAATTTACTAAGAAAGCACTAATTCAAGCCTGGGCTTATTTATTTCCCTTAAACAAAGAATCACACAGTTTTCAGTGTCAGACCTTTCACTTTGGACATCACTAATAAGGGTATTATTAATCAAATACTTCTGCCACATGCATAGGGAGCCCTGTAGTCAAAATTATGTCAAGAACTTCTCAGGTCCAATGATTCCCCTTCACATAGAATTAGCGGCTCATCTAAACTGAACAGCTGAAGCATGAAGTCAATATAAAAGGTCTTTTGTCATTTGACTAAATGACTGGTTAGACACGTAACGTAAAATAATAATAATTCCAAAGAGATTGTTCGTTTTAATCACCTCGAGTGTATAAAAAGAACGGCCTAGCCCCATGGTTCAGCAGATTACACACACAAAAGCTTCGGAAAGTCATAATAATGATAACATACTCAAGACGCCTGGCTTCCTGCTCAAAGATAAAAGAGCTAATTTATCACCCGGAATGAGGAAGGATGGTGGATTCAACCACTCATACCTGAGCAAAAGCTGTTATCTGCTGCAGCGCCACCGAGTGAAGATCTTGATCTCCACTTTCCACAAGCAGTTTCAGGGATGGTAGCAGAAGGGACTCGTTGAGGAGCAGCATGCACAGGTCTCTTGTGCACTGGAAAGGAAAACGAAAGCTTCAGAGAGGGCGGAGTGACACAACTGGCATTCAAGTTCAGGACAGTCGAGAGCAAACCTTTTTAAAGCAAACAAACAAACAAAAATCAGCCCATTTGAAAAGCTTAAAGGAAACGCTGAATCAAAGGGATAGGTGCTGCAACGCAGAGCAAAGCACCTGGAAAATTCCCATTGTGTGTTCTGTTCCTTGAAGGAGGAAACCAGGAAAGTATACAAGTCCCGTAAGAGTTGGTGTAGGCGAAAGCCACCGTAGGGCCTTTTGCACCCACTGCTGCCACCACTCTCTCTTGTTGCTTCTGCTGGAGAACCAAGTGACCTGCATCTGGCAGGTGAAAAGAGAGGAGACTGCATTGTGCAGCTCACTTACACAGTGTTCACTTCACTTTCTCTCTCACCGCTACTGCGAGAGACATTTCCAACAGCTGACTGCCTGACCGGGAAGCCACTCAGCTCAAGCAGTTGGTCATCATGATGTGGCATTTTTGATCCTGCCATGAAAAGGTGGGACGGTAAGCCAGAGCCTGCGGCCCATGGCAACGTTCCATTTGCTGGCATTCGTCAAAGGTCCACGACAAAAGCAAAGCATGCCTCAGAAATAGGTTCATACTGCCTTGGGCCTCTTTGATGTACATCAGCTTTCTCACTAAAGTACCTGCAAACCAGAGGTATGTGCAGGAAATACGCTGTGTGTTTAGATTCAAGAACATTCAAGTGCTCTTAGCATTGCCTGCTATCACCCTAAACATCACCCCGCCCCAGATTGTCCAATGATGCTTGTCAATGGCTGCAGACCATTGTTCAATTAACCATACCTTATCCTCTCAGATCAGAAGGATGAACATAATTAAGCACTAAGTTCTGAACGCATTCCCTTATTGGCCCCGCATAATCCTTCTCTCAGCATTTCTTATCATTAAGCCGCATGGAATAATTAAGGCAAGGACAGATATTGCACACATGTCAAAATAAGAGCAAGGAGTAAAGAAGATGAAGTGGGGATCCAGGAACAGATCAGATTCAATGTTTCTGTGGCCTATCTAGAAGTTTGAACACATGGAGAGGGGTGTACTTAGCCTTGCCCCTTCTGCCATGTCTTTGCTCAGGCAATCATCACCACGTCTGAAGAGGAAATGTTCTTGCTTGTGTAGGCTTTCCCACAGCCTCCAAATCCTCGATTTTCTAGGATTCCTACTTGTATGCAGAGCTCGCCTAAGAGCAGCAATCTCTCCTTTTCAGGCCTGCTCATGATAGTTGGTGCAATGCAACAGTGGAAGGGGGCAGGACTACGTGAACCAGATTCTGTAAACCTGAATAAGACTATGATCCTCTGGCTTTCTCGAAAAGTCCTTCTCCACCAAGGGCCTCTACTTTAGTCTTTTGTAACTGATGCCGCATTGTTCTGTGGTGGATGCTCGGGTGGATAATGACCAACGGGACTTTTCCTTAACCAAGGACCTAAAGCCACTTCAAACCACAATTTCCAGTCCTGATTTAAGAGATGTAGTCTAAAGGGTTTTTCTTTTAAATTGCCTCATTTCACTTTTCAACCTTTAGTGCGGGTAGAAAGGAGTAAGACAACCTATTGAAATCTAAACAACACCATAACTGTTTAGCAAGCTGAAAGAATGTTTCCACATTTACTCCCAGAGATTCATAACCCTTTGGTTGTCCCTAAACAAACAGAAGCCACAGGAAAGAACGGCATCTGGTTCCTCTAGCATGAATCTTTTCAAGAAACTATGAACCAAGCAACCCAGCTGGGCTCTTTCCACAAAGATGGGCACAACCTTCACCCATCTCATACTAGGTAACTCTTGACTTTTTAAAAAAAGGGTCTGTGTATGGGGTTCACATGCACTTTTATTCATATTGAGGTTACCATCAGAGACTGATGGCTGTTCCATGGCTTGAAGAGCCTAAAAGCTGGGCACGCAGTACAAGCTTGGTACATGTATTTTTTAATTCTTCTGGTTTGCTTCCTCCTGTAATAAATGGCTATTCACTTTTACGTAATCCCTAACACTTCCTATTCTCTTAGCAGGTTTAGTTCTAGACTCAGCTAAATATGGGAAATCATGAATGAGATCACAAACCTGATCTGGCAGCCCTACTCCTACAATTACCAAGGACTTATTAATGTTTACCAAACAAATGGGTGGGGAGTGTAAGGGCCCTCCAGATGCTGTTCTACTACAACCCTCATCCCTGTGTGTAAGAGATGGCAAAGAGCAGAGGAACCTAAATGGGCACACACACTCACTGGCTGCTTTGCTGGGTCCCATATGGAGCAATGATGGACACTCCAAAATAACAGTAGTGTTGTGTCGTGCAAACATAGGGTCCCTACACATTCTGGTTAGCTATCAACCCCAGCTCCAATTAACCATGTTTAAGCAGGAGGGAAACTTGCTCCAGAAAGGATGCTCTCAAATTACCTCCTCATTTATTACCCATGGTGAAGAGGGAAGCCAGAGTTGTGCCTACACCAGCCCCAGATGTGTTATTAGTCACTGTTGTTTCATATACATCTCTGAATCAGCTACAGCTACATTTCCCTTAGGTGTTTACAAGTGGACTCTGGTTATATATCCTTTCCCTTTTCCCCCCAGCTAGTCTTCACGAACAGGAGCATTGTTTGGGTTCTTTTGAAATAAGTTTTATATAGTTTTGTCAAACCTCCTATACTGCTGCTTCTTCACTTATGGTTTTGATGGGTTTGCAAATATAAAATGTTACCAGCACTATAAAAACTGCTGCTTCACCTGGGCTCTGCACTGTAATAGCCATCAGCATTTATTTTTGCAAACTCTGTGCATGTGGCAATAAATTGTACTTCCCAGGTACATAGAAAATGTCTAGAAATCTACAATGTGCTCTGTTTCATTTGGTGTTTTGTAAGGCTTTTGTTGTTCCTGCAATTTCCCAGAAATAAAGAAATAACAACAACATGTTCAGAAAGATTGGAGAAAGCTTAATAGTTTTAATTTTACTAGATCACATAAAGTACTTTTTATCCTTCTGTTCACTTATTCTTCCAATGTAAACTTGCACTTGGAAATGCTGCTAGCCAGTGAAAGACTTAGATCTTTAATCTCGTAAAGAAGCAGGGAAACACTCTTAGTGCATGGCCAGCCAGGGCCTGAGTATTCTAGCACTGTTTTATGTGTTCCAGCTACACTTTGTATATGTTCAGTGTGTAACTGGTTGCCCAGACACTTTCAGGATCACAGTGGAAGATAGGATGACAAACAAACACCCCACACTCTTCTAACCATGAAGTCAGTGTCCTATGTTGACAAAATGAAGCATAAATGAGAAATGTGTAGCAGTATGTGCAAAGGAACCCAGATGACTGCAGATATACCAAAAACAATAAAATTGTTAACAACCCTGTAAACACAACACATTCTAAAATGCCCCAGTAATTTTTTTTTAAATTGTATCATTCCTTTGTATCTCCTTTAATTTGCCCATGCCCTTTATGTACCCATTGTGGTATTCATTAGGATGAAAAGTAGCTTAAAATATATAGTATTATATATGTGTTTATGTGTGCATATGCATATAGGATTCAAGATTATATTTATATGAAGTAAAGACCTTTGGTAGCATTTTCTAGAATAATTTGTGGAAGAATATTTCAGATTGCCTGGTTTTGAAGCTTAGTCCAGAAGGGCCCATTAAATTTTTTTACAGCAGTTTGCAGCTTGTAGCAACAGGAAGCCCATCTGAACGTGGTTAGAAAACAACGATAGCACCTGAACACTGACTTCCCAAAGAGAGGAACAGAAGAGTGTGCACTACAGAGCTTGAGGTCTGTGATCAACGCCCTACCATGTCTGAAAAGCAGGAGACTACAAGCAACTTAAAGTCACCATCCTACAGGTTTCAGGCTTTCCGCAAAAAAATTCAGAAGGATATCACATCAGTATAAGCCAATGTGACAAGATGTGTTAATCCATCAAGCACTATTGCTGAGCTATCTGCAGGGTCCTGATCCATCAACGAAGTGAAGCATGCCAAAGGGGGCTTCCATATGGGTAGACGGCTCGCAGGGCAAAGTTGAACTATCTGCATGTACTTGGACGCAGGTCTTGATAACCACCAGCTATCATGTGTGACTAACTGTCCGAGACCATGACTGGATCAGGACTTGTGGCGCTCAGTGAGGCTTGTGTAGGAGCAAGGCCCAAAGGAAATGAATGGAAGTTACTTTGCAGCAGTGCCTCATGAAGAGAGGACATAATGCTGAATCTAGAATGAAGCAGTTTGCAGTTAAGTCTGAAATATTTCAAAGCTTCCTTACACATTTCTGTCTGTGCTGAGCGAGGAAAAGGGGGTGAATTAACTATCCATGCAAGTACATTCACTCTTACAATGACTCTAAGCAAGCAGGCTCACCTCTGTAGAGAGCATGTGTTTCGTCTCATATAAAGAGCGACAGATTTTCAGAATCTCGTTCCCTGTGTTCTCCTTCTGTTCTTGTTGGCATTTCATAAGCATGACTGTTCCCAGCTTAACCCAGGGATTATTACTTGGCCTTGCTCTGGAATGTAGGGAGGGGGGGGGGGGAAACAGTTCATTACATTAAAAGCCAACTGTGCAAGCAAACACCAAGTATATAGTATGTATGTATGTTTATCTGCTCATGCATATAAATTGAGTTATTAGCAGCATATATTTGAGACAATAAAAAACCCTAAAAAAATCAAGATCTGGTAATGATGGAAAGGATGCCTGACGGACTTGCAGCCATGGATGATATACAGCCATGAGAATAAAAAGAACATCCAAAGTTAGATGGAGATTTCTCTTCATAAAGGAAGAGAATATCATGGAGGAGTTCTGATTTCCAAAGTCAGGTTCTCTTAATGCTTCTCAGTCATTGACCTCAAGACACTCTTAAGCTACTGCTGCTTACAACAATAAATTACAAAACAATGGCTGGAACAACATATAAAGATACTACAGAGATGGATAATTGCTGGCTTTCTCCTTCATTAAAAGAAAACATACTGAGGGACAATAAAATGCAAACATGGGGGGGGGGGAGATGAATCCAGCTCTGTGCAAATTAATTTCATAGAAAACTAAGAAGGATGCCATGCAATGGTACCTCAGAAGGAAACATTAGCTGTTAGTAGTAAATATGCAGACATAAATGTGAACTTGTATGTGTATGCACATGCCTGTTGAAAAGCAAGTTGCTTACTTGTTATTGTTTGTTCTTCAAGTGGTAATTTGTGCACTCACAGATATTGATTAACACCTGTACAGAGATGCCATCTTCTCAAAGAGAGCACTGGCAGTAATCTGATCATCTACCTGCCAGGCAATGCCTCAGTTCTAAAAGTTGGATGACAGAGTGGGAGAATATTAGCCAACCCCATGAGCCAAAAAGAGGAGGAAGGAAAGATCATGGGAATGCACAAAGCATCACTTGAAGAACAGCACTACAGGTAAGCAACCAAATTATCTTCATAATGGTCTCTGTACATCACATGTGTGGGTAAAGACTAATAGGTTTTCTTGAAAAACTCTGGAAGGCAGATGCGTACGCTCATTAGGGCACAATAGAGAAGTATTCTTCCAAATGGAGCATCCCTGAGAGGCCTGGTGTCTAGGTAACAGTGTTGGATGGAGGTTAATGGTTGGGACCAAGTCACTGTTTGATACATTTCCGGTAGGAAGACTCCTTTCATGCAGTCATTGGAGGTGTCCATAACTCTGGTGGAGTGACTTTTCGGAGCAGCTGGCAACAGTCTGACCTACTTGGTACGCCCAAAACCATTTTCTTCACAATACATTTGGCAAGGTGTTGGAAAGAGACTGAAAATCGACAAAGAAGGGCAAGTTGAACATAGCATTTGGTGTTGGCAGATTTACATAAGTAGGAAGACTACTTGGAGTGGTGGGAGGCCAGGAAGGTATTTTTGGGTGAGAAAAGCTTGTTGTGAAACTTATTTAATGTCGAACATTAGTATCAGGAATAGTTGGATGATCCTGGCCAGGTAGGTTGACATCACTACACAAGGATGGTTGAATTCCAGTGAGTTGGGTCATATTGGAGAGTTAGTGTAGACTGTCTTGTTCCTTGTCAGAGAATAGGTTAAGGTCATGAAAGGATATATCTTCTGCCTTAATATGATTACTGTTACATAAGATTGTAGAGTACAGCCAGGAAATAAGATAATGGTTCCCATTAAGGCCTTAGACATCAATTCCACAGTGTGCCTAGCTGAGCCGATGGATTGGTTATTTGATGTTATTTTATTTTAATTTATTGTTGTTGATTATTATCCCATTTTCTTTTGTGAACTGCCCAGAGTGGCCTTGGTAGCCAGATGGACGGCATAGAAATCAAATAAACAAATAAATGAATAAATTGGTGGGAGGTGTTTCAAGAGGAAACAAACATCCTTCTTCTTATCCCCAGACCAGAATTCCACCTGGCTGCCTAGCTCATCCCAAAGGACAACTGGCAACGTTCTTGATACACCTGCTGGTCGGCAATCCTCAGACCCAATGCTACTTTCTGGCTGAGGAAGTCGAGGAGCAGAGGAGTAGTTCTTTTCAGCAGAGGAGGAGGTGACAGTTACAAAGTTCATCCTGAACTCAGCAGAAAGCCTTTTTTAAGTGATGAGAAGTAACAAGTGTGTAGGAAGTTTTGTGCCAAGTTGTCTTTAGGGTTGTTAACAGGGAGGTCAGCACAAAAGCACCCCTGAGGGACAGCCTGCTGACGCATGGACTGGAGATCAGGAGAGAAAGGACTACTGCCAAAACTGGCTCTATTTAGAAAGTTCCAAACAACAGTTCTCCACAGGCATAGACCATAAGCATGATGCACATGGACCATGGCAGAGAATTCGTGAATGCAGGTCCCTTTAACAGGTGCCATGCACATCAGACAGATTTTTGCACCATACTTTGACAATATAGGGAATTTATTTATTTATTTACTTACTCACTTACTTACTTGATCTATGTACTGCCCCATTAGTGCAATGCACTATTCTGGGCAGTTTACAACAATAGATAAAACATTCCATTATAAATTAGAAGATACAAACATTAAAACATTAGGAAAAAAAGACCAAGTGGCACCAAAGGCAATTCTCTGTGTGACGGCAGGACACAAACAAGGTCGGTGTGGAAAGCCTCCCTGAAAAGCAACGTTTGAAGTTGTCTTCTAATGAATTAATGTAAAAACACTTACAGCTGAAATACACAAATTTTATTTTTCTGTATATGTTTACTGGGGAAGAGGAAAAGAGCATTATATTAACTGTCAGGCCCTGAACCAGCAGACTATTAACAACAGCTAAGACAGAGCAACATCAAACAAAGATGATAAATTACAGTGTGCAAGTAAGAAGAGATCTTTAAAAGGTCAGCTGTCAAGAGTGTAGTTTTGTTCAGGAGACCTTTGGACTCAAATTGTTTCATCTCATAATTTGAGAAGGCTGCATCACTGAAATGGAAGCTGGCTGGAAAGCTCCCATGGATGCTTCTCAAGGGTGGTGCACTGTCAAGATAGACATAGCAGAAGGTTGCTCTGAGCATATAAGGATGTAAGGTGGTGCAAACAAAGGACGTCCGCTCCTGGATGCACTGGTTTGGCATCAGAGGAAGAGTGCTCAGATCACAGGGAATGTATCTCTGGGATCACAGAGGAAAGCGTGGTGGATCTTGGACCAGAGGCTCTGTCCATGCTGTGTCCTCTAACAATGCTAATAATACTCACTGTAACAGTAGCAGCATAGTCTGACGAGCCTAAATACAATTATACTTTACAAGCATAAAGGGACAACAACTTTGGATGGAATGGAGATGGACGTAGAGTACCTAAAAAGAAAGCTTACCAGATATGTATCATTGAGACCTTTTTGGGGAAAGTTGGATGGCCCTGATCCAGCACAACTATGTACACCTGGATACTTGATACAGCAAAAACGGAAGCCAGAGGGAAGGGAGATCACTATCATCCTCACCAGGAAATTTCTTTCATGCAGGTAGGCTTTGATGGTTGTCAGTACACTAGGTATCATATTCCCTCCCCGAACCACCGGAAGTATGCTTAAGAGTATCCTGCAATTGTCATGTGTTGTCCAACATTCAATTGTCTTACTTACTTACTGCAATTGTCCAACATTCACGCCGAAGCCACAGTGAATGAATAAACTTGGGACTTCACGACAACCATGGGATTGTCAAGGATGGTCACTGAGGCAACCTATAGGGCAGGATATACTCTTCCTTCCCACCTTTTCAGAAGATGGGAGGAATGGTTTGGCTATAGGAAACTTCTGGTGACTCTACTGTGATGGTAAAAACACTTGCTCATGAAGTCTGGTTTTGCAGCATCTTTTCCATCCCAAAGGGGCACAGGATCTATTAAGATGATCCACTCTTGGAGATCAATAGAATCTGATAAATTCCTGCACGCTTCAGTGGATTTTCCAGTAGCTAAAGCTGGTGACACTGTCAAGTCCCTGCTCATGTTTCAGAACTGCAAGATGGAAGGAGTCATCAATCTACTTACTTCTGTGTGACGAGCAACATGGATGCAAAATAATTCTTAGTCCTTGAAAGAATTCCAAGCAATGAAGCAGATTGGACGACTGTTAGCGTAGCAGTGACGTGAGGCTCAATTTGCAGCTATCTGAATATATGTTAGAACACATAACTGTACTTAATGCAAGGTGGTGAGAGTTGTGGAATAGGGTTACTGCATTCTCAAGGAGCTGTTTAGCAGACCTTCTCTAAGGCAGTACAGGGTTTATTAACCACTGCCACAGCAAATATGACATATCAACTGACTGAGCGCTGCTGCCAAGTTTTTTCAAGGTATTTTGAAGAGATAACTGCTCATCTTCACCACAATCTTCATGCTGGCATTGCAAGAGACAGGAGTGAAGTGTCCAAAACACCATCTTGCCCATTTATATTATAGGATTTATCTTCTTTGGGCTGAGGCCATGGATGAGATGCTCACAGTGATTCAACCTACCATATGTTTTATTGATTCTTGTCTAGCATGGCTTATTTGAGTTAGCTGAGGGAGTCAGACTGAATGGGTCCAGGTAGAAGTGACGGACACCTCCCTGGTAGTAGTGGGGTAACAGGTATGTTAAGAAGACCGTGGGACAATCACTTAAAAGAAATCTTCCCCAGATTTGGAGGTTTATACTTGCTCGACTTGTCACTACCATGCGATGGTGAATGTCAAATGCTTGAGGAAAAGGCAGCTTCAGGGATTCTCAAAATACATCAATTATCTAGCTTCATCGCAGTGTGGCCCCCATTATGGGATAGAATTGGACTTGACTCCCTGATCAAGAGAAGGAGAGCTACTCTGTTATCCTCACTCACCCACCATCTTGCCTTTAATGTTTTATCGCACTGCTGCACGGAGTCAGTCATTAGGTGATTTGGAGCAGGCTGGCATCAATATGCTGGTGATGCTCAGCTCTACTTCAGGGGAAGCCACAGATAACTGAAATAAGTGCTTGAATGCTGTGGCGGGCTCCAGAACATCTAACAAGTTGAAGCTGAATCCTGACAAAATGAAGTGACTTTCAATGGAAAATAAACAGGAAAATAAAGACTGGGAACATACATATAAAGGGGGGGGGGGAACCCTGGGTGTATCACATATATAACTGTGGCCCTCATAAGGGCCGATGACTAGCCTAATACAACCTGATTCATACACAGCTGCTTTCTTCACAGTGACAAGACACATGGATGTTATGTGTGATGAACTAAGACTATGTGAGCTTGTTATCTGAAAAAAATGAACATATCAGATTTGATTTCGTAGAACCTATCAAGGAAGGAAGGAATATGCAGAGCTCTCTGACTTCAGCAAGGACTCGGCTGTCACCAGATACAATATATTGTATTGATTAATTTATGAGTAGGTGCACTCAGCATTGTTGCTGAAGAGAAAATGAATGTGAGAGTAGTCAGCTGTAGTGTAGTTTGCACAGTGACATTCTGTTTGCTTTTTCCAATACATATATTCAACTCCTGTAGCAACAATTTTCACAGCAAAATAATTCCCTCACCAGTTTGGCCAATGGTTCAACAGAAGGCAATTTCATCTTTCATCTTTTATCTAATCTTTTATCTAATATTTTTAATATGAAGGTTATTAAATTCCTTTTTAAATATTTGAATAACTTATTGTTTTTAGGCTTTTGATATTTTTAAAATGATGTTGTAAACTATATCAGGTCCTTTTTAAGAAAAAAGGAACAAACACTTTCCCAGCCCTCTTCCAAGTTTTAGGTCCACAAACTAAGGAATGAAAATGTGAGCCAGCCTGTCAGAGAATGTCAGTATCTCTCTCTGTCAAACTAAAAATTCTTGATTTGTTCCTGAAGGGAGGGACAAGCAGCTGTGGCAGTATGTGTTGTTCAGGAAAAACATATCACAAGTATTTATATTTTATATAAAGTCAAAAATATGGTAATACAGTTTTTAAAAACAACCTTCAAAAATTGTTGCTAATGTATAAGCAAATACTTACATATCTGGGCTTCTCATAGGGGGCCAAGCTTGCAGGAGCATAACTAAATGCTGAAATTTGACATGGTCCTCACTAGTTTCCAGAAGTTTCAAAAAGAGAGTGTATCTCTTTTCTTCATTTTCAGTATCAGTTACTTCTACCTAAGAAATTAGGAAAAAGCAACAATTCATGCAGGATTCAGCATAACAAGCTATCTATGGTATAATTTTCCAGCAATAAATATGATGTATTCTTATCTGTCATCAAAGCCACCGTTTTAAAATACAGAAGAAGTCTAAGATTTTCCTGGGCTGCATTTTATTCAGGCTTGTCTCCAATTATATGGGCTGAAATTACCAGGAGTTATATTCCCTAAACAACACTAAACCCAAACAAGCAGATTAATGGAATAGTTCTAATGATCCCTCCACCTCCTTGAATTCCCTACAAAAATAAAATTTATGATACCTTACTAGCGTAGATTATTGAATCTGTAATACAACATTCTTACTGGAACATTAAATCTTGAAGATCTCATGCTGTAATACCAAGCAGACAGCCTGTCAACACAAGAGTTCTTCAAAATGTCACAGCACTCCAAAGGAGCATTAAAGAATAGGCGGCTCACAATGTTAAAACTTCTGCCTCACATTCAATATAACACTAATAGAAGAAAATCCAAAAGATGATGATGTCTTGGTAATGACTAGAGATGGGCACGAATTGAACTACGAACCCCACCCCACCCCAAAAAAGAAGAAGAAAGAAATCAGGTAAGCACAACCAGGTAGAGAGGTGATGGGGGAATTGGGAAGTGGACAGGTGGGCGGCAGAGGGAGGTGGAGGCATTAGGTTCCCCCTCCCCCTAGGCATGAACTGGAAAAACAACCCACAAACCAGTTTGTTTTTCTGGGGTTTGTGGGTGGTTCATGGGTAGCCATGAACCACCCCGATTTGTCATTTTTCCGGTTCGTACCCATCTCTGCTAGTGACTGCTAGTGACAAGGCCAACCAAATGCCCTTGAGTAAATTGATCATCAACAATAGTGACCATCTCTATAAAAGCCATGGTTTTAGCAGTTTGCTGGTCTGGAGCATTTAGGTTGTGTGCTAACACAAGGCAAAGGAGGAAACGCATGAGCAATGATCGTACAGAAGCAATTGTTGCTGTTCATCAATCTGGGAAGGATCATAAGGCCATTTCCAAACAATTTGAAGTCCATCATTCTACAGTGAGGAAGATTATTCACAAGCAGAAAACATTCGAGACAGTTGCCAATCTTCCAAGGAGTGGACGTCCAAGCAAATTCACCCCAAGGTCAGACCGTGCAATGCTCAGAGAAATTGCAAAAAAACCCCAAACAAACAAAAAACACACCAACCAACCGAACAAACAAACAAAAAACCCCGAGAGTTACATCTAGACTTTACAAGCCTCAGGTAGCATGTGAAATGTTAAAGTTCATGATAGTACAATTTAAAAAAGACTGAACAAATATGGCTTGGAAGGGTTGCCAGGAGAAAGCCTCTTCTCGCTAAAAAGAAGATGGCAGCAGGCTTAGGTTTGCAAAGTTCTATCGGGATAAACCACAAGACTTCTGGAACAATGTCCTTTGGACATATGAGACCAAAGTAGAGATGTTTAGCCATAATGCACAGTGCCATGTTTGGTGAAAACCAAACACAACATATCAGCACAAACACCTCATATCAAATGTCAAGCATGGTGGTGGAGGGGCGATAATTTGGGCTTGTTTTGCAGCCCCAGGACCTGGGCACCTTGCAGTCACTGAGTCCCCCATGAACTCCTCTGTATACCAAAGTATTCTAGTGTCAAATGTGAGGCCATCTGTCCAACAGCTAAAGCTTGGCCAAAATTGGCTCATGCAACAGGACAATAATAATCCTAAGCATACCAGCAAATCTACCACAGAATGGCTGAAAAAGAAAAGAATCAAAGTGTTGCAATAGCCCAGTCAAAATCCACACCTCAACACGATTGAAATACTGTGGTGGGACCTGAAGAGAGCTGTGCATAAACAAATGCCCGCAAACCTCAATGAACTGAAGCAACATTGTAAAGAAGCGTGGGCCAGAATTCCTCCACAACTATGTGAGAGACTGATAAAGACATACAGAAAATGATTACTTCAAGTTATTGCTGCTAAAGGTGATTCTACAAGCTATTGAATCATAAGATGTATTTAGTTTTTCACACATGGCCTCTCCATTTTGGCTTTATTTTTGCAGAATAAATCATGACACGGTGTTACATGCCATGTGTTGTTGTTCATCTGCGGTTGTATTTACCTAATTTTCAGAGCTGCTAAGGACCAGATGATTTTTATTATGCTCTGATACATAAAACCATAGACTTCAAAGAGGGTGCACTTTCTTTTTCACATGACTGTAAAACAAACACATACTTGCTTATGAAGCAACATAGAAAGCTGCCTTACAGCTAGTCAGCTCACTGGCCAGTCCACCCAAACCACAAAGCAATCTCATTGGCAGCAGCTCCTCAAGCCCCTCCCTTTCGTTTTAACTGCAAATGGCCAAAACTGACTAATATCTACAATTTCCAGATTTTGATTTTTCTTAACCACAGAAATGTCATTTAACGGTCACATGAACGTACTCTTTCCTGGTACAACAGAGACCCACTTGCCCCTTTCTATGCAAAGTCTAAAAACCAGTTCCATTTAGGGGCAAAGGAAGGCCATGTCCATCCTTTGGATCTGCATATTCTCTGAGGAAGTCTGAACTCAGAGCGAGGAGGAGGGCAGCATGCCTCTTGGGCATGGGGTCCCTAAATCCAGCCTCTCAGCCCTGCTCTTACCTGAACAACTAATTCACTGGGTGAGGAAAAACAAAAGGCAAAACAATCTCCAGAAAACCTTGGCCTTGGTGCTCTGTTTTTCACACCCCCAAATTCCATATGGAAACTCTCAATTAATATGTAGGACCGAGGTGAACTCTTTCCGCAAGCCAAGCTTCCTACCCAGCGCTAAGATTCTAACAGGATCTCTTGATTTATACATCAAAGGAGACTCTGAAAGGAGGGAAGAGCAAATGCCAAATGCAAATGATGTCCTAGGAGGACAAACACACATCAAAACAAGTGAAACCTGAAAGAAAATATTGGGTAATTAATTCAAACCAAGGTAACAATAAAGAAAAAAAAATCAGGTGTCTAAACTCTACCGTGTCATCACTGTATGTTATAAAACCTTGTTCTGAGTAAGCTAACTGCAGCTAGAATCATAATGCATATTTAGCTGCTGAATACTGAATTACTCTAAATGAATATATACATAATATGAATATAATGAATATATTCTTTATAATGCATGCCAGTATGAATATGATACATGAATAAATACTGTTTAATAAACATTCAAAAGGGGGAAAACGAGGAATTGTTGATATGCTTATTATTCTTTATTTGCATATTTTTATTCTCTTTCTCAATGTATATTCAGTACTTCCGATTCCTGGATCTAACTCCAGTGAATTGTGACAGAAGAAATTTAGTTAATTCTTGTAAAGTGTAAGGTACTAGATACATGCCTGAACAACCAAAGTGTTACTAACTTTCCTGATAATCTCAATTTTTCTTTCATATAAACATGAATTACTGTGTGGCTCAGCATTAAAGGAGACAATTCAGTAAGAGTCAAGACAAAATAGGCAGTACTGTTCACTAAGGAAACTGCAAAAAATCTGAATATAAATGGTGGAAGCGGCTGTTCTTGAAATAAGTAGTTTCATGAAGAGTGTTGTCATTTCTAATGAAATAAGAAGCTGGAAACCACAGCATACAATACGTGGAAACCAAGCTTATTCCTTTTACGCAAGTCAAGAAAAACTATATACATTTGTTGAATGCCCATAAAATTACCTGTCCTTACTCAAGCTACCATGACTCAAAACCATGACAAATGCATTCATATCCTGGGAAACCCCACGTGAATACATTCAGTATCATGTAAAAGTAAGTATCTTACAAATATTCCTAGGTCTTTGGAATAACTGAATCTGGTATGAATTTGAATTAATATAGTATTAAAAGCAGAATAGCAAAGAAGGCATTGATGGGTGTCCCCTTACTGCTACAATGTACTCTGAAGTTTAATAAAGATAACACTACTTTCAGATTTATTCAGAACAGAAAGGTTCTGGGGAAAAAAACCTCAAATCAGATATAGGATTTATTTTAAAATGCTGTGCTAAAGTGACATGAAAGATGCACCTGCAACGGTTTTATTGAGCTGTGCAGGCAATTATTATGCATCTGTTATTATGCACACACACAGCTGCTCCTTACTCCAGCAAAGGGTAATGTCAAAAAGGAGAGACTGATTGACAAATTGTTATTCCAGTTCAGTGGTGAAAAATTATTTGCTTAGCTTTATTTAGCAGAGACTCCTATTTAGTATCTTGAATAAATGGCGGAACTATGAAGGAGAATTAACCTCTCCATTATCTGTGGAGAAGGGTCTCTACCCGGATTATGATCACTGCACGCTTAGTGAGTTTGGCAAGGGCTGAATACACAAAGTGACAAGTTTGGGCTACCAACTTGAATCGTGAATATACCTTCTGTGACTTTGCATGATTTTCAGGGAATCCCCAGCAGACATCAGAGCCAGATTCCCCCAACCTTCTAAATAACATTTTCAAAAAGCTGGAAGGGCTGCTAGAGGGAGGATGAGGGAGAGAATTCCATTTCAGCCAACCCAACTGCACACACCCAAATTTTGGATTGAACCACTCTGTGGCATCACATACACAGCATTGAGTACCTGCTTCAACAACTGAGACTTAGGAACAAACTCGTAGAATTTTTAGATAGCACATTATTTTAAGGCAAAGTTTAATGATGGTTCAGCACTGTGCTTTAAATAATTCAGGCAAAACACACGAAGGCTGTTAAGGCTGTATAGAGAAAAAAAATATCCTTAAAGAATAAACATATAGTATTGGATAGTAAATCTCAAAATAAACACAGCAAATGTTTTGTAACTGGGTTTTTAGCTGACAATTTACGTCATGTTATTTATAAAGATACCAGTACCCAAGTTTAAAAACTTTTCACTTTGTCCAGTTTATATAAATTTTCTTATGATAGTCATGAGTTTCTGGACATACCTGAGGATGAAAAAAAAAAAGGGGGAATGGATCAGAAGATTGCTCCAAAGTCACAAGGAACAAGATGAACATTCAACTAATCTTGATGCTATGTTTTACTTATGAATTAATCTTCTTTTAGAAAGCTGCTCTAGAAGTTCTTCGGAAAGCCAGTCTAAGTACATCGTAACACCCTTGTGGCTGGATCAGGCCAATGGCCTAATTGGTCCAGCATTCCGTTCCCACGACAGCCAAACAGATGCCCAGAGGAAGCCCACAGGCAGGACATGAGTTTAGCAAATCATCTTTTAAACTAATCCAAACCGCTGGCCATCACCAGTACCTTCTGCATTGATTGATTATGGACTGTGCAAAGGAGGCCTTCTTTTTGTCTATGCCGAACCTCTCATAATTCACCTTCACTGGATGAGCCTGGGTGCACATATTATGAGACGGAGAAAAACTAAGCACTATCTGTTTTCTGCACATCGAACATAATTTTGTGTCCCTCTATTATATCCTTCTTAATCATCTTTTCTCCAGACAAAAAGCTCTGTCAACTGGACCCATTCCCCAAAGAGGAGTTAAACCTTGATCATCTTAGTTGCTCCTTGCACCCTTTCCAGTTCAACAATATGCCTTTCTAAGATGCAGCAAGCAGAAATGGAAACTGCATTTCAAGTGTGGTTGCACTACACATTAGTACAAAGGCAATATGATACTGGGAGCTTTTTCTCAATTATATAAATTGATAAATAAACGAAACATCCATTTTAGTAGCACACTCTAAAGGAGAGTGTGTGTTGTTTAGTGTACTACTAAAGCTGATTCTGCTTTTGATGAGAGTCAAAAATAATATGGGAGTGGGATGAGGAAGCATTTCTCAAAATCCCAGATTTCTCACTTCTATTCCCTGTCATTGCTTACCCAATTACTGGCACATTTCCGCCATTTTTATAAGCTAATTAGTGGAATGATTTTACATGGATCAGTCACACAGAGAGTTCATGTTTAGCTACCTAGTCACATCACTGGGGACAAATGAAATGCATTCATTGTAAAAGTGGAAAAGGAGATGCTGCGTTTTGAAACCATCATCTAAAAATATCCAGAAATTGGGAGATGTGGTTATTTTAAATGCTGTTGAAAACAATGGTAAAAATTATTACATAGTTTAAACATGCCTTTGTAGTCAACCCATCTTTCCCAGAATGATACCTTTACCCCCAGGGGTGCATTTGAAACCATCAGTGAGAAGACCACAGAAGGACAGGGTTGGGCAGAAATATTTTGACAACGGCAGGCAATTAGCCATCAGACCGAGGGATACTAAAGTAAAGGGACTGCTCTGCTATTTGGGTTTTTGAAAACCATTTTAAACATTGTAGAATTTAAGGGGAATATTAGTACTTTGAGACACATTTGTAATGCTCTGGTTAACTAGAAAATTACAGAACCTGAAGAGCTCTGATAAAAAGTATCAAGGGGATTAAGAAGAACCCATCTCACCCTCTGTGTCACTAGTTTCTCTTCCCCTCCCCTCCCCATGGGATGCCATTAGAATATGAATTAAGGTCTCTCAAGCCTTTGAAAAATGAGGACATCTGAATTTTTAATTTTGTTAACTAATCATTAGCGAACTGGAAATTGCTGTGCTTCCAACTGTGAGATAGGTGGCTGCTTCCATAAAACATATTTTTAAATTTTGTACAAGCTGGCCTGTTTCCCAGCACTACATTGATTTGTGGGGTCCACTAACTTATAGCACCTAAAGCGTAATTAAATATTAAGTTCTCCTTTGATGTATGCAAAGCCCGACTAAGAGGATTACTTAGGCACACCAAGGGTGGCTTTCACACACATTCTAGCAATTGAACACTGCAATATCATTAAAGTTATCTTTACACAATAAGAATTCACATCCATCATTGCCATTATCTAGAATTCTGGACAGGAAATGATGGTGGGAAGTAACACCATATTTTAAAAAAAATGATGCCAAAATGGAGCAGAGAGGAATAAAATGACTTTTTAAAAATGCTTAACAGAAACAATGAAACCATTATTTTAAAATATCTTTTCCTATTCCAGTTATAGGAAACTTGGACAGTCAAAATAAGAAGCTTTTAATTATTATGAAGTTGGAATATTTTACTAAAAACATTTAAGGGAGAAAATTGGCTTTAAGCTCAGATCTCAAAAGATTCAGGATACAGGAAGCTAGTTTTATTACACTCTAGTATATTTTTCATATCAGGGTTCATAGATAAGAGCACATTTGTATCTGCACCAGTCATCTCTGGAGTTGATTATAAGGGTTAAATATTTTCCATTGTTCTATATCAAATAAGTTTGGCATTCTAGCTTTTCTTTCTGGAACAATGTTCTCTGTGAAATCTTCAGGAAATGAAACCTCAACTTCATCAGAACCATAAGAGATAAAAATTGCTTGAAGACTTCAGAAATTCTGTCTACAATATTATGAATGGCAAGCTCTGTAAAACAATACTTATATGTTTTTACGGCTAAACTTGAAGGACATCAGAGAAAGACCTGCAAAGGACCTGTATCAAGATCAAAAGAGAATCCGGTGGGGAGGGTGGAGAAAGGGAATGTGCCAACTGGACAATAAGGTATTGTCAGGAAAGAGAAGATGTGCTCTAAGACTCCATTTAAGGCGGAACGCTTTCAGACCTCTGTTCCTGCCCCATAATAGCTGTAAGTGACCATGGCTGTAGCTTTTAGTTTCTCTTAAAACTCATTTAAACTCTTCCTGACTTCTGGTCAAACCCAAGCAAGCACCAATAATTTATTTATTTATTTATTTAAAATATTTTTTACCCCACCTTTCGCTTTAAAAAGGACCCAAGGCGACTCACATCGTTCAAAGATAATGTTTAAAGCTAAAAACTTTAAGTATACAAATACTAGAAAGGATTACATACCACACTATAACACGGTAAAGAAAAACAACACCAAATCTATTCAGATTTACAGGTCTTTCCGTGCTCAGGTTCACATTTCTGACATTTTTACTTTTAATCTTTATTTTTTAAATTGAAATTTACAAGAAGGGAGGTCATGGATTCATTAGAAAATGAAAAACTGTGGCACAGACTGATCCATCCTAGAAGAAAAACAATCAATTCAACAACACGGTACAAAATGTATTTGGTAACAAACCCATAAAGAGAATATTCGCATCTTCAACATTCATTGAAGGTCTGAGCAGGCACCAATATCTAAGGACAGGTTTCCCGTCCTTCATTTAAAGGACATTTAAAGACAGCACCATAGCAAGCAGTAGCATACAAATGACAAGGGATACCTACCTGAGTCTCGGGCCAACAGGCTTTGAGAACCGCTTGTGTTCTGAAGAGCACCAGCAGCTTGCTGTCCTCATCACTGAGGTGAAAGGCATGCTCCAAAATCTGCAATACTTTAATGCGAGGCTTCACTGGCAAAGAATCATTGCCGCAGAAAGGTCTCAGCCAAGCCAGGAGATCATCTGAAGACACTAGATTTTCACTGCAGTTAAAACCATGTTTGTTAGAATTGTTCATTAGTGGAAGAAAGGGAGGGTACAAATAAAATGGACAAATGAATGAAAGAAAGAAAGAATGCAGTCCTAACTAACCACCTGTCATGCTCAGGTACTCCACCATAAAAATATTTCTTTCTTTATTCGTATCAGAATGTTGCACAATTTAAAATTATGGGTGTATATGAAATATATAGTTCAAACAAATGCAAAATCATAAAATGATTGTCTAACATTTAAAGCACCCTATAACCTCAAAACGTTTTACAGTTATAAGAATTGAACTTTTTAATGGTCATGTTTCCAAAGTTCAGTGGCACATGTCTATAGCCAGAATATTTCAGATTAAAAATAAAGACTTGCATACTCTATTATGATGACAAAATGCAGTTATTTGGAGACATTTTTTAAAGGACAGACTTAAGAATAGTTATTTGCTGTGTGATTAATATTTTAGTTGATTTTCTTAGAAACAGATTGGTCTTGCAGAAAATGTTTCTGACACTCTGAACATCAAAAGAATCACAGCTATTTAGAAGTACTAACAAATGCCTAAGAAATTTCTACAGGAATCCTATATTTAACCTGTGAGCGCCACCTTCTAGATGTTTTTATATTTAGATGACCCTACTTAAAAAGTATCCCTTGGTATACAACTAGATTTACATACACATCTGTGTAATGTAGTATAGCTTTTTTTTTTAAAAGAAAGCAGATGATGAGAGAATGTGGATAAAAGTTTTAAAGGTCCATGAAGCTCATCCTTGACATAAAATTCTTCACAAATATCTGATCCCCACAAAAAACTCACAAAGCAACAAGCATCCTACCAGGACACCCAAAATACTACTCTAGATCCTACCTTAATTATCTTCTATATACTAGTACCCCATACATGAATCTCACAGACTATATTTGGGAAAGTCACATGAAAATAAGTAGAATTCATAAGCATCAAGTACTTTGCTTTTTTTTTTTGTACAGTACTCAACTTTGGTCGTAACAAAGGGCTCCTCTACAAAGAGATTTCAACTTATTTATAGTATTCTGTCAATTGTCTAAAAATAAAATGGGCATTTCAATCATTTAAGGAATCCCTTGTGTCGAAACAACACTCAAGAGATCAAACACACAAAGTATTTGCTTCAAAACGCTCTGACCAGGAAGCAAAGATGCTGATGTCTAATTTCATTTTTTTTCTTTAAAGCTTTTATATATATGTTAACACTTTAGTGATCAATAGACCAAAAACAAAAAGGAAAAAAAAATCTCTAGAGAGAAAGCAGATCAGTGACAGAACATTCCCTTTCCCAGAAACTAACCTGTGGCTCAAAAGCAAAATATTTATGGAGAAAAACTTTCTTTTTGAGTTCTTTCAGCATCTTCTATGTTTCATCAGCGCCAAAGACACTTGCATAAAAGCTTTTCTGCTTTTATGCTAGCATTAGATGCTCTTGCACAAACTCCCCTGTGGCAGTAAATGATTTTTACTTTTTTCTTGTTTGCGTGAGACTAGATGACTGATGCAAAAGAATTTTCCGATACAGATCTGTACTTCCATGCAACAGGTAAAAGCTAAGAAAAACTGCTGTACCTCTGCAACTAATTTGAAATGAGCATTTTTGCTTTATTTTGGATTTTTTTTTAAGGAGGGTGCCTCTTTGCTCCAATCCTTAGATCATGTTGATTGCTGAACTCTGCACCTCCTCCAGCTGTACAATATCCCTTGTTTTGGTGTGGTGATAAATATTGATAGGGCGGCCAGATGTGGGTTTGTGCTATGGATTTTTATATTAGCATATGACATTGGCAGGTGTTTAAAATCCCTTTTCTAATTAAACCCAACATACCAACTGGCTTTTAGCAACAGTCACACACTGGGCGGGCTGACATTTTCACCAAGCTTTCTAGAACCACCTACTAGATTTCATTACTATACATTAATATGCAGGCAAAATTCAAATCCCCCACCCCCATTATGAATCACTTTGTTTACACTGAATTTTGCCATTTCAGTGATTGTACTCCCTGTTCAGAGCGACAATTTTGGAGCTTTTCACAGTCATTCTTCCTAAACCCTTAGCGTTGTGAGCAAATATGGCCACTCATTACCATCTCTGAACTCCAGGTTTTGCTTGAGGAGATTACATCTTGGTAGACATACATGTTATGCATTTTTTTCCCAGTATATCTGTTCTGAATTCCTGTGCATATTAGCATATACCAGTGAACTCTGTGTGTCGGGAGCCTGTTTTCTATAGGAAACCTCATAACAAAGGTGGCTTTTCACATGTTGTTGGCCTACATGGCCCAGCATTCCTCTACGCTGGCAAAGGCTGAGAAGAGAGTTACAGTCCAACAATACTTAAAGGGCTGCACTTTAATCACCTGAGTATTATTTAATTTATTTATTTATTTATTGCACTTATATGCCGCCCATCTAGACATAGTCTACTCTGGGCGGTTCACAACATACAAGATAAAAACAATTCAAAATATATATTAACAGTGTTCTATGTCACTTGCTATATTCATTTTATGCATCATGCAGCTATATGCATGAGGATGATACTCTGCCTAACAATACCAAATAGACTATGAAAGGTTTATTAATTTTTTTAGCCCACTGAAGAAGTAGAGTTAAAAATGCAACCACAGGTTGGTCAAATTCATAATGACCCACCTGCCAATCCGGAGCCTTCCCTCTACTATAAAAAAACACTTTCAGAGACCCTACCATTTCCCAGTCAAAGATTGCTAGTCCCTGCAGTTAAATAAGGAGAGTAGCTAATGTTGAAGGTCTACTGGTTAAGCAGCAGAATGCGCCAGAAAGGGGAAGGGGGAGTATGCTTTCCACTCTTGCCCCTCAAACCAGTTCTGGAAGAAACCCCCGAGCTAGGGTTTGGGTGGATGGAGAACTGCGGAAGGGTAGGAAGGGAAAGGAAGTGCTGTCGCGCTGGCACTGCAGTGCCAATGTGATTTTCAACTGGGTCCTTGGGAAGTGATTTGTCTTCATGAAGTTGCAAACAACATAAGCTGCAACTCAAACAACGTATTTTCCTTTCTCTACCATAAAGTTTATGTTGAATGATGTGCACGTCTATTGTTTGATAAAGCATATATTAGAACACTCAAATGCAATGGTATGTAGTTTGCAGTACTGAGATTATTCCATGGTTTTCGGCACACATGTCTTTGCCCTTTTTACTAGCTCCAAATGACTATATATAAATGCGTAAATAATGTTTGGGTATTCATTGGCAATATTTCAAACTGACACTGAGTTCTTCCTAAGAAAAGAATCTCCAGATAGAATGTGATTTATATTATAACTAATGTTGCTATATTCATCCTAACAAGACAGACGAGAAAGTAATATCAGTCAAAAAACACCAATTCCACCTGTCTGGAAGTGCTGAAATAATACAAAATGACAGTTTAAGTTATCGTTTTTCAAAAACTTCAGAATTTATCTAGCTTCTCCTATTCTCTTTATATTCCACCTCTCAGAGAACTGGTGTTAAATTAGAAATGAGGCTTCAGAGTGAGTGGCATTTGAAATGTAAATTAAAGGTTGATAAATTAAAAAGTGAACGGTGGAGACCGTGACTTCAAAAGTAAGGCCAGCTCATTTTTCAGACAACAGCAACTTCCTGAAGGAGACAAATTATACTTAGTCATACTTAGTTCTTACAAGAACTGAACAATGCAGAGAGTTACACTTCAGGAAATGTAACTTCTGGTCCTTATCTACAGTAACAGTAATATTCCAAGATACTGCCCCCGCCCCCCAAATAACCCCAGCTGGATATGTGACTGGGTGAACTGGGTCCTTTTAGTAGCCCTCACCCACTTGGCATAACAATGTCGCTATGTTCTTATCTTTCACACCTATCCCTCTGCCTGTTAGTTTCAAAGAGGAGTGGCGAGAGGGAGAGTAATAATGTTAAACTTTATGAAACTGACCAGATAATCAGAAGCTGCACACGTTTCATGGAAGAAAAGCATCTGCACTCCAGGGCTTCTTCCACAGTAACATCGTGAACAGGTGTATATTTTGCAAAAAGTTTGCAACCATAACCGTGATGGCAGCAAACTCCCCCAAAGCTCTTACCCGTTCTCAGCACTGGTGTGGACAGCAGAGACAATGCCTTCTAATATCTGGAAAGGGTCCGTTTTGAAAGCGTGTGAGCCACCATCTCCACTGTCAAGGGAACAAAAGAAAGACAACCTTGTAACTTTAGAATAAACATTTCAGAATCCTTAAGACTTCACAGGGTGTGCAATTCTCTGCTATTTATCAAGACATAAATAGTGAATCACTTTTCTATTGAAACGCTTCTTTTTATCACTGCCGTGAAAAAAGAAGTAAGAGAGAGAAAGCACAAGATCCTTCCTCTTGCCCATTTTATTCCCTAGAGGGGAAAGACTGAGATAATTGTTCACCCAGGTTTTGCTGCACTGGCTGGCAGTCAGAACTTCTGTTTTGATCAGCATTACAGAACCAGCACATACACTTCTGTGCAATGACAGAATCAAAGGAACAATCCATTTTACCATGGATTTATTAGGTGAGACACATCCAACTTTACTTAACTATGGACACATATATCCTGACTTTCTGCCTGAAATGGTTAAGCTTTGGGGAGTTCCTGGCTGGAGTGCTGGCAAAAGCTAAAGCCTCGGTTTCAAGCAGTTTTGTTTGCAGGGTTTGCAGAAGGCTCTTGGCTGCTGGGCCACCCTCCGCTGCCTCGCCCTGCCTCCTCGCCTTGAACTGTATATCCAAGGGAAAGTAACAGGCTGGCAGAAATGGAGGCGATGGCAGTGTGGGTACGAGAAAAGGATGTTTCAGTTCTGGGACTGGACTACCAATCCCATCATCCCTGTGGGAAAAGATTTCTACTTGTAACCCTTCTTTTCCCCTTGGTGAATGATGCATACTGCAACATTTCCCTTTCTCTGGCATGGAGACAACATCCCTCTGAGTTTCTGGAGTACCTTCCAAAAGTTGTTTTGTTCTGGGCCAGAAGGGAAACAACCAGGCACCTGGGTTTGAGAAAAGGAAGGTGACAGTGGTGGCAAACTGACCCAAAACGGGCCTGTCATCCACTACTTACAGCAGGATATGAGCAGGATCTTACTGGTCGTGGACACTCGCAACTGCTTTTCCAATTCAAATGTCTGTGGCATGCTTACAATTAACTCATATTTGCAAAGTTTTTATTTAGATAGATAGATAAGTAACATTTGCTTGAATAATTATACAGGTAGGTGGGTGAACTGAAGTTCACAGCAGCTGATCTCAGCTCTTATAAAGAAGGGTGGGATATAAAATGAATGAATGAATGAATGAATGGAATAGTATGATGATGATGATGACAATGATGACAACCATCACCACCATATTAATTGTCAAAACCTTACTTAAATTATATTAATATTGTAGTTTTTATTTTAAATTGCTTTTACTTTTATGTATTGTTGTTAGCCGCCCAGAGTAGACTTCGGTCTAGATGGGCAGGGTATAAATTGAATAAATAAATAAATAAATAAATAAATAAATTACTGGTGTTCATGGAAGGTTTGTCGCTAACTGCCGTTTATTGACTGGGCGTATGACAAGGCATGCAAGTGACATACTTTCAGGCCAATACTGAAAGGAAAACCAATAACCAGTAAGATATTACTACTCTAGCTGAAGAAAAAGCCAACCCTCACCAAGTAAGATACTTCTAGATTTCAAAATGAAAAATTTCCAGCCTGCTATGACCAGCAGCTAACCGCCAAAAACTCCCAGCTCCTTGATAAAAATTCTAAAAAGAATTTCTTGAAAAGTGGTCATATCATGAGTCAGTAATATGCCTTGAAAGAAGAAACACAGCTTTCTGATAAGGGCTAATTAAGGAATTGGTGATTTATAGCCAGCTAATTTCCTCCATGAGAACTTTTGCCAGAGCAGATGATTGGAGTCTCAGCAGCTGAAAAGGGAGGGAAGAAACAGCCACCTCTTATCTGATTTAATACTGGCTTGAAAATTTGTTTAGTTCAGCCAGGTTAATAAGGGTCAAAACTTATGAAAACACTTAAAGTTTTGGAACTGGCTTAGAGATGGAAGCTGTGATAAGGTGAGCAGAAGATAATCTTTTGAACTCTTTCTGTTTGAGTAATAGAACAGTCTAGTGCTTGTTTGTTTGTGACAAGAAAATTCAAGAAAAATAAAGGATCTAGTCTTGGGTATAAGATTATGAAACTGCTTTAAAAGAGAGAGAGAGAGACAGACAGACAGACAGGTAGACAGACTAGAGAATCTGGGAATCAGTATTTCTGTGAGAGCCTTTTCCCTTTTGGATGACTTGGTCATATTTTGATGCCTAGACATCAATCAAAACGAAGTGAGGAGCTTAAGTGGAAATGTGAAGGACCACATCCCTCAGACAGAAGTTTATTTAAACTTTGAATAGTAGTGTGTTTTGTGAAACAAAGAGCTAATAATACAGACAGGATTCAAGAGATTCAGTCTAAGAGAATTGATATGGTGAAGGAAGAGAAAATGATAAACTGATTCAATAAATTATTAGAAATAAATATTAAGGAGTTAATGGAAGATACGGATGCATCACTGGATAAAAAACATATCTAAATTATCAGAGGATAGTGACACCATTAAAGGCTGAAATGGATAAATTAATATCAGGAATTTAGAAGCACCTGAAAGCATTGGGTTGAAGAACTGAGGAGACAAAAAGAAAAAAAAAAAGCTAAAGCAAATGTTGCAAAACTTTATTGGCATGCAAATAAATAGAGCTAGATTGATAAGAAACTGATTGATTTGGAAGATAGAGGATGGATTAAAAATGTAAAGTTGAACGGTTTTCCAGAGGGAGATGCGGAGAATGAAATTAATCTGAGGGACAAGGTCTTCAAATGGATTCAAATAGTGGCTCCAAATGTGGTTTGGGTTCAAGAAGATTTAGAGAGATTACATTGTGTGGGTTTTAAATGCAAAACCAGAATGCTTCCAAGAGATCTTGCTGTAAGATATTTTTTTGAAGAAGGAACAGTTTATGAAAGTGGCAAAAGAAAAGTCTGGACAGTTGGTAGAGGCACCTGTTCAACTATATCAACTCCTCTGCTATCAAACTGTATCCTGAAGACGCTCTTTAAACCTGATAACGGCTGTCCTTATGAAGAATAAAATAAGATATAATTGGGGATACCCAGTATACACGAGAGTGCTATATGATGGAAGATACTGTACAATACTTTCATTAGATCTAGAGTTGTTGCATAAATGGGGGGCCTTGATGACAATTAATGGAAACAAGAATTTGGAAAAATGGACAGGAAGAAACAAGATCAAGTTACTAGTTCTGAGGGGGAAGACAAAGAGCATGAAGGAGTACTTGGTGGAACTCCACTGGATTGACTTATCGGCCCAGCAGGGAAAGTATCAACTGGACAACTCGTGAAGAAGAAATAAAGATTTGTTAATGGACAGGTTATGATGATTTGGTTAAAGTATTTATGTTAGATACGTCATGATTTGGCCATTAACCTTAGGAGCTGGGTGGGAGCAGTTAAAATATGTATTAGTGAGTCTGGGGGATAGATAGTATAAAGGAAATAGATAAGAAGATATGTGAATTGGCCAAATAAGGTTCCATTAGGTTATTTACTATACTCTTTAAAAAGGAAAATAAAGGGAAACATTTAAAGGGAGGGGGAAAAAAAAGAAAAACATCTTTAAAATGTAGATGATAAGAAAATATGGAGGGGTTAGAATTTATTTTGAAATTAGTAGTGGATTATTTTTAGGAGATTAGTTGTATAAATGATTAGTACAGTTGTTGATTAGTTGAATATACTTAAATGTATTGTAAGTAGCTAGAATTTATGAAGAAAGGTAGGATGATTAATGGATTAGGATAAAGCATGGTTAAGATGGAGATTTCACCTATATGAATTAGAGTAGCTGGGAATAGAGGAGAGGTTTTGATAAAATGGGTTTATAATATGAATATTATTTGAATATGTAAGAAGTAAGGGTTTATTAAATATTGGATAGCAGACTGAAAAGCTTTGGGTCGGGATGGTGGGTGGTTTCTTTCCCCGACTGGGATTTGGCAACAAATTGGGGTCAAACTGGGGTATTAGAACCCCAGTGGAAGGAGGAGGAAGATACAGGTTTGTGTGAGGGTGGAGGTTTGGTGGGGAGGTGGGATAAAGTTAGTGTGTTTGGGATTTTGTTTGTGGGTATATTTGGTGGGATTTTCACAGTATGGGACCAGAATGGAGATATGGTGTTAGACGAATATGGTCAAAACTTTAAGAATTTTAACTTTAAATGTAAAAGATCTGGGGAGTATCATAAAAAGAAAAGGAATAGAGGTGATGATAAATAAAGACAAAGCAGATATATTTACAGGAAATTCATCAAACAAAAGAAAATGCAAATGAATTTAAATTAACTTGGTCAGACCTTTATGAGAAGGTTTATAGGAATTCAAGATTAAGAGAGATTGCAACCATTATTTCTAAGAAATGTGAATTTAAATGATAAATCAATTATATTCAGAGAATATTGCAACTGTGTTGGTGAATGATGGTATAATAGAACAGATATCCCTAGAGAGGGACATCCCATTTCTCCAATACTGTTTGCATTAATGACAGCATTGTTGGCAAATGTTATTAGAAAAGATAAATTAATTTGTGATACAGGTTTATAAAATAAAGTTAAGATTAATTTATTTGCTGATGATACTTTATTAATAACAGAGAACTCATTTATGGTTATGGATAAGGATACATTACATTTGAAAATCTGGAGAGATAACTGGTTTACAGATAAATTGGCATGAATCAGAGACAATGTTGTTTAACTATGATAAAAAAGGAAAAGTAGTTAATTAGAAAAAAATGTTAATATATGAAATATATTAAATATTTGGGTATAAATATTTCATAAAGATAAAGAATTTTCATAAAGAATGTAGAACATTTGAAAAAGGAAATTTTTGATAACTTGAAGCAAGAAATTAAAAATGAGTTACATGACTTTAGGATGATTGGACTTTTTTGGTTTCGCAGATAGCAGTACGGAAAATGAAAATTTTACTTAAGATTATTATTATTTATTTATGATGTTACCAATAAAGATAACTCAAGAAGAGCTGAAAGACTGGCAAAATATGATTAGTAAATTCTGTAATGGAGATAAGAAGGTAAGGACACATGGTGGCTTATAACAATTAAAAGACAGTATTTAAGCTAATAACAATGAGTAAGGTAAAGGTAAAGGTTCCCCTTGACATTTAGTCCAGTCGTGTCCGACTCTAGGGCGCGGTGCTCATCCCCATTTCAAAGCCGTAGAGCCAGCGTTTTGTCCGTAGACAGTTTCCGTGGTCACGTGGCCAGCGCGACTAGACACGGAACGCCGTTACCTTCCCACCGAGGTGGTACCTATTTATCTACTTGCATTTGCATGCTTTCGAACTGCTAGGTTGGCAGGAGCTGGGACAAGCGACGGGAGCTCATTCCGTCGCGTATATTCGATCTTACGACTGCTGGTCTTCTGACCTTGCAGCACAGAGGCTTCTGCGGTTTAACCCACAGCGCCACCACGTCCCTAATTAAAATTAGAATTAAAATTAAGTTAAATATAGAGATTTACCCTAAAAATAGCTCTTATCAATATTTGATAGGAAGCAATAACAATGAGTACATAATACTAAAAGAATCAAACAAATACAATGCTAACAAAGAAAAGCAACGTCAAAATACATTCAATGCAGTAAGGTACAAAAATCATTTAAAACCCATAATTTGTCAGACATTCACTCAGGGAAAGCTTAGCTGAAAAGAAAAGTTTTTGCATGCTTGAATATTTCGAGAGAGAAAAATAAGTACTGAGGTGTGGAAGACTATATGGGATAAAAGAATACTAAAGCATATGTCTATAAGGATAAAGGAATTTTTTTATAAATTAATTTGGAAATGGTATTTAATTCCAGTGAAATTAAATCATACAGATACTAAATACTCTAATTTATATTAGAGAGGATGTCAAGAAGTAGGTACTTACTTATCTCCATATTACGTGAGAATATACTGAAATTTTGGAAGTTAGTATTCAAGGAATTAAAATTAAGTTAAATATAGAGATTTACCCTAAAAATAGCTCTTATTAATATTTGATAGGAAGCAATGGAGTTGAGTAATGAAAGAAGTTTTGAATATTAATTATAAAGTAGCGCATTATATTAAATTTAAGAAAAGTGAGATAAATAAGAATTTTTTATTGATATTTTGGGAAATGTTATCTACTTTGTGTTAATGAAGGGGGAGGGTGGGCTGCCCTTGCAAGGGTCCATGTGGTTTTGGATGGGGAATGGGGCTCTGTAAATGGAGGAAAAATTGGTGATGTCTCCAGATAGTCCCGGTGGAAGGGAGCACATTATGCATTATTATATGGTTTATGGGGTCTAACGTTATTAAGGTTTTCTTTAGCTATGCTTTGTTTTTTGTTTTTTTCTGTATTCTTCTTAGTTTTAAAACTAAAATTTAAAAAAATTAATGAAAATTGAGTAGGATTCATGTCTTACATTGAAAAAGGATTCCAATTGTGGGAAATCATTAACATTTTAATCGGAATATTGATGCGTCTAGCTTTAAAAAGCAGGTTGTTTTTACAGTGCATTTCTCCACAAAAGTAAGTCCCACTGTATTCACTCCCAAATTAGAATTTATAGGACTTCCGTTGAATAATATATTCTTTCTTTTTAAAAAATGTATAATTTAACTCACCATAAAGCATCTACCACTTTGTTTACAGCTGTCTCTACTACATCTTTAGGTGAGAGTCCCAGGTCTCCAACAGCTACTTCCAATAATTTTTGTATCATATCTAGGGGCTGGCCATCGATACACATCGTTACAGCTTGTTCATTGATTTTTTCCCCCTCTGACCGGGATAAATCATACTGATGCCCATATTCTTGCAGCAGAGTCTGTAAGGAAATGTATTATAAGTACACACAGGAGAAACCATTTTTGCTTCACAGGGTTTACACCCAGAAGGTTAACATTAATTAAAACCTCAGATTTCATTGTAAACCAAGGAAGACGCAAGACAGGCCCTTCTTCAAAAGAATCCATACAAAAAACTCTCAACTACACAGCAATAAATTACAACAGCGGCTATTATTTCCACCACACTGCACAAAACAATTTTAAGAACTAATCGTAAAGGAGTGGAAATTCATAATTTTATTTTAGGAATATTCATGATACCATATTCCTGTACATTTACAATTTCGATAATTATCTACAACATTTACAATACTTTGGGTTCACAACTAGCCACCATGAAACTGAATTTGATTGATGAACTGGTCCATTGGATTTTACTGCCATAGTGGCAATAAAAAGTGGAGGGTAATCCTAAGAACTAAAACACTATATAAAACTTCAGGTTGGATCCCCTGTTTTCAGTTTTGAAGTAGTAGACTAAAATCCTGCTCAGAACACTTCCAGGCAGGAAGTTGTGTGTTGCTGATTTCTTCCTGCCACCGAAGCTTGAAGTGTGCTCAAGTCTTCCCTTCTAACCTTTTCTAACCATATATGGATTCTCAGGGCTTCTTTCCCCATTCTGTAAGTGAAAAAGCTCTGCTATATCAAAAGCCTTCCATAGATAGAGGACCTTCTGTCTATGGCAGACTTTTATTGGATCCAACCGCTGAACCAAAACCACCCCAAATTAGGATATCTTAGATTAGGCACAACAGTTAATCTTAATCATGACAAGAGTCAAGTAATTCTAATCAGGGAGATCTGTGTTCAGGTAATAGGAAAACAGCAGACAGTCCCTTCCAGAAACATTAATGAAGAAAATCTACAGTTCAAGTGAGGCTTTCCAACAGCATTCCACCACAGGCATTTCATGTACACAAACATAAAATCTTCCCCACCTAAATTGTGTCAGGGGATAAATCAAACCTGAGCCCAGGCAGTGAAGTGTTTTTGAAAACAATTTTTTAACAAGCCTAATTCTTATGAAAGTCATAAATGCCAAGTTAAGTAAAAACAAAGCACATCATACAAAATATGGAAGCTGAATGGGGAAAAAGAATAATTAGCTAAATTATAAAATGGATGAGCGAAGCTGGTACAAAATATACAGATGTGCAATTGAAGATTTATTAAGTGTAAGGTTAAATAGTTTTCATTTACCTGGTCACTATTCTTCAAGTAAGAAATAAAGCTATGGCTAAGTGTTTCCAGATGTGCGAGAGACTGCTGCAGATGCTTCAAAGCATCTTCGTAACTGATTTGCTTGTCAACCACACCTTCAACGTTGTCCCCCTCAGAAGTCCTTTTCCCAGATTTTTCAGCAAGATGTATCACTGTCTTAATAGCCTTCTTTGTCATCTCTACCCGAGAATCAACTGACAGCTGAAAAAAGATAATGCATATCTCATCATAAATTGTCACTGGCATTTGCAACACAAGGGGTGCCTGGATGCACATGAATCAAGGGTAGGAGTAGCTGAGCAAAGGGTACTGATTAAGATATTGTCTTTGGTTGTAGAGAACAAGAGTGTGTTACTTTAAAAAGAACCATCCCTTTCAAATTCTAATCCCACACTAGCTCATTTTTTTCACGCCTACATATTCTTGACTGATTCCATTATCTGATGTTAAAAGTTCTTCCTCAAACACATGCATACACATTCCTAAAGCATAATAGCCTGTAGCAATCTAGAAGCACAACTTTATACTCTTCCAATTGTATGACAATTTCTTTTGAAGCTACCAGCTGGAAATTTTCTACTCTTATCGGAAGGTACTTTGATTCATATTAGCCCATGGTTCAGAAAAAGTGGTTGACAAGTCACTTGGGAGGCAATGCGAGGAGGGGGGGGAGTCCTGCACATTTCAATTTCTTTCCTAATGAGTCTGTCACAAGAGTAAACAATGGCCATCAACCAACGTACCCTCCAATTTTCAGCCTTGCTGGGTGGGGCTCAGCCTCTCTCTCTTGCAACTTTGCCCCTGCGTGCGGGATTCCGCTGCAAAAGGGCTGAAAACGATTGCTGCATGGAGGAGAAGGAAAGCTGTGTGGAGGGAGGCGGAGGTGCGAACCTTAGAGGGAACTTTGCCATCAACCAACTATGCACTGTGTTTCCATGAATGTATGGAGTACATCAGAGGTCCCCAACCTCTGCGTCCTAGCAGCGGTCCGTGGCCTATCCAGGACCAGGCTGCGGAAACAGATCTCCCACCCCCCCTGCGAGCGCCCCCCCACGAGTGCTGTCGCGCGCATGTGCACATGTTCGGCCCCCCTGCAAGCGTGCCGTGCACATGCATGCGAGCGCCCCCACGCAAGTGTGATGTACGCATGCACGCGAGTGCATTCCGCCCCTTGTGAGTGAGCTGTGCGCATGCACCCACCCGTGAGCGCGATGTGTGCATGCGCTCGAGCAAGTTCCGCTCCTTGCGGGCACACCACATCCCCCAACGGGTCCACAGTTGGGAAAAGGTTGGGGACCACTGGAGTAGATCATGCTTTCTGTGGGGAGGGTTTATAGAATAATAGAAAAAATGAGTTGGAAGGAGCCACTGGATCCAACCCCCTGCGCAATGTAGGAATGCAGATCAAAATATCTCTGACATATGGTTTCTCTTGAATGCTTCCATTGTTGGAGTGCTCACGAATTCCCAAAGTCGTTCGTTGTCATGCTGCTCTAACAGTTAGGAAGTTTTCCCAGACTTCTGCCTTGACGCTGCGATGAGACAGCAGCAGGAGGACGGAACTCCGTCCCCTGGGCAGAATTCTGACCTGTTTGGGACCCCCCAGGGGGTTAAAACCACCCCAAATAGGTGGTGAAATGGCGGAAAAACCTGTTGATATGGGGGGAACAGCGGTTACCAACATTTGATCTGGGAAACTCCCCAATCAACCAGTGGGTGGAAACAAGTAGCTGAACTAGCTTGCTTGCAAGTTGTCAGCAGCCGGCAATGGAGAAGCGATAAATCACCCTAATTAACATCGTGTTACCACTGGGTGAGAAATATTTTTTAACTGTATTGCTTTATGACTATCCCTGGATGAGACAATCTCTATGGCAGAAATAGCGTCTTCTGTCCCCCACCACTGATTGAGCAGCAGTGAATCTGGAGAGAGGAGGAGATGCAGGGAGACGCAAGGAAAATAAATTGGACATTAATTAGACATTTAATTATACTTGAAGGAAGAAAGTTTGGTATTGCTTTGTCGTTAGAAACTTACGAATCTTTCTCTTAAAACCATCATTACCAACAACTCTGGGAAACTAAACTTGTTTATGCTACTTGTAACAGCTATCTAAAGCCCTGGCAAAAAGCCTAGAATCAATGACCTTGAACACTTTATGGCTGTTTGGAATTCCCTTTCTTTTTGAGGACGGAACTGAACTACAGATAAATTAACCCTAGAAAGCCTAATCTAGCCAAAGTGGAACTTCTAAACTGTATCCTGGGTTCTGAACTTGACTGGACCTTGAGCCTTTAGGCGGGAAAAACTATCTACGTCTGAGACTGGATTCAAGTTTAACCCTAAAGATGATCAATCTATTAAAGTGGACCTATGGAAGCAAGTATTGATGGAATTGGACTGATTATTTTAAGCATCTGGACAACTTTCACTTGGAATACAACTATTTGACATCTGGGACATAATGCCACAACAAGGACAATTTTGGGTTGAAACAAAATCTACTCTTCAAGCAATTTTAGAAATAGTGAGATCCCACAACAAAGAGGCAAAATTATTCAAGGAGCAGTTGAAGAAGAACTATAGTCAACAGGAGACAGGGAATAATGAACAAGGAAATGAGGGTGGTGGATGATGTATGCCAATCAAAAGAGGGGCTGGAGGAAATTAGAGGAGAAAATTTAGGAGATCTAATTCTAACCCTGGAGCCGAGGAGAGTTTTAGGTGTGCTAAGGCAGAGGTGGTCAACCCCGGTCCGCGGCCCATTGCCGGTCCGTGGCTTGAGCCCGACCGGGCCGCGAAGACAGACCTCCCCCCCCCCGTACGCACTCCCCTCCCCACAGCTGCTTTGCGCACACACACGCATGCCAGCACCGGCGTGAGCGCTCCCTCACCCCTTCACGCATGCGCCTGCGCGCACAAAGCAGCTGTAGGGAGGGGAGTGCGTGCGGGGGGGAGGTCTGTCTTCGTGGCCCAGCACTGGCGGCGGTGGGTGGCCAAGAGCCGGGAGGCAGAGCATGGCCGGGTGCTCCGGCTGCTGGCCTCCCGGCGGCGGCGGCAGGGGGGGGTGGCCAAGAACCGGGAGGCAGAGCATGGCCGGGTGCTCCGGCTGCTCGCCTCCCGGCGGGCTCCAACGAGGCCGGGGTCGGCGCTCCTCGCTGCCCTCAGCAGGCCGATGCCGCCGCTGGTGCCTCTAGCTCCGGAACCGGCACCAGCAGCTGCATTAGAATTTCCCGCGGAGGGCGGCGAGGAGCCTTGTTGGAGCCCGTCGGGAGGCGAGCGGCCGGAGGGAGCACCCCGGCCATACTCAGAGTCCCAGGCTTCCGCCGCCAGCGGCACACACTCCTGCGCACGTGCGAAGTGGTGGGGGAGCGCACGCGCGCCAGTGGCATGCACGTTCCCACAACGCTTCGCGCATGCGGCCGAGAGTGCGAGCGCGAGGGGTCGCCCCGCCTCCCTCAGAGGCTCAGCCGGGCCGCGGGAGGAAAAAGGTTGACAACCACTGTGCTAAGGGACGATAAGGGGAGAGAATCAGCAAATCTAATTAAAAAGAGCCTGGAAGATCTATTGGAGATAGATCAAATGTATAAAATGTTCTCAGGTGGCACAAGGGACGGCAGAATTTTTAGAGAGATAGAAACAAGAATTGGGAAAACACAAATAAGAGAAGGAGTTACTTAGAAAGATGAAAAAGGAAAAAAATATTAAGGTGGCTTTCAACATTGAAAGCATGTATACACCTAACTTCTGGAATTGTAAGGGGGCATATCCTATATATTAGAAAAGGGAATTAAAATCAAATAAGGGATCACTAATCAGGGTAAAGGCATAACACGGTGGTTCTTAAGGTAAATTGAAGCTAGATATAAGGATGAGGTAAAACAAATAGTACTTAATGAACATACATTAGATATATTGATATGTTCTGAATGGAAAAAAAAAGTTCTGAATGGAAATGGAATAGATATAGACATGATAGAAAATGTGGAGATAGAAATGGCTAAACAATTATATAAAGAAAATCTGTATAAAATGCTTTAGATAACATCTATTATGTGTTAGGAACCTATTCAGTTATTACTGGTATAAAATACAAAGTTTGTTGGTTAAATCACCTCAAAATTATATAAATTTGGAACCAGAATTACTTTTATTAGGTATGTTATTAGAGGATTTTGAGAACGTTATATACTATGAGAGCAATATTATGATAGTAGCCAATATTGTATAATAAAATACACACATGAATGGTTTAAATGTTTAAAAAATGTATAGATTTTGAAGGGACAACTAAGAAGACACCAAGACGCAAAAACCAAATAATTATAAGCAGCCCATGTAACACAATGTTTAACAAGCACAAATTGAATGTAGATAGATTGAAAAACTAATAAAATGTGTTTTTTTTTTAAAAAAAAAAAAACAGGATGTTTTTCCTGATATTCAGCCTAAATATGGCTTCCTGTAACTTCGGCCCATGAGTAGAAGTCATGCACTCTGGGATGATTCAGAACAGATTCTGCCCTCCTCTGTATGACGACTGATCAAGTATTTAAAAAGTGCTACCCTGTTTCCCCAAAAATAAGACCTAGCCCGAAAATAAGCCCTAGTATGATTTTTCAGGATGCTCGTAATATAAGCCCTATCCCAAAAACAAGCCCCAGTTAAGTGAAACCCTGCCCTCCACCATGGTGCAGCAACCATAAGAATATGACATGACTGTATTGGAATAAACGTAGATTGTTGTACATGAAAAAAATAAAACATCCCCTGAAAATAAGCCCTAATGCGTTTTTTGGAGCAAAAATTAATATAAGACCCTGTCTTATTTTCAGGGAAACACGGTATCATATCTCCCCTCAGTTTTTTCACCCCCTCAAGACTAAACATGCCGAATTCTTTCAGTTTTTCCTCACAGGTCTTGGTTTTCAGTTCCCTGGTCATCCTTGTTGCCCTCCTCTGAACTTGTTTCAGTTTGTTGGCATCCTTCTTGAAGTGCGGTGTCCAAAACCGGACCCAAAACTCAAGATGAGGCCTAACTAGTGCCGATTAGAGGAGAACTAGTAATTCATAGGATTTGGAGACTATATTTCTGTTAACGCAGCTTAAAATGTCATTTGCCATTTTTCGCAGCCACATCACACTGCTGGCTCATATTCAGCTTGTGATCTACAACAATCCCAAGATCCTTCTCATAGTATTACTGAGCCAAGTATCCCCCGTCTTGTAACGGTGTGTTAAGTTTCCCTCCTCCTTCCAGGTGCAGAATTTTGCTCTTATCACTGTTAAATTTCATTGTATTCTTTTCAGCCCAGTGCTCCAGCCTATGAAGATCTTTTTGAATTTTGTTCCTGTCTTCCAAGGTATTCACTATTCCACCCAATTCTGTGTTATCCACAAATCTGACAAAATTAATAAAAATGTTGAAGAGCACTGGGCCTAGAAAGGAGACTTACGGCCCCCTACTTGTCATCTCCTTCCAGTTTGAGGAGTCATTGATAAGCACTCTCTGTGTACAATTCTGTAGCGGTGTATCTACCTTACAACTGTTTTATCCTGCCCACACTTACTTAGCTTGCTAATCATACTATCATGGGACAGGAAGGGAGAGATAGAGAAGAAAGGAGACAAGACTGGGAGGGAGAGGGGGAAAACCAGTCTGTGGAACTTCAACTACATACAATAGCTTCTCATAGGAAGGGTTAGAACCAACAGAGATCTGCATAAACATGGAGTTTGGGGCATGGCAATTAATATCTGTGTTCACTCTGTGTGAGCAGTTGTGGCCCCTCCCTTAAGGAACAGGCTTCCCTTGGAGGTGAGTCAAGCCCCACCACTGCACACCTTGAAGAGGTTGCTAAAGACTGAGCTGTTTAATGAAGCATTTAATGACATTCTTCCCTGAGATTTCAGTGGGATTTGGGTATAGCTTGTCCCACCACCATCACTAGTTGCTTTGCTGGAATCTTTTGGTTTTATAATTTAATTTGGTCTGAGTGTTTTTTGTTTTTTAATTGTACGGTTGGGAATGGGGGGTATGTTGATGTCTCTTGTTAACCGCCCTGAGTAGTACTTTGCATTAAACTGGGCAGCATACAAATGTATGTACAATAGGACCCCCATATCTGATGGAGATTGGTTCCAAGCCCCACTGTGGATACTGAAAATCGTGAATAATAGCAAACACTGGATAGATAGATAGATAGATAGATAGATAGATAGATAGATAGATAGATAGATAGATAGATAGATAGATAGATAGATAGATAGATAGCATGGTATAAGGGGAAAAAACACAATAAATTTCACATGCATTACCAGAACTGGCTGCTAGAGGGCACCAGAGACCATGCTATGCATTCTTCACCAGTAAGTATTCATAGCATGATCCCTCTAGTGGCCGGTGCTGCTAATACATGTGAAAGTAGTTTTTTGTGGATTTTTTTTCTTTTAATATTTTTAATATTTTCAGACCGTGGATAAGTGAAACCACAGATACTGTTCCCACAGATACAGGAGTCATACTGTAATAAATAAATCAATAAATCTAACTCTGCAATATTAATACAGTGGTGCCTCGCTAGACGATGTTAATCCGTTCCACGAGGATCGCTGTCTAGCGAAAACATCGTCTAGCGAAGCACGTTTTCCCATTGGAATGCATTGAAATCGCTTCAATGCGTTCCAAGGGAAAACGCAGTCGTCTTGCGAAATTTCCCATAGGGAAACCTCGTCTAGCGAGTGAGGGTCCCCATAGGAATGCACTGACAGCTGCACTGACAGCTTTTGACCACTAGTCGGCGCACTCCTATGGGGAAACCTCATCGTCTAGCGAAAATCGCCATAGAGAGACATCGTTTTGCGAAGCGCAGTAGCGCTTGCAAAAAGGCATCGTCTAGCGATTTCCTCGCCCTGCGAGGCAATCGTCTAGCGAGGCACCACTGTACTTCAGTATTTTGGAACCAATGCTGTAATTTCTCTAAGTCAAAAGTGGGGGGGGGGGGGGGGAGAATCAATTTGAAGGGCGAAATGCAAAGATGGCCATCTTCCAGCAGGACAGATCCCAGTGGAACAGATTCCATTTCACCACTGCAGCCTGTGTGCACACCCCCAATATTGGCTCTCAAGCTTTGGAGGCCCTTTTAGAGCAGACAGGGGGGCACGTGGGGAGAGCAGACAGAGGGCAAGTCCACATGTAAATCACTGGAAGCCCCCAGAAAAGTTCAATTTATTATCTGAATGAAGAACAGCAAAGGCTTAAAATACATTAAATGGAATGTGTGCATTTAAATGATATAGTTGTAAAATCGTGCTCACCTTGGTGACAGATTTTGAGGAGAAAGTAATTTCATCCATGAAATTGACAATATCTCCTGGGTGAAGTCTATCAAAGTACTTGGCACAGACGTTGTAGGCATGTAACCATTCAGTTATGCTTTCTGGAGGTATTTTAATGAGATGGGGATCTCCCTTCCAAAAGAGTTTTTTTATCCAGATGGCATAGACCGAACTCGGGGAAAGCATCTTTCCATCTTTTTCTGGAATTTTAGGAGCAAGTTTGGAAATGGATAAAATATTTTGACTTGTCAGGATGGGATCCAAAGCTGCCAGAGGATTTGCATTTTCTTCTGTTAGTTTTTTGTAATTAAGGCCTGTTAGAAGAGAAAAATGAAGATGAATCTTTGCATATATGTTGTTCAAATAGACAGACAGATCTGTCACACATATCTGGGTCTCAGCTTCCTACCCTCCATTTCTTTATACTTCCTCTTTACAATGGGCCTTTTAAAGAACAAAATAGCCATAGAAAGGGGACAGGAATACCAAAAGACCTAGGGTATGATCAAATGGCTGCAAAGGAGGGCATCTGATAACCCCAGGAAGAGTTGCTGTAATGAGAGCAACCTCCCTTCCGTTGGCCAAAGAACCACTCCAACCTGTAGAAGCTCTACAGCTGTACAAAAAAGATTCACCTCAGGCACAGATTGGGGTCTGGCTGAAGCGCATTTCCTCATGCATCCTGTGATCACTGAAAAAGAGATCACACTGCACCACTCCACAAGTGGCCCAAATTGTGATCTGTTTCCCCATGTGATCACACCCTTAGTAGATTCATGTAAGCACCTGCCTTGTGGGTTGAAATAATGCATGTAAAACCACACGAGTCAGGCCCACTTTTTGTTACTTATGCACATCACAGCCAGATGCTTTCAGCTGTTTTAATTAATTGTTGATAATACTATTATATATCTAATTGCTTTTAATGTAATGTTGTTTAGTTGGTTTGTTTTGGAACAAAACTTGGGAGCTGCCTTTGGGTCCCTGCACTGGGAGAAAGGTGGCATAAAATGGAATAAATAAAATCATTTGCTCTGCTGCTAACACCAAGAGTGAAAATGTATTCCTGCTGTGCACATAGACTTCCAGGGTTCTCCATTATTTATTTATTTGATTTGATTTATTTATTTGATTTATATACCGCCCATCTGGCAGCCAAGGCCACTCTGGGCGGTTTACAACAAATAACAAAAAACAACAGGGTAACAAAATAACAAATAGCAACATTAATACATAGGGGTGAAAATAAAAAATCATAAAGTGAAGTGAGGGTAAAATTACAATACAATAAATACAATTAAAAGCATAGAAAAATATAAAAACATGGAGCATGGCAGTATGATAGACGTTATATTGCTGGACACTATTGTATCAAAGTGTAGTTTGTTCAGGGAAGGCCTGTCTAAATAGCCAGGTTTTTAGTAGCTTTTTGAATGTGTCCGGTGAAGGGGTCAGGCGGACTTTGGGTGGAAGAGAGTTCCATAGTTGTGGCGCTACCGCCAAGAAGGCCCGATTTCTAGTGGTTGTTTTCCAGGCCTCTCTTGGGGTCAGAACTCTCAGCCGCCCTGCCTGCAACGATCTTATAGGACGGACAGACTTAACTGGAAGGAGGCGCTCGGCCAGATATCGAGGTCCCAAACCGTTTAGGGCCTTATAGGTTAGTACCATCACCTTGAAACTGGTACGGAAGCGAACAGGTAGCCCGTGTAAGGTGGCCAGGGTGGGGGAGATATGTTGATATTTTCTAACCCCACTCAGAAGTCTGGCCGCCGCATTCTGGACCCACTGGAGTCTCCGTAGCAGTCCCAAGGGCAGCCCCACGTAGAAGGCATTACAGTAGTCTAATCTCGAGATTACCAGCGCATGGACCAGCGTGGTGAGGGACACTGACATTATATGTAAAGGGGCCTTGACTGAGCCGGTCCCTCTTTACACAGGGGAAGTATGTGTGTAGGCAACACTACAAAAGCAGTGCTGTTTCCCATTCCTTTCAAAGACATGGGCAGCAAGGTACATTACCACTCTGTGCGTCAGCAGCAACAAGGGTAGCCCCGCTCTTCTGTGACTGTGGCTAGCCTGCACTTCCTGCTACCGTGTTCTGACATTCTGGAGGTCACATGAGGGCTCTTCCACTGGAAGGGACGTAATTACTGCATGCACTCACCTACTATCGCTTACTCTTTAACTAGTTTTAGGTGGGTCAGAGCACAGTCCTCTCTGCATGTTCACTCTGAAATAAATACCACTGTGTTCAAACGGCTTACTTTTGGTACATTTGCACTGATTTTTAGCCTCAATAGATTTTTGATAGTTGTTGTTTAAGGTTGAGCAATGGTTAATATGGGAACACTGGGGGAATCATCAGTCAGATACCACATCTGGCATTGATATGCCACGTAAACCTAAGACTAGGTCCCCAACTTAATACTAGCATACACATAATCCAAAACAAGTCCACTCATAGATATATTGGATTATAAGTTTTTACTGCTAAATTTTTACAAATCAATAAACGTTTTTCCTATCATTGATCGACGGCACAAGGTTATGAGAAATGCATATATTGTTTTGCTGCTATTTGTGGATCTCAAATTGCTAGTTATAAGAGCTGCACACTGTCACATTTGAAACATTTGAGATTAACGACCACCCATTTTAGCACCATATCTTGCTTTTAAGAAAATAAATGAACAGAACTACTAGGTACAAATTTGATAGATGTGTCAATACCACATACCTGGTGCAACAGCTTTGAATTTTTTCAGCAGACGTATGTGTGTTTCTGGTTTGATAGGATGTTTCATAAATTCAGGAGAGGCACAGTTCCCAAGGAGTGTGAAATAATAAAGTAAACGCTGGTGATCTCTGCCTTCAATAGTAGGGTAT
The DNA here is from genome assembly GCA_037013535.1 of Intellagama lesueurii. Lineage (NCBI taxonomy): Eukaryota > Metazoa > Chordata > Lepidosauria > Squamata > Agamidae > Intellagama > Intellagama lesueurii. Next base: position 216,446,563 of record JBAJHW010000001.1, on the reverse strand, counting down.
ACATATTTGGCCATATGCTCATGAAAAGCTTCAGGGATTGTTTTCAAAGTCTCAAATATACCAAGGCTTTGGGCTCTATCTTCTATAGCAGTTGTGGATAAACTGTATGGTAACAAGAGAGCATACTTGTTATTTAAAAAGCATGAATCCATAACTTTTTACTTCCTTAAGTCTGCCACAGCCCACCAAGGTGATGCTATATTTAGAATTCTTGCTAGGTCCTCCTAGCACAGCATGTATGACAGGATCCCTTTAAAAACTTATTTATTGGTATTGTATGCTGATACAATTCATTATAAAATATATACAATCAAGACCAACAATAATGCAAAAAAATAATATTAAGAGAGAAAGTGACAATTCCAGTAATTACTATGAAAACATAGGGTCTTTGTTTTTTATTTCATAAATATTAAAACAAGAAGAAGGGGTTATTCAAGTATATTTTTTGTAAAGGCTCAAATTATCAGATTGATTGTCTGGTAATTTTGGCTAGCACAAGTCACCAACTAATGCTAAGTTTTATAAAATGTGGCATGACAGGATTTTCATCCAGGGAATTAGTCTGGAGCATCGATCACATCTTGAACTGTCACATACAAGTTACCTGGTTCTGCATCACAGGCAGACATTCTCACAGACAATTAGAAGAATGGCAGCTTAAGGGTATGCTTTTCTGACAACAGCTCCAAGTGGCTTGTTCACAATTTCTCAAGTTGTGTATGCAACGTGTATAAAAAGTCACAACACACCAAGTTTTATAAACTAACTTGCAATTTGTTCATTATCTCTCTCTCTCTCTCTCTCTCTCTCTCACACACACACACACACACACTTTTTAACTGGGAACAGGAAAACAGTTTAAAAGAGTAACCTCAACAGAGCAAGCAGAAAATGGAAATTAAAACCCAAAATGGTGCAGAACAATATTTATGAGAAATAAATCGAATGCACTTGAAAGCAAGCAAACGAACAACACTTGCTCCAAATTCCCGTTTTTCGGGAAAGTACTATATTGACTTGAAGAGTGCTGTGTTCCAAATAAGTGATGTGGTGGATTTTTTCCCCCTCAGAAGTCAACTACTTGGATGCTTTCACTGTTCTCAACAGGATTTGCCTACTTTTTGTGACTGCCTCCAATTCTCCTCGATTATGCCTCCCGCTCTCCTCCCTCCACCCTCTACTTGGCTCTCTCTGCCGCCCTCTGTTCCGTTTCCCATCTCCTGCCACCTCTACCCACCATTCTGCCTTCCCCTTGCTTCCTTCTCCTCTTGTGGGTCCCCCACCTGCCACTGCTCCAACCCCTTCCTCCCATGTTATGCCACCACTTGTTCCTTTATTCCTGAGGTTGCTTGCTTTGCATAACCTGTTTTCATCGGAGGAGGAGCAAACAGAGCTTCACTGCAAGGTTAAGCCCTTCAGTATCCACCCTGACTGCCGCTATTTGACAAACAGTTTCCGTACCGTTGCAGAACTGGCTCAACACGAAATAAGACTTTCTTCTTTTAGTAAAGCTATGCGGTTGTCTCGCAACTTGTTGATTCAGTTGACTTGTCCAGTTATGGCTAGAATTATATACAACAGGGGCAGAATTGGTTTATTGGCTGGTGATGTCAGAAAGGCAATGAACTCTAAATAAACCAGCCAATGTGTCTTTTGCTTTCTACTCAATGGTTCCCCGGAAGGCGCAAAGATGTTCAAGCAGATTTTAGTGGCAGGTGCATGAGGCAAATGGAGACTAAACACAGACTATTATCTTCCTCCTCCTTACAGCTTTCCAGCAGTACCTTTCCTCCATGGCCTTGGAAACAGCTTCCAGAAAAGGCAGAAAGAGGTACTGAGGGAATTACGAAATGGAATATGATACAGACAAACAGTAAGAGGATGATGAAAATCTGCAACAAGTGTGTGTCTGCCCCTCTACATCCTTGCACAGAGACCATGAAAACTAGATACCTGAAACTTGGAGTGCATTCTAAGGTTGTGCATCCTGGGATTATTTTATTTAAAACATAGACTTACTTTTAATTAACTATATCATGCAGTATAATGTTGTGTCACTACATGGCAGACACTAGTTTCCTCATGAGTAAGAAGAGCAGGGCGTATTGAACTCAAGACCAAACACTTGCAGCTGGTTAGACAGGGCTAGAGCCACTTTATTTAAGTGTTTACTTCAGGCTTACTGGAGTCAATTCACTTCTAATGGGACAGTACAGTTCTGTGTAATTAAAATTGTGTTCCCTGATGCATGTGGGGGTAGTAAACTGAGGCAAAGGAAGAACTGAACGACTAATAGGGGAGTAGAAAAAGCAGTGAGAATGAAAAGAGTGGAGGTTCCTGTATCACCCAGCTGAATGGGTGTTTCTGGGATTTTAACCACACTACTTGACACTTGTTTCGTTGGCTTGTTCCCAGAGTTTTCTTAGTAACAATGTAATAGTACGCTTCCATTCCATAGTTCAGCCTGAAGAATTCTGACATTTGTAATGTGGTGAAGAACTTTCAACTTCCAATTGAAATGGAGCAAAACACATCACAGAATCCTCTGAGTCAGAGGTACAACCACCCTCACTGTCGGACTGTCTATTAAACCTTTGTAAGAGGAAGGCAGGAGTTTGGGGCTCATATTTTGGCCTTTCATACCCACCTAGTTAAATTTGGGGTTAAGAACATTTCATAAGGATACATGAAGTGTATACTTACAAAGTGTCCTTAAATATTAGCCCGAAACGTACATGAGGGGGATATGAAAAGACAAAATAAAGGGGGAGAAAAAATTTACATGTCACTAGAACCGGGTCTTGAACATAAGTACCACATCCTCTAATTTTTGGAAACACCATTGTGTCGGAATGCCCATGTCCCACCTGTCCATCATGTGGAGCTCGAGAGCTGGAGCCTATGGGAGGACAGGAGGGTGGAGTCAGAGGAAGGAGTTGGAGACTGAGAGAGAAGGAGAGAGGAGGTTTATGAGAGAGATTGGACAGTTGGAGTAGTTGGTTTATGTGTTAAGGAATAGTTAAAAGATATAAGTAAAATAAAATAGATTGACAGTCATCAGATCTTATTCCAGTGATTAATGAAACGTAATACAAATAAAGAAACGTGTTTTAATATCCAAGTTTAATGAGTGCAACATAATATAACACCTATGAACATACTTGTGTGATTTAACAACTAAGTAATAAATAATCAGTTATATTTGGCCCCTCGACTTTGGAACAGCTTGCCGCCAGAGATCCGCCTGGCACCCTCGCTGGGTGTTTTCAAGAGCCAATTAAAAACTTGGCTCTTTAGGCAGACCTTCCCTACTGCCAATACTTGATTTTACTTTTCTTGGTTTGAAGTTTATCCTTCCATCTTGATTATAGTATTATTGTAGATTTTAATTGTTGTTTTTATCTGTTTGTAATATTTTGTGAGCCGCCCTGAGTAGACTCTTGTCTAGAAGGGCGGGATAAAAATCCAATAATAAATAAATAAATAAAATAAACACGTGTCCAAGAAGCATCTTTGGTAAAGTGTGGATAAAGATCCACTGGTGGCAGTTGGTGAAAGGAGAAATAAGCAAGTCGTGTCCGAAGGTGGACCTGGGTTTGAGGGAAACAAACTAGGGACACTGGGGGTGCGCGACAACCATGTTTCAGCTCGTCTTACCCAAACACAGTATCCAACTGAGGAAGTCCTAATGACATAAGGCTGAAATGGACAGTCTTCAGCCATATCAAACCATAACACAAAAACTGGAAACCCAGTTCCGAAAATTTAATTTAATCCATCTGAAAAGGTCTGAATGCTCACTTGGCTTCAGCTACTTATCAATAAAATTGAATGAAGCAGAGTTAGGATACTTACCCACTGTCACTGAAAAGAAATTCCAAATGTGTCATGTAAACTTCCCAGAGAGGGACACTGTAACGCTGAGCCAAGGAGAGAGCAATCCTGTACACATTTTCTTCAAGTGTTCTGGTTCGGGAGGAAATTTAAAAAAAAAAAAAAAAAGAGAGAGAGAGAGAGAGAACAAAATGGATAGTCTGATTAGGCTGCTGCTACATATTTATACCTGGCAAAAACAAAATAAAAATAAAATAAAGAAGAGAAAAACATTCTCGTATCTTAAAGACTGCTATATTTTAATGGGAGCTTTTATGGACAAGTCCACTTCCTCTGACTTAAAAGTGGGACTACATGGCAAATACTTATACATTTTTGCCATGCAGTCCCAACTCTTACGTCTCAGGAAGTGGACTTGTCCACGAAAGCTCACATTAAAATATAGCAGTTAGTCTGTAAGGTGCCACCACATTTTTGCCTTTTTTCTGTTGTCATTTTCCTTTCGTTTTTGCCTGATATGCTGTATCAGTCTGTTGGTTTTTTTTAAACTGACTGTCCATCCATTCAGTCAGATAGGCATCTTTGTGAGAAATGCTTAAGCTAAAAAAATGATAACTTTGGACGGATCCCCAAACAAGTCCCTCAATTATAATTTCCGAGGTTTGCACTGCCTGCTGAATACATTATTACATGCAGATGTGACACATATTTACAACAAAGGTGGAAGCTTTGGCAGGGAGAGGCAGATGTCTCTTTCCAAAATTTCCTTGGAGAACAAAAAAGCTATGATTTTGATCCAAATGTGTCAAACCCAGTTGTTGCATCCCTTGGACCTTTGAGCCAAGCCTAGATTTTGTACCTTGTACCGAACATAATCACAGAACAGTTAATGCATCACAAACCCATTCCTGAGGTGACTTATACACAAACGCCTATCATAAGCTGTGTCACAGCTCACCTTTACTCTGCCTCCCCATCTGAGCAGCATTAGTCACTGTGGCGTTCGCCCAGGTCATGAATATTCATATGCTATTTGCATAGACCAATGGGAGTGTTGGAGGGGCGGAGTCACGAGATATAAGAGACTCAGCAGGAGGAGGAGGAGATAGATAGGGAGTTTGAGATTACGGTAGTTGAAGGATAGAGAGAGAGTTTGGGAGTTTGGGCGGGAGAGTGGTGGTTGAGAGTGGATAAAGGAGAATGTTTGTTTAAGAGTTAACAACATTGCTTGTTCTGTCAACACCTGTATCAATAAACAATTTCTATTTGGTTCTTTTAAAATGACATATGGCCTGGACCTTGATTATTAATAATAGGTATTGTTGATGAAATCAACTGGTGGCAGCTAAGGGGCACGTAGCGTGGGCTCCTTTGTTTGGTGAAACAAACAGGGGCCACGTGGAATCGTGACAGTCACTAACTTAATTTTGACAAGGGGGGTGCCTGGATGAAGTGGTCCTTCACCAGGAGCATAAGGGGCCTCTGTGCAGCGGCAGCTATTGTTCAAGCAAGATGTCCACCGGGAGCTTTGCCCATGTGCTGCCCCTTCTTGCTTCTCTGCTGACCCTACCCATGATCTGCCCTGAACATGATCGCCTTTTGTGGAGGGGGACTATTTTAAGTCCTCCTCCTACTCCCTGACCATCCATCAGAGGTAGCAATTCGCACTCTCTGAAAGCAAGGACAATAATTCTTTAGATATTAATTTGTCTGGCATCACACTTTGAGACAAACAGGTTAGAGAAACATCTCAGGTTTCATATCTGCATTGGGCTCTTAATCCAGAACTTGCAGGATGTTAGTTAGGGGCTTAGTAACTGCACCCCTCCATCTTTGCATTAAAAAAAATGTTCATGTATGTTGTTCATCATCACACACAGGCAGAGCTTCTGGATCCACACAAAGGCCATGTCTCCTCATCATCTAGAAAAGCACCAAACAGGAGCACTGATGCCCCAACATGTGGAAGCTATAGCTGGTAGTTTGGAATCAACCAGTAGAAACAATTAAGTGTGGCCAATTTGTATGCATCAGTTGTACTCAAGGTTTTAACACGAAATTTAGAAAATGAGGGCAATGTCATACAAGGCGAAATGGAAGGAAGTAACATGACCGTTCTTTTTTTTTTCTCACCACAATTTATCTGTTGCCACTCATCCTGTTGTAAAGAGCTGAATGGGGCATATTTGACAGTGATGCACCCAATGGATACAGCTATGCAGTTAGGTGATGCTAAGTCTTATTTTTATATATTGGTCCTGAAGTAATCTGAAGGCAACCTGGTGCATGATGAATCTATTCCCAAAATGGACCTTCACTGCAAGCTATGTGACACAATTCAACTATAGTGACTCTATGTACACACACTTAGACACTGGCTCCATTTTAAAAACTCTTGTCATCTCAATGCTCCATGCCCAATCCCCAGCTTAAGAGCCTTTTTCAGTAACAGAAAAGCCACACAGGAGACCCAAATAAACATGTAAAAATAAACAACCAATATATTGTTTCTCTTGTGTCTGTTCTTAGACTGTAATTCTCTCAGGGTCCTCTCATTCTTTGTAAAATGTAATGCATTTAGGTTTATCAATAATATTAATCACACTGATCTTGTAATATGTTGGGGTGAGGGAGCTATTGCCCATTGGAACAAACATCTTAACACTCTTCTCACGAGTCTCTATCATACGGCACCAAGGGAGGGTTGTCTATTCTAAAAATAGTTTAGAACGTGTGTTAGCCCAGGGGTCCTAAATTCCAATGAAGTGTAAGATTAGCTGCTAGGGAAGAAGAAGCAGAGTAAAAGTCTCTTCTCTATTAATATCCAGTGTATTTATTGATCCACTCAGCTGGACAAAACACTTCATCTGGCCAGAATGCAGGGACAGAGGGGTGGGGAGAAAATCCATTAACAGCAACCTTACAAAGTGAGGGATGACTAATAAGTCTTTCTAAAGGTCAGTGCAGCTGAAAATTTACTTTCCTGGTCTGCAATTTAAACGTGTCAAGCTATAAGACAAAAACAAAGACAGCAAGTGGTACTTACTCTGCCAAACCTAATATGGTTTCCCTCTTGTACTGACCGTCTGCTGTAAACCTCTGGACATCCACACCTTTGCCGAGACCCTGAAGAATCTGAGCCTGAGTGAAGTCCAGGAGCCGCTCGTTGTAGTACCGGAGGTGCTTGATCAGAGCTGCAATTTCGTCAGGCCAGTCTGTACTGGTGGATTGGGAAACGTACTTTGTGACCCCCTGAATTAATTCTTTGGGGTCAGCCTGTGGAATTAATTCAGAGCACATTGAAATGTACAACCGTCAAGCCAAGCTCACACTCTGAAGCTCTTCTGATGTTGCAACCTCCTCTCCAAAACTTTACAACCAAGTTTAAGTACAGGGCTTAGGCTTTATGACGTATTCCCATTCTCAGTTCTTCTCCTGCCGTGGATTGGACCAAGGACCTGCCTCCTGAGAATGTTCCTGAAGGGGTCTTCACCTGTTTTACTTGATCCTCTTCTCTCTGCCTCAACCACAGCTTGTTTGTTTGTTTAAATGTTTACCCTTCCCATCCAGTGACCAGGCCAATACTCTGGGTTGCTTACGGTATTACAACATAGACGTGAATTAAAACATGGAATAAAATAAAACAACATGAATCAAAAGATCAAACAAAGGAAGGCCAAATGTCTAATAGATGATACAAAAGGATGGCAGAAAACCAGAGACCCATTAATCCAAATTAATGGAATATCAATAATCAGAGACAAAATTAATCCAGGATAAGGCTGTGGAAGGTCTGAGTAAACAGCCACTTCTTCACTTGTTTCCTAAAGTCAAGAAGGGAAGGGGGCCCTGTTGCCACACCTCCGTCGGGAGAGGGCTCCACAACGAGGAACTATCCCACTCAACCAAGTCCTCTTCTAGCCTACTTGTGGGCTGGAAGGATGGTCACGGCAGTCACATGCCAACTCACAGTGGGGCACATTATTCATATCATGTGTTTCTCACAAGACTGCCATGAGCCAAGCAGTCATCAACAAAAGAGATTACCCACTGAGTCTCTGAGTTTCAGGCCCCTCCACAGGGAATATGATTGGTTTTGTCACGTTCCCGCCTGCCCCTTGGTTGTTTCATCCAACAAAGGCACAAGCTACGTGTCGTTCAGCTGCCACCAGTTGATTACATCAACGTTATTCACTATTAAAGATAGAGGTCCAGTCAATGTGCCATTTAAAAACCAAGTAGAAATTGTTTATTGTTACAAGGAATAAAAGTTCAATCAGTGTCATTAACTCTCAACTAAAACAACATTCCTTCCTATTCTCTACTGCCTTCCCAAACTCTCTCTCTCAACTCCAAACTCCCAGAACTCTCCAACCCTAAATGATCGATCCAGTCACTCCCAATGCAAGTCAGCCCAAGACAGCTGCTCTGGGAGGAGGATGCTCTGATTTTTACGCCAGCCTTGCATTCAAGCACTACCGAGAACAACATTGCATAAGCAGGCCAGCAGAGAAGAAAAAACTACTCCACTTCTTTTCTGCATCTAGGACAGAAGTCCAATAAATTGCTGTACAAAGAGGATAAAGTTACACATTTCTCTTCCACAGGCCCTCAGCTGCCTATATTTGGGGTTTTCCTTTTGGGGTGACAGTCCTCTTGAGTGTATCCGTTGCCCCGATTTTACGAAGTGTACGAAGTTAACAGTAACTGTGACAAACACGCACAAATTTAATCACAATTAGCACTGGTATACAACAAGTTTTTACTATATTAGCTAATTATTTCAAGAACGGTAAAATGGATAGATTTACACCAAAAGATACTTATCACTATTTTAAAAAGAAAAAAAAAACTTGATTAGGAAAGTCATTTAAGTCACTATTTGTTTTACACAGCACATTTTGAGAAAAAGAAAAGAGATTAAGCAATCTCCAAGGTAACCTTTAAAAACAGAATAATAGCTCATTTGTGATCAGGTATTCCCTACCTTATATTCTAAACAGATAGATAAGGTACAACTCAAATATCTTTCTCAAACCCCTTCCAAACAATGCCTGGCAGTGTCTTATTTTTCTCAAGGGCAATTTATGATTTAATTGCTTTGAGCATCTAAAAATCCATTTTAGGCAAATGAAGAAAAATTAACATCAAGGACAAATAAGGGATGTATATTGTAGCAAGACGGGGAAAGGAAATTAATTAGCTAGCACCGTACTAAATTAGTTCGCTGGAAGAAAAAAAACATGTGCTAATTTAAATTTGAGGGCCCAAACTTTCAGCAGGAATAAAACAGAATAACTGTGTGACATTTATTTAAGTGCTGAGAAGTGACACATTTTCGAAATAGTCATTCCTGTTGGTTGCTTCTGAAAACACTTTTCCCCCAAACTGTGGTAAACAGACAAGAAGAAACAAGAGTATAAGAAAAATACTGGAAGTTATGCGGAGAAAATGCATTCCCTAAAATTACAGATTAAATCTTAGCTGAAGGGTTACGTGCATGTGTTGTCAGGATTTGCCGCGCTCCCAGTTACTTTACTAGCAACACATCCACAAAGATGACACGACATTCACAGCAACCCGTCTCAGGACATGACCAGTTGGGGGAAGTTGGAGTGATCCAGTTTGTACTTAAAAGGCTCTTATCTTTGGTGCGATCTACTTTATCTCAAATTTGAGCAATCCCTCCATTCACATGGGACACTTTCTTCTCCTGTGAGAAGGATCCAGGCAGCTCTTTGGATTGCTCCAATCTGTCCCCCTTTCCATTGCTGATGCCCCCATTCCTGCCCCCGGCCCACCTTTTGTGGTGGCTGTCATTCCATGGGCGATTTCCCCCTGTTTTCTGTTAAATTAAGTAAGCTACATAACACTACAGCAATAGATCAATCTAGATCAGAATACACATTATGCATATTGCACTGAAATACACCTCAAATATATTAGAATTGCTCTGCATCAACTAGGGAAATATTTTTAAAAAGATGTATACAAAGTTATAAGTGTGACACACAAATTTAATCACAATTAGCATTGGTAAACAACAAGTTTACCAGAGGAGAGGGTTTCTCTATCCTCCCTTTTAAGGTCATAAACCACTGAAAACGTCGTTTCAGATAACTCTGCCCACAGCTCTATTTGGGTGCAAAGTAACCAACTGTATGGGCAGGTTACTTTGAACAGGATAATCAGGAGCACTCCCAATCACACCAAATAAACTGCAGCCCTAGCGCTGTGCCAGAAAGGAACAGGACAGCTTGTAAAAGGGGAGGGATGAATCACTCTTATTGAAAACACACGGGGTCACCAGAAAATAGGGCGAGCCAAACCGCCCTATTTAGCCAAAAGCGAATCAAATTGCAAGCGGCATGCCCTTGTTTGCCCTCTTACTTTTATGGAATGTTTTGGCTGCTCTTCACAGCTTCTTCTTCTCCTTCTTCATCTTTGCCCGTCCCTCCCCCTGAAGATGGATCATCACAGCTATAATGACTTTGGAGAAAGCAAATCTGATCATGCTGAGTTGCAGCCAAACCAATCCATAAGGTTCTTCAGGATATAAGTTCTTCTCCTCTCTGCATTTCTGGCATAACACAGGATTTATCTTAGCAGCAAATGGTCTGACCTCCATTTCACCAATGGACATAATGGGAATCCAGGAAATAAGAAGCAAGGAGCCTACTCTATCTACCACAGGCAGGACAGCCTGAAAGGCCAACCATGTATTACGAGTCGTACTATTCTTCTCCATGTTGTCGTTCTGCCTGTTTATTAAACTTGGAGTTTAACTAAACCTGATGTAAACAGACCTATGTACCTGAAGGCAGGTCATCAGATACTGAATAGATATAGAGCAGGGTGGTTGCTGATTGGTTTCTTTGGCCACACATTCTTCCCCAAACCACTTCCCTGAAGTTGCAGCATTTAAAAGCTAAGTGATACAAAAAAGTTCAACTTCCTTTTTATCCAGGTAGTCATTTGGCAGTTAGGTTGGGCTGCTTTGAAAGGAAATTTTAATCCAGGTGGTAATGCCTCTTGAGCTGCTTTTGTTTTAAACAAATTTGTTAAACTTTAAGTTTGTTATTATGACTCTAGGTCAGCCATGTCAGATTCATAAGAATAAAGCACAATAGTAACACACAGTATTTACAATCAAATCAAATCAAACTGAAATTCAGATTACAACTGAGTGTTAACTCTTAACCTAATTAGTGCAGTGATGTCATCATCTGTTTCCTTGCTGTACATACCTCTGCACAAAATTTTGCAACCTTGGCTGTAATTTCACTTGAGGAGTCAGAAAAGAAGGAAATATAAAATCTGACAGATCTACCAGGATAGTATTTTAAAACTGGGAAAATGAGGACACTGTAGGAAACTCTTAAAAATGAGCACCACAGCAGGACATGTTCCACAGTTTCCACCAAACCAGATAAAGCAGAGGCTAAAATGTTGGGTCAAAAGGGATAGGTAAGTATCTTCTCTCCAAAAAGGCTAATGGCAGAGCATTTAAATGGGCCAGGGTAAAAGCTTTCTGATATCTAGTAAGTTCTAAATTCTAAAGAAGAACTGATGGGTAAAGATCCTACTGTGATTCCTGGCCACAGAGTAATGCAGAACCTGTGGTCTATCGAGTTGGTGTGCTGTAATCCCTGATCATTTCCTAATAGCCCTTTTAGCTTTTAGAAATCCAAGATGTAACAGGGCCAGAAAGAATAACACACTGGACAACTGTCTTCTGTCTACTGCTCTTGCCCAGCCTGAGGGGTAGATATCTGTTAAAAAGATTAAGGTTTAACTTCAGACAGAGATTAATTCTGTTAAGCTGAGCACTTGCTTCAAGCAAGATCATTCCAGCTTTTATTTTGAGTAACACCTTAGGGATATAGAGCGGGACGTCAGAAACAATTTGCAGGAATTTAGACTGCATTGCCTCAAGAAGTGGAAGTCTTTTGCATACACAGTCCGGCACCATACAGAAGCCGGGCCTGTATCTTACCTTAGAAGGCTTTTAGTACAGATAGTATGTAGGAACCACCTTTTGAGAAGAACCATGTTTGAGAAGAACCACCTCAAAATGGCAGTATCAATTCTTGGAGCATTCTCAGTGCCATGGGCAAGTAAGCTCTCCCCAGCCCAGCTGTCTGAGAAAAGACACCTAACTATTTATAGGTCTTGAGATGTTTGATATCATGCCATCCATCTGCTACTCGTGCTTAACAAACTTTTTGGTGAAAACCAGAATTTGGGTATTTTGATAGTTTATTCTACGGTATTCTCTTCAGAGCAGTATATGCTGTGAAAGCCTGAAGGTTTTCCAAAACTCTGCTTCAATAAATGGTAAAATTACTGTATCATTTGCATACAGCAGAGCAGGGATGGGTCTATTCAGAAGTTTTGGGGGTTGGAAATCAGGATTTGTTAAGACTTGCGCTATAGAATTAATGTAAAAACTAAGTAACACATCTCTAGAATACATCTTTGCTTCACGCTCTTCCTGACAGGAACGCTGTGAGATAAATAGGTGGGTTGCAACTTATTCTGAGATGATTGTTTTCGTGCAGTGTGTAAATAAGTGTAAGCAGTCTCTGAATTTTAAAGACGATTGTTTTCATTCAGCTGTTTTGTGGCGTTGTTTTTCTGAAACATATTAGTCCTGAGAGCCAGATAAATCTAATAAAATGGTAAAATAATAAATAACCTGAAGAATTCTAAAGCATACTTGTAGAATAACCCACTTATTTTTGGTTTCTGTCACAGTCCATAAATTATGTGTCTAAAATAATAACGCCCCAAAATTCCCCTTCCTAATCAAACCAAAGAATTCATTTCTTAGAGAACAGAGCAGGAGAAGAAAAAACACACTTAAAAATTCTGGGAGAAAGCAAATGAACAATTTATCTGTGGCAGAAATATGTGAAGTGAAGAGAAGCTCAATACATTATCCCTGGAACAGACATGCTTTGGGTTTAAACAACAAAAAATCCCTATGGACCATTCTAGAGTTTGGGTAGATTTCCTCCACTTACTTATTATGCATTGTAAAGCTCCATGATAAACATGAAAAAAAGCCCTGAGGGAAACTATAAAGAGATGTGTCAAAAAACCCAATATCCTGTTTCCAGCACAGGGTAGCCAGCAAAGATGGAAGCAGATGTCCAAGACATTAACAAAAACCTACGTCCAGTGTTTCCACCCAACATTCATAAGAGTGATAATTCTGAATGGGGAGGTTCAATGCGCCTATCCTGGTTAACTTTCACTGACAGATCCTCCAAGAATGATCCTAATTCTTTGAAAAAAAAATATTTCTGGCATCATACAATGGTACTGAACTTCATAAGCTGCCTCTGAGGTAATTCACAGAAGACTTCTGTTGGACCCTCATGGGTGGCAACGTGTGGCTCTTCAGATGGGGCAGGGGTGATGGGAGCTGCACTGCAGCAAAATCTCGACAACCACACATTGCCCAACCTTCAACTGTCAGCTTCCTGTTTCTTACGGTGGTCATCTAGCTCCTTAGGAAGCCATCTATTTATTTATTTATTTATTTCATTTATACCCCGCCTATCTGGTCAATTATGAAATCTAGTAATCTGAAATTTGAGGGTAACCTGTCTCTGATCCCAGAGGCAACATGTTAGCCAGGCTTTGTTGACATGGATTTGGCTGATCCTCTTTTAAAGCTACCTCAGTTCCTGGATCACTACATCCTGTGGAATTCAACAGCCTCATTACGATGCATCAAACCACACTTCCAGAGGTCTCTGTTGAACCAGGATTTGCAACTCTCTCTCTCTCAATCTGTGTGTGTGAGTGAGTGAGTGTGTGTGTGTGTGTGTGTGTGTGTGTGTGTGTTAGAGGGAGATCATTCTATCCATTCTCTCCTTGTAGGATTTATGAACATAATGCTTTTCATCTTTCTATGTCAAGAAATTGCTTCTTGTCATTTTTATTTTTATTTATTTTTAATAATTTTTCTAATCTTTCCCCAATTTTAGGATAAATTTTTCAGAAACTGGATAACGGTGTATGTAATTGCCCATTCAAGTATGACATTAAACCAGCTTGCTGACTTTGTGCTTTTACATGCTTAATTCTAGATTTCATATGTTTTTCCAGTTTACTTGAAAGAGAAATCAAGCTGACAAGATTCTGCAGTGCTTTAAAACACTGTTATTCTATCGACTATCCTTTAATTCCCTCATTATGAGGTTAATTTTCAATACCACATAGCAAAATAAAATAAAACTCATGATCACCATTTTAAAATGAAAATGGCTTTTTAAAAAGTCGAACTGCTAGGTAATATACATTAAAACACCTTATCTATTTTGGCAAACATTGTGTTCAGCTATTTTCTCTTTTATAGAACACTAGATAAAACAGTGACATACACTGGAATAAACTATACCTATTCCCGAATTAGTCTTAATATACAGCACCTGCTGGATTTATAGCACAGTTTTTGTATTGTATATTAAATGGGGGTGGGGGGAGAACCTCAGAAACTGACCCTGTAGAGGGGGTGGCATTCGTCCTTGAAACATGGTGCCAAATGAGCATAGATCTGCAGGCTATAGTAATAACTTGCCAGCTGGAGAGATAAAGCAGAAGGGGCCTGTTTTTCAAAGCACTTGTTGGCATCAACCACCTAGGAAGAAATAGGAGAGAAGGAGAGAGAATTAAGTTCACTAAAACAACATCACAATAGGTTGCATGTCATCTTCTTAGCTTAGAGGCTGCTCTTGAAGGATGATATGGAAACAGTGGTGCCAAAGAATATATATTTTGCTTAAAGGGAAGGTAGCTATGCTATGAAGAGTTTTTAAATCCATCTATTTAGAAAACAAATTATTTTACTTATATTCTTGTTTCTGGCACTTATAGTTTCTTCGTGTTTTACGCTCAGGGCCAAAGTACAAATGAGAGAAATCCATTATCTAGAAAGAGCGCTCCCTCAAGTGACAAGCACGTTAAAAGAAGAACCACATGTGTCATCTGGATTATGCCTGGGATGTAAATAACGTCTTCCTTTGCATGTCTCATTCTGGAGGCACACAGAGGAACACAACCGTCTTTCTGCAGAAAAGCTGTAAGTTCCCAGAAGACGCACAGCTCTGAACTTGTATGGTGGCCCTCACATCCATTCGATGCAGGAAGCCTGCATTCCATAGTCACCCGGTCAGCTCTGGAGATTTCAGATCAGGTTACCTTATATTCAGGTCTGCCATTCTACCCTGTATCCACATGACTCATTTATCTTGAATGAGACAGAGAGAAGAACAAGTGGCATGACCTAGAGTTCTGCAATAAAAATAGGCTATTCAGTCCCACCCTAAATCCGTCCATGATTTCCCACCAGTAAGGACAATCTTCCTCAGCTCCAGACATTTATTTCAGATAGGAGATCTTGTGGTGCCACTTACATTAGCAGCTGTTCACAGAGGACAGGTGGAATGGCCCAAACAAGAAGGGTGGGGCTGTACCCAATATTTATTCAATACATTTCTGCTTCATGAATTAACAGATGCATGTCTAGACTAGATTCAGAGGTGTGAACAAATGAAAGGAAGACTAATATTGAGCAGGTAGCTCTGTGGGTAGACAGCTTTTTCACACAGCATTCCACAACCTGGAAGCAGCCACAGAGGAAGCAGCCTTCTCTTGTGTCCCCATCAAACACACCTGTGATGGCAACAGGACTAAGAAAAGGGCGTCCTCTGAAGATCTTATTACAAGCTGTATTGCATTTGTTGTTGGAAACTGTTCTGGGATTTTCAAATGAAAAGTGGTATAGGAATGCTCTTAGATGAACTAAAAATAAACGATTAGCCTAATTCGATATAAGATAATGCCCATATCTATCATTTTCTGTCTCCCATGCAATGGATTTCTTATAAATTTATTCAGTTTCCCTGCTATGACTTTTTGGAAAGATTAACTAGATCAATGGTTCTCAAATTTGGATCCCAGATGTTCTTGGACTACAACTCCCAGAAATCCTGGCCAGCACAACTAGTGGTAAAGGCTTCTGGGAGTTTTAATCCAGGAACATCTGGGCACTCAAGGTTGGGAACGACAGGTTACCCACCTGTAACTGTAGTTCTTCGAGTGGACCTCTGTGATTCACACCCTGGGTGATTCGCGCCTGCGCAGAGCCTCATCGGAAGATTCTAGAGCTTCTGCGGTAGCAATGAACACATTAGAATATGCCCCTCCCCACCCGTATAAGTACCTTGGCGCCAAGCATCCCCTTTCAGTTGTGTCAACAGCCGCTTAACAGTAAGCAAACAATGGTGTGACAGAGGGGAGGACGGGCGGGATGTGTGAATCACAGAGGTACACTCGAAGAACTACAATTCGAAGAACCACGTTCTTCTTTGTGGCCTCTGTGAATCACACCCTGGGTGACTAATAAGCTGTCTTACCTGGAGGCAGGGTGTCACGCCAAGGTAGAGGCTAGAACAGCACGTCCAAATGCTGCATCAGACTTCTGCCGGAGGTCAAGTCTATAATGACGGATAAACATGGACGGCTGTGCCCAAGTGGCAGAGACGCAGACGTCCGGAAGAGGTACGCCGCGGAGAAAGGCTGTAGAGGCTGCCACTGCCCTGGTGGAGTGAGAGCGAACCACTCTAGGGGCTGGTTGTCCAGCCAGTTGATAAGCCAAATAAATGGTAGAGGCAACCCATCTGGAGATTGGGAAGTCACCTGACGGCCTTTTGTAGGTAGCTGATGGCTTATGAAGAGACGAGATGACTGTCTAAAAGGTTGGGTATGTTGGAGATAAAAAAACAAGAGCTCTTCTGACATTCAACGTATGGAATATTTTTTCTTGGTTTGAAGAAGGCGACGGAAAAAATGAAGGAAGGACAATCAGCTGGGAAAGATGAAATTGAGAGACAATTTTGGGGAGGAAAGAAATGTCCATGAATAACTTCACTTTATCGGGAAAAAATTCTAGATAAGGGTAGTCATAGCGTAAAGCTGCCAATTCACTAGTTCGTCGAGCTGAGGTGATGGCTACGAGAAAAGCTGTTTTAAAGGTGAGGAGTCTTAAGTCAGTTGTAGCTAATGGCTCAAAAGGAGCTTTGGTAAGCTGTTTCAAAACAAGAGTTAGTGACCATTGTGGAGAGGGAGGTCGAGTATCGGGGTAGATATGAGGGAGACCTTTCAGAAAACGTTTCGTTGTTGGATGTTTGAAGAAGTTTGCTGCTGGAGAATTTGGAGGTTGGTATGATATTATTGCCGAAAGGTAGACTCTCAAGGATGAGATGGAGAGGCCCTTGGATTTGAGATGTAGGAGGAAGTGGAGAACAGTGGAAAGTGATGGATTGATGGAGGATGATGAGGAAGATTTGGCAAAGAGATCGAAAGTCGGTGTGCCTCATTTCCGGCATAGTTGGCGGAATACTGATTGATCTAGTTCCCACTCGTGAGCTTGGGCATCTGTACGGCTGAGCGAGTCTGTTAGGTCGTTGTCTTGACCAGCGATGTGTAAGGCTGTGAGACAGATGTGATGTTGCAGACACCACTCCCAGAGGTCGACCGCTAGATAGAGGAGACCTGGGGAGTGGGTCCCGCCTTGTTTTAGGATGTAGTACATCGCCGTGGTGTTGTCGGTGGCGATCTGTACCATTTTTCCTACAAGGAGGTTTCTGAAAGCCTTGCAGGCGTTTATGACAACTAGTAGCTCCAACTCGTTTATGTGGAGCAGTTTCTCTCTGTGAGACCATTTGGCGTGAACTGTGAGGGATTTGCAATGAGCCCCCCAGCCGGTGTGACTGGCGTCGGTAGTGACCTGTATTCGTGGGCGAGGTTGTTGGAACGGTCGCCCGATAGAAAGGTTGGTATGGGAATGCCACCATTGAAGTTGAGAGGCCAATTCTGGAGTGACTCTTAGGAGAGTGTGGGGAGAGTCTGTTAGTGGATCGAATAGGGCCAGAAACCAGGATTGGAGAGATCTCATTTTGAGACGCACATGCTGTACAACTGACGTCACAGAGGCCATGGTGCCTAGAACTTGTTGCACCATTAAGGCAGGTATCAAGGCATGCGGAGTGAAGCCGCGAAGTAACGTGAAGAGGTTTTGTCTCTTTTCTGTAGGAACGCGCAAGCTCGTGTGGAGTCTATGAGCGCGCCTATGTAATGCATAGTCCTTGTCGGTTTTAATTTTTATTTCTGTTTGTTGATAGTTAGACTGAGATCGCGAAAAGGGCGAGGGTGAAACGGGTGTCTCGTCGAGCTTTGCGACGGGAATGTGCTACAAGGAGCCAGTCGTCGATATATGGAAAGATGAGAATGTTTTGAAGTCTGAGGTAGGCGGCTACCGGTGCCATGCACTTGGTGAACACTCTCGGAGCTGTTGCAAGGCCAAATGGGAGTCTTTTGAATTGCTATGCTTGTGATCCAAGTTGGAAACGAAGGAATTTTCTGTGTGCGGGATGTATTGCAATATGAAAGTAAGCATCTCTTAGGTCTATGACGGTGAACCATTGTTTTTTCGAAGTAAGGGAAGAACTGATTCTAGAGTAACCATGCAGAATTTTGTGGTGACGATGTAGTTGTTTAATAATCTTAAATCTAGAATAGGGCAGTGAAATAGCGAGAGAAAAACCCGGTGTTGTTTTGATAGACGGGTTGTATGGCATCTTTGAGAAGTAAATTCGTTATTTTTTCTTGCAGGGGTTGTGACGGAGGAGTAACGACATGTGTTGTCAGAGGAAGTCTGAAGAAGAGGATGTGGTAGCCATTTTTGATGATGGAGAGTACCGAGGAATCTGTGGTGATGGATTCCCATGCAGGTGTTTCCAGAGGGCAGGGTTGGTGGGGTGGGTGGCAATCTCGGTCAGAGGAACGTCAAACATGGTGTTTGGGTTTCTGGTCATTCCGCCTAGTGGCAGGCTGTTGCCGGGTTTTGGCTCTTTGGTTTTTGGATTGTAAGAGGTTTGTCGTGGAGGGTCTCATTGGAACCTCTGGTATGAGTTATAGGGTCGTTTCCATTGATTTTGTTGAGGACGTTGGTGGTAGGAAGGGTAAACTCCCCAACGTCTGGCTGCTGAACGTTTATTTTGTACGTTTTCTAGTATATCGTCAGTTTCAGCATGAAAAAGACCTGCTCCATCGAAGGGGAGGTCTTCGATACGTGCCCGAGCATCTTCAGCTAAGCCAGCCGTTCTGAGTCAGGAAAAACGGCATAGGGCTACTGAGGTGGCCATGGACTTGGCTGTAGCATCTACGGTGTGGCGGACAGAAAGCATCTGTTGTTTAGCAACGGAGAGACCTTCTTGTTGGAAGGTTTGAGCTAGTATCTTTTTATCCTCTGGCAGGGATTCAATAAAGGTGGACATGTTGTCCCAGAGGAAGCGTTGGTAAGCTCCCATGGCTCCTTGATAATTAGCGACTTGCATGGTGAAGGCTGCGGAAGAGTAAAGCCATCTACCCATGGAGTCTATTCGTTGGCTGTCCTTATTTGGTGGTATGAGAGATTGTCGGTGTCGAGATCTCGATTGAGAGGCTTCGACAAATATAGAATTTGGAGCTGGTTGCTTTTGGAGGAAAATGGCTCCCGGGTCATGGATTTTATAGAGGTTATCAATCCGCTTAGACATGGTATGGGAGGAAGCTGGTTTTGTCCAGGATCTCTGTGCAGTACTAAGGAGAGATGGCAACATCGATATGTGTACCAGAGTGGTTGTATTTTTAGAGATCGGATCATATAGATGATCGGCTGGTTCTGTCGATGGTCAGTGGACCTGCAGATCAAGGGATTTAGCCATGCGAATCATAAGTTGGGCATAGGTCTGGAAATCCTCTGCTGGTGACGGCGGGTTGGTATCGACAATGTCCGACTCTGGAGAGGTAAGTAACCCCGATGGAGTCTGTGGCCGAGATCCATGGTCAGAGCCATCGAGGTCGCGTCTGGTGTCGACGGACTGTCGATCGACTTCGGTGTTGAGAGGCTGAGTCTCGTAGTATTGCCGGTTATGAGTCGGAAAAGATGGAGGCGGCATGTCCATGGACATCTGTCGATGTCGAGGATCGTCGACATCGAAAGATGGTGGTTGAGCGTCAGCGGACCTCGATTGGTAGGGATGGACCTCGGTGTCGAGCTCGGTGTCGTAATGGTGCCGGGGTCGATGACTTGGATTTACCGGAGTACGGGAACTGTGTTGCTTGAAGTGTGTGCAACTGTCTGAGGAAAATCAACGGTTGACTGAGGAAATTCAACAGTTGAAGGCCATGCTGGACAACTGTATGTGCAAAGGTACTCTCTTTGGATGTCCTGTATCTACACAGCAAGGAGGTTTTGCCTTTGTATAGGTCTTGAGTTGGCTCTTAAAAACATCCCTCGCTGGGTGTTTTTAAGAGCCAACTCAAGACCTGGCTCTTTAGGCAGGCTTTCCCTCCTGTCACCACTTGATTATTTTTATTTTCCCATCTTGAATGATATCATTATTGTTGTTTTTAATTTATTATGCTATTTTTATTGTTAGCCGCCCGGAGTAGACTTGGTCTAAATGGGCGGGGTATAAATTGAATGAATGAATGAATAAATAAATAAATAAATAAATAAATAAATAAATAAATAAATAAATAAATAAATAAATAAATAAATAAATAAATAAAATAACGGAATGGAGCAAGTGTCCATGGACCAGGATGAATATCGAGGATCGTCGATATCAGAGCCTGTGTCTCTGTGATGTCGAAACGGAGGTTGCTGATGCGATGGCATAGCAGTAGAATAAAAAGACGCTGGTGATGCTGAGCGTGAAGAGTGATTTCCGCCATCTATTGTAGTAGGAAAGTATCGGGAGGCTGGGGCTGCAAAAGCCTCACGTGTGGATGAAATCTGCTTGACTGTCTTGAGGTTTTTCCGATACCAAGTGGGGAGCAGGTTGAGGTATAGTCACCTCTTGGTGATGTGGCCGCTTCGACACCAATGGTTGTCGAGAGGTAGGCCGACTACTAGATGGTATTATCGAACCGGGTAAAACACCTGGTCGACTAGTTGGTGCAGTTTGTAGAGCAGAGCACTAGTCGGGGCAAATGGCAACCCGATGCGCATGCTGAGCGTGGGTTTGAACCACACGTGATGAAGAGAGCTGTCAAGATTGTTGATGTCGACGGTTCTGGTTAGGGATCGGTGGGCGATCCGAGGGCATCGAATATGGAACGGTGTCAAGCCGTTTGGGATGGGAATCCTCCGGCGATGGAATAACCGAAGGACTGCTGGAAGGAATGGAAGGTTGTGGACTGGGAGGAGAGGACGTTAGTTGGTTGAGTCTATCATCCTATTCTGGAGACTGAGAACAGGGTTGATGAGATGGAAGTCTGTCATCATCTGAGGGAGATTCGACCGAAATTGATTCAGCGAGTTGTGGTTGTGGTGGGATGTCTGTAGGCTTAGACTGTTTAGCTCGTTTAGGAGGAACAGGCTCTGGAGCTGGAGCAGCTTCAGTAGGTCTCTGACGTTTAGAAGTTGTTTTCGAAGTTGAGGACTTCGGTATGGAGGGTTTCGATTTGTGTGTCTTTGAGGTCTTAGACGATGCAGATGGAGAATCGGAATGAGCTGGTGTAGCCAATGGACGTTGTTTCGATGATTCAGTAACGGCTTTTTCCATTGCTTTGGTTTGGGAAGTGGCCCTACAGGGAGGTTGGGCCATTTGAACTGGTTGTAAGGATTGTTCCCAAAGTCGGAGTTTTAGCCTCGAGAGGCGAGATTGAAGAACTCCGCGCTTAAATTTTTTGCAATGGGTACAGGAGGAAGTTTGATGTTGTTCTCCCAAACAGAAAAGGCACTTAGCGTGTCCGTCGGAAAGTGTGATCTTATTATCACAGACAACGCAGTGCTTAAACAGGCCCAAAGGGGCCATGAATAGGAGAAAATAATTGAGGAGAAAAAACGATGATTGGAGGGAGGGGTGCTGCAGCCGGAGGCCATAGCGAGGGGAAAGGAAAATCTCTGATGATAAAGAGTTTGATCTAATAGTTTAAAGAAAAAGATTGATAACAGGAAGGAATCAAGAATAAGCTCTCCTTCTCTCTTACTCACAGAAACAGAATTATGAGGCTCTCAACGCGGCGGCTGAAAGAAACTGAAAGGGGACGCTTGGCGCCAAGGTACTTATATGGGTGGGGAGGGGCATATTCTAATGTGTTCATTGCTACCGCAGAAGCTCTAGAATCTTCCGATGAGGCTCCATGCAGGCGCGAATCACCCAGGGTGTGATTCACAGAGGCCATGAAGAAGAACCCCTGAACTAGCTCATGCTTCACTTCTAATTGGCTGAGGAGATTTAGACAGATTTACAGAGATTATCTGGACCAGGGTGGATAATTTCATGGACTCAAGAGATCACCTGAAGGCTTCTCAGGGTAGATGTGGCCATTTTAAGGTTAATTCTTAAAGGATTTACATGAGGTTTTGGGAGCCACAGAAACAACCTGCAGGGTCTGCATGTGTCCCCGGGCTGCACTTGGACTGACTCTCATCTAGACATCCAATGCCCGTCTCTGGAAAACACCAATGTTTATTTCAGAAGAATTAAAGACAGCTCTGTTTTGGGACATAACACTGTCCATACGAATATCACCAGGACTTGTATAGAACTTCCAGACATCTTTCAGCCAAACAAGGAAGAACATTTTATGTTTTTGAACATTTTAACATCCTCCTTCCCACCTCTAAATGTTCAATTGACCTTTTTAAGTGTGCATGCCAACTAAACTAGGGTTGGTTCACTGGGCTGAGCAAATCATGCTTAACAGAAAGGATTGTTTGTTCCCCTACTAGTGCCATTCCAGAACACCTCCTGATGTGTCTTCAAAACATAACTGTACAGAAAATCGGCTTCTTGTTGAGCTGGAGCACACTGTGTTCATGTTTGTAAGGAAGCCAGTTGGAACCAAAGAAACATGTAAAACATTGGAACAGACAAGTAAGCGTAAGCATAGACCCCAGATGTGAATGTACCTGTGGTAATGCAAGAAGGTAGGCGAGAGCTAAGGTCATATCATTTGGTAAAGCTTCACTGGCCAGCTGTAACATGACTGCAAGATAGAAAAAGAAAAGAAAACTTCAGCTACTGACCCTTCTGCCCTTCACATGTACTAAGTTTGGCATTTTCCTCACCGACCATATTTATCTAGATTTAAGTGTCCTACACTTCTTCAGCTAAGCACTAATCAGTATAGCCAAATCCAGATAATGTTTAATTAAACGGCACGAGAGCTTTAGCTTAACTTCCAGCCAGAGTGTTTTATGCATTATCAAAATAAGAGGAAACAGTGCAATGACAGCTGTTAAGCTGAACGGATGAAACATCTCTCATGCTGATTTACAGCATCTAAATCTGCTGGCTGTAAAACCAAAGCAACAGTATAAGTTATGAACATTTAGGAAAACAGGCAGTGGGAGAGCATGAAATACGTCGCTCCTTACAGCCGAAACACCTGTATTTCTTATCCCCTGCTTTTTATGAAGCACAAGACTCAATTACTAATAAACTACCGTGTTTCCCCGAAAATAAGACAGGGTCTTATATTAATTTTTGTTCCAAAAAACGCATTAGGGCTTATTTTCAGGGGATGTTTTATTTCTTTCATGTACAACCATCTACATTTATTCCAATACAGTCATGTCATCTTCTGGTTGCTGCACAATGGTGGAGGGCGGGGTTTCACTTTACTGGGGCTTATTTTTGGGATAGGGCTTATATTACGAGCATCCTGAAAAATCATACTAGGGCTTATTTTCAGGTTAGGTCTTATTTTCGGGGAAACAGGGTATTTATCATGAAAGAGAAAGCAGCAAGCATTTCATCATTTTACAAACTGTCACTATGATGGAAGTTAGAGAACGATACTGTTAAAATATTCCAGCAGGTTGAAATGCTAAGTATTCCTCAAGTGAAGAGAGGATCATGTCAGCTTGGCAACAATTTCTAAGCAACGTTGTACACAGGGGGCTACTTCACGGAGATTCAGACTATCGGTCCGTCTAGCTCAGTGGTCCCCAACCTTGGGCCTCCAGATGTTCTTGGACTTCAACTCCCAGAAATCCTGGCCAGCAGAGGTGGTGGTGAAGGCTTCTGGGAGTTGTAGTCCAAGAACATCTGGAGGCCCAAGGTTGGGGACCACTGCTCTAGCTCACCATTCTATAGCAACCAATGGGGCCCAAGCGTCAACACCGAAAGGCTGAAACCAGAAGTGTCTGCATAGCCATTTCTTCTTTCATGGCCCATTTTATTCTTTTTTTCCAGGAACGAGGCACATGGTGGGGCTGTACCATGTCTTAAATGAGAGCTGTTGCTTCTAGTGACTTTTAGTAGTATGAACGCTTTTCTTTTCTTTGACTGAAAAAAAGGGGGGGGGGGTGTTAGGGAAGGTCCTAATGCCATGAAAACATGCAGCCATAGACCACAGATTGCCCATGCAGCTCTACACTGATTGTCAGCAGTATTCCAGGGTTTCCAGCAGAGCCCCTTTCTAGGCTTATCTCAAGATGCTGGCGTTTGAACATGGGGCCTCCTACACTGAAGTTTGGGCCCTTCCTATGGCCAGTTAAAGGACACAGAGCCAAAAGGCTGTAGAAAAGCCACTATCAAACATTTGCTATGGGTTTTTTTAATGTGAAGTGGCCAAAGTTAAAGACGCAGTTAGTAGTCACATGTACTGCTACTGTATCCCTTTCCACCCCTCTACCTCCCATTCAGTGAAAGTACTTCCTGCAGGATTTCATCTCTGGTTTTGAAGCAAACGCTGGGAACTCTGATGTCTTGGCAGAAACTATGGGCCAGAAAGGCTCCCATTCCTAAACGGAGGAGAACGTCTTTTATCCTTCCAACATGCAATGTCAGTTAGTTGCCTTGGGGAAAAAGCCTCAGCTCTGTGGCAGAAGCTATGCAACTAGAAGGTCCTACATTTAATCCAAGATTTCCAGGTAGAAGTGCTTGAAACCCTGGAGATCATCCACTACTAGTCACTGCAGAAAATACTGAGCATGATGAATCTACGTATGTTCTTCAGAACAGAAGAGCTTCCAGTGTTCACTTGGCTCAACTATACAGTTTCATCGTCCTTACCTTTTCCCAAAATAAAAGTAAAGACAAACAGAACATTATGTGGGAATACTTCAAGCCACAGAATGCCTGTCTACAGTAGAACCACACAAGGGTTTGTCTGGAAGTTGAGTCATAGCAACTGGAGTTCTTTCTTATTAGGTTGAGACATTTCGCTACTCATCCAAGTAGCTTCTTCAGTCTGAGGAGAGTTGGTGGGAGACCAACTCCTACCAATTCTCTTCAGACTGAAGAAGCTACTTGGATGAGTAGCGAAACATTTCAACCTAATAATAAAGAACTCCAGTTGCCATGACTCAACTTCCAGGTAACCTCACCTAGATGACTGAGAATCTTCATAGACACACAAGGGTTTAGTTTGGAATCAAGCTCTGGACCCTTACATGGCTCAGAGGTACCACTCACTGGATAACAATGTAATAGTAGCGATGGTTGTGGTGGTGGTGATGATGATGACAGCGATGTTCTGTCAAGTCAATTCTGACTTGTGACCAGGGTTTCCTAAGTATAAAATACTCAGAAGTTGTTTTTTTACCAGTCCCTTCTTTGTGAGGTGCTCTGGGACTGTGCAGCTTGCCCCTCTCAAAACGTTCTGTGATGAGTACCCATAATATATGGCACTGTCCGAGTGAGGGGCTCTACAGTCCTAGGTTCAAGCTGACTCAGCAGAAAATTGATATCAAAGGGAATTCAGTGACTCACAGGGCAGTGGTAAATCCCAATGGTAATGGGATATATAAGGGATATACAGTATGTGTAGAGTTTTTGAGGAGGCAGGAAGTACCCACATCTAGAACAGTGCAGAAAAGTAAAATTTAAAGGAAGGAAGGAAGGAAGGAAGGAAGGAAGGAAGGAAGGAAGGAAGGAAGGAAGGAAGGAAGGAAGGAAGGAAGGAAGGAAGGAAGGAAGGAAGGAAGGAAGGAAGAGAGAGAGAGAGAGAACTGTTCAGCGGTGCATAGAATCCTGTTTTCATATGACTTAATTTCCCAATATTAACCACCAAAACAGTGATAAGGAAATAACTCCTGTTATCACCTTTGTGTTTACTGAAGGTAAATTGAAGTTATTAAACTGGCAAACATATTTATAAATTGCCAATGCAGTGAATACATGTTGACATTTCAACTCAAACACATCTGGGACCCAAATTTAGTGAAGTTTAGAGTTAAGGACAATTTGGGAATGCAAAACTAATTAAAAACTACATGTTCACAATGAGCAATGTAATCTTATACATATTTATTCAGAGGTATGTCCCACCATATGTTTATTCCTGAGGGTGCTGAAGATTGGAGTCTGAGAATACCTGAACAGTATCACTTGTAGCACATCACTGACATTATCTGAAAATAATACACGTTCCAGTGATATTAAGAACAGCTTAAAACAAAACCAAAAGACTCAATACATTCTTCACGATTATAGCAAAGTTGAATGAAAGCTAGGACACTCACTTCAAGGAAAATGATGTTGACCTTATTCAGGAATGCAATGTAAGGTCACAGAAAAAGTCTGTATACTAAAACTCAAATGTTTAAAACTCAAAATGCAAGATTTTCCAAGTAATTACTTAACAAGTATTTAACAAGTACACATCCATGGGAGGTAGACTATGTTGTGGGAAATCATTATCAAAAACAATTTACCTCTTAGAACTATGCTCAGAGGGGAAGACCAGTCCATATTATTGATTTTTGTATCCCCATCCAATGCAGGGGAGAGATAAATAGATTTCAGGTGGAGTCAGCAGAGATATCAAAACTTTCCCCCATTCTTTCAGAAATTAATTTCTCACTTCTGCTTCTCTACAACGTCTTTTTTTAAAAAAAAATCCTTAAGATAGGAAATACCGTTCTTGTTTCTGTGATGACCTACTGATGGGGACGTAATAAGGAAAGCCGTTTGCTCAGTAATCTTCAAACCTGTAATTAAACTCAGGTGGAATTGTCTAGACGGCTGTGCTCTTTCAGCAAGTATTTACCACAATAAGTTGTTGTGACTTCTTTTGAATCCAGGGAGGTGGTTATTTCAACTGCATATATTTTGCTATACATTTTAACTGGACAGCTATCTGTTCCATTAAGTCGACTAGCAGGATGTCCGTTTTATGAGAAGGGGCTAGCAGGGGCCTATTATCTAGGATAGGTGCTTTACTCTACCCCAATAAATACATTTACGAACTCCCATACACAACAATAAGAAGGAAACCGTTTGTAGCCCTCTCTCTTACTGAGCTTGCCAATGTGACAACCTTGGCATTATAGCCAGGCTGCCATTGCTCTGGGTTGGTGTGCTTCAGGGAGAGACCTATGATTCCCAGGAACCCTTTGAACCCAAGGAAGCGGTTCTGTACCTGTTGTCAGAAATGGACTGGACGAAGGCTAACAAAACTGAAACTTAATCCAGACCAGACCGAGGTGCTCCTGGTCCGTCAGGAGACAGGGGTCCAGCCTGTATTGGACACTTCCCCTCAAAAAGTCAGGTTTACGGCTCCTGGACTCAAGCTGGAGCTTGGATGAGCAAGTGTCAGTGGTGGCCAGGAATGCCCGTGCAAAGTTAAATCTGGTGTGCGCCACCTTTGCCCATTCCTTGTGATGTCCAATGTGGCCAAGACGACACATGCTTTAGTTACATCTCATTTGGATTACTGCAACACACTCTATGTGGAGCTGCCTTTGACAAGTGTTCAGAAACTTCAGCTGGTTCAGAATGCAGCTGCCAGACTCTCTCATTACAACAGCTTCACTGGCTGCCGATCTTTTCTCAGGCTCAATTCAAAGGGCTGGCTACAACCTATACAGCTCTATACAGCTTGGGTCTTAGGCTATCTGAAGGATCATGACACCCCACTATAGCCTTCTTGCCTTTTAAAATCTTTGGGGGAGACCCTTCTCTCGGTTCCACCACCTTCCCAAGCTCGCATGGTGAGGACACGAGAGAGGGCCTTCTTGGTGGCTACTCCCAGGCTTTGGCATGCACTGCCTTGAAAAGCCAGGCTAGCCCACTCTCTCTTGTCCTTCTCTCCTTAGGTAAAGACTTTCCTCTTCAGGCTGGGTTTTTAAGAGAAAAGTGTCTAGGGAACACTGCATTTTATAAATTTAGATTTTTTGTAATGTTTTCAAAATTGTTTTTAATCTCGAACAATGTTTAATTGTTTTTTAATATACAGTCTTGTATGGTATTTTTAACTGGTTATTACCGCATGATTTTAATGGCTGTGAGCCACCTTGGGTGCCCTATGGGGAGAGAGGCAGCATATATATTAAATACATAAATGTAGGGAACAAACCTTACAATGCTTTGCCCACTTGCTTTTCAAAGCGCATTGTGGATTCCCTTGAAAACATCAATACAAATATTTGCCCCGGAAAGCAATACAATATAAGGATCAGTAATACTGACTGTTATAAAGAACCCCCAGGTTCTTCTTAACTTTTCACGGCCCATGAGGTTACATTTCCTGCACTAACTCTGAACCAATTGTGAACACAACTGGCCATCTTCTTCTTTAAAAACACACTGGTTGCTTCCAGATTAGCAAAGTTTTTCATACGACTGACATAGCACAGGAGTTCATTGATAGAAATTATCCATTGCTTTTGTAAAATTGTGTTTAGCTCAGTTCTATTGATAACAGAATGACATGTAATGGATTTTTTCTCTTTTAAGACTTTTTCAATATTTAATCTTAAGAACTTTTCTCAAATATGTTAAATTTGTTCTTTCTATCCAATCTGCAGAATTTTTTCTTAAATGTGATCAAGTTTCCACTATCACTTTCCTAAGATCATTTTATCATTTTAAAAATCAAGGGTTTTATGAAGTAGACTTCATTTCTAATGCTCAGATGGACTGCTGGTCAGTTTAAGTGGGGCGAGCCAGACATAAAAATGGGATGAATGTCCCTTAAAAGATAAGAGATAACATTAACACTGTACATATACATAAATAAGAAGTTTACTATTATTGTATTATAATTTGTATCATTCTGTTGTTTTATTTTGAACAGATTATCAAAAAATGCTCTTGCAAATGGATATGAGGGGATAAAAGTGAATAATGTCCTCTTAAGTAATAAGTTGATACAATCCAACTAAAAGTAATGCTAAGTGCTCATACTGCCTGAAGAAGGAGGATGGTTGGATGTGCTTCTCACCTATCATGTTTGATGGATCCCATAACCACAGTTTTCCTATAATATACATTTGACTGATCCCATAACACCTATTTATTTATTTATTTATTCAAATACCACACTAATGGGGCAGTGTACACACACAGAGAGAGAGAGAGAGAGCCCCATTAGTGTGAGGCACTATTCTGGCCAGTGAACAGACAATAAAATTAAACAAAAATAAAAGAGAAAACAAACACGAAAATCACAAAACAAAGAACAAATCAATGATCAGAAAACCACAACAGTGCTAACTTGTCCTTGATAGTTCTTCTACCAGTAATGAATATGAGAACAATCAAATATTTGGCAATCATTTTCCCATATTGTGCCACACAACACAGTGTTCTCTGTAACAGTCACTGAGTTCTGTGTGCATTTCTAATTGTCCAAAGACTTCAGATACCCATTAAACAAACTATATTTATCAGACACTGGCTGAAATCCAGTAGTAAGTCACAACTAGAGAAGGTCTAAGGAGACTCTTGGGACTCACTAGTAGATGAGAGATTCTTCACATGATGTTTGCCCACCATACTAACTACGTGCCATAGCGTTCTGAATCTCCAGGATGTTCACAATTCATACCAGCCTAATGATGAAGCTCAACAGGAGTTTCTAGTCTATAATGCAAAATGCTTTCTCAACAGAGAGGAAAGACTCTCTCAGCAGAAAAGGTCATTGAGGGAGTTAGTGAGGGTAGATAATGTCACTGGTCAGTAATCCAGACCATCAGTTAAAGCAGAGAAGGACGATCTCTAGGGTCCAAAACATCCTTCCAAAATGTGATGATTTTCACCTTTTGCCCCCCTGAAACAGGAACTGACTATAAGGCACTTCAATTTTTTGATCAGGAAACACCAGGACTGGTCCCAAACACATTGACACGAGGCCCATTCCTCTGTTTTTAGTCATCATCATCATCATCATCTTAGAACTGCAGAGCTGGAAGGGACCCTATGGATCACCAAGGCCAGCTCCTGTCAAGGAGGCCCAGTAGGGGAATCGAACTTCCACTGTGCCTCCTGGACAGGGGCTGAACTCAATGATCCATAGGGTCCCTTCCAGCTCTGCCGTTCTAGGATGACAATGATCAAAATCAGGGCAGGTTATTTTGTACACAGCTGTCTCAGAAGTCTTTTTCATTCAGACAATTTGAATTTTATTTTGTTTTGCTTTGTTTTATTCTTTTATTTTTAGCCAAGGAGGGGCTTTGGGGCTCAGAAAACAGTCTTGAGGCTTGCCTGCAGCCGGTGGGCCATGTGGTTTTCATCTGTCCATCACAGTATTGCCTTGTGGTAACGCATATCATGCATTCCTACAAATACAGTAGAATCGTACCTTCCGTAGCAGGAAACAGATCTTGTCCCTCACTCTTAGTCTCTGCCAGTTTTCCTGTTCGTAGCAATACTTCCGCAAAGCTTTCCAAAGGAGTGTATTCATATGTAGCATATGTAACTTCATTCTAAAGAACATGAAATTTTAACAACGTAAGTACATGTAACTACTAATTTTTGATATATGTGTGATGATGGTATTATCTTCCTTAATAATAATTGTGTGCCGTCAAGTCAATTGTAACTTACGTCAATCCTTTTCAGGATTTTCTATATAGGGAGTACTCAGAAGTGGTTTATAATTTCCTTTTTCTGCGGCCACTTCTGGGGACGGTGCAGCTTGCCCAAGGCCACACAGGCTGGCTCTTTTCTCAGGAGGCACAGTGGGAAATTGAACTTCCAACCTCTGGCTCTGAGCCAGATATCTTCCTTATCTGCTTTTATAAACCATTTATCACCCAGTAATCACTCAACTTCATGCTCATCAGATCTGATCTGGATAATTAAATATTTAGTTAAGACTCTTATTTAAACACATCAGGCTTCCCTGAGTGAAGTCACTTTAGTGGATCACACAGGAGACACAGAGAGAGCAGAAGAAATTGCCTATCTTCATTTGTTAGCTCCTTGTTAAGGTGGCTTGACTGCAGCCGTCCTAATTTGCAGGAGGTTCGGTTAAAGTAGAGCTACCTTAACAAGCTGCAAACTAAGGTTGGCTGCCAATCCCCTCCTCTCAGCCGAGTTCCTCCGGGGTGTGTGTGCTTGTTGGCCTCCTAGCTGCTGTAGCACACCAGTTCTGGCCCCAAGCCTTTATGAAAATAAATAAATAATTTGGAGATAAAGGGGCACTCAGTTGAAGGGAAGAGACACCCCCGTGAGGGTCCCTTTGCTTTCTCATTTTTCCCTTTAAACTAGGAAGCTGGGCAAGCCAGCTTTTTGTCACCAATTTTATCGGCTCAAGCAATCACACCATTTGAACCAATGCAAATGCATTCAATTCTTAAAAAATGTAAAAGTGCCAGCAGCAAAGCGAAAAAAATGTGGAGGAAGGGGGAGACCTCCAGGCTGATTTGCACTGACTTGTACATCATCTAGTCAATAAAAAATAATGAGAAGCTAACTCCCAATCCTAGAGCATTTCTCAACTTATTTGTCAATGTAGTTGCCGTGCAATCCACAACTGTTTATTATTATACAACATTTTCAATTTTGGAATGTTTCAAACCATGAACATGTCTTAAACTTACTTCTGCAAGGTATGGATTCTCTATCAGAGATTCATAGAATGGATGACAGCCTTGCTTTTCGATTGCTGCATTTGCACCAGTGGTGCTTTTTAATGCATCTCCAAACTCTTGGCCCTTTGAGGAACAAAACACAGAAAAGCCCTAATATTAATACAATGTGATCTCTATAGCAAGATTCTCACATTCTGTCAAATATTCAAAGAGATGGCATCACACTTCAATAATGAGGGTAAAGGGGAATCTGAGCTCCAATACTCCAGATAAAGTGCAGGTTAAAGCCCCATCCACCCCCCATACATGGTGTCCCTACAGCTTTCCCATTTGCCTATACAGTGGTGCCTCGCTAGACGATTGCCTCGCAGGACGAGGAAATCGCTAGACGATGCCTTTTTGCGATCGCTACTGCGCTTCGCAAAACGATGTTTCCCTATGGCGATTTTCGCTAGACGATGAGGTTTCCCCATAGGAGTGCGCCGACTAGTGGTGAAAAGCTGTCAGTGCAGCTGTCAGTGCATTCCTATGGGGACCCTCACTCGCTAGACGAGGTTTCCCTATGGGAAATTTCGCAAGACGACTGCGTTTTCCCTTGGAACGCATTGAAGCGATTTCAATGCATTCCAATGGGAAAACGTGCTTCGCTAGACGATGTTTTCGCTAGACAGCGATCCTCGTGGAACGGATTAACATCGTCTAGCGAGGCACCACTGTAGAACCACACAGAAAGTCCCAGTGGAGAACAAAGGAACGGCTTATTTAAGTGACCAAGGCCAAAGAGTGGAGCGATTAGCACAGGGTTCTTTCTTACATGTAATGGTCGAAGGTAAGTCAGCGACTTCTTCCACCACTGTCGATCACTGACGGCATGCAGCACAGCTTTTGTTGTCAGAGTGGTATTAGAAAGTACCTTCATGGTCTTAGCCGTAGTCCACTGCAGCAGGTCAGCAGACTGACTAGTAGAAATGCGCGGCTCGACCTGTGAGTTTATACAACACACAAACCATAGGCATTAAACACAAAGCTGTCAGACAGAGAACTTGTAATACAAGCAGGTATAAAACATGCATAAAACGGCCTCTGAAGCACCATCAACAGCTGAGCCGAATATCTCAGATTAGCCATGCTCCTTGTGCTTGGGTGCAGGGTAAAAGAAGACAAGTTAACGCACAGATATCAAAACTAGTACTGGAAATGCGTTTGACCGTGCTCTTGCTCACTTGCATTAAGCATAATCATTGCGGTTAACGGCCACCTATATTTTAGACTGCTGCAATCGTCAGAATATGCGCTCACTAGTGTTTCAGGTTTAAGACAGTAATCTATTGATTAATAAAGGCTAAATAAATGTTAAAAGCTGATATTAGAGCTTTGCTTCATTCGCAATGGTTTCAGGAAGTTAGAATACAAAGCTATAAGCTACTAAAAGTAAAAAAGTTTGATTCTCAACTGATGCCATGATAGCTGCCTGACGCTATAACTCCAAATGGATACCACAGATATTAAACAGGTCTGTGACTTATAAAAGGTCTGTCGCAACTGCATACTTATCATGTTGAAGACTGTACTTTCCAGTCATGTGGGAATTTTTCCCCCAGTCATTTTAAAAGACTCCTTTAAAGACTCTTGGGTGCCATTCCAAAATAAGAGCAAAGCAAAGCAAAGCGTGCTACTTATATACCGCCCCATAGCGCTTCAAGCACTCTCTGGGCGGTTTACAAGTTAATTATGCAGGCTACAGATTGCCCCCCCAGCGAGCTGGGTACTCATTTTACCGACCTCGGAAGGATGGAAGGCTGGGCCAACCTTGAGCCGGCTACCTGGGATTGAACCCCCGGGTCGTGAGCACAGTTTTGGCTGCAGTACAGCAGTTTAACCACTGCGCCACGAGGCTCAAGAGCACTTCCTTTTCCCAGGGCAGTTTGATTACTGAGCTCCTCAGAACAGATTATTGGCTACCCATGCATCACAAAGTCTTAGAAAGAGCGTCTACCTCCTTCCATTCATAAATGTCCATAATGCCTTTTATTTCCTTCACCCTTTCCAACACCCTTCTCCAAAATCTTGCTCATTCTCGTACATATTAAAATAAGCTGGGTTTTGGGGGGTTTTGGGGTAGAACCACCCCTAAAATGAGGAACAAAACAACTTGGGTCTTTCAAAAACTAATCTTTCCAAAAAAAATCTCATGGTTTAAGAAGAGGTAAATAGATAAAGGGCTTGAACAATCAATGTAACATCCATATTTCATATTCACTTTTGTTCATAAGCAAACATTGAGCTAAATTGCTCAGTTGAGTCCCAGATTTTAATCAGGAAGTAGGTCATGGAAGAGTGGACTATGTGCTCATTACATCAATTATCCACATATTATGTTGGAATATTATGGCCATGTGCAGTCATTCACAGATCTGAAAGGCAGGATCAGAGCATCCTTGGTTTCTGCGCATATAGGTGCTTGACTGGATTGAAATAATGGATCAAATACAGTAGTAAGTTGCTACTAGAGTAAGCCCATTGAATCAATGGAGCTTATGGAGGAGTTGACTTACCAAATATCCACTGATTCAATGGGTCTACTCTTGTTTTGACTTACTACTGAATTTCAGCTACTGTCTAATCTGACCTTAAGTTTATCAAAAATAGTACAAAAGGTATGAAAAGGAAGGTCCTTCTAGGAACTCAAAATACACCTTTTGGTACCATTTAGCTATACATTAAATGACTTCTCTTAAGAAATCACACCTTAAATATTCTCTCACTTTCTTACACTGTTCATCTGAATTAGAAAGATGCCTGCTGAGCAGGAATGTGATCTTGCAAAACCTCTTGTTCTCAGCAATTTCCAAGACTCTTCACTGAGACTTTCCTTTGTATTAGTTAAGATTTCCCAGTTTCCGTGA
Organism: Intellagama lesueurii; assembly: GCA_037013535.1. Taxonomy (NCBI): domain Eukaryota; kingdom Metazoa; phylum Chordata; class Lepidosauria; order Squamata; family Agamidae; genus Intellagama; species Intellagama lesueurii. The sequence continues at coordinate 216,411,985 of JBAJHW010000001.1, read as the reverse complement.
AAACAAGAAGGAAGGATGGAACTAACTTCCAAGAAACTCCACAAGATTTCATGAGCAAGGTGGTGATGGAGATAGTCTTGTGCAGACAACTCTTGGGGCAGAGAGAGTTAATCCTCCCCCCCTTTTTTCCCCTCTGACAGTGAAAGGGTATCAGATTTACATCCCTAATGCTAATTGTTAAAAATATTAAAATAAATGATAATGATTTGAGGTTCTGAAGTTTTGGAGAAGAAATGCATTAACTAAAACAGGCTATTATCATTATTTTTATTTTAAAGAAGTAACACTTCTATGTGTAACAGTGTGAAGCTTCACATTATTAATAGTAATAAGAGGATGCAAAGAGAGGACCTCCTGCCAACCACTGAATAATCATTTGGAAATTTTAGTTCTTGCTTCCCTAACGAAAGGACTACATGCTGAGCAAAATATGGCAAAAATTTCCAGTCTACTTAAAAAATAAATGCAAAAAAGATGCACTGAGCTGTATTTAAAGGAAGGAAGGAAGGAAACCCCTTTTGGATCTCACTTGATACACCTGGAAAAAAAGGCTTGTGAATATGAAGTCTGGGGTCTACTTGCTTTGTTGGGCTTAGACTGTTCGGCCAGTACTACAAAAATAACCATAATGCTGACTCAATCTATCTTTTTTACTGGAATTTTAAAAGCAAGCACAGTAGTCTCATTCTTCTTTTTTCTTTTTAAAGGACTGTTCCACTGGTCTCCTTACTTTTCCTGCTGGGGAGGCAGCGAGGAATAGTCCTGGGAAGAGGGCTGGGTTGCAAAACCAGAGCTGAGATTGGCATGATCATGCCTTTGGCTGTGGATATTTATTTATTTATTTATTAAATTTATACCCCGCCCATCTAGACACGTCTACTCTGGGCGGCTAACAATAAAAATGGAATAAAAACAGTATAATAAAATAAAAAGCAACAATAGTAATATAGTTCAAGATGGGGAAAAAATAAAATACACAGTTCTAGCTGTTCCTCAACAAATGGTTTAGCAATTGGGTGCCTTGACAGAGGCCAGAAGCTTTGGTGAGTACAAAGCAATTTCCTACACAAACTCATCGCCGTCAAAACCACAAATGGAACGGTGGAAGTTGACTACCAATTTTTGTAGAAATGTGGAAAGTATGCACCTTTTTCTCTATAATTTCTCAAGTATGATGTCACATTCTGTGGAGATAATTTCTTCTCTGTGGAGATATACTCTACTCTGTACAGTGTCACTGCAGCTAGAGCTAATTGTGCCTCTTCCACCGTTCAAATGGCAAAATGTGTAGGAGGGTGTACCTGAGCACAGACTGATGCAATAAATTCATTAATTATGTTGTCTGAAACAATGTTTTGTTTGGGGATTTTGTGCGTTTGTGTGGCCTGTTATGCTAAGAGCCACTGACACCTGTTGTACATGAAGAACACCTAACACATCAACCCAACAGGCTGGTGAGAGCATCTTCCAAAATAGCAACAAAAATTCTGCCTATTTATTCTTTTCTTCAGCAACTATTTCAATGTGAGAAAAAGTGTGTTTATTGGCGTATTATATATTATCATTAGAGAAGAAGCAAGCTGCATTTTTTGTCAGTATAGTATTTGCAAGCAAGCATTTGTAAAAAATCAGCTAAATAAATCATGTATTTAAAGGCAGCAGCTATATGCTGCCATTTGTTAAGTGCCTTCATGTGTTAATGAGGCTGCGCCCAGTTAATTACATTTCCAAATCACCATAATAAATAAAATTCCCATTTTTAGACAAAAAGATACACAAGTATTAAGCAGTTAAGCATAAAATTGCCCCCAAATTTATATGTCACAATCTACTGCAGTTATTACTTTTACCATTAATGAATAACACATACCATTTTATGACTAAGCATTATGTTTTCATCTTATAATAAAGACTATAATCTTCCAAAACACTTCCAAATACAGATATAACCACTTTTAGAGGATTTTAATTTTTGTTTTCATGCCATTAGCTATTGAAATAATTTGAACACATGACAGTGGCTGAAATTCAAACCTGGAAAGATGCATGTAAAGAGAGACAACGGACACAGGAAGCATTCTATCCACTTATTAACTACTGTTACAATAAGTTAAAATGGCTTAATATGTATCCAGTGTGGACTAGGATTCAGGGGACCTGGGTTCAAACCTCCACGTGGCCACAGAAACTCATGCAGGGGTGTGTGGGTGCATGTGAAACTGGTAAAATCATTCCTTAAATATTTCACTTACCTTGAACGTCCTCCTAGGGTTGCTATAAGTTGGTTCTGACTCAATGACAACTAACACACAATAGTTCAAATCCTCTTGCTTTGTATAGTACATTGCACTACCGCAGGCCCACTGAATCAGTGGGGATTTGGTGAGTCAGCTCCTCTGCCAGTTACATTGATTCAAATGGGTATACTCTAGTTATGACTAGAGTTTAGAATTTTTGTTGGTGTTTAGTCGTTAAGTCGTGTCCAGCTCTTCGTGACCCCATGGACCTGAGCACGCCAGGCTCTCCTGTCTTCCACTGCCTCCCGGAGTTTGGTCAGATTCATGTTGGTAGCTTCGATGACACTGTCCAACCATCTCATCTTCTGTCGTCCCCTTCTCCTCTTGCCTTCACACTTTCCCAACATCAGGGTCTTTTCCAGGGAGTCTTCTCTTCTCAAGAGATGGCCAAAGTATTGGAGCCTCAGCTTCAGGATCAGTCCTTCCAGTGAGCACTCAGGGTTGATTTCCTTCAAAATGGATAGGTTTGTTCTCTTTGCAGTCCAGGGGACTCTCAAGAGCCTCCTCCAGCACCACAATTCAAAAGCATCAATTCTTCGGCAGTCAGCTTTCTTTATGGTCCAGCTCTCGCTTCCATACATCACTACTGGAAAAACCATAGCTTTGACTATGCGGACCTTTGTCGGCAAGGTGATGTCTCTGCTTTTTAAGATGCTGTCTAGGTTTGTCATCGCTTTCCTCCCAAGAAGCAGGTGTCTTTTAATTTCGTGGCTGCTGTCACCATCTGCAGTGATCATGGAGCCCAAGAAAGTAAAATCTGTCACTGCCTCCATATCTTCCCCTTCTATTTGCCAGGAGGTGATGGGACCAGTGGCCATGATCTTGGTTTTTTTTTTTTTTATGTTGAGCTTCAGACCATTTTTTGCGCTCTCCTCTTTCACCCTCATTAAGAGGTTCTTTAATTCTTCCTCACTTTCTGCCATCAGAGTGGTATCATATGCATATCTGAGGTTGTTGATATTTCTTCCGGCAATCTTGATTCCGGCTTGGGGTTCCTCCAGTCCAGCCTTTCCCATGATGTATTCTGCATATAAGTTAAATAAGCTGGGGACAATATACAGCCTTGTCGTACTCCTTTCCCAATTTTGAACCAATCAGTGTTTCCATATCCAGTTCTAACTGTTGCTTCCTGTCCCACATATAGGTTTCTCAGGAGATATATAAGGTGGTCAGGCACTCCCATTTCTTTAAGGACTTGCCATAGTTTGCTGTGGTCCACACAGTCAAAGGCTTTTGCGTAGTCAATGAAGCAGTAGATGTTTTTCTGGAATTCTCTGGCTTTCTCCATAATCCAGCGCATGTTGGCAATTTGGTCTCTAGTTCTTCTGCCCCTTCGAAATCCAGCTTGTACTTCTGGGAGTTCTCAGTCCACATACTGCTGAAGCCTACCTTGTAGGATTTTGAGCATAACCTTGCTAGCGTGTGAAATGAGTGCAATTGTACAGTAGTTGGAGCATTCTTTGGCACTGCCCTTCTTTGGGATTGGGATGTAGACTGATCTTTTCCAATCCTCTGGCCACTGCTGAGTTTTCCAAACTTGTAAGTTACATTTAGAGTAGGCTCATATGATTCAATGGCGCTTACAGAGGAGTTGACGCACCAAATTCCTACTGATTCAATGGGCCAAGTCTAATGTGACTTGCTATGCTAAGTAACAGGATCTCAACTTATAAATTACTGTGAGGCATAACAAAAAAGGAAACAAATCCCAAATGCAATTTAATCTTAAACATATAAACATACCAGTTTTTTGAGCTGTGCCTTCTCCAAGATTTATTTGACTGGCCAACATCATAGGCATTAAAAAAAAATTGAACAGGTAATTCATTTACCTTTCTAATTCAAAGTGCTACAATTGGAAAACTGCCAAACAATAGAACTTCAGGAGACGCACCCACTCTGTACAGGAGATAAGGTGCCATTTTATTCCCTTTGACAACAATTGTACTGTACAGTGGGGGCACTAGATCTCTCATAATCAATAGTCAGAGATCCCAGCAGCTATTTAACAAATTATGGAGGGTCATGAGTTCTCTGATCCTGACAAGGGCACACAGCAAGTTTCTAAATCATCGGGGATCCCCTCTGTTCAGAACAGGCTCCATTCTTGAGGTCCTCGTCTCCAATACACAGATAATCAGGCATGGCTTTGTTGTTGCACACCTGAGCATTTCTCAGCCCACCAGGACTGGGTCTGGTAGCACCCCAGGGGTGAGAGTGGGGAGTCGTAGTGGGGAGGAGGGAATTGTCCCTCCCATTTCTGCTGGATTCTGCTATTCTGCTAACAGGAATTCAACATTGCATAAGGCCCATGAAAAGCAAGAGGCAAGAGACTCCAGAAGCAAGGTGGTTGAAAGAGAGACATGAAGTTAGTAAGAAGTGAAGAAAGATAAAATGAAAAAGACTCAGGGACCTAAAGGAAAAGGAGGCAGAGAGAAGAAAGGAATACATGAGCAATTAGAAATGTGTACCTCACCTCATGTCCATCTATGGGCCAACTTTATAACTCCAAAAGCCTAAGGTGAGTAGAAAAACACCCACTGTCCCAGTGGCAATAGCAGTAACAACATTCTTACCTCTGGAGGAGACTCTGCTCTGATTCCAGCTGAGGATCTGGAGATACTTATGTTCTCTGCTTTTTCTGAAGGCCTTATCTTGTAGTTGACTGCATGATAAAGAATCTAAGGAATAATTAATATTATATCTGTTAAATTATTTATTTTGTGTGATCTATGACATGAATGCACTGTTTTCTCCACAGAGTGCTTATTTAAAGGCAGTTCACGCAACATCCAGGGCATTGAGAAGTTCACAAAGAGTTCTCTCTCTGTTTTCTCAAATTGTTCTGCATTTTGAACAAAATTAAAGGAACTCAAATTCCTGCTCCAGGCGTGTATATAAAAGAACAGAATATAGGTTACGGATGTAAATCTTTGCTTATTTCATTCTTGCAGTTCCAAACAAAAGCTACCACAAGTCTTCTCTCCACTGGGAAAGGGTATGAGAATTTTTGTCCCTTGATTTACTTATTTTGCATTTCAGCACTCTTTTCTTTTTTTGCAAAACAAAAAAAAATAGTATTTAGCATTTTAAAAAACTCTATTCCACACAAATCACAAGATTCTAGAGAAAATGCAAGAGGATTTTTCTGTTTTGTTTTTAAATAAAACACACAAGGCTTTTAATGCACCATATAAGATTTTCCTAATGCTGCTAGCAAAAGAAGGTGCTGGCCTTTTCACTCTTTATCGGGAGTGAAAACTCTCATAATGGTTGACTTTTTTGAATTCTTCAGTGAGATGTCTTAAAGTGTCACGACATCTTTTGCACGGAGGATGAGAAGATTTGTGAGAATTCATTCCATGCTTAGCACAGTTTGTGTCAAAGAGGTGGCAATCAGAGACTACGCTGTTACTATAAAAATGGCAGATGAATATGGAGGGAGGACTGTGGAATACATCCCTTGAATTGCATCAGAAGGATGAAATCCTTCCGGAAGATGAGAAAAGAAGAAGGAAGGCTTACAATGGAAGAGTATAATCCTCATTGAAAACAAGCAACGAAGCTTCCAAAACATATCCAGCGATGGAACCCATACTGGGCAAAAATGTCTTACTGCTCTGGCCTATACACAATTGTCTGGTTGCTGGAGATATGTTGGACAAGGAACCAACGTTCCTTCTAATTTTCAGCTCCGCCCCTTTCTCTCTTGACTCCACCCCTCACGTGCAACTCCGCCCCCATGGAATTCCATCGTGACTGGAATCAAAGGGGTTGGAAATGCTTGCTGTGGGTGCGCGGAGGAGGAGGAGGAATGCTGTGTGGAGAGGATGGGAGCTGCGCATGCGCATCTTAGAGGGAACCTTGCAGGGAACACTTCTTTAGGGATAGTGCATTTGGCTGGCACACTAACTAAGAACGATGCTGCTGGGAAATTAGATTCTCACCATATGACAGGTGACTACAGTCAGCAGGGGCGAGGAGAAAAAGAAAAGAAAAGTACGGAACTGATGTCTCCCCTCTCAACATTATACCCCAATGTGCACTATTTTTTTCTTTAGACTCTTGCTGAAAGGCCAAAAAAAAAAAAAAGGCATAACCAATTTTTCTTTCTTTCTTTTTCCTTGTTTGTATTTTGCGAGAACTACTTCTGAGGATCATTGGAATAAGATCTGAATTACTGTGTAATAAAATGAATTAGCATTATATTGATATTAATTAAAAACAATAGAACTATGTTCAAGAAGACAAATGAAACTGCATACAAAAATTTGGCTCAGTTCTAGTATTCAGGTATTTTCTTAAAAGCCAAATACACCAATGTAGACATTCCAGTAGGACAAAAATTTTGCCGCAGAGTTTAAAAATAAAAATGAACAGAAGGCTTTAAAAAAAAAAGTTCAGAAATTCAAGACACACCTCAGTTTGCAGAGCACTGCTTGCTGCCAGCAGCGATTCTATGGCACCTGGGGGACAATGTGTCAAAGCATAGGCTATAAGCTCCTGCCGAACAGCCGTATCCTGGTAACCTTCTGATTGCCCTAGCTGGCTGCAGACGTCCCAGCTTTTCGAGTACCCTGATGAGAATGTCACAGAAGAGCATGTTACAGAAATGACTGCAGAATTGAAATTAAGTCTAGAGAATGCATGACCAAAGTTACAGCAAGAAAAGCATTTCCAACGTGAGAAGCGTCAAACGTAAGTGTTCAGTTGAAAACTTCTGGTTACCCAAAGCTGATCCCCCTTCTGAAACAGTAACATTGATTCCGTACATTAAGAATCTACTTTAAAAGTCACAAACTTGACCACATCTGTGTATTAACTACACATAGGGCCAATTCAGCCCCATATTTAGTCCTTCTGGATGATACCTAGCTATACAACGCCACTATATATCCCCTGTTTGTTTATTTAAAATATTCTTACTCCGCCTTTCTCTTTAAAAGGACCCAAGGCAGCTTACATCAGTAAAAGACAATATTTAAAAGCTAAAAACAGTAAGCATACAAAAATTTAAAAAGAATCAAACCATTACCACGCCAGCCTGACGTCCTGTGGGAGGGAGTTCCAGAGTCTGGGAGCAGCAACAGAGAAGGCCCTTCTCCTGTGTCCTTCTCAGACGCACCTGTGAAGGTGGCAGGACCGAGAGAAAGGCCTCCCCTGATGATCTTAACAGCTGAGCCGACTCACAATGGGAGATACGGTCCTTGAGATAGTTTGGGCCAAAGCCATTTGGGGCTTTAGAGGTTAAAACCAGCATTTCGAATTGTGCCCTGAAACAGATCAACAACCAGTGGAGCTGCTATAATGATGAGGTTATGGGATCCCTGTGATCAGCCCTAGTTAGCAATCTGGCTGCAATGTTCTGGACCCCCTGAAGTTTCTGAAAACTTTCCAAAGGCAGCCCCATGTAGAGCATGGTACAGTAATCCAGACAGGATGTAACTAAGGCATGCATCACTGTGGCCAGATCAGCCCTCTCAAGAAACGGGCACAGCTGGCGCACTAGTTTTAACTGTGCAAAAGCAGTTCTGGTCACCACTGAAACCTGGGCATCCAGCCTCAGAGATGAATCCAGGAGCACCCCCAAGCAGTGTCCCTGTGTTTTCAGAGGGAGCGTAACCTCATCCGGCACAGCCTGCCACCTTCTTCTTTGGTTTACCTTTCCACTGTCTAGGACAGGGGTCTCAAACATGCGGCCCGGGGGCCATTTGCGGCGCGCCGGACAATAGTTTGTGGCCCCCGCCTTGCCTGCCCCCCCCCGAAGCGCCCACACGGCCTCTGCTGTCAAGAGTCAAAAAAAGCCTCGCCTCGCTCGCCGGCTCTCTCCCAAGACAGCGCCTCTTGCACCCTCCATCTGGAACTGCAGCCTGCCAGCCAGCCCAGTTGTCTGCCGGCCGGCAGGCTGCAGTTCCAGATGGAGGGTGCAAGAGGCACTGTCTTGGGGGAGAGCTGGCGAGCGAGGCGCGCTGCCGGTCCTTTTCCCCAGGCGCCCGAGCCACCGCCAAGCGATGCCTGAGCGGAGCTCGCTCCCGGCCCGTCCTCGAAGAGCGCCTCCAAGCTGCCAACAGCAGCTGCTGCCGCCGCCGCCTCTTCCAGGGAAGCGGCTCTCTGGCTCTCTTTCTCTCTCGGCAGCACCAGCCTGGCCAGCGGCCGCCTCAGCACCTGGCAGTGCTTCCTCCTCCTCCTCCTCGTCCTGCTTCAGCCTCCTCAGCTCTGGAGGCTGCCTGGGCTCGCCTTGCAAAGTTTGCTCCTCTGTCGTGGTGGGGGTAGCTGCTGCTGCTGCTGAGTGCACCTTTTTTTGAGGGGGGGCCTTCAGAGGAAGGTTGCCTGACCTCCGTGTGTGTGTGTGTGTTTGTGTGCGTGCACATGCGCGCACCTGTGGGGGCCCCTGCCCCGTTCTGTTTAATTTCGCAGGTACCGATGGGGGCTTTTCTCCTTTGGCAAGGTGATTCTGTGAGGTTTTTTTTTTAAAAAATTATGTCGTGCCCTCCCCCCCCCCCGCTAGGCGGTCGCCGGCACTCCCTCCCTTCTCCGCTTCTTCGTCCTGCTGCTGCTGCTGGTGGTGGTAGTGAAGAAGGAGCCGGAGGGGGTCGTGGCCGGCGACGAGGGCTCGCGCGCCCCCTCCTCCTCCTCCTCGGAGCCCCAGCCGGGCTAAGGAAACTCCTGGGCGGCTTCCTTGGGCTCTTGCTCCGCTTGGCGGAAAATCTGATGCGGCCCAACCTCACCCAGCCTCTGCCTCCAGCGGCCCCCAGGTAAATTGAGTTTGAGACCCCTGGTCTAGGAGCTCCTATGTCTTGTCTGGGCTAAGTTTCAGTTTATTCACCCTCATCCAGTCCATTACTGACACCAGACATTGAACCAAAGCTGAAACAGCTTCCTCAGATTTAGATGGAAAGGAGAGATAGTACATCTACGTACTGGTGACACCGAACCCACAAAACCCCGGACAACCTCTCCCAGTCGTCTCATGTAGATGTTAAACAGCATAGGGGACAAAATAGAACTCTGAGGGACTCTGCAGACCAAGCAAGGGCCAGGGGTTGCACAGGAGTCCCCCCCACGCCACCTTCTGAGTTCTCTCCTCCAGGAAGGACTGAAGCCATAATTAAACATTGCCTCCAAGTCCCACCCCAGAGAGATGGCCCAGCAGGATACCATGGTCAATGGTATCAAACGCCACTGAGAGGTCCAGCAGAACCAACAGGGGCACACTCCCAATGTTCAGTTTCTGGCTTTAGTCATCTACCAAGGCGACCAAAGCCATCTCTGTCCCATAACCAGGCCTGAAGCCAGATTGAAATTGATTTAGATAATCTATCCCATCCAGGAACCCCTGGAGATGGGAAGCCACAACCCACTCTAGCACCCTGCCCAAGAACTGAATATCATATATTGGCTGGTAATTATCCAGTATCCACGAAACAGGCCTTCCAAATGGGCCCTAGCCCATGTCCAGTCACCCTACAGAACACGTATTTATCTCTGAAACCCAGGTACAACCTTGATCTGGTTTAAAAAAAATCAGTGCTTCAATAAGCAACCACAAATCACTGAAATTGCTTAGATTTGCCACATCTGAAAAATACCTGACATCAACAGCAAGTTAATATAGCTTTAAATTCTATTTTCTACTGACCAAAATGCAAGAGAAAAATCAGCATTTTTACAATATCAGAACATTTGTGAGATCCTTTTAGGTGTAATACGCTACCTGAAGCCATAAGTTCCTGGCAATGCATATTTGCTGCTTTGTAATCCTGAAATTTGAGAGCTTGTTCCACTAAGAGAATTAAAACTTGTCCTTTTCTCTCCATCTGGTCATCACCTAGGGGGAAAAAAGAGAGATTTAAATATAAATGTGAACATCTGGTTAATAAAGTTAGATAAAAAAATATTGAGAAGGTACAATCAATTACAAAAGCAGAATTCTTAAAAACAGGCAACTTAAATTTAAGAATAGAGAACATCATCTATAATGAGCACACTAGATACAAAACCGTCCAGTTTATTTCAAATGGACATGCTAAGCATTCATACAGAATTTGCTCATTTCTCTTTCACTAAGCTGACACCACGTATATGAGTTATCCAAAAGAGGAAAAAAGTTTAACACAAAATGACATGGTTGAAGCTATAACGCCCAAAGCAAAGAAATTCAGGCCACAGATAATTATCCTTCACACAACACACAGGCCCATGGATGTATTCTTTTTTTTTTACTCCAACTAAAAACTATAGCATAATTCTATTTGTCACTCTATTCCCCATATAGTACATTCCTACCAGTGTGGAAGAGAGGAAATGAAACTAGTGATGTACTATTCATGGATGTGTTGTTTTTTTAACTCCATATCCCAGAATTCTTCAAGAATCCTCCAGGCAGAATTCTGGGGATTCCAGCCAACAAACATATACCTGCAGATACCTTCACTCCATGAACCTCCATAGGGCTGAGGCCTTCTTGGCCTTCTTCTAAGCCTTCATTTCCTGCTGCAATGTTTCCTGGGTGTGGGAGTTTCTTGTGCATGCAATCTTGCATGCAGTAACACTGGGTATCAATGGCAAGGGAGTTGACAGCTGAAGTTGATTGTCCTTTGCCACTAATTTGATTGCTAATGCTTTTCCCACCATTGGCACTTGGACAATCCCTTCTTCCTGTTTGTTTGCTCTCATAGCTCTCCTCTTCTTCCTTGTTTATCTTCTAAGAAGCAGCCATGCAGGCTCTCTCCATGTCACAAGACTCCATTTTACCCCTTTCCACCCCCTTCTGACGGTAACTACAGATTGCAACTGTGAGTAAAGATACATTTTCGACTTAAAAAGATGCTTTTAAAGTGACAGAAAAAGCTAGACTGTCTGTGCAGCCAGGGATGTTTTTCTAAGAGCTGAAGGAGGCACAATCGAATCTGAGTATTTAATCTTTTCTTTTAATTATTGTTCTTCAGGTACCCACTAAAGCAGTAAATTGAGACCCAATTATTTCCATTTGAAAGGAGTGTGGGCATATATGGCTGTAGGTGAAATGGCTTTTTTCTTAATTGAGTCTGAGTGGTTGCTCAAGATAATTTAGGGTGTGTGGTGCTGGAAAGTGGGACTTCTTTCCCTGTGCATATTTTACAAAAGCTCAGGTGGCACAAGTATTGGAATTATTTTGCCAGTTTCTAACCTCTCCATATTCTTTCATTTCACCTCTTGTTACAAGGATGTTCACCGATACATTAAGAGGAACTGTCAATTCCAGCATAACTAGCGAAGCTTCTACAACTTACAGCTTGAACTATTTTTTCCCCTGAACTTCTCTATATTTAACAAAAGAGACACGTCAAGTCCTACCCCCTGTAGATTTCAAGCATCACTTTTTATTCTTCCACTCAAGCAACCTCACTGACAGTCTCACAGCAATTGGTTTGAGAAGTAAAAATTTAAGGGTTATAAAAGTGAAATTGATTCCTAATGATATGCTCTATGCTTGCAATGTCTGACATATGGTTTAAGAAGTTAAACTGCCCGATTAAAAGGATGTGTGCCTTAACCAACATAACCGTCTTCTCCTTCTTCATTATCATTGCCGCGTAACACAGGTCATAACAAAGCCATACCTAGCAATTTGGCTAGCCAGGACAATCAGTGCCATCTCCCACCCACGCCGCCCTGATATATACACCACGAGCCCCCTCCTGGTAAAAGGAGAGAATGTGGTGAACTTATTTTAAAAAGAGGAAGGGAAAAGGGCCAGGAGGTGTTACCATTTATCTTCCTAATTTTATTTTTTATTTCCCTGACGTTTATTTTCAGATTCGCTTCCAGACACCAGGAAAATCACCTCTAGTACCCTCTAAATGTTGGTGTCGTATGGCAAATCTCCAATTAATTGTTCCACCCTGTTTGTGGCCCCAAATCATAGTGACAATCTGGGCTATGAACCCCACCTTGTCTGTTCTTTGAAGGGCACTGTGTTGAGCCTCCCTCGGTAGGCCTCTGTATACTCTCATATATATCTGCTGCATAGGATGGAAAACCATTTGGGGCTACAATGGGGAAGAAGGCCATGCTGCAGGAGCAGACCTCTGCTTATGCAGTGTTAGCTTCCACATGAGGTGTTTTACATTGTGAGGTTTAGTTTGATAAGAAACTTATCAAGCTTCCCACCCCCCCAAGAACAAAATTTAAAAACTGCCCTCCCTTCACACAAATTATATGTCTCTGGTTTTCAGTTGGGTACCTAGTGTGATGTAGTGGGTAGAGGGATGGACTAGGCCACTGAACACCAGAGTTCAACTCCCCACTTGGCTATGGAAATTGACTGGGGGAGTGGAGCTGGTAAATACTACTAATAATTGTGTGCCCTCAAGTCAGTTCACACTTATGGTGACCTTTTCCAGCGTTTTCCAGGTAGAGTACTCAGAAGTGGTTTGCCATTCCCTTCTTCTGGGGTGCCCTGAGACTCTGTAGCACTCCTTAAATATCTCTCTTACCTTGAAAACCCTATTAGGGCCACTATAGCTGGTTCCAACGTGACATCACATAACTAACTAACTAGTTTTCAGCTAGTGGGAAATGGTGGAGGGTTATCTCTTCCACTACCTGTTTTCCCGAAAATAAGCCCTAACCTGAAAATAAGCCCTAGTATGATTTTTCAGGATGCTCGTAATATAAGCCCTACCCCAAAAATAAGCCCCAGTTAAGTGAAACCCCGCCCTCCACCCTTGTGCAGCCACCAGAAGAAGATGACATGACTATATTTAAATAAATGTAGATTGTTGTATATGAAAAAAAATAAAACATCCCCTGAAAATAAGCCCTAATGTGTTTTTGGAGTAAAAATTAATATAAGACCCTGTTTTATTGTTGGGGGCAACATGGTATGTAGCAATCACAGAGGCAATGAAAGTCACCAGGCCTCTGATACCTTTCTCTTTTATGTTCTGAGCTGGAGACTGCTGAATGCTGGAGATACTTTATTTTTGTCCCAGATTTGGTGTTATGTTTGAAGATGCACCATAGAATCAGGATGAAGAGAGAGAAAGGATGGAAGGGAAACAAGACAGAGAGGAAGGAGTGGTCATGTCCACCACGGCTCCCCTATCTTCAATCCAAACCTTCACCTAGCACAAATAGGTTTCTTATGTATATACATATATTCCAGATTATTGGGTGGGTGGAGATACTGCCCTGGTAAACAGCTACGAGGAATGAGAACCAGGAAGTGATGAGATGGCTAAATGATCCCAGGATCATTTTTAACAGCGTTGCTTTGAGGTGTGGTATGTAACTTTGGGCGATCACTGCATCCACATGCAAAGAGTGACCACACGGCATCTGGTGTCCCTACTTAGCCAGCCCTCCCTCCCTCCCTTCCTTCCAAGGGAAAGAAATAAGGAAGGAAAGGTGTGAAGGAGAAGTAGAGAGGAGAAAGAGAGAGGAGAGTGCGCCGTCTACCCAAACTATAGTGTCACAGAAAGAGGTGGTGGGAAAAGAAACAGAAGGATTGATTGTAAATGAAAAAGAGGAGAAAGATGCAAAGGTGGAAGTCTGCCTAGTGGAAGAAGACAAGGGAAAGGAAGGGGAGGAGTTAATTTTGCCAGTGTGGGAAGAGAATATAAAGGAGGAGGAAAAAGGGACAGTATTCTATGTGCCGCGGGAAGGAATGAGAAAGGAGGGAGAATCTACTTATAAAAAAGCACGGGAGTTATTAGAAGATTTCCCCAACCTTAAAGTGGGGGGATTATTACCTGACCCGGACCCGAAAGAAAAAAAGGTGACAATAACCGAAACGCAAGAATGGACAGTAGTGGTTTTCCCGAGAGGACAAGGTCATTGGAGGAGGGTGATCCGACCCGATACAACATACAATCAACCACCGTGCAAGGGGGATTGGGCTCGACATCCCTGCTGTGGCACGATTTGTGCTGTGAGGAGCGCTCCACTGAGGAAGCCCACAGACAAGAAACGGTTTGGGCCAGCCCCGCAATAGACTCTTTGGAATCCTCTTTGGGAATATTAGCATCTCCATATGGACAGTTGCCGAATTTGAGTTGTTTTGACCCTGTTGAGGTCATCGTTGAATCTCCAAATGTTAAATCAAATAAATTTGTTAATTGTTCAAATGACTCCTCTTGGTTATTTCCCGCCAAAAAGGAGGAACTGCTTCAAACTTCAAACGAACCCTATCACAAAAGGGGGGGGGGAATAGAGAGAGAGAGGGGAAGAAAAAACCCTCTCCTCACCCTTTCCTGTCTCCTCCTCCATTCTTTGCTTCAGCTGCTTTATGATTGTGCAAAATCATAAAGCGAGACAGGGAGAAAGAGAGAGAGGAAGCTTTCAGGGTCTTCCCCCCCCCCCCCATGTCTCGCATCAGCACTGCCCTGGGACTTTAAAAAAATTTGCTTCCTCTCTCTCCACCTCTGTGGGGGGAGTGGGAGGAAGCTTTCATTTTCCCAATATTGTCAAGTAGCTCAAGCAAAGGGACTCCTTAAGCCATCCACTTTGGTTCGATCTCAATGCTCACCCATGCTAGGACCAAACAAAATTGGAGGGATCCTGTCCCCCCCCCCCCAAGTAGCCCTTAGCAGGGTCTCCAAAAGGTGCAGGTAGGCAAAGATCAGGGATGGTTCATAATGCCCTGTCCATCATGGGGTCACCAGGAAAAGGAGCAAATCAGTCTATCCCCAGAATGGACTAAACTATAGGAAAACTCGCCCTCTGATCACACCCTCAGTAGCACGTGCACACACACACAGATACAGAGAGACCCAATTTTCCCATTTTCCAGCCATCTCAATATTGGGCAATCTTTAACTGACAGAATTTTAAAAAGCACAATATCCCAAGAGTGGGAGCTGTGCTAAGTTGTACTGATACTGCATTCTGAAGAACACATTCTCTAATGTTGGAGGTAAGTCACCCTAAGAGTGCTCAGATTCAGAATGCAGTATTAACAGAACTAGAGTTTGATTCAACTTATAGACAACTCTTGAAAGCAGTGGAAATCCTGATGCTGCATTAAGCCCAACATCTGCTGTCCCTTACGATACAAGACAACATTTGAGACACACACACACACCACCATGAGGTTGACTTGTCCACAGAAATTCTGTGCTGACTGGCAACTGGCCTGTTCAGTATTTGCACACTTAAAACGCCAACAGTGGAAGCTGTTACCATGACTTCATGAGATGCTGGTTTTGTGCTTCACCTCATCAGCTTGCCATGGCAGCTCCTGCAGTTGGAACTCTGCCGTCAAATATACATGGATGAGGAAACATGCTACTATTCTGATTTCTCATTTCTGGGAATGAAGAACCTGAGGAGTTAAAAGGAAGCCCTTCTATCCCTGTAGTTGTCTGCAAGATGGCTACACTTGTCCAGCTTACTTCACAACAGAACCAGTGGAAAAAGATGGGAGATGAACTGTGTTTCTTATTATATAGGCAGGTTCCTGTAGCCATAATATTAAAATAGAATCCTAACTGGTATGTCAGCTACCAAAAAGAATAAAGAAAAATGCTAAGCAATAAAATATTGCAATTTGAATATTGGAAACAGCCTCCATACAACAGAGGTGTTGAGAAGAGGGGAATAAATCTAGATGTACAGTTGTTGTGCCAAAATCAAGACTGCCATCACCTTTAAAACTCCCACCCCTAAAACTTCCTCAACAATAGGAATAATCTCTTGACTTATTACAAATAACGTATCTCTCTTCACATTCTGAGGAGAAAACTCCCTTTAATCACGAATTCCAGAGATAGGCACATCGCTGAACTAATTTTATTCCCATGAATGTCACTGTCATTTTGAGTCAAAAATTAAAGATTCCTAAAATGAATGGTTCAAATGCCAACTCCTCAGCTTGTGACAGCCCTGAATATCATTCATGACAGGTCTGTTCAATATTTGGAGTCAATAAACAAGCAGTGATTAAGAGTCAGAAATGAGGATTGTTTTGTCAAAAAGGCACAAACATGGATGATGCTAGATTCCATGCATCTTCGAGGCTGCTATAAAAATACATTCATTTTACATTCATCACAGAAGTAACCAATCAAAATGTTTTGAGAAAAATACAGCACCTTTTTCTTACTGATGCAGAAAAGGCATTGGGGGGGGGGGGGGGCAGGAGTATTCCTAAACCTAAAGACTTTTATACTTTGAACTACCCATCTGCTATCCATTACTAGGATAGGGGAGATTAATAATAATAATAGAACAAAGAGCCCTAAAATTCACAGAAAGCAAGCTTCCAGCAGTTTGGTTTGGATTTTTTTAAACGTACATACTCATTTTGGGGGTGAGAGCGACACCCACATAAGCCTTGTGACAGAAAACTTGCCTCCTCAATAAAGACCACACATCCTGGAGAAAAACCTTGTATGCTGACTTGAGGTCACTGGAGGAAATATATGATATTGATGTAAATAATGGAAAAAGAGAGAGATTAAAACAGATGACTGGACACTGAAAGCAACATATATCAGTGATCTGATTTGAAAGCTGGTATGCAAATTTTTAAGACTGGAACATAAATGTGGCTAGAAAATGCATACATCTGAGATAGAAGGCCTTCACGTAGTCATCTTGCAAATACATAAGCCAGTTAAAATCTCGTATTCAAAAATCAAAAGGATGAAGAATGGAGTTGCTCTATTTAGTGAGCTTCAAGAAAAGCCCATCAGGAGGTTTATGGAAGAGATGCAAAGATGCTTATGGAGGGCTTCTCCAATATCTGGATATGATGTCTGGAACTGCTGCCAGGTTAGGGTTGATAGAGCAGCTGTTAGTTCCATTTAAAAACCCTGCATATTATGTATGCAGATGCACTTAAGATAATGCCTTCTTCAACACTTAAATTATCTTTTTTGCTTTCTCTAGTCATAAAGGAAGAAGGCAGAGAGTCACATCCTGGAAAACATAACCTTTATATAAATAGTACTGCCTTTCTCTTAATCTGGGTGTAAAGTATTGCATTTTACCTTTCAAGTGTGCAACAACCTAAATTGGTTAACACACTCTGGAAGCGCAGAGCATCTAATGGAAATGCTGACAAAGCTTTAACTACATTGTATAACCATTTGTGCAACCTCCAATAAAACTTAATGATATCTACGCAATATATATTTACCCACTAAAATATATAAAACAAGATTACAGTTACTTTTTACGCATTTGATAAGAGAGGAATGTTCGTCTCTTCTATAGAGTCCTTCCAGCTCTGCAGTTCTAAGATTATTATTATCCTAATAATAATAATAATGAGGATCTCTATTTTCATAGGAGAAAGCATACATTGAAGCCTCATTTGGGCATATAATGAGCCATGGTTATGAGCTTCCCATCTCCTGATTAAAATGAATACCCTTGGAAAGATATGGGGACATTTTTCCAGGATGTGCTTCCACAGCTGGTGCTTCAGTCGGGACTCCAGGATGTCAGGTGGCGTGGCCTCCCCCCTAAAACTACATGTGATCTCATCAGCTCTCTGGTGGAAGGAATGGGTGGAGCAGCTCCAGCTATCTTGGCTAGGGCTGTTTTGCCCCTGCCACATCTTCTGTGATCAGGCAGGACACAGAGTAGTCAAATCGGTTAAGAAGCACTGTATTAAGAAGGGCTACTCAATATTGCATGGCTCAGTCAACTGCCAGCTTTGTCTGCCCCATACCTTTGTTGACTGTGGAGAATGTGGGGTGGGCAAAGCACTGATCCAGACACTCTCAAGGAGTTCTGAAACACTTTTCATTGTACTCAAGACACTTTTTGTACAAGGACACTTTTCTTTCTACTCCTCAAGAGTGTCTGGATCCATGGTGTTGGCTGGGGTCAGCTTCATTGAATGGTATAATAATATTACTGAGATTTACAGTAGTTTCCCATTCATCTAGGGCACAATGCCAGGTACTGCTTGATTACAATTATGATTATGCAACTCCCATCCTTGGGAAGCCCACGTGCCCTTCTTCATCTTCAGGCAAGCAGTAAAGCGTTTTAATCATGCTTTTCAATTATCCTCTGTGGCTTTGAGCTTGTTTTGTTGCTTCTCCTGTACCTTTTAGCTCTGTATTATTGCATTTGATTATAATTATTCAATTTTACATTGTCTTTTCAAGCATCCTGCCGTGGGGATTTTGCTGCTAAAAGGTGCACAAAAGCACAATAAACGTGGTTTTGAAATACTGCAGAAACATCTTATCCTCACAGGCTGACAAATGAGAGGTATGGATGTAAAAAAGGACAAAATAAGGAGAGCTCCTTCTTTTTTTCTTGTCAAGATGTCTGCCATTTGCACAAACCGTTTCTGCATAAAAGCCAAGGTCCTCTCACTTTGAGAAGCAAAGTGTACACACACTCAGCAAGCAGATAACAACTGGCCAATAGAAGCAAACAATCCTTCCTCATTTCTAATCCTTAAAAGTCCAAGAAGCAAAGCAGGAACTGCTATCATTTTCCACAACTGGCATCGTATTTCAGTTCTGATTCTTTGGTCTTGTCCACAATGCCACCAGCCTTTTGAAGGTGGTTTTTTGCCCTTTTGTGCAAAGAAAAGCAAAGCAAATATTTACAGACATAATGCGATGGTGACACAGATCTGGCAAGCAATGTTCCCTGACCAGATCAGCCACAGGCTCACCTCACTCCCACCTATGCATACATATGGACATACACGGTCGACCCAGAAGTGGAAAATGAAATGCAAGACTCTGTTTTTTTACAGATATGGGTGGCTGATCTGTCAGGGAAGGGTGCTCAGCCTCTGCCTCCTGCACATGCCCTCCACTTCTTCCAACTCTGCCAGTTGCTTCTAGAACAGGAGAAGTTGGAAGATATAGAAGCCTCTGCTGCTGAACATGTTTTTAACTGAATTTTAATAGGATATGTTTCTCTTAGTGTTTTTTAAGCTACCATTAACTTCAGAATGGAGGCAGGCCATAATTCTATTAAATAAGTATTCTAACTAAGCCACCAAGAACAAGTCAGTTTTCATAGGCTGTTCTATACTTTATAGATCATATCCAGCACTCTGTCATTTCAAGAACAGAAGAATGATTATAGACTTCTTAGAGCAACCTTGAAGCTTGCTACATGCTTGGCTCAAACAACTCGTACATCTTTGTGTGGGAGGCAGGAACAAAGATAAACAAATTAACCTGATGAGCAGGCATCACAAAATTTGTTATGCTGCTCAGGGAGATATATAGTCTGAGAAGACTAATTCAGGTAACCAAGGAAAAACAGAGATTCTGTGGATTGCAAATTCTACACATGCCAGAAGTAAACAGATTAATTCACTGCTGTGATAAACATTTAGGACAAAATATGCAATTATTCCTATCTATACGATGAAGCCAGCAGCACTGATGAACAGGGACTCAGTAAGCATACAAAGTTAAAGGCAAATAAATATACGGTGATTAGAACAAACAATGATAAACTCTTTGCTGGAACTCACTATTACTTGAATTCAGCCAAGTTTGTTCTTTTGTTTGTTTATTTATTGACGTCTAATGGCTGGAGCATGGTCCCCATGATTTTCTAGATCTAGTCTTCACTGAGCCAAGAACCTCACCACAGCACCTTGGGCCCTTCACCCTCTCTCAACCAGCCCCCTCCTCAAAGGGAGACTGTGAGGATCAAGTGAGGGGCAAGGACAGCCCGATATTCTATCTTAATCTCATTAGCAGAAAAGGGGCCTATAAACAGAACCAATACATTATCGATAACCCAAACAATAACTCCCTGGTTCTTTCCCCTTTGAACAACAGACCATCTCTCATCCCCTGGCCACAACACAAATTACCTTGGCAAGTCCTCTCCTTTTGATAAGTCTTTTTGCTATGCCACACAGAACTCCACGTGGAGGCTACATACAGTCTAACACCCACCCACCCCCTTGATTCTACAGAAATGGTTGCCCAGGTCTTTGGATCATGGCACAAGTGTCACCTCAGGGGCACGAGAAGAGATGGAGCGAGGGGAAATGGACCTCATGGCCATGTTGTGGGTGACTGTGCCCAGGATGTTCATCCCGGGGCCTGGAGAGGGAGAATGGACTGATGCTGAGGATGGCAGACCCGCAATTCAGAGACTTGGGGGAGTTAACCCCCTGGCCACTCATCACCTTCCCATTGGGGGTGGGAGAAGAGTATGGACCTGACGAAGGTGCTGTGGAGAATTTCAAAGCTACATTACAAACAGGTAATGGTTTGGAAAAAAATGTTGTAAAGGGGGAGGCAAGGAGAGGGGCAGACAGCAAACCCAGTCATATTCAGGTGTAGCTTCTAATACTGGATATGAGATCTAGCCATGACGGCTACAGCCATTCGTAATCTTATTGCCTATGAAATTACCTCATCCCCTTTTAAAGCCATCTATTGTCAGTGGCCACAACATCATGCGGCAGTGAGTTCCACTTTTGACTATGGACATTCCCCTCACTCACTTCCCCCCCCCCCCCCTATTAAAAAGGTCCAAATGTTGCAACCTTTTCTTCATTGTGGGCATTGCTCTTAGCCCTGGACGATTCTGGTTTCCCTTGTCTGCACTTACAGTATCCTACTTCAGGTGCAGTGACCCACACATTGCAAACTAGAAATGGTGTCTCACCCTCCTCTGTGAGAAAAGGCCAGAAATACTGTTTTTCTCCTTGCAGTACAATCTCTCTCTGTGCCTGCACAAGGGTTTTTTTTTGGGGGGGGGGGGGGCTAATGAGATTTCTCACCATTTTTCTGTGCATATTTGCACAGGGCACAACTTGCCCACAGTTCTTGCGTGGGATGGCAGCCTGCCAAGGTCTGCCCCTCCTTCCAAAGAGTCCTTCTGTGGTAGAAATAGGAAGACAGCCTATAGTTCTGCTGTCTCCTGCATGGAAGTAGAGGGCTCACTTAGGCAGCATGTTCCTCCATCTTGCATGGGCTAGAAAATGGCGTTTTTGAAAGCTCTACTGAAGTAGTTTTTCCCACAGGAAACCCTCCCTTATGGGAACAGGAGGCGTTCTGGGCAGGAAATCTCACAAGACTTGGCATCGCAAGACAGGGAAACTGAGAACAAAACATTTTCAATAATTCATTACGTCCCAGACAGTCTTCCAAAAGTGGCTGCAGCAAAGATTTCTATGTGGGCAATGTAATACAGGCAGTTTTATTTTCATCCTTCTAAAACCAAAAACTCAAGAAAGAATTTCCCCTTTTCATGGGAGTTGCACAAGTATACCATCTTCACCAGGCGTTTCACCGCAACACCAGGAGTATAGGAGCTTATTAGCATACAGTCAGAAGCTTATGGTATGGACTGAAAGCATTTTTCAAAAAATATCAGACCTCTCAATTTGACTACTTCCCCCTTACAGAATTAAGCTTCTCATCCATTGGGTCACTTCCAGCTCTGCAGTTCTCAGATTATTATTATTATTATTATTATTATTATTATTATTATTATTATTATTATTATTATTATTATTATTATTATTATTATTATTACGATTATTGTCTCCAAGTTCAAGCTGAAAGCAAACTAGTTCTCATTTTCATCGGCACATTTAACTACCCTCCAAAGCATTCACTGTATTCTTTCCTATTCCACTGTACAAAGCCTCTCTCTCTCTCTCTCTCTCTCTCTTTCTTTCTTTTTTCTTTTCTTTTTCTTTTTTCCTTTCTCTAGCATTTAAATCCATACATGTCAAGTTTCCTGTGCTTTAATTAGCTGCCTTCCTTGTAGGGATTCAGAAATATTTTCTTGCAATAGAATAGAACAACTTTGATTGTAAGCTTCTAATGGCAAAGGTCAGCATTTTGCCTGTTTGAGATCACCAAAAAACCCCACAGCTATCTGCTTTCTATAGAAGTGACTAGCAACATAAAATACAAAACAACAATGATAAAAGGCATACAATAAAAGTGAAACAAAACCTAGATGAAAGAATTAAAACTAGCATATCACAAAAATCAAAAATTAAAAACAAATCAACCAACCAGCAGCGGAATTCAAGTGCAAAATCTAGAAAGCATTATAACCATTACAAAGCATTATAGCGTTTGTTGTTTTTTTTAAAGGAGAATAAAAAGGTCTTTACTTTTGGCCATAAGGCCACTGTGTAGGCACCAGGAGAGTTTCTCTGGGAAAAGATGTCACAGGGAGCCAGGACTGAGAAGGCCCTTTGGTAACCCCCTACCATTTCATTTGGTCAGGGCACGGGAGAAGGACTCCGACCTTAGGCTCCAGGCAACTAGATATGACAGGAGACCTCTACGCTACCTGGCACACCACTTTGTTGAGACATCACACTAATAACGCTGTTGCTGATACTAAATTAATGAAATTTTTGAATTTGTATGGATTATTAGTGGTAAGAAAATGAAAACACAAGGCACACCCATGTATATTTTCATATTCTTTACTACCTATATATATAGTTACTGGGCAACTACAGTTAAATACAGTTTGAATCATGATCCAACATCAGAAGCTCTGCACATTGTAATGACAGCACATAATAACAGAAACATTACTAGTAACAACTAAAATCCTATTGCTTACAAGTAGAGATGGGCATGAACCACTGGTTCGGCAGTTTGTGCTGGTTTGTTTAACAGTCACACACCTGTTTGGCCCTTCAAAGCCCATTGACTGCCGCCCGATCGCCTCCTCCAGCGCCACTGCTGGGGCTCACCTCCAGCTCACGTTGCCGCCCTGTCCCCTGCCCGAAGGGAGCTCGTGAGTGGCGCTGGAGGAGGCAATCTGGCGGTGGAAGCAGCAATCAATGGGCAACTGCGAAAGGCGGCCAAGCGCGGCTGCTCGTTCGCCTCCGCCTCAACGACCCTCAATTTTTCCTCTAATGATTTTAGGAAAAAGTGTCATTTTATACACAAAAAATATGGTAATTGAACACAACAAGGTTTTATTTAAAATTTTCTTTTAAATTTTATTTTCAGTTCTTGGTAGCCCTCTCTGTTCTCTCTAGTGATTCTGTCATACCAGTAAAAATGCCAGAGGTATGGACACAGGAAGCTTCTGTAAAAGTGAATGGCTAGTTGGGAAGCCTCTTGGAAGCCCTAATAGCAGTGCTAACAAGAACCAGCACAGTGGAAGCAAAGCGCATGGAGAAAATGTAATACATTGTCCAAAATCCTGTTGGATGGGGTCCACCTGCTTAATGGGAATGATGTTCCTAGTGGTGAGACAGACTGCCACTAATTGAAGGCTTGCTTTTGTGATTTTGGGGTGCACATGGCTCAGCTGTGCAACAAGATTTCAGCTGTTATTAATAAGGCTGTGAGTTTTAACATCTTACTTCCAAGCTCTGGCTAACACAGTATGACAGTCTTAAAGCAGAACGGCAAATAAATCTGCATTAAATCTACAGTCTTTAAAGAAGACAATATAGAAAGGAACGGGACAAGATATTTCATGGGGTCTAATACTAACAAATGACCATAAGTCATAAATGTACTTTAACTGATGTGAATTCTGCTGACAACAGACAGGCTGAGTGGGATATCAAAACGAACTCTATTTGCATTTTATGTAGAAGAGAAGGGGGCCATACATAATGACATGTCAAACTTCTCTGAAGACAACGCAGGATCTTTGAACAAGTCCTTGAATAAATCCCCTATAAAACTGAAAATGCTCAACATAAAATACGAGTATCTTTCATCACACTTTTATTTTACCTGCAACCTTCAGCAAATTTGCAAGTCCCAAGAGCTTGGCAGATTGCTTATAGTTTGTTGGCAGCTGTGAGAGGCACTCCTTGATAAGGCTGAGTCGATCAGAGCACAGACGAACTGGTGAGAAAATACATTACATTAAGCAGTAAGACTACAGAAGGCAATGCATCTTCGATGGAGGGAGATATTAGCTAAGCACACATCAGACAAGCAGGATGGCTCTTTTTATGAGAGCAAGTTGATGGGGAGAATGGCTTACCACTCCAACGCAGAACAGCACAACACAATTGAATGCATTTACTCACTAGGAACAGTGTGAATGAAGTCTTAAATACCTCAGACATTTTTAAGAGATCTCACATGTAGACTTTTTAAATTTAAGGACGGAAGGTCCAGCAATTCCAATGTAAGCTGAAAAAAAATTATTATTTGAACTTGTACACGATACAAGTTATAACTGTTAAAACTGGTTTTCAAGTTAAGATCTTCCGGCATAAGAGCCTTCTTTGTTATTTTCTATTTACATCATATTATAAGCCTGTGATACTAAAAGTAGACTCAAATTCCGCAAACAGAATGAAATGATGATTAAAATCTAACGTGATGGAATTTCTGTTAACAATAATAAATCTTGCAATCAGAGTTTTGCACTTTACCCTAGATTAGTTGAACCATTTTAAAGGTTGTCTGAAAAGCTACATAGGCTTTATGAACTCATGTGTGTGATCTGTGCTGTCAAGTTAGAACTGACTCATAGTGACCTTAAGAGACCTGTCAAGTTAAGTGAGATATTCAAGGAGTGATTTTACTAGTTCCACTCCCCCAGTTAATTTCCATGGCCAAGTGGGGCTTTGAACCCTGTTCTCCAGAGTCCTAGTCCATCACTCTGTCCACTACAACACAATGGGAATTCCTTAATAACTCAATTATGAATTATTATGAACTCATGATTGCATTTTAAAAACCTGCATTATTCATCCAGTTGCTGGCAGCATAAATTTACTAAAAACAAAGGAAGGTCACTGTGAGTGAAAGATTAGAATGGTTGAAAAACTGTCAGTGATAAAGGTATTATGCTTTAAAAAGTAAGAATAGAGTTTATTGGGCAGTAAAGCAGGAGACTAAAAAAGACCAATAAAATTAAGTTATACAAGCTGAAATTCCCAAGGCACCTTCAAATGGCAGTAAAACACTCCAATCAAACATAACTTAATTGTTACTGCAGAGACACGATGGCTCTGGGCTTTCTTATGGCTAAGTTAACCATTTTGCCTCCCTTTCAGACACATGAAATTTTGGAAAAGAATCTGTGGGGTGGGGAGTGGGAGGCCAATGTGGCCACTTCCTAGAAATAAAATGAGGATGACTTGCCTCACCAGGCTATCAGGATGAAGAAGCTAATGGCTGAAATCCAACTGCTAATCCCAACTAGACCACACCTATTCAATCAACGGTTGAATAATGCTTGCACAAATCCCACTGATTCAGTAGGTCCGCTGGGACAAATCCCACTGATTCAGTAGGTCTGCTAGGGATGACCAATTGGATTTGGATCAAGGCTGCAAGCACTTCACACACTTAAAGTGAAAAGCAACAAGGTAGAAATGTAAAAGCTGCTGTAGGGCAGCATATAAGCAATGCATGTGATCCATCCATCCGGGAAGCCTGGTACAGTTAGCTGAGGTGACTAAGAATGGGAATGTTACTGCTGAACACAGTCTGGAATGGCATGTTGTCTCTCCCAATTAGCTGGACTCTCCACGTTGATCTTTTGTTTCACATGGAATGTTTTCAAGCCAACGCCATGTGTTTTGGCTGGCAGCTTGATTTTTGGTGTGCAAGGTCGACAGGACTTTAGCTTTTCCTTTTCTCCTCTTTGAGATAACAGCCCCATCCCCTTATAGACTGCTTTTGAAGCTTTCCTAAGTGGCAAATACGGCTAGACGCACATTGTTTGTTTGGCAAAAGGTAGTAATTAAATTTTTAGATGGTGCGTGGATGAAGGTAGCAAAATCATCAGCCAATCATGCGGGTGCAATCCAAGTGCAATAAAGCACATTTAGTTCCCATTGATTTAAACTGCAGAATTAGTACATACAGATCTCCTTTCACTAAACTGAATGAGTCTTAAAATGTTTCTCTCCTCATTGGGTATGATCCAGCAAAATGATCACCCTGCTGCCACCACCAAGTCTAAGGAAAACTAGTGATATATGATGAATTAACTTATTATTTCCATATATATATATATATATGTATGACACTGTACCGTTTATACTCCAGACATTTTACAGGACAACTAAAAACTACCACATATGACACACAGCTAATATATCATACCTTGCAATGGCAAGATTTTCACCCCAAATTCCTCAAGGTAGCTAAGAGCACGAATTAGATCCAATTCCTCTTGAATAATGGGTGGACAGTCTGTAATAAGCTGTAGGCAGGATCTTTAAAAAAAGAGGAAAATTTTTCTCAGGAGTTGATGTGCCTCTATTAAACACTATAAAGACAGTATGACATAGAGCAGTGGTCCCCAACCTTTTCCCAACCGCGGACTGGTTGGAGGGGAGCGTGGCACGCTCACGGTGGTGTGGCGTGCCCGCAGGGGGATGTGGCGCGCTCGCAGGGAGTAGAGCGCGCTTGTGCGCATGCGTGTGGCGCGCTCACGGAGGGTGCAGGAGATCTGTGTCTGCGGCCCGGTCCTGCCTAGGCCGCGGACCGCTGCCGGGTCACAGACCGGGGGTTGGGGACCCCTGACATAGAGGAAGTTCAAATATAATACTTAGTTCAATGCCACGTGCATAACAAAAGGCTTACCCTCTCCACATGCAGCTGCTCTGGAACTGGAAGCATTTGTTTCTGTTTTCAGCTAACAATGATTTTTTGTGGTGCCCAAATCTAGCACTCTGTGGAATCTCGGCAATGTTTTAGGGAAGGGACAGACACCATACAGCCTGTGAACTATATGCAGCCCCCCACCTGTTTTTGCACACCCTGCTAGCAAATATCATCATGCTACCATTATCTGATAGAGTGGTTGCAGAAGGAATAGCCAAAAGCAGCCATTCTTTCTTTAAAAACAAGGCTTGGGAGGAGTGTGCACCTTGTTTTCAAATTCGACAGTACTTCCAGGATGCTTCTGGGTGTGTGACTCAACCAAAAAATAAAGACTGGAATCTTCTAGAAGGGCTATTAATTGTGAGATAATTGCCATCAGTGCTTTGGCAGAAGGAGAGAGGGAGAGAGAGAGAGATGTACAGAGTAAATGTCCCACTTTTCTTTGTATGCTCATAAAAATGTAGTTAAAAACCTTAGCCGAGTAATAGCGCAAGATTGTAGGAGTATGAAAACAAAAAAACAAAACAGATCTAATTAAAAGGGGGGGGGCATAAATGTTGACTGACAAGATCAAAATAGATGTTAAAGAGCACCTGTATTCTTTATGATTAATCTTTCCCCTCATCACAACAGGATTACCTCAGTTACAAATGACTCTGCAGACTTGCAAATTAAGCTTGGGTTTACCTGTCAGTAACTCATCATGAAATGAAATATGCTAAGTATAAAAATGTATTTGAGAAAAATCACATGCTATGACAACCAGATGTCTTCCACTCTTTTAGGGACTGCCTCTGGAAGAAGGTGCTATTTTATCATCTGGTTTGACCAGAGAGAAAGAAACCACCACCACCCCAAAAATCTGAAGGGAAGGGGAAAGTGTAAAAAGGAAACATAGAAGGAAACCTCTCATTCCTTGGATCAGAATTGGAAAAAGTTACTTTTTTGAACGGCAGTTCTCAGTATCCACTCATATGAATCCTGGGAAATACAGCCCAATTGAGTCAGCACAAGTGGAAGGTTTTTATTTAGTAAGGAAACCCACTGTGTATGGATGAGGCAGTTGGGGAGGGGGCAGACATCATTCAGAATAAAGACATCCATTTTTTTCTCCATGTTAAGTCACCAGGAAATCCTATTAGTCAGGCAACGTTCCATTAAATATGGAGAAAATTATTTGAAACAGTGGCAAAATCGCATGACTAACCAGCGAGTACAGTTGTGCAATTATGGCTGTTCAGCCATAAAAGCAGGAAAGTTAGTAATATTAAGAAAACGAGAAGTTATTAATAGTTTGACCGTATCACCTGAATTATTCAATTAACATTACTTTTTCGAGATCTCTGCAAAAAATAGATAAGCAGCCCGGTTAATGATTTTAGCTAAACAGAGCTCTCAGAGTCTGTGTGGTGGTGAGGAAGGGAAGCTGGTAACTCGCTTGACACTATTTCTGTAGTTCCGTCCTTCCTCCCAAACTTTATTTTCGCATTTTTTTACTGCACTTTCATTTTATCTACAAGAAGAAACCCTTCTGGAATAATTTCCCCTAAAGGAAGAATGTCACTAGCCTGCAAAACTGCTAATGCTAGGTAATGAAATCAGATGTTTCATTGGAGGTTAATGTGAGGTGGGAGTTGGGGCCCCCGGAAGGGTTTCTTTCTTTAAGGTGGGATGGAAAGAATTCATTTTCTCTTCTGTTCGCAAAATGCAACCTTGACCCATTTTGAATAGTTTTAACACTGTGCCCTATGAAAACAGAAGTCTGTACTAGGCAGAGACAACAAGGAAAGTAGTTTACCTTTTTGCAGTATTTTAAATTTTAAAACACATTCACCCCCAAAATAAAAAAAAAACCAACAGAAACATTTTAAAAACATACATAGGCAAATATAACAAGGAAGCAAAAGCAAGAGCAGACTGAAATGGATGGAGTAAAGGTCTTTGCCGCAAATGATCGCGGATAAAGATTGCTGTTACCTTCTACCCAAGCCTTCCAAAATGCACTGAAATGAAAGATTAAAGGATACAATACAATCACATGCAAACACTTTAGAAGTTTCAGTGGTTGGCAGAAAGGCTAAATAATGATCACTCAAGAAGCTGTGTTAACTCCTTCTCTCATCCAACGGATTCCTCCATTATATGTACATTCTTACATCACAACTGCATCCCGTTCTTTTTCCTGAGAAAGCTGCCCCATGAATCCATACAAGTTTTCGTGGAGGGGTCATCTCTGCATCCTAAAGTGCTCCACATTGCCAACTCTCACCATTCTCCCGCCTTCAAGCGGGCGCACCACCTCCAAAGAAATAAAGAGTTTGCCGCCAGGGATTTCTGCAACACCACAAGGGTGTCTCTAAGACAATCTCATA
Source organism: Intellagama lesueurii (assembly GCA_037013535.1). Lineage (NCBI taxonomy): Eukaryota > Metazoa > Chordata > Lepidosauria > Squamata > Agamidae > Intellagama > Intellagama lesueurii. The sequence continues at coordinate 216,382,810 of JBAJHW010000001.1, read as the reverse complement.
TGACTTAAGGAGGAGCTTTAGGAGGAGGAGTGCTGGAGAGGATGAACCCCCATGGTGTCATTCTCCAAAACGCTGGTGTGGCTAGAAGAAGCATGAAGGAGTTACATGCCATTGTGTCCATGCACACAGTGGCATAGCATGGATTGCCAGCACCCAGGGCATGGCAAATATTGCACCCCTTAATCTATGGACGGGGCAGGTAGGCAAGCAAAGCACGAGCCGCAAGCCACAGAGGGGCCTGGCTTCCCACCAGTGTGCTGCCTGGTGCGAACCTTTTGCCCCCAGAGGACTGGGAAAAAAAATCCAGGGCAACCGGCAGCTGCAGCGGTTCCTGCCTGCCAGCCAGAGGGCGCTGGTGGGTGGGTGACACTCCTCTCCTGAACCTTCTCCGCCAGGACAGGATCCAAGCACCATCCTCTTGGAGGGGCCAAAGCTCATTCCTCCGGGTCAGCCCTCATACCTGGAGCCCCCTCTCCACTCCCATCTGAAGCTGGAGCGCATTATTATGGAAACGGAATGAATAATAAACGGAATGAAAGAGCCACTTCATCCGCCCACTGCTGCCGCTGCCACCTCCTGAGCACGCATGGAAGGTGGCCAGGGAGCGGCAGATAGCCACAGTGGAGGGACCAGCAACTCCTGGCGCTCAGCTGCTACCCGCGGGAACCGAGGGGTCACTCTCCTCTTCCTCCCAGGCTTTGCACACAACCGCAGCCAGGAAGGCAGCCAGAAGGATGGCGTGACTGGGCTGGAGTGCGCCTTGCTGCTGCTGGTGCTGGCACAACCGAGGCAGAGAGTTGGACGTGCACCAGCTGCACTCTCCTCCCTGCCTCCCGGCTGTGTTAGTCTGGGGCCCCCGTTGCTGCTGCTGGCAGCGGCTGCTGCCCAAAAAAGCCCAGCTGTTGAACCGGGTGCAGGTGCAAAAAAAAGCATGCAGGCAGCGATGGGAGGACGAGACACGGAGCTGCGGAATTGCATGCCCGCCCACGACACCCGTTCGGGTCTTGCTGGAGCTGTGGGGCCAAGGTAGACCAAATGGGGGTGGGGGTGGGCTGCCAACACAGCACAGTGGAGCCAGCAAGCAGAGCTATGACGGCAGAGCCCATCAATGACTGGGTGCCAGGGCTTGCACCTGCGGGCCCCAGGCCACCTTCACAGCGCCCCCCCCCCGAGCAAGCTCACACAGCAACACGGGACCCCCTCTCAAGTTCCCACCCGTCCCTCCCCTCAGAATTTGGGTGTAAACTGCCAGGCTGCTGCCCTGCCCTTCTTCATTGGAAAGAGGGAGCGCAGGGGGAAGGCTGCGCCAAAGTTTGCACCCCCTGGGGTGATGGCCCAGGTGTCTCTCCCACGCTATGCCACTGCATGCACATATATTGGGAATCAGGAAAAGAAAAGAAAAGCCCTCTCTGTCATCACAAAGGCCTCTGAAGCCATCACCCATTACCTGAAAAGGAGAGCACCTGGAGGCCAACACTGGTTTTAGTCCCACTGAGGCCAATAAGGATGAGGAGAGAGGAGAGGTCGAGAACCGAGCAAGGAAGGCTGCAAAGGGTACCTACCCAGTGGAGGGAAGGAAAGCCATAAGGAAAGCCATAGTCTGTTCCTTCGGTAGAATAGGGAGAGGAGCTTCTACTCAGAGTTAATGATGAGACATACGTAGCTCTATAATGCATTTATGCAGTGCTCCCTCTTGTCTTCCAAGCAGGAGATGTGACTTAATCTCCCCTACCTCCAAGGGGTGCAAGTTGTAAACCCTGAGGCAAGTGGTAAACCGTTCCTACTTCTACACTGCTTTTCTGAAACCTGCCAAGGAAGTGAACCTCTGGTAACGTAAAGGTTACATTTGTCTTTGCACCCAGAGGACACATTCATGTGTGCCTATGTGTGCGCGCGCACACACACACACAAACACAAACACTTGCTGTAGGAAATATGCAGTCCCGGGATCTAGAGCATTAAGATCACACCTCCTCACCCACAGCCCTAATTTTATCTCAGTGGCCCATGTTTTATTACTTTAATTATGCAATACTAATAAATCTTTCAGAAAGTCATTGCTTTCTCACATCACATTCTCTGGAAGATGAAAGAAGCTACCTCTTTGTATCAGTTCTGTGTGGGATTATGTAGCCCAATGGCATTTGATAAATAAATTACAAGAACGTCCTTATGTATGCTCAAGACGGTTGTGTCTCCTTTTTAAATGAAAAAAAAAAAGCATGTTGGTTTTCATCTCTAACTCCTTACGTGAGCCTTAAACTTCACATTCAAAAATGTGCAGGTGGACAAAAGATGCCCCACCAACAGCAAAACACACCTGCTGTTTTTTCAGATGTACAGTTTAAACAGGGGCAATATTGATTCCCATTCTTAAAACCATTGACCGTTGCAGACGGATTGCCCTTGGTGCCCATATTCCTTAACAAGCTAAGCACGATATAAGATATGTCTCAGTTTGTCTGAACTACTTTTACACCACTTTTCTGAAACTTACCAAGGAAGTTAAATTAAAAATAAAAATAAAAAATGGAATGGTAATCTCATCAAGACCTCTTGCAGTGTGGATCTCTCCTCTCCCTTATTCTTACTGGCCCCAGTGGGACTAAAACCAAGGGCAGCTCACCCGTTTGCAGGTGCTCTGCTGGTGCCGTGGGAATGACATCACCGGTGGCAGTAGGCTGCCACTTATTGGAGAACACCTCCTTATAATTATTATTATGAAAGAGCATCCTCTTTTTTTAATTTTGGGACACAGAATGAGATAAAGTCACACACACCCTAAAACTGAAAAAGGAATTCTTTAGTGAGCGACCATCTGCTAACTACATTGTGCCTGCAGAGATCCACAAGAAGATCCTGGCCGTTGAAACAACAAAAACAGTTGCAAATAGGGTTCCCGTCCTCCTTCCTGAATGCACAGAAAGAGTGTGAGACCAGCTGCAGTTCCCAAAGGAGACGGTACCACCATTCAGGAAGGGCCCAGATCCTGTGTGCTAAACAGATGAGCCTTCGACAGGTGGAGTGCCTCGTCCCCCATTCCTGTTAAGGTGGCAGGTTCCAACCCAGACAGGCAGTTCCTCAGACTTGTAAGTCATCTGGAGCTTTAAAGGCTAAAACCAACACCTCAAATTGAGCCCAGACAACAACTGGAATCCAAGGTGGAACTTCCAGCTCGCTAGAGGGACAAGATCATGATACTAAGCACCAGTTCGCAGCCCAGCTGTACAGCTCTACACCAAGTGAAGTTTCCAGATAGTCCTCAAAGGCAGCCCCATACAGAGCACAATCTATTGATGCAACCAAGTGATGGACAACGGTTTCCAGGTGATCGCATTCTAGCTGCATCCAGAACTCATTTAATTTCTAATGTAAATTAATATAAGTAACAGCTGACTTAGAAATGGCCCTTCACCCAAGGAAAACACTTACATGTGTAAAAGACAGCAATAAAATAAAGATGTGCTTTTACAAGCAAAGGGCATAGGCTAAAACTAGGATTTGGCTGGGCAGAGGGATTTGCAATCGTCTCACCAAGGTTTAAACATGCTGAAAACCAGAAATATTTTGTCTTCCTTTCCCTCAATGACTGAGTGAGGTTGTTAAATGGATTGTTGCGCCTTACTGCTTTGAATGTGGTTTTGGCGTTGCTTTTGTTTACTGGGTTGTAGTGTGGCATTTGAACCTTTCTAGTATTTGTATACCTACTGTTTTCAGCTTTAAACATTGTCTTTCAATGAGGTAAGCTGCCTCAGGTTCTTTTTAAGGAGAAAGGCGGGTTAAAATGAATGAATGAATGAATGAATGAATAAAGCTGTACCACAGAATGAATCCCATCTAGGACACCTGAGGTCTGCCAAGACCCCCCCCCCCCCCCGAACCCTCAAATACTCCAGGTGATACTCAGTGTGGTGTCGTTACCTGGCCAAATCCATGCAAGGATCGGTGAGATTGGTTGAAGAATTAAAGTATTCTCTGCTAGCTGCCAAAACTAATTCAATGCTTTTCTCATAGCAGACTCTATACTGTGGTTTTCTTTTAGAAGCAATATTCACTGGGGGATCTATTGACCAAACACTGCAATGCATCATCTGCCCAGCTAACCGGATATTCTCCTGACGGCTTGAGCACAGAAGGCTTTCTGTGAAAATCTACAAAATAAAAAGACAGGTCATAAAAGCAGATTTTTATGAGATTCCACTGAAATGTTTCATCTGTTTGATTGTAGTAGCTGAATGGTAGATTCCTCACACGTCAATGTATTATTCAGCATGCACCCTTATCTGCCCTGCAAACATACAACATCATGACTTGGTATCAAAATGCATTTTGAGAGAGTAGTTATTACAATGAGAGCTGTTTTGGAAGGTTTGTCAACACCTGTAAATCAGTGTAACATAACAGAGTTTTTAACCACGGGGGAGGGAATCATGTGCTGAAATTTATGAAGGCTGTTTTGATGACAGATGCCATGCAGGTGCCCATAGATGAGCGGGGGAGTCCGGAGAACACCCGCACTGCAGGGGAGAACATGCAATTTTGACACTGACTCGAGTATAAGCCGAGGGGAAAAAATGCTTTTTCAGCAAAAAAAATGTGCTGAAAAACTAGGCTTATACTCGAGTATAGTATTTGGGACAGGTTTTGGGTAAGTGTAGATCTGTGGTTCCCAAAGGTGTGTCTGAAGATATTGTTAAATCAGAGCTCCCATGCTGGCTAGCGTTGCTGGGAGTTGTCGTCTAATACCTGGGGACTGATATTTGGGAACCCCTGATCTAGATAGAGGGATATGAGCAGATCTTAACAAATCATCATCTGAAGGGGAAAACAGCCTCACAGGTTGACCTCCAGAAACACTTTCCATTAACATGTGTGCCAAAGAAGCACGAGCTACCTAGAGCATTGATACACCCTGGTCCCCAGGGGTTCAGGCAGGATTCTTTTCCAGCTTCGCCTGGAATTGCCAGTGATGGGCCCTGGGACCGACCAGAAGCAAAATGCTAACCCTGAGCCACAGCCCCTCCTACTACCAGATGGTTGTGAAAACCATGTGGGTTGTAAAGAATTGCCCAGTAACTCTGGTGGTCTTTCCTTTGGTGGGGCTATCACTGCAGCACTGTTAAGTTTCTCAAATAGTGCTACTCGGGCTGGTGCAGCCAAGCAGTTGTGCTGTGAAGAGTAGCCTTGGCTATTGCCGACACAGGGAGGGTAGGAGAAACTGAGAAATGGAAACACCTCTGCCATTGCCCAGCTGCACTGCATTGCCTTGCCTGACTACCTTAGGCGGATCGTACAGGACTAGAAACAGTCAGAGAGATTGCAAACAGGATGTCAGAAGTATTCTAAATGAAAACTGCTTCTGGGTTGTGGACAAGCCAAGAAGCTGCCATAGCAGAAGAAGCATATAAATCACATTGTCCATGCATTTCTACAAGGAGCACTGACAGCACACTGACATTAATGTCCAATTCTAGTTAATTTTATTATTTTCATAAGAGCTTTAACTGTAGTGCCTTTTTCATAATATGTTGTAAGGTGTGTGCGTGCGTGTGTTTTGAAGTAGCAACAATTTTCAATTTAAATCCCAGATGTTGATTTCATCATAATTCTTTCAGAAGTGTTCTAATTTGCTCTCAAAATCTCTTTTAACAGTCCTAGAAATTAGCAACTATAAGGACTGAAGTTTTCAAGCTATCATAATAAGGCTGGCAATAACATGAACATGTTAAGAGATGTCAATTTTTGGACAAAAATGCTAATGCATAAAAGCTTGCTTCAATGCTACAGAACAGAATAAAGAGCGTTCACCAGTAAACAGTGCATAATAGAAAAGCAATGTTTCATTGGAACTCGTAAAGCTTAATGACAAGTTTGTCTTGTATACATATATACAATTTTCTGTGGAAACTGAATTTTGCATTTCACTTTAAATGCAAACAGGAAAACATCTATCAAAATTCTATATGTACCTTGAGTGACACGCTTAAAAGCAGTTTCTGCTCAGCGAACCATTTAATAAACTTAACGGAGATACAAAAGGCCATTTGTCTAAACAAGGCCACTGTTTACTTAGCAATTTATTTTGGTTTCTATATGATACATGTAAGTTTCCCATCTATGCGTCTCGTATTTTTCATAGTTCAGTGGTGCCAAATTACTTTTTTACATGGCAAAAAAAAGCCCTTTCAGCTTCATGTTTTTAAAAGGATCCTTAAGATCTAATCCACAAGAATCTTCTAGCAAGCTAGCAGTTCTCATCCTTTCCTGTTCTGATCCCACCAGGAGGGACAGAGGATTAGGAGAAATAGTGAAAGTCCAAAGTCACCACTGGAATGCCAAAAGTTCACCGGCGAATACATTTGTGGCAGTGGTAGTGGTAGGAGGGGACATGTCACACTTGCAGAAGCACAGAGGGATCAAGGAACAGTGAATCCTCAGAAATTCTTATGAAAATCCTGTGTCCCACCGGGACTGCTCCTGTCTGCCACTTGCTGGGGAAATACGAAGCAACGTTTTCCAACGGGTCTGAAATAACCTTATGGTGCTATCTGGCTCCATGCTCAACCTGCAGTGCAGGGATGGTCCCTGACATGCGGAGGCAGAGGGAGAGGATGCAAGTGTGACGAAGAGGTTCTGTCAGTTTTTGCTACCTGCCTGGAACTCAAAGATTCAAAATGTTTGAATATTGACCTATCTCAAGGCCCGGCTACTCTGGGTGTTAATAAGGAGTAGCCCCTTTCTTGGCTGTGCCTTATCAGAGGAAAACATGGCAGTCAAAGTCCCTCTTCCCTAGAGTGAATTTCCCAGCTGACCTCAACCCCTGTCCAGATGATGATGAGCCCATTCAGGAGGATGAGGAAGGTCCTCTGGAGGAGGATTTCCTTACATTTTAAACTACATAAATCCTGAGAATGTACACTCTCCTGAAAGGGTTCATTACGTAACAGCCAAAGAAAAATCCCAGAACTATCTTCTGAATGCTCAGGAATACACACCAGATGGAATCCTACTGGTATTCACACAGAGTCTGTGGAACTTGCTGCTGCCTATTGAGGCTAATTGATCAGGTGCCAACCTGCATCTTGGGCATGTGACCAGGCACCTCAACAATTAGCTGCAATTAGCTACGGCAAGTTACACAAAGCTTATGTGAACATCAGTAGGATTCTGGCCACCAACAGTGCATGCATATCCTAAACTGTAAAAGTATATTCATCATCACAAGCCCAGAATGAATTGAACTGTGCACACATTAGAACTACAGGCTAACAAACCACAGCTATGCAATATATTTCCACATACTGAAAAAAAAAGGGGGGGGTCACCTCATAGCAAGTATCTCGTTCTAAGCACGTGTAGACATTCTGCTGCATTTCCAGCATATCTTGCAACAATCCCATCCAGTGTGCTTCATTAACAGGAGGCTGCCTTTTAAGAGACAAAAAAAGTTAAGTTTACAAACAAATCATTCCCAATGAAAGCGTGAAAACTGAAAACATAAACTTCATCTCAAAAGCCACAGAAATATCAGCCCCATGGTGGGAACACATTAATGCCTACAGCAACAACATTCATGCTAAATGCTATAAATAAATATTATAAAGAGGTTCACATACCATTATGCAGTGATTTATATTTAATATCTTAGCAATCCGCACATCATTCTCATAAGATAAGCCACCAGATAAGGAGCTGAAGTTGACATCTGGTCAGTGAGTTCACAGTGGATGGGAGATTTCATCCAGGGACAAATAAGGTAAAGGTAAAGGTTCCCCTTGACAATTTTTGTCCAGTCGTGTTCGACTCTAGGGGGCGGTGCTCATCCCCGTTTCCAAGCCATAGAGCCAGCGTTTGTCCGAAGACAATCTTCCGTGGTCACATGGCCAGTGCGACTTAGACACGGAACACTGTTACCTTCCCACCGAGGTGGTCCCTATTTATCTACTCGCATTTGCATGCTTTCGAACCGCTAGGTTGGCGGGAGCTGGGACAAGCGACGGGTGCTCACTCCGTCACGTGGATTCGATCTTACAGCTGCAGATCTATAGACCTTACAGCACAGAGGTTTCTGCGGTTTAACCCGCAGCGCCACCACGTCCCCCAGGGACAAATAGCTGGTGCCTAATCTAGCTACTTACACAGTAGCCTGGCTCTTGACCATTGATATTTTAAGGCTAGACCAATAGCTCCTAGCCACAAAATCTGAGATCATGGTTCTAACATATGACTCGCACTCTGAATGGGAAGATGCTTACATTGTGAGGTTGTTTTCCCCATATAGAGACAAGGTGCAATACTGGCTTTCACCACTTGATCAACTAGTCCTTGAAACAGGGGTCTCAAACTCAATTTACCTGGGGGCCGCTGGAGGCAGAGTCTGGGTGAGGCTGGGCCGCATCAGATTTTCCGCCAAGCGGAGCAAGAGCCCGAGGAAGCCGCCCAGGAGTTTCCTTAGCCCAGCTGGGGCTCCGAGGAGGAGGAGGAGGGGGCGCGCGAGCCCTCGTCGCCGGCCACGACCCCCTCCAGCTCCTTCTTCACTACCACCACCACCACCACCAGCAGCAGGATGAAGAAGCGGAGAAGGGAGGGAGTGCCGGCGACCGCCTAGTGGGTGGGGGAGGGCACGACATAATTTTTTTTAAATAAAACCTCACAGAATCACCTTGCCAAAGGAGAAAAGCCCCCATCGGTACCTGCGAAATTAAACAGAACGGGGCGGGCCCCCCCACAGGTGCGCGCATGTGCACGCACACAAACACACACACACACACACGGAGGTCCGGCAACCTTCCTCTGAGGGCCCCCCTCAAAAAAAGGTGCACTCAGCAGCAGCAGCAGCTACCCCCACCACGACAGAGGAGCAAACTTTGCAAGGCGAGCCCAGGCAGCCTCCAGAGCTGAGGCGGCTGAAGCAGGACGAAGAGGAGGAGGAGGAGGAGGAGGAAACACCGCTGGGTGCTGAGGCAGCCGCTGGCCGGGCTGGTGCTGGGGGTGCCGAGAGAGAAAGAGAGCCAGAGAGCCGCTTCCCTGGAAGAGGCGGCGGCGGCAGCAGCTGCTGTTGGCAGCTTGGAGGCGCTCTTCGAGGACGGGCCGGGAGCGAGCTCCGCTCAGGCATCGCTCGGCGGTGGCTCGGGCGCCTGGGGGAAAGGACCGGCAGCGCGCCTCGCTCGCTGGCTCTCCCCCAAGACAGTGCCTCTTGCACCCTCCATCTGGAACTGCAGCCTGCCGGCCGGCAGACAGACGAGCTGGCTGGCAGGCTGCAGTTCCAGATGGAGGGTGCAAGAGGCGCTGTCTTGGGAGAGAGCCGGCGAGCGAGGCTTTTTTTGACTCTTGACAGCAGAGGCCGCGTGGGCGCTTCGGGGGGGCAGGCAAGGCGGGGGCCACAAACTATTGTCCGGCAGGCCGCAAATGGCCCCCGGGCCGCATGTTTGAGACCCCTGCCTTGAAAACTATGGCCTTATCTGTAAACTGCAGAACCAGTGGAGGGGGAGGAGAGAAGGTCTGAGCTCAATTTCCCCATTTCATTTCTTATATGATCCATAGTATTATGTGCAACATGGAGCATAAAATGCTCTAGGGCATTTCCAGTCTTTGCCATTCACTACATTGCCTTGTGCCACAAAATCCCACTTGCTCACTCCTGCTTGTATTGTGCTGCCTCTCACCCATGTGACTTTCTTCTCTGTCTTTTTCCCTTTCTGGCATCTTACACACACACCCCATTTATTTCTGCAGACCACCGTTCCCAAGCCTGAAACTTTCAATAGATTATATCATCTCTCTTGGGTGCATTTCTTGGAGAGCAATCAAATCAGCTAGCTTCCAAGCAGCAAGGTGCTAAAGAGGCATCAGGAAATCAAAATCATTTTTTACTCAGAAACCAATCCCCCAGTTGCTCAGGCTTTGGCCCCACTTAAAATTATGTACAATATTTCACCTGCTAAGATGTGTAGTGATATACACATCTAAACATGTGTACCAAAATTTTACAGGAAGCCTTATCAGCATTTAAGCCATGTAGACTAACCTGATGGAGCCTTGTGATGCAGTGGTTAAACTGCACTACTGCAGTGAAGACTCTGCTCACAACCTGAGTTTGATCCTGGGCTCAGGTAGTCAGCTCCAGGTTGACTCAGCCTTCCATCCTTCCAAGGTCAGTAAATTAAGTACCCAGCTCATGGGGGGGGGGGGGGGGCAAAGTGTAGCCTGCATAATTAAATGGTAAACCGCCCGGAAGCGTATTTTAAGCACTGTGGAGCAGTATATAAGCAGCACAATTTGCTTTAACGTCTCCAAAAATTTTTTGCTGTAAGTCACAGAGGGAAAATGGGTGGTCCCCCCTCATATATTGTTGGACTACAACTTACACACACACACACACGTAATTGCTTGGAAAATAAATATGTTTGTTCCCATTCACTCCGGACAGCCACTGCTTGTTACTCACTTGCGACCTGCATGTCTTGTCAATCTTATCATCAGCTTCTGTGCTTCTTCTGGGCAGTTTTGTGTATCTTTTACAAAGGTTACAGGTTTCTGAAGTCCATGCTTCTCCAGAAATTCTGATACACTGCAATAATTATTATGAGCATTACATAGCATCCAACCAAAATCTAAATCAGTCCGCAGTCATCAGCCCACTTCTACCACCAACAGGCCCAGAGAGAATCTCATCTTTTCAAGACACAAAATAAAATGCACAGCAAGAAGACATTTCTCTACAAGGGTGAGCGACCTTCAGGATTACATTTATTTGAATCGATACAACCTGCAACCCTGGAAAGTTTGAGCAGGTTACAATAAAAGTAAATATATTAATAACCGAAATGCAAATAGGTTATACAAGAAGAAAAAAATGATAAAGGAAACTTTCTGCCATTCACACCAGCCTACACAATTTTGCTTCTCCACTTGTGGAAATGAGGCTGTGTTGGGAGGGGGGTCGGAGACACAGAGCAGTGAGACTTCTGTTTTGCAAAAGAAGTTAGTAGTTAAGAAGTCTGTTCCACTGGTGAATTAAGTCTTCCGCAGGCAGAAATTGGAGGTATGCGAATTTGGACTGGAACTCCCAGATTTCTGTCTGGGATATTACGGGAGCTGTAGTCCTAAAACACAACTCTGCACCCCTCTGCTACAGCTGACATAAAAAATAGCACATGGCACTTATTTTCTTCTGAGCATAAATATAGTCTTGAATACTATTGTTCTGTAACTAGGATTGTTTAAAGAAGCAGTGGGGAAAATGCAGGCTGCTTGTGGTCCCCAGGGACCCAATCATTCTAGCCTTCACATCAGCCCACAATGCTTAATTTAAAAAAAAAAAGTGGGGGGAAAATTATTCAAAAAGTCCCCTTGTGGGTGAGGGGAGTAGCATCCCTGGAGGGCGTACTGAACAAAAAATAATAATAAAAAAGATTTTGACCACTAGAGGGCACATGAGGGTTTTTCAGCTTATCCCCCTCCCCTGTTCTTGTACTAATTTTTTTGCTGGGGCTGGGCTAGGGTGGTTTGATTTGCATTACTTTCTGTTGAGTACATTATGTACAAGTCAATGTGAATCAGCCCAGAGCACCCCGCATCTCTAATTTCTTCTGCTGCTGCTGAGGCTTCTACGTTTTTGGAATCAAATGCATTCACATTGGTTCAGACTGTATTATCGCTTGAGCCAATGCAATGGGTGATCAGAAGCTGGCTCCCAGCTTCCTAGTTTAAAGTATAGCAAAGGGACACTTGTGGAGGTATCAGTTCAATTTAGATGCCCTTTGTCTCTAAATCTATTTTTTCCAAAGGTTCAGTGTCAGTGCTGGTATGCTAGAGCAGCTGGAGACCAAAGTGTGTGGGGGGAACAAGGGGTAAATCAGCACAGAGGAGGAAATGGACAGCCAGTTCTTGCCTGCAGCTTGTTAAGGCAGGTCTACTGTAGCCATGCCTTCTAAAAATCTAGACAAGTGCAATAGAGCCACCTTAACAAGCTGCTAACAAGTTCAGATTGGGCATTTCCTCAGCTCTCTCTGCTGACTCCTAAATGGTGTGCTAAAACAAATTCATCTGGGGAAACCCAACGTTCTGGGTGTGACTTCACTGTGGATCACTTCGCTTTTTTCCCTGCTGTGTAGCTGCTCCTTGAGATCCAACCCTCCTCCCCTGCAAAATGACTCTACATTAAATATGGAGAGATCAACTACACTTGCCCAATAATTAGTGTCAAATTAAACAAAACACAATTGTATATATAATATTTCATTCTATTCATCATATATAATCAAATCACCAAGAAGCCATTTTGTCTGTATACCATTTGAACTCTACAAAATCTGCAATGTTTTCAAAACTCTGTAGTGAATGATCTAAAGAAAAGAGTTCTAAAGAACAGCCTATATACTTAAGCCTTTTTAAAAAGGCACAGGGTCTTCTTTCTTCCTCTCTCCTTTAACTACATTGCCACAACATGATATTAGCCTTCACATTCCCACATGGAAGAAAAACCTTAGGACATAAACTTCTGTTTATGAAAGGCCAAGGTCTAGAATGTAATTTCCACTCAGCTCGAAGTAATACTTGACCTATAGGCCCTCTTTCATAATAATAATCCTGACATCTTGAACTGTAAAATATAATACAGTGCTAATAAAAGGAAACATATTGTGAGAAATGAATGGGGTGGGTGGGGGTGGGGGGGAGAAGCTTCTTACCTAAGAATTTGTTCCAGTTCATCAACTTTATCATGAAGACTGTTTGTAATGTCTGTTTCAGGACTGGAAAGGATGAAAAACATTTGCATATATTATGAAAGAAAAGGGGTCACAATTAGGAAATGCAATTGTATCCCTAAAAATGTCCGTCTTTTCACACACACACACACACACACACACACACACACACACACACACACACACACACACAAATACACACACACTGAGAACACCTCCAAAAACACCATTCAGTGTGACGGTGCTCGTTAGGATACCACATGCCTTCCCCTGACTAGTACCCACCGGGAATGGAGATGAGACACCTGCCCCTTCCATGACCCAAGTGTCCTACCTGTGGAAGGGGGGGGGGGGGGGAGACTGGATTTCTGGGGCTGAAAACATAGGATAAGTCAGACTACTCGCCCATCTAGCGTCTTACTGTCTACACTGATTGCCAGGAGTTCTCCCCAGCTTCAGACAATGGAGGCTTCTCAGCCCGAGTAGCTCTCTCAGAGAGTGATCCGGTGAAATTCTACAGACAGAAAATGTGCTCTGCCACTGAGCTAAGGCCCTTCCCACATGGCCTTCTGCCAATAGGATGTCTCTCCCCTACTCATGGGCGGTATACCAATCCATGAGCATTGATACAGGAGAGGGGTTCTTTATTTTCCCAACTTAAAGTAAGCAACCTGCAAAGAAGAGATATAAAATGGGTAGACTATCCTTGTTACATGCTACATTAAACATTTGAAACAAATGGAAAAATAAATTAATTCCAGAAATATCCCCGTTGCCTCTATTTTACACTACATCCATTTCTTATGTAGATAAGGTGGAACAATATGTTAAAATGGAAAGAAAGGGGGACTCACAGAGCGAGAGACCTTTATGAAAATGAAGTCCCCTTTACTGTAGTGCAATTAAAAGAAAAATTTCAGGGAGTGTAAATGAATTGGACTCTTTACCATCAATGACACTACCTAACTATTAATTCCACAGTAAAACAAAGTATGACTAGAAATATGACAAACATTTGAATGTATCCTAATGGAATAGATGAATAATACAAAAAGGTAAGTTTCTAAAATGCATTCACATTTCATTTCATTTCAACAAACAAACAAACAAATATATGTGATCACATTCAATTGAAATAGATACAAATAATTCAAATGGATTGAAAGCCATCTGGGAAGATGATACTGGGATAAAAATAGAACATATGGAGCAAGCTCTGGATGGAAAACTGTATCAACAATTCCCAGGGAAATCTCCATAAAATGATTACACCAATGGTACATTATGCTAGTACGTCTTGCAAGGGTCAGCAACACAAACAGGACACAATGTTGGAGAAATTCTAACCCGCAAGGCGCATGTCGTGGTCATGTCCTGTAGTGTTACAATTTTGGAGAACAAATATTTACAGAAATGGCAAATGTTATACATCAAATTATCCATGCTACACCAACAATAACTTTATTAACAATTTGGAGCAGGGGGACAAAATAAAAAAGTGGCATTCTAGGGTGTTAGAATACCACAGAACTCTTAATATTAAACTCCCAGTACTCAGAACTGTGGCAAACTGTCATGGCAGAAAAACTGGCACATCAGCTTAAAGTAGGCAAAAGTAAAGCCGAAGTATCAGATTTATATGAAACAAGGCATTATTTTATTTTACATACAAATCAAAAAGGTACTCAACATCTGTCAAAGCCCTTCCTTGGACCTATGAAAACTGTAAATTGCAAATTGCAGTACAGAGAAATATAAAGAAAATCTCCAGGCCGTGAATGAATTCCTGTTATATTTGTAATGGCAAGGTAAATTGGAAAAAAAAATGCATCTCTGTCAATAACTAGATTTCAGTTTTATGTATGTGCTTGTTTTGTCTTTCGTGACTTTTTAAAAAAGGTTCTTCTCTGCTATTTGTTTGCTTTGGTTATAGATTTGTGTTTAAAATGTAACAATGCGGTTAGCAACCTGCACACTTAAATGTGTCAGTCCAGAAAAAGACTTTGCTGCTAATTTCTGTTGATTGCACAAATAAACTCTTATCCACACCATTGTGGATAGGGACACTATAATTCAAAACAGTATTTATAGCAGATTTTTTGTTAGCTTCTATGATGATTGCATAGACAGTAGAAATTGGCATGAAGACTCAAAACATATGGATTGTCTGCATACAATGGCTGAAATCCTGTTGCTCAGCGTAGTAAGTCACACTAGAGGAGGCCTATTGAATTAGTGGGGATTTGAGGAGTCAACTCTTCCATAAGTGCCATTGATTCTAAGCTACACCAAACTAAGTCACAACTGGAGTAGGACCATCTGAATAAATGGAACTTAGAGAAGAGTTGACTCACCAAATCCCCGCTGATTCAACAGGCTTACTCTAGGGGAACTTAGGAGTAGGATTTCAGGATTTCCGCCACTGTGTCACAGCCAGTCTTGGATATGAAAGGGTTATATATTCCTGGTTTTAATATAGTTTAGAGCTACACAAGCAACCTGCCGGTGACAATGAACACTTCACCCGCTGAGCATAGCACAGTTTAATGAAATGCAAGCATTTTCAACACTCTGGCTAGGAACTCAGGTGGCCTCTCTCCTGCCCATCCCTTCCCTTTTTGCTGCAGCCTTCTTGGATTCTGGACACGTCTGGAAGGACAGAGGACTATATAAAATCCTTGGGTTTATGGCTATGTCTTTGGGTCTTTGTCACAGGACTGAGGGTGAACAGACACCTGTGACCATCTTTGCTAGAGCAGCAATCTAATGCACTAAGGAGGCTTTCTGTGACAACAGGGGTGATTAAGACACAGCTTCCCTTTGACTGATCTTCTGTATCCACTAACCATTACCATACCTAATAATATTATTCATCAGATAAGTGCCATGTATCGTTTTGAAGACCTTAGAATCTTTTAGGCGTTCAACAGACTAAGCCATCGATTGAGACAGCTCCATTTTTAAAAATATTATTTCCACAGCAGAGGTTTGGTACGTGACAATACTCACCCATAACCTCTCTGGGGGAGGCATTCTAAAATATCATAACACAGAGACAGCTGGTTGTCACGTTTGCAGCTATAGATGCACTCCAATGCAATCATCATCAACAGGTCTTGATCTGAAATTATCTTTTGCTGACACTAGGAGGAAAGGAAAAGGCCACATCCATTGCTGTTTGTGTACTACAACATTTTCTCAATTTGCAATTTGCTTCTCCGATATCTCTGTGCAACAGCCAACTGAATCAAACAACACAATTACAACCGTAAAGCCAATTTAGTTATTTTTGTTAATTACAGAGGCTTTCCTGGTTTTCTAATAATTCTCAATTAAATATCTTTTATAACTACAGAACCTGCAATAGAAGCTCATTGGTAACCAGCGGGCACAGCAGCTATTTGGAATAGCAAGTTATTTCCAGTCTCATTTTAAAAAAAAAAATCCCATAACAATATTTTCCATCAGGCAATTTATTGAAATTAAAATATTTGTAATTCTAAAGCTTTTAAGCTTGGCTACATTGTATGATTTCCTTGATCTGCTCATAAATAGCTTCTGTATGCTTTAAAGTGCTCATTTCTTTTGACCTGTTTACAGCCAAGCCACTCCAGCACATAGCCACAAAAAAAGCAAGGAATTAATGAACATCTTTCTGAGGTGCCACTTAAGATGCAGGAATGTGTATTCTGGGTCTGCAGCTACAAAGCAATGCTTCAAGAAGATGAAAATGACTACAAATGTTTGTAAAGACCACATTAATCCTTCTTACAAAAGCGCCTTCCTTTCCTCTATTTCTGCCTTTCATATTTCAATAATGGAAACCAGAGTTTCCATAGAGTAACTTCACACAGACTGACAGTGCAGATCTCTACAGTCTCATAAGGCACCCAGAATTCAACAGTGCTTGCTCCTACATAAATAGGCATAGAATTCCCCACTATTTTCTGTCCCCTCTGTTTCACGGGCATGAGCCCAGAGAATGACAATCTTGGTGCTATCCCAGAACTATATAAGTGGTATCCAACAGGTATCTTTCCACTGACAGAAAGCATCTTTCAGAGGAAATGGGGGGAGTGGTAATTCCTTCTCCATCTCTCTCTGATGCCAACAGAAGTTGGTTCCCCTCAAGATCCATCCAAAACTCATGGCTGAAAATACCTTGAAAGCATTTCAAACCTATTGCATCTGAACCAGCTTCTGGTAACTCTGATTAAGGCTACAGATGGTACCTAATGTTTCCTCTCGGCTATAGAAACAGTAACAACTCTTAGACTGGAAAACCCCGAAGCTTATGGGGCAAATCTTCATAGCGAGGCCAGAGACATCTTGAATGTCCTTAAGAGAGAGCCCTGCCCTATCCGAAGGAGAGGAAAGCTTAGCAGTGGCATAACAGTGCGGACCAAAATATAAAAGACTGAACTGTGCTTTGTCAAGGTGTGAAGTGCGGCAAAGGGTTTTTAAAGACAAAGATGGAACTGCACAAAAGAATAGCATCAAAGTGACAAGAAGAAGAGAGACCCCTTGTGCTAAAATTACCCTCTCTGCTGGTTAAGTTTAAAATGATTAATGGTTAAAGGTGTATTCTGACATCCTGATAAAGATTAGCAGCGTATGAGAAATTCCATTTTAACCTTGTTTAGAGAACATGGCTTTGTACTGAAGAGACAAATGTTTAGCTGAGAAAAGCAGTACAATTGGCAGCTATCTCCAAAACTGATCTGTGAAACAAGGTACACTATTAAAGGTGCTAAACAATACAAAATGGGATGGGGAGCGAAGCGTTCAGGCGGCGCATAAATCCACAAGTAATAATCTGAACTTACTGCTGGCTTTGAATGCTCAAAGATTTTCAGAGGAAACGTTAGATCTTCTTTTGCCAGAGTTACCAAATATTCTTTCAAAAGTTTATTAGCAGTGCCAGGAGACTTGTTTTCACAGCGATGTAGAAATGGGACCATCCACTGGTAAGCATCTTTCACATACTTCTCTTCTGTTGACTGAACAGCAGTGGTTATAAATTAAAGAAAGATTAACACCCTTTAAGAGCACAGCTAAATTTTAAAAAGCTGTAAAGTGGCTACAGTGAGAAACAAATCTAAGACCATGGCTGAAATCCTGTTGCTTACTTACGCATGCGGAAGGCAAAAAGCATAACATTCACTCACTCCTAGCTGATAATTAGTTTCTGCTGGGATTCCCAAGCATGCACCAATTCGGCAGGCCCACACATCTCTGAGAATCCCAGCAAGCAGCTTGCAATTTGTCAGCTAGAATCAACTGAAAGTTATGCTGTTTGCCTTCCACAAGTGTAATTAAGCATCACGATTTTAGGCAATATGATTGTAAATTGTTTTGCTGACCTCCAAATGCTTTTAGCAAGGTTGCCGTTGTAGATGCAAACTGTTAGGATGCTAATTTCTTTGTAAAACCTGAACAAATATGCAGTAGTAAAATAGTATTTCTACACCTGTGTACAGAAGAACAAACATAAAGCAGAGCTATATACACAATTCTACTGCAGTCACTTTGCAGCAGAGGCGAGCCAACACCACACTGGTGTGAGAAGTAATCACACCGCAACTGAACCATAGGACTTTTACTTTTTACAGAGAATGTATGAACAGTGTCAGGAACAGCCGTGTGAAAGTGGCCTCTATGCTACTCACACATACAGAAGACAGTGATGAGGAAAAAAAAATTCTGATATGAAACATTCTTCTTATATTTTCATCCCCAGAAATCCCCACAAAATCATTTAGCCATTTTCTAGAACATATGGAATAGCTCGTGAGGTTCAATAATCACAGGCCTTATTCCTCCATAACGTTTCATTTCGTGGCAGAAACATCCCCTTCCCAATCCAACACAGAAACCAGCACATACGTTCGACATTAACAGCTTCAGCTTCTCAGAGTCTTTCATCTGCTGTAGCTCCTTCAAATTCAGAGTGATGTCACATCCAGTCTCATAAACTAGGGTCTCCAGCGTAACCAGATTATCACAGAGAGAATGAAGACCAGGAATGTTCCTCTCCATGCCAAGGCGAACCAGAGACAGAGCACAATCCACCTATTTGGAGAGACCAAGCCATTTCAACCAGTGGGTCAAATCATGAACAGGTTTGCTTTTGCTAAGGTTCATTAGTATCTTAGCCTCTGAAGGCATCTGCATCGATTCAGGGGGTGTGATCGCTTGTGCCGATGCAGAAAGCATCTGCTGTTGCCAAATATTGATTAAAGGGAGTGTCTTTGTGGACAAAGAGAGTGATGCATTTTAAAACAACTTCTTCATGGAAAATGTTGGGAGGGGGGGGAGAGGTAAGGCAGCCAAAGCTGCACTGCTCAGGACCCTGTCTTTATACTGCTATTACCAATATGGCTGAGCACCATCAGAATTTAAAGCTTTGAACAGGAAGCAATTCTTAAATTAGCAGAGAGCAGAGTTTTTAAAACTGCTCTAGTTCTGTTTTTAAAGGGAGAGTTTTAGCCCTGTTCATGATGAAATGCCATTTTCCTTCAAATTGCTGCTTTTCCTCTTTCCTTCCTGTTCCATTTCCCCATTTTTAAAAGGCTTTATGCTGTTGTATTAGGGCACCTAAGAGGCCAAAGGGGGAAACAAAGAGCAAGGAGTCAGCAGAAACAGAGGAAGACAAATGCTAATTAGCACTTCTTTAGGTAGCTCTACTGTAGCCATGCCTCCTGCCAATGTGGACAGCCACAAAAAAGCTACCTTAACAAGCTGCAAACAAGGCTAATTTCCTCCTCTCTCTCCCTGCTGATGCCCGTGTGGACAGCTAAAGTGAATTCACCTGAGAAAACCCAAATTCCTGGGTGTGAATTCACAGCAGATCCAGGTGGATTTTTTCCACTGTCTAGTCACACTTTTAGATGGCTTTAAATGTGATTGATCAAGGTATCTCAAGGAATTTTAGCATGGCAGCTGAAGTCAAGTTTCACATCTGAAGACTATGAAGTCTGTCTCAAAGACCAAGATAATTTACCCATATATTGTTGTTATGTTTCTTGGCAAATGGTATATAATACAGATGCAGGCATTTAGACTGCCTAACCAAGACATGAGAAAATCTTAACAATGTCTGTCCACCTGCTGTGAAGTCATGTTGGAGAGTTTATTCTTCCCTTTCTCATTATTCTCTCACAACGAACCTTGTGCATTGCCACAGTTCTCTTAACTCTTTCCTTTAGTCCTCCCATTTCCTATCCCAAAACATAAAACCATCACCATGATATAAAACCATTGCCTTTTTCTCTTGTTTTCTATTTTTTCATTCATAGTTCACGACTTCTCTTTTACTCCCTTACCCCATATATTATTAATTTTATTAGGGTTTGCTTTTTAGCTTCTGTCCACACAATAAACAGCCATAACAAGAGAACAGCAGATCAAAATAGAACAAAGAGACTGGTAAGGGGGGAGATAAAGGAGATGAGTGGTCTGGATCAATTTCAATTCACAGTGATGTTCCATCCCCACACTGCTGTGAGTATGCCTGAAAATATGCCTATAAAACCTATGCCAAGGCTGTCTCCAAATGTTTGCGGATAAAACCGCTCTCCCTCTCTCAGTCCACATACAGTGGTGCCTCGACTTACGAACGTCCCTACTTACGACCATTTCGAGTTACGACCAGCTCCAGCCGCAAAATTTTGCTTCTACTTGAGACCGGAGCTTCCACTTACGAACAGAAAAAGGCAGGGAAAAAAGGCGGGAAATTCAAATTTCTAACTGTAGGTGGCAATGAGGCTGCTTCTTTGTAGCTCTTTCGCCCCAGCAGTTAGAGAGTGTGCGTCGGAAGAGGCTTGGGACTGCCTCGCTTCTGCTTCTGAGTGAGCGTGTGTGTGTGTTTGCAGGGAGGCTTCGGGCTGCCTGATAAGGTAAGGTGCTGTTTTCTGCTTTTTAAAAACTGTTCTGGGTGTTTTTGCAGCGTGGTTTTGAGCTGGGGGGGTTATGTTTCTGTGCTGTGATGGGCCTTGGGGGGTTTGTTTGTTTTTTGGTTCCCCCCCATATTTCCGATGGGTCTTGGGGGTTTTTGTTGCTTTTTGGAGTGTTTTTTCCGATGGGTCTTGGGGGGTTTGGTTGCTTTTTGGGTTTTTTTTTCCCATTTCCGATGGGTCTTGGGGGGTTTGTTTTTTGGCTTTCCCCCCATTTCCGATGGGTCTTGGGGGGGTTGGTTGCTTTTGGGGGGTTTTTCCACATTTCCGATGGGTCCTGCATGCTTCCCTTGCTTTTTCCTTGGTTTTCTCTGCATTTCCGACCTGCCCCCTTTGTTCTCTGTGCATTTCCGATCTGCTCCGTTTGTTTTCTGTGCATTTCCAATGGGTCTTGCACACTTGATTGCTTTTCTTCCCCCCCCCCCCCTTCGGCCGGAAGGGATTAATCGTGTTTCCAATGAGTCTTGCAGTGATTTTTTTTTTTTTTTTTTTTTTTTTTTTTGGTGATTATTTTCTTCGGCCGGAACGGATTAATCAGGTTTCAATGCATTCCTATGGGAAATGGTGCTTCGACTTACGACCATTTCGAGTTACGTCCATCTTCTGGAACGGATTATGGTCGTAAGTCGAGGCACCACTGTACAAGAGTTGGCTTGACTCCCAATTGATGGGTCAGCAGATGGATGACAGAAGACCTTCCACCTTCTCTGAGGGCAACAGGCCCTCCTTGTGGAGGTAGGTGGAATGGCAGCCAAAGGTCTCTTCTCCAGGAAAAGGAGAATGGTCAGGGACAAGGTTCTCTCTAAGCTACACAGCTGTGCAAGTGTGCGCAGCTCCACTCTCCACTGCAGAGAACCCACAACAATTGTTTCCAGTCCCTTTGGTTCTGTCGTGGCAGAACCCTGCGTGGGAGGGTGGGGGTGGAGTCATGCGCGAGACGTGCGGAGCCCCGCCCAGCGGGGCTGAAATTTTAAGGGAACAGTTCCCTGACTGTTATTGCTACTCCACCAGTATCTATGACCTGAAGTGGTTCTTCATTCTGTCTAATCATACAGTATTTCTGAGCTGAGGCCACTCTAGCTTTCCCCATATTCTCAAGGCACTTATCTCTTGTAACACCTTCACAGGTGAACCCCTAGAAAAAGGAAGTAGTCAGCAATAACTTGTATCATCTACTTGCTAACTTCAAGTATTTTATAGCAGAAAGCTTTATTTTCAATTTATGACTTATTTTGCACACCGCCATTTGGTATTCTATCAGACAAGGAGATCCCATATATTGATGCTGATGAGTGACCGGACACTATAATAAATGTGAAGACTTTTAAGGCCACAGGACATAGAAAGACATCATCTCTATTCCGGCATTTGTTTGAACACTGACAGAGCTCAAAAAGTAGGGATGTGGATGTGTGTATGCATGCAGTCAGTGCCTCCCAACACGACCTGAATAGGGCTACAATGTGACGTTCCCCAATCTGGTTCTCTCCAGATGCGTTGAACGTTAAGTCTTATCATTCCATGTCTCTGCAGTCACTCGTGAGACTGACTGAGGAGGGTGGTGGTTGTAGCCCAACCTGACTAGAGACATCAGTGGAAAGAAAACTGCTTTATATACTACACACCCACTTCATAGGGGACCAAAAAGAGAACTGTGATAGAAACAGGAGTAAAGCGCCTACACATTGAGCATGAACCCCAATGATTTTTAGCTATACGAAAAATGACTATTTGGGAGGATGACAATATAAATATATATTATATCTGGAATCTCAAATTTACCTGCATAGAGTAGTTTTCTATCTCCTCTGCTCTCTTCCAGTACCAGTCGGTGATCAGACTTATTGGAGGGTCCACAGTTCTGTACTTCAACCATTCGGGCTGAGAGTCATATAAAAAGTCACCTTCATCCTGAAGAGCCGGCTCAACAATCAGCCTGAGCGTAACAGATAACAAAGCGGTAAATGTAGAAAATTGTTCCTGTGAAATGACTTTGTGTAAAGTTAGCAGTTATAATGAAAATAGATTAAACGTATTGAACTAGAGCCCATATAGATCAGTGAGAAGGTGCAAAATGGACGTGCCTGCAGCTGATGGGTACAAAGTTGTTTTTTTCCAAAAAACAAACAAACAAAAAAAGGAAATAGAACTTTTTCTGATATGAAACAATGTTAGCTCAAAGCAGATTAACATTTGAAGTCGGCTCATTCAGGCTGCTTGTCTTCTAGGAACTAAATTAAATGATACATAGTTTTCTTCTGAGTAACTTTTAAAAACAGCCCTAAGAAGAAAAGTTCACACTGATACTTTAGCAGGATAAGATATTTTAACACTTCCATACACAGAGAATTGAATTATGCCTACCCCAGATCCCATCTATTCCTGATTAACTAACGTTATTGGTGGATCAACCAGTGTTTACATATATACAAATTTTATTACAGTGCTTTAAACGAATACATTCATCTATTTAATCACGAAAAGTCTTGTAAAGTACAAAAAAAAAAAATCTTGCGGGAATTAACGTGCAGAAAAGGCTTTGTAAACACACTCAGCCCGTTCAGATTTGGAAAGAAGAGTGTGGAGGCTGGATGGCTGATTTCCTTCGTAGTCATGCAAGCAATGGAAAGCTTTCATCTACTTGAGGTCCACTTCTAACCTCACCACGACCAAATCCTGTGGCTCAAGCCAAATACAGTAGCTTCCTAAGTAAACACCACTTCCAATTCTTGTAAAGCCCAAATCTAGGAAAGTCTGCTCTAGAGAACTACGTATGTAATGATTTCCTTTGTGCATTTATGCCACTTTCTTCATATTTGGCATGCTCAGCAGTTCATAATTTACCACATGGGTGGAGCACTTCACATTTTGTGGTTTCCTGTTCTGTCCAGAAAGAAGAAAAATGTTCTCCCACACATAGCATGTGCTTATTTTCCTGCAAGAGGACAAGGAGAGTCCTGTACACAAAGAATTTCTCCTCACAGACCGGAACTGAGGTGCCATATCATAACTCACCAAGATATGCACTCAGCTGAATTCTTATAGATACATGCCTGCACAAATCACATCTACCTACCTGCATGGTGGTTTCTCACACCAGTCTTCTTCCCTATGTTTCCGCTCATTCCAAGGAAGAATCTTCAGCACACCATCTCTGTAGCTGTCACAAAGATAACACATGACACATACATCTCCCCAGATCAGAAGGTATCAAAAAGTCTGCCAATTCATTTCACAGTACTGCTGTCTGTATTAAATAAACACTGTGTTAGGTAGAAATAATATTTTCCCCGACCCATGAGCCTTTCCAATAGCCAAAATTTCTCACTAATTAAAAAATAATTGGAACTGCAGTCCAAAAAATCAATTAAATATAGATGGATTTCCTTCCAACGTGACATGCTTAGGACTGCAGTGTCTGCAATCAGAACTTCAGGAGAACTGCTGTTTATGTGACTTCGTTCCCATCCATCTTACTTATGTCTGCATCTTGGAATTGCCACCACCTTAAGGTGGGCACTATTTAGCTTTCCATTAGTTCAAGGGCACAGGCCTACTGAAAGTGAAGCCCTCACATCAAATGCTGACCTCCCACCATATATAGCAACGACACATGAACTTCAGTACACGTCCTGCTTTTGTTTGATTGTGGAAGGGTGGGGCTGTCCAGTACACTCACCTGGTGAACTTAACACATGGCTGCAGTGGACTAGATGATTTACAAGTTATACAACCCAGTTGTGTATGCTTTCACACTAGCCATACAAATCATAATGCAGTGGACAATAACTCATTAACTGCTCCACTTCTATATGCTGGTTCTTCCTTCTTTTTCTTGCTATACAATGACAGGAATTCTATTATTGTTCATGTGAGGGTTGCATAACTTGCTGCCACTAATTGATGAGTTGCTGGGGCATGCAACGGAAATATACTCCAGCACCTCGCCAACTGCTCATACTTCACTGCAGCAAATTATGCAAACCTTACAAGAACACGAATGGATTTGTGGCCCATTGTTTCCCCTCTCATGACACTGACCTTTGAAAGAGGTAGCGTAATTTAAACAGGAGCTAGGAAATCTTTAGACTACAACTTCTACAATGCTTCAATATAACCATGCAAGAAAGGATGGTGCCAGTTATATACCAAAAGAGGTTCAAGGGTTCAATACCGTCTTTCAACAGAAATGCCCAGTACCGTTTATCCAAATGGAAATACAGTATAAAAGCAATTAAAACAGGTCAATACAGATACACTCAACGAAGGAACTGTATTATGTTTTCTGCCAAAATATGAAAAAGTAACTCCAATCCTAGTTTTAATGGGCCAAGAGGATGCTGGCAATTAGTATACAAGACTAGGAGATAGCAGATTTGTCACAGTGAAGACAGGTAAAGAGGCAAGTTCCAGGTTCCCAGTCACTACCCCTTGCTAAAAAGTGAGCTATGAGTCCATCAGTTCTTAATTAGGATAACTGCACACAAAGTCCAGTACTAGAGACAATATCCTACTAGATACTAGTTGCTGATGAATACAACCAACAGGATGTGTTTCCAGAAACAGTCAAAGGTCCTTTTTTCCGATTGCAACTTTCAGAATCATGCTGCCTGCATAGGCCATGCTAGCTGTGGGATTACTCTCTCTCTCTCTCTCCCTCTGTGAGAGAGAGAGAGGGAGAGAGAGAGAGAGAGAGAGACAGAGAGTTGTAGTCTTGTAACTTTCCCCATCTCTGACGATCGCCATATTGCTTTTGAGCTTCCCACAGGCATCTAGCTGGCTTTGGCTTTCAGCCAGCAAGGCCCTTATGTTTCTACAAATGGTGTGACTGTATTTGGGCATTTGTCACATCAATTATTTTGTACACGCGGGCCATATTTCCACTTAAGAATAAACAGGGTTTCTCTTGCTTCCACAGCAAGATTTCAAATTTCACTGCCGCAAATCCTTGAAATTAACAGCAAGAGAGAAAATGACATCTGCAGATTCTTTGAAGTAACAGGATTCGGTATCACGTTCTGTACAAATCCTACTGTGCCAGGATATCCCCTGCTGCATTGATTTTCTCAATTAAGTTAGACGTAGCTTGCTTTCTATCCACAGGTGTTCGGGGTGAAATATTTCCTGGGGTAATGAAAACATCTACAAACAGAAAGCGGACTTGCCCATTAACAAACAGATTAACAACAACAAGAGTTATTACTAGACTGATTAGTTATGGTTTTTAAGGCATCTTTGTCGTGACATCTGCAGGATTTTGCAATGCCATAAAAAAGCTTGTTAGTAGAAAGAAGAATCCGCACATGAAAAACGGACAAGCATATCCCATTTTAACAAACCGTCACTGCAATCATGTCATTCTCTCTTATTAGCTCGAGAATAGCATTATTTGACTGATTCTAACTCACATTCTAGAAGGCAGGAACAGAAAGAAAAAAATAATAATGTCAAGTCTTATTCAGTCACAGATAAATGACAGGGCTTAAGCTAATTTATCAGACATCAGAACTTGCCCTGAAAACGTATTTTGAATTCAGAACTCAGTCCTGGAATATTTAAATCGCGAAGCAGGTCTCTGAAAACACAGGGTGCCCTTCCCTTTGTAGTGAACAGCTATCACTGAAGACTAAAATACACATATTACTAAATGGATTTTTGCATCCAACCTACAGGTTCTTTTCTTTAAAAAGAAATGTGATCTAAATTGCATTGTATCTCTCTGTGTGTACACAAAAGTATGTGTCTACACTACACAGGTATAGCAGCACATTGCTACCACTTTAAAAGTCCAGCTAGAATCCTGAGATTTCATTTCATGGGGGACTCAGAAGCCAGTCTTCTTCCAAAACCAACTCTCATCGGCAAACGATATGTGAAAGCAAACAAATTAAAAGCACAAATATTCACGCTGAAGGAATGATTTAAGGGCGGGTGCTGCTCATCTTTAACAGATTTATTAGAGTGAGGATCGGTGTTAAATGTATTTTTAAGAGCCTCATTTATACTTTTAATTATTTATGTTTACAGCAACACTTCTACAGGAGGCATGCAATGAGAACGAGACTGAGAGTGAACGCATTTTTTTCTCACCGCACCAATCCCTCTCCCTCTCCCTGTGGGTCGGGAAGGTGAACTTCTGCTTTGCTTCTTACGAGGAGCCCCTAGAAGTAGAGGACTCTCCCTGTCCCAAAGGTTCACCTTCCCACCATGAGGAAGAAAAGCAGGAGAAAGGGGCGTAACAACAGGGGGAGGCCAGCTGGCTCTTCCTTTCCCTTTCACATGACATTAAACTGGGATCATCCCAACAATCGGAAGCACAATGTAGAGAATTCCTGAATGCTGGCCATAGCAGCTGCAGTTATGGGAAATCAACAGGTGAAGCTCCAAGCTGAAAACCATTAGTCTATATATTGTGTTTACTTATCTGTTTTGCATATTTGTAACAGGCTTAATCCAATAAAATTTAAATGTGTAACAGAAAAAATCAGAGATATAAGAGAGAGTGAAAGCAAAAACCTCCCAGGCCATGTGATGTAACGACACTTCAGTGAATTTTGTTGAATACCAAAGCAATTTTAGTATGAATATACATAGTCCATGTTGCCAACTGGAGTCCTTTCTACAGCGGATGAGTCCCCAGCAAAAATACATGATATTGTCTGATGAGTTAATCCTAACCGTGCAGAGTTCCAGAAACAGTTTTAATTCCTTCTGCAAATTTGTTGTTTTGCACTTATGTTTGGACAACTTGTGCTTTACACAATACTGCCTGAACGTAAGAGATAGCAGCTGGCAGTACTTTTAACACAAACCTGCTGAAAGGATAGTATTAAGTGCTTGTCGAACATTATTATAGAATTGCTGAAGTGTAGCAAATCCACCTTGGATTGTAGACATTTAAGTTGGCACATCTTCTCTTAATATATGAACAACTGAACAGACCTACAGCTGCTTCTCCGCAAGTTGAGCCTTCAAAGTACACAAAAACAGAAATAAATCTAGCAGACAAATGTTTCATTACCATTTTAAATGTCAATGGATACTTGTTGGCAAAAGTTTCTTTCTTCCATTGGAAGTTTAATAAAGCTGTGGAAGACAATGCACGTCTATGTAAATGTTCTGCCTGGATGCTGTTGATCAATGCAGAAAATTATCAGAGAAGTTAATAGCATCACCTTGTGGATGAACGCCACAGCAGGCACTTTTCTGCCTTCACTGTTCTTACTTTTGTGGCTGCACACTGACAGAGCCAGATTAAGACACACTGAGACCCTAAACCAAGTCAGGTTTTAAAAGACTCCACACCATTGCAAAAAAATTCAAAACTGAGGGATTTTTTAATTTAGAGGCCCTAAACTATAAGGTTGTATATAAATTGAGCACTGCACACTGAACCTGACTAAGCCTCTCTGATCTCAGGGCTGATCCTAGCTACTGTATGAGTGCAAGACCATCAGAGATAACAAGTGTACTAAGCTATGCTCAAGAACCTTTGACCTTATGCAGAAGAAGCTCACAGCTCTGACGGGGATGCCTTCCACTTTTTTGAGACCCAAAAGACAGAGAGAAAGAGAAGGAGAGAGGGAGAGAGATTCACCACAAAATTAAACTTATCTCCAATTTTATTTCAGAGAGAAAGAGGAAGAACTGTAGGTATTAAAAGTTTGTAGAATCTTATTACAACAGATATTGTTGTCTATGTGACAGAGATATCTTTGATACTGATTAGTGATTTTGAATAAACTGCTACGTTTGAAGGGAGGAGGTTTCCTCGGAAGCTCAGATTTAAGAACCTTTTGAGCACAGGAGACTCCTTATACAGAAAAATCAAGGAAAGCAAATCTGTCAGGAAATCACAGTTTTAACCATGATGGTTGTCAGTTTGTCAAGCACAGTTCACTCCTCACTGTCCTATATCACAGGCAAGAATTCCTCCAAGATTTAAGAAAATGAGTCTTACTGACATCTGAGGCACAATCATTCATTTATCACCCTACCATCATTAGCCTTTCAATGAGCTCCAAAGACTTTTCTATTCTATTACCTCTCAAATGGAAAATCTGAGATTATTGCTATGTTTAAGGAATGATTATTAGGCTGCCTTTTAAATTAACTAACTGATGTTGGATTGCTCTTACTGACTGCTCTACTGTATATTACTTCATTTTCAAGCTATGTGAATAAATACTGTATTTCACTTATACTTTGTTCTGCTCACATCTGACACCTGAGTGAAGACAAAATGTAGAAGCCGTTAGAGATAACGATGGTTGTAGAGAGTGAATGGTCGTTAGCTGAAGAGAAAGTGCTCAGATCAGGGGATGGAAACGGTTAAGGCCTCAGAGAATCATCCTGGATGGAGGTCTGTAAAATGGAAGGGTCAGGAAGCCATGCTGCATGGTGGTGATGAGGCTTCAAGCAGGTAGGAAGGCTTCCCGTATCAGCCGGGGTGTGTGTGTGTCTTTGGAAGTAATTCCTGAGACAGAATAATGCAAGAAGCTACAGCAATAGGAAAAGCTGGAGACAGAGGAAGACCATCTGCATCTGTTCCTGATGGGGAGGGCTGGGGTTGAATTTAGGGAAATCTGCTCTGTGGGAAAAGCTATTGGTGCTTTGTAAAGTTATTTGGTCATGGAAATCTCTCCTCTTTATTAAAAACAGA